>OW964552.2:27426691-28736880 GCA_943138885.2 Tholera decimalis | reverse complement strand
TTTTCATTGAGTATTGACATTTTTTTCAATCACATTTAAAATTATTATAATGTTTGTTATTGTGAATATAAATACTATCTTACTCTTACTAATACTATAAATGCGAAACTTTGTGAGAATGGATGAATAGATGGATGTTTTTTACTCTTTCACGCAAAAACTACTACTGAAGGGATCTGAATAAAATTTGTTGAAAAACTGGAATAACAAATAGGCTACTTTTATACCGGAATTTAAATTTACACGATTTACGCGGGAAAGCCCTCCCACTCGGAAAAAGTCTCAGTCAGAAACCAGTAATATATAATTTATTTAAGAACAGCAGCACTTATCATTCCAAAAATAAGGCTTTGGAGTAAAATTCGATTGCGGAAAGAGGTTAAAAGAAGGTTTCCGATATACGCGGTAATCTTTAAATCCATTCGCTTCAGCTAAAAGTGTAAAAAGGTTCTAACACATTTTGTGTCGGTACCGTTCATTGTAAGAGCAAAAAAGCGATACCTCGTACATAAAATATTTAAGAAATGAGAAAACATTTTGGATGTAACAAGGCGACAAAAAGCGATGAAAATAGCCCATTTGCTGACGAGGTACGATTCTTGATACAAACGTGTTATTGTGGCTGTTGTTATTAGTAGAATGATGACAAATGATCCGCAGTTGCTCATGTATTCGTTGATTGATGATTTAATGCTTCGGCAATTCATTTTAACCAGAAAAGAACTGATAGCGCTTTCCCAACGATATTTACTTGTAAACTTTTGAAAGTATATTTAGAATGACCTTTCTGATTTCTTTCGGTGTTTTGCACATTATTTTGATACCATAACCTTTTTAAAGATCAATCGTTTATTTATGTACAGCATTATAAAACCAAATTTATAAATATTAATAAAATTTAAATGTCTGTCTATGATTTCAAAACTACTTTAGAATTTAAATCAAAACAAACTATGTTAAAATGTAAAATAATCTCTGACACGGCAGGACTGATTTTAATGGAACTTTTACCGGAAGATAGAGGGAGTTAAAGTGTAAAACATAGCCTACTTTTATTTTGCAATTGCCAGTAAATCATTATTTATCACCATTACGAGGGTGATACTTATAGTATAGGCCAATATTAAATTACTAACATAGATATTTGATTATACGTATTTTCAAATAGGCCCTTGAAATCTACACGGCACCTGAAGTTTCAATATTTGGGTCCTTTTAAAGACCTGAAAATCAAATCTGCTCGGTTCATAGATTATATTTACGGAAATTCAATTAGGTACTCGCTGCCTCGACCGAAGGTTGACACCAAAACATTAACGGAATTATAATCAAGTAACAGCCTATTGAGTCCAATTTCTGAAAACAAGAGTTGGATATCTTGGGAGTTTGGATAAGATATTTATTCATCCATCCATTGTTTATGTTGCCAAAATATATAATAACCGAAAACAATCTTTATGGCCATAATTATTGTAAACCACAAGTTTTGAAAATAGGCAGATCAGACAAAATGCTAAATTTTGGAGTTGCTACATAATATGTATATTCTGCAAAATATTGTTCACAGTTTAAATAGTTTGGGTTAGTAACTGAAACTTAAAGGTTGAATTAAGTTTTACATAAGTTGTGAACAAATACTGCCTGACCGAATATACTTACATAGAAATATAAAAATATACTTACAATAGAATTCATGTAAAATCTCTTAGTATACGAACAATCAAAATGCTTAAATTAAAGCTGCAATTACTAATTCAGCTCGGTACAAGTCTTGTGTAGTCTGATTTCTATTGTTTCTGTATTGAATAAAAGAGTGAATCACTGCAGCAGCGGGTTCGAAGATCTTCCAACAAAAGGAAGTGAATTACCTAGAAACTGCACGACGTACAACATTTTGCATTTTCTATTGTCTGTGTGTGTGTTTCTTTAAGGCTACCCCAGACGAGTGCGATGGGAAACACGTGTCCATGTGATGATGCATTTTGAAGACATAATTCGAAAATTTATATGCAGATTTTTTTTTTTGCATTTCATCATTTGAAACACCTTTGCGTTCATAGGAGTAAGAGATTTGAAGTACATAAATCAAACCTAACTATGACTTTATGAGCAAATCGTTTTAGCTGCGTATTTTTCTATTGAGATATCTTATATCCACTAGGATATAAGATAGCTCAATAGAAAAGAGTCTTTCGCATTATTGTCGCTTCGTTGTTATAATTTCGCATTGTCTAGGTTCGACCTTTATTCCGATTGCTAGCCCCACCTAGCGTTGAATAAGATATAGCTAATAGGCAAACATTCTCGGTTGGTTTGGATAAGGCGTTGGCTATACTGATTAAAACCAAGCATGAGAGCAAGCTTCCTCTTAAATGGTATAGACAAATAAAAAAGAGCCATTCGTGCTATTTCTAAATTAAGTCCACGGCACTCCCTCAGAGATAATTATAAAGAAATTAATATAATGACTATGCCCTCTCAGTATATCCATAACGTAAATACTAGAAATAAACAACACTTTGTCGTTCCAAAAACAAGGCTAAAGAAAATAGGTGGTTCTTTTAAAAGCCAGTGCATACATTTTTATAATAAATTACCCTGCCATTTGCAAGAACTTCAACAAATTTAAATGAGTCATAAAACGAGGCGCGTGTGGATCACTTCCACAGAATCATGCGCAAGCGGTGCACATCCCTGTTGCATAGGATGCGGGGCAGCCGCAATAGTATCCTGAACACCTTTGCAGAACCTTTTGACTGTCAGTACGTGAACCATTGCTGCATGGTTCACGTGCTGAGTAATGTTAAAATATTATTATAAATTGTGTATAATATGTAAGCTTTTTTAAATATAAGATTTACTTTTTGTTTTCATTTAAATTTAAATTGTATGATCCAAAGATGATTGAAATAAATAAATAAATGTAAAACGCAAGCTTTGCCAGAAAGCTTTTTACACTGTAAAAGACTATAATATTTAAATATAAGATTTACTTTTTGTTTTCATTTAAATTTAAATTGTATGATCCAAAGATGATTGAAATAAATAAATATATGTAAATGTAAAATGCAAGCTTTGCCAGAAAGCTTTTTACACTGTGAAAGACTATAATATTTTGGATAAAAAGGCTTGAGGATAAACAGGATTGAGCTGTTCTAATAAAATACAGGGAGCATTAGTGTTGTTTACAAACACATTTTCTTGTATTTTATTTTGACGTGACAACGTCTTATATTTCGATGAAGCTGGCTGCACGCATGAAAATACATGACTCATGCGGCGTCACCTCGCTCTGAGGCGTTCCATTTAAGGCTTGAAGTGCAAGCGAGAGCGCGGAACGAGCGACAAAGTGGCATAATCGGCCTCCGCGTTCGGCAGCGTTCGACATCTGTCTCTCTCCTACTTGAGTGAGCGATGCGTCCGCGTGGACAGCTGCTATACAATAATACATTTACATGTTTTCGTCAAGTATGAAGTGCAGTGAAAAGTGAATGTGGTGGTTTATAGCAACCAACCATTCCATCAGTATTTTCTTATGACGTTGTCACGTTCAACTATCGTCAGTAAACCGACTTTACAGACAACCGATTTTTTGTACATATTGACATTATACATTTTTTTACATGAATATTTACTTTGTAAAGTATAATATTTATTTATTTATTTTGACATGAATATTTACTTTGTGAAGTATAGTATTTTTTACTTATTTTTAGTAATTATTTATTTAAATGTGAGGATTATGTGGACTTGTTATTTCCATTGATTTTTTATATTCGACAATATCTGGCAGTTTGATTAATTTCGCAATCTCTCAAATGTCCCCTTCTTTGGCATTGTTCGTCAAGTCGTTGAGCTCCTTAGTAGTCCAGAGTTGGGCTTGCAGAGTAACTGACAAAGGCTTTCACTGAGAGGACGGCAAATCTGTGTGGTTCATTCCTCAAAAGGCCATTTCAGACTGTACTCTGCATAATCTTCACAAACTATTTTGAATATGTGAACTATGTAGGTTCTTTTATTCTATTTAAACATGCTTGTCTGGCAGTTTGACTGCTATTTGCTTCCTACCCAAACGTTATTACCTTGGTATTGTTCGTCAAATCACTAAACTTCTTGTTCTAAGTTGAGCTATACGTCATCTGACAAATGCTTGAACTGTACAGACTCAAATCTGTGAGCATCTTTCCTCAAAAGATTGCTTCAGACTGAAATCTACAAGGTTCCTTCAAAAGAGACGGACCCCTGAGTTCGTTTTGGTGTTTCTTTTCAGGGTAGTCACTTAGGAAACATCGGCCTCATCTACATTAAATTTACGAAAAAAATGACGTGTAAAAGTGTGATTTAATAACCAATTTTCAAAATAAAGATAATTTATCATGTAAACCTTAAAAAAAGAAGAAAGTTTGATATCGGGAACATTATCGTCGTAACACCACGCAGTTTTATTTCATTCTTACCTCCTGATTGTTCACACAAAACCTTAATAAATTGTGCAATCAAAAATTTCATGTAAAGCTACTGGGTAGTCATTGAGTTTATAGCGAACCGACAGACAGACACAGCAGGCGAATCAGTATTATAATATTTAAGGAAATGCTTTATAAATTCGTCTTGTCTTAATGAATTTAATAATTGCACGATATCGTATAATCATGATCGGGTGATGGATTTGAGAGGAAACAGACCCTAAATCATTTAATTTATGATGGACTAAAACGTAAATATAAATGATCTATTTACGTTTTAGTCCATTATAAATTAATTGATTTATAATGGACTAAAACGTATTTTAGATTTAGGGTCTGTTTCCTCTCTAATCAATCGACTATTTGATTTAGTTCAGGTTTTATTTGTTCATAATTTATGCAGAACTTAATACAACCTTTAAGTTTCAGTTATCCAAAACTATTTAAACTCGGAAGAACATTTTACAGAATATACCGACTCCCAAATCTCGCATTTTCTGATCTGCCCTTTTTCAAAACTTGTGTTTTACAATAATTATTCCCATAAAGATATTTTCGATTAATATGTATTTTGGTCACATATTCAATCAATCAAAAACTTTGTTTTCCTGTCGAATCCAAACTCCCAAGATTCCCGACGCATGTTTTAAGAAATTGGACTCAATAAGCTCTTACTTGATTATAATTCCGTTTATTTATTGGTGTCAACCTTCGGTCGAGGCAGCGAGTACCTAATCGAATTTCCGTAAATATAATCTTCGAACTGAGCAGATTTGATTTTCAGGTCTTTAAAAGGATGACTCCAAATATTGAAACATCAGATGCAGATTTCAAGGGCTTATTTTAAAATACGTATAATTAAATATCTATGTTAGTAATTTAATATTGGCCTATACTATAAGTATGACCCACGTAATCAAACTTGTCTCATGAATAAATCTACACGTGGGTGAACATTGAAAATTTCATGTAAAACTTCTAGGTAGTTATTTTAGACGCAGAGGGAGACTTTTAGAGGTATTCCTCGAAGCGCTACCATTTTGAAGCGCACCTAATGAAGCGCTTCTTTTTTATTCCTCGGAGCGCACCTTTTACTGCGCACCGCTATCGGGAGCGCTACTAAAAGGTGCGCTCCGAGGAATAAAAAAGGAGCGCTTCATTAGGTGCGCTTCAAAATGGTAGCGCTTTGAGAAATACTTCGACTTTTATAATGTGTAAGGAAATGATTTTAGGAATTCGACTTGTGTTAATAAATTAGATAATTGCACGTTATTGTAAAATACATTGATTGATGTGAGAGGAAACAGGCTTTAAATCGATTTATTTATGATCGACTAAAATGTATATATAATAATTATGATCTATTTACATTTTCGTCCATCATAAATTAATTGAAATCGTCTGCTAGTTACTTAAGTATTTTTCCTTTCAACTAGCAACAATTGAAAAACCTTATGGTCTGACCTTGGCGTCGCGTTTTCAGTTTATTAATTTGATGTACTCCATCAGCAAATTGTTAGGTTGATAGCATATTTAAGCGTCACCTAAGGGGATCACTGGCATGACATTGATAAATAAATGTAGGTATCACTTATGTATGTACGTTAGAATATTAATTAGTTTAGTATGAAAGTAGCCTAGCAGTGGCTAGTCCCTTATGTGCGTTACTTCACAAGGGCATATTTTGTGCCTTAAGAAGCCAAGTTCCCTTTTAATTTATAACATCATAGGATTGAGGGATTGCAGAAAAGATTATTTGCCGCGGTAACTTGAGCGAAAACTATTAAGCAGATTATAAAACAGAATCCCTTGTTAAATATCAGATGAGATCTCAACTAACTTTAGCTGTTTTTTTTTAATAAAATCACTCATAAATTCCTCTGAGAAAATGTAAGAAGTGAATTTGTATTATAAATCTACGAATATCTCTTCTAACTCATTAAAATCGCCTAGATCTCAGAACAACAAGTTTGCGGTCTTATCAACAACTATCGAGAAACAACGTTTTAGCACGAACTTGAAGAGTTATCTCAAAAATGACTTTTCCAAAATTTATCGTCACTAAAGTTACACCTGCAAGTTTTGTAGGAATAAAGATGTTGGCCGTATTTCAGGGAAGTTTGGGTCAGCCTCTGGGGACACAGTAAGTAAATTTTATTGGGTCAGGTACATGCATATAGTGAAGGCCAACAACGTACGTTAATATTCGTGCTCATAAATACTTTTAGAAGGTCCCAGTTACCTTTAGATGGGATGAGACGAGTGATAAAACCTTTTATTTTTTCATCTTGTATTAGACATGTTTTGGATCTTAATGTAATACCAATAAGAAAAAATATTATAACAATTTCCTAGATATTTATTCGGGTATCTGAAGTGTACCGTACATTATATTTCAATTGAACCGATTACTGAAACATTTGGTAATAAACTATACTGCAACAAAAACCCAGTCGAAGTTCATTTTTAATCGACTTCAAAAAAAAGGAGGAGTTTCTCAGTTCGTCTTGAACTTTTTTTTATGTATGTCACCTCATCACTCGAAGACGGCTAGACTGATTTGGAAAATTGTTTTTTCGTTTGAAAGGGTATACTTTCTAGATGGTCTCATTATTATGAAATCAGGATCTGTTGATGGGATCCTGGAGTATTTGAGGGAAATCTTCAAATATTATAGGCACATCTATAGCGTTTTGGGTATTTCTTATAGTACAGTTCTGCAGTTGCTCTCGTAAAGCACCATTTGGGGAAGTGGAACTGATGATGAAGACCACAGATGGCCACCGAAACTACTAAATAATAATTATTTCGTGGATTGCGATTCGATTACTTGAATATGGATGTTAAGCATTTTATGCTCGTCACAATGCATATGGTGATGTAGAGCTGATGGTGAAGTACAAGGAGAACTCCTCAAGAATTAACGGCTCTGCATCGGGAAAAGCAATATTTTGTAAAAGGTGATAAGTAGTTGACATTTTGGCTTTTATAACTAGATAAATTACAAACCGACTCACTAAAAAGCCTGAAAAAAAAACTTTTTAGCAATAAATAAAACCTACTTCCATATTTAAACACTACAAAGCCCAAAATAACTTTAATTTCGGAAGGCGGTGTCAAAAAAAGAAATTAAAAACCTATAACACCGACTACCGAAGTCGGTTTTATTTTTTGCTAAAAAGTTTTACTACGTCAGTTCTGTTGGGATTTATTTTATCAGTGTGGTTAACGAGTCGCCCACTGCATCAAGCCGGGGGAATCGAGCATTCCTTTTATTTGCCTGTAATGGCAGAGTTAAGTGCCTTGTGATTTGATTCCTTTGCAATAATTGGATTGTCTCGTTTCAATTAAAGAAGGACTGGTTTGAAAGCAGCCGTCTCCAATAGATCTCACAATTCTTCATTGATGAATAAATTATGAGTTGATTTACTGCCGCCATTTGTGATTCACAAAGTCTTGCCACGTCGTTCCAAAGGTTTTCGTAAATATTTTGTAAGGGTAACTTGAACCATGCGAGTCTCTTACATTTATTTGATACGTTTTTCATGAAATCGTCAAGTTAATAAGTTCGTAGTCTATTAAAATTCTGCTGCTTGAACTTGCTCTAAATGGTACATATTTTGAACATATTTTCTAAGCAATGTGTTTTCATTTTTAAGTTTATTTGTAAAGGAAAGCAATTTGAATGACTCGTTTTCTTTTTTCAGTTTCGTTTTGATAACAAAACGAATTTTATTTTTATTCAATTTTAAGGGTGATGGAAACAGCTTTTGTGCTGAAAATGCAATGCATATTTAATAGGTGATCTTTGAGTTGGAGAGAGAAAGTATATATACCGACATTACACCAAATGTGGTAAAAATATAGGTGAGTTACCAACTACATACGCGTAGGTAAAAATAACGTGTGCTTTTCCTTATGGAATTGCGTCAATATCTCGTGAAGAGTTTCCTCTTCTTATAAATAAGTTATGTGTATGAAATAAGTCGCAGGTAGCGAACATGTAACTAGTGAGGGCAACTGATATAAACGCAGATGCGCTGACACGGCACCAACGAATAATTTTATTACTTATTGGAGTGAAATATGTGTTGATAGATGTGTGTGAAACGAGTTATACGTTATATATTTACATTTTAACTACCTTACTTTGAAAAATAATGCGTTAGCTAAACCAGGAATTTCATCTGTATAAAAAAGTTGTTCTGTATAATAAAGAACAACTTTTTTTTTGTTAAAACTTTCTGTAAGTCATACATATATTTATTCTGGTAATCGAATTCGCAACTCCCAGCGCTGAAGCTAATCGTCCAACCACTGGACTACCCGTGTCGTCATAATAACGCTGACATACATCTTAGGATCTGAGCGGTGTCGGGAAATTAAATGAATGTTCAATGCGACAGAAATTTATCAAATAGTGGTGTGGGAATAAATAGTCTGTCTCACTGCAGCTTCTGGCAGTTGCTATTTATTAACTACAAAATGGCGAAATGGTTACGTTGTGTCTTGTGTTTTCAGGTAGACAAATTGCCCTTGTAAACCTTTGCTTTCAAAGCAAAGCCTTATAAGCTCTTGAAGTGTGGTCCGTCGGGTGCAAATTCACATTCATTTTCTTACGTATATGGTGGAGTTGTGGTAAATTATGAATGAATTTTTATATCTATTATTCATTAGTCTCGCTTTCTATGTCAGTAAATGTACCTATATGTTTAATCCAAATATGGCAATATTTAACCTACAATTAATTATGTTAAAGGTCATATGCATACTAGCCCGCAATTTTGTTCGCGAAGACATTTTGATAAATCTGTCCTACCAGAATCCTACATTTTCCCGGGATAAAGGTAGCATGTGCCAAATTTCGTTTAAATTCGTTTAGCCATTTTTGCGTGATTGAATAACAAACATTCATCCATCGATACATTTGAACTTTCGCATTTATAATATCGATAAGTATAGATTATTGACAGTCATCCAATATAATGTTGAGACAGTAAACGATAATACAAAAGGGTTGACGCAGGTATGAAGATCAAAACGTTCTTTGTTTGCTTTAGGTTTTAGCTCTTGTCTGACTGTCCGTCACGCCAAGGATTTTCATTCATCGTTATTTGTATAACAATGGAGAAGGGAAAATTATATTCACGTATGAAGTAAAAATAAAAAGGGCATGAAGAATTTAACACTTATAAGGTGTTGTTTTGTTCACGATGTCGGATTCTAGTGGGTTTGAAAAACATGTATTCAGGAAAAAACTTGGTTTTATTATTTAAATTATGTTTATCTACATCTGACATCAAAGGAAAAAAATCTTTGATTGAATATTATCTCTGATTGATCAGTGTAACGGACTACAGGATCCAAAGCCCCACTCCAAACGAATTGATTACCCTTAAGTAGCTTATTGCTAATGTTCCTAATAAGTGCGTAAGGGGCCTTTTGTGAGAGCCAATAGGTAATCGGTATTGAGTCCTCCCAGGTATTGTATTATTGATCAGTAGCCTGAAGCTTTTTTTTTGATGATAGGATCGAGTTTGACCACTCAACTGATGTTAAGCGGTGATGTGGTCAAAGATGAAGCACGCTTGCATAGAAGCAACCAATATACAAAAAGAAGCAATCTATTCAGTCTTGACTGAAATACCCCTAAGTTATAGCTATCAGAGAATACAGCCTCCGGCAGAGAATTTCACTCCTTAGTATGTGCTTAGTATATGCTGTCCGCACAATAAAAGTATTACGGAAACGATTTTAAAGTGAATGCCTGTGTAACCTATACAGGCATTCACTTTAAAGTCATTTCCGTATTACGTAAGTGTGTGAGTACACTTTGGAGTTCTGTCCATCTGTCAGCTCATTAGAACAAAATGATATAACGTATAAGACACTTACTAATTGTATTTACTTAATTTATTCCACCGTCAAGATTAGAGCAACATATCTATCTTTTAGTGGGTGTATCAGAAGCCACATCTAGATTGATTACATTTATTTAAACAACAAGAGTTAGTTCTCTAAAATCAGCGGCTAGATCGAGCCAAAAGTAGGCCAAGTTGATAAAACCATAGTAAAAAGTTAACTGTGAGAATCAAGAATAAAGTAAAATAAGGATTTTCGCTATTTCCCTATAGAGAAAACCTGAAAAGCTTATCTTTGTACGGAATTTATTTGTCACGTTATTAAGATGACAAAAGTTTTGCTTTACTAATATCGCAATATTTATGGGCTTGGGTCAGGCACCTAGGTGACGTCACAGGTAGAGTTATATTGGACCAGAGAGAGAGTAGAGTAAATATGGCTTTCATTTGATTAAAGACTTAACATTATTAACCCTTTAAAAGGATTTTGCGAACATCGGACCTTAGAATTTTATATCATTTTAATCTACTTTATAATTTTTTGGAATTTCAATGATACAGACTTTTTTAAACATCTACAGCCAATACTTACTTATAAATTTTATTTTAAACTTCATATGTTGTAGGAAACACTGTCTGTTTAAAAGCTTGCGGCCGATATACAACGTGTAATTTAAAGGGTATATACATACCAAGTGCATGGCTTCTTTGGATGATAACAAACGATATGGCAAGGGTTTTGTAATCCTAAGTATACGTGTGTAGAACTTATTACAAATTCCAATACACTGATACCAGAGACCGAATTTTTCACATTAGAAGAACGAAGAGAATTATCGTGTTATTGGCAAGTGACGTGGAAAGTTATTGACCCTCGTAGTGCTGTGACACGTTTGTTATGATTGGTATTCAAAAAATATATGAAACCGATAATTTGGTATCAATTCTTTGAGTCAGTTATTTTGAGTTGAAACTGTGCATAGAGACTCCATACCAGATGTTGTCTTCAGCCCTTTTGGATAGATATGAGGTTTCCGTTACACATTGTATATTTTAAAAGATAACTAGTTTAGAGTTTAGTTCCGATTAAATCGTTTTTCAAATGTTTGTTGAATATAATTAATGATCTATCCTTCTTTCTTTTTATAAAGATAACTAATAATGTGGGCAGAACTACATTTACTAGCAATCTTGTTAACAACTAAGCTAAATATGCTTGTGTCTGGAGTGGGTTCATGGCGATTGTGTAATGGGTGAAGTTCGAACCTCTCGATTACAAGGCTGCCACTTGCCATTGCTTAGGCTAAAGCCGCTACAATATTGACATTTTATTTTATTATACCAATAATACAAGATTCCTTAACTAGCTAGCATTAGATATAGACTGGACATGCATCATTATAATGCATGAATAACCACTGCCCAGTTCTGATGGCTATCATAGACATCAAAGGAATGCCACACTTGGCAGATATATCCCCAAACTGGGGATATATCAGGCAGTACGTGATGACAGCTACAATACATTCCATGTAGCCAGTACCATTGCTGTCTCAGAATGCCATCAACGATCGAATCTTCGAAATGAAATTCTGATTTCAAAGGAGATGTTTCATTTTTATATGGGGCTCCGGCCATAACATGTACATTTCAGCAAAGCTGGGAAACTTACCCCTGAATAGAATAAAGTAACATTTTTTTCATAATATTGAATGGTTTTTATGTACAAAATTAAAATTAAAAATGTTTGACGTTTGTCCTAAGAGTTATGACAGCCATGACAGGTTGTAGAAATGACGTTCACTTAACCCCTCGAGTGTCGCATGTTGAATTTCCTTATGATTTTTGGGTAGGACTTGAGAAAAAATGATAAATCGGCAATTTATGGCCATTATCATGGTATATATTATACCTTCCTGGATTCGTTATGAGTTTATCTAACTATTTATATCACTCAATAAGCAAATCAAACTGACCTTATCTCGCAGTGATGTGATATGTTTACAATTTTATAATTTTCACTGACATAAGAAAAAAAAAATAAAAAAAAAATGTGCCTACACATTTATTTTAATTTTTAATTTTTATTTTATTTTAACACATATTATTCCAAAAAAAATTATAAAAAACTATTATAAAAAGTAATAAAAACTATTTGATAACACAACGAAAAAGTCTGCGGCGTCACAACAAAAACCACAGATGCATATTGTAAATTTTTTTTTCGTTCATTTTAGCGGTGTATGCAGAACGTATTGCTACTTGCAACACAACCACAGATATTTATCGACCAATCCTGACCAAGCCCTTAAGTGTAACTGTCCGACTTAATACATTTGGAGCATTTTTTTCTTATGTTGCACTGTGTAACATAAGACACGCGAGAGGTTAACCTTGTTTTGTTTTTGTTCATCAGAACTAACCCACAGAACACTATTACCCTAGCGGGGACCTGACTGACTAGTGACTGATAGAGTTTCAAGACAACAAAAGTGGTTATTTTGAATTCGTTCAGAAACACATTTTGAAAATGGACACTAAAGATTTTAGTAATGATGAAATCATCACACTTAATTATGTTTACGTAAAAATATGTACAAGAGAATAATAGTAATTTATTTTTAACACTACAAGAATACACACATTTTTAGGGTTCCGTAGTCAACAAGGAACCCTTATAGTTTCGCCATGTCCGTCTGACTGTCCGTCTGTCCGCGGTTTAGCTCAAAAACTATTGGTACTAGAAATTTGTAATTTGGCATGAGTATACACGTTAATGACGCCAAAAAAGTGGTAAAATAAAATTTTGAAAAAAACAATTATTTAGTGTACCTCCCCTACATGTAAAGTGAGATGATAATTTTTTTTTTCGTCCTTCCCATAGTGTGGGATATCGTTGGATAGGTCTTTCAAAAATATTAGGGGTTTATGAAGACCGTTTTCTGATTAAGTAAACCGCTCGTGACTTATCAAGCTTTAAAAAACCAATTTTCGTTAGAGTCAAGTGTCCCCCCCCCTCTATCAACTAAACGGTTGTAATTAGAAATTCAAATGTCATGGCAGTAGTACCTATATAATATAACTTTAATTTCGGAAGATGGTGCCTTTGGATCTGTTTATAATTCATCTAAGTTACAATAGCCTAATGTCAACTTGCTCATCACTTTTTACAAAATATTGCTTTTCCCGATGTAGGGGCGTTAATTGTTGAGGAGTTCTCCTGGTATTTCATCATCAGCTCCATTTCACCATTCACATTGTGACGACCATAAATTGCTTAGCAACCATTTTAAAGTAATCGAATCGCAACTCGTGAAATACTTATTATTGAGTTGTTCCGGTGGCCATCTGTGATCTTCTTCATCACTTCCGCTTCACCAAATGGTGCTTTCTGAGAGCAAATGCACAAGTTACTATAAAAAATACCAAAATCGCTATACGATTGCCTTTAAAATTTGAGGATTTCCTTCGATTTCCATGAGGTCCCTTCATCTAATTCTAATTTGGTGACAATGGTACTACTTCGAGAGCATACCATTTTAAACGAAAAAATAATTTTCTAAATCAATCCACAATTGACGGAGTAATCGGTGCACATACATAAAAAAATATATATTATATATACGTGACGAATTGATAACCTACTCCTTCTTTAGAAGTCGGTTAAAAAACAGTTTTTGTCCAGTAAAATTATAGTTAGTTGTGTTTAAGTAATTTAATTAGTTGAGGATTGTGTCAAACCAGTCTCATTTTTCAGTTTCGTGTAACAATTAGTACTTCTTTTCTAACTAGATGGCGTTGTCGTCGAATTATATCTCACAATGGTTTCGTTACCGCCAAAACTATAAGTAGGTAGTTATGAAGTTTTTGCCCCGACCATAAAGCAAGTGCTGAAACGCCATTCAGTGCGTTACTACACCTCTGCTGAAAACCACACAAACCCCTTGATCATATCGGCCGCCCGATATAGACCCTCCAATATTTCTCGGGTTCGTCGCCCGCGTAACGTCCTAGACGAGCCCGACGACCCCATCACCATCCGACTGTCGGATTCCGACAAGAGAGCAGTAGAGAAACTAGCACTCTTAGAAAATACAGAAATAAAACGCGTTCCGTATTCCGGCCTCGCCGACGAGGCCCATCGCGACGTCCGCGTACTTGTAACGAAAACTCTCCCCGACCTTTGCCAAACGAGCCAGCCCGCGATGCTGAGCCAGTAGCGATAAATAACCCCTTAAATAATATGGACCCAGCCTGTCCCTTTCCTGCCCTCCACCAACCACGACGCTATGCCGAGGCCCGTACTCCACAGAGAGTGCCCTTAGCGTACGGTTGTTTAACATGTAATTCTAGTTTGTAAGCCCTGGCTGGGGGCCTTTAATTTTAGAGGTCACCACAGGATCGCCCGGTTGAGACCAGCCTTAGTGTGCTGAAATACGAGTGGCCCTATAAAAAAAAATGAGTTTTTGTTGATCACCCGGTTAAGTAGTGACCAGCCTTAATGTGATGAACTACGAGTGGCACTACCTAAAAAAAATTAAGTTTTTGAGATTGTGTGTAGAAAAAAAAATAAGTTCTTGAGATTGTGTGTAGAGGCTAGAGATAAAATTGAAATAGTTGAATTGTGAAATTCATAATCAAGTCTCGTTGAGTGTAGGAATTTGGAGATTGAAAGAGTAATAATAGAATATATTTAAATTCAAAACACCGGCTATGACAAGTTTTATTTATACAAATCTCTAAAAAAAAATTAAAACTTTCCGTGCAAAATTGTCGGATCAGGTGAGGATTTATATAGGAAATCAAATTAGTTATGTAGTCATGTTTGGCTTTTAGTTAGAGCATGGTACGAAACGATCAGTCAGCGAATACGACACGCACTTGGCTGTTATAAAAACTACGGAACCCTTCACTGCGCGTGGCCCGACACGCACTTGGCCGTTTTTTTTTTAATTATCTTCTACGTAACATTGATATGATGAGACATGATTTCAGAACGAATGAAGTATGAAAGCAAACGAGACGCCATGTTGAATAAAACATGGCAATAATTGAAAAACTATTATTTTTGTACACAATAAATCAGGCTCAAATTCACCAGAGAATATTTTTCCCCAATTTGTAGTATTTTTTCCTCTTTTTCGATAAATGTACCTACATCTTATGGCCGAAAATGAAACATCTCCTTTGACGAATATTAGCACAAATAAATTAATGCGGTGCGATCCATTTGCAAATCGAATCGAATAAGACGAGAATTAAGAGTGGAATTTTAAAATTTCATTCGAATATTATTTAATCGCGAAGAGCGTATTAAGAGATTTCAAAAAAATTTAGAGATTATCGATGTCACGTCGTTATTAATTGGTTTTTGGATTGCGACTCATCTGTATATAATTTAATATTCTTTATAATTATGGTGATTTTGATTTAACGTAACACAAACTAGCTAATCGGATCCTGTCAAATCGTTATATTTTAGTTTTATGATCTTTATCTAGTTACAGTAAACATTTTTCAAACCGAGCCCAATAGGGTTAGTCACTTTATTCCAGGATAATCTAGTTTTCTCTGAATAGAAGTTTTTGGATTGCAAAAAAGACTCGAATTGAAAGCGATGGCCGGATGGTCCGAATGCTTTGCGTAGCTATTTGTCAATTGCACAATTTGTTTTTGCTGAAACCCTGTGAGATGACGAGTTGAAATTAAAAATGTTTTGGTTCTTTTTTGCACTTGATCTAATTACAAATATTATGAATAGTGATAGAAGATAGTTAAGTATTTAAGTGAATCGTAATTATATACCTAAATGATGATTCATTTAGGCACATATCTTCATACAATCATTTTCGTGAAAAATAACCTAATTTCAATCAATGTTGACCTGGTCAATAAATGCTTAATGTAGAGAACATTATATTTATTTCATCTTTATGTACAATAGTGGTACATGGGCAGACTTAATGCAACAAGGCATTCTCTACCAGTCAACCTTTGGATTTAATATACCACAATGTGGTAGGTGTACGAGTAAAATAAATGTCATTATCGAAAGAATATATGTATAAATATATATATGATAATAATAATAAAATAAATACGGTGCTTTATAATAATCTTTCTGACTAAGAGACTATTATATCAGATAACACACATTTTACTTTCATCCTTTTTTTTTTTCTTCATCTCTAATACTGGCTTAATCTACGCTTACCTTTCCTTCCTTAGCTCACTGCTTCTCTTGCGGAAGCTGGCGACGAGGACCTGCAGTTCAGTGGAGTGGTGCTCATACAGCTGGGACAGCTGCGTCGTGAAGTCGGCCACTGGAACAAACATTTATACTATAACAGCTGCTCAATCAATATCAAGCTCAAGATCAATCGTATATGGAGTACTGCTCTCATCTTTGCGACCGATCTGCCAAATACTAACTGGACGCGCTTGAGTCTATCGAGAAACCGGTCAAGAGACTCATTGCAATGATGGACTGGTCGAGTCAAAGCTGTCGGCAACAAGTTGCAAGTCTATCGGTATTCTATCAGTTACATTTCAGGGAGTGTGCGATGGAATTACACAGTCTAATTCCATCAAGCCCGTTCTATCATCGAACTACAAGAATAACGGCGAAGCGCCATCTTTACATGGTGCACATCCAACCCGTACGCACAAAATGTTTTGGGAATACTTTCATTGTGCGTACAAGTCAAGAGTGAATAATAGGTTTTTTCTATGTAAGCGTGCTTACCTACGACTACATCATAACTTACCATCAGATGCGAGGTTAGTCATATGTTAGCCTATTATCAATAATAAAACCCTTCGAACTACAAAGACACCATATCTATATTTATATCATAATTATAGTGCGAGCGAATAAGGACTTTAAAACTGTGTAAGGAATTCTCACTTTCAATACCAAATCATATTCTGCGCGTAATCGGTTGAAAGCTGGCTTTTTAAGTGGTTTAGTTATGTATGTATTGTTTGTTTATATTTTGATCATGCCTTTTATTATATATCAGATATCGAAACCCATTACGTAACTTTACAGGACTGAATGACTGATCACGATCAGTCAGTGATCGGCGCTCGGCGAACGGCGCGGCGGCGGTGCGGCGGAGCGCAGAAGTGGCGTGAGAATCTCACTCCCGCCCTACACCCTCTAACCGCTTGCACGGGCCCAAGTGTACTTGATTGTGTGCGTGCAGATTTTTTTTTATAGATGTACATAAGTTAATAATATACTTAACGCGGGGCTAATAATAATGTTATACGCATGATTCGTGAATGAAATATTATCACCTAAATTTTAGATCGACAGGTCACATGATTAAATATTTGTTAAAAATTAACCTTTTTTTTAACGTGGTAAAATCATCAAATAAGTCCTCCCAAGGTATATTAAAAAGTAGCAGAATGGATTCTTAGTTCGATTGTGGACAAACTAATTTCAGGTTTTGCGTTAAGTAGTCAATAACATGGTGTATACCTACTACCTATATACATATAAATAAAATTGAAATGTCTGTCTGTAATTTCAAAATAACTGCGTTTTCTCAATTGCTTAAAGTTAATTACACAATTACTATAACATGAACAAACTTAAATTTTTTGTCTGTTTCTTCCTATTTGTCCAGGCTAATCTCTGGAATGGCTGAACTGATTTTAATGGGACTTTCTCTGATATATAGAATATAGATAGAGTAAGTTTTAGTGCAACGTACATGCTTTATACCCACAGTTCCGTGGGATCGGGATTTACGCGGGATAAACCTCCCACGCGAACGAAGTCGCGTGCGCAGCTAGAAGAAATATACCAAAGAGTACATATTATGCTTGAATGAGTTTACTCCACCCGCGACATAATTTAAAACATAAACGGAGTAATATAAAAACTTTATACGAGTCAGTTTAATTTTTTGGTAAAAAGTTTTTATTTCACTCTTTTTAGTTGGTCGATTTTTAAATTACCTAGTTAAAAGAGCCTAAATGTCAACTGCTTATAACCTTTTACAAAATATTGCTTTTCCCAATGCTGGGCCGTTAATTTTTGAGGAGTTCTCCTAGTACTTCACCATCAGCTCTACTTCACCATATGCATTGTGACGAACATACAGTGCTTAACATCTATATTCAAGTATTCGAATCGCAATCCACGAAATGCTTATTATTGAGTAGGTTCGGCGGCCATCTGTGATCTTCATCATCAGTTCCACTTCCCCAAATGGTATTTTTTGAGAGCAACTGCACAAGTTACTATAAGAAATACCCAAAACGCCATAGGTGTGCCTATAATATTTGAAGAATTCCCTCGATTTCTCCAGGATCCCATCATCAGATCCTGACCTGGTGACAATGGGACCAATTTCAAAGTATACCCTTTCAAACAAAAAATAATTTTCCAAATCGGTTCAGCCGTCTTCGAGTAATCGGTGATATAACATAAAAAAAATATATATATACGCGTCGAATTGATAACCTCCTCTTTTGGTCGTCGGTTGAAAAACCATAGTAGGGACTATCGCAGTGAAAAAATTATTAACTTGTTTCTACGACGTTATTTATAAAATATTTTACCCAATGAACAGGGCTCGGTAAAAACTTTTCGAATGTAGGCTCGAGGTAAAAGTTAATCCAACACCATACAAAGAAACACTGTTCCTCAAACTGAGAACATGTTTATCGAAAACATGTACCTACATCAAAGATTAGGAGTTTGTAGTACACGTGATTTAAGAACTCATTAGAAGTTAAAAAGCTGGTGTATTGTTCTCACAGGTTCAATCCATGGCTTCATTACAAGTGCACCTCAGAGGTAAATTAAACACTTTTACTTAAGCAGGAGAAGCAGCGTGTAACTTTATTAGTAAACTTTCTTTAATCTTAAGGAACTGTGATGTGTTCTCAGGTTACTCGTGTTCAAGTTGTATTCACGAAATAAGAGGGAACGCGAAATACGCTGGCATTCCGATTTTCTAGTTTTCAGTTGTTGGATCTGAAAACTTTAATCTTCTACGCCTTAGGAGTATGCTGAAGTTTCGTTTGAGAAATTTTCTATTAAAACGTCTTGCCGAGTTTAAATTACTGAAGTCAGCGTGGATTAAATCATGAACTATTAACCTTTTTTTAATGTCAAACATTTTTGAATTCAGTCCAGAAACTTATAATATTAGCGGAACAGATATCCCGCCGGGGCTCAAGGAACCTGCCGCGTAGCAGGAATTTTCTAATGAGATACCACGGCCCCGGCACGCAAGGGCAACTGAAACAGAGTGGGTTTTTAGTCAGTAAGTAGAAGTTTGACGCTCCCTTTCGCTCTACCTGGAGCGGCAGGAGCTTTTTGATGTTTCTCCCTGAAAAAAGGCGAAGTAAGTATGCTTCATCTGTCAATGATGATTTGCAGTAAAACTTATTAGTTAGTATTAACCTCAATAAACCTTACTATACCTTTTTTAGGGTTCCGAAGCCGATCGGCAAAAAACGAAACTCTTAGAGATCCGTCATGTCTGTCTGTCCGTATGTTTGTGACAAAACATTAAGGGAAATTGTCTCAGATCCATGTATGGGTAACATGGGTCACATACAATTTTTTAAGATATTTTCTAAAACCGCAAATTTGTAATTTATAGGTACTGTGGTAATTATGAATAAAACCCCACTGTGAAAAAAAAATCAATTTGCTTAACTAGGACTCGAAAACCCTTCATGAGCGAGTCCAATTCGCACTTGGCAATTTTTTTACTCAGTCTCAATTTTTCTTATTTCCTAAGAATCTTCTGCTTACATAATTTTATTTTATAAAGCCGTGTTCTTGTAACGTGTAACGACCGGTGTAAATCTTCCCCTACAAAACAAATGTAAGGATAATATGTGTATATGTTATAACCTAATTTAATTACTTTCAGGCCAGCGAGCGGGTGAATGCAGGTAGAATTTCGTTTGCTTTCGCTCCACTGACATTGAAAATATATACTGAAATCGTACTCAACATTACTTTGACTTGACTTTCGTTTGCTTAGCTTTTTTCCAATTACGTCAGGGTCAGACTCCAGAGTAACCAGATGCAGTTGAGCACTAGTGTTTTACATGGAGCCATCTCCTATCCGATATTCACAACCCAGTAACTGGGTAACTGGTAATGATACTTCTTGGCAAGTCAGATTTTCTGGCATCTAACCACCCGTTTTTTTTTAAATTGTTGATAGACTTGCGTTTGACCACCGTATCACCTAATGATAAGCGATGATGTGGTTGAAGATGAAGCACGTTTGCCTAGAAATAACCTATTCACTGTTGACTCAAAGACTCCCAGGTTATAGCTATCAGGAAACACAGACTCCGGCAGAGAATTCCACTCCTTAGCCGTACGCACAATGACCCCATTCCCTAAACATTTTGTGCATATGGGTGGGATGTCCATCATGTAAAGATGGCGCATTGCCGTTTGTCTTGTAGGCCGATGAGGGCTTGGTGGAATTATATTGTGCAATTCCATCGCACACTCCCCGGAATGTAACTGATAGAAAACTTATAGGCTTGCAACACGTCGTCGATGTTTAAGGCTCTGGAGCTTTGGTTTCTCGTTGCCAATGAGCCTCTTGGCCCGTTCCTCGATAGACCTACCTTAGCAAGCATTGACCAACCTGAAAGATTATTCTATAGGGCTGGTTTTGATTAGCCGTGAGCTATAGATACCCGGAGGTGTATAGTCAATTACTTTAAATGAAAATACCATGCACTTGCAATTTCACAAACTATTTGTTTATATACAATCATTTATTGCAAATGCATTACTTAATGATTTATTACCGCAGCGGGATTAAACTCTACTACGTAGTACGTACTTAAACTAAAAAGTACAACGTACTTAAAGTACGTACTTTGAAAGAAATGCGATCGTCGCATTTCGCCGCTTCGTAGTCGTAGACAGGCTTTCTATTAACCCAGTAGGTACTTAGTAGCTGGTATCTCAGCTCTTATTAAAACTAACTTCACCTGCTCATCTTCTTTGGTAATTTACCTTAAAACTATTACGGGAGGATAACGCTGAATCTTCTGCAAAAGTAAATACATAGTAAGAAAAAAAAGATTAATCGGTAAATCATATCCAGAAAATTGAATATAAGGACATTGTGCGCTGTTATTTTAAATGACTGCTTTCATGAATTATGTATGTAGGTACATAATATGGTAAAACGTCAAGATGTTACAACAGCGAAATCAATATTCCAATGCAGTGAAACGAACGGAGCGAACCTTTTTTTTTTGTCAAGAAGGTACAGATTATTTTTAACCTTAGAAAGTGTAAAAGCGAAAATGATAACGTGGAACTTTTCATATATTTTGTAAGGCATAACTTGGATGTATAGTAAAACATCAATATTATTTTTAAAATGGAATCCTTGTTTAAAAAATAATATTTTAGTTTCAAAGTAATCAAAAATTGAACAAATAATACTCGTGGTTCCCATTACGAGTACATTTTCAAGACTGAAAACTGAAACTCCAGTTAGGCATAAAAATAAAGTTAAAAGTTTGTCTCAACTTTAGAGACGGCCGGCACTGATCGACCAGTCTTTCGATTCTGAATATTCTACGAAGGCAAGAGCGGTCCCCCAAACTTTTTAAATATAAAGTCATGCATAGAAACAGGGAGAATTTTAGGAAGGTTTATGCATTGGTACTACCACCTTAGGGATTCGTAAATAAATAAGATTCAGGGTTTTATAAATGTTTCACACGAGTTCAGTCGTACCACATTTAGATTATATTATAACGGGGCTCAAAAAGGAGTAGACTAGTTTTCGATCTTTATTTACCTACCTGAATTCAAATCTTATTATTTCAATTAATCAATCATTTATTTTGTCAAACATAGGTATGGTTACAGAATAGTCAGTGAGGAAAAAGATGCGTACTATGTTTTGCCAATATACTCGTATGTAATACAAAACAAGTCGTTTTATATTTGATGTTTTAAAATAATCAATAAAGAATGGATTTTGATAAAATTAGAACATATCTTTATCATATTTTAGTAACTGAGTTCAATATGTTTGCTGATTCAACACGACGATCCTCTTAACTTTTAGTATAATAATGTTATATATAAACTAAGTTATCGTCCCAGACAAGATTATAATTGATTGATACATCTATTTACTGGTAAATGTACAGCATTGGGAATATTATTAATCATTCGATTAGGCAGTTCGTACTTATTAACTTAGATTACATTATGCTATAACTCTAAACCCCGATGAAATGCGTTTCAGAGCATTAGAAGTTGAGTATTTCTCGCATTCGTCATAATTTGTTATGATAATCAGGTTTAGTCAGTACAGAAATCCGCTCAATACAATATACTTGTAGCGTACTCAAAAGTACTACTTATCTTTATACTTTATGAATAAATAATTAAGGTAATCTTATTCATTTATTATAAATGAATAAGATTAATCTAATTTGAATTTAGTTTTTAAAAACCTAACAAACTTTGCTTCTTAATAGGGTTAGACGCGGTCTTAACTTCTAAAACTCAATTCGGAAAATAGAATAAGTTCTGAAAACTGATTGTTAATGCTGTTGGAAAAGTAGCCAATATAAAATCTATACTTATATTATAAAGCGGAAAAGTTCGTTTGTTTGTTTGTTTGCTTGAACGCGCTAATCTTCGAAAGTACTGGGTGGATTTCGATGCAATTTGGTATGGAAGTAGCTTGAAGCTTGAGGAAGGTTATAGGCTACTTTTTACGCAACTGAAAAAAAGGAGAGTTATGTTTTTACCGTGATAGAATCCACGGGAGCGAAGCCCCGCGTGAGTACTAGTATTATATATATACCAACGTAGACAGGTAGTAACCGCTTTTTTCGAGGGGAAAATCATCTAATGACTCCTCCCGCTCTGGGTGGAGCGCAAAGGAGTGTCAGACTTCCACTGACTAAAAACCCACCCTATTCCTTCAGCTGCCCTTGACCCTATCGGACCCCGTCACTAGCACGGACTGCTCTTCGAGGCGCGCGTGGAATACGACGCGCCTTAGACTCGGACCTCGGACAGAGAGCTACCCTTGCTTGCCTGAGTATACAACGTGTAATTTAAAGGGTATATACATACCGAGTGCATGGCTACAAACGATATAGCAAGGGTTTTGTAATTCCGGTAAGGACCAGGCCCGGGTCGGCGGCGCGTCGTGTTCCACGCGCGCCTCAAAGAGCTGTCAACACCAGTGACGGGGCCTCATAGGGCCATTGCCTGCCGGGGTTTGCGGGTAAGTTCTACCGAGTTACCGCGGCCCCGGAAATTTAGGGCAGCCGAAGGAACAGGGTGGGTTTTTAGTCAGTAGAAATCTGACACACCCTTCCGCTTGACCCAGAGCGGAAGAAGTCATTCGATGATTTTCCCACCCATTGTAATCCTATGTCTACATGTGTGGAGCTTATTAGAAATTTCAATACATTGATACCAGAGGCCGAATATTTCAAATTAACAAGAACGATGAGAATTATTATAATATTGGCTAGTGACGTGGAAAGTGATGACCTTCATAGTGATGTGACACGTTTGTTATTATTGGTATTCAATAAATATATGAAACCGATAATTTGGGGTCAATTCTGTGAGTCACTTATTTTGAGCTGAACCTTTGCATAGAGACCCCATACCAGATGTTGTCTTCAGTCCTTTTGGATAGATATGGGGTTTCCGTTACACGTTGTATAACCCTGAGTATAAAATATAGTGTGGTATGTAACCCTTAAGAGGAAAATGTAAGAAACTAGCTATGTCAAAAATCTATGTACCTACCTAGCTTAGAACAATAATACCCATGATATAGATTGTCTGTCTGTTTACTAATAATTGTATTATAGATCGCACAAAGAGAAATCACCGTTTTGTTCTGAAATGTCAGCAATTTAACTGTCATAATTCAATGGTAGATGAATCTAGCTATTGTTATCTCATAATTAGTTTTCACAGAAATGGGATCCAGTTTTGAGTAGCAGCATTCCATAACTATCCACAACGTATTGTAGTTAATCAGACAAAGCTTAATTTCAGTTGAATAGGTATTGTTGGGTGGTCATTTTATTTTCTCTGTATCTACACGTTTTATTTATTTCAAACTGTACAATTCTTTACCTGCATTGCATTAAGAACGAACGCGGAAATTCAAGAAGCTGACTAGTGCACACTATGCACGAGAAAATTCATTTCAGTTTTACATAAAACCAAGCTCAAAGAACGGTAAAAAATACGCCGCAACGATACCGCTACAAAATGTCGCGAAAATTATCTTCTATGGAACAATTAAATGTCCATCATCTTGTACTATTGTGAATTTTAAACAATCCACAAAGGTATCCCAAGTAAACCGACAATGTCTTTGTATAAAATGAACCACGAAACAGACGATAGGCAAGGCTTGAATAATAGAGTTCATAAGTCGCAGCAGACGGTTAGGGCATTATCACACTGATACCTTGGGAGCAATTTCTAATGAAGCGTGAGGTCAATGCACTCGTCGCGAGTTCCTATAACGCTATACTCATACGCATAGTACCGACGTGAGCACAAACTAATGTTTGCAACTACAATATTGAATACATAGTAAACCCACAGTCTAATTTCTAATAAACTTTCTACAATAATTCAAATCAATCTACAGGATACAAATGTATCCCGAGTCGACGGCGCGTCGTGTTCCAAGCGCGCTTCAAAGATCAGTCAGAAACATTGATGAAGTCCAGTAGGACCAAAGCCTGCTGAGATTGCGGAAATGTTTTAACGAGATACCGAGGCGCTGGACCGCAAGGGTAACTGAAGGAACAGAGTGGGTGTTTGGTCAGTAAGAGACTGACACTACCTTCCACTCCACGCAGACTAGTAGGACTCATTCGATGATTTTCTCCACGAAAAAACAAAAAAAAAAAGGAAACCAGCCACACATTATCTGCCATTCAATTATTCTTCATCAGTAAAATCAACCACGATGAGTCTGCTCTGCGCTGCTAAATTGTCCAACCTTATACTGCAGTATAAGTTTTCACACTGATGCTTCACAAAGCGTCAGTGTGAAAACGTTCTAAGGTCTATCACTCCGCTGGTTTAGACAACCTGGACGTAAAATTAATCTGACGCTACGAGACTACCTAATAAGGTAATACATTATGTGGTTAAGGGTTAACCTGAGATTAGATGGGGTGAGCCAGTTGATTGCACTTTTTTAATCAAAGACTTTCCTGTTTTCCTGTGAGCTGTTTGTTTTTATGAAATAATAAAGTATAATAAACAAGAGCAGGTGAAGAACAATGCGTATAGCGTGCGTGTAAACTATGAAAAGCTTTTGTAACGCCTTTGGGTGTCATTAGGGCTAACAAAAGTTTTCTTTTGTCTTTAAGCCGTCTTTAACAATTTAGACATGAGCTATTGTGATCACCAAGTATTTTTTCATCTATGTAACGTAAGTATGGATACGTCTTGTTCCAAATAATTTAAACATCCGTGGCTGTGGCAAAACAGAAACGCTAATATTAAACGAAAGTTATTTTATCCTTTTGACGTGTTGAAAATTGATGTTAAAGTTTGGCCGAAATTATTAGCTATAAAACTTGGAAACGATAGTTTTCAAAAATGTTATTGATAGGCGTCCTTTTCACCACTCGGTCACCCGATGGAGAGCAATAATGTGGACAACGATGGAGCATACCCAAATACCCTTAGATTGTAACTAGGTATCAGGCAATGCTGGGATTCCAGTTCTTAGTTCTACGTACTATAAAAGTTTTACTGAAATGCTTTTTGCGTATCGATGGCATGTCTACCATGTTATTAACAAAACAAACACTTCACGAAAACATAAACTAAATTTATTTTCGATTTAAAATATTTTTTATTATTATGAAACGATAAAACCGTAATCAAAACACATAAAAACTTTTTTGCAAAAAAATAAAACCGACTTCCATATCAAAACACTACAAAGCCAAAAATAATTTTAATTTCGGTAGTCGGTGTTATTGGTTTTGTATTTTCTTTTTTTTCACACCGCCTTCCGAAATTAAAATTATTTTTGGCTTTGTAGTGTTTTGATATGGAAGTCGGTTTTATTTTTTTGCAAAAATGTTTTTATTTTCGCGCTTTTTAGTGGGTCAATTTGTAATTAATCTATTTATATAAGCCAAACTGTGAACTACAAAAAACTAAAAACGCGCGAACAAAAAACACAATGCAGAGTAAACGAAAAGATCATCAATGTAAATATTTTTTTTTAGACTTTTGTTGATTTTTCAGAAACGGCTTGTTCGATTTCGATAAAATTTTCATGGGACCATTTGAGAAGTATACCCTTTCCAACAAAAAAAGAATTTTTCAAATCGGTTGGCGAGCGACGGAGCTATGCCCGAACAAACATAAAAAAAAAAACAAACAAACATCCGAATTGAGAACCTCCTCCTTTTTCAGAAGTCGGTTAAAAACAACGATTAATTAATTATAAAAGTCTGTTTTGCTAGCAATATAAATTGGGGCTAACGGTCGAAGAATAATTGGAGAAATACTAGGCAAATACCTCGGATATTGAGCGATAATATTGAACCTGATAATTATAGGATACTAGCTGTGCTCGCGACTTCGTACGCGCGGAATAGTGACTTTCGGCAGCATTTTTAATTTTTTAGGCTAATTATTTTGAAAATAAAACTCATACATAATTTGAATGTCGTATTTATTAATATCTAATCAAAGGTCTAAAAAATAAGTTTCAAGCTTCTAGCTTAAAAAATGACGTAATTTCCATACAATCTTTCATCCCCTATTTCAACCCCTTACAACCCTTTTTTCGCATTAAAAAGTAGTCTATGTCCTTTCTCAGGCTGTAGACTATGTCCGTACCAAATTTCATTAATATCTGTTGAGTAGTTTAGGCGTGATTGCGTAACACACAGACAGACAGAGTTACTTTCGCATTTATAATATTAGTATGGATAGTATATATAGTAAGGATGCATAATAATTCGGGAGTTTCAGGCGAATTTCAATTATGTAGAGTAATTTTATAGATATGTTGCGAACTTTGTATCGCGAGTGGATCATGATGTTTTTGGCTATATAGATAGCTTATTTGGGGGTGACCTTGAACTTCCATAGCGTAAAGGCAGGGCTCTGTCACTCCATGTACTTGCGTGCTATAATTACCTACCACCCGGCCGAGCGGTCTCGGGCCGTTTGCGGACCAAATTCAGTGCGGTTTTCTCAAGCGAAGCGCAAGCACGTTGTTGTATTTTAATCGTTACCTACATTCGTTTGTACACGTACCTACGATGCCGTCTCGTGCCTTATGTGCAGTAGATGGGTGCAAATCAAGTAAAAGAAGGGATAAACACCTAACATTTTTCCATTTACCTGTTAATGAAGAAAGGTAAATGATAAATAAATAAATAAATGTAGCAAGAAGCATACCTGTCCTGGCTTTGTTGCTGAACATTCCTGATTTAAATGAATCTACGAATAGATTGTTTGTCCATTTTAAAGCATTCAACAAAACATCGTCTTTTTACGGAAAGTTAAAAGTGCCAACAGACGCGTTTCATAATTATGTAAGAGAACTTGAGACTATGTTTACTAATAATTTTGAAAAAAATATGAAGCAAAGGCCGGGTAGCACCTACTCTTTATGAAATTTTAAATAACATACATTTTGATTCTCCCTGCCCTTGATTCCCAAAACAATATCTAATAAAACTTTTTATTAGATTCAGGATATTTTCTACACTAAAATTTAATAACCGAGAAAATTTAGAAAGCGTAAGAAATTTATAAAAAAAATATATTTTATTTTATTTTATTTTATTTTATTTTAATAAGTACAGAGACAGACTACAGACTAAGGCATTTAATACAATTATAACAACATACATACATTACATAAATCTGAGGTCCAATTATTACTGTACACAGCATTCATTGTCTAATATACTTCATTAGTGACTGTTGGGTTCTGTTAATATCAAGCTTAAAGTTACTAAATGATACTAAATGATAATTATGGTTGTAATTACATTTTATAGAGCAAATTTCTAAATTCGTTAAAACTGTTCAAAAACAAATCTAAATTAGAGCATATTACATTATATTGACTACACATTCTGGACAACGGATTGTTTTCAGAAACATTATTGTTACTAGAGGGAATACTGAACAATTGTGGAGTGCGCACAGATCGAGTTGGTATTTTAAAGTTTATCTGACCAAGCAATTGAATATCAAAAGAGCCATTAACAATTTTATGCAGTATACTTAAATCACTAACCCATCTCCTTCTCTCTAGACTCTTTATGTGAAAGTGAGTGAGACGCTGATTGTAATTGGGTAGTTTACGTCTGAGTCCATATTTCGCACTTAAAACTCTAACAAACCTTCTCTGTATGGATTCTATGCGATCTATGTGAGTGTTATATATTGGGGACCATACAGATGAGCAATACTCCAAAATAGATCTTACCAGGGAATAGTACAGAATTAACAAAGTTTGCGGATGTTTAAATGGTTTAGTATGTCGTAGTATAAAAGACAGGAGACGGTTAGCCTTGTTGCAAATATGATCATAGTGTGGCCTGAATGACAAAACCGAATCAAATATTACACCCAGGTCACGTACCACTTTTACTCTATCTACTACTACTCCATTGATATTGTAGTCATAATTAATTATGTTTTTAGTACTTTTCGAAAATGTTATAACCTGACATTTTTTAGTGTTTAGTGACATTGAGTTCTCATCACACCAATCTACAATTGTTTTAATATCTGATTGAAGAGCCTCGCAGTCATGATTATTTGAGATTCGCCTGAAGATTTTTATATCATCAGCATAAGCTAGGCATTCACTTTTAATTTTACTAAGCAAATCATTTACGAATATTAAAAATAACAACGGACCTAGATTCGAACCTTGGGGCACTCCGGATGTTGCCACAAATGGTATAGAGTCATACCCACTTAGTGCTACGAGTTGTGTACGATTTAATAGATAGGACGAGAGCCATCTATAAAGAGTTCCGTGAATCCCGACATGAAAAATCTTTGCAAGTAATATAAAATGATCAACCCGATCGAAGGCTTTTGAAAAATCTGTGTATATGGAGTCTACTTGACGTTTGCAATTAAATGAATCACATAAATATGTTGTGTAGCACAATAAATTAGAATTTGTTGATCTACCAGTGATAAATCCGTGCTGTCGTGAATTCAATATGTGTCTAAGGTGAGTATACATGTGTTCATAAACAAAACCCTCAAATATTTTAGCAAATAAGTTCAATATACATATTGGTCTGTAGTTGGTGACGTCACTCCTATCACCAGATTTATAAATAGGTGTGACTTTTGCTATCTTCCACAAACTCGGAAATGTGCCTTCATGTAAAGATTTATCAAATATAATGAGCAAGGGAGTTACCAGAGCAGTAGCGCATAACCGGACAAAGATAGGAGGTATACCGTCAAAGCCTCCATTTTTTGAGATATCAATATTTTGTAATTTTTTCAGAACTTCACTTTTTGATATACGTAGATTACCAATGGAGTAGTGGGATGGCTGGAAATCAGGAGTATAGTTATCAGCATTACTGGAACAGTATACTGATGAGAAGTAACTAGCAAATAAATCGACTATATCTTTACCCGTATTGCCCACCTTATCATTATAATGCATACAGCTAAAACACATGTAACTTTAAAGATTTTTTTTATTTTACCCACATTGGCCTCCATAATTATGTTTTATCTATATGTATTGCACAGTCAGCACCAATTTATAAAAAAATATTTTATAAACGATACAATTTTAGACTACCACCTATAGTCAGAGCATATTCACAGTTCTCAATAGCATAGACACAAAAGGTTATGTTAATTTAATTTTATCGAAGAGGCAGCCCTGCGATCGCTGTGGGATCGCGCGGTGTGAAAGCAATCACAAATGTACGCTTGAACATTTAGGCACATTTTAGCATGCAGTGGTTGCTGACGCGACGGAGTAGGCTATTATAGCAGTAGGTATTGGAAATTTTTTACTGAGTGAAGTATCTGTTACGTAGTAACTATTAAGTAATCTGTGGTAAAGGTCTAACTTTAACTACATTAACAGAACCTCCAAAGCAGCAAAGTTTTAATATTCTGGTGATGTTTTCAGCTTTTAGTACATAATTAAGATAAATTGTCCCAATTATGATTGGTTGTAAAACAGCGGTCTTCATAGATAGTCGACCTCATTTTGCATTAGCTGCTTCTCCGAGCTTGATACATTTAACGTTAAGTACATTAATGTAAACAGTTGTGAAGTTTCGTAATTTTGTTAAAGGCCCTATTCTGCCCTAGTAAGGAGGTAGACACAGAGCCCCTTTGCATTAATGGGTGATTAAAGATGACACGATATTCAATACTAACGATTTAAATAATATTAATTATTAGCAGTCGCTTCGCTCCTGTGGACTTTACCACGATAAAAACATAACCCTCTTTTTTTTGCAGTCATGTAAAATATGATTCTATAACGCATCTACCTATGATTCCAAATTTCATCAAAATCCACCCAGTACTTCTTAAGATTAGCGCGTTCAAACCAATAAACCATAAAAGATGACGTTTGTACACTGACAGCTTTAAATCTAGCTTTTAATTTTTGTCCATACAAAGGTTGTCTCTAAGAGATTGCTCTACGCGAGAAGATTGCCCATTGTACACTAGCTTTTATTGTTTTTACTTTGTGAAATATTTTGAGATGTACTCTGCAATAAAGTGTAAGTTATGAGTCTTTCGTCTTGTTTGACCGTAGACAGTTAGACATTTCGTTCGACACCCGCTTTGTGCGTTATTACTTCATTTCATATATATTAGACCATTGACCGGACAGAAAAGTCACGTTTGGATCGAACTATGAAAACTTTTCGGTTATAATTCTGAAATTTATTTTTAGCTCTTATCGGATTTATTTCATTTGAAAAATAAAATCTTGATTCTGGTTTTGCTGAAAACTATTAGAAAATATATCTTACCTACATAAGTCAGTACCTATGCCAAGTATTAAAAGTCTTTGTCAGCTTTGGCCCATAAGTCGTTAAATATTTTAGCACCTAGAAGCGAACTCTAGTGAATAGTAATTTCATAGAAATTGGTGACGGAGCGAAGATTGCAATTTTTACGACGAGTCAAATCTAAATGCTGCTCCGAAATGAAACTGCATTTTATCACTAGCACCATTTCTAACGAATCAGTGAAGTATGCGCATCTAATGTTTCCCTTTGTATCGTTTCTACTAGGCACAGGATAAAAAAAAGAAGAAGAACTTTGTCAAACATTTATAAACCCTAATTCTCGGTAGGCTTTATACATATTTAACAAAGTTTATACAATTGAATGTCTAATGGTGCCGCGGTGGCACGAATCATCAAATGCAGTATTTCGTCTAGAAAAAAATCAACTGAACACCACAATTGATTTTAAACATTGGTTAAGCCGAAACCATAGTGTTGAACAAACTCTGTCGAATAATACGCATGTCAATACCAACGATATAAATAGTTCAATATTCTTGAGTAACAAGACAGTTCGTAATTCAATTTAAGGGGAGTTCAACTTTGATTACTTCGGTCAAACTTACTTCGTCAATACTTCGTTATTCAGATATCAGACACAAAAAATTTAGGGCTGGAAGTAAGAAAACGTAGCGATAAAATTGACCCTTCGGTTATTGTGTCGAAAATTCGTTACTATAGCAAAAAGTTTTCGGTGCTACAGATGGATATTCAAAACTACGTTGACCGATATATCCATTGTATTATTCGAATAGAACTAAAGAAATATGAAAATGTATAACGGAATTATTAGAGAAAGGCCTTTGTTTCAGAAACATATTGTCAGTGAAAGAAAATGGAAATGGTGCATTGCATTCAACTCATTTCTGCTGAAACTGCAAGTAGGTAAACACCTTTATTGGAAATGTACACAGAAATCAAATATATTTTATCTATGGAAATGTAGCACAAGTCAATTCACTTTTATTTTGTTATTAGAATTCCATTTGTATAGTTTATACATATTGGCATTATAATATAGGTAGTAGTTATACATTATTATAATAGTTTTACTTATACACCGTGTTATTTTAGTCGTCTTACAACGGCAGCTCACTTCAGGTATCTAATGACTAGTAAACATTCATTAAAAAAGAACATATTAATGAACATTTGAATAATTTAAAATTGAAAATAATATTTATTATTCTCGCGAATCGCCTAGGCATCGTAAAACGATGTCGCGATGAAAGCGATGTCGTAGGTCTGAACGAAGTAAATGTTTCTTAAATAAAAAAGATAACTATTAAAAATATAATCTTTCAGCGAATTATATTACCAAATGTAATTGTTTTGTGATTACAACCGTTTAGGGTAATATTACAATTCAGACAAAATGTTAAATAACCGGAAAATGGAACAGAAAATTCTCGCTATTTGAAACATGTTTACATTTTAGGTCGTTTTTTTAAGCACAACATTCTCAGTCTGAGACAGATCGAATACGCAATAGGTTCATGCTGTGCTATAAATAATTTCCACCAGTTTCTTGTGGGAATGGATAGTTCACGTCAACTGCATAAACACGGATACTGGGCAAATGTCTCCACGCAGAAGTTTCCTGAAAATTGAAGGCGGCGGCGAAATAATCCTGACGCGTACCGTGAGGACATTTATCCAATCTCAAGGAATATAGGCCAGGCGGGGGGACTTGGAGAGGCTTTTGCCCAGTACTAGGCCAGCAACGTATGATAAAAATGTGCATATCTTTAATAATTATTCATATTCCTCAAGAATTAATTAAACACAGTCATATTAGTGACCATTACTTTACTGGCTTCTTACTAACCTTTTTGAAACTTTACCTACCTACAATTTTAAATAAACATCGCAACATCCAAGATACAGATAAATCCTACCATGTCCTGGCTGTCCGCCAACCGCATTTACCTACATTCGGATATCACTTAAGCGCACCAATCCCTTAGACAGGCAATTTGGGGCACGGAAACATGGATACACACGAAAAAACTGTTATATACCACTTACAGCTGGTATCATTGAAACAATAATAAGATAGAAAAACAAATAACAAACATCATCTACAAACTACTTCTTTTGCTAATACATATTAGTGTGAACGTAGAACTTTCCGATTCAGAAACTTATTTACCGACTTTGTCTGCCCGAGTTTGGGATGAATGGACTTAGCCGGCAGCTGGCTTCGATAAATTCCTTTTGAAAATTCAATTCTTCACACGTGTTTGGATTTGTGTGAGAAAATCTGGTGCATAAAAGCCTTATTGATACCAATAGTTTTCTGCTTTTATTTGTCGATATGTGAGAGCTTTACTTTTACAAAGCAATAAGTAAGAAGCTATTTTATGCAAACTTCCACCTTTTAAAACAGAGATAGTAAATTATTTCAACGATCGAAAGTAGAGATCCGCCAAAGCAAAGTCCGAAGCAGTTTCCAATGGCAACTACTAAATCCAGGGTCGTGCGCGCGACCTGCCGCGTCACCCGCTGGTACGGTCTGTTGTTTAGGATAAACCTGGCTGGCTTAACTTTTAGCTCTTTCTCAGGCTCCAGAAGTTTCTTTGACACCACATTGTAATCCGGCTCCGTACACGAAGGCAAACAATCGCAATTCAAGGCCGTCTCATTTGTGCCCGGAACTTGCAGCTTTCTTAGTGTTTTGTAGTGTTCCGTCAAACACTTTAATCCCTCCAAGCCACAATATCGATTCTTGTACTGGACCGGAGATAGATGATGTGTACAGTTACAGAGCTTCAGCTGGGCCTCAATGCGACATTGAATAATACACACGGAGTAGCTGTATTGTTGGAACGCAATGTAACTCTCTGGAACCTCGTCAGGGAATCTACATTGCCGTACCTCTGGAGTGATCAAAGGTACTTCCGGCTCATTTACCACATCCATAATTGAAAACCTCACCGTAGCTTCTGCTCCGTATAGCGTCGTTATTCTGCGATCGTATTCCATATTCCAAAAGGGTATGTCTTCGGGTGAATGAATGAATGACTCGTAATCTTGTGATAGAGTTATTTCGAGAACGCCCGCCTCTGGGTTTTTTGCGAGAGCGGACGTAGAAAACATTTTGTGATTTCCACCGACGTGCTTATTGTTAATCGTATAACATCTCCCGTATTCTGTTTGTAGAGGTTTGAAATATTTACAGCAGTTAATCTCTCGTCCATTCCACTTACATGATCTAAAAAGGTATTTGCATGAAGTGCGGAACTTTGTAACCATTTCAGAATAATCACGTGAGCACAAGGTTGCATTTTGGCACGTCGAGGTGCAACTGAAACATGTGCCACTGAAGAATATTATTTCAGCGAGGAAGCGATCATACTTTTCTCCGTCACGGACGTCGAATAACTTGCTGAGTGTCCAGAGTTTTTCGATGTTGGCAATCTCGCAGATGGTAACGGAGGCAAATGTTGTGTTCCAGTCGAGGTAATCAGTGCGCGTTGTGAACCGGATGGTGTTCTCCTGATAATGGTCGTAGTATTTACGGATGGTAGCCACAGCGATAATCCACACGTGCACATAAATCACGAAGTATATGAATCTGTACACAAAGTGAACATCTTTTCGAACGAGATAGCTGGGCCCGTGAACAGTCAAATTTTTACAAGTATATTTAATTCTGTGATAAAACAATAGCATTTGTTCTTTAATTTTACTAAGTATTTTCATTATTAGTTTATTTCGTTGTAACAGAAATGAAATCCAAGTCAGAATGGAAGGTTCAAAATAAGGCTGCTATTTATATAATGCATGGATTTAACGATCACATGAAAGGAATCCATTTGATTAATGTTTTAGATGTGGTACAATACACATAATGTTAATTACTGTTGTATAATAGCACGTAATTGAAGTAAAGGTATGAACATACAAATAGAATTGCTAGGCAAAATAAGCAGTACCGTATAAGCATAAAAATAGAAATATATTTCAGTTAAATCTTTGATAAGAAGTACATATAAAAATCTTACATAATATTTACAATAATACTAAATATAAAATCATGATTAAATATTCATAGAAAATTAAAGAAAGAACTTTTTCAGAGAACTCGGCTATTTGTAAGTATAAAATAATTCCGCAACTTTCAAAATACAACAACATAAATAAATAAAGTTTTGTTAAAAGATGATCAATTGAGTAGACAGACCTACAAACTTGTAGTCAACACAGCATTGCATGAATAAAATTAATACAATTTTTGTCCATACCCTGGAGAGATCTAAATCACACGTAAAGATTGCAGCCTATCAAAAACATACAACATAATTAATATAATCATTCAAATGTATTTACATAATCATTGCCTTTATTTTCATGACTTGATTTTCAGTCCGACGTTATAAAATCACCAGCAATTTATATTTTCTCAAAGTTAAAAAAAACTTAATGACCAAACATAAACGTTACTCTGGAACAGCCCTAACTAAGGTAAAAAGGTTGGACACAAAATGTGCGGACATTAAGGTTAAAAGTTTGAACCGACCCTAATGGAACTTGATTATTATATTGTCTCTTGATATATAATACGATATAGAATTGAATAGATACGACTATAAAGGTTCGCATATATACAAGGTGTAACAGATTAAGCGCAATACCTCAGATACCCCAATTAGAATATTAAATTATAAGTCTAAAACAACATCCGTAACTAAATAGATTGAAATCAAACCTAGACATTTTTTATAAAACAGTTATCCTTGCTAAACGAAAAACGTATGTGCGTCATACAATATCCTTACGCAGACGCATACACTCATGCAATATTAACGGTCGACACGCACACTAGCGCATTTCCTTGAATTAAGGATTGTATTCATTTGTCATAATACTGTGTTTAAATTAAATAAAAGATATTTCTTTCAAAATTTAACAGCTATTTTTTATGACGGAAATCGATTCAGAAGCCGATTCTGAACCTACTACTTTCAGGAATTGCTTTTATTTTGTTACACGTTGTATAAAGCCTTAATATCTCCAGGGAATGCACGAGAAATTTAATCTTTGCAGCCTTTATTAATACAACGGTTTCTAGTATTACTTATATATCCGCTTTAAAACCGGCTCCAGTAATACCGGAGTCTCCTTACTTTAAACCGAGGACGGCTACCGCGTGGTTTTAGACAGTTGAAGTCCAACTTTGATATAATCACTCTTTGTCAATATCTATAAGAAAAATATACAAAATGATAGACTATAACTTTATAATAGCCATATGCTCGGTTTAAATACTGATTATCAGATTTTAAATTATAATTTACCATCTGCTAATCTTATCTATAAACAAAAATGAATCGTCAAATTGTAATTTACGCATGTTATATTTTTTTAATGAGTAGGCCTGTAAATACCTATGTGATGATAGCAGATTTTGCCTTCTTGGCATTTTAAATTTAATGTGTTCTGGAATTGCATACGTTTCTACTTTTTCATGAAAACTAATTAGGCTCTTACATAAACCACATATTTACGTGGCATAACGTGCAGCTTTAAAACACTAATGTACTTACGTTATAGAATGAAATATTAATTTAAAAAAGGAATTCTGAAAGCATTGTTGAGAGAATTCATTTAAGAAAATTATAATGGTGGAGCGAGCTTAATCCTGTAGTAGTTCTGCTAGATTATAATAGGATTGAACTCATATAGTTCCAGTTCCAATGTCACCGTAGTAATTATATTTCCCGCTTAAATCAGTCGGTTTCACTGAGACGAAATTCATCACTAATGAATGAGTCTTGAAGACAAACTTTGGAATTCTAAGGAATTCCTAACTGTTGAAAGAAAATCTTTGAATGACGTCGGTGGCACCTACTTTGATGATTGAAAATAAGGTACCCACTTAGACACTAAAAATATTAAAAATTGGCCAAGTGCGAGTCAGACTCGCTCATGAAGGGTTCCGTAGTAACTACGCCAAATAACTTTGTTTTTTTATAGTGTTTGTATGAATTACAATGTTATATTTGCGATTTTAGAAAATATGCTGTATCTAAAAAAATTCTGATCCGATATCGTTGAAACTAATTTTTTTTTTGAAAGTTTACATTAAGATACTACAGCATATATATTTTTTAGATTTTGCATTCTATTATTATAGAAGTTAGAGGGGGGGGGGGGGGGGGTTGGGTAAAATGTGTCCCCATTTTACCACTTTGGAAGACGATTAGCTTTATGAAAAGTTAGAAACCTCGATGTAATTTTTAAAGACCTATCTATAGATACCATACACGCATAGGTCTCATGAAAAAAAAAAACATTTTCAGTTCTATGTATGGGGAGTCCTCCCCATACATGGAACTGAAACTGAAAGTATTTTTTTATTCTCCTTTATTTTTTTTTCTTAAAATCGGAAAGCGGTTCACAGAATACATCTACCTATCAAATTTCACATATATATTCCTAATACTTTCGGAATAAAATAGCTGTGACATACGGACGGACGGACAGATAGACAGACAGACAGACATGACGAAACTATAAGGGTTCCGTTTTTGCCATTCGGCTACGAAACCCTAAAAAGATGCTATTCAGATGTTAGTTGAAAGGTTGGAAACCAGTTTCAAAAAGGATAAGTACCCAAATCATGCGATAAAGCCCTTTTCATACAAAATATATGATCCAAAAACATGGGAACGTGTGCAGTCAATATGTGCCTACAAAATATTTATACGTACGAAATTCTAAACATCGTCAAGCGTGTTCACAAAATTCTATCATGAAATCCAATTATTGAAGGATTTACCGGCTTAGTCTCTTGCCATCCCATGTGAAGAGATTCTTGGCTTGCTCAAATTTAGAATACATTATTAAAACAATGAAAATATTTTTATAAAAATCATATGACATGATTCTGACTGTCTTGATCTAGTCTAAAAAAAGTAAGTAGTTTACAATCCTACATTCGCGTATTTTTCATCATCTTATTTCTAGAAAATATTATATATCTTACTAAAGTCATGGCTAAAAGAATTTTGTACCTAACAGTTATTTAGGTCACACGATACCTGCGTATGTATGCATGTAGGTAGATTATGGCCAACAATAATATTGCTTGTCAAACTTATATTTGATAAACAAATAAATACAACTGAAAAGTCACCTATAATATTACGTTTCCCATTGGTTTTATGAATTACAAATTCGTTCGGCTTACAAAGTAGGTCAAAGCGAGGTTGACATCGTTCGAGCTACGTACTAAGTTAATTTAAGGTACGCAACTTTTAATTCTTTGAATGTTAAAAAGACTGCAGATCTGTGGGGCAATTCTGTTGATGTTATTAAGCCCATTATACACATTATAGCTCCTACATTAACTGTTATATTTAATAATTGTATTCCTGAGTTAATGAAATAAAGTAAAATAATCCCACTATTTAAATCGGGTAGTACATTTGACCCTACTAATTATAGACGAAGAAAAATATATTTCTGTACCACCCACTTTCAGTAAAATTTTTGAGAAAATTATTTTAATCCAGATGCAAAGATATTTCAATAAACACAAATTACTACATAATAAACAATTTGGTTTTACAAAGGTTCAACAACTTTACTGTTTTTTTTTTTTAGGTAGGGCCACTCGTAGATCATCTCACTAAGGCTGTGCGTCTACTTAACCGGTCTGTCCTGTGGTGACCTCTAATAAATTAAAGGCCCCCAGCCAGGGCTTACAAACTAAAATACGCTTACATCTAATGACCGCACGCTAAGGGCACTCCCTGAGGAGTACGGGTCTCGGCATAGCGGGGTCATTTGGGGAGGGCAGCAAAGGGACAGGCTGGGTCATATTATTATTTACGGGAGTATTTATTGCTACTGGCTCAGCATCGCGGGCTGGCTCGTTTGGCAAAGGTCGGGGAGGATTTCCATTACAAGTACGCGGACGTCGCGATGGGCCTCGTCGGCGAGGCCGGAATACGGAACGCGTTTTGTGTGTGTATTTTCTAAGAGTGCTAGTTTCCCTACTGCTCTCTTGTCGGATGGTGGTGGGGTCGTCGGGCTCGTCTAGGACGTGACGCGGGCGACGAACCCGAGAAATTTGGGAGGGTCTGTATCGGGCGGCCGATACGATCAGGGGGTTGGTGTGGGTATCAGCAGAGGTGAAGTAACGCACTGACATGCGTTTCAACACTTGCTTTATGGTCGGGAGTTTGAGGTCTACGTGGAGATCCTCGTTCCTCAAGAACTAGGGCGCACCCGTGGCCTTTCGGAGAAAACGGTTCTGAAGGACCTGCATCCTATGGATCTGGGCCGGACTGGCTTGGGCAAACACCGGACAGGCGTACGTCATGATAGGACGTATACACGTCGTGTAAATTCGGATTTTACACCTAAGGGAGAGCTTACTGTATTTATTCAGCAAGGAGTGGAGCCTACCGAGAGCGAAAGCGGCTCGCGAGCAAACCTTCTTTATGTGCTCATTGAAATTGAGGAACTGGTCTAGGATTACACCTAAGTATTTGGCTCGCTTTTCCCAAGGGATTGGCTTGCCAAACATAGTGATCGGGCGGGGGAGAGTGGGCTGTCTATGGCGAGCCTTGCGAAACAGGACTGCTTGACTTTTGTCGGGATTTACTTCAATCCTCCATTTACTAAACCAATCGCCTAGTGCGTTGGCTGAGGTCTGGAGGGTATGAGCGATGCAATCGGGACTTTTTCCCGAGTAATAGATGGCCGTGTCGTCGGCAAATAGGGATAACTCTACTGGAGGGCTGTTGGGGATATCGCTACTGAATAGCGTGAAGAGTGGGGGAGAGAGTACGGCGCCCTGAGGGACGCCGGCTCTGATAGGGCGGGGAGTGGAAAGCGCTCCATCAATACGATATCTGAAGGAGCGGTTCGACAGAAAGTCTCGAATGATGAGCACGAGACGGTCTGGCACACCTAGTTGGTAAAGCTTATAAATTAAGCCATTGTGCCAGACTTTGTCGAAGGCCTTCGCTATGTCGAAGAATAGGGCCCCCGTCATCAGACCACGTTGAAAGCGGCCGCTAATGTGCTCCACGATGCGGTGGGCTTGGTGGACACTGGAATGATGGGCTCTAAAGCCAAACTGCTCGTTAGGGATTAGGCTCTTTGCCTCGACAAAGTCCTTGAGCCGATTAAGAATAATCCGCTCGTAGATCTTGCTGAGGGCACTGAGCAGACTAATGGGACGATAGCTATTCGGGGAGGACTTGGGCTTACCGGGTTTTGGGATGCCTATTACTATAGCCTCTTTCCAAGCTTGCGGAAACAAGTTGTTGGACATGGCGCCATTGAAGATGGCAGCCAGTAGGACTATGATCATGCGTGGGAGGAGTTTAAGTGCCTTTGTGGTCAGTCTGTCAGTCCCGGGAGATTTCCTAGGTTTGAGTTTCCTGATGATCTCCTCCACCTCGTCTTCCGTGACGGGGGGGAGGGGAGCATCAGGGTCCTCGACAGGGGGTAGGGCAGACCTACGTTCGACCTCAGCATCCACGTGGGCAAGGTGGGCTGGGTCGACTGGTTGGGAGCTGGGAGAGCACTGGGCCTCCAGGCTGTCGGCTAGGCATTCGGCTTTGTCTTCATCGTCGAAGGCAATGCTTTCGTCCGGGCGGATAAGGGGAGGCATTGTGGTAACCTCAGTGGCGCACATACTCCTCTGAAGTTGCCAGAAGGCAAGGTGGGTGGGTTCCAGTTCGCTCAGGGTCTTGTCCCAGCCGGCTTCACGCCACTCTCTGATGCTGTTACTTACTTTGCGCTGTAAGTACCGCATGAAAGTTTTGTTATTCTGGCAGGGGAAAGCTCTGTAGGCACAGACTGCTGCGTTCTTCTCAGTCAGCAAGGCCCGTACATCGTCCGGGAGTTTCCGGCGCCAGTGCTCTGACACCGGAATCTTCTTTGAACAGTCGTTCAGGACAGATTGTACGTGCTCCGTGAGTGAGTCGATCGCAGCCGTTGTGTCGGCGGCGGACTGGATATGGTCGGGGATCTTGTCCAGGTGAGGTGACGTGTTGGATTTCAGCAAGTCGCCTACTTTCCTCCAGTCAGTGATCACCTGTGTGGGAGGGGGGCGGTTAGGGTCATAGGGACCCGATCTCGGAGTTAACTCCAAGATCACCGGTCTATGGTCAGAGTCGAGTTCGTCTACCGTCTCTAAAGAGTGCAAACGTAAGTGGTTGTTTAAAAAGGTTGGCAAAATGGCTTTTGACGTCAGGAAGGTATACCTGAATCAGGGAATCTATGCTACTTCAGGCCACGACCTCCTTTGCCATTTGAATGGCGCGGGGGGATTGAAAGAATTGGAATGTCCTTGCTAGGACGAGGAACGGATCGATTTCCGGCTCGTCCAAGCGAGGGGGTGACTGGGGAGGAGGAGGCTGAGAAGCCACAACGACGACGACAACAACGACCACGAATCACGCGGGGGGCGTGATGGGTTGATCCATCAGCCCTGGGACTTTCGGCCTTAGTGCCGGGAAGTTTTGGACGTGATTCGCCGCCGTCCAAGGAGTTGGACGCTGGAGACTGAGGGTCTGGGAAAGCTCAGACGAGAGTGTAGGACACTCTCGTCCCTGGCGTGCGCTTGCGCGCGTTGCCAGTTTAGGGGCGGAGGTTTTCGTGGCTTTCGGACAGCCTCCGTAGTTGGCAGGGTTGCCAGATTGCCCGCACAGCACGCAGCTGGGCGGGTCTGGGCATTGGGATCTCTCTTTAGGGCGATTGCACTCGGCGGTGCCGTGATCACCCAGGCACTTGACGCACCGAGGTTTGCCGAAGCAATTCCTCTGTGCGTGCCCGTAAAGTTGGCAACGGTGGCATTGGCCTACCGTGCCACTTTTGTGTGGCTTCTCTATGAGTATGCCCGACAGACTGCATACAGTCTTTAGTGAAAAGATGGAGTCAACTTTACTGTACTTTTAGGATACATTTATAATGCATGGGAAGATAAGTGCGATGCGTTGGGCATTTGCACCACTACACCACTACGGATTCCGGGACGCCTCTCTGAATCTTCTGATCTCATACTTGAGTGAAAGGATTCAGAGAGTCAATATGAAAGGCAGAAGATTGCCGAGATTTGTGGTCAAGATGGGGGTCCCCAAAGGCTCAATTTTAGGTCCCTTTTTGTTTCCTATTTATATAAATGATTTGTTATTCGCTGACGATACTATTCTTTTATTTAAAATCAAACGTCAAAAGCAGGTTACTGAAGAAGTAAACAGTGCCCTTGCAACTGTAGTTAGCTGGTTCAATGTTAATAATCTTCTTCTTAATGAGGAAAAAAAAACCAAATGCCTAAAATTTACGTTACCTCATTTTAGACAAGTGAATACTAGTGTATCAATAAAGGGAGAAATGTTGAAACCCGAAGATACCACAGTATTCTTGGGCATAGCTTTGGATGCGAAGCGTCAGTAAGATAAGATGAGATATATTTATTTGTCAAAACACATGTGTCAGTGTTATAACACAGTGGGGCCCCTATACAGATAAATTGTCAAAAAAGCTAAATTCTGCAGCATATCCCGTTAGAAAAATACGTGGATTAACTGATATCGAAACAGCACGTTTAGTCTACTTTAGTCACTTTCACAGTGTGATGTCATACGGCATTTTACATTGGAGAATGCCGTCGACATTCACACAATATTTGTATTACAAAAAGGGACCATTTGTGCAATTTATAAATTAAGTCCTAAGCACTCTTTAAGAGACAAATTTAAAAAGATTAATATTATGACTGTGCCATCTCAGTATATTTATGAGAATCTCTTGTATGCATACAAAAATATTAACCTGTTTAAAAATACAGTGATATTCATATTGTAAATACAAGGAACAAAGACACATATGTCATTCCTAAACCAAGGTTTAAAAAAATGTTGGTTCTTTTAGATGCCAATGTATACGTTTTTATAATTTAAATTATTTATAAAACGTAAGCTATGTCAGAAAGCTTTTTACACAGTTAAAGATTATATTGAGGATAAGAAGGCTTTGGAATGAGCTGCTCCAGTGATCCTTTTTTTCAGTGTGCCTTTTTTATTTTTAAAATTTTGTTTAATGATTTATTTTTTATTGATTGAAATATCTGCTTTCTCAAGTATTGTATATATCTATTTATTTTGTTATTTTTTATATCTTTTTAAATATAATTATTTCATTAGGTAAATGTGAGGACTATGTAGGTTATTCTTTCTTCGTTGTTTTTACTTTCACTATAATTTATTTAATGATGTCAAGCAGTTTGAGTACTTGTGTAGCCTACCCAAATGTCCTTACCTTGATATTGTTCATCAAATTGTTGAGCTCCTTGAGTTTTAAGTTGAGCTACACGATAACTGACAAATGCTTGCACTGTCTGGACAGGTTCGCTCCGTGGTTATTTCCTCAAAAAAATAAACACTACAGACATGAACCTACATGCTTCTCATATACAAATACAAGTTGTATGGACTTTAAAAGAGACTTTGACCTCTGAGTTTGTTTCGGTGTTTCTTCTCAGAGTAGTCAGTTAGGAAATATCAGCCTCATCTAGGTAAACTAAACTTAACACGTAAAAAAACATGACGTGTAAAAGTGTTATTTATAACCAATTTACAAAATAAATATTATTTCATTTCATTTAAAAACAAATAAGCGCAGTTTTGGGTGCCTTAACTAGTATAGTTAAGACCTAAGTTCACTAAGAGTCAGACTTGAACTGGGATACTAAAGTCTTGATAAATATTTAGGTAGGCGTACGTTTGCATTTTAGTAAATACATCAGTTACATTTCGGGGAGTGTGTGATGGAATGCCTAATCTTATTCCACCAAGCCCCTTTCATTATTTTTCCTTTACTTTGGGAAATAATTATTGCTGAATCAGACTATACGACGAACGGCGATGAGCCTTCTTTACATGTTGGATATCCACAAAACGTTTTGCGTAGGCACAGTTGAAGCAGTCGAATTCCCGGCTGGAGTCTGGGTTTTCTGGTAGCTATAACCTCGTGGTCTTGAAACCAAGGATGAATAGGCAACTTTTAGGCAAGCGTACTTTATCTTCGACCACATCATCGCTTACCATGAAGTGAGATAAACATCAAACGCGACCCTATCGACAACAAAAATTGGGGCCAATTTTCTGATATGAAACATGGAATATATCTGAAAATGGGCAATCAGGGCCCTTACTTCAATAGTTTAGTAAGTGTTAACAGTACAGATGGATTAAAAGCTACTTACATACTATGTTAGACTAGTACTCACGCGGGGCTTCGATCCCGTGGATTCTATCACGGTAAAAACATAACTCTCCTTTTTTGCAGTCGCGTAAAAAGTAGCCTATAACCTTCCTCAAGCTTTAGGCTACTTCCATACCAAATTGCATCCAAATCCACCCAGTACTTTCGAAGATTAGCGCGTTCAAGCAAACAAACAAACAAACAAACTTTTCCGCTTTATAATATTAGTATAGATTTATCTTCTTTAGGTCATAAAATTAATGAATCCTCTGCTAGTATTATTTGACTGATTTGATCTGATTTTCTAGTAGTATTTGACACATGCTTCGGCTAGACGTCGTCCCTTGGGACCAATTAAAACGTAAACATCTTGGTGGGTATACGTAAATATATATATAGATAAGGCAATTCAGTTCAATCCCCAAAGGCTAAAGACAAATAATTTTTATCAGCAAATGAATTTATAGAAATGTCAAAAGTTGATCACGTCACATTTCGACGGTTTTTGTAGTATTGGTTGGTGTAGTAGTCACAAGTAGTAGTATTAGGTCTTGGGTTCGATTCCCGGGTCGAGTAAAGGTGCTGATGTGTTTTTATATTAGACATTTCGTTTTAGTAGCCCGAAATTTGGAAGTTGCCGGTGTGATTCCCGTGTACCTCGAAAAGCAAATTAACCTGTTGGGCCTGCCCATAATCGGCGCATGATCTTGATGATGATGAATCAGTGAAGATGAGGCACCAGTCTTGCCAAGGGTATCGTGTTACCCAGTGACTAGGTTGTGGCGGTCATGTGTCGCTCCACGTAGAACACAAATATTTAGCTGTATTCTTTCTTTCCTTTAGACTGGAAGTCAACTTTAACATAGGGAAAAAGCTAGGCAGATGATAATGAGACAAGTGCTATTATATTCTATTCATAGACTTGTGACGTTTAGACAATCTTCTTTGTCACTCTACCGCTGACCGTATGTCACTTTCCTTGTCTGTGGTTGGTAGTTTTTCAGAATTTTTCTGTGTGGTTCTCCTGGAGTTGCGGATTACTTTGGTTACTTTGGTACCGGGTCGTGGTAGAAATAAGGGTGATGGGTGTTCATCCCACTGTTTGCCGTCAAAACGTTGTTACCGGTAGCCTGAAGCATCGTCATTCATGCGTTCCATTGTCGGTGATTATAAAATGATGTATCATTGTCAATGATGTACAAGTAAACGAGTAATTCTGGCTCGCAATTATTTTTGAAATCCAATACGTTTTAAATAAACATTATTATGTATTCTCAAAATTTAATTTGTTAATGCGTCTCTTTGTGGGCTTGTTTCAGGGCGCCAACTGTTAAAACTTTCATTTTGTAATTAAATGTAGCAGATACGTATCTACTAATTAATCTGGCAAATTTCCTTAAAGAGCGGAAGTGGGAAGTGCTTAAAGCAATCACACTTACAAATTCTCATCAAACTTTGAAAGATTTGGGGCTCTAGATATATGTAATTATATTCTCGTTTAATTGTAAGCGAGTAATTAACACAATGGTATTGGATTTGTTGATAATCCTAGTGATGTCTCTTTCACTCGTTTCAATCTTCTTAGAAACCACAACATTGGGTGTTAAGATGTCAACCACACCTCCGCACGGACTGTAAAGTGAGACGCTAACTACGAATGTATAACACTCATCAGTCTGTATAAGGATAACCATACAAAGACATGACGTATGCGTGTGGAGGGAAACCACAATAGCAAAGCTGTCAGTAACAAGTGACTGGATTACACGAAATTGTAATACGTAGTGGTTATTAAACATAGTTCAGAGCGTTAATTATTTTAAAGTATTTTCACATTCGCATCGCTGTTAACTGTCAAAACGAATCTAAATGCGTTGAGTTCCTTAAAGTTTCAAGTTGAGCTACACGATAATTAACAAATGCTTATACTATCTGGACAAGTCGACTCAAATCTGTTTGAATCTTTCCTTACAGGATTGCCTCAGATATTAACGTACATAGTGCTCAAGTACTCAAAAACCAGATTGTTTATTGTTTAGATGTTTTTTCTCAGGATAGTCAACAAAAAAAAAACGTCCCACGCATACGCACAAAATGTTTTGGGAATATTTTCATTATGCGTACACTCATACAGCTAAGAAGTGCAATGCCCTGCCGGAGTCTGTGTATCCTGATAGCTCTAACCTGGGGTATTTTAAGGCCACAGTGAATAGGTTACATGTAGATAAGCGTGATTTATCTTCGACCACAGATCCATCAGGTGAGATGGAGGTCAGTACCGATCCTATCATCAAAAAAAAGAAAATCAGTCTTATGTAGTTTTTGTTTCTGTTTTTTTTTTTCAGATTAAAACTGTTATATGAACCAACTCTTAAAATAAGTTTTAAATTTAACTTTGAATATATTTTTAAGTACGAGTATTGGCTTTCTGAAGACTATTCTAAATAGAGTAGAGATTAGCTTTGATTTTTCGGGACGAACCTTTTCCAAAGATTATTCCAACAATAAAAATTGTTGCACTTACCTAGCTTACTCTAACTCTAGGCACAATTAAATGGCTTTTATCGTATCTTGGAGCTGTCATTTACTAAAGCCATGTGTGCACAATTAAAAATACATAAAGCGCGTGAACCGTGTATAAAACAGAACACAGTCGGTGTCCTGAACCATAGTGACCTACTTACAGATGACATGGTCGGTATGTAAAGATTCTTTTCATAATATTCTTCCTTTGTTTTCATTGAAATTGACTTGGTTAAAATAATGAGTTATGTATCTGAAAGATGTACAAAGAAGTTATTGCAAGAAGTTGAAGTGGGCCTTGGAAATCTAATTTAGGATTCGTTGCTTGACTATCCTAACGATTGATGTCACTAAGTTTTATTTAAAAGAAATAGTTAATTGATTGAAACTTAGTGTATTGTTTCGAGTTTCCGATATTTCGGCACTGTTGCAAGCTGATCACGGATGAACTGAAGTCATTACAGGTGGAATTTTATGAGCAGATATCAAATACACATATGGTAAATAATCCGTTTCAAGTTCTAATGATACTGTTAGTGACCATGTTAGTTTAAAACTTATATAGTAAATTGTTGTTTATAAATAAGCGACTGATTAATTATTTCTAATCAAATAGGAACATTGGTATGAGCAAATTATATAATTACAGATTTTATTGAAATTTGCCATGCTTACTACAAATAATTACAGTTAAAATTTTCGTATGTTTGAAAACGCGGCTTCACAATTCAAAACAACGTTTTGATGCAAGTTTGCTCGATTAAAACTCCATTACGGTTCATTCATCACCATCATTATACTTATCAGCTAGATAACGTTCACTTCCCTGTCAATTACGATGCATTACGCCATGAACAGAAAATGTCTATACAAACAGACACATTATATCAGTATTAACCTATATTTATAATTTAATAATTAGGCTAGCGATATCCTTAATTTTATACTAAATGTGAAATAGGTCAATTCATTCATTAAATATATTCATTAATATACAAGGTGTAGCAGATTAAGTGTAATACCTCAGACACCCCAATTAGAATATTAAATTATAAGTCTAAAACAACATCCATAACTAAATAAATTGAAACCAAATCTAGACATATTTTATAAAATAGTTATCCTTACTAAACGCAAAACGTATATATGCGTCATACAATATCCTTACGCAGGCGCATACACTCATGCAATGTTAGCGGCCGACACGTACTCGAGCGCATTTCCTTGAATTAGGGATTGTATTAATTTGTCATGATACTGTGTTTTAAGTTAAATGAAAGATTTTTCCGTCAAAATATAACACCTATTTTTTATGACGGAAATCGATTCAGAAGGCGATCCTGACCAACTACCATTCAAAAGAGACGGACTTAATGCATTAATTTTACTATTTTGTACCAATCGAACTTAGATATAAGATAAACATAACTAAAATATGTAATGCTATTCAAAAAAATTAAACCAACTAATCAACGTAATGATATAACCGCCTTCTATTTGCAAATGCCAATCTTTTTTCTATCTGCGAATAGTATACAATAGGGTGTCCCGAAAAAAATATTTTTCGCTTTTCGCTACTCAAGCCCCCTCAAAAGTTGCATTATTAGTTTTAGATTACCGTAAAAATAATAAAAAAAAAACATAAAAAATATCTTGAGGGTTCTACCGGCATTATTTTTATTTTTTTTTATCACCAGTCAATGTCGTCTATTCTATTTTATGTACATTATTCCCATTTTATTTTTTATTTCATTGATAGTGAAACCCTAAGTTATGATTTGCAGGCAACGACAGGATTTTTTCTGTTAGGAATTGGTTTGGAACAAACTCGCAAAATTCATGTTTTGACTTGTTTTTCTTAAATTCTCTACTTCTACTGTGAGGCAGTTCGTCTCATTTCTATTGCGGTTTTATTGCTGTAAGGTGTCGCTCTGCACTTCCTTGTGATAAAATACGTGTTTTTGTTATATATAATAATGGGTTCAAGACGAAGTGGGACTACTTGTGCTATTTTGGGATCATATAAAGAACTTGACGATCGCCAGTTACCAGTGATAAGTGACGTTATCAAATTCATTTTGTTTACTAAAAATGAACTAAAACTACAGAAGAATGGGAAAGATCCTTCTAACACAGAAGTTTTTTCAATCGTTTCTGGAAAACTTGATACGATTTGGACCAAAGCTTCGATTCCTATCGTTTCCAATGTACGAGTTACCCAATTGCTGAAATCATATTTCGACAAATACCCGTCATTGGTAAGATATCCCAAAAATAAAAGAAATGATAGTTACGAAAGCAAAGTGAAGTAGTTTTTGGAATCGTCGAACAAGCTCTTCGATATTGCTGCTTGTAAGTGCACTTCGTTTGACATTTGTTCCTGCATAAAACCTAAGAAAGTTCCTATTTCTGAAAGAGACTTTTTACTGGATCAAAGAAGTGATAGAAAAATGGCAATAAGCCGTATAGACACAAAAGAAACAGCAAGACTTTTAAAGAAACATCAGAGACAAGAAAATTTGAATTGGAAAGAGTCAGAGCACGCATGTTTTCCCAGTGCATCACTAAAACCCAATCCTGTTCCGGTGCGCGAGTTGCCGCCTCGACCGCAGTCGCCTGTAACAGAGCTTTCTGCGAATAGTGACGTGCCTGTAAATGAGACTCCATCTAATTCGTTGAATCGGAACACTCTGGCGCTGCCAACAGTAGCTAAGGTATGTGATCGGTATGGACTATCAACGCGATCTGCGGCTGCGGTCGCTTCGGCGGTCTTAGCTGACGTAGGATTGGTATCTTCCGAAGATCTAAGTCTTGTTATTGATAAGAATAAATTTGCTAGTATTACCTGATAATATTGTGAAGGAACTAAGCACGGATCAAAAGTATCTGTACGAAATGTGTCATGCTGTGATGGCTGGTTCCTGTTGCCTTGAGCTAGCGAACCGCCAACCTGGAAAAATGGCGCATTCGAGATGGCTCACTACTGCCAATCGCATACTCAGACTTTACGTAAGTACTGTTTCACCGTCAAATAATTTGCAGCTGCTTGTGAACTACGTGGTCAAAGTTTACGCTCCTGTTTGGTTCCTAATCAAGCAAAACTCATCATTTAAAGATGGAGCCAAGCATATTTTTCAAATGGTTATATACTCTCGATATTTGCCTGATAGTCAGAGATCTATTGTAAATTCGGTGATCGAAAGAAACGCTTTTTTTGCGCACCCAGAAAACTTGCTTATTGCCATTTTATTCGACGATAGAGAGCATATTCGAGAGCTTGCATCTCGCAAAATATTAAAGGCCAGAGAAGCAGAAAAGAGCAACTCTCGCAGGGTATTTAAAGCACCAAAGCTTAACTTCTGTGCGCGAGACTACACCGATATAATATTTTGGCAAGAGTGTGAAATATCAGCTTCACCAATTTTGCGACACGTCTCCAACGATGAACTTAGAATTAAGGCTAAAGAACACATCCTCGACATTATTGACTTTCCCTGCCACACACAGTCAGTGGAAAGTTGTGTAAAAATAGTGACGGAGGCTTCTCAAAGCGTCACGGACGCTACAGCTCGGGATGGTTTTATTAGGAACAGATTAAAATCTCGCTCAGAAATGCCTAATTTTGGTCACAAAAACCAGTTCCGTTTTTAAAGTTGCCATTGATTATTTTGTCTTTCAACTATTTTAAACCTTGCTTTAACTCATTGTTGTACCCTTAAATTTAATAAAAACCATTTAAATGTTATTTTTGTATGATTTATAGTTTATATTAGGAACCCCTAAAAATAGCAAATTTGAAAAACTTCAAGGACTGGTAGAGGCCTCAAGATGCAGGATATCTAATTAAATTTTATAATAATCGTAATATATGTGTCAAAACGCAACTTTTGATACCTCTTGCGTAGCCGTAGCTCATTTTTTTCCCCCATACATGAACGGGACACCCTAGTATACAATACTTAACTAATAATATTACGTATTAATTTACTAATGATGTATAATTAAATTGTATAAATACATTGTAGAAATACATTAAGACGGACACGCTCAAAGGCTAACAATTAAAAAATATAGTCACCATTTTGTTTTTCCGGTGGAAACATCATTAAATGACTAATGGAATGTCAGTCTTCTTGTGACTAAAAACGTGCGTTCCCGGGATGTGATTTCCTGTTAGAAAATTCTAGCAACCCTAGCAGATAATGGCTCTATCGGCTCTGTTCAGAACTACAATTGGCCAGTGCAACGATACTGGTGTCTGAAACTGTCCACGGTACGTGGAGCTATAAACGTTGCTTACAATAAACAAGGTTACACAATAATCTACAGCTCTGAAGCCTTATGAATACGAATAACAGGTCTAACCACTAACCTTCTGTGCTGGGTTCGCCAACTTCGACCTTCCCAAGGCCACGCCCCAAGTGTGGTATGTATGTAATATGAGGTGAGTAAGTGAAAGTGTGATGTAAGTCAAGTGTGTGGACGTTCACAAGGCGCCAGTCTCCAGATAGCGCGGTTCCAACAGCAATCACAGCACAACTCGTTTCCAGCAAAAGCGCGTGCCACGCGATGGCAACCAACCGGCGTTAGATCCAAAAATATCCCGGGTTTTTCATCAAATGGGGATTACAACTTCAAACAATTGATAATTCGCGACCCAATTATCGGTTTCAAAACGCGATTCCAAACGATATTTCAATTACAATTACAATTACAAAAGGGTCCCTTCGACCGGCATTTTCAACAAGAAACCAAAGTCAATCTGTCAAGTCAGAGTAATGTCAAGAACAAATTTCTTTATGTCAAAAGGGTGCGTTCGGAAACGATCGGTACTAAACATCTACCCCCCCCCCGGACGGGCCTACCCGTCCGCTAATCAGTTGGTAGTCTTGACAAGGTGCAAATTTAACACAGCTTCAATGCGGCCAAATACCGTAGCTAGTTCCTTAAATGTGAGAACGGTGTCTCCCAATAATCTCCGCCAGCGTCCCTTTGCCGCTTTCACCGCGGCCCCAAAAATACCCCCCCAATGGGGGCAGGCTGGCGGGTCAAACAACCAAATGACCCCTCGGCGGGCCAAACTATTACCAATATCAACCTGGCTCTCATTAGGAAGGCGTGTACCTCCTTCAAATAGTTAATTGTACCCTTGTAATTCGTACCGCAATCAGACCTAATCAAAGGTAACCCACGGCGAGACACAAATCTTTCCAAAGTCGCCTCAAAGGCCTCTGTCGAGAGGGAGGTTACCAGCTCCAAATGTACTGCCTTGGTTGACAGGCAGACAAACACACAAATAAGCCTTAACAATCTTACTATTACGAAGGGTGGACGTCTTCAACAAAGGGGGACCAACAAGCCCGTTACAACGCCAGCAAAGGGCTTCGCCTCATTGACGCGATCAGCCGACGAAATCCAAAATTCTCGCTGCAGAATGGCCAACAGCGCATTGCAACCGGCATGCGAGTTCTTAGTGTGACGATCAGTCACCAACAATTGAACCAAGTGGCCCTTCTTGGGCAACAAAAGGGGGTGACGGGCCCTATAAGGAAGGCTAGAGTGCCTCAACCGTCCTCCAACAGGGTTTCCCGAAGTGGCTCGTCCCTACCAAGTTCAGTTATAACAAGGGCAGAAGCACCAATTTTAGGGTACGGACAACTCACAAGGGTGATTTCAAACCAGGTCCTTCCCTCAACAGTGGTGTCAGCCGGTTCGCCAATTCCCCAAATCTTGCCTGAAAGGTCGTTCACCTTCAGGCCAACCTGTCCCGCTAACCAAGACGACAAAAGGCAACCCTGGACTCCCGTGTCCAAAATGACACAGACCACAATCGAGTCACCCAAGGGTCCCCAGACCTTGACCGAGGCCGTTGGCAACAAAACCGTCTTGATCGGGGGGGTCCTTTAGCGGGCAGGCGTCAATCTCTTAGTGATGCCTGGGCGGCGACCGATCGCCGCTTCCAGGCTGCCTTAGTTCACGACGAGGCCAACAATCAAAATATTCGTCTGCGCGGTGTCCCGAGCCGCTCGCCATCACTGGAGGAGCATATCCCACCGGATGCCCGAATGGCGGAGGGCGCGACTCCAGCCGGGGACGTTCCGCCAACGGAGGGGAAGGGCAGCGGCGCCGACCCGGCCACTGCTGCCTAGCAGCCAATGCGCGTTCTCCCTGACGAGGGAAGACCAAATGGCGCTCGTGGGGCTCCCGTTCAACTTGCGCGGGGGGTGGAGTGCGGCGTACAGAATCGCGGGTCTCAGCCCGGTGCTCGACTCCGGGGTACCCCCCCCTGCGCGAACCCTCCTCAGAAGATGGTCTGCTGGAGCGGTTCGCGTTGGCGCACAAAATCTCCAAGTGGGACCCCTTACAAATTCTACACGGGCGGGGGTCGGGGCAGTCCCGATGAAAGTGGGCCCCCAAGCACGAGAAGCACAAACGGCGTGCGTTGACAATGCGGCGGCGGGCACTTACGTGCAAATTCAAAAAGGCCGGGCAACGCGCCATGGCATGCCCTGTTGCCTTACAAAAGTCACAATGATGCGGACTTTCGGGCGCCAGCAAAACGGGGGGCGGGGCGAACATCAACAGGCCCCCTAGCCCGAGGACTCCGGGCGCCAGCAAAACGGGGGGCGGGGCGATCATCAACAGGCCCCCTAGCCCGAGGACTCCGGGCGCCAGCAAAACGGGGGGCGGGGCGAACATCAACAGGCCCCATAGCCCGAGGACTCCGGGCGCCAGCAAAACGGGGGGCGGGGCGAACATCAACAGGCCCCCTAGCCCGAGGACTCCGGGCGCCAGCAAAACGGGGGGCGAGGTGAACATCAACAGGCCCCCGAGCCCTAGTCCGTCCCTGGTCTCTAGGCCGAGAAGGTAGTGGGGGTGACCCCGTGGCGCCACGAGTGTTATCCGAAAACCGACACTCGTCTTCCAAAAATTTGAGGAGGTCGTCAAAGGGGGGAAGATGGGTGGCACTATCCCCACCATACTTCTGCTCAAAACGTGACCTCAGCTCCGCGGGGAGCAACTGCAGCACTATGTGGATTTTATTATTAAAACCACGCTCTGCTACCACTTTGTTCAGAACTACAATTGGCCAGTGCAACGATACTGGTGTCTGAAACTGTCCACGGTACGTGGAGCTATAAACGTTGCTTACAATAAACAAGGTTACACAATAATCTACAGCTCTGAGGCCTTATGAATACGAATAACAGGTCTAACCACTAACCTTCTGTGCTGGGTTCGCCAACTTCGACCTTCCCAAGGCCACGCCCCAAGTGTGGTATGTATGTAATATGAGGTGAGTAAGTGAAAGTGTGATGTAAGTCAAGTGTGTGGACGTTCACAAGGCGCCAGTCTCCAGATGGCGCGGTTCCAACAGCAATCACAGCACAACTCGTTTCCAGCAAAAGCGCGTGCCACGCGATGGCAACCAACCGGCGTTAGATCCAAAAATATCCCGGGTTTTTCATCAAATGGGGATTACAACTTCAAACAATTGATAATTCGCGACCCAATTATCGGTTTCAAAACGCGATTCCAAACGATATTTCAATTACAATTACAATTACAAGAGGGTCCCTACGACCGGCATTTTCAACAAGAAACCAAAGTCAATCTGTCAAGTCAGAGTAATGTCAAGAACAAATTTCTTTATGTCAAAAGGGTGCGTTCGGAAACGATCGGTACTAAACAGGCTCTGTCAGTGTTGCTGACTGCTTTTTGCGGCACACGTCGATAGTCACTATAATCGCTTGTTTTTGGAGCTTTGTGAAATCTGTTTGAAGCCTTGTAGGTATTTAGTTTATAGGTAGGCGATAATAAAGTTGAGTTTCTCTATTGAAAATACAAAGCTTTACCCATCTCGTTCGGAAACATGAAAATATTACCACACAACTTGGCAAGTCAAACCGCAATTAAAAATTGGTTCATTCCACAGTTTGCAATTCATTATTCAACCACGATGCTAAACTGGCAACTTTATTACTAGTCGCAGCGGCTGAGCACTGCATTATTAAGGTATGGCCAACTCCATTTACCTATGTAATGTTCCGTGGAAAATGTTTGTGTATGTTAAATTAGCTATTCTGTTGCTCCCATATAATGGCAAACCGTGTTATAAATTAACAAGAACACCACACGTCAGAAATTTGAAAATTCTCATAGCAGCAATGGAATCTCTTGTTTCCATTGTCCAATGCTCACACTCCTGCATAATCTGGCCTAAATAAAGCGCATTCAGCGAATTTAAACAAGTTATGTCTCCCGTTGCAATCTACATACGTCTGTTTTTTGGACGGCTACATTTGTTAATTTATTCAGCGCTATTCGGTCGGTCGGTCCTCTGCTCTCTCATTGTATGTAATTCAGTCAGTTGAAAATATCAATGTCCCGTTCAATAAGTACATCTGGTGCTTTGTTCACTAAAATGGCAAACCAGTCACTGTTTATGGTTAAAGGAGAGATGCTTTTTGCAATATTTGTGTTGCTTTAGTAAGTTACAATATTTAGCGTACTAAGAGAAATTTCAAAGACTGAAATCACTGGTAATGTTATATATACAATTTCAGTGATAAAATTAGAGAACTTGGCACTTCACTGCAGATACTTGTTAATGAACTTTTGTTTTACTTTAGGAAAGATGTCTCCTAATTTCTCTATTTACTTACGCTTAATACTGTACAAATGGAAAGTTGAGGTAGAGACAGGTTGCGAAGGTCAAAATACAGTCTTAAGTTCTGTGTCCAGGGATTCATTCGACTACAGTTTTCAACAAAATAAACTTACACCAAAAGTTTATTATATTAGGCCACTAGGGAAACGCTTTAAGCGTATTAAGAAGTTGATCAGTAAAATAATAAATTCTTGTTGGGAGGGTATTTAAAAGTTAATGGTAGGAGTTTGTACATTCACCCTAATTTACGGAGACAGGATCGCTGCCTCTGTTATTTATGAAACACTAAAGCTTCTAGATAGCGATATTAAGTCAAGTGTGTGCCAGCCAGAGGAGGAGAACTAGCTAGTATGGAACAAGTGAGGCTGTTTGATTATTAATATCATTTGCAAACAGAGCGTTGGCAGAAATTTTGTGTGCAAAGGATAAAATACTTTTATTTAATTTTACGGAGATGGTTTCACTCCCAGCCATTTCAGTGATTCAATGTGAGACAATTAATCAGCCGGTACCATGGTTTCGTTTTTGAAATGACGTGTACAAATTATCCACGTAGCAGTGGTAATAACCGACAATATTTCCGAAACCATGTGTAATTTTTTACCTCTCGCGCGATAGAGCACTCTGAATAACTTTACCACAGAGGCTTTTATTCCCATCGCCAGGAATGAATAGACTGCATCATCAAACGGGAAAATACGTCCCAAAAAGCGGTAGTGTAACAAAGTGATTTGCTCTTTGTTGTAACTGAGGTAATTCCGCCCCGAGACCGCCGCTGCGGCGACCTACAAATTGCATTGCTAGACCGAGCAACGAGATTCGACCATTGAATTGAGACGGCCATATTCAACTCATAAAATGAATATGCTAACTCGTTTGGTGCAGTACACGGCTGTAATATGGCACATTGACGTTTAAACAAGCTTCTCTGCTATTAGAGAACATCTGTTACTTTTATCTACGTGAGGCTTTCGACTAAGTCCGGTACGAGAATGTTGTAACGATCTGAGGCCACGGCACACAAGAGCAACAGAAGGAACAGGGTCGGGTTTTAGTCAGTAGAAGTTTGAAAAACCCTTCCATTCCACTCAGAACAGGCGGATTCATTAGATGATTATCCCTACGAAATAAAATGACAGCCGTCTGTGAAGACATTGTCACTGATTTTTTTATACTCTCTGTCTCCCTTGTGGAATGTTAACACTTAATTTGATTAACTGTTTCTGATGTATTGATATAGTTGCTCATCAACTCGCTAATAACGTGCCAAACCATTACGGACATTTATTTATCGTTGGCGTCTTTTGAAGTCAAGACACGATGTTTCTCTCCGGAAGCGTCGACGTATCTACTTTAGCTTGGCAAGTCTTCAGAAAAAGGATTAAATCAAAGAGTCTCGTTTTACCTTAATTATCTCAAATTTAGGTTTATTTACTTCTACGAATTAATCATAGAACTTGTAGAAATTCCGAAAACTTAATAATTATCCATACCTCCTTTTAACATTCACTGAAACTATAATTTTGCAATTAATTGTAAGTTCCAATGTTTTACAAAGTTTGCCTTTGAATTTCCACGAAAGTTGAGAATTAAAAACGAGAACGTGTCGGAAATTCAATGTAGCTTTGGCTATATGTAACCCACCTGCCCTGGGTTAGTTGCGTGCGTGATCCAGGAACATTGAACCCACTAAAAAGTACACAAAGGGAGTACGCCTGCAAATGATTCTAGTTTTACAGTGGTTCGTGTTGCAATATGACGATTTTACACTATACGAGAGAACTCAAATAATAGGCCTTCCTTTGTGTTACAGATGTGGCTCGTGAAATACTGACATCATTCCACTTTAAAGTGTGAAAAAAGAATGAATTGAAACTGCCAAGCATGAAACTACTTTCATGTAGACTACTTCACTAGGCTGGCGTTCATACGTTTTCTTTTGTATTGGTTCGAGATATAATCGTATGGAATAGCGTGAGTGCACAGTTTGTAGTTAAAGTGTGGAAGATACTTTCATTGTGCGTAAGGCTAAGGAGTGAAATTAATATAACATGCACCAATTACTTTCTGACAATATGCGAACGGGTAAATAGAACTTATAATAGAAAATGTATTATTTGTCGATATGCATACATTAGTGACAGAATTGATTACCTACATTATTATTTCGGGGAGTATTGCAGTCTAATTCCACCCGTTCCATCATCGGACTTCAAGACAAATGGCGATGTGCTATCGTTATATGGTGGACATCCCACCCATACGCATAAAACGTTTTGGGAATAGTTTCATTGTGCGTATACCTAAAGGGTGGAATTCTGTGCCGGAGTCTGTGTTTCCTGATAGCTATAATCTGGCGGTCTTAAGGTCAAGATTGAATAGGTTACTTCTAAATAAGCGTGCTTCATTTTCGACCAGGTCAGATAGTGGTCAAACTCGAATCTATAACCAGTAAAAAAAGATATCGCTGTTCACTTTAGTTTTTACTAACAGCTTAGCTCGCGTGATGGCCTATAATTATCCTAAGGGAACAAACCCTCGAGAAAATATGATGCTATGTGCTTTTTAGGTCCTATGTGTCAGGTATTACCCGAATTCTTAAAGCCGTTAAAACGCTCAGATATAATCAACAGACATTTTCTCATATAAGTAGGTTTTATTGATGGATTTTTAAGACTGATTTATGCTTGTCTCATTTGTATTGCAATTATGCTATTGTTTGATAATTTTGTATATCAAAATTAAGACACTTTGGCTATTAATATTTTATACCAGCATTTATACGATTTTTTTGCAAGAAGTAGGTGCCTGCGTCAGCATTTTACACCCTTTTTCCATGATGTGGCAAGTTTATAGACATAAGGCTTTATTTTAATAGGTAATCAAATATTCATAGATGGGGTCAGAGACTACATGTATTGTTCTGCCCAGCATATAATATATACGGTATTATATGTTCACGTTGCACTAGAACTATCCATTGTGTATTCGACATATCCCAATATCAAGTCAAACTGACTGACAGATAGGGTTGGTAAAATAGTAATTTTTTTTTTCAAAATATTCCAAAAAATATAGTACTATTGGGAAATTTAAGAAAAAAATAGTACACATTTATTTTTAGTAATTATTTTCATTTTTCCATGTGTATTTGTTATTAGTTTTAGCTTTGGTAAAACTGAAATTGCTCAGATTGTTATAATAATTAAAAAAATAATAAGACTGTTATATTATTATCATTTTAATTATTATAGCAATGTGAACAATTTCGGTTTCAATTTCAAAATTTATTTATTTATTTATCACACACATGTTTCCTTTGCCATTACAGATCTTAAATCTAATGCGACAAAGTAACTTAAAATAAATTATACTTAACTATACATTACATGCTACACACACAGTACGTGGCCCTTGTGAACTCAGTCAGCGGTGCGCGCCCCAGCAGGTTAGTGCGCGCACGCGGCACCATCAACAACTGCGGTTTGCGCCGCCGCGCTACGTACCCGTCCGGTATACAGAATATTTAGTTTCAGTTCCATGTACGGGGAGCCCCAAGTATTTTTATTATTTTTTATTTTTGTATAAAAATCGGAAGGTGGCTGAACCCTAGCTGCAGACCGTAAATGGATTATCTAGAAGTATTCAATTGTGTATAAAATGTATTTCACGGTTTTGCATTTCACATATATCGTACATGCAGTTTAATTTTACATTATTACAGTCACTGTAAGATTTTCACTAGAATTATTTTCTACGCTGACCTGTTTTGACTAGTTTGAATGTCACTTGCTGTTGGTTCTTGAGTTGCTCATTATGCGTAGGATGGGTGAGCTCGCGCAGCGCCATCTCGACGGACGGCTGCTGCTGCATGATCGGTGGACGCGGGAGCGTCGGCTCTCTCGCTCGACTTAGCTTACGAAAGAAACTAACTTTCTTCGACTTAGGATTCGGACCTGTGAAAAACAACGTAAAATAAGTTTTAAATCACATGCACGTTCCTGTGAATCTATTATTAATCATTACAACAACCCTCACACAGTTATGTAAAACCTTATGGGCATGATTCGAGCCTATTGAAGCATTAATGCTGTTATTTCGCCAAGTAACCATGCTAAATTAATGTGACGGTATTGGTTAGTTGATGATCACGCGTTCTCAAACTCAAACCGCACTCTCATTCGGAACCTTCAGTTGACGAACGTTGTGGTGTTGGCGTCGATGGCGTGGAGGTGCGAGCGGAGGTTGCAAGCGAGCTTGGCTCGGACTGGGGCCGCGGGGGGAGCAGGCTCAACGTAGACGCTGTAGGGGTCGGGAAGTGTGCTGCCGACAGGTCCGACCGACGGTCCGGCTCCGGAGTAGTGACTCGGATGTGAGCACCAAACTGCGGTGAATTCGCCACTTCGAACAGAGCGTCGAAGTCGCGATCGAAAATGTTCTTCCTGGAGAACGCTGGAGTAGGAAGGGGAGCGGGCAGTTCGAATTCATCGGGAGCAGGGGTTCTAACAATTTTGCCGAATTCATTGTCCTCATGGCGGCCGAGCTTCTTTAGCAGCTTCGCTTTAGTGCGCTCGCGCAGTTTTGGGCGCTCGAGCGACGGCGTCGGCGATGCCGGCGCGCGCTCTAGAGGCTCTGGAGGCGCCGTTTTGAGGTGGGTTTTGTCACTGGGTTTATTGAGGGTGGGGGTGCAGGGTGGGGGTATCGAGCTGAACGGCGCTCGCGGCGGCGGCCCAAAGATCAAGTCAAGCGTAGGCCGCTGCCGTGGCCGAGGCAGCGATTGCGAGCGGTATGTCAGGGAAACTACTTCGTCCGCAGGATATATTACGTACATCCCTGGCGAGACCGCATCGCGCAGGCCCCTCGCGCCCTCCGAAGAGGTTTACGCGCGTCGATTGAGCTACTTCTAAGATCTAATGGAAAGTAACTCTGATCGGTTCTCTATTCTCCGTTACGACCGGATTTTACAGAGGAATAAGTTATAAAGTTAACGTCGATTGGAATGTTTTTAAATGTTAAGTTGCCTTTTGCGTACTACAATGTAAGTTGAAGAACGATTAAGGAATGTTTTATGGAAGGGATCTTGAGCCATAGTAGGTAGGATAGGAGGGTTTCTTCGTGTAATATCTGCCGATTCCGTACAACGAATCTTCAACCTAGAGAAACAAAAAGTAATGCTTTTTACTTGGACAATGATAGTCATGAGTGTTGCAAAAAAAAGAGGAATAATGTGTGGGACATAAATTCACCGCGGATCATTTTGTTTCGTTGTTGTTGTTTGATTGTAGCAAATAGAACAAAAACACAAACAGTGTCTGTACACGCATGGGTGACATGCGCTGACACGCATACTACATGCCCACATAAATACGTAATGTGTGCAGAAAACAACGAAGTTTAAATTGTGATCCGTTTAACCAAACTGTATAAATTTTGTGCTTCATATTTAGTCATGATTTGTGAAAGTACCTAACAGTTTCATATTTTATTTAACATTGGTTTGTACGTCAAATAATTATTTGAATTACATTCAATTTTTATTTGGATAGCAAATACCAATGAAATGTAAAAAGCATTCTTGAAATTCACTGTGCAATTCAAATATTAAAGTTTGTTGGTATGACTACATTTTAATATATTGACATTTGGATAACATTTAAATGTTTCAAAACTGTTATTTTTAGGGTTTTATTAATGGTGTGTGTTGAAAGTTGAGCCAATCATATCCATGTGAATAATAATACTTTGAACTAAAATTTTCTCATTAAACAAAGGAGTATCTCAAATATAGCTAAAATTAGGGAATTTATTTATTCATTGTAAAATAATTTTGAACCTAATTATTTTATCTGTTAATATTAGCGTTTCAATTTTTTCGTAGTTTTCCAAAACTTGAAAGAATCTGCATCTTAGAAAACTGTAATAAAAGTGAGATAAAGTGTATCAATCTTAATATTGAATATTATAAATGCGAAAGTTTAGATAGGTGTTTGTTATTCAATCACACCAAAACCGCTGATCGGATCTGAATGACGTTTTGCATCTTAGAATAATACATAGGCTACTTAACCTTTTCTTAAGGAATTTCCACGAATTGTGGAGTTGACGTAGTAAAAATCTGTCATGCTAAAACTGTAAACTGTAAATAATTAGCTTCTGCTTGTGACTTCGTTCTGCGTGGGAGGTTTTTCCCGCGTGAATCCCGATCCCGTGGGAATTCCGGGATAAAAAGCAATCTCTGTGTTATTCCAGAATGTCAACTATTTACGTACCGAATTTCATTCAGATCCGGTCAGTAGTTTTTACTGTAGTACAAATGTGCGGGTCGCAAAAGTATAATTATGAGAATTCATTACTAACGTACTGGAGACACTGGTGAGGGAGGGAAAAGTGTATGAAAATCCATTACTAACGCGCTGTTTTTTTTTAATTTAGACCAATTCAGTAGCTAACTTAAAAGTACTTATAATGCCAAAAGACAAGAGACAGATTATTATTATTCTCTCTTATTTTCCTCGTAGGTATAGTATAAAGTACTATGTATCACTCGAAAGAAAGTGCAATTCCCAACTCGCGTGTATTAAGGCCCTCAGCTGCGCTTCGGGCCTTAAACTACACCCTTATTGGTAATCGGTCACTTTCTCCCTTCGATGAACAATGTACTATTTCCGCTTATAATTTCAATATTGGACGGTGGATGAGTTAATTAATAAAGGTATTCTTCCGTGTTAAATTTTTGATGTTGCAGCTATTATTTATTGTATTGTTAATTCTCTTTCATAGAGAGGAGACCCAGCAGTGGGTACGTAATAAGCTGAATTATTATTGTTTAATTATTATTGTAGATTTACATGTGTGCAGGAAGAACAGTGCCTAGCCATGAGATTTAGAGAAGAGAAATCTAAAGGAAACGTTTAGAGACTATTGGTTTGATATCGGGTTTGTTTTCCAAAGGTTTGTGCAGTTTATATGTTTGTGCATAAGCATGTATGCATATCACACTGCTCAATGTAAACTGAATCCACTAAATTTTTTAAATATTTAGCGGTTTGAGGTCATATTTTGTAATGGAATATTAAAATAAAATAATTCTAATTATTCGATGATTGAATCTATCTGTGGATTAGGAACGTAAGCGCCCAGTCATTCACATTAACTAAAATCCCAAACTTGACTCAGCTTAGATGAAGTGATATAAGGTGATCGGTTGGGTAGCTTCTTTAAACTTCTATAAAATTATTTTTACCATCTTGACTACAAACAGATACAGTGAGAGTGGAATTCCCTGCTGTAGTCTGAGTTTCTCGATAGCTATAACCTTGGGGTCTTTAAGTCAAGGGTGAATAGGTTACTTATGGGTAAATGTGCTTCATTTTCGACATCATCATCGCTTACCATCAGGTGAGATAGTGGTCAAACGCAAGTCTAAAACCAATAAAAAAAACTACGGAAGCACTAACACAGGTCATGGTAATTGCGGGTAGATTTGCGTAGATTTTGTTTTTTCACCACACAATTTTCCTAACACGACTAGAATAATTTTTAAGGTTAGTGGATAGGATATAAAATTTCGTCTAGTGTTTTTCAAGCCATTAAATCACGTACCTAGGCCATTAACTGCAGCTGAAGTGCGATGTGATCAATTCCTTATTTTGGTAGATATTTCGGCAGTTGCATTTGAATTCGAAAATAAAAGTAATCAATTGTATGATTTAGTTTGGATATTGAAATTGTATAGTTTGTTTGGATACGTTGTTTAGCAGACGATTTATTTACGCATAATATCATGTTCACGTCATCAACTACATTCAATTGTTTTTTTTACTTCTTTAGTTATTCCTCATTTCACATTTAGGGTACTTGTCACTGTTACAAGTATGGTATATACAACGTGTAACGGAAACCCCATATACCCCTATCCAAAAGGGCTGAAGACAACATCTGGTATAGAATCTCTACGCACAGTTTCAGCACAAAATAACTGACTCAAAGAATTGATACCAAATTATTGGTTTCATATATTTATGGAATACCAATCATAACAAACATGTCACAGCACTACGAGGGTCAATAACTTTCCACGTCACTTGCCATTAACACGATAATTATTTTCGTTCTTCTTAATTTGAAGAATTCGGGCTCTGGTATCAGTGTCTTGGAATTTGTAATAAGTTCTACACACGTAGAGTTAGGATTACAAAACCCTTGCCATATCGTTTGTTATCATCCAAAGAAGCCATGCACTTGGTATGTATATACCCTTTAAATTATACGTTGTATAAGTATTAGATGTTAAAGTTATCTGGATTATATTATTTTAGAAAAGGTGAGTGAATTCAGTTTTTTATGCTTATTGTTCAGAGATTTGTGACAAGAGGGTGGCAGCAGATAGGCCATCTTCTGCAAGGCACGTTTCGATGTTAGCGTGCAATATAGAAGCATATTTAAGAGTCAATAGCCTAAAGGCTAAGTTGCCGTGAATTCACTCTAGCCACTAACATTTATCTTAGCTAGAGGCGTTAACAAGATTACTAGTAATATGAATTCTATCAATGTTGGTACTTCTATTTAATTTTATTTAAATATAGGTAATGCATGTAGAAGCTAAACAGCAAAGAGTATAGTTTAGCTTAAGTGTAAACTTGGCGGAAACTTAGACAAACGGGTCAAGTATCGCCACAATAGGCGAGGGAGAGCAAAGTGGAGGGGCTCTCGGAATTTTTCACGAACGTGGCGATTCTGCACAGATTCATTTAAATTTTCCTTTGCTTACGCTAATAAGAGAATGCTTTGTTACCACACGTTTTAATGAGGTCTGAATATGCATGTTGATTTAGGACTTTTTATGATAAAAGAAAGGAAATTTTGTTGAGAATTTTCAGCTATGACGCAGGAATGGCGCTTTCAGACTTTTGCATGGAGGAAATATAATTAGAAATGTAGTAGTAACTGTAACTTTTTTGTTCTAAATAAATTATTATAATGCTACTCATCACCTGCTTAGCCTTTTCAGCCTGGTCAGCTTTCAGTCTAACAAGAACCGTCTTTCTGACTGCCACAACCCAGTAACTGGGTAACACAATACCCATTGGTAAGACCAATGTCGACTTTTCTGATTTCTGACTACCCTTAACGACTGCCAGAAGTACAAATGACAGCCGGGATTAATGGCTTAAGATGCTTTCCAAGGCACGGAGTTCACCCATCCATAGATAGACCTCGAGCAAGCGTTGCTTAACTTTGAAGGTCGACCCGTGCGGCTATTATAACTTAGCCTAGTGTTTTTTCAAGATATAAAATATATCCTCATCTCATCAACCTTTTAATTATTATCTTCTATTGTACTTCGTCTATAACATTTCAGGGATAAGCAACCGTTTTTCACTTCTATACTGCGACTCAATTGTTAAGTGACCTATTTAGTCTCCAATCACGTAAAGCAATTAGACGTACGAGATTAATATGAGCCTCACACTGTTAGCGGCATTTTAATGGTCGTCTCAGTTTTGCTCGCAATCTTGAGTACAGTTCTTACGGCACTCAAATAAATATTCGTATACAGGGCTCAACGAATGGCTTGGCGGATTGCCTACGAGACGTTTTTGCGAAAAACTGAATAACGGATACAATATACGACTATTTATAATTATTGTTTTTTTAAATAACTGGCAAGATCAGATTACTGCCATAACCTTGGTTCTAAATATTGTGCAAAATGCATTGGTTGAAATGTTTAATTTTCATTTGACAAGTTCGTTTTCTTCGTAAGTAGGTTACCGGAATATCTTAAACAGTTGGAGAAATAAATTAGTTTTTGTAGTTGAAAATGGATTTGAACATGAGACAAAAATAATGTCATCTACCGTGACTTTTCCACTGTAAAATGAAGTTTTATTTTAATTCCTTCCATCTTCACATTATTTTTTACATTTTGTTAGAAATTACACTCCAGGAATATATTAAAGTCACCATAAGGTTTCATAGTTTCAGTGAGTGCACTATTTTTATGATTTACGAGCCCATTATTTGATGCTCATGCAGCTGACATATTCATCCAATGATTGAAAAAAAAAAACAATTCAAATAGTCACCTTTGTTCTTTTACCTCAAAGTACTATATGGAGTAACTCATTCGTTAAATTAATATGCAAGAGATATGCAGATAATATTGTGAGATACCATGATATTGACGTCATTCTAACGTCACTAAATGACGCAAGTCTACGTATATCATGAGATTTTTTTTGCTTGAATTTACGTGGGTGTAGCAAACTCATAATTCACAATAACAATATTAACTAAGTACTGAAACCATGAAACCCTGAAGCACACGTGCGGAATTGTTTCTGTCTTGTTTCAAAATAAATCATTTTAGTGGAAGTCTTTTGTTGTTATAACTGCTACACTCAATGGCTGAAGTTGTGAACGTTTTAAGGCCCATTAATGTATTGCTAGCAACTTTATTCTACTTCTAAACGTTGTTACTTTAGGGAAAAATATTGAAATTAATATAACATGCACCAATTACTTTCTGACAATATGCAAACGGGTAAATAGAACTTATAATATAAAATGTATTATTTGTCGATATGCATACATTAGTGACAGAATTGATTTCGGGGACTATTGCAGTCTAATTCCACCCGTTCCATCATCGGACTACAAGACAAATGGCGATGTGCTATCGTTATATGGTGGACATCCCACCCATACACATAAAACGTTTCGGGAATAGTTTCATTGTGCGTACACCTAAGGAGTGGAATTCTGTGCCGGAGTCTGTGTTTCCTGATAGCTATAATCTGGGAGTCATTAAGTCAAGAGTGAATAGGTTACTTCTTGGCAAGCGTGCTTCATCTTCGATCACATCGGGTGAGATGGTGGCCAAACGCAAGCCAATAATTAATAAAAAAATCTTTACTTCACCATCGCATATAAATAAAAAAGCAAAATATCCAACATTTAGGTGTCAAAGATCTCTCTGACAACCTTGTCATCCGGAATCGAGCTCACAAGACTGGCAGCATTGCCATTTATAAATGGCCCAGCTATGCCCGCGACTTAATTCTTGTGGGAGGTTTTTCACGCGTAGATCGCGATCCCACAGGAATTCCAGAATGAAAGTCTCATTAAAATTGGTTCAGCCGTTCCAGAGTTTAGTCTGTACAACAAAAAGAAAAATAAAAAGTTTAGACATACATATAAAGATCAATGTCAAAATTGAAATTATAAATTCATTCATATTTCCATAACAATTTCCCAGGTGATTCAAATCTCGAAGCAGTCATGCTAGCGAAGGAGGAGGCTGAACGCGTGAGGGAGAGACAGTTATCTTACTCACGCCCCAGCCACCGCGAGATATGCCCCGGGCGTCGGGGATCACGAGCTGATATCCGGCCACTGTAGAAGCGGGTCTGCGGACGGCGAGCAGGGGTAGTTTACCGTCTGCCGGGGTTTGCGGGAAAGTTTTATCGAGACGCCGCGGCTTCGGAACTTTAGGGCAGCCGAAGGAACAGGGTGGGTTTTTAGTCAGTAGAAGTCAGACACGCCCTTCCGCTTAACCCAAAGCGGAAGAAGTCATTCGATGATTTTCCCAACCAGAAAAAAAAGGGGGTAGTTTACCGACCGGTAAGGACCAGACACGAGTCGGCGGCGCGACGAGTCGAGTTCCGCGCGCGCCTCAAAGAGCAGTCCGCAACACTGACGGGGCCTGATAGGGCTATTGCCTTACGGGGTTGCGGGAATTGTTCTAACGAGACACCGCGATCCCGGAATGCAAGGTCAACGGAGCAGGATAAGTTCTAAGTCAGTAAAAGTCTAACACTCCCTTCCGCTCCATCCACAGTGTTTGGAGTTATATGATGATTTTCCCACCCAGAAAAAAAAGGTGATTCATATCTCCACGTGAAGAATTACTTTTATTAGTACTTTGTACAAATAATGTCGACCAAACTTTAGGCATTCCAATTCCATAATAAATTATCTTTATAAATAATAATAAATGCGGGTATGCTTGCCCTGTATGATTTCTTAATCAATTGATCAGACTGTGATGAAACAATGGGTGTTCTGAGGCGCTTCATGCATGTGCGTTATTCAATTCAATTAATTTATTTCTAGTTTCTATGACTCATTTGTTAGTAGCACTTATCCTATGTTAGTAAAACTATAATGATAATTTTATTTTAACCCTAATTACCCAATATAATTCTAAGAACTATACAGAGGCTGAACTGTAAGACGCTTTACCGTGGCAACACTATTCCATGGGAAATGGCGCAGCAGCGAATCACAAACGAATAGTCCAACCAGCTCGCGATTAGGGACAGGATCCACCACAAGTATAGGAATAGGGATAGGATGATATTGCCACCCTACTTCATGTTTTGTATTTTTTATTTAAAATAAAGAAAAGAACCTAAACATCAAATTTTAAGACAGAAAGCTACAAACATTAAAATATATGTATGATACATATAAAACTTCCTATAATAGAAACTTATAACGTCCTTTTCAACATAAAATAAACAAGAGGCATTTCCTGGAAAACATCTCAAAATAAACGTCATATTGACAGAAATAAACTTTTATTTTGAACCAAGAATCGAAATAAACTCGGTTCCAAATTAAAATCGTTGACCGTACGAAATTAAAATGTTAGAAGTCGATCGAAGTAGGTCATTGTGTGAATGTAAGCAAACGGCTTTGGAGAGAGATAAATGAATTTGCAAATTTTACCTGGGAAACTAGTTTCAGAGTTTTTACGAATAGCAAAAAATAAAGAAAATCTAGAGTGTTAGATGACCGTCATTAAACCATTCGAAAGTATGCGCGATAAGAAAATATATAACTCTTGTGTTGTCAGAAAGTTTAAACGAAGGTCGGTGTGAAGAAAGAGCTAGGAATATTATTTGTATAAAGGAAAACACTTGAGTTAACGGACTCTTGACATCCGTTAAGTGTCATTCTCGCATGCCACAGGGTAAAGCAATGTCAGTTTGTCCAGACACAGTCCGTATTACGAGTGAGAGTTACAATTTTTGACGTTGAATACTGTGGGGATGTTGTTGACGAAGCAAAAAGTGCACTAGTGGCGCGGGATCCGGTTGCGGATGAAAAGGTCGAGTGCTTCTCCACAATGGAGCCTCGCGGTCACTAGACTAACCCACACCCCTCTCCTCATTAGTATTGCGAAAAAATTGTAGCACAAAACTAAAAGTCTTTTGAAAAACTTTTCTATTGCAAAAGTTTCAATCGCTTATTGAACCGCCTGGAATTTCAAGTAAAATAACACAGATAAAAAATGACATTTAATAAATGTTACACCTGTTCTTTTGTCCTCTAAGCTTAATATAGAGTTGTTTTTGTTTGAAGAAGACTTGCAGCCCTATTTATAAGAAAAAACTAAGCTCAGTTTAAATATTAATTCGCAGATTCTGAATTCAAATAGCCAACAATAATACATATTTGAATAAAGAACGTGCTAAGCTAGCTGTTGAAGTTTATTTATGCTGTTTATCTTACGTACAAGAGATAAATATTGCTGATTTAAGCCCGTGATCAAACTTTATAATGTAAATAGGTAAGGCTCTGGGAATAATATATTTCTTAATGCCTGTATCTTTACTTTAAATTACTCTGGATATTTTCTGCAGTGTTTACTTTTTTTTTGTTTGGTTATGAAATAAACAAACGACTCAATTTCAGCGAAACCAAAACGTTATGCTTTTCTTTAAATACGTGGTTTGCGTAACTTTGCTTTGCTCGCAAATTTAGCTGCACAATTCAATAGTGGTACAACACTTAAAACAATTTGTGCAATCAATCTATGAAACTAACTAAATTTTCATGTTGCAATCAACTTCCTACCAAACATTAGGAAGTTGAGTGTACGGGACGTTTCAGAATTGTTTGGTCACACTTAAGAGTGATATTCCTTTTCATTAAAATGGCTTTAAAACTAAACTCAAAATATATGTATGTCGTTAAAAATATTCTTTTAATTTGCTACGAAAAACAACCTCAAACCCTTGCACCTTAATAAAGCCTTATAGACGTTGAAAATTACTTCGATGGTTAATAATACCAGGCTCACTGCGTGGCATAAGCGTTTCAGACTTATTTTAATTACAAATCCAGACTACGACAAAATCACGGTGGAGCATACAGTGAAGGTGTGCCCCGATTGGTCTGAGCTTCGCCATATTCTCGTTGAGGCTCCCGGCGTTGGTTCAGGCCATGGTGCGGAGCGAGAGGGAATGGGATGCCGTCGCCTCCTTCTGCGAAACAGTCATGCTAGCGAAGGAGGAGGCCAAACGCGCGAGGGAGAGACAACTCTTTTCCTCAAGCCCCAGCCGCCGCGGAAGATTAAGAGCATTACTCCATTACCTGTTCAACGCTGTATATTAATTAAAAAATATATATATATATAATATTGAAAAACATGTTAAATAAACGAACATGGTGAAACTCCGTTTTTAACCGACTTCTAAAAAAGGAGATCAATTCGGATGTTTGTATTTTTTTTTTATGTTTGTCCGCACATATCTCCGTCGCTTGCCAACCGATTTGAAAAATTCTTATCTTGTTAGAAAGCGTATACTTCCCAAATGGTCCCATGAAAATTTTATCGAAATCGGACGAGCCGTTTCTGAAAAATCAACAAATGTAAAAAAAAATATTTACGTTGATGATCTTTTCGTTTACTCTGCATTGCGTTTTTTGTTCGCGCATAACTCCGTCATTTACGAACCGATTTGGAAAATTCAATGACCCACTAAAAAGCACGATAATAAAAACTTTTTTGCAAAAAATAAAACCGACTTCCATATCAAAACACTACAAAGCCAAAAATAATTTTAATTTCGGAAGGCGGTGTGAAAAAAAAAAGAAAATACAAAACCAATAACACCGACTACCGAAATTAAAATTATTTTTGGCTTTGTAGTGTTTTGATATGGAAGTCGGTTTTATTTTTTGCATAAAAGTTTTTATAAGTTCTAACGATACTATTCAGCGCTATTTAATAATAATATTAAGACTGTAAATAGCATAAATGACAAATAGTTACATTTTAAATAATCCTTAATTTTACAGACTTCCACAATAAAAAAGGCTTTCCCTTAAACGTTTACCCGTAATAAGGTATAATCGTCTATATTTATCTTGTATTTTATCACCGTGAAAGTGTGTTTTGATAAACTAAGTCGTATGTATTTCTCAATCCAGAAATCTCTTTTAGTATCACGTTTTAAGACGATTTGAAGACGATGATTGAATGCAGAATAAGACATGCATAATCAATTTCTAATCTCAGTTATAATTTTTTATTACGAATGAACGATATATGGGACATTTAAAACTCAAAAAATGAAATCATAACAGGCGTATTTCTCCCAATTGGTTAGACACTAAAATAATTAGTTTATCTGACGCTAATGATCAGAATGGCCGACATTAGAATAAAAATAAATCGGTATTCTTATCCCAAGCCCTTGACTTGGGTTGCAGCGGATGTTATTTTTCAGACCAACAAGGTCGTATGTCAGACGGTCGTTTTTGTAAAGGTGCGTAGAGGAAGTAGTTAATATTAATACTGGTATCGTAACTAAACGTAAGTACTTGGATATAATTTAACCAGCTTTTGCCCGCGGCTTCGCCCGCGTTAATTTACACTGTCAATAATTCTTGTTGCCAATCGGTACACCTTTTTAGTTGGTTAAAAACGCACATAATATAAAAATAAACCATCACCAGGGTCCATCCAACCCCAAAAACAGATAAGCAGTTAGTATTTGAAATGTATCTATTCAAAACCAAAATCGTAGTTTACAATACATTTTTGTAAACTACGTTTCTGGTTTTCCAGTCCTTGGCTAAAACGTGTAGATTTTGTGGGCTTGATACTCGTGAGCACACCACATACAGTTACCCATGGGAAAAGCAAAGCAGTGTTTTACTGTCCTTGAGCTTTATTTATGGTCATTGCGAATGCTGCTTTTAAGGGAACTTGGAGTCTTTTGAACTGGAATGGCAAATTAGTCGGGATTATTGGAATACGAGGAATAAATACGTTTTCACTATAATATATATATTCAATATTGCGTCCAAGGTGTATAATTTGTAATCGCTTGCCATTACAGAGCCTAGGTGCGTCCAGATTACGCATCAACAGGACTGGGACACCAAGTTTAAGTCTCAACTTATGTGATGGTACCCCTGACAATTTCAGAGAGTTGAGAAACTCCACAGGGTACGAGGTCACTTGCTCTATATTCATGACATTGTCGACGGACAGATACTCGACAACATCACCATCTACATGAAACATAATTCTTTTCGTTGATCTGCCCTACAATTTCGTTAGTCGGTATCAAAATTGCTCTTTCACGCAGCCATTCTCTATCCCTCATATTTGTTTTCAAATCCGAATAAACGTGGTTTATTAAATTATCTTGTGTGTGGCACATAGCGGCAGGCGACCGGCCGCGCTGTGAGTAGGTCCTTTACGTACGTACAAATTGGTAATTTACCTATATATTTATGACTCTGAGATACCTACTTAAGTATGTGTCTACTATTAATCTGCAAGTATATTATAGACTAATACCTAGATACGATATACGATATACGAAATAGAAATAATTCGTATATTAACTTGATTGGTTAGAATTAAAACGACACGGTTGGCGTAACGGTTGACTGGTGCATGACATGGGTTTGATCCAGCCCTAAACAAAGATTTGTATAGCCTACATGTAGTTTTGTAGTTTTAAAAAAATGTTTTGAGTGGATCTTGAATACGCGATTTGAATGAATTGGGAGGGGGGAACACAAAGTTACAATACCCCTTTTACATCCTTAAGGGATGATTTCAGGGATAAAACTATCCTATGTCTTTCCCAGGGTCCTAAACTATACTCATACCATTTTATAAAATCTAATTTAATTAATTTAGTTTAGCTTTTTAGTTGTCGCAGCATCTGCACTGCGCATACGTTTATCGAACGCCTATGCTGGACAAACGCTAGTGTGAAGGCGCTCTTAAGATCGTCACCCATTCACTAAGTGACGACAGCAAGGCTTTCCTTTTTTAGTTATTTTAGGCCTAATCCCTTCCTTTGTAAAATTTTCTACTAATTTCGATATTAAACTGTCTTCTTGTTTTTCGATTAGATGATCAGACATCCTTAAATTATGTGTATTAACTGTAATTATGAACGATTTACTCAACCCAACGAAATAGGGCAATTAAATATCAACGTACCTAATCTACAACATAACATGCAATATATTATAATGTGAATCATGAACGAATCTTTTCCTAATACGTTTCTATATTAGATTGGTTTCTCATTACTGACCCTGATCCTTTAAGATGGCAGGTAATCTGGCTATCTGATTCGACGTCTAAACTTTAATTTACTCGTAATAAACTAGTCTGCCGATTTGTGAACTAACAGGTAAGTAGATATTTCGAAAACCAGTCACACTGTCCGATCTCAAAAGTCAAGCAACCCTTATCAAGGTCAGGTCGTGGAAGGGTGACCATACATTACATACTGAGATATCTCTGTGCCACGTGCATAATAAGCGGTTGATCACTAATAGCTGTAGATATTTGGGAGTTATTATTATTATTCAGAATCCAGAAAAAATACACGAGTCATAACAATGGTATAGTGATACTTTTTAATTATATTTATTTTACACGTTATATATGGATACAAATAATATAAAACTAGTGTATAGTGGGCGGTCTTACCACACAGGGCAATATCGTACACACAGTTACTGTCACTGTCTTACAGTTACTGGGTTGTGAATGTTACATAGGCGGTAACTCTTTATAAAATAGGTACTGATACTCAACTGCATCTGGATAGATTGATAGCCATTCTCAGTTATAGTTAGACAGACGTTTGGCTGATTGATTGTCTTTTTTCCTTAGTAAAATGTTCTAGAAAAACAACGCATCACCCATACTGGTAATAAGATATTTATTTACCGATAGAAATGGGAGCCTTCTTAGTAAGCTGTTTGAACAAAATGATGGAATGTAATCATAACGGACTTTGTTTTTCACTTTTTTTAAGCTACCGAGGGAAACAATTTAGCACCACTCTAAAAATTATTTATAATGGAAAATGCAGGGACGTTTGGCATAAAATTAACCTAGAAAAACGTGAATATCGTATGGCAAACAATGTAGGTAGTTACCTAAGTGTCAGACAGGGTGACAGGAATGTATAGTGTTATTTGTACAATTACGGTTTTTGGACATATTTCCAGCATACGCGTAGTCTAGACCATTTCCGGAATAGATGGTAGCATAATACGTTTTATGGGAAAATGATAGTGTACCTGGTGATAATACTTAATTGTTATGTAATAATTTCACATGTCTCATATGTTATTAGTTTATAATAATATAATATGTTACAAGTTTTTTTTTCATAAAGATAAAGTTGACAACCCTGGTTTCAGGTGTCATTAGTATAGGAAGCAGGTTATTGCAACTCATTTCCCACAGGACCTCGGTGCCCGATACCAGTCGACAGCTCGATTGCATTTGTAATGTGTTTTCCAATTTGCATGGTTCCCGAAAGAACACACCATTATGTTCCTGTTTCATTATCATAACGTATTATAAATTAGACTATAGAATTATAGATTAGACATTTATTTTTCACTGTATAAGAAAAAAATGTGGTGCGTAAGTTTGTGAGGATGGAAGGAAGAATTGGTAAGTAATTTGGTAAGTATATAGTTGAAACTTTTGTTCTATGTCTTTTAATAATTCATCATATTTTAGTTCATCAGATTATCGAATAAAAATTAAAATATTTCAAATGAACGCTCTAACTCGCTAGAAATGTAGATAAACCACAGAAATCTTAATAATAAGGCAATAGAAGTCGCAAAGACGCGTGACCTTGTCGCCGCGCATGTGACACGTTGGCCACAAGTGCGTGTGGAGCTTTTGTTGCGGTTACTTGTGTTGTTTGGGACGCGGAGAGGTAAACATGGTATTTTGCAGCTTATCCAACTGCGGAAACTCTTCCAAAATTTGTAACTTTACAAATAAAGGGATAACATTTCATAATGTAAGTACTTAATTTTTGAAATAATGTCGTTTTTGAAAAATATAATCAAATTAAATATTTTCATCACCATTACTACGATTATCACTGAAAACGATTTTTTTTCTCAATTCAATTACCATTAATACTTAAGCTTGTTCATGTCTACTATTACAACTACTAAAAGCAGCAATGAAATTATAGTCGCCGTTTACGTACATTCCAGGAATACGCCGCATGAGTTGGCCGCGAATTAGTGACGTGCCACTACTATTTTGTATCGGTAATTTATTACCTTTAGCTTAATAGTTAATACGTAGTTTTACCGAAATTCGAATGAAATATAATTTTTCGTTCAATATTTAAATACGTATTTTCATTACGCATCTTTTTTCCTGTTTAAATAGTTTATAAAAAGTCATTTTTCAACGATTATATAGCTGTTAATTCGTACTTTTTAACTATGTTTTCATTCAGAAAATTAAAAGGAGGTAGGCTTATTATTGTTATGTACGTAGGTAAGTTAAATAACAATCTGCGTTGGGTATCCTTGTATCATTGACGTGTTCAGTATTTTTTTTTATGACAAATAATTAAGGATACATATTATTATGTATATTGTAAGTATAATGGATTAAGTTGGATCGGATCGATACGTTTTCATATTATTTATTCATCTGTTTTACTTGTTTACTTTACTTCCAATGCTATTATTACAGGTTTCCGAAAGATCCCGATATCATCAATCCATCGTAAGATTGTCTAGAATATATCGCTATAAGCGACAAGACCGCCATCGTAACCATAGAATTTACGTAAAACAGTTGTGTAACAATTTATTTTGGTGAACAATAAAGTATATTCTTCATTGTTCGGTATTAAGTTGTGCCATTATTGATCTATTTGATTTGGTCATTGTATTTTTCCCATAAGATGAAGTATTGGAGAGCCTTTAAGATTTGTATAACTAAATAATAAAAAAATATACTTATACAAGTTAACGTTTTATTGTATTCCCTTTTCTCCTAAATAAATCGTCTAAAAGCGCGTCGAGGAATGAAAAACTTTCAATAAATTAGTTATCTATTGTTACGAGACTCCTTGGCTATTAACGCTCAACAGAAAATTATCGATAATAATATGAGCATTACGAGCTTTGCACTGCATTATTCCTAAGTGAGAGTGAGCGCGCGATATCTTTCTCTGCTTTTCGCACACATTACGCCACCTGAGATTATGCGTTTTTAGAAAATATTGCGTAATTTCATCGCTTAAAGTTTAATTTTGTTGTAATAATGCAAAATGCATGTGTAGGCAAAAGTGTGTATCTATTGTTTGTTTATGTGGTGGTAGCTGCGAGCCGGCTACACGCGTCCCAGTATTAAAAGACAGTAGATAGCATTTCTATTGCCTTATTATTAAGATTTCTGTGAGATAAACTGATAGCACAAAAGGGAGCGGAGTCTTCCAGGTTTGTTTTTGGAAAATGTATTATGTTTTCTAAAAAGTCATAGAACAAAAGATGTTGTTTATGACGTAAATAATACAGTCCTGCAAGATTGTTCGTGTTTTACCAATAACCCTGTATAGTCATTCGAATCCGATATCATTAACAATTATTATTTATTTGTAAGCTCTTTTCAAGCAAATCTTGATTAATTATTTGTCCATGGCAAACTAAAAGCTCAACAACTAAGTATAATCTGAATCTCCGACTAGTACTTTTGGCATTCGGTACTCTAAGCCTGCCATAAATAAAATAGTTGAAAAATTTATATGCGATCAAATACACAGCTTCTATCGGGACAATAATATAATATCCAAAGCTCAGTATGGCTTCCAAAGTAAGAAATCTACAGCTCAGTTACTTTCCAATTTTACTGATGAAGTTAACAACTGCCTAGATGAGAAGCAGCATGTTGTACTCATATTTATTGATTTCAGCAAGGCTTTTGACACACTCAGGCACAATACACTACTAAAAACACTCAAAAATTCAGGTATAAGGGGGAAATTACTTGACTGGTGCAGAGACTACCTTCGTAACCGAAGTTATCGCGTCAAAGTTGGTCCTAGCCTCAGCAGACCAGTAAACGTGACCAAGGGCACAGCACAAGGTTCAGTTTCTGGTCCACTTCACTATCTGGCATACGTCAATGACCTAGAAAATATTATAACACACTGTTCCCTCTATCTATACGCAGATGACACCTGTTTACTTTCTGCTAATAAAAACCTTACTATAGCCGCAGAATGTTTGCAGACAGATTTTACGTCTATGTCTAAATGGGCCCATGATATGGGACTTGTTCTGAATCCACAAAAAACGAAAGTCATACACGTACATTCAAGTCACATAAATACCTCCCATACCTTTCAAATCATAGCTCACAGTCATGATTGTCTGCATAAACAGGTATCGGACTGCCACTGCTCGCCGATAGAGCAAGTCCCATATCATGCTTATCTTGGATTAATAATTGACAATCGATTCAACTGGAGTTACCAGGTGGAATCTGTTTGTGGCAAGTTACGTGCGATACTCACCACTAGTTTTCCATTATAAAGCGTAATATACCGTATAGAACCCTCCTTCAAATGTACACAGCTCTTGCTGAGTCCATAATCTCCTATGGACTCACCAGTTATGGACGCACATTTAAAACTTACCTAGATATAAAAACTTTTTACCAAAAAATTAAACCGACTCCCAAAAAACACTGCAAAGTGAAAAATAACTTTAATTTCGGTAGTCGGTGTCTTTTGTTTTGTATTTTCGTTTTTGGCACCGACTTCCGAAATTAAAGTTATTTTTCACTTTGCAGTGTTTTTTGGGAGTCGGTTTAATTTTTTGGTAAAAAGTTTTTATTTCACTCTTTTTAGTTGGTCGATTTTTAATTTACCTAGTTACCAGAGGCTAAATGTCAACTACTTATAAAATTTTACAAAATATTACTTTTCCCAATGCTGGGCCGTTAATTTTTGAGGAGTTCTCCTGGTACTTCACCATCAGCTATACATCACCATATGCATTGTAACGAGCATAAAGTGCTTTATATCCATATTCAAGTAATCGAATCGCAATCCACGAAATACTTATTATTGAGTAGTTTCGGCGACCATCTGTGGTTTTCATCATCAGTTCCACTTCCCGAAATGGTACTTTTTGAGAGCAACTGCACAAGTTACTATAAGAAATACCCAAAACGCCATAGGTGTGCCTATAATATTTGAAGAGTTCCCTCGATTTCTCCAGGATCCCATCATCAGATCCTGACTTGGTGACAAATGGTACCAATTTCGAAGTATACCCTATCAAACAAAAAAAGAATTTTCCAAATCGGTTCAGCCGTCTTCGAGTACTCGGTGATCATACATAAAAAAAAAAAATATACGCGTCGAATTGATAACCTCCTCTTTTGGTCGTCGGTTGAAAATACATAATTTGCAAACACGTTTACTAAAACTTGTAGTACCAAACTATGTAAAAAATAAATACCAAGACAATTACACCGGGTTATTTAAACATTGCAAAGTTTTACCTGTTCTAGCGCGCGCTGAGTATTTGTTCCTCATAGAACATTTTGATAATAGTGAGATTCAAATCCCAGTTCAATACGAAGTTAATACACGACAAACCAAATTAAAATCACTTCAAGTGCCAAGCAAAAATAACTTTTATGGCAGACGTACCGCTTCTTTCACAATACCCAATTTACTAAACCAAATACCTGTAGACATTAGAGACTCAATGAATAGTAAAAACATAAAGCGTAAGCTGAAAGAACATTACATCAACTCAATTATAACATAGTTATTAATGGCGCGTTGATCAAATCTCAGTTCATGGCATGTTAAGACAGACCCCAGAGGTCTAATTGTGTGCTTTGTTTAAGTATGTTTATAAGGAACTTGTAACCTACAAAAAAAAAAGCAGTCGAGGAGTTCTGTGCAACTTTGAAGTTCATCTTCAGCTGTTCATAAAGTTTCTATGACTGCAAAGGGAAAAACACTGAGAACTAAATCTTACAGGTTTTGGATTTTAATTAATGTATTAAATCAACTTACTGCGTGTAGGTATTTGTGTAATAATTTCTAGTAAAGACAAGCAATTTATTTTACGGTCATAGTCAAAGCGAAAAATAATTTTAATTTCGGTAGTCGGTGTCTTTGGTTTTGTATTTTCGTTTCTGGCACCGACTTCCGAAATTAAAGTTATTTTTACTCTGCAGTGTTTTTTGGAAGTCGGTTTAATTTTTTGTTTAAAAAAGTTTTTATTTCTCTCTTTTTAATTCCGTCCCGGTGGCCATCCGTGGTCTTCATCTTCAGTTCCACTTCACCAAATGGTGCTTTTCGAATGCAACTGCACAAGTTACTATAAAAAATACTCAAATCACTATACACTATAGTTTTAAAATTATTTGTAGAAGTCAAGGAAAGTTTAAAAGGTAAGATAAATAAGAAAAAAAAATAGGGTGTACGAAGTTCGTCGGATAAGCTAGTACCTATGTAGTTCTTTTGTAGGTGTATTTGTGACCTAGCTCCTCCTTTACTGCTGGACCAAATTGGATGGACTTTTGTGTGTATATTTCAAAGGATTACTGAATAGTTTGAAAAGACAATTGGACCCGGCAGGTGGCGCTGCTTCTCCGGGCAGGACGATTTCTGCTCGGTCCGTTAGTAGAAATCTAAAAATTGAAACAGTATGCCAAACCAAAGTGAATTCTCACAGCTGCGATGAAAAGGTCCACTTTTACGAAACACCTTATTTTTTAAGCAAATGTGATAGCTTATTATGATAAGAAGATTATTTTATGGATGCTTAAAGTAAAACACTTTAAACTATAGGTAAGTAAAAGTATACACAGGTCCTTACTGAGGGGCCATTTAAATAAAATTGAGTGTTTCTTTGAACAGGCTCGTGACATTTGGTAATAAAATTTTCTTTTGATTAGGCAGTTCGTTACGTAAACATAAGGAAGTTTTTATTGCGTTGATAAGGAAAATTCTTGTATTAATTTATTTTATTACAAAGTGAATGAAAAGCTGTTTTATATGGGTATGCTCATTTACAAACTGTAGTTAACGTAAAAAAACCTGTTCAGATTATAACAGAAGAGATTTAAGCTAGGAAGAATAAGTAGAAAGAACTTCGATGTTCCACTACAAAGCCAATGTGCCAATTTCGAATAAAACTTGATGAAAAGATCTTTTGAATATGACAAACAAAACCTGTTACATCATAAAATTGCCGTTGTAAAAAGAAGGCATACGTAACATACCTGCTTTTTGTAATCCTAGGGACAGAGATTGGTACAACAATGCATCTTTATAAATTTCCTTTTCTTCTATAAAATCTATGCGACATTTTCTACGCGGGAACAATAAAGTAAGCGCATTAAATTATTCTACGAAAATAGGATAACTGGGTTTAGCCTGATTGTGTAGGTACTCAGACTTCTAAATACCTATACGGATTGGCCTTATAAGGCTTCGTAGGCCGTGGCTGTGATTTTAGCACCTAATCGCATACATTGCCTATTACATTCATAATATCATGCTTGTCTGCCACGAAGGAAAAGCAAAGTAGGGATCGTTCAATCTTATCTCGTAGGTACAAGGAAAAAAAATTCCTACCATTAACCCAAATTTCAGTTTGTGAAGTACCTGAAATAATATAATTAGCCGATAACGTTAACGCCCCACTGCTGCGGCGCGGGCCTCCTGTTAATGAAATGGAACGGGCCTCCACGCAGGTCCAGTGCAGGTTGGTTGATGTCGCATGCTACGGATTTTTCGGTCCTAGAAATTGGTTTCCCCACGATGTTGTACTTCAATGTTTTGAGAGCATTGGTGATGATGAAAATTACACATAGTGATGCGCCTTTTTTGAAGTAACGTTCAAAATATTCAAAACTAGACAGGACCTAAAAAACTAACTTAGGCACGACTACTACTAATTAGTCGTGCCTATAACCTAGGACAACTACTGCTCACAACCAGAAGTTCCCGCTCAGAAAACTAAAAACAAATTAACTGAAATTGAATCCATGACCTCATGCTGAGGAGTAGTTTTGTAGTTGTAAGTAGCTAGTACACTTACGAGACAGTTTTTTTTATTTAAATATTTCTAAAGGAACTCGGTATTCTTACAGTAATATTGAAAATAACTACTCAATAGAACAGAACTGTTTGACCAATGTTATTTCTATAACAAAGAGGCATTCAATTTTATGATTTGCAACTGTTGGTTTTCTTTTGTTTCAAAATTATTCGAGCTCAACAACGGGTGTACTATGCCAAATCGATTATTAAATGATAAGAAATTTAATTCATGTGTGTCTAACGCATTGACTCAAATAAAAAACTAATTTTATAGAAGCCGTTTTAAGTACATTGGTACTTTGAAAGGTTTGAAAATTGTATTTATTTTCATCGAACTAATTCTGTAATAGCTATAGAAAAACATTTATGTTTAATACCTTTTGATGGATTTTTCAATACCATTCCACATGCTTGAAAATAAAATAGCACAGGTTTTTTCCAATATTTTCCAATTGTTCAGTATTCCCTCTAGTAACAATAATGTTTCTGAAAATAATCCGTTGTCCAGAATGTATATCAATATAATGCAATATGCTGTAACTTGGATTTTTTTAAATAGTTTTAATGAAATTTGAAATTTGCTGTATAAAATGTAATTACAACCATAATTATCATTTAGTAACTTCATATTAACTGAACCCAACCGTCACCAATGAAGTATATCACACACTGAATGCTGCTGTGTACAGTAATATTTGGACTTCAGATTTATGTAAAAATTTATTGCTATTATTTAACAACTAGCTTTTGCCCGCGACTTCGTTCGCGTGGAAGGTTTTTCCCACGTAAGTCCCGATCCCGTGGGAATTCCGGGATAAAAAATTCTATGTCCGTCTCCTAGTTCTAAGGTACCTCCTTACCAATTTTCAGCTAAATCGGTTCAGCCGTTCTTGAGTTATAAATAGTGTAACTAACACCACTTTCTTATATATATATAGATATAGATTTAAATAAAAGCAATAAAAGAATTGCCGCTTATACTTTATGAAAAAGATATTATTTCAATCTAAATAATATTTATTGGGATTTAAAATATTAAATTTTAAAAACACTGCTAAACCTAACTATGTACATAAAATATAATTATAATATTTAAAAAAAACTAAGGCGTCAAAGTACCCCTACACATCGCTGTCGTCCGGAAACGTGCCCAGAAGACTGGCAGCATTGCCACGTTGTATGGAAATGCTTATTCTTTGGGCAAAGAACGAGCCAGCCCTCTCGGTCACAGGTCACGCAATGAATCGATCAGCCGGCGAGACAATTCCTTATAAAGGAGACGCGCAGTCGGGCCCCATGACCCAGGCGATTCGACCCCAAACAGCACAAAACTGTAATTACTTGAAAGGTTACAGTATTTGCGCTGTTTGAGGGCCTCTGCAGTCGCGGCTGCTGCACCAGCACAGCTCGCCGTACTTGGAATATGAGATGGCACAAGAGTTTCGACACAAGTTGCGTCCCACACTAGAGGCCTACCCATCTTCCAAGGCACCAACGTCATACCATCTGGTCTCTTCCCATCGTCAAGTACTAAGCCGCTTAGTTCTAATATCACTGGTGTACTGGCGGTGGCAAGAGCTCGATGAATAATGTCATTGATGCTGGGGTGCTGAGCTATGCGCCCTGCACTCTTGCAACAGGACAGACCATGGTGCCCGAGGCTGTCAACAGCTGTACCGCAGTGGCACCGATGTGGAGTAACACAAGGTACGCCTAAGCGTAAACAAGTAACGATTTATGTGATGTATATTGTTATAGCTGTACTAAATGTCTTAGTCTCTAGTCTGTCTGTCTCTGTACTTATTAAAATAAAATAAAATAAAATATGGTGTTGTTGGTAAACCTATGGAAGGATTGATAGCAAATTCAATATCAGCCAGGTTTAAAAACATGTGTATCTCCACAACGTGACCGCTCGATATAATTATTAATATCGTAAGTAAGTACTTTACACACTGATATGCAGTTATTACTTCAAATCTATGCCAATATTATAACAACGGACGGATGTTTGTTAGTTAACCACACAAAAATGGCGAAACGGATCTGGATAAACATTTACGCAGAGGTATGTGGGATAAAAATATTGTATTATTTAAATAAACATTGTTGTTAAAGTATGAACGCAGCTAAACCTTGTTAAAACGGAATGTAGCGAATAAAAAAAGGGAAGTATGTGTATGTGTAAGTGAGAGAGGGGATAAAAAAAGGATACCTATATATGGCGATTCACGACGGAGGTGGAGGATTGAGCATTTTATTTTGCGAGAAATAAACAGTTTTCTTAAGTGTTATATTCGTTTATTTTGCCTTACAATCGCAAAGGTATGTTTTAAAAAATAATCTGAATGATTAGCATTATATACAATTTTTTATTAAGGGACAATGTAAAAAGTCTCGTGGGAAAGATTTGTTTTTATTTTTCCATTTACACGTCAATATGTAGTACCTATGCGATCAAAGTCGCGGACAACAGCTTGTTAATGGGTTATAAAATACAATTGAAGCAAACCTTTAGTGACTTTATCATACCTGTTACTGTGCGTATATTGTACTCGTATAAGGTAAGTTTATTGTCTTCAATATTGGTAAATTAGAATTTAATAAGCCAATCTTGGATGCAAAAACAGTATATTCAGATTAGCTGTTCAAAGCTACTTGTAAGTCGTTACATTTAGCTAATTTGAATATTCGTAACATATTTCATAGTTAATATTCGCAGCCTCGCTACCTAGGTACGTTCGCTCTTGAAAGGAACAATTTCAGTTTCCCACAGTTAAGGTTGTCATCGTCCATATTTTACAGATATGTTCAGCATATTGTAGATTCATTAAAAATAAAACCCAGTGCTGAAAAAAATAATGATCTGACTTACTTTTTGCTCTGATCTCATGTTACTTTTAATTTTAGTTTCTTATTGCAATTTACTTTTTCTTTTAGTGTAGGGACAAAAAATAATTAAACTTAATTCATAGTACTTAGGTATTGTGTGCCAATAGGCTGTGCCATTTCCAGTTCTGCAAAATATCACACAACTAGACGTTGCCTGACGCTAGTTTTCAACAATACGTTGAGTGTAAGGTGCAAATCAGTTTTATGACGTGTAATAAAATTAACTTTTAAGAGTACATAGTAATACTAGGTAACACTATTCACAGTACAACCACAGTATACATAAAAGTCAATCTTAAATCAATGTAGCGATCGCAGTAGCAGTAAATAAATCAGATCAAAGTCAAACCATTTAACGTCTTATTTTATGTTACTCATGTTTATTTTTCTGGCTCATTACTTTCACATCGTAAGGATCAGATTTACGTAAATATGTTGCTGTAGAGTGAATAATGATGATTGACTACCGTCCAATGAAGTACTAGAGAACTAGTACTGTAAAGATCGTGACGAGTACATATAATCTGTAAATACAGAAGGCAAAATAGTATCAATATTTTCGGATAGAAAACAACGGAACAAAATGATATCCTGTAAGCGATAAAGACTGACCTCGTGACATATTCAGATAGCACATATTAATCTATACTAATATGATAAAGCAGAAAAGTTTGTTTGTTTGAACACGCTTATCTTCGAAAGTACTGGGTGGATTTGGATAAAATTTGGTGTAGAACTAGTTTGAAGCTTGAAGTAGATTTCAAGCTTTCTACCCGACTGCAAATATGTAGGGTTATGTTTTTATTGTGATAACGTCACGGGAACGAAGCCCCGCGTGACTGCTAGTAAAATATATACAGACGCCAGCACATGAAGCTACCCGAAACTGTCAAATTTTCCCAATCAACCTGCAACCTAATTTCTTTAACAATAAAGTTTAAAATCTATTAAAGAAATTTGACAGATTGTTGTAGCTTGATGTGCTGGCGTCTGTACATTTAAAACTTTTGAAAATTCACTATCACTGATATAATATCACTTAGAAAACTCCTCTAAAGAGTGTGTATAGATATACTATGTACGTATTGATATCTAGTGTTTTTATAAAGCAAGAGAGAAAGAGGTTATTCTGTATAAAACATAGCATGAGTATCATTGATTTATAAATACTCAAACGAAATTGTTAAAACACTTGTTTTACTGTTACGTGGGTTTCTATCTAAGCGATTCTCACAATTTAAGCTACAGACATCGAATATCAATTAATAAGATACTAAAAAGATGTTACTAATTACATACAACATTTTAAATTCGGTAAGTTCGGTCATCATGCAGAGTTATTAGTAGTTGGTATTACGGAATCGATGATACAATTCTATTTAATTCAACATTTTACTTCACTTGCGCCAACAAAACGTGAGAATCTAGTGCACGATTCATATTCTTCGTTTCCAACAGTGAAGAACCGGCAAGAAACTCCGCCACTACCCTTTTCAAAACTTACAAACATTACTCATCTGGCTACTTCTCAAACTCCTTGATGAATCTATTCTTCCATTTAAGTATATTATAAATAAAAAAGTGTGTTACTTTGTTTGTTTTGCTTTCACTTCTAAACGGAACAACTGATCGATGTGATGTTTGTTATGGAGACAGTTATATATATTTATTTCTTCTTTTGAGTACAAAAATAATTGAATCCTTTATAGAACAAGAGACTAGACTGACTAGAGAGAGACTTAGTCACTTAGGCTTTCTACGTTTTTTTTTTCACAAAAAACCTTTTCACGCGTGCCATGTTGCGGGTGGAAGTTCCCTTGGAATATTCTAAGACAAGCATTTTACGTCGGAATTTCGTAACTTCCTGAGCTTTCAAAACCAACGGTAACAAACAGCTTAATTTTTCGAAGACGTGAGAAAATGGGCAATGTTTTTTCTAATCTACTGATCGCTGGATTGTGTACGAAGCGGATCTTTTGACGATGAATTCTTGGACGTTCTGATAGTAATTACTAGAGACCGGATAATATGCATTTGCATATTTGCATATGCATTTGCATATTTAAGCCATTTTCAGCGCTAATAGCATATTTTTCCTAAGATCTAGTGATGATGCATATTATCGCTATAATTTACAGTATTTTTCGAGCGCAGCGCACTCAGCAGCCGCGCATCTTTTGTTTTGGTACGATAATAAAATGAAAGAGACAAAAAAAATGGATAGTTGTATTAATGGGCTGGGGGAAATTTTGCCAGAAAATATAAGCGCTAACATAGCACCCAAGTTCAAATTCTGCCCAGTTACCTCAATAGACGTGGAGCGATCATTTTCGACCTATAAAAATATTTTGAATGATCGAAGAACTAATCTTACCACTGAACATTTAGAACAATACTTGATTGTTAATGTTTACAAAAATATTAAATAATGTAACATGTTACTGTATCGATTATCGTCTATCAATGGATAGTTTACTAAATGTATGCTGATTTTGTAATAAAAAATCTAAAACTTAGTAGATTTTTATTTTATTAAAAAAACAGTAAATTATAAAGATACATACTTAATAAAGTAAAACTTAAAACAAGTATTTACTAACAATAAACTTAAATCTAAAGGAATAATATTTACAAAACAAAAAAGCAATAGTCATTTAATGTTGCATATTCTGTCAGTTCTCGTGCATATTTCAAGCATTTTTCATGCATATTTGCATGCATATTTCAAGCTTTTTATGTTGCATATAATCCGGTCTTTAGTAATTACAAATGCAGATTCAAGTTCGTTCTCTGTGACACACAGCTTATTACCTACTGTTTTGGTTACGTAAATTGCTTACCTTTTTTTTTCTGGCTGGGAAAATCATCGAATGACTTCTCCCACTCTGTGTAAAGCGGAAGGGAGTGTCAGACTTTTACTGACTAAAAATTGGCCAAGTGCGAGTCAGACTCGCCCATGAAGGGTTCCGTAGTAACTATAATAATATAATATGTATATTTATTTGACGAATAAAATTAACCTTAAAAATTTCTTAAAACTAGTTTATTTACATTTTTACAACTACGCTAAATAACTTTGTTTTTCATAGTGTTTGTATGAATTACAAAGTTATATTTGCGGTTTTAGAAAATATGCTGTATCTCAAAAACTGCTGACCCGATTTCGTTCAAATTAATTTTGGTTGAAAGTTTACATTAAGATCTACAGATATATATATATATATTTTTTTAACATTTTTCACTCCATTATTATAGAAGTTAGAGGGGGCGGGACACATTTTACCACTTTGGAAGCTTATATCTTTTAAACGATTGACTTTATGAAAAAGTGGTTTTAGAAACCCATATATAATTTTTAAAGACCTGTCTATAGATACCACACACGCATAGGTTTCATGAAAAAAAATATTTTCAGTTCTAGTTCCATAATATTTTTTAATTTTTTTCGTAATATCGGAAAGCGGTTCACAGAATACATCTACCTACTAAGTTTCACATGTATAGTCTTAATAGTTTCGGAATAAAATGGCTGTGACATACGGACGGACGGACAGACAGTCAGACGGACAGACATATCGAAACTATAAGGGTTCTATTTTTTGCCATTCGGCTACGGAACCCTAAAAACCCACCCTGTTCCCTCAGCTGCCCTTAAGTTCTGGGGCCGCGGCATCTCGTTAGAACATTCCCGCGACCCCGGCAGGCAATGGCCTTATGGGGTTGCCGTCCTTCAAGTACGCGTGTACAGAATGTTTGTTTTACGTATCAATTTAACATTTTTAGTGAATATTTTAATATTAAAAAAAAAAAAAAAAAAAACCGATTTGTTTTCGAATGGTAATATTTTTTTTTAACATGTATGGATGCTATACTATTGCGGGTTAACGGGAACGCCCTCTGTTAGTTAACATACTGTATATTTGTTGTACATTTGGCGTGCAGTTTTATTTACATGTGGCCAAGTAAACATTCAATATAACGCACATAATATCATAAAAATTTACTCGTTGGATGCTTTTGGAGATATATTTATTTCTTCTTTTGAGTACAAAAAATAATTGAATACTTTATAGAACAAGAATATATTGTCTTTGCTAAGCCTTATTGCGTGCCATTTATTCCTTCCATATTGAAAACAAAATGTCTAATATTTTTTTTGTATTTACTAGTGGGTACGAAATTCGATCGTCATTTAAATAATGTTGAATACAATATTATAATTATGTATAAAAATACTAGCTTACTGTACTCTCTCTTCATATAAAGTTAAATATCGCCAAAATTCTTACTCCTACGTCTGCGTGATTTTCGAAAAAGTGTACAAAGTTTTTGCTTTCCCGTATTAGTATAAAATGTAGGTGTCGCCACATCGGGGTTTCACAAGATTTTTTCCGAGAAAAACACAGTTGCAGCCCAAGGTTTGTATTTGTGCTAGAAAGAAATAAATTGAAGATAGGAGGTGACTGCTGAGAAGGTGATAATGAAAGATGGCTTAAGTCATGGTGACCCTTTTTTACTGGTGGAAAAATCATCACATGACTTCTCCAGCTCTGGGTGGAGTGAATGGAGTGTCAGACTTTTATTGACTAAAAATCCACCCTTGTTTCTTTAGCTGTTCTTGCGTTCCGAGGCATTAGAACAAGGCAGGCAGTGGCCAGTTCCGGGAATGTCCGAGTAACGGGGCCTCATAGGACCATTGCCTTATGGGGCTCCGTCACTAGAGTGAAATAGGGATTACGACTTTGCGAGGAAGTAATCAAGAGGGAATATACTCGCTTTTTGTGCCTCTCCTCTACTGAACTCTTTCATACGAGCGTGTTGTTATGTTACAATATTATTGAAACAAATGAGCGGGAAATATTAACACGATGTTGTACGCGGTTGGGAAAAGGGGCTTATTATGTTTGCGCAACAGCTGTTGTTCGCAACACTAATAAAAAGCCGAGAGTTTGTCTCTTGTGTCAGAAGTGAAGAAAATGTTATAATGAGCTTATAGCGTTTATATTCAACGATGTGGTATTTCTATTTAAAGTAAACATTTTGCTCTTTGCTTTTGCGGTAAAGGATATACCGTGAGGAAACAGATATGTCTTAAAATTTGAAGACGTATTACATTAACCAAAGCTCGTGGCTAAAATAATGACTTCTCGTTGAACTTCAATGTTAATCAATGCTTCTAAAGGTCTGTTTATGAATGGATCACCATTTTAAGCTACCCAGTTTCCTATCTGGCTATTGGGGGTAATCGTGTTTAAGCCACTAAAGGTTGTGGAGGTCAAATACTACTACTGTAAAACATTGGTACGCGAAAGGTAAGGACTAGTAGTCACCTCAACATACTTATGAGAAGACTAGATGGTGAAAGACGATTATGATTACATCTAATTCCTTATTCCCACACTGAGCTCATGTGGTGGATTACGAAGAAGTTCTATAGACTTTATCGTTTTTTTTTAAGAGAACTAGCAAGTTTTGCGTCAATAGCCTAAGAGTTAACGTCGGACTTGATCGAGAGGTCGTGGGTTCGAGCCTCACCCATTACACTATTGCCGTGAACCCACTCCAGAGACAACCATATCTATAGCATAGCATTAACTTAGTTGGAGGGGTTAACAAGATTGCTATTAATGTGAATTCTATCCACATTGCTAGTTATCTTAATAAAAAAATGTGGGTAGAAGTCAATAAAAAAATATCCATCAATATACACGTGTAACGGAAACCCCATATCTATCCAAAAGGACTGAAGACAACATCTGGTATGGAGTCTCTATGCAAATTTTCAGCTCAAAATAAGTGACTCACAGAATTGACCCCAAATTATTGGTTTCATATGTTTCTTGAATACCAGTAATAACAAACGTGTCACAGCACTATGAGGGTCATCACTTTCCACGTCACTTGCCAATAAAACGATAATTCTCTTCGTTCTTCTTAATTTGAAAAATTTGGCTTGGCTTGTATGTATATACCCTTTAAATTACACGTTGTATAAAACATAACTAGCAATGTTGTTAACTGGACCTATAGAATATATTAGAATACAATTCACGGTCTGCATTCAAGTAGTGGAAATATTATTAAGATGATTAAATTTATGAGATAGGCATATGACACGACGGTTAAGGGTTTTTGATTTGGCTTGCCATATGGCCCAATACCGAAAAACAAGTACGAGATGGACTCGCATACCAAGAGTTCCGTACAAACTTATCTAAGTATACAAACTACCGAACAAATTACATATTTCTGGTTTTCAGATATTCTCCTTTACACGTAGGTACTATGAGACATATGACTTTATGTCTACGCGAAGTACATAATAAGTTTTGATTCCCTTACGAAATCACAAAATTATGCAACATAAACGATAATACCTTTAGATCGCATTGTTTGACAAGTTTGATTTTTGCTGAAAAAGACTGTAAGCTTGAGTATCTGATACACATTTCAGTTCGAAGAAAAAGGGTCTTCACAGACATACGGACAGCAAAGTGATCCTATAAGGGTTCTATTTCTTTCAGGGGTACGAAACCCCAAAAATGGTCTCCAAACACCGATGACGATGATTATTTTAGATAGCGATACTAAAAAATCAACCTCTCGTACGTTTTTATATTACCGTAAAGTTGTAGATAATTCAATTAGCCTGATTTACGACATACACCAGTTTATATTACGTTTGTTTGACAAAGCTTTAGAGCAAGAGAACAAGCATTGTTAATGTTAATTGGGAGACTAAGAGTAGAAGCTGACCTAACATGTACGTCGAGATTATAACTGAGTTTACTTTGTACTTGACAGCTAAATGTCGGTTGTCACAGTAGTTGAGTGATTGGTTGCAGAGCTGCGTGTCACGGGTTCGATTCCCACGCGGAACATATTTCTGTATGGCCAACATATAGCTGTTACTGGTTTGAACATTTGTGTTTATCAGTTTAAATACAACCAACCACCTATTACGGACACACTTCGGGTATATTTCGCATTTCGGTGAGTGTGCGATGGAATTACACAATCTAATTCCGCCAAGCCCGTTCCATCATCGGACTACAAGACAAACGGCTCTGCGCCATCGTTTCATGGTGGACATCCCACCCATACGCACAAAACTTTTTGGGAATACTTTCATTGTGCGTACGGCTAAGGAGTGGAATTCCCTGTCGGAGTCTGTGTTTCCTGATCGCTATAACCTGAGAGTCTTTAAGTCAAGAGTGAATAGGTTACTTCTAGGCAAGCGTGCTCCATCTCCGCCAATTATCAATAAAAAAAAACACACAATACCAGCCAACAGTGTTTACGAAGATTTTTGATGCTTTATTTTAGTTTACATTTTAATTCCAAATATAATAAATAAAATTCAATTAGTTTTTGTAACGTATCGAGTAACCTACTTCTCCATTTTACTATCATTCGGAAACTTGACCAAAAGACTTGGCAGCCTTAACACGTTCAATAGCAGTTATCAGTTGTTAGGATATTCTTAGGACTAAAACTGCGTCAAAGTTAAACGGTCGCTCGTGGCGGGCAACCGTCGTGGTTATCGTGAGACCGTGACGGTTCCGGTCGCGAAGACCGGATTATCACGCAGTGTCACTAGTTCACCTTTCGGGCACCGCGCGTACTGGGCGCGGGGCCCGGCTCACTACGACCGAAGCCTGTGCGGGTCGGAACACTTTTGTACGGGTCCGCACGGGCGTCCGCTTTACGCAGTTTCGGATTGTTACACGTAATACGCTTTAAAAAATCGATCCTTTTACTTAAATTTATACATACTTGCCTATACTTAAAATATACCGCAAAGTCAATTTGCGAAACCATTAGTTTAGTTCACTTATACGTAGCAATTTTTCTAACAACTTGTAGGTCGCAAAATGTAAAGAGAAATTCAAATTTCGTTTCACCAGGGTATTTTCGTCGCACGAATCGTTAGAAGTTCGTTATTTTCTTCAGGGATATGTTTCAAAGGCTGTATATTAGGCATTGGTGTCTGGCGTTGAATTTTGAATATATGAGATAGTTTGAAACTTTTTATTTAAATGCCAGTCTTGCATGATAAAACTGAAAAAGGATCTCTGAAGGACGAGCATCGTACATCACTTGTATATAAAAAAGATTTCAAATTCAAGTCGCAATATCATTTTAGTGATAAATGTTCAAAAAAGACAAAAAATATTTTTGCCAATGAACGAGTAGGAATTAACTTTAGTTCCTGACGCATGTTCTTGATATTGTAATGCTGAATATATGGTCATTTTTTGTTTAAAAGTTTGCCCCTTTTTTTTTAAATTAAAACAAAGGGGGCCACCCATTTTTTAAACAGCTAGCTTATGAATGTCTCCTGATTCGTGAGTGCATTTTTGCAAACATCCAGATCTAGAACAACTATTTACAGCCCATACAAATCCTTGTTTCAACCAATCTGCTACCCGTGTCATCTATTTTAATCCTACTTCTTGCTAACATTATAAATGGGAAAGTTTGGATGTTGTTGCATTTTTTTTTGTGATTCAACATCGCAAAAACTTGGCACACATAATTATACAACGTGTAACGGAAATCCCATATCTATCCAAAAGGACTGAAGACTACACCTGGTATGGAGTCTCTATGCAAAGTTTCAGCTCAAAATAAGTGACTCACAGAATTGACCCCAAATTATTGGTTTCATATGTTTCTTGAATACCAGTAATAACAAACGTGTCACAGCACTATGAGGGTCATCACTTTCCACGTCACTTGCCATTAAAACGATAATTCTCTTCGTTCTTCTTAATTTGAAAAATTCGGTCTTTGGTATCATCAATGTATTGAAATTTCTAATATGCTCCACACATGTACACATAGGATTAGAAAACCCTTGCCATATAATTTATTATCATCCAAAGAAGCCGTGCACTTGGTATGTATATACCCTTTACATATCTCTTGCTCTGTAAGTACACCCTTACACCCCTGAATCCCGGGGTGTATGACTATCATTACAGCATAGGTTTTGGAATTTGAAAAAAGAACTGTCATACTCATACTGCACGAAGAATATTTTAAAAAAGTTAATTTTTTTTTTCTCGGTATCGATTAATTACTCGAATCGGAATCTAGACAATTTATTTTATAAAGATTTTATTTTAAATATGGAACTATTTGTTTCCACATCGTATGTTAGATGGAATCGATTTAAAAATCAAACTGGCCAGTAAGATTTGACGCGCTTGCGTGCGTGAAAAAAAAAGGCAGTCTATTAGTAGGCGCGAAAGCATCGCGAAAATAATTAATTTTCTTGTTTGAGTTCTTTTTCAAAAGTTATAAACATGTCTAGTGACGAAGACATAGATCTAACGCCCGATTTTATTAAAGAAAGGGCAAAAACAGTTGTCGAAAATATATTACCGCCGAACTCGAAAGAAAGATATGTAAAGGCATACGACGAATTTATGAAATGGCGGTCAGAAAAAAAAGTGAAATCTCTTTCTGAAAGTGTTTTTATATCATATTTTGATGAATTATCTAAGAGGCTACAACCTTCCAGTTTATGGTGCTTTTATTCCATGCTAAAATCTACAATGATGACAAAACATGACGTGAATTTGAAAGATTTTTCTAAACTTACTGCTTTCTTGAAAAGGCAGTCTGACGGCTTTAAAAGCAAGAAATCGAAGGTATTTACTGCAGAAGAAGTACAGAAATTCTTAAATGAAGCTCCGGATGAAATTTATTTAGCAATAAAGGTACCTACGTATTTACTTGCCCTTTTTAATAAGTTACCAAAATATTTCACAGAAATACTATGCGAATTTGGTGCCTTTAATACAACTTATGTCTTTTTTACAGGTTGTTCTAATTTTTGGGATATCGGGAGCCTGCAGAACCGTGGAATTGACAAACTTGACAATAGAAAATGTAGAAAAACATAACAAATTACTACTCATAAAACTGCCTAACACGAAAACTAAAATTGACCGGTCATTTGTTGTGCATGAAGAATTTGCAAATTATGTTGAAAAATATCAAGCTCTTCGGCCTGAAAACGTGGATACAAATCGTTTTTTTCTTAATTACAGTAAAGGAAAATGCCACAGACAAGTAATAGAAAAAAACAAATTTACAGGCATGCCAAAGCAAATAGCCACATATTTAAAACTGAGTAACGTAGAGTTATACACCGGGCATTGCTTTCGCAGAACATCAGCGACTCTATTGGCTGATTCGGGAGCCAACCTCACTCTGTTAAAAAGGCACGGCGGCTGGAAGTCCAGCAAAGTGGCCGAAGGTTATATCGAAGATTCGATGGCAAACAAAAGCAAAATTACTTCTAAAATAACAGAAAATATAAACTTAAAATCACCACGTCAAAGCACATCATCTGAGCCATTTTTTAATGAAGAAAATAGTACCAGTCAACTGCCGCCATTTACGATGCAAGAACCTCAAGTCACTCAAACTCAAGTCTTATCATCACAAACTCATATTCAAACTATAAATATACCTAAAAAGAACGTGACCATATCTCTTACAAATTGTAATAATTTTACTATTAATTTTAATTAAATACACATTTTTTTCTTCTTAATAAATGTTCATTGAAACCTGCTGTCTTGTTGTTTACTTACCTCACAATCGATATGTAAAGCAGAGTATTTATCTCGGGCGTAAGCATCAATTGCATACTCGGGTTAATTAGCGCCTTCGCTTCGCTCAGGCGCCAAAAACCTCGTATGCAATTGATGTCATACAGCCCTTGGTTAATAATCTACTATTACATATCTCTTGCTCTGTAAGTACACCCTTACACCCCTGAATGCCGGGGTGTATGACTATCATTACAGCATAGGTTTTGGAATTTGAAAAAAGAACTGTCATACTCATACTGCACGAAGAATATTTTTAAAAAGTTAATTTTTTTTTTCTCGGTATCGATTAATTACTCGAATCGGAATCTAGACAATTTATTTTATAAAGATTTTATTTTAAATATGGAACTATTTGTTTCCACATCGTATGTTAGATGGAATCGATTTAAAAATCAAACTGGCCAGCAAGATTTGACGCGCTTGCGTGCGTGAAAAAAAAAGGCAGTCTATTAGTAGGCGCGAAAGCATCGCGAAAATAATTAATTTTCTTGTTTGAGTTCTTTTTCAAAAGTTTTAAACATGTCTAGTGACGAAGACATAGATCTAACGCCCGATTTTATTAAAGAAAGGGCAAAAACAGTTGTCGAAAATATATTACCGCCGAACTCGAAAGAAAGATATGTAAAGGCATACGACGAATTTATGAAATGGCGGTCAGAAAAAAAAGTGAAATCTCTTTCTGAAAGTGTTTTTATATCATATTTTGATGAATTATCTAAGAGGCTACAACCTTCCAGTTTATGGTGCTTTTATTCCATGCTAAAATCTACAATGATGACAAAACATGACGTGAATTTGAAAGATTTTTCTAAACTTACTGCTTTCTTGAAAAGGCAGTCTGACGGCTTTAAAAGCAAGAAATCGAAGGTATTTATTGCAGAAGAAGTACAGAAATTCTTAAATGAAGCTCCGGATGAAATTTATTTAGCAATAAAGGTACCTACGTATTTACTTGCCCTTTTTAATAAGTTACCAAAATATTTCACAGAAATACTATGCGAATTTGGTGCCTTTAATACAACTTATGTCTTTTTTACAGGTTGTTCTAATTTTTGGGATATCGGCAGCCTGCAGAACCGTGGAATTGACAAACTTGACAATAGAAAATGTAGAAAAACATAACAAATTACTACTCATAAAACTGCCTAACACGAAAACTAAAATTGACCGGTCATTTGTTGTGCATGAAGAATTTGCAAATTATGTTGAAAAATATCAAGCTCTTCGGCCTGAAAACGTGGATACAAATCGTTTTTTTCTTAATTACAGTAAAGGAAAATGCCACAGACAAGTAATAGGAAAAAACAAATTTACAGGCATGCCAAAGCAAATAGCCACATATTTAAAACTGAGTAACGTAGAGTTATACACCGGGCATTGCTTTCGCAGAACATCAGCGACTCTATTGGCTGATTCGGGAGCCAACCTCACTCTGTTAAAAAGGCACGGCGGCTGGAAGTCCAGCAAAGTGGCCGAAGGTTATATCGAAGATTCGATGGCAAACAAAAGCAAAATTACTTCTAAAATAACAGAAAATATACTCGGGTTAATTAGCGCCTTCGCTTCGCTCAGGCGCCAAAAACCTCGTATGCAATTGATGTCATACAGCCCTTGGTTAATAATCTACTATTACATATCTCTTGCTCTGTAAGTACACCCTTACACCCCTGAATGCCGGGGTGTATGACTATCATTACAGCATAGGTTTTGGAATTTGAAAAAAGAACTGTCATACTCATACTGCACGAAGAATATTTTTAAAAAGTTAATTTTTTTTTTTCGGTATCGATTAATTACTCGAATCGGAATCTAGACAATTTATTTTATAAAGATTTTATTTTAAATATGGAACTATTTGTTTCCACATCGTATGTTAGATGGAATCGATTTAAAAATCAAACTGGCCAGCAAGATTTGACGCGCTTGCGTGCGTGAAAAAAAAAGGCAGTCTATTAGTAGGCGCGAAAGCATCGCGAAAATAATTAATTTTCTTGTTTGAGTTCTTTTTCAAAAGTTTTAAACATGTCTAGTGACGAAGACATAGATCTAACGCCCGATTTTATTAAAGAAAGGGCAAAAACAGTTGTCGAAAATATATTACCGCCGAACTCGAAAGAAAGATATGTAAAGGCATACGACGAATTTATGAAATGGCGGTCAGAAAAAAAAGTGAAATCTCTTTCTGAAAGTGTTTTTATATCATATTTTGATGAATTATCTAAGAGGCTACAACCTTCCAGTTTATGGTGCTTTTATTCCATGCTAAAATCTACAATGATGACAAAACATGACGTGAATTTGAAAGATTTTTCTAAACTTACTGCTTTCTTGAAAAGGCAGTCTGACGGCTTTAAAAGCAAGAAATCGAAGGTATTTACTGCAGAAGAAGTACAGAAATTCTTAAATGAAGCTCCGGATGAAATTTATTTCGCAATAAAGGTACCTACGTATTTACTTGCCCTTTTTAATAAGTTACCAAAATATTTCACAGAAATACTATGCGAATTTGGTGCCTTTAATACAACTTATGTCTTTTTTACAGGTTGTTCTAATTTTTGGGATATCGGCAGCCTGCAGAACCGTGGAATTGACAAACTTGACAATAGAAAATGTAGAAAAACATAACAAATTACTACTCATAAAACTGCCTAACACGAAAACTAAAATTGACCGGTCATTTGTTGTGCATGAAGAATTTGCAAATTATGTTGAAAAATATCAAGCTCTTCGGCCTGAAAACGTGGATACAAATCGTTTTTTTCTTAATTACAGTAAAGGAAAATGCCACAGACAAGTAATAGGAAAAAACAAATTTACAGGCATGCCAAAGCAAATAGCCACATATTTAAAACTGAGTAACGTAGAGTTATACACCGGGCATTGCTTTCGCAGAACATCAGCGACTCTATTGGCTGATTCGGGAGCCAACCTCACTCTGTTAAAAAGGCACGGCGGCTGGAAGTCCAGCAAAGTGGCCGAAGGTTATATCGAAGATTCGATGGCAAACAAAAGCAAAATTACTTCTAAAATAACAGAAAATATAAACTTAAAATCACCACGTCAAAGCACATCATCTGAGCCATTTTTTAATGAAGAAAATAGTACCAGTCAACTGCCGCCATTTACGATGCAAGAACCTCAAGTCACTCAAACTCAAGTCTTATCATCACAAACTCATATTCAAACTATAAATATACCTAAAAAGAACGTGACCATATCTCTTACAAATTGTAATAATTTTACTATTAATTTTAATTAAATACACATTTTTTTCTTCTTAATAAATGTTCATTGAAACCTGCTGTCTTGTTGTTTACTTACCTCACAATCGATATGTAAAGCAGAGTATTTATCTCGGGCGTAAGCATCAATTGCATACTCGGGTTAATTAGCGCCTTCGCTTCGCTCAGGCGCCAAAAACCTCGTATGCAGTTGATGTCATACAGCCCTTGGTTAATAATCTACTATTAAATTACACGTTGTATATTCCATGCGAATGAAGTTGCGAAGAGGAGTTTGGCGCTAAATAATGCCAGTTGCGCGGGTCGGTTTTTAAAGTTACGCATCGATTTCCGAAGTCAATCCTTGGCTGGGTACCGAGATTTCTCCGTACCTCGGAAAGCCTGCTAAGCTTAGTTGATTCCGGCTGTCATTTGTGCATCTTTGACGGTCGTTACGGGTAGTCAGAAGCCAGGATATCTGACATCAGTCCTGCCAAGTGGTATTGTGCTACCCAGCTTCTGGTATGTGGAGGTCAGATAGGACGTCAAGTGCATCCTTTTAGACTGGAGCCGACTCCAAACATAGTTGGAAAAAGGCTAAGCGAATGATGATGCGAATGAAGACGTGGCTAATAGCTAGTTTACCATAATATTCCTAAAATGTAGAAGACCAAGTATGAGTAAGAATAATAATTGAAATATTTTGTAATCCTAAAATTAGTTTTAATTCGATTTGTATATAATTATTGCAGCACGTAGTTTTCCGGAAATCATTATTCGCTATATTTTAACAGTTGCTGGTATTACAGTAAATGGATTAAGACCTAAGTACTTACGTAAATATTTTAATTATATTTGCAATGTATATTGAATTGAAATATAAAATTACGAACGGAATCCTATAACAAACTTCAGCAGTCATTGTGTATCGGTAATGATATTCATTTTACAAACATAGCTACATTTTAATTATTGCAAAATTGTTATTTTCATTATTTTTCATTGAAAGTCAGACAAGTTATTTTTTATTTTGTTTCTAAAATACGATTACAACTTCATAGGTGTATAATTATTATACCGATACGTGTTCTCATGCTGAGTTTGCGCTAAAGACTACTATGACCTGGCTAAGAAACAATCTGCTGGCCCTTAACTTAAATAATTCTAAATTTATGACCTTTTCCCCTCGTAGAGCTTCACAACCGACCGCTGCCTATACACTAACAGCTCACAAATGTAACCCTAGCACAAGCCAAGACTGTAATTGTACTCAAATAGTCCATATTCATTGCATGAAGTATCTCGGCATCTATATTGATAGTGCCTACATTGTCATGGAATGGACATGTAAACACACTGGTTACCCACCAGTGTGTTTACGGGGCCTGCATTGTTTGTAATGCCAGGGTTGCGGGTATGTTCTCACGAGATACCACGGCCCCAAAGCCCAAGGGCAATTGGGGTGATTGGGTGGGCTTTTAGTCAGTGGAAGTCTGATGCTGCCTTCCGCTCACCCAGAGATATTATACCGAAAAAAAAAAAACAGCTACGAATTTAAATTGCGTGTATATAGTCTACTGCGGAATATTGCTAGTCGCAGCTAAGAGCTAACATTAATCTAACCACCTAAACTACATTATTTTGGGAGATAGTTATTATTTTATGTATGTTTCCGTATGCTAAGTTCGTTAAAAGGCTAAGTGCTCGGCTTTATCGCTCATTCACAAAATAGTGTTAAAAAATTGGTCTGTATGTGCACCCAATTTTACAAAGCCTTCAAATGACTTTATCTAAAAGCAAAATATAGCAGTAATCATTCGGATTTTGGTGTCAGATACTTCACAAACCATTACAAAAAGAATGTAAGTTGACCATCCAGGTTCAACTTACCTCAATTTGCTTTCCCAAGGGGGTACATTCCTAAGAGTGGAAAAATATGCCCACGTACGGTGTGTTTATTACGAATGAAGGAATTCCCAGCGCGCTTCGCTAATGAAAATTTATATGACGGTCAGTAATACCGATGAGACTCCCCGTCAACCAGCACCCTTCGACCGCACATGTTAAACCTTCTTTGAAAAATCACCCTCATTCATTACAGTCATGCGTGAGAAAAGAATAATTTCTGTGACAACTCAAGAAGTAAGTACCATAAGTCTTTGCTATAATGCGTTTGCAGAACTGCTTTACGGTTGTAGCCAAGCTGAATAAATTCCAAGTAGTTCGTACATCCAACTGTTAAGGCTACATTTATCAGTAATACGGGTATTCAAGAATAGGAATAGTGCAGTGAAATTGGTAATCTATCGTCAGCGAACACTATAGGAGCTCATTTACTAGACTCTATTCGTATTTTCGCGTGAAGATAAGTATATTTTTGAATTCGGAATTCGTAAGAAGAATTAAATTTTAGAATAAAATAAAGTTAAAATTCCGATGCAACATGAACTTTTTGTTTTTTTTTTATTGCACAAATTCATACAGTAAAGACCACTTAACAGCTTAAATACACGAAGTTAAAACTCGATATTTTTGCTGTCGGTGATGGATTTAATTTTCTCTGTATTTCGTTAAGGCGTCGTAATGTTATTAATGTAAGCATAGACTAGCAGCCATACAAAGCGACTTAAACCTTTAAGGCTTTAAAGCGCTTGAAGCAATTTAACAAGGAACTCTGAAGAATCCTTTTTCATGTTTGTTAGTTATTCATAACGTGAACTTGCACGCTGCATGTACAGCAACAATGCAAGAAAAGTTACCGCAGAATACTAAATAATAATGCTGTTACCATAATGTTAGTGGTTTTGGTTTATTGTGGCTCACCAGAGTTAGTGTAATTTGTACATTTCCCGGAACATAAACTGATATTTATTCAAAACAATGTTTAAGCATACTTATCTACATATTTGTGCATCCTACATATTATAATTCATAAGTATACAGTTCCTGTTGTGTGATAAGAAAGAGCGAGTGGTAAATTTTCATCTATTTTCTGTATTCATTTCAAACTTGTTTATTTATTAATAAATAGTAGATTATTAACCAAGGGGATAAAGCAGTTTCTTCTGTCACGGGTGATGATTTAAATCGCGAGCGTAACGAAGGACTCGAGGTTTACTCCCGAGCGTAGCGAAGGTGTTAAAAACTTAAATCACGAGCGAAGCGAGAATTTAAGACGAGTCCTGAGTGTAGCGAGGGATTTAAGTTCACCCAAGACTAAGACAGCTTTATCACCGAGGAAAATACTCTACTTTTCGTACCATTTGCGAAAAAATTAACACAATAATAATATGAGATAATAAATTAAAATAAACTTAACGTTTATGTATTCGAAGAAAACAAAAACGCGGCAAATTCCTACGACTACGACTAATATTTTTCGTAATTTTATTTAATAATAACTGCATAATAAAAGCGTACTCCTTTTTCAAAAAGATGTATAATGCTTTATATGCAAACTCAATGGTGTAAACACAGATGTAGTTCAGTATAAATTTCGGTAAGTATGTATTCCAAATTTAAATCACATTCTCCCCCTAGAGGATGAATGAAATTCAGTACAATTTTCTTTCCCTGTTTTTAACAGATTAAAAATAACTATTGTTATATTCGCATTTTGTGGCATAGAATGTCACTTTTTTGAGCAAGTGGTACGAAAAAGTATTTAAGGCCTCAAAATACGTACGTTTTTATGAATTGTTTTAGGTGACATACTTTCAAAAACATTTTTATTTTTTCTAATTTTGTACTAACAAGGAGACGGCAAGGGTGTGGGGTCCTCAAATCAAACGGAGGTTCCGCGTGTAGTTAGCATTCACTGAGTGTATTCATAAAAGTACTCAAACCCTAGAGCGCACTACTTAGCTATTCCCGAGAAAAGAATTCCTGAAGTTTGAAATATTTTTTTTTATATTAAGTTCTAATAAATCGTTATAAACCATTTCTTTTGAACTTTTATACATTATTAAATCGAGAATATAATAATTTTTAACTTTTTAATTATTAAAACTCATAGAAGAAATTCTAAAAACACTGTACTCCTGTAAAAAAAACTGCATTTATTTGTTGTGCAAGTTATCGACAATTTTTTTTATGATAAATATCATGCAGGTTTGTGTATTTCTAAAGATTGAAAAAAGTGCTAATGCTATAAACATTTTATCATAAATATTCATTGTATTTAATAATATATTATTTTATAAAAAAATGTGTAAAAGAACTGTGGCTTATGTATTTATTCTATTTAAATTCCTCCGTCTTTTATAAGTTCTAATAATTAAATGTTAAAAATTATTAAATTCGCGATTCAATAATGTATAAAAGTTGAAAAGAAATGGTTTATAACGATTTATTAGATTTTAATACAAAAAGTTTTTTTTTTTTCAAACTTCAGGATTTTTTTCTCGGCAATGGCTAAGCAGTGCGCTCTAGGGTTTGAGTAAATGAATATACTCACTGAGTGTTAACTACACGTGCAACTTCCGTTTGATTTGAGGACTCCACACCCTTGCCGTCTCCTTGTAAGATGTGGATGAGGATCAGGCGTAGAAACGCAGCCGCTGGAAGGAATGGACGAAGGCCTTTGACTGGCAGTGGGGCACTATAGGCTAATATAATCAAACCGTGGATACTGTTGTGCGGATTTGTTAGGGGATGCGCGTGCGTTGCCGCTGTGGCCATCAGCAACCCGACTCGCGAGTAAAAAAATCGGTACTCAAAATTTAATAAAAAAAAACAATGGTTACAATAAAATAAAAAAAACGAACGAATCTGCTTATAATTGTAACAAAGTATGTAGGTTCCATTTTTTTACGGGTACTGGAAATAGTAAAAACAACATAAAAGCGTTGTCATACTGTCGTATCACGCGTGTCTTCAGGAGTCTTGATGCGACACAGAATGTATTACGCAAATCGATGTTTACACAATATGACGAAACATTCGCGTTTTAATATTATAATGTTTACAGTACACCGATTAAACTTGTACCAAACTTGACCGACATCTGGGCCGTTCTTGGCCGCCTAACAAAATGTATGTCACACACATCGCGATCTTCCCGCTATTTTGGCAACTCATTATCTATCCGTGTCAGAGGAACCTCGAATACAGATTCTGAGAATCGAGACAAGCGTTTGTAAATCGAGAAAGTACGAGATAATGTGTGGCTTTTTATAACACACCAACCCCCGCAGTCATATTTATTGTCCGTTTTACGTTGGTGACGATTTTTTAACATAATATTAATCAATGGATATGAAATGATATTCGATTGTCATTTTATTATTTACATAATAATCAGGGTGCTGTTATTTGTCTTTAGACTTTAGTATTAGTCAAATTCATTAGCTTAACATTTTTATTGGCATAGTTTAACAGGACAAGTTCCTAATTTAAAATTGACATTTCAGAAACAGACCGTTAAGAAACAGATTTCGATCGCCAATTAAAATTATAGAGGCTGGGAATTCCAAACAATTGAAGTATGCTATGCGCTAATGGATCCTATGAATAGAACACAATGTCACATTCCTGTCACAATATATAAATATTAATCTATTTGGCTGTCTATTTATGTTATATGTATTTATTATGGCTGAGGCACTACAGGTACTTTCATAGTAGTCGCAATCGCTACAGCCGAGTATTAAGTCGTAAGTCAAATTCTCAGTACAGGCAAATTGTTATTGGGTTTTTTACATTTAAATTATTCAGCTTAAAGCAAAATCTGACCAAATGTAGCTGTACTCCTAACTTTCAATGTCAAATCTTCCGAGAAATATAGGAATTATGTTATACTTGTGAGGTAGTATTAATACAAAAATAATTATAAAATTTTGTGTGTAGAAAATAATCTTCAATATGTCAAGCAAGGCAGAAGGGTTTTTAGTAGATGTTACATGTCTTCGAATTGTTGGTACTAAGATACGGCGATATCCTCATTTTCGTTCTCCGTTTTGAGAGCAGACGGGTTGATAGAAGTTAAACGAAACGTGGCCCTGCTAGGTTTGAATCTCACGACGTACAACTTCTAAGTTTGAAGCTTAACCTCAGGGCCACTACTGCTAGGGTTGCCACCCGTACTTTATAATAAAGTATTGTACGTTATTTCAGGTACTTGTACTCTATATTTTATGAGAACAATAAAGTACACGAAAATACTTTATTTCGCATGATTCTTTGGGATTTTGAAAACTTTAGTCGTAAAGTCGTAATAAACAAAGCGTCTCTGAATTTGATAAAAAAATGATTTACTTTAATTTAAATATAGACTGTAAAGATGCTCTGCAATTGTTTAGTAGAGATACTAATTTGATACAATCTGCAAAAAGTAATAAGAAATATGTTTTTAAACATAACTAGGTGCCCACCCCGGCTTCACTCGGGTGCAATTTTTCTTCCGGTATCATACAGTTTTCTCTCCAAACCCTATCCAGACAATTATTACGAACACAACAAAAAAATAATTAGTCAAATAAATGCAGCTGTTCTGAACTAATGCGCTTACCTACATATACATTGTTCCTTCAACTAGGCTCAAGAAAATTGGGGGCTCATTTAGATGTCAGTGTATACGCTTTTACAATAAACTTCCCAGTCATGTGCAAGAACTAAGCCTCAATAAATTTAAATCATTTGTGAAGCAGAAACTTTGCCAGAAAGCTTTTTATTTTGTTAAAGACTATCTTGCGGACAAAAATGCTTGGGATTGAGCTGCTCCAATTACATCTGTTTTGTTTGATTTTTTACTCATTTCTTTTTTATAATGATTATTTCATATACTCGTACATTTTGACATGACAATATTATTTCCTTTTTCAATTAATAGAATATACTTTTTTTACTTTACCATTTTTAATTTTGTTTGTACAAGATGACAATATCATTTTCTTTTCAAGTAATATATTTTATTTTTATAAAAGCACAACAGTGAATGTGATAGCATTGTGGGATAACAACGAATATTATGAATAGATTACCGCACTCTTTGGCAGTTTGAGCGCTTTATATGGCCCACCCAAATGTCCTTACTTTGGTATTGTTCGTCAAATCGTTCGAGCTCCTTAAGATTCTTTTTTTATTATTATTATTACTGATGGGCCCACTCTTGACCTCAATCCCGCCTGATGGTAAGCGATAAATGAGGTCTAAGATGGGACGAGCGAGCCCAGAAGATGCCTATTTACTCGTGCTTTAAAGGCTGATAGGTCATAAGTGGCAGGGAACACAGAAGTCGGCAGAGAATTCCACAGCTTGGCTGTGCGCACAATAAATGTGGAGAAGCTTGGTACGACAAGACGGTATATCAACCAAATGTGGGTGGTACCCAGCCGTGCGTCTGGTAGACCGGTAGTGAAAGGGAGATGGAGGAATCAGGTCATGGAGCTCCTGCGCACACTCCCCGAAGTACAAGCTGTAGAAAACCGACAGGCAAGCAACGGTTCGCCGATGAGCCAGGCTATTAGCTTGTCCACCAGCACCTCGTCGCTTTTAGCTCTGCGCTCGATCGAGTCCAATGCAGCAAGTTGGTACTTTGCAGAGCCATTGAGCTACGCGATATTTGACAAATGCTTGCACTGTTTGGACGGGCCTGCTCAAATCTGTGTGATTCTGTTCTCTAAAGGGCGCCACAGACATAAACCTATATGGCTCTCATATGATTTCATCACAACAGATTGTATGCACCTTAAAAGAGACGTTGACCTCTGAGTTTGTTTCAATGTTTCTTCTCAGAGTAGTCAGTTAAGAAACACTGGCCTCACCTAGTTTACATTTACGGAAGAAAAATGACGTGTAGAAGTGTTATTTATAACCCATTTGCAAAATAAACATCAATTAATTTTTAGACATTCGGCAATTAATTTTTAGTAAGCAACCCGCCCTGGCTTTGCACAGGTTCTTTACAGAAAATATAAAATAGCCTATGTTACTCCAAGGAGATGCAGCTTTCGGTAAAATTGGTTGAGTAGTTTTTGAGTTAAATCGTAACAAACAAAAAATCAATCATCTTTCCTTGTTATAGGTGTATAATATTAATTTAGATGATAAGGATTAATACTGTATTTGTGTAAATACCTTTTACATTACCGCTTTATAAATGCCAATTTTTTAAAGTATTAAAATGGACATAGGTAGGATGTTATCTTTAATATATAGACATAAGCCATCGCGGACTTTTCTGTAGGCATATATAAGATACACAATTCCACAATACATTAATATACTACATGCTTATGTAGTATATCAATGTATGTTAAAGTTTTTTCGGACTCCCTCGGCTGGGAAGCGAGGTGCCCGGTCAAATCACGGTGACACGAAATTAATTTCGTTGCGCATTATTTTGATTTTGCTATATCTCCTAAGGTATTAGCTTGTCCACCAGCACCTCGTCGCTTTTAGCTCTGCGCTCGATCGAGTCCAATGCAGCAAGTTGGTACTTTGCAGAGCCATTGAGCTACGCGATATTTGACAAATGCTTGCACTGTTTGGACGGGCCTGCTCAAATCTGTGTGATTCTGTTCTCTAAAGGGCGCCACAGACATAAACCTATATGGCTCTCATATGATTTCATCACAACAGATTGTATGGACCTTAAAAGAGACGTTGACCTCTGAGTTTGTTTCAATGTTTCTTCTCAGAGTAGTCAGTTAAGAAACACTGGCCTCATCTAGTTTACATTTACGGAAGAAAAATGACGTGTAGAAGTGTTATTTATAACCCATTTGCAAAATAAACATCAATTAATTTTTAGACATTCGGCAATTAATTTTTAGTAAGCAACCCGCCCTGGCTCTGCACAGGTTCTTTACAGAAAATATAAAATATCCTATGTTACTCCGAGGAGATGTAGCTTTCGGTAAAATTGGTTGAGTAGTTTTTGAGTTAAATCGTAACAAACAAAAAATCAATCATCTTTCCTTGTTATAGGTGTATAATAATAATTTAGATGATAAGGATTAATACTGTATTTGTGTAAATACCTTTTACATTACCGCTTTATAATTGCCAATTTTTTAAAGTATTAAAATTGACATAGGTAGGATGTTATCTTTAATATAAAGACATAAGCCATCCCGGACTATTCTGTAGGCATATATAAGATACACAATTCCACAATACATTAATATACTACATGATTATGTAGTATATCAATGTATTTTAAAGTTTTTTCGGACTTCCTCGGCTGGAAAGCGAGGTGCCCGGTCAAATCACGGTGACACGAAATTAATTTCGTTGCGCATTATTTTGATTTTGCTATATCTCCTAAGGTATTCATTTAATTTGGATAGAGTAAAGGGAAAAAATAATTTTCATGAAATGTTCAAGCCAACTAACGTACTTAAAATGATAAGGATTAATACAGTATTTGTGTAAATAGCTTTCGAATTAGCGCTTTATAATTGTCCATTTTTTAAAGTATTAAAATGAATGTATAGTATGTTATCCGTAAGAGATAGGTATATGCCATTGCGGACTTTTTGTATAAATTTTTAAGGTGTACAGTACTGTAGTAAATTATTTTGATCTATCTGGTACGGTTAAGCTAGCACTAGCAATGTAAACGCAAAAAAAAATGTTTATTAAGACATCACATTAGAAATCTCTAAAATTATCATTGTTTCTCTACTATATTATGCATGTATTATACATATAAACCTTCCTCTTGAATCATTCTATCTATTAAAAAAAGCGCATCAAAATCCGTTGCGTAGTTTTAAAGATCTAAGCATACATAGGGACAGACAGCGGTAAGCGACTTTGAAAATAAATTGTACTTTATTTTGATGCTATGTACTTTTTTTTCTTACCTATTTTAACCAATGTACTTTAACTGCACAAAAAAAAAGGTGGCAACCCTAACTACTGCTTCCAATTATAACTGTTCATATTCTGTAATCATTTATTCCAAAAACAAGCGACAATAGCCTAATGGTTAAGGAGTCGGACTTGTGATCGAGAGGTTACGGGTTCGAACCCCACCCATTACACTATTGCCATGAACCCACTCCCGACACAAGCATATTTAGCTTAGTTGGAGAGTTTAACAAAATTGCTAGTAATATGAATTCTGCCCACATAAACAGGTTTCACATGGTGGTAATGGTAAAGCTCTCGGGGCGTCTGAGCTGTCCCAACGCGAAGGTATGCGTACCCTTGCGGTGGGACGGCATGGACTGCTGTGCAGTTCTTCTCATGCAACCGAGCGGGTGGGCGGGTTGCGGATAGCCCAGCTTCGGCTGGGGGACCGCCACCTGGTTACCTGGGGGGTAGTCCCCCTGCCGGAGTGTCTCTGTAGACGAGACTCCGGACAAGAGAAGTTTCCCTTACGCCAGATCCCAGGCCTAGGGATAACCTAATACCCTGTTCCTATGTTCCCTGTTCCTCGGCTGCGCGGGTCTGCATGGTTCTGCTACTGTCTCTCGCTGGTGCGGGTTTGCTGCATATATTGGCTGGTTCAAGTGGACTAGCCGGTAATGCGGTGAGCTCGCGCCTGCAGGACGGTGGCGGAAGCATGTGACCCTGTGCAGTCGAAAACATCCCCTCACACCTTTCCTTCCCCCTCCCATCCCTTTCCTTCCTTTCCCTTCTTTCCTCCATCCATCCAGAGGAGGGGCAACCTCGCTTTCCCAAAAAAGCCCAATCCATCAACCATGAAGCAGAGAACAAAGAAAACTACCCAGGTGGGTCCCGGCCAAGCCGGGGACTCCCACACCGACATGTCGGTCAGCCCCCATCGTATTCTGGGAGGGGGCAATTCACTGCCTACTGGTGCTGCTCCTGCAGCAACATCAACTATTTTGGCTGCTACTACAGCGCCCCACGACAACCCTGCTGCTATCGTAGCCATACCCACAACCACGGCTGCTACTACAGCGCCTATAAACACAACACCGGCTGCGACCCACGCGCCTTTTTTCCACACCACGGCTGCTATCCAAGCGCCAGGTAAACCGACACAGACTGTGCTGTCCGCGAGCGCCTGGCAACAGAGCATCGTTAGGAACAGCTACAAAAACAACCCAGACGACGACACTGTCAAAGGTAAGGCGGCCAGCTCCGGTGGGTTCAGTGACCGGAGGCGAGGTCGGTCGTCCGGGCCTCTGAACCACAACCTGGGCCAAGCGGCTCGGGAGCGGCAAAGAGGGACCGCCCGGACGACACGGCTTCGCCGAGCGCACTTCAGGGTAACCCGAAGCGCGTGAGAGTCCAGCCTGCTCAAGGGGAGCAGAGGACCTACGCGCGGGCCACAAAGGATATTCCTGCGCGACTCGCCGTAGCAATCTGCTTCCCTCCCCCCTCCAGGGACCTGACTCCGGAGGAGGCATATGACATAAAGAAGAAACTCGAAGAGCTCGTCATGGACAGCGATCCGTCCAAACCACTCCCGGCCTTCCGCGGATACCCTCGGGTAGCGGACGGCACTGTGCAGATGTGGTGTGAAGACGACCACTCCCTGACATGGCTGACTCAGAATGTTCCACTGATAAGACTTTCAAATACTGACCAGACACTAACAGTTATGCGACAGACTGACATACCTACCCGTGTCCGAGCGGCGCTATTTGTACCCCGATATAATGGGGACATAGCGCGGCTCCAGAGCGTTCTGATCCGTCAGAACACTTGGTACGACATTGGTAGGTGGTCACTGTACAGGGCGACTTCTGTCGGTGGGGATAACCATGGGACGTACCTGACCCTGGGGATCCCGACCGATGAAGCCGAAAAGGTCTTGGGGCGGGAACGACGTGTATCGTACCTACTTGGGTCCATATACGTTCGCTTCTACCCCAAGAAACTACCCTCCGACAAGACTGTGACCACTGAACCGACACAGACAGACATTGAAGTGACCATACTGGAGGAGGAAATGGCGAAAGCTGCGATGGCCGACGCTGAGTCAGACTCAGCGCCACCCCCGTCACCGGGATGGACAACGCAGCTGCTCGCATCCTCACCTAGCGACACCTGGCGAGAAACGGAGGAGGGAGATATAGTATCCGATGGATCCGACGCCTCCTAACTCCGCTTCAACGTCAGCACCACCCACACCAAACACCCAGATCATCCAGGCCAACCTCCAGCATAGCCAGACCGCCACGGCTAGCCTTCGCAGAGCGCTGGAGATGAATCCACGGACAATCGCACTCATACAAGAGCCGTGGATTAGAAATAACAAAATATGTGGCCTTGGAAACACCGGAGGTAAAGTCACTCTAAACACATTTAACTCAGAGAAGCCACGCACCTGCATATACACACCAAAAGACATACCTATCACCCCACTAAATCAATTCTGTTCCAGAGACCTGACTGCGATCAGGCTCCGGATCGACATCAATGTTCCAGATCTAGTACTAGCCTCGGTATACATGCCAGGCGACAACGAAAACTGCCCACCAATAGAGATGATTGATCTGGTGCGTCACTGCGAGGACGCGAATCTGGACCTGATCATCTGCACCGACTCAAATGCTCATCACCCGCTTTGGGGAAGTGAAGTATCCAACGCCAGAGGTGAGACTCTATCCACATATCTATTCTCCACTAACCTAAACATTGTTAACCGAGGCTCAGAGCCCACTTGGGTCACAGCCAGAGGTCAAACAATCATAGACCTAACTTTAGCTACCGAAAACGCGACTAACCTTATTTCTAATTGGCACGTATCTGACGAACCCTCCTGTTCTGATCATAGGAGAATCTGCTTTACCTTATCAACCAACATAGTAAAACCCATACCAAGGCGCAACCCGCGCCGCACAAATGTTACAGAATACAAACACCACCTAGCCTCCTTGTTGGCTAGACGACAATCACACCCGACACCTTTGACTGATCCCACACAACTTGAGGAAATTGTGACAAAAGTAACAAACAGCATAACGGAGGCATACCACGTGAGCTGCAAACCAAGAACACCTAACACCAGGAGTAAGGGAAACTCTTGGTGGAATGCTGAACTTGGTAGGCTCAGGAACACACTACGGAAACAATTCAACAGAGCAAAGAACACTAGACTCCTGGAAGACTGGGAGCAATACAAAGAAACCCAATACCAATTCAAAAAACAAGTCAGAATAGCCAAGAGAACTGCTTGGCAGAACTTCTGCGCATCCATAGAATCAAACAGTGAAGCCGCACGAGTAAAGAAAATCCTATCAACTGATCAGGACCGTACTCTCGGCGCACTCAAGAAATCTGACAACTCCTACACACAGACAGACCAAGAAACCAGTAAGGTCCTTCTGGAGACGCACTTCCCGGACTGCCGCATCTCCGAGGACATCACGTGGGAAAGCGAACCCAGACAGACCCCAAGTATAACAGACTGGTCTAGAGCCCGCGATATAATCACTGAGGACCGCATAGCATGGGCCATTAAAACGTTCCAGCCATACAAATCTGCAGGACTAGATGGCATTTTTCCAGCCCTTCTGCAATGGGGTGAGTATATTCTGACACCCTGGCTGGCGGAAATATACCAAGCCTGCATAGCACTCAGATACGTTCCACTAGCATGGCGTGAGGTGAAGGTCATCTTCATACCTAAACCAGGCAAAACTGACTACACACAGCCCAAAGCATACAGGCCGATAAGTCTCACATCCTTCTTACTGAAAACCCTAGAGAGGCTTTGCGACAGACACATTCGGGACGGACCTCTCTGGAAGAATCCACTCCACGGACAACAGCACGCCTACTCAACGGGGAAGTCAACGGAATCTGCCCTACACAGCGTAATATCAAAAATTGAATGCGCAATACACCACAAATGCTCTTCGATAGCTGTCTTCATAGATATCGAAGGTGCTTTTGACAAGACTACGTTCCAGAGTATGAATACAGCACTCAGCAGGCACGGTGTAGACCAAACCCTGAGTGGCTGGATCACCAACATGCTCAAGCAAAGAGCAGTACAAGTCACAATAAATAGCACAACGAGGGCCATTGTGGCGAAAGGCTGCCCCCAAGGGGGTGTCCTCTCGCCACTGCTATGGAACCTGGTCGCAGACAGCCTCATCAGGAGACTAAATAATAAAGGATACTTTACCGTTGGCTATGCTGATGACATAACCATAATAATAAATGGAAGCCATGAGAACACCATATGCAACCTCATGCGCCAGGCCCTAAGGATAGTAGAGGACTGGTGCCGAGAGCATCAACTCTCAGTGAACCCCACAAAAACCGAACTAATACTCTTTACCAAAAAGAGGAAGCTAGCGGAGCTGGAGCTGCCAAGTTTCTTTGGCACCACCTTAAGCCTCTCAGCTGACACCAAATATTTGGGCATCTTCTTGGATAAGCAACTGAATTGGGCAAAACACATTGAACACACCACCAAGAAAGCTAGCATCTGCATGTGGCAGTGCAAACGTATGCTGAACAGGAACTGGGGCATCAGCCCCAGAACAACCCACTGGCTATACACAACAGTTATAAGACCAATCATCACGTACGGCTCCCTTGTCTGGTGGCCCAGAACAGACTTAGGTACAGCACAAAAAGACCTCGAGAAGCTGCAACGACTCGCATGCGTGGCGATCACCAGCAGCATGAGAACTGCACCCACTGCCGCTCTACAGGCCATGCTGGGACTACCACCATTGCATCTCATAGTACGAGAAGAGGCTGCCCTGGCAGCCTTCAGACTCGCCATATCCGGAGCACTCTTGAGGGACTCCAGGATCAAGCACACACGCATCATGGAGGACTCTGTCAAACGACAACCTCTGATGACTGCACCCTATGATAAGATTACAAAGACACACCACTTCCAAAAAAATTACCAAATACAGCTCATGCCGGAGCCAGAGGACAACTCAGGACCCAAGGAGCTTAGAATCTACACTGACGGCTCAAAGACAGACACTGGAACTGGAGTTGGAGTCTTCTCCAACGATCTCAACATAAAGATATCCAGACCGCTAGGCAAGCTCAACACCGTATACCAGGCGGAATGTGTGGGTATTATCCAAGCGATCCATGCCTTGGAAGCCAGGAGAGTTACGGATAGCCACATCCGTATACTTTCCGACAGTGCCTCAGTACTACAATCCCTAGGGAAAAACTATATCACATCTAAACTCATACTAGAATGTCACAACGCGCTGCAACGCTCGGCGGTCGAGAACCGCAACACTGTGACACTACAATGGATAAAGGGGCACAGCGGATCACTCGGCAATGATGCGGCGGATGAACTGGCCAGGAGGGGGTCCAACACGACGGTTTTCGGACCAGAGCCCATCATGCCGCTCCCCCCCACCCAGCTGCGCACATGGTTAAAAGAACACACACACGTTCAAGCCCAGAAATGTTGGTCCTCGGCACCAGGCTGCAGGCAGTCCAAGGAGGCGATGCCAAACCTAAACAAAAAACTAAGCAGGCGCCTCCTACACATGGACAGGAAAAGCCTGCGAATGGTGGCGGGGACCATCACCGGGCATTGCTCACTGAACAAACACTACCACACAATAGGTGTAACGGACAGTCCCTTATGCAGGGCCTGCATGGGGACGGAGGAAACGGTGGCACACGTGCTCCTAGAGTGCACGGAAATCACTGACATACGAAAGCAAACCCTCGGGTCTTTGAATTCCCTTACAGACATCCTGAACAGACCGAGAGACCTGATCTGCTTCTGGAAGGAGGTTGGCTGGATGGAGTGACGGCCGACACGGCTCACGCACAATGGTCTCGTGCAGAGACTAAGTGCGGAAACCAAACCGAGAAGAAGAAGAAGAAGAAGAATGGTAAAGCTCGCTATCAATCGTTCGAGGATTCAGCTTCGTGGTTAGCATACCTACATAATATGCGCTTTCTTTTTTATTCGGAGGGAAAATATCATCAAAGTCCTTCGTCTCTAGGAGGAGCGGAAGGAAGTGTCACACTTTTTCAGCAAAAGTGTGTCAATTAAAACCCTCTCTGTTCCTTCATTTGAGTTTGCGTTTTGGGGCAGCGGTATCTTGTTAGATCATTACCACAACCCCGGACCTACATAAACTCTGTTTTCAATACACATTCACTGACATCTGCTTTATATTTCATGCCGTAATTATTAATTCCTTTCCGTACTTTCCGCAGAATCCATGAATATATTACACAAGTTTAACGCTACAGACAGGTCTGCTGATCAACATATTTCATTGATACGACCACCTCAGTGGAGTTCATCAAAAGCTTAGTTTGAGAAATTATACGATGAAAGAGGCTTTGACTCTTAAATGCTGATAATGAGAAGTAATGTATAAAGCCAGCATAAACGATAAGACCGTTCCTGATCCATATTTATCCGTCTTTTGTTATGTTTTTTGACGAGTGATTATATCAGTAGACATCCTGTTTCAAGATTTAGGCTTTAGTTTGATATTCTTATGGTAGCAAAGTGAAAGTGATTGTCAAAAGGTAAAAAAAATACAATGTTCGTGTAAAGAACAGTATCGCAATGCACGTTTACCAAATTGGCTTTTTTTATAATTGCCTGCTTTACTAGATTAGCACTTTTTTCAAAGCTATGTTCACCTAGATCGCTCATTATTTATTTAGTCTTCCCCTCCTCTTGTTATCGTAAAAAATTACTACTCTAATATTTCTCGCCGACATTTTCCGCATACCTCTGTAATACATAGCACATGCCATGAAAGCCCATTTCCTCAAAAGCTTCAGAGGATGAAAATAGTTTCGTTTTTTTTTTTGTATTTTTTTTTTAACCAAAGGTAGACATCCAAGGGTTAAAAGTAAGCAATTCTACTAAACCATGAGGATACCAACCAATAATTTTCAAAAGGAAATATTTTTTGTACTTTAATGAGAAATGGAGAAACTTCAATAGGTTTTCTTTGTGGAGACAATCACGGATGAGGAGACAGGCTTTTGTCAAAGATTTTACTCGACCGGTGCGGTATAACATACAGTAAAATGATTAGGTAACGTTCCCCTAAAAAGGTCCTTTTCAACTTAAGTAAACGAGGGATCAAAGTGTTGTTAAAATGTTGTTCTAAATTGATTTTTACAGTAGCACTATAGATATTCTTCTTATATCAACAGAAATCTCTTTTATCTTGTCACGTTATCGTAAGTTCTGAAATGTTTTACATTATATTTTTCAGCTTGTTATTAATGGGAAATGTCTTCTTGTATTTATATAACATCAAAGAATGCTTTTGATTTTTTTTTTCTCAATGGACGTAGGTATAATGTTTTCTCAATGAAAAAAACCTACATCACTCCAGCACAGACTTCTGTATTTTTTTAAATAGTTGACACTATTAAAGGTTCCTCGGTTCAAAGAAAACAACCGAATAATGTTTGTCATTGTGAAATAACGGCGGAGGGGACATGTTCGCAAAGACCTTCCTTAAGCCTAGTTTATAGCAAGATCAACCGTGTGCAGGATACGTTTATATACGAGCCATTTAATTTGCACTCGTTCATCTATTAAATACAATATGTACCAGATTTATCGAGAACTTTGATGTTTTATGATCAGAAAAAAAAACGTGCCAAGAGGAAGTCGACCTCGCAAACTGTCCCTTAATATAAATTTCGCGTTTGAAACTAGTTGTTTATAAAGCTCTAATACGAACATCAATTTCAACGCTGTACCTATAACAAAAATAATAAAAGCAAATGTAACTGAAACACAATTTTAAATTGCTTTAAAAGCTTTGTATATGTAATTATGTCCGTCGCTTATTAGGTCAAAGCCCTGTTGCCCAGTAAAAATAAAACATTATATACACTTTAGACTAAGTTCTCTATTATGAATGGATAAGTTTTGATTACATTCACTTGCCGATCCCTAAACAAAGGACTTTGAAAACAATTGACCGTCCAACTTTGAAGCCAGAAACTTAGTGAGATTTCCAAACTAAATCCAACTATTTGGAATACATTAAAAGTTGAATGAAATGTGTGAATACGCAAATGATGTTCTACACGGCTGGGCAGTGCCGTGTTCTTGCAGGCGTGAGGCGTGAGGTCGCGAATTGCCGGCCCGGGCCGCATGCGTCCCGTATTAATAATTCCACGGCACGCGTACAACTCATTAATAAAAACTTACAGAAAGGTGGTAAGCGTGTTGGACACGAAGGTTTACTTTACCCCTCTTTTTAAATAGAAGCATAAGAAAACACGTGGCGAGGGTTGAGGGTTAAAATTTTCACAACAAAGCGTTGTTTCTTTTCTATGTTTTATTACACTTTTTGAGTTGAATTACTTAAACAAATAAAACCAAGTATTCTATGTATGTATAACCTGCAGCGTTATTTTTGTAGTATCTATAGAATTTGATTGGTCTATTAAAAGTAATAACTGCTATCTTTCAAAGGAGAGATATTTGCCAAATGTTCGTTATATTTTCAAGTCGTAACTAATTAAAACATGATTGTAAACAAACTGAGGAAAGTGAACCAAAACATTAATTACCGTTAAAATATACGAAACACAATAATATTTAGACGATAATGGTGCTAAGAGCGATACCAACCAAGCCATTGTCAACAAAGATCCCGTTACTCTAGCCAGATTTATTATGCTCATAATTTGAGTACACCTACATGTTACTTTTTGTCTAGAATCGGGCTCATCATTTTTCTTTTTTCTTCTTCTTTAATGGTGTACTCGCTAAAAATGGTCAAGCGGGTCTTTGTTTTTTCTGGGTGGGAAAATCATCTTATGACTCCTCCCGCAGTGGGTGGAGCGGAAGGGAGTATCAGACTTCTACTGACTAAAAACTCACCCTGCTCCTTCTGTTGACCTTGCATTTCCCGCAAACCCGTAAGGCAATGGCCATATCTGGCCCCATCAATGCTGCTGACTGCTCTTTGAGGCGCTCGCGGAACATGGCGCGCCACCGACCCGTGTCTGGTCCTTACCGAACGGTGAGCTACCCCTGCTCACCGTCCGCAGACCCGCGTCTACGGTGGCCGGAGATCAGCTTGTGATCCCCGCCGCCCGGGGCGTCTCCCGCGGCGACTGGGGGGTGAGGAAGATAACTGTCTCTTCCTCACGCATACAGCCTCCTCCTTCGCTAGCATGACTGCTTCGCAGTAGGAGGCGACTGCACCCCATTCCCTCTCGCTCCGCACCATGGCCCGAACCAGGGCCGGGCGAGAGAGGCCGCCGCCGCCGATCGTCTGCACGAGGACACGGCGGTGTTCTGCCCAAGCAGGGCACACCTCGACCGTATGCTCCACCGTGTCCTCCGAGTTGTCCTCACAATGATGACACCCAGGCATGTCCTCCCGCTTTATCCAAAACAGGTACCTCCCGAAACAACCATGTCCGGTCAGTACCTGCATCAGGCGGAAGGTGAAGACGCCGTGGCGTCTCTCAAGCCACTCTTCAAAGTGGGGACTTATCGCCTCGATTGCGGCGTGCCCAGCCCTTAGCTGCGATAGTCGCTCTTTCCATGCCACCGTGAGATCGTGCCGGGGCTTTTTTCGCTGTGCAGCAATTTGCCGCGGCAGCGGAGTTTCACCCCGGCTAAGCACCTCCGCACGCCATTTGTGTAAGCGCGCGAGGCCTACCCCCTCCAGATACCACGGTAGCAATCCGGCAAGGAGGCTCGCCGCCTCACCAGAGATCGTGCGGTATCCCCGGATTATGCGGATGGCCATGACCCTCTGGGACGCGACCAGTTTACGGGTTGGTCGCCGCTGCAAATTCAACGCCCACACAGGGGCCCCATAGAGGGCCATGGACCGCACAATCCCTGCGTAGAGCCTCCGGCAGGAGGCATTTGGCCCTCCTAGATTGGGTAGGAGCCGCTACAGTGCAGCCCCGCCCGGTCCAGCTTTGGAACCAAACGACGGAAGTGCTCCACATAGTTCCATCGACCGTCGAGGACAATTCCCAGGTACTTCATCGTCATCTCGACGCCGATGCGAACCCCTCCCACCGTTATCTGGGAACCCGAAGGTGGCGCATTCCAGCGGCCATGAAAGCACATGGCCTCGGACTTGTGCAGGGCCACCTCGAGACCCAGTTGCCGGATACTCTCAACGACTATCGCAACTCCACGCGTCGCTAGTTCAGCCGCAGCCTGGTGCGACCTCCCATTAGCTAGGACAAGCGTGTCATCAGCGTAGCAGACTACACTGGCGCCTGCAGGGAGGTCGGCGTGCAGCACCCAGTCGTAACCATTGTCCCACAGGTCCGGCCCCAGAACCGATCCCTGTGGGACACCGCACGACATCTCTCACCGGTTCCACTCCCCCCGGTGACCAGGGTAGACGACAGCCCTGTCTGTCAAGAGGAAAAATTTGGCACTAAGATACATTATTTTCTGTAAAGGAATAAAGATAACATTTAATCCTGGGAAAATGTGGAAATATCCACGAGAACGAAACTGTAGCCAACACTTAGTTGTTTAAAAAGTATTAAATTTTACTATTGTTTGTTGCACTGTGAAACAATAAGATATATTTCTGACATGTAATTATAGGCTTTTTTTTTAAAAAAGTGAACTAGCAATGTGGGTAGAATTCACATTACTAGCAATCTTGTTAACCCCTCCAACTCAGCTAAATATATACTTGTGTCTGGAGTGGGTTCACGACAATAGTGCAGTGGGTGGGGTTCAAAACCGCGATTTCCCGATCACAAACCCAGCGGCAGGCCAGAACCTAGGCATTAGGCTATTGACGCTTTAAATTATACCTGGTGTTGTTTCTTATGATGAAACTCACTTCTTTTATAAAGTACTAGCTTGTGCCAGCGGCTTCGCCCGCGTGGGAAGTATTTCCCGTGTAAATCCCGATCCCGTGGGAATTTCGCAAAATCCTTTCTTAGCGGATGCCTACGTTATTACATCTAACTGCATGCCAAGTTTCAGCCCGATCCGTCCAGTGGTTTGGGCTGTGCGTTGATAGGTCACTATGTCAGTCAGTCAGTCAGTCAGTCAGTCACCTTTGAGTTATATATATGTAGATAAAGTATTCAGTTTCAGTGCACAAGAGGAATGTCATGAACAATGAATATACTTACAATCATAGCTTTAATAACGCCATTTACATTAGACTATTTGAAAAGAAATTTGCAAGCTATGTACGAGTATATCAGACAATAGAGAACAACACCCCTATATAATACCACACACATCCAGGACATGAAATGAAAAACATTACTTAAAAAACAAAGGCATCCTCATCTCAAGGCTATAAAATTGATAAGTGCAAACTGTTTATACAGCCGGCACAGTTAATAACTCATTTGCCATTAGAAGGCAATATAGAAACAGCACACGTTGAACTATAAAATATTTTATAGCCACCCGTAAACTTGTGCTGTCCCGGCAGACAGATGTGAAGCATTTAGCGACTTTTTAACTTTCCAACTGAATGCATTATTAATCCCTCCTCGCCTTTTTCTCTTCCAAACGATTTGATATAATATTAAACTGGATTTATTCGCAAAAATATTGGTTTGCAAAAATGTTAACATAACTTATTCATTTATTTATTTCACGAACAATTTTAACATTGTGTCAAAATTTTACACCATAACTAGAAACAAAACTAAAATAATTGAAAAGTATATTATAACGAAATGTACTATTTTGTTATAATATAACTTTAAATTATTCAACATAAACTGCACTGTTACAGATACTATGTATGTCAAATATAATATAATGAAAAAAAGAAATAAATTCAAATTCTACCATTAAATGTCAAAAGTAAAAAATACACAAAAATTAAATAATAATATCGATTAAATTAATGCAAGTTTACTACTGTATGATGTATTTCAAATAGATATTGTAAAACAAACACAAAGAAAAAATAAAAATGGTTGATCTGAATACGTTTATTCAGATCAAGCATTATATAAATTACAAAAATATTAATTTCGTTTGTCTATAATGGTTTCAGTGGGTTTGGACGAAAAAACGTCAAAAGTAAAAAGACGTTTAAAGTGCCCATAGTTAAGTAATTCCTCAACTCATCACAAAAAGAAAAGTAGGACGAGTTGCAGAAAGAAAATATTATTTATTTAGATTTTCTGCAAGTCGTCTTAAATACGCCGATGCATGTAGGATGAGTATATAATAAAGTAATATAATAGTAGTAGTAGTAGTAAATATAATAGTAAAGTATAGTATTTGCTATGCTTAAGTATTTTATAAGTGGTGGTAGGTTTAGGCAGATATACACATCTGAAGGGTAATTTCGTTAAACTCTCTTCTTCAAGCCCCAGGTGCCACGGGAGACGCACCGGGATCGGGTACGTGAGCTGATCTCCAGCCACCATAGGCGCGGGCTAGCGGACGGTTCGGTAAGGACCCGGTCTAAGTCAATAGCGCGTCTTGTTCCACGTAGGCCTCAAAGAGCAGTCAATACAAATGATGAGGCCCTGTATGGCCAATGCCTGCAGGGTTTGCAGGAATGTTCTAATGAGATACCGCATGCTCGGAACGCAAGAGTCCCTGCAGTAATCCAAATCCAGTCATTTGATGATTTTCCCTTTAAAACGAATATTTAAACCGACATAAATAAAAACAGCGAGCCTAAATTTTCTTTACATTAAACGAAGTCTAAACATGTGTCCGTATATGTAAACAGTGGCTCTTAAGCTAAGGACCGTGTTTAAAATGGGGGCATCGCGTGCTGTGGAACACTTATACGAACCCTCTAAATTTAATAATATTACTAGCGAAACGAGGACATGAGGAGTTGCATCCATAACACGAGATCTTCAAGAGATCGTCCCATTCTCGTCTACTGGAAATATTGCAATGTTCACTTTAAAGAAATATTTGTGAAACTATGACGTGTTATTACGTGTTGCTGTAGTTGAAGGGAAGCTTAACAAAGATATGTTTTGAAGCGGAGCTTTCATGCAAAGGAAAATATGTGTCTGATGTGTGTTATACGTTTTTAAACTTACCTGGTCAGTAACAGTATCATTAGAACTTAAAATGGGTTTCGTTTAACGAATGAGAAAGAGGGTAGACTGATTCGTCATAAACGTTCACCCAAAATGACTGCAGTTCATCCTTATACCCTGATCATGGCGTTTACAACAGTGCCGAAATATCAGGAATCAGGGAAATGATATCTCTATCCGACTAGGCATAAAATTTGAATGTACTTTTATTTCAGATGACAAAAGGAAGGTTAAGGTTAGGGAAGTAAGTAGCAACATGCTAACCAAATGAATTCCAAATATATTTCTATAATCTGTACCCCCATGATAAATATTGTAACTGAAGTGTTTGTGTCAAAAATTACGATAAAATGCTTGTTTTAAAAAGTAATACCGTCGTTAGTCATAATTAATTGAAAATAAGCCATACTGTTGACATTTGTAGATTACTGAAAAACTCAATATTCGGTAATAAGCTTTTATGAGTGCGTAATTATGATTGAGTATGTTATGAAAACTATTTAACGGTACATACTTTAATGTATTATTAAATTAGGCATGCGATTTATTATTAATATCTCTATAAAATAAAATAAAAGTTTGTTCATAAAGTGATTTATGTTTTCGTTTAGTGCAAAAGTTTATCTGCCGAAGTTTTTTAAGACAGAACAAAATAGTGGTGTCGTCTCCAAGTAAATTAGAAAGAATAGACTTTTAATTTCTTTCCTTACCTGAGACTCGGTAATTTTTAATTGATTCTGCTAGCCTTTTAGAAGAAGGTACGCTTTTTTTAATTACTTTTATAGACAATTTAACTTTGGTTTGTGCGGGTTGAATTTAAAAGACGAATTGCGAGAACAAAGTCTTTGAAAAAGAGCAGCAAAGATTGCTGTAAGTATTTTTCCATTTTAGTAAATCGATGTTTGATTTACAAAAGTATACTAAAGGGTATGTGATTTAGGGTGTGTGGTATGGATAAAGATTAGTCGCTTTTAGCAGTTAGATCGCTCGGGCTAAAGAGAATATCTATCTATGGTATACCTAGAAATATTACAGGTAGATCAGTCAACTAATTCGATTTATGATTGGATAGGTCGTATAACTACTATTTACCTTATAATCTTCAAACAAGTTAATTTTACTTAGTTGCTTGAAGATTTTTTATAGACCTTAATAATTAATTAGAAAATCAGATGAAGAATTATTTGACGAAATATAGTTAGCAGGATTATACATGCGAAATTACCTGAAAATTTTGAGAAAGGTGCTGATCTCATATTTTCCATTGTTGTTTTATACCAATACAAAACTGCAGTGTTTGTGTGATTTACTCATCCATCACACAAGCACTGTTTCATATCAACATGTTGTGAAAACGTTTATAATTTACGTATTATCAAAGGCTATCGATCCAATTCAGTAGATTGGTCGCATTGTTTGTATTAAACGACTTTATTTACGGCTGGTAACATTACGTGCTGAACTAACGTTCATTCTTTCTGTAATGACCGATTGTTGCTGCAAACTCGTTCACTTCATGATATGAATTATTTAGAACGACATCAACACCTCGTTTCTGTTTTGTGAAGAACTTAATTACGAGTGAAATTGATACATATCGAAATAAACGACTGTTTATTTTGATATATATAGAAAGAAGCGACTGTTTATTAACTCATGCAACTTACTATTTTGAAAATATGAAACTAAGTAGCTTTAAATTTAACCTAGTCAAAACTTATTCCTGTTGATTTATTTTGCCCTGAATACGTAAGGGTGTATGAGAATTAGTGTTTGAAACTATAACCATACTCATTTTTATGACTTTCCCACTGTTCGGTTACATGTCACCCTTCTGTGACAGGGAATGGGCCATAACGTTTTGGTGGATGATATATATTTTCGAACTTTAGTTCCTAGGATATCCTGGATTTCCCACAATGTTTTCCTTGACCTTTTTGAGGGTAGTGATGATGGGAATAATCACTAAAAGTCTGCGTCAGCGTTCAAACCCAGGATCTACTAATATAACTAGGTAAGATTATAAGTCGGGACCGTATCCTCTTGGCCACCGCTGTTAAGTAAAATAATTGTGCAGATACTTAGTATTTTTAAGGATGGGAAATCACCCAATGACTGCCCCCCGATCTGGGTGAACCGGAACGATGTGTCAGACTTTCACTGACTAAAACCCATTAATGTTCCGTCATTTGCGCTTCGTGTTCCGATGCTGCGGTAACTCTTTCGGACAATTCCGCAACAAGATACTTAGTTAAGGCTGAAAAAAAAAGGTTGAAAAAAATATAAATACAAAAATAAAAATCACGATTCATAAAAGAAATAAAGAAGATAGAAAAACAAAAACAGGAGAGGTCAAAAAGGAGACAAAATGATCTTTCAATTACAACCGATAACTTGCAAAAGACATCTAAAGATACTTCGCAACAAGACGTAAAGGAATCAATCTCAACAAAAATACTATACTTAATAATATATATTTGAGACAAAAACAACGTGCCAGACTGTTATTGGATAAGATACCTAAAATACTGACTTCAACCTCCAGGTATACTTTAATATTCGATCATGATATATTATTATTTTGAAAGCAAACTATAAATATAAGGATCACAATAGTTCTAATTTATCTAAAGAGTCTGACTATGGTTTAATAGTTAAACATGATGGATTGAGTATATTTTCGCGAAATCAAGCCATATTTTTATACATACCTTAATTTTATCGACGGCTGACCAATATAAGTGTTTTCAGAGACAACGAAATCAGCTAACCATTAAAACTAATATTTTTAATGAAAAATAACGTACCTTATTTCCTTTGAATTAATAAAATAAGTATATGGTTAATTTTTGACTCGCATAGGACAAACAATGGAATAAAATAAATGAGTAATTATCAATTACAACAACTAAGATCACCCTCTTTACCAAGCGTGATTGTCATGTCGGTCAAAGGTTTACTTGGCTTACATCTACATGTCACATGAAATTGTTGGCATGAGAAACCTCATGCCAACAATTGGGTACCATGAAAATCTAGTTGAAAAAACTCAACCACAATATGCTCAAATCGGAACCCGTAGCCTTATGCTTGGAAGTAGCTTTTGCAACCATACACCAATCCGAAGAGGCGGTAGGTTTACTTCCTGATGCTGCACTTATCTCCAGAACAACAGACGTGATGAATAATCCCGTGAAGAACCTAAACACAATCTCACGTTACAAACTACCAAGACCTATACGTTAGCCAGTGCCATTTAAGTTTATAGTGGACTCTGATTTCAACCGCTCTTACTCGAGACGACTTTGATTGATTTAGCTTGTATATTAGACTCCCCTTGATTGAATTAACGCCGCTTTACGGAACTCAGCGCTATTGCGGTTGGACCCAAGTCTAAAGAGAGAGGTTATGTTTGCTAGAAGGAATTAATTAATTAATTAACTTTGTGGGGAAAAAATGGTCAAGATACCTCTCAAAAAGGTTAATATTACCCTATTTTTGATCCAATTGCAACTAAATCTTAATAGCAGTGAAAAATGGTTGAAGGCCCGGGCCCTCTTAGTTTAGATACCAATATAAAAAAATTGGCCAAGTGCGAGTCAGACTCGCCCATGAAGGGTTCCGTAGTAACTATAATAATATAATATAATATTATTTACATTTTTACAACTACGCTAAATAACTTTGTTTTTCATAGTGTTTGTATGAATTACAAAGTTATATTTGCGGTTTTAGAAAATATGCTGTATCTCAAAAACTGCTGACCCGATTTTGTTTAAACTAATTTTGGTTGAAAGCTTACATTAAGATCTACAGATGTATATTTTTTTAGATTTTTCACTCCATTATTATAGAAGTTAGAGGGGGGGACACACATTTTACCACTTTGGAAGCTTATATCTTTTAAACGATTGACTTTATGAAAAAGTGGTTTTAGAAACTCTTATATCATTTTTAAAGACCTATCTATACATACCATATACGCATAGGTTTCATGAAAAAAAATATTTTCATATCTAGTTCCATGTATGGGGACCCCCTTTTATTTTAAATATTTTTAATTTTTTTTCTTAAAATCGGAAAGCGGTTCACCGAATACATCTACCTACTAAGTTTCACATGTATAGTCTTAATAGTTTCGGAATAAAATGGCTGTGACATGCGGACGGACGGACAGACAGACAGACAGACGGACAGACATATCGAAACTATAAGGGTTCCGTTTTTTGCTACGGAACCCTAAAAACTGGTAAAATGTAGAAGAAAAACGTTATAAGTACTTAGTAGAGGGTGGGAATAATTTCTAATGAAATACGAACTGAGAATACCTATTACCCCGGATAATTGAGTAGCAATTGAGCATCGAGAAACCTCATAATCATATCCCGTTATTTATGTGCTAAGTAGTGCCAAAAACTACATTGATGAACAATTTATAACTAGGAAGATTTTAAACAGAAGCAAGCCACTTTGAACAAAGTGTATGAACACTTTGAGTTAATGCCGCCAAGCAGTAAAGACAACACAGTTGCAAAGATCACTCATCATTACGATGTGGGTCCATTCATTATTATGTAGTGTAAGGAAAATTGCAGATACCTAATATTATTTTTGGAAATTAATCGTTGATATGGCTGCAGTGATCATCATAGCTGTCATTTGTTTTTTTTTTTTAATTTATCATATTGGTGCCACTGTTACCGTCTTTTTGTCCGGTATTTTTCGGGAACAAAATCATTAAATGACTTTTCTCGCTCTGGATGGAGCGGAAAGGACTGTCAGACTTGTGCTGACTAAAAACCTACCCTGTTTCTCGAGTTGCTCTTAAGTACTTAGGCCATGGTATCTCGTTTGAACATTTCCGTAACTCCAGTAGATCTGCAACCCTGGCAGGAAGTTTCACCGCGTGCGGTGATAAACCGACTGTAGTGTTTTTAACAGTTTCTGATAGTGTCTGTTCAGAAAGTTGTTTTTGGGGGGAAAGCAATAAAACCACGTCAGGTATTTTGATAAAAAAGTCGGTGTGAATCTCTGCTACCGCGGCAAATCGTGGCTCAGCGGACCTCTCGCGCCCTTCGCTGATTCAGACCATGGTGTGGAGCGAGAGGGAATGGGATGCAGTCGCCTCCTTCTGCGAAACCGTCATGCTAGCGAAGGAGGAGGCCAAACGGGTGAGGGAGAGGCAACTCTCTTCCTCCCGCCCCAGCCGCCGCGGGAGACGCCCCAGGCGTCGGGGATCGCGACCCGTTCTCCGTCCACCGTGGGCGCGGGTTTGCGGACGGCGAGCAGGGGTAGCTCACCGTCCGGTAAGAACCAGGCCCGGGTCGTTGGCGCGTCGTGTTCTACGCGCGCCTCAAAGAGCTGTCAGCTCCAGTGACGGGGCCTCATAAGGCCATTGCCCGCCTGGGTTGCGGAAATGTTCTTACGAGATACCGCTGCCCCGGAACTTAAGGGTAGCTAAAGTAACAGGGTGGGTTTTTAGTCAGTAGAAGTCTGACACTCCCTTCCGCTTAACCCAGAGCGAAATAAATTATTCGATGATATTCCCACCATGAAAAAAAAAAGGCGTTTTGATAAAAAGATCAGGGATGATGAGTAGGTGCCTATTCTTTGTATATTATGTAAAAAGAGATGTGCTTGTTGCTTTCCCATATATTTTTTAGGTACCATTACTACATTTTATTAAATCATTTCAACTGTATTAACCAATGTTGCCCTCAAAATAGACGTCAATTTATAGGATGTTTTGACTAACAAAAGTTCTAAATATAGGCAGGTTTACTCAGATAACTAATTATAAATAGATACTCAGTAATACAAAAAGATGTGCACGCTGGTTATTTATACATCTCACGTGATATAATAAGATCATTCAGGACATCAGCACGAAGAAGCCAGCTTAATTAAATTGAAATAAACATTTTACTTGGAACGAACCCTTTAATATTTTGCTCAAGTAATCTTAAAGTAAAACTGAGTGAATAGAAATGGAATTTACAGTGTAATATTTTATTAGATAATAATGGTATAATAAAATTATCTTTATAAAAGTGAAAATCCCTTTTAAAGGTCTGTTGTTTCTATGTCACCTACATTCATTTGCATTTCCATACACCCGGTTTCAAACGGTATCTTTAGATCTCTCTGTTATACGTAAATATGAAGGTACTTGTTTAAGGTTATGAAATATCGATATCAATGATGATTTGTGAGTGTCAATTTATTGCATCATTGTATTATTGTATTGTTCAGGTCTGACCTAAATATTGTATAATTGTGTTACAGCACTGTTCCATTTTTATTACTTATCATAATACTTTCAGCAAATAGAGCCATATCAATAAATAAACAAATCTGCATATCGTTGTAGACGAGTGAAAACCTCCTAAGTCGATTTTTTAACCAAAACACTTCTTAATGTAATAAGTAAGGAAACCTCTCAATGCACATTTCTAGCTCACCTATATTCGAATGGGATAATTGAAGCGCCATCTATCGCTTTCAATAAAAACCTCGTAAGTAAAAGGTGTCCGCCATTAAAGGAGGATAAACTCAGCAAGACAGATGACTATAATAATCTAATAAGTGTTTTTCGTAAAAAAATCGACTTACGGGGTTTTCACTCGTTAACGACGTCGATATCGATATCGACGTCTATATTTGACGATTCTTAATTTCGTGCGCACCTATAATAGGGATGTAATTCCTATTTATTGTAGGTAATATATAGGGTCTAAATAAGTCGTTACTTTTATTAAAATACCTTTGAAGCAGTGCCATAGTTTCTATAGTTTTTACTGGACCAGCAGCTAGACAAACCGACGACCATGGTACCTACGTCTTTATCTTTTAGTTTTATTTTAACGTTTATGTGGTAGATCGTCGAGACACAGTCAATAAAAAAATCGTTTAATATTTTTTTGTTTTATTTTCTTTGAATAATTCCGGTAGTTAACCTTGTATCAACGACAAACATCTTGATTATTTTGTAGGAAAACCTCGTAAGTTGCATTTGACACAGAATTAGAATACGCACTAAGATATTGGTTACATAAATTAATAACTTATGCTTTTCTTTGTAATAGACATCAAAAATGGAAAAAGGTTTCATACAAAAATATTCAGGAGACGGTTTTTGTCTCTCCTGAAAAATTATGTTTTCGGTACTCCCGAGGTTTTCACTCGTCAACGACGATATGTATTGTGTTTAATGTGGATTATTTTATTACCCAAGCGTTTTATAGTAACGAAACATGAAACAGGGACAATGCAATAAATCTGTGCAATAACTTATAATATTATGTGCACCAGTTATAAATCGCAAGATTATTATCGTGTCGAAAATATTCCATTCACTTTCTTCGTCCGAAAAAAAAATGGAATAACAATTATCGTGACGTTAATTGCCAAAATCATGTAACGCTGATTTAATGTGTGGTGTGTCGGATGGGCCAAAAATTTGGAGTTGGGCCTTGGCTCGTGTTGGTGACAATGAACGCACAACGACTCATTGGCTAAATATAAGTGTAGCGGCCCACCTGCGGCCGGGGCTTGACGCTCAGCTGTTCATGACGTACTCTTGGCCGTTCAGCGGTTTCCTCAAGCCACGACCTTTAAAATCTCTTAGCGCCAGATGATTATCTATTTTCCGGATTGACACTAGGATTACATTAAAATAACCTGAGAATTATCTCGAGTTTTTTACCCGTTCTATTTTAGTCATCCGTTCGCTGCTTTAAGCTTTGCTTTGCAAGTTTTCTTAGATTTTTATTACAACGATTCACATCAGATGTTTCGTTTTACTCATAAATGGATTTACTATAAGAACAACAAAGAAAATGTTTTTCTTATTTATTCATGGAAACGTTTGGATTTGTCTTAAATCAATGTAACCCTTAACCTTTAAAATAACACTTTGTCTTCAGTGTTTTATCGTGATAGCAGAGTGAAAAAACGTTAAGGCATAATCATAAAGCAAGTGAAGCATAAATATTAATAGAATCAATGTAATCATACAGATCAACAAAAAAAATAATGCATCCCTGAGTTAACCGATTTTTTTTTTCTTTGAACGGTTTTAATAGCAGTTTGCGGAGAGTGAGGCCAAGTTGAGATATAATTCTTTCGTACCCTTTCATAACAGTGCAATCGAATCAATGCCATAGCTAAGCTGTGATAACTTTTCACGCACCAATTTAAAGATCATCATATTAATTTATCAAGCTAACTCATTGCTGTCATACTTTTTATTCAGAAGCTATTCTAAATAAAGTGGATCTTAATAGGAGGTTGACTTTAAATATCAAGGTACTTTCATACATGTGAAGCAAATCCATCTCACTAGTATAAAAAACACAGCCAGTATTTAAAACAGCGGCAAAAAGCGAGTTGGTGTCGCCCGCGGTGTGTTATGTGCCATTAACCGACAAAATCACATTTCTTGAATGCATGCCTTTTAAGCCCCTGTATAACTATCTATACAATATGTGATAATGTATAGTGTGTACCCCATAACGGTTCAAAAGATACAGAAAGCATTAAATCAGATCAAATCAGGTCTGGCTGCGGAGATTAAGAAAGTGGGTCTCATTGGTTACCCTTCAAGTAGGATGAATGATGGATGAGGGTGATACGCCATTGTTACATAGTCGACATCTCACCCATCGAACAATTCGTTTTGGGAACACTTTCGATGTGCGTACAGCTAGTCGAATTCCTTGCCAGATTCTATATGTCCCGATAGCTATTACCTGGGGGTCTTTAAGTCAAGAGTAGGGCTTCCAATCCCGCAGCCTGAATTCAATCTTGGTATTAGCGGGACTACGGCCACCGTGATTGAAGAATCGATCAACCAAAAGGGTTCCTGCCTGGGTACGTTCATAGACATCGAAGGAGCCTTCGACAAAACAAACTTCTCCAGCATAAGAGCCGCACTCTCCAGACATAGGGTACAGCAGGTACTTATTGATTGGATTACAATTATGCTAAGCAAACGTGTGGTTCACCTTGAGGAAGACCAGCAGGTAGCCTTAATAGCCAGAGGCTGTCCACAGGGTGGGGTGCTATCACCTCTCCTCTGGAATCTAGTGATCAAAGACTTCATCACGAAACTCAACGCTCACCTTTATTACACAATAGGCTATGCAGACAACCTCACGATCCTCGTGCCTGGGAAGGTAACAGGAACTATCTGTAACCTCACCCAGCAAGCATTACGCATCGTGGAGCGATGGTGCAGGGAGTATGATTTGTCGGAAAACCCCACTAAAACCGAATTAATCTTGTTCACTCATAAACGAATACTAGGCCCTCATCGCCTACCTAAGCTGTTCAATACAGAACTCCAGTTGTCTAGCGAGGTTAAATACCTGGGGGTCATAATGGACTGTAAACTAAACTGGAGTAACCATCTAGACTATAAATTAAACAGGGCTTGCATCACCTTCTGGCAATGCAAGAAAATGATAGGTAAGAAGTGGGGCCTATTCCCAAAAAACACTATGTGGTTGTACAACGCTGTAATTCGGCCCATGATTACCTACGGGGCCGTGGTGTGGTGGCCCCGCACCAACCTTGTCACAGCCATTAACAACGCATGCAAAGGCTGGCCTGCATGGCGATAATGGGCTGCATGAGAACTACCCCGACAACAGCTGTGGAGGCTATGCTGGGGCTCCCGCCGCTCCATCTGTTCATACAACAGGAAGCGATGATGGCAGCAGTACGTCTCAAAACACTGGACCTCTGAGGTAAGATAGAAACAAGGCACACCGCTCTGCTTGAGGAACTCAACAACGAGCTCCCCATAACTTAAGATTCGTTTACAGATAACGTTCCAATATACATTGTTCATAACGAAGGCAGTTAATGACCGGGTGCCCAAACAAATTGTCTTTGACAAAAAATACAGAATCCAACTGTACGAGGATCACCGCTGCGAGGGGCTGTGCCCCTCTGAGGTACAGGTCTTCACCGATGGTTCCAAAACAGGTACTGGTACGGGTGCAGGAGTCTTTTCGGAGGATCTTAACATTCGTATAGCCAGACCATTGGGGGTCTACAACACAGTGTTTCAGGCCGAGTGCCTGGGGATCTCACTGGCAGCTTCAGCTATTATAAACAGGGAAGTTGTGGACCACTCAATACGCATACTTTCGGACAGCATGGCAGTCCTGCAAGCACTGAGCAGCCACACAGTTAACTCCGGGCCGATCTTGGAGTGTCACAATCTCCTCAACCAGGTTGGTAGACACAACAATATAACCATTCAATGGATCAAAGGACACAGCGACTCCCAAGGCAACGATGCAGTGGACGAACTCGCTAGAAGGGCTTCGAGTATGGCGATTATGGGACCTGAACCCATTGCACCACTCCCCTTCGGTTATCTGCGTCACCTGGTAAGGAAACGTACCAGAGACCTACACCACAAACCAGGAGAACCGTGGTGAGTGCAGGCAGGCTAAAGAGGCTCTCCCGACCCTTGATGGCCGCTTGTCAAAACAGGTCCTACGACTGTCTAAACCGCAATTGCGGCTGATGACAGCCGACCTTACCGGTCATGGATCCTTTAATAAACACCTCTATGTAATAGGAGTCACAGACAGCCCACTATGCAGAGCCTGCATGGAGGAGGACGAAACAGCAGCACACCTGCTACTGAGCTGCCCTGCAGTCGCGGACTACAGGACTAAATACTTCGGCAAACCAGGTACCCTCCGAGAAACGGTAAGCAAAACGAGGGCGTTGCTCGCCTTCCTGGGGGAGTTGGCATGGATAGAATGAAAAGATCCTTAACCCTTACGCAAAATACGCGCTTGGTCGTGGAGTTGCGGATACCTGCCCGACATACATACATACATACATAGCGGGACTACGAATTTTCAATCCCGCGGGATCTCGGTATTTGCGGGATCCCGCATATTGAAAATTAACCCTAATCACATTTATATAAGGCAAATAAAACAATGAATTAATCAACTAACTCCACATTTATTTACGTATTACTATTAGTATGAAATCAATCAAATTACACCGTTTATTTATCACAAAAAAACAATGAATTAATCTACTAACTCCACATTTATTTAAGCATTACTACTAGTATGAGATCAATCAAATTATACCGTTTATTTATCCCAAAAATAACAATGAATTAATCAACTAACTCCACATTTATTTACGTATTACTATTAGTATGACATCAATCAAATTGCACCGTTTTTTCTTCACATAAAACTAACAAATACTCAATAAAAACCTTTACTGATATTTTAGGCTACAAACTCAGACTACCACTGACTGAAATTCGGCTACTTAAGCTGTGAAAAACGGGCGACGTCGGCCCCCGCGTTGTTTGCAACACTGCCTGCCGCCAGTCACCGAGAAATCGCGCTCGCGTGAGGTCGCATGCATGCTTTTTTTCAATGACGCGGGATCCCGCAATACCGAGATCTCGGTATTCCGGGATTGAAAGCCTTAGTCAAGAGTGAATAATATACTTCTCGTTAAGCTTGCTTCATCTTTCCCCACATCATCGCTTACCATCACGTGAAATGGTTGTCATACGGTTTGTCGAATTTTGCCAATTAAAGCGCAAAAAGACGTTGCTTGAATGCAGCTTACATATGAGAGTTTATTGCTATTGCTGCACAGCTATATAATAATAATTTTCCACATAACATACCACAACAAAGGGCTGTGTAGGTGTTGCTATAATAACAGAGGATTAGTGATCGAGCGATGCGGTTCATCCTCGACTTATGATCTCGTTTACGACATGGGAATGATGGCGCTATTGAATACAATTTTACTACGGCTTAGTAACACTTTATATTAAATGCGTAAATAAGCAGATAAAAGAGCTTAAACTAATATTTTCAACCGACGACAAAAAGAGGAGGTTATCAATTCGACGCGTATATATATATATTTTTTTGTGTATGATCATCGATTACTCGAAGACGGCTGAACCGATTTGGAAAATTCTTTTTTTGATTGAAAGGGTATACTTCGAAATTGGTCCCATTTTCATAAACGTCAGGATCTGATGATAGGATCCTGGAGAAATCGAGGGAACTCTTCAAATATTATAGGCATACCTATGACGTTTTGGGTATTTATTAAAGTAACTTGTGCAGTTGCTCTCAAAAAGTACCATTTGAGGAAGTGGAACTGATGATGAAGACCACAGATGGCCGCCGAAACTACTCAATAATAAGTATTGAGTGGATTGCGATTCGATTACTTGAATATGGATGTTAAGCACTTTACGCTCGTCACAATGCATATGGTGATGTAGAGCTGATGGTGAAGTACCAGGAGAACTCCTCAACAATTAACGGCCCAGCATTGGGAAAAGCAATATTTTGTAAAAGGTGAAGTAGTTGACATTTAGGCTCTTGTAACTAGGTAAATTAAAAATAGACCAACTAAAAAGAGTGAAATAAAAAATTTTTACCAAAAAATTAAACCGACTCCCAAAAAACACTGCAAAGTGAAAAATAACTTTAATTTCAGAAATCGGTGCCAAAAACGAAAATACAAAACTAAAGACACCGACTACCGAAATTAAAGTTATTTTTCACTTTGCAGTGTTTTTTGGGAGTCGGTTTAATTTTTTGGTAAAAAGTTTTTTTAATAGAACGGTTGCCTAACTGACCTCTACAACCCAGTAGCTGGGTAACACCACTACCGTATCACTTGATATGACTGGTATCAGGTTCAGGCGGAGGTTTTTTTCGTACTTTACCTTGAATTTCAACCAGTAAGGCTTTTAATATTTTAGCCACAAGTTCATTTTGCAAAATAATGAAACATTTATTTTTATTATACCTAATGTAAATATAGATGACTTTATATGCAGTCTGTAGATTTGATATAATAACTTTATACAATCTAAAGAAGCACAAAATATAATCTCCAACATATTATATTCAGAATACCCTATTAATCACTTCCTAAAATCCCAATCCAAACCCTCTTCAGATCGTGGCCCTGGATCGTATTGGCAGTCGAAAGAAAAGGATGGGCTTTTAGTCAGTAGAAGTCTGACACTCCCTCTTTCGCTCCACCTAGAGCAAAAGGAGTCATTAGACAATTCTCACACCGAAAAAGATGGACTGTCTTCAGAAGGCATTGCTTACCTTAAAGATCGATAAATCCACATGCTAACGGGAAAATGGCTACAAACATAGGTAAATTTTTTTATTTCTACTAGGTAATTTTAGATAATACTCAAAATGCCTAGGATTTACCATATACATTTTGCACCACGTTTCCTGATCAGCTTACAATACTCTATTTGCTTGTTGAAAGCTACACTAACGCTGCGTGCCATTGTCTACTTTTATAAGCTTTTATTAATATTGCAAACTGAATCAGACAGAAAACTTCATTTTCATCAACATTCCCCATCTAGAATTAGCTCCGGAGAAAGTAACACCTCAATGGTCAACAATACAGACAGGACTTTATTATTTCTTTACTAGTTTTGGCTCGTGAATTGTTAGCACGATATTTGATACAATTTTTCAGTCCCTTTTTTTGAAAAATTATCTAATGACTTCTCCCGCTCTGAGTTAAGCGGACGGGTGTGTCAGACTTCTACTGACTAAAAACCCACCCTATTCCGTCAGCTGCCCTTAAGTTCCAGGGCCGCAGTATCTCGTTAGAACATTCCCGCAACACCGGTAGGATTTTTTTCAGTCCCTTCAATCCAGGGACTGAAAGCGGTTACGGTATACGGTTACGATACCTGTATAAAATAAATGTACCTTAATAAAATAAAGGTAAGGCTATACCGTTATTTAACCTTTATGCGATATCGGTACCGAAAAACATAGAATTGACCGTTGCAGGACGTGGAACGACGGTTGTGAGGCACCGGCAAGGGTGGGCAAAGCACAGGCGTGCGCGCCGGCTACCCTGTTAAAACCTGCTTTTGTCGCTTGTCGCCGGACGCTCGCACACAGTGACCACTAATACTCTATTCCTCTATAAAAGTTGTGTTGTGTGTGTCGTGTTATTTAGAAAATAATTATGGGACGAAAATGTAAAAACGCAGTTTATGCGTTTTTTTCATTTTCAAAAGAAAATAATTCTTCTACTTGCCAAGTGTTTGGATGCTCAGCCGTACTAAAAGTAAGTTCATATCTGATTATTTTATACAATACATACATACTCAGTATCTACCGGTCAGTGATTGACATGCTACTTTTTATTTTTTCGAAGATAAAAAGACCTACCTACCCATACTTTTTTTACTATAGCACTAAACAATGCTTGAAAGAAGTTACCTATAATGCTGGCTCCAAACAATTGTCCAACATTCCAACACAAACTAACGATGTGTGGTGGGTCCGTTCGTGTGGCTGACCAACTTCTTTGATCTGCTTAGGATTTACCGCCATCCAACCGCCATCATCGGAGCGATCGCGTAACAACAACACTTAATCCAATACGTTTAAACGTGTACGAACTCAAACGAACAATCTTCTTGGACAGTTCAGTTGGACTTTTGGACGATTATTTCGAGAGAGATAACAGGTTGTATTTTAAAGAAAAATTTAACACTAAAAATTGATACAAAACTTAATTCTCTATAATGTGTCAAAGGTTTACATCATAAATGATCTAAAGAAGCAGAGGTTGCAAACATGAAACGGATTGATGATGTCATCTATTGAATTGAAAAATCTATTAAATGTGTTTCTCTCCTGTTTCTTTGAGCCTCTTAATAAAACATATAAATGTATACTAGAGATGCGCCGAATGTAGGTTCAACCGAATACGACTGTTCGGCCGAATATTCGGTCCAAAATGTACCGAACCGAATATTCGGCCAGGTTCGATTCTGAGCGATATTAAAAAAAAACTTTTTATCTCTTCTATCTTTGTATTATATCTATTAGATTAAAACTACAAATAGTTACGACAACTCCTAGTTTTTATGTTGCAAATTAATATTTGTTACATAAGTTTTTTTAGGGTTCCGTAGCCGAATGGCAAAAAACGGAACCCTTATAGTTTCGCCATGTCTGTCCGTCTGTCTGTCTGTCCGTCTGTCCGTCCGTCCGTCCGTCCGTATGTCACAGCCATTTTATTCCGAAACTATTAGGACTATACATGTGAAACTTAGTAGGTAGATAGATGTGTTCTGTAAACCTCTTTCTGATTTTTAGAAAAAAATTAAAAAATATTTATCAAAAATAAAAAAAATAAAAAATCATTTATTTATTTTTCAGGTCCAAGATCCATATAAAATAAAATAATATAAAATAACTTATAAAATAAATATAACTTACTTAACTTAAACAGATTAAATTACAATTACAATTTATTAATTTGTTTACAGGATGTTTGTTAATAGATACCTATATAATTCTGAAAGGGGGTTAACGTTCTCATTATAATAAACAACTTTTAAAACTGTAAATCAACTGTTCCATACAAGTTTCGAATGTAAACATTGAATTTTGTATGGAACAGCAGATTCTTTTTCGCGATTCCATAGTTGGGTTTAAGTAAAAATTGATCATTATAATGAGTAGGTATAAACCTATTGACAAACACCCTGTAGATAAACTATAACATCCCAAAAATATCAAGAATTACTTCAATAAAGCGCTTTTTTATTGAAGTAATTCTTGATATTTTCTCTTATAATGAACAATTTTTACTTTAACCCAACTATGGAATCGCGAAAAAAAATCTGCGGTTCCATACAAAATTCAATGTTTACATTCGAAACTTGTATGGAACAGCTGATTATTTTTCGCGATTCCAGAGTTGATTTACAGTTTTAAAAGTTGTTTATTATAATGAGCACGTTAACCCCCTTTCAGAATTATATAGGTATCTATTAACAAACATCCTGTAAACAAATTAATAAATTGTAATTTAATCTGTTTGTAATTTTAAATTAATAACTTTTCACTAAATGCATATAAAATTTTATACGGTACTTGCTTAAAAAAAACAACTTAATTTCTTTTTATCTGTCCGTCTGTTTGTTCCGGCTATTCGTTGATATGACTGGACGAATTTTAACGGGACTTTCACTCGCAGATAACTAATGTAATGAGGAGTACCTACTTAGGCTACTTTTATTTTAGAAACCGGAGCTCGGAGGTGCGTTATATTTTTCACGCTGACAAAGTCACGGGTGGAGCGCTATTCATTCTATATAACTTTTGCCCGCGGCTTCGCTTGCACAATTTTGAGATGTTTTACCACGGTAAAAAGTAGCCTGTAACTCTCCAGCCTATTAACAATCTCCAGACACAAAAATCATACCATAATATCGCTCCGTTGCGACGTGAAAGAAGGACAAACAAACAAACATACTTTCACATTTATAATATTAGTATGGATATGGATATTTAACATGATATTATTTATTTTCAGGGTGACCATGGAACAAATCTAATGTATCATTTGTCATCCAACCATCCCACTGAATACGCAATAGTTACTGAGCGGAACCGTTTGCTGAAAGATATTACAAATAAAGAAAACAGTATTACTGACGCGGTAGCCAGTACGAGCACAGGTGGTGTTACTGCTCCTTCTTCTAGCAGTAAAATTATTTATTTAAAAAATCAATGTGTCAATTTGGTGACAGTCCATGGAAGACCATTCTCAATTATTGACGATTTAGCTTTTAGAAACATTATTTCTATGACTCCCATCAATTCGAGAGAAGCCCAATCTTTAAATTCTCATTCTATAAAGCAATTTGTCTCGCAGATAGCAGAAAAGAAAAGAGCTGATATAGCTGCAGATATTAGAGGGCGAATGATTTCAATAAAAGTTGACAGCGCCACTCGGTTAGATCGATCATTTTTTGCAGTGAATGCTCAATATATTGCAGATGGTTCTATACACATAAAACATTTAGGTGTTGTAGAGTTGCATGCCAGGAGCACTGCAGAATATTTAAAAGAAAAATTACTTTATGTTCTAAGAAAGTATAAAATTAATATAGAACAAATTTACTCGATCACGACAGACAATGGTGCGAATATGGTCAAAATGGTCCGACTGTTGAACGATGAATTAAATGACTCGGGCTCAGATGAAGAGTTTAACCAGGATATGGAAATGGAACCCATACAAATATCACTACAAAGTGACTCTGATGATACAGAGCGGGGATACTGTATAACGTCGGTTCGGTGCGCAGCACACACCTTGCAGCTTGCTGTTAACGATGCTATAAATGAAGATGAATCCATATGTATACTGGAAGAAGCTCGTGCTATTGTGCGGAAACTTCGAACCCCTACAATGAAAAATATTCTCCAAATAGCAACAAAAAATAAACCTATTCTGGACATAACTACGCGTTGGCATTCAACATTAGATATGATAGAAAGATTAATTGAATTAAGAGAGTATTGTTCAAGTAACCCCGGTGAAATTTTATTTGTCACTCCAACCACTTGGGATGCTTTACTTGACCTGATTAATGCACTGAAACCAGCTAAAGTGTTGACCAAATTATTACAAGAAGAGCAATTAACTCTTGGAGACTTTTACTACCACTGGTCCAGATGTTATTTGGAGACATCGCACGTGCAGGTACCGCTAGCGCAACTGATATGCAGTCACATGAAAATAAGAGAAAAGCAACTTATGCTCAACTCCACCTTCGTGGGCGCTTTATATCTAGATCCTAGATTTCAGGTCGTGCTGTCAGTCGAGGAAGAACTTTTAGCCATCAGACATCTTAATGAAACTTGGTTGCGAATATTAAAAGTAGAGGCAGATGTCATGCCAACAGAAACTGATAATCAAGATACATCTCAAACGGTTTCCGTTGTTGTAGATGAAATGGAATTGATTCTATCTCAAACCGAACAATTGAAAAGATGTTCTCAGCGTGAGCACTATATCCAAACTCGTGCAAATATAACAGCTATTTTAGAGAACTTTTCTGCTCATCCACGACTACCAACTAATCAAAATATAATACAATTTTGGAAAAGTAAAGCATTGAGCGAGCCGCAATTGTATCGCTTGGCAAGTACAGTTCTAGCTACCCCAGCCACACAAGTTAGCGTAGAACGCTTATTTTCATCGTTAAAATTTATATTAAATGATTTGCGTTATAATTTAAATAACAACATAGTCGAGGACATTTTGATTTTAAGAAACAACAGTTAAATATTGTTATTTAAAAATATATTGACAACTCTTTCTCTTTTTAATGATAAAACCTTTGTTTAAGACATTTGTGTTAAATAGAGTATTTGACTTTTTTATTACGTTTTTAAATAGTATGTCAATTGTGGAGCAATGTTGCAAAAGTAGAGTATGATTAAACGGCATTTAAATTTTATGATTCATAATAACTTGTATTTTCTAAACATACGACTAAACACTCAAATTCTCAAATACCCTATAATAACTTTTTTTGAGCATCCATCTGTGATTTGTAGTAAAAGCGACTGATTAGGATTTTAATTAATATAATTTATTATGTTGAAATTTTAAGACTTAGAAGAAAAAAAATATGTTATACTATACCTGACACAATGTTGAATAGTATAATTGACTCTGTGTAAAGTTTTCTGTGATGTCTTATACAGGATGTTTGTTAATATGTATATGGGGTTAACCTACTCATCATAATGAACAACTTTTACTATACCTACTCTGGAAACGCGAAAAAAATCAGCTGTTCTATACAAAGTTCAATGCCTACATTCGAAACTTGTATGGAACAGCTGACTTTTTTTTTCGCAATTCCAAAGTTGGTTTATAGTAAAAGTTGTTAATTATGATGAGAACGTTAACCCCCTTTTGGGATTATTAACAAAATTATCTTATCTATGGTTAATCATTGGTTCATAATTATACTAGATGATTAAACTAAATAATGATTAAAAGAAATAAATGATTCAATTTCAATATTTGTTTTATTAAATTTACCAAATAATCCTAGGTAGGAGACAATCATATGGCTTAGGTACAATTTAAGCAGCCTGCCGTTAATTAATAAGAATATATATTTTTTTATGTGTCACTTTTCTTCAGTATATCCAATATTTCCTTCATCTTATTGTAACGCATGTTTCCGTGAAACTTAGACATCTCCAATGCTACTATTTTCACAAAGAACTCGTTACATTCAGCTTCTTTTTCCTTACTCATGTTGTAGCCTTCGTATTCCGTCATAGTACCAATTTCTCTTGTTGTTGTAATAGTGTTATCTTTATGGGTACACATTTCTCCAGAGTTGGATAAATCATCATTAGTTTGATAATCACGCAGGTCCTTATGTAAATCAAAGGTGTGAGTTGCCTCATGGATATTTTTATCGATTTTTCTCGAATATATATGAAATCATCAAAAGGTTGAGAATCCGGAAATTCGATTCGTGTGAGCAACAGAAGGTTTCCTGGGCATTTTATTTTTATTTAATCATTTATTTTCAGGTTACAAAGACACTTTATTACAGTATAAGTATCCACATACGTATTTATTACTTACCTTTTTCTGTAATTATAACTTTTCGTGTGCTATTTGACATTGTTATCCACAAGAAATTATGCGTGGCGCATGTGACTTTGTGCCTCGAGAACAAGCCAAACTAATGCAATTTGATGAGAAACTCGCGCTACCGAACTAGGGGCCGTCAATATCCGTGTCTATCTCTATCATATCTTTATTAATTAAGGTTTTAGTACCGCTACCGAAATATACCTTTTTGTATTTATACACAAAAAGTTTCGGTACCGAAGTCAATTTGGATATCGAAATAAAGCGACAACCGTTATTTTTCGGTATGACGTCATACCGCAATTTAAAGATAGAGTAATTTTTGGGTTATTCAGTCCCTGCTTCAATCAGGTTTGATTTTTGTAGCCCTTAATAAAAATATGTTTTCTTTTTCCTTAATTTATTTATTCTTAAAAGCTAGTTTCTGTGAAATGTGCTACGAAAGCAAAGCCGCGGAAAAAAACATATATTTGCTCTTTCGTTTTCATCAGGAAATAGTAAGTCATTAAATCCTTACTATTTCCTGGATTACCACGACTATCTTACTTTGAAATTGTGATATAGGTATGTACTTGCATGCCCTCATCAAAGAAACGTCTGTCGTTGACTGAAATGGCGTCACATACCTAACTTTATATTCTTTTTGACTTTCATATTTATTTATTTAATAGCACACCAACGACTTATTCACTAGATCGTATACATATTTTTTTTTTAATGTTACAAATAGGAATAATTTGTAGTGAATTCATCATTTATAGGTGTGGCTAGCACTTGTATAAGCAATTAAAATATGAGTCCTTATTCACAGTCTAAGGCCCCACTACACTAAACACCAATAAATGCATTTAACACTGCGTGTATTTAGTACATCATTATTTCTTTGTGTATGATTAATAGTAACTGAAAGACGTTAAGTGTGTGAAGTATTTTATTTGTGACTATCATTCGCTCGCGACTTCATCTGAGTGGATTTCGAAATAATTTACAACCTATGGGACTAACAAATAATGCATCTTAATACCAATTAAAAAAAAAATTAGTATTGGATCATTAGTACCGAAGGGAGATTACCCTTATATATAACTGACATTAATGGATGCTTGAAATGTCAGTTGTTTGGATCTTTTCATTGAGAATTGAAAAAAAGTGTGCATTTGTCTTTTTACTGTATATGTATATTATACTAGCTTCTGCCCGCGACTTCGTCTGCGTAGAAGTCGAAAATATTCCACGGGATCCTGTCCCCGACTTGCTTGACAAAGATTATAATAGCTCGGCTACTAAACTCTTTTGCAAAAAAAACGGGCGTTTTAGATTTTTTCTCTACTTCAATGAACAAGAACAAGAAATAGGTTTTATTAATTTGACGATGTATTGGCATTATTTGAAGCATCCTGGCATGATTCTTTACGTTCCAAATTTAAAATTTGAAATTAATAAAAGAAAAATAATGATTATTGTGGATTATTCTAAAATTGCTTTACTAATGGCGCGAATTGCTGAAACGATTTTTAACTGATTACGATATTTTAAAACTTTTTGGATATTTTCTGCAAATTAAACAATTTAATCTTTCTTTTTACATTAAATACCACTTTTTGATATGAGTGATAAAGCGATAAGGGCCGGTAAAATTATAGCCCTACTTGAAGAAGGTTGTTCGCAAACTTACGTGACTCAGCGGCTAAATGTGAGTCGTTCAACTGTCCAGAGGACTTGGCAACGGTATCAAGAGACCGGTTCGGTCAAAAGAAGACCCGTTTCGGAAAGAAAACGATGCACAGAACCAAGAGATGACCGCTTTTTGGAGAGTCAGGCGTTGCGGAATCGTAAAGCGTCAAGTGTGGACCTGAAGAAGAGCCTTGAAGAAGTAAGAGGAGTAGAAGTTAGCTTGTGGACGGTCAGGAGGAGGCTTTTGGCTGCCAATATCAGGAGTTACCGCCCAGCTCGGGGCCCTAAATTACTCCGTGAGGACCGTGTTGCTCGACTTCAGTTTGCTCGGAACTGTGCTTCATGGACTCTGGAGGACTGGAATAAAGTATTGTTTTCTGATGAAGCTAGAATCTCTTTGTGTGGAGAGGACCGACGCCGGCGAGTGCTGCGAAGACCACGGGAACGCTATGCTGAAGTGTGTTTCGAAGAAATCACTCCTTATGGCGGAGGCTCCGTTATGTTTTGGGCAGCAATTAATTCGACGGAGCGTACGGAGTTAGTTTTCATAGAAAATGGAACATTAAATGCACACCGGTACATAATGGAAGTCCTAATTCCATATGCACAACCCACATTGACTGCACTTGGGGAAGATTCCATTTTTATGGACGACAATGCTCGCCCGCACCGTTCTGGCGACGTGGAAGCGTACATGCAAGAAGTTGGGATCCGTCGTTTAGATTGGCCAGTTCGAAGTCCTGACCTCAATCCAATTGAGCATGTCTGGGATGTTCTAAAGAGACGGGTAAGATCAGTGCAACCTGCTCCACAAAACATCAGGGAGCTAAAAAGAGTCATTGCAGAAGAGTGGGAACGTATTCCTCAAAACGTTATTAAAAACATCGTGGAAAGCATGCCCAGAAGGATTCAAGCTGTGATTTTGGCAAGAGGAGGTCACACTCGTTATTAGTTTTTTACATTTGTAACTTTATTTAATTAAAAAAAGTAAAAAAAAAATCTTGTCTTTATTACCGACCACTTCTTATTGTTTGGGCGTGTACATCGGTTTTAAAGAATCCGTCGTTTTTTTTTCTTTTAATTGCCCGAATTCACTTCACGCGCATTAATTTACACGATTATAAGTATACAGACTACGTCAAAGCAATAAATTTCATTTAATTAACTCAAATCGACCTTAGAACGTAAATTTCCTTAGGTACCCGTTTTTTTTGCAAAAGAGTGTATATATGATATAAAGATAATTTATAGCCTATAGCACTCAGGGATAATGCAGCTACATGTAAGCGAAAGAATTTCCAAAATCGGTTCGGTAGTTTAGGAGATGACCCCCTACATAAAAACTTACAAATTTTACCTCTTTATAATATTAGTATAGATTTGACCCCTTTACAACAAATGTGATTGCAGCAAAAAGACACCTTAGCCTTGATTTTTTCAAAAATTGCTAATTACTGTTGTTACTGTTATGTATCTATTTAGACATGGTTTATATTAAGATTATATTTAGATTATATAATTAAGATTATTAAGTGTTCACTGAAAGATTTTCCACTTTTAATTGGCGCACTGTTTACTATACTAGATATTTCCTGTATTTAATAGCTGTTAGTCATCCATACTTCTTAAATAAATTAATAAATACAATCAGATTCGGAATATCATTCTTGAATATGACCACGATCTTTTGAAATTCTGTATAGCGTTGATGCAGCGTTTTTGTCGCGTAAGTACACCGTGTAACCCCACAAGCGTTAACGACACATGCAAAAGCTGCGTCAGGTGTATATGTTGGACGAGTGTATACTGTCTAAGGCTCGTAAAACCATCTTCAAGGAGAGAGAAATTATAAAATGAGAAGCAAGTGAAATCACCGTATTAATATTAATATTTTCATCTCACATTCATCTTCTCGCTTGGGAGCATACGGTGCAACCGTACATATTTCCACGACACATGCAATATTCAGTTCACAGTATATTCGGGTATCAAGAAAGCTGTTCGTTCTTAAATTCATGTAAACCCATGAAGAGTTGTGAGTGTTTTTGGCCTTTTCTCGTATAAATGGGCATCCAGTTATTTGAATATTTGGATATAATTTTGCTTATATACATTGTACGCGTACCGTAGCAAAGAGTGAACTGCCAGAGATCTTCAATGAGGGTTGTTAGGCTTTGCCAACCTTTATCTTTCACCAGATTTTTAGAAGTTTCTAACGATACGAGAATACATCTATCAATAGAACTTAAAACGACATATTTACCATGTTTACGATTTGTTTCGAGTGTCCGATATTTCGGTATTGTTGCAACCTACATCACGGATGAACTGTTATTTTGTGATCATGTCGCATTTATTTCTAAAGATACTGATCGTGACCATGGTTTTAAAACTTATAACTTCGCAGTTAACATATTCAAGACATCTCGTCATGAACAACACATTTTTGGACCACAGAGTTAACACACTAATCTTCTTTCTTTGTGGGAGGTTATGTAATCGTAACTTCTGGTATTAATGAATACCTGATATCTGTATTAGGCGTATAGGCTATAAGGCTGTATAGGCCTCGTAGCTAGAGTGGTTGCAAGCGCAACTGGTCTCGGGTTCCATTTCCGGATCGGGCAAAAAGTACTATTGGGTTTTTCTGTAATGAATTTCTCAGTGGTCGCTGTTTACCTCAGTTTAATCGGATGCAGCTGATTATTAGTGTTTTAGATAGACATATTCTTTATTGTACACCATTACAGTAAAACAAATAAGGACTTAAGTAACGACAAAAAAGGGTGATACAATGACAAGCCTGTTGGTCAGTGGCCCTGACTGCTATGCGCAAGATCGTGGGTTCGATTCCCACCCAGGAAAAGTCCATTTTTTTGTTATGAGCACATCATTTGTTCTTTGTCTGGGTGTAATTTATCTATAATATGTATGTATTTAGAAATATATATGTATGTTTATCAGTTGTCTAGTACTCATAGCACAAGCTCTTATTAATTTGGGACTAGATGCCGTTGTGTGAAAGTCGTGGAATATTATTATTTCCTTTATTTCTAATTATACACATATAAATTACATTTTTAAATATTTCTATAAAACACAAAAAACATTTAAAAATATAAAAAATAGTAGCCCACCGGTATCGGGAACAGGGTCCAAGCTACCGGTGGTCAGGGCTCTAGAGAGAGGAACCTCCTAACGATACGCGCCGTGTTCAGGAGTACCGCTTACTATAGCAAGCCCTTGATCCAGCCGCCTAACGAGAGCCTCCTAAGGTGTTGGTCGAGGCTCTTGGCTATTAAGCCATTGGCTGAGATGACTATCGGTACAACGACTGCCGAGTTCACATCCCACATGTCGACAATCTCATGCGCCAAGTCAAGATATTTGATTTGTTTATCTTTCTCAGCTTTCACGAGGTTCTCGTCATGCGGGATAGTTATGTCGACAATCATGGCACGCCTCTCGTTTCGGTCCATCACCACTATATCAGGCTTATTGGCTACAATAGTCCTGTCAGTGATGATGGACCGATCCCAGTATAATGTGATATGGCCATTATCAAGAACTGGGTCGGGCACATACCTATAGTACGGCACTTCCGATTACACAAGAGAATATTTCAGAGCAAGTTGCTGATGAATAATCTTGGCTGCAAGGTTGTGCCTATGCAAGTATTCTCCATTAGCAAGACGAGAACAACTAGAGACAATGTGACGGATTGATTCACCCGGACGGTGACATGCCCACTTCAACTCTCGTCAACTTCGTCCATAATTGCACAGACAAAACCTTCGGTTTCCCCAAAGAGGTCACCGAAGCGCAACCAAGCTATGGACGCTAACTGGTCTACATCGGGTCCATGAAGGGCCCGGAAAAAACGTCCGTGTAGTTCCTTACTCTGCCATATCCTCCTTTGATCGTTAGTGTCTAGCACTGCAGGTTTGCACCAGTTCTCATTAGCCAAGGAGAGCGGGGTGAGTCCCTTGTCCACCGCTACTACATCTCGATGCATACCCACTTCAGAAGCAAGGAAATGTTCCCTGAGACTGCATACCTCGCGGTTGTGGAGAGTTTTAGCATTCAAAAAGCCTCGACCTCCACATTTCCGCGGGATATACAGCCTCACCACCGACGAGCGTGGGTGATGCATTCGATATGCAGTCAGCAATGTACGAACTCTCCTATCCAGGGCGTCAAGTTCAGTTTGAGTCCATTTGAGTACGCCGAAAGAGTATATCAACACTGGCATGATCCAACCGTTGAAGGCACGCACCTTGTTCTCGCCCGATAGAAGGCTTTTAAATACCTTCTTTAGGCGGCCAAAGAAGCGCTCCTTCAGCGATTGCTTCATGTCAACTACATTGATACCTAACGCTTCCGACATACCCAAATACTTATAGGTTTCGGTTGGAGAGAGGGATCTCAGGTTTATGGGATTCGAGGGTTGAGATCCCACGGATTCCACAATCTCCCCTCGCTTTACATGCATAATCGCACATTTGTCGACACCAAACTCCATCCTGATGGCACTACTGAAAGTTTCAGTTACCTTCAGTAGTTCCGTCAGCTGTAGACTAGTGGCGCCAATTTTTTTTAAATCATCCATGTAAAGGAGGTAAGAAATAACCTGACCACCTCTTTTCAACCTATAGCCTAGGCCTGAATTCTCCAGCAGTGTACTTAGAGGATTCAAGGCTAAGCAAAACCAAAGCGGACTCAAACTATCGCCCTGAAATATACCTCGCTCGATCCTTATCGGTTCGCTGTACCTTGGGATATATCGACATCCTGGATAGCGAAGAACTGTCCTCCATTGTCCCATACATGATGTCAGAAAGGTGCGTAAAGTTGCATTAATTTTATACAATTCTAACACCCTCATGAACCATGTATGAGGCACTGAGTCACAGGCCTTCTTGTAGTCTATCCAACATGTCGACAGATCTTTTTTGGAACGTCGAACCTGTTGGCTAATGGCCATATCAATGAGGAGTAGCTCCTTAGTACCGCGGGACCCATTCTTACATCCATTTTGAGAGGTAGACATGATGTGATTGTTGTCAATGTGTTTGTTAATTTTAGCTCTCAAAATGGATGTCAGAACCTTATAGACCGTAGGCAGACACGTGATTGGTCTATAATTTTTGGGGTCCGTGGTGCTACCAGATTTGTGGAGCAGGTGGGTAACTCCAGTGGTAAAGAACTCGGGTAGTGAGCCAGATTCTAGGGCAGATTGGTACTGAGACGCCAAGCGAGCGTGCGATCTTGTTAGCCATTTGATCCAAAAGTTATGCAGTCCATCCGGCCTTGGAGACTTCCAATTAGGCAGCGGACGAACTGCATTGGCTATATCATGGGGGCTGATGATGATTGCCCCCATTTCTGGTATTGGGTTGCACGCTTGCTTGACCTCCCGGGTCCAATCACCTTCGGTGTGACTGACAGGTACCGACCAGATGTTGCGCCAGAACGTACATAAGGCGTCATCATCGGGCAGGCACATATCAGTCGCACCTTGGTCCGGTCGATCCCAAGCCCTATATACCCACCTTTCGTTACTTCGGAAAGTGCGATTCTGGGTGAATCGCTCCACTCGCCGTCTATACCTTCGGATACGGTTTGCCCATGCATACACCTTCTGCTTTAGGAAGTCGATGCGCTCTGTGACACAGGACATATAATTATGTGGGTGGATATTGGTTCCCAAAAACGCCCGTCTCACAAAGCGCATCACTTTCGGGCGAGTGTTGCCCTCCCTAAAGCAAATAAGTTTGCCAATGAGTGCCCTGGCCTCACCAATACGGCGCTCGATCCTACACTGCCAAGCTGGGACAGCGGGTTTAACTCGTATAGCTATGTCATTAGAAACTTATATCAGGCAACATGTTGCGATATTCCCGAATAGCACATTCCAAAGCACTCCTCAATTGCTCATTATACTGGGTACTTACATTTGTAACTCTGTCACTACTTTCTTCAACTTGAATGTTGGGCTGTGGTGGTGCCACCACAGTCGGCGTCGGATGTGAAGTGACACAGCTACTCATTTCCGAATGGAGGCGATCAAGTACGGCTTCATCCAACATACGCTTACGTTGGATGACACGCACTTGATCCGATAGTCGCTGGGCCGAAACTTTGACAGTTGGCTCAAGTAGGTACCTGAAACAGAGAGAGCATCCGACCACGGTACGCAGTCAGGTTAGTTCCCCCTCTGTAGCCCCATAGTATGAGCGCATGACGTTCTCATTAATGGATTGAGTCCATCGCATGCGCTGCACACTTCCACCGGCAGCGGGAACCCTATCAGAGGCCGGTGGGCCTCGAGGTTCCAAGCAGTCCGGAGGTCGGCCTCTTCTCCGTCGACGCGCAGGTGGTGGTGTCGTCGGCGGCGAGAAGTATTCGTCACTCGAGCTCGACGCAACTGCAGCGGCCGGAGTCTCTTCACTCACGGCTGGAGCAGGTCCCAGCGGCTGCGAGGCGGAGCTGAGCGACGATTCCGAAGATCTTGGGCGTGTAGACTCGAGCAATCGTGCCCGGTTTCTCGTCAACATTCTTTATGCACGAAGTTGTCATTCATACTTGGTCTATTTCCATATTCTATGTTCTATGTTCTTCGTCTATTTTAGATGTGCATGTGGATTGTAGTTTTTTTTTAACTATTTTCGTTTTAAAGAACATTTTATTATTATTATTACAATGGGCGGCCTTATCGCTAAAAGGGGTCTATTACAGACAACCTTTCCTGTCTCTCTGTCCTCCACAATCCTGTAGCTGGTTACCACGATACCACTTGGCTAGGCCAGAGTCAGATTTACTGGATTTTGACCACCCGTAACGATGACGTGGTTCGGACAACCTACTATACCTATTAATGCTTAGTATCAACGTGGCAATCCATCAAAAACTAATATGTAAGTAACCTAATTCTCCACAGACATTTCGTGACTATAGTTAATCGAATAGATGAGCTACTACAGGTACTATAACGAATTCAATTAGATGGAAAACTTACTTACGCCATGTTTTAATAGCGGCATAATACTATTATTTTAACACTAATTGGTAGCATGGTTTGCTTCCGCAAATATTATGAAGGAACCCTTTAATTTGAGTAGTACAATGAGCAAAAACACTATCTCTAACATAATTTAAAATGAATGTAGGTTTACTTAATGAATATTTGCATATTAAAATGTTTTGTCCAAAGAGTACGATATAGTACAAAATACCTAACATGATGGATATTAATGAATACCGGGTAGATACTAATTTTCATCTACAGAGGATTTTCAATGTTAAAATAGAAAATACCTCGAATGATGAAAATAAATGAATACCTCGTATTAATTTTCATTCTTTGAGTTTCGAACCCATTTATTATCAAGTTCGAAAATATTCTTCTAAATATAGGCAAAGGAGATGTTCCAGAGATGTATGGAGCCTGGGCTACCATTAGTACACCACATGTAAATATTGCTGTATAATGTAGTAACCGTTTTTTAATATTAATTTTCTATGATTTCGCTTTATTTTAGTGTGATATTCAAATTAACTCGGTCGAGGAGAGCAACACAATAAATATGGATCAGCCATGTTGCTATTAAACAATGATGCGAATGTCATTTTGACATGTCAGTTTGACGGATCGTGTTTTTGACGTCTCGGAGGTCGATATATATTTTTGTAACTACAATAAAATATCAACATACGAATTCCGAAAATACTTAGGATTCCTTATAGTTATACTTATAAAATAAGACCACAGGATAATTATATTACTGCTTTACGGCGGCACATCTTTTACCTAATACATATTTCAGTAGCTAAAGATTGGTTATATTGGAAACATAAAACGAAGGCTTTAATGTTACTTTGTGTAGCAAAATGTGCTATTTCATTATTTAGTGCTTGTCAATAATCTCTGGACTTCGATAATGCATAGAAGAGCAGTGAACTGTTCTGTGAGTTGTAGATAACTATTACTCCTATAAAACTCCAAATAAGTTCTGTAATTGGTGACATTAAGAGGATGGAAAACCAGCCATAAGAAGTATATAAATAAAACAACTTGTAGAGACTTAAATATATATATTTATTCCGCATTATCCCTTATCAATACTCCATCCAGGAAAAAAGCCGCGGCTTCTATGCTGTCCAAAATATAGTTCATTTTCATCTATAACAGAGGTACACTGCAGGCACGTACATAAACTAGAATAAATATGAGTTAAAATCTATTAGAATATGGAAAGTGGGAAGATAACATCGTATAGTAATAGCATGTTAAGAAAATAATAAGTAAATGCACGGGTTAATGCAGACATACTTGAAACTGAACTTGTCATTGTAGAATAAACAACGACGAAACCGTAAACAACGATATCTAAATCACAGGCGAATCAAAAACCATATAACAAAGCTGGGATCAATAGAGAAGTAATCAATCAATGTCTTTAGAAATAATCTGGGTCGTAAAACAAAATAATCATTAAAAACTCCGAAATCATTCAATCTAACACAGCGAAAACACATAACGACTCACTAGGCTTGGGTAAAAATATCGATATTTTTCATAAAATAATCGATAAATATAGACAATATTTTAAATCTCAATAAATCGATATTTTTTAATTCACTTTAGTATACTATTGGTCTCAGTGACACTAATCTTGTCAGATCTGGGAAGTAGTCCAAATGTCGCACCAGATCGTCAGCATGTTTGCATCATCAAAATATGCATATATCTTCAGATTAATTTTCTTTTCTTGGCCTCGCGAAGCGTAAGGGCGTGTCAAAATTCTACTGAATAAAAACCCACCCTGTTCCCTTCCAGCTGCCCTTAAGTTCCGGGGCCACGGTATCTCGTTAGAACATTCCCGCAACCCCGGCAGGCAATGGTCCTATGAGGCCCCGTCACTGGTGCTGACAGCTCTTAGAGGCGCGCGTGGAACATAACGCGCCGCCGACGCGGACCTGGTCCTTACCGGACAGTGAACTACCCCTGCTCGCAGTCTGCAAGCCTGCGTCTACGGTGGCCGGAGATCAGCTCGCGATCCCGACGCCCGGTGTGTCTCCTGCGGTGGCTCGAGTCCATGTTACCTACGTACATTACCTTTACGGAAAATATCTATTTTTGACTTGATAATAATTCATATAGATTAAAAATATCGATTCGATATTAATCGATATATTTTTTTCACTTGCCCATCTCTACGACTCACAGAAAGACACCAAACGTCATGAAACTTAAATCTGTCAAACACGACTGTCATGGCTGCCCTAAAACAAGGGTTGTCATAATAAAAATCTTCCCAAATAATAATTTATCACAGCTCTACCCGTCTCCAAATAATTTTTTGAGTATTTTTATGGTAATCTCTATTATTTTTTCTATTTATCTATGTGGTGTACTAATGGTAGCCCAAAATGAAACATCTCCTTTCTTGGAAACTTTATGCTTTATCTAAAATTAATAAGTTCATATTTTCAATATTTAGATTAGATTATAGATAGAGATGAAGATTACTCCTGCTTACTTTTTGCCCATTTTTATTTTCAGCAAAAACAAAAGTAATCTATCTCTAAAGTCTAATCTATCTCTATACCAAATTTCATAAAAAAAAATGATTAAGTAGTTTAGACGTGAAAGTGTAACCGACAGAAAATGTTATGTTCGCATTTATAATAAACATTAGTTGGGATTTAAGGAGCGATATAAAAAATGTTTAAAATCTTTCCTTATCTTTATATATATCCTATTTATATGGGAGATGTGTGGAAATCGCGTCATTATTATTGCCATTATTCACGAATTAAAAGAATATTAAATCAAAATTATGGTAGATCTGACATGGCCTTTAGTAACTAAATATTTCTACAATGCTTCAAGCGGAAAAGAAAAGGTAAGAAAAAAGTATTCTACCATCTTCGTTCGTTATGACTCGTTGTTATTTCAGCCTAGCATGAGCCTTGGATCTTACAGCACTCATAAGACGAAATATTATGAGCACACATGATGCACTTCACGTGTTTGTAGTATTTTGAGATCTACGCGGAAATATAAGAGATAGCTATGACACGGCAAGTCTAGAGTGGTAACGCAATAAACATATTACCTATTACCATACGGTGTGAACAGTGTACCTGTATGAACCAACACTGTTTTGATTGTACAGTTGTGATAAATTTCTTCTTCAAAACTTGATGGTAGCGGAAATGTAAACAAAATGCGATTCTAGTTTATTTTTTAAACAAAATTCAAGAAGAATACTTACTTTAACCACAGAATACTTAATAGTACCTACAAGTACAGAAAATTCACTCCCCAAAATCAATAGGGACTCTTGGCACGTTAGAATAAAGTGCAGTTCAGATCGCACAGTGCTTAATAACCTACTGCTATATTTACCTACAAGTCGCGTCTCTTTCTATCGCGTATCGCTTACCTTTTCTGAAGACGTTAGGGTTGTCTTCAATTAGAAATAATTTAATCCGTTTTTAACTACCAATTAGGTATAAACCTAGGCTAAATCTTAATAGTATACTATTTATGTACCTATTTTGTGGTAGTATGTAGTCGTAACAGAAAAGTATTTTATTTTTATCCACACGGTGTACGTTAGTGTGTAGGTCGCCGCATGTACTTGCCTTTTCGATACCTACACGCGGAGTGAAACAGGCCTGCTTTTATGTGCATAGTAACCGTGTATTATGTCAATTTTGGTGCACAATAAATAATTGAATTAAATAATTATAGGATACTCATACACTAATCTTGATATTGGCTCATTTATAATGGAGAATTTGAATGTAGAATCGCAATTTTTTCTGAATGGTGCTGTAATTTCTTTGCGGCTCAACTAGAATAGGAACATTGTAAAAAAAAAATTGTAAACGCAACCAGTTTACCAAAAATATACATAAATAATAATAACAGAATGGAATCCAAAATGTCAATCAGGTACAAAAATTGTAAACAAATGTATTTCTCTCTCTCGCGAAAACGATTTTTTCTAATGCAGCAGTATGAGCGTTACGTCACCGGTTGAAGTTGGACTTCTCGTTCTAATTCCCAACTTTAAAGCTTTATCAAATTAAATATTTTGTAAATATCAGGTGAGATGGTGGTCAATCGCGAGCCTATTTTAAATTTAAAAAAAGTTATCGCTTAGTAAAACTAAAAATATTTTATAAAGCAAATAAAACTACCAGCCACCGGCAACCAGAGACGACCTGAGATATAAATCGGATCGAGGATTCGAATCGAAGAAATTGTATCGAATCGAGTATATACATAATACAAGCAAGAAGAAGAGAAATATGAAAACAAGACATGCATATTGCCTCGTTTCATTTCATTTGTTCTAATCTACATCTTGAAAACATATAATTTTTGTGCATCGTTACATTTGTTAATTATTACCAAGACTACTTTACTTACATACGTATATAAATTCTCACAGAGGACTGGTAGTAATAATTGACATTCCATTATCGGAATTTTCAGTGTCATGGAGTGGGTAAACAATTTACTGGACATTTTTGCCCAACCACAGGAGCTCATCATGCACAATAATTATGTATTTTCGAACGAAATTCCCCACATTTTAAACGATATTTAAGAGTAGGTACATGTAAAACGATTATATCTGACTCAATTTTAATTACTGTTTACTTTATTTACGTCATAGCAAGTACCTCTTCACATGATTATACTCCATACACCAAATATTTGGTGACGGGAATATAATGGCAAATGTATCGATAGGCCGCATAAACAACGTTCAAGCTAAAGTGCCCATCTATTCGCCACCTTAGAGGTTAACGACTTTGAAGTGATTTAGATAAAGAATCTCAAACAGCTTGTTTTCTCTTACATTAGAGAGTATCTAAGCCAATTAAGCCAATGCCATAATTTGCTTTATCAATCTTTATCATAAAAATAGCACCTATTTATTGTCACACCCCTACATATCAATATACAGTTTTTTTTAAGCCATGTCATAGTTTTAGAGATATTACAGATAGTCCAAAAGCAATGATTTGTAATAGTTGTAAGAGGGTTATCAAAGTGGCTGAATAAACATTTTTCAATGGATGAATTATATTTTACTATAATGTATCGAGGTCGATAAAACTCTGGTAAAAAACTCAGGTTTATAAAACTCTGTATTTCAGGCATATTGGCTCTATTTATATTGCGAAAGAAATCTTCGCTCCTTCAGAATCATTGATGCAAAAACTATGCACATAGCAACTATAATTTATGAATTCAAAAAGAAAACAAACTTCATAACAAGAAATATTTATTCAAACTACGAACTGCATTGTTGTGTAGTGAATACAATTACAGTTCTACATTCAGGTTCAGACTTAGTTACAAACTTTCATTGAACTTAAACTTTGAGCACCTGATTTCATAACATTTTTATAACGGAGAATCAGAAATAAATAAAGTATTAACAACATTTAATTATCTATGTGAAAAAATGGGTTTTTGAAACTGGCTACGTAGGCTTTTAAGTCATGTTTTTGTTTTATTTATTTATTAATGTAGGAAAAATTAACAGTTGCGTATTAAAAAATAACAAAAATGTCTTAAACTATAAACTTATCTAATACACAACCCACAACATTTTCCTCAGATTACTGTAAAATTTTAAATCAATTTAAATCAATCTGTGAGCAGACATTTGCAGAATTGTTCAACCACGATATTAATTATTATAATAAACAAACCTTAGCCTAATACATAAAGTTTAAGCCATTGTACTAACAATAGTTTCTTATTTTGTGTATGAGTGTGTAGTTGTGTATGTTTACTAACAAAACATTTGACTGTATTGGAAATTGGTTTCTTTTTGTAGTATTTATAGCAGACAATCTTTAGCTGGTTAATACAATATCCTTAGGAAAGATTACTGTCAGATTTTCAGGCATCTGACTAATCATAACGATTTTCAAAGATGTACAAATGACAGCCGACCAATGGTTTAACGTTCTTTCCGGAGCATGGAAGAATCTAGATAATCGTATCGTACTAATATTATAAATGCGAAAGTTTGTGAGTGGATGGATGTTTGTTACTCTTTCACACAAAAACTACTGAACGGATCTGAATGAAATTTGGTCAGTAGATAATTGACATTCTGGAATAACACATAGGCTACTTTTTATCCCGAAATTCCCACGGGTTCAGAATTTGCGCGGGAAAACCTTCCCACGCGAACGAAGTCGCGGGCAGAAGCTAGTATGTTATAATAATCACCCATCCATAGATCGACCTCGGTAAGCATTACTTAATCTTGAAGATCAAATCTAGCGGCTGTTTTTATTAATCCACGAGCCGGTGATTTATGAATAAAAACAATTTTCAGTTAATTTCACGATAAATTTTTTTGTGACATAGTACATGCGTAATGTAGGTAATAATTTGACCCCACTGTATACTGACATTGCTATTTTAATTTGACATTTATTTAAATTTCCTAATTTGATTTGACATTTATTTAAAATACCTATTTTAATTTGACTGATGAATTATTCCATTTAGAGCTTTGCAACATTAATTATTGTGATTATTTTTATTTTTATTTTCTAGTTTGTATAAAGCCACTCTAATCTATACAATATGTAAAATTGCTGTGCCCCACAGGGTTCATGTGAGCCTAAGCAATCACCTATATATTTATATTATATATTTATATATATAATATATATATATATATATATTTATATAAATATATATTATTTATTTTTTATATTTATATATATATATTTTGAAATTAACGAGACCAGTTCTAAAAAATTGCCTTTATTTAAGATCTTGTTAACACATGTTATTGCAATAAAGAATGAATTGAATTGAATTGAAATAATACCCACAAAGTAGTTTGTATCATTTCACAAAATGCTGACTCACATACCAGACACAAGGACAGCTCCACAAAGTTATCTCTACACCAAACTTTAAAGCCGAGAAGTAAAACAGAGACAAATCCTCCACCTTAATAATGCATGCCATCGTCGAGGGCGTTGTGAACTACTCTAAGTAGTACCACCTGTCTTCGCCTGCATTCACAAGCAATTGATTGAGCTTTGAACACACTTCAATTAACACTCATAGGTATAGACGTGCAACTTCCAAATACAAACCCACAAACAGGGTATCGTGACATTTTCTAAAATAAGCGTTTCACGTTCGTGGTTTTTTCGACCATTTTTTGGTGCAGCCCGATTTTTGGCGTTTTCAAAAAACTCCCTACATTTTATGCAGTATATTTTAACACACTCTTTGAATCGAGTGTTTTCAGTTGACTTTATTCATCTCATCAAATTGTACATTTCTGCTAAAGATTTACAGGTTTTGACGAGTATAATAAATTAAATGTTGACAGGTAATCAATTTGTTAAGTCTGGGACCTGGGGGTTATGTATGAGAAATGTAGGAAAAAATTACCTATAAATGGTGATATCCGTCTGTGTCTCAGACACGTGTATTCTCTCTGAACTCACACGAACGCATATACTTGTATTTAGACACTTCAGCAGAGGTTCAAGCTCAAGGTTTGCTAGCCAGCCATGGAGTACATTATCCTGGGACTTTGTTCTAGGACTGTGTAAGGAATCCAACTTAGTGTGTCAAAACTAAAATCATGAACATAACTCATAAAACTGCGCAGCTTAAATGGGATTGGGCTGGACGAGTTTGACGCCAATCGAACGAAAAATCTGCACCAAAAAGAAAGCGGGCGAACTAGACTCCTACCGAAAAGACTGGTTCGATATTGTTTGTCCAATGAGACAAAAATAGGCTAGATGAATAAGTACCTAGGTAAAATTGTCTGCGTGTTAGCACTGTGACAAGGGGTGGTTTAAGCGTCATCCATGCCGCAATTTAAATACCGACTATTTAAATAATCCTTCACACTATTTTCTTTTATTCTATTACTGATATAGTGTCCCTACCACTAAGGGCATAAATTCCCGCTACCCACCGCAGTGACCGCGGATTTAAATAAGTAAATAAGTGAGATAAGACCGCCACCTACATTAAAGACCGCAAACCGCTCTCTACATTATTACACTGCGAGTGAAAACTAAGATAATATTTTTTTGTTAACTGCATTAGCCAGAAGTTGTGAAAAGGAGTGACTAAATAATAATTTAATCACTCCTTTTTACACCTTTATTACACCTTTGAGGTTTACTAGCGATTACTGAGGTTGGTTTTTGTGTGGCCATCTATTCAATACAGACATTGTGTCTCTAAATGCACTTTAAGCCAAACGTTGCTATGTATAATAAGAATCCAGAAAATCTGACACCAGTCTTCCAGCCAAGGTTAAAGTATTAAACAGTTACTGGGTGATACTCGTAAACTGCTTCAAATATTTAGACTTTAAGCCGACCCTAACATAGTTAAAAAATGTATTATATAATTTATTTATTTATTTATAACATTTATTTTATGCAAATAAATGTTATAAATAAATAAATAAATTATAAATAAATAAAAATTAAGGCTGAAATAAATAAGAATTAAGGCAGATTTTTATATTAGTTAGCTACTAGTTTTAAACTCTCTTTCATATATTAAACGCGGATTCAAGTTTTAACTACAGACGAGTTAAAAAATCAATCATCTAGTTTAACGCGGTTTATTGCCTAAGACCCGGTTTATTGCCTAAGTGTGCTTAAAAAAATATTCAGATTTACCTTACAATTTCAATATTTATGTTTTATGGCATCAATTTTGCGCTTTTGATAAATAAGTGATGCGTCTACTGAGGAAATACATTTTACAAATTTTGCGCACAGCAAAAGTGTGGGAACTCTCTGCCGGCTTCTGTATTTCCTGCCAAGATTGAACAGGCATCTTCTGAGCTCGCTCGTTCCATCGTAGACCTCATCTAACGCAACCTCATCATACATAATTTTAAAAAAGACAAATATTGTAATTATAAGTGTGGAAAACGTCTTCATTTCTTGCCACAAAGCAATACGAGCTTCACTCAGAAACACTCACAATCTACTTACAGTTACCAACGTACCAACCGCGCATGAGCTCCATCTTCTTTGTTAAACCGTTTTCAACGTCCCTTCGGAATTGCTTCGATTAGTTTCCTTATCTACGATTTAATCACTTTCTGATTAAACTCACAGATATTAGTATCTGGTTTTCCTATGCCCTAAGGACCAGTTTTTCCCAATACTAAGTATAAAACTCAAGAAATTTTGGAAACTGGACAAACATCACCCTCTATATAAAATAACCCATTTAGTTCTATCTAAGCAAACTATTCAACTTTCAGTTTCAAAGAACTTTAGCTACATTGTTTATCATCCATTCCCAATCCAGTATGGAAACTACGCAGACAACCACGCAAAAATAGCAGTCCACAAGCGAGAGTTCTTCTGAAACGGGCTTAGTACAAAAATAACGTTATAACAGACCAAACTGAATCGTTATAGAAGTCAGGTAGATTCCAGAATGTAGGCCAAATGCCAAAGCAGAAACTCTGGATATAAGTCCCTATTCTGATTATTCCGTGAATGAGTTCAAATGTATCGACCCAGCCATTTGTGTTGTTAGATTAGATACCGACGCGAATGTACAATGACAGTTTGATTGTGTGTTTATTTAGGATACTGCTATGTGTGACAGTACTTTAAATAAAACTGGCCGGCCTATTGCCAAGTTCCGCATAACTAAAAGGTATTGGTTTTGCGTTTTGTAAGAAGTGGACGTTTTTGTTATTTCTATAAGCGTGTGTCTACAAACTTGATAAGAAGTATTAATATAAATTCTTGATTAGTTTATCAATAATCCTAGACCTAAAATGTTTTAGTTTAATATAATGTAGGCTACATTATAGGTATGGGAATTTATAACTCATGAAATCTCATCTGATATCTTGTAGCTAAACATATAAAAATAACAAGCCAACTACGATTTATACGGCGCAGTATTAGGTGTTGTAGTAGCCTTAATAACCACGGAATTATCAATCTTCCTTTTTCAATAATGGTTAATGTTAGGATTTTATTAAGCATTAGCTTGCACCTGTGACCTCGTAAGGAAAGTTACTTTTCAGCAAAAAATAGAAGTTTCTGTCACTTTTCAACTGTTCAACTATCACTAAAACCAAAATCACATCGATCCGTCGCTCTGTTGTGACGTGAAGAAAAGAAAATCAAACACACTTTCGTATTTTTATTCGAACAAATACGAGTATAAATATACATATATCGTAATAGTATGGATATCCAATAGAAATAGTCGACCTGTGATATGACTAAAATAGGCGTAAGTCAACATTAGTTTTTATTGTTGGTCGATCTTCTCTATTACGTAATAAAAATTGCATTTTTTTTTCGGTGATAGACTTGCTTTTGACTACCATCTCATCTTCAATCCGAAATAAAAAACGTAAAATAATATACTTTAATTTATGTCACAAATGAAAAATATTGCTCACGATAGCATAGTGTCAACCCTTCACCTGAAGGGAGTACCTACCTAATATGAAAAGATTTTTCGTTAAGAGATCTTTTATTTTAATGCTTCGCAGCTGCATCAAAAATCTCTTGTAGCATCATCAAGTACTCAATATTAGGTATTTGTACCATCCCAATATCTTGCATGCCCAAGTTTTACATTTTAGAATTGCTACTTCTAAAGGACACATCAATGCAGTTCAAAAAGTATATAGGGTAGGGTTCTTTCAGCTCAATTAAAGTCAGATAAATACTTAATTCATTCAGCAGATGACCCAGATTGAACTTGCTTAGTATATACGAGTTATTGAATAGGTTTACAACTCATTCAGCATCGGAAAATCTCATCGAAATCGCTGAAAACTTATTAATCGCTGCTTTTTCAAAATTATTGGCATTGCTAATTCTTTATCATTAGCGGCTTTTTTCAAAACTAAGCTACTCTTTGTTAGCGACAATTTAATTGTGCAAATCCTTTAAAAATACTCGAATCGTATAATAGTCGTATAATTAAGTAATACAAAAATGAATGTCTCAAATTACTCACATAAGTCTTAATTTTAGTCAACAGTATTCATTGCGTGTGTTACGTTACCGAGTAAATTATATTTAAAAAAACTTTTTACCAAAAAATTAAACCGTCTCCCAATAAAAACTTTTTTGCAAAAAATAAAACCGACTTCCATATCAAAACACTACAAAGCTAAAAATAATTTTAATTTCGGTAGTCGGTGTTATTGGTTATGTATATTCTTTTTTTTTTACACCGCCTTCCGAAATTAAAATTATTTTTAGCTTTGTAGTGTTTTGATATGGAAGTCGGTTTAATTTTTTTCAAAAAAGGTTTTTATTTTCGTGCTTTTTAGTGGGTCAGTGAATTTTCCAAATCGGTTCGTAAATGACAGAATTATGCGCGAAAAAAAAACGCAATGCGAGTAAACGAAAAGATCATCAACGTAAATATTTTTTTAGACTTTTGTTGATTTTTCAGAAACGGCTTGTCCGATTTCGATAAAATTTTCATGGGACCATTTGGAAAGTATAACCTTTCTAACGAGAATTATTTAAATCGGTTGGCAAGCGACGGAGTTATGCGCGGACAAACATAAAAAAAAACAACCTTCCGAATTGAGAATCTCCTCCTTTTTTAGAAGTCAGTTAAAAAACACTGCAAAGTGAAAAATAACTTTAATTTCGGTACTCGGTGTCTTTAGTTTTGTATTTTCGTTTTTGGCACCGACTTCCGAAATTAAAGTTATTTTTCACTTTGCAGTGTTTTTTGGGAGTCGGTTTAATTTTTTGGTAAAAAGTTTTTATTTCACTCTTTTTAGTTGGTCTATTTTTAATTTACCTAGTTACAAGAGCCTAAATGTCAACTACTTATAACCTTTTACAAAATATTGCTTTTCCCAATGCTGGGCCGTTAATTGTTGAGGAGTTCTCCTGGTACTTCACCATCAGCTCTACATCACCATATGCATTGTGACGAGCATAAAGTGCGTAACATCCATATTCAAGTAATCGAATCGCAATCCACTCAATACTTATTATTGAGTAGTTTCGGCGGCCATCTGTGGTCTTCATCATCAGTTCCACTTCCTCAAATGGTACTTTTTGAGAGCAACTGCACAAGTTACTATAATAAATACCCAAAACGACATAGGTGTGCCTATAATATTTGAAGAGTTCCCTCGATTTCTCCAGGATCCCATCATCAGATCCTGACGTTTATGAAAATGGGACCAATATCGAAGTAGGTATACCCTTTCAATCAAAAAAAGAATTTTCCAAATCGTTCGTGTCAAACATAAAAAAAATATATACGCGTCGAATTGATAACCTCCTCTTTTTGTCGTCGGTTGAAAAATATACAGTAATATTTATGTTTACGCATGTGAATTCAAAAGTTTGTATACTCACCACGTTACAGAAGTGATATCTAGTATGAAACATGGTTTAATACAAAAAGAAGAATCTTTACATTGCAGGTATCAGTTCTACGAGAATCGGGGTTTTAGATCAGTAGATGACATAAATCTAAATATATATGACTCAAAGGTGACTGACTGACTGACATAGTGATCTATCAACGCACAGCCCAAACCACTGGACGGATCGGGCTGAAATTTGGCATGCAGGTAGATGTTATGACGTAGGCATCCGCTAAGAAAGGATTTTACGAAATTCCCACGGGATCGGGATTTACACGGGAAAAACTTCCCACGCAGGCGAAGCCGCTGGCACAAGCTAGTGAGAACATAAAATTATTATATTAAAGTCACTCAGTATTTATCAAATAAGCTAGCCTATTAAGATTTAGTTTATACAATTCAAAACGGGAGAAAAAAGCAATTTGTGCAGTGTCCCAAAAACCGGTTTACATAAAATGTTTATTGCTTGTAATGTCTTTCATGAGCTGTGTTCTTAAAACAACATTAATTTAAAAAAAAATTTAGCTATTCTTTGAAGTTTTTTCAACGATGTTTCTAATTTTTGTAAGCCCATGGAAATTGTCCTTTTTCAAACAATGTTAAGGTTAGCAAAAAAATGAGACTCATTACTCACTCGCTATCCGAGAAAGCCTAATTGGAACATTACCTTCGTTTTTTTAACATAAAAAAATAAACAAACCATTAATATTTTGAGAAAACGATTTAGGGATGATCATGATTATTTTGTGTATTCCATTTTTATTGTATTTAAATATAAGCATAGTACACACCGTAAATTATGATGTTTTGTCAGACTTTAAAATAAACTGTTAACCATATACTGTTACTTACTGTTTGCTCAGCAGTAAGCATGGGGAGATCCTCATAATTTGCAGGTGGTTCTATCCAGGGCCAAAGTATACCACTGGTCGTTACTTTGGTCCAGCTCGTCCTGCCATCTTTTACGAGGTCTACTGCGACAACTTTTGGCTGTATCAGGGCTCCAGAAACAGGTGATTTTGGCCCATAACTTATTAGAAAAATAAAGAGAGCTTTACAAGAGGCTCTATTGGGCAGCTTATATAGGTCTCCTAATTTTTCTTCTTTACTTATTTATTTTAAAGAAGATTTGTCAGACATGATCGATAGGTGGATAGGCCTAACAAAAAAAGTTATTTAAAAAATCTAAAAAACCCGACTGCTCAACTGAAATGCAAGAAACAAGCACATTTTTGTTTTAAAAAGTGACAAGCAGGCGGGACCCTATGAATATATATTTTTTTAAATGGTATGGGTCCGTCCGTTAGATTTTTAAATAACTTTTTTTTTAACTTTTCAGTTAAAATATTAATTAACAATTTTTTAATTTTCCCGGTCGTGTCACATTGGCACCCCACTGGATTCAAAAAGTGAAAGAGCTAAGTCCATATTTTTAAACTTTCTCTTTGTATTATTTTTGTTAGTATTACACTAATGATAAACATGATACACCTTTTTGAAATCCTTTTGATAAGCCCTTTAACTTGATACTCATATTGTGGTATGTGAAAATAAAAAATTCTTTTACACTATGTAAAATGGTTTCGCACAGCCGCCATGTTTGATTTTATCAAATGTCACCTATCTAAGAACACTTGAGCTGCTAAGACGAATCTAACGATACCTCAAATATGTGACTCCATTCAGTTGTTCTGGAGATATGAGGTAAAAAAGAATAATACATACATACAAGATACGCGCGAAAAACATAACCCTTCCTTTGTAGTCGGGTAAAAATAGCTGTATGTTTATCTTCCGCTTTGCCTCTTTCGACAGAGACTGGACTAGGGTCAAATTATATCTTAGGGACCGCCCGAAGGAGACGGTGGATCATACGGTGTAGGCGTGCACCACCGTGTCCTCGTGGAGGCGATCGGCGGCGGCGATCATTCGCGCCGGGCCCTGGTTCAGTTCAGACCATGGTACGGGCTGAGGGTGAATGGGATGTAGTTGCCTCCATCTGCTAAGCAGTCATGCTAGCGAAAGAGAAGCCTGAACGCATGAGGCAGAGACAACTGTCTTGGAGGGGGTGCAACTTTCTTGGGAGAGACAACTTCAAGGATCATATTACATCTGCCTATTTCTCGCAGATCAAAATTGTATGTGAGCATTAATAGCATCATAACTGAGAAAAATATTTGTACCTATTAAGTTGACCCTTTCAATTTCGTTCGTCCAATTCATGGTACATATCCTCAACTACAACACACTAAGTAAAATTTGAAGAGTTCTCTTTTATTAGATACATAGATAGATAGAATTTACTTTATTGTAACCTAATAATTTAAATAATAATATTGCAAAAAATTTGGTTACAATGGCGGTCTTATCGAATTAATGACTTATTAATCACTTTTGTGACTTTTTATTTCTAACTATGACAAAAGAGGCTTGATATTAATAATCTTTGACAGTTTATCAAGCTTCGCTTTTGTCATAGATAGCAGTGTTTTTTAATAAGTTTAAAATTTTGATGATGCTCGGCATCGAATTGTGTTTCAATATGTAAATCGATTCATGATGTCACATAGTGACAGTATATTTTCAGCACTCTTATATAAATGAAAGGACCTATTCAAACTACCATATCGTGCACTTGCTTCTAAAGTTCAAAGTGTCGTAAGTGATACATGCAGGCCGAAGTCAAAGAAATATTACGAATTGTATTTGCAACTTGCACTTCGCCCGCGACTTCGTCTGCGTGAATTTCGAAATAATATATAATATGAATAATGCAGGTTTTTACCAAAGAAAGAGGTTTTAGAATTAGATCATTGGTTCCGAAGATTAATTACCCCTTTGTATTTAAAGTAGTCTGTATGTAAACTTACAAATAAATTTTACCTTTTTATAATATTAGTATATGTATATCGATTTCGTAAAATGTCATTAATTTCTGCAACAGGCATGTTACAGTAAAAATGGTTTTACTATTCCGTGGCTAAAGAAATGTGAGAGACATATACCTTGTCGTCAGTACGCTCGAACTTCACACTGGCTGAAAATTAATAACGGTTGAAAATTAGGACTTCAAAAATATCGAATAATATATATCTATATCTAGAACACTTCAATAAAAACTATTCCCAAAGGCATATTTCACAACTTGAGATTTAGTTCCCGTTAACTAAACTGACAGATAATTGCATACTAAACGCATTCTATTTTCAAATATATTCCAGAAGTGAAACAGGCCCTTAAAATTTTAAAGATCTGCTTGTAAATGATACATGAGTAGTGATAGCTTTTGAATAAATTATTTAAAAAATCACAGCCTCTAGGTTTATTTACGACCTATTTAATAAATTACTTAAACAATAAACAAATACAATTGATACACGTCAAGTTAGACAAAACTTTAGCGTCAGATTTAATGAATAAAGTTTCAGACATAACATCGTATATATACGCATAATATAGTTTAGTTTGGAACGATTAAGTTAGTTCAAATGTCCATTTTTAGTTTGGCCTGATTCGGTTATATATGAAATTTGTATTATTAAACAACAAAGTTTTATAATGTATTGAACATATTTTTAAGAAGCAGACGTACAGACGCCAGCACATGAAGCTACCCGAAACTGTCAAATTTTCCCAATCAACCTTGAACCTAATTTCTTCAACAATAAAGTTTAAAATCTATTAAATAAATTTGACAGATTGTTGTAGCTTGATGTGCTAGCGTCTGTACAAGTCTGTTTTGATTCGAAAAAAGAAATGGTAAGGGTTACTCGAGTTAGTGTTAAATATAAGACTACCCAATCATAAACTAAGACAAAAACAGCCACATAACTATGTGTTGTTTAACGTGCTACAAGAATTTAATAGTTTGGTCTCAATAAAAATAGTGGAAACGCTATTTGGGAAGCCAAATCACATGAATGACTGCTATTTTGTATTTGTAAATCAGTAATTTACAAAAAAAAACTTAAAAAAGCATTGGACAATAAATATTCTTGTTTTTGTTAATAATAGGCTCGCGTTTGACCACCATCTCACCTGACGGTAAGCAACGATGTGGTCGAAGATGAAGCACGCTTATCTAGACGTAACCTGTTCAATCCTGACTTGAAGACCCCCAAGTTATACTCGTAGACTCGTAGCTATCAGGAAACACAGACTGTGGCAGTGATTCCTCTCCTTAGCAGTACGATAGTATCATCTGCAGATCCGACACTCTTTCATTTGAATGAGATGCCAGTACCTTCACAAGCAAAACGCGATGAAAGTACCTATTTTAAGATTTTCATAATTACGACGCTATAATTAAAGGTGTGTCTGTTGGAACCAATGTAGAATCTTCAGTTTGGTCCACAGTTTTTTTTATAGGCTCTCGTTTGACCACCTTCTTACCAGATGGTAAGCGATGATGTGGTCGAAGATGAAATGACCTCGAAAAGGAATCGTTGATGTCAACGTGTTATGGAAATTCGTCGGTCTTAGCAGTTTTTACACATGATTAATAATCATCATATTTTTTTTTTCTCGAAATATAGGGGTGCAGTAAGCATGAACCATCAAGATATAATATTGTTTGAAAAGAGATACCAAGGAAAATAGCAGCCTACCATACTCGCATATTACTATTAGAATCTTATTAAGAATCCTCCTGGAATATCCTACAAGAAATAATCAATAGTTTGTAAGCAAAACCTTATAAAAAGAAAAAAATAAGCCTGTTTATAGACTTTTATAGAAATGAAAACACAACTTTTTACTGAATTTTATTAGTGTAAATAAATAACCAATTTTATGGGACACAGACTTTTTGCTTAAGGTGTAGTCTGCGACTTCATTGGCGAATTTTTCGTGGAAATTAAGCTCCTTCAAGGTCGTTTTTGAAACAAAAAGTAGCTCAGTTTCTCAAATATCTCAAAACCATATTTTTTCAAAATCGGTGTAGTGGTTTAGCTGTGAAAGTATAACAAACGGACATTATCGGAGTTATTATAGCATCTATAATATATGTATTAATATATATAACCCAAACTCCATAGATATATACTAGAGATGCGCCCAATGTTCGGCCGAATATTCGTATGCGGTACATTCGGCATATTTTTTCATGTTCGTATTCGGCCGAATATGCGGTTGATTTGCCAAATAATTACCGAATATTTAAATTATTTTTAATATTTGAAAAAGAAAATTTTATTAAAAAGTAAAGTTAACTAATTACTAAATAACTGTGGTTTGTTCTGAAAGTTGCACATAATTTTTTTAATGAAAGAAGCACTACTTTTTGTACCAATTATTAATTGACAAAATAAAAAAATATGTTTTAATCAAATAAACTTTTTCTTTTTTTTTTACAAATGATAAACTAAATTAAATTTCTATGATATCAACAATTTTAAGAACACTGCTTTGAGTACTCACAACTATTACCACTGTCTTTACCAACCAACACAAGTATTAAAATAATATGTATGTAATCAAAGTAAGTTTTTTTTTAGATAAATATATATTTCAGAATTGAACCGAATAATTCGGCCGAATATTCGGTTCGGTACATTTTGGACCGAATATTCGGCCGAACATTCGTATTTGGTTGAACCTACATTCGGCGCATCTCTAATATATACCTAGATATTTTTGAATGGCAGAATAAAATTATTTCTTGTCGCGCAATGTATTTAGAAAACCTGCAAATATTGAAAGTCAGTATTCAAGAAAACTTTTTAGTTACAGTAGCTACGCGACATTTAATTTGAAAAGCCATAAACTATTTCAATTAATGTTGGTCGCCCTGATGTGTAACCTCCACGGCTATTTGCTATTGTTGTCTATTTAGCTTGCTGTCGCCGATATATTTATAAAACGGCTGAATTCATAGCTTTGCGAATTCAATGTAGAATAAAGCTTTTACTACCGATTGAAATATTTGTAACACCTTTTTAATGGATATAAACATAAAAATGTCAAAAAGATCTATACACGTGTCTAGGTATATCCATAGTTTTCAAATTAATCTGCCAATCGTATGTTTTACGTTAAAAGAAAATACTTTAAGAATAAAAGAATCAACGTAGCACTTACTGTGTAAAGCCTCAGAAGGCGGTTGGCATTATAAAATCATTTTATAAATATCCCACGATGTCATTGGACTTGGCACAGCCCGACTAGATAGCTATTACGACTACTATATAAAACACCTACTTACGTGCTATGTGCCACGCTTGGTTACAAAACATAATCCTCTTTACGAGAGTACTCAAAAACATTGTCAAAATTACTTTTGAATATATTTGTATGACCTGGTTTTTGTTTCAGTTCAAAGAGTTAATATGTGTCCTCATTATTAAAAAAAATAGCGTGCGAGTACTGGCACTCGCTCGAAAACAACTTTATTTTAAGATACAATTGTAAATTTTTAACTTCCGTAGAATATGCTTGTGTAAGAGCGGTATTACGTTCATTTTGAACTGTGTATACAATGCCTCTGCACTGTAATTAAAAGTTTAATTTGAATGGTGTAGCAGCCACTTGTTTGACTGCACGTCTTCCTGTTTAATTGTTTGAATTGAATACCTGATCGCAAAATGTACTACAGTAATTTGTACATTTTCAAATTGCAAAATTTTCTCCATGTTTTCAGTCAATGTTGGTGTACTTATACTTAAGTCTATTTAAGAATGCATCAAATACTTACCAATTTAATTATGAACTATCGTAGTATACAATGATTATATTTTTACACTAACACCCACACTAATTAGTCTTACAGTAAAACTAATCTATTGATAACACACTTAATTGTTTGTCTTTTAACACTTCTAATTACGAAATTGAAAACGCACACTAATATTATTTTATTTAAAGTCTTTGGTCATATTTGCTTAATGTTCTAAGGGTAGTTTTACGAAGGATAAAGTAATGTCGAAAACTATGTAAAACGGTGTAAATAGTTCATAAACCGTGTGTAAACTTTTCAAAGGTTGCAATCAGAAAATTTCAGTCGTTTCTTGTGTATAAATAGGTTCCGATATAATTTTACTCTGAGAAGCATTTTTGAATATTAAAACAACTTTGAAGCGGGTTTTAGAGGGTAATGACGTTCACTAAGAGTTTTGGAAAGTCGACAAAAGTTTTTGCAAGTGACTTTTCATTGTCATTTTAAGCTCGTAGGATTCGTTCGATGGGTTTCGAGGGGTGCTAAGGAGGTGATGATAAAATAAAGTGTGAGTTCGCTTGGTCGATCGTAGTCCATGGGTTGGAGGCGCGCGATCGGGCGCGGGTGCGCGACGGGCAGCGGGCGCGCTGTTTCACGACGGACTGGTTTCGGGCGGCTAGCGCGCGTGTGTCCGAGCCCCGTGCTCCCGACCGCCCTACCCTAGGCTACAACCCTGGCTGACATGCACTCCGCACAACTGACTACCGACATGCAAACTCCGTGCAATTTTATAAGGTCGGCGTATTTTTGTTCCGTCGCCAATATGTAGTACAACTAACCTTGTTTAATCAGACATTATCGCAATTTCATCTTTATTTTATGGGAAGATTACTCTAAAAATAAGGTGTTATCATAACTGTATTGTGTTTTTCTTGCCAATTATCAACACAATATGGATTAGGTCGGTTCCCGGATACAGTTGAACACGAGTATTCTAAATGATTGCTAATTACTTTGAAAAAAGCGTGCTCTGATTTTGGGATATAAAACATACTAATATTTTTATTGGAATTGTTGACAACTTTATTTTTTTACTATTACGGACTATTGACCAATCCCGGCGTTAACGCGTCGCACGGTGTCATTCTGCTTATTCAAATAAAACCTAGATAAATTATACTTTAAAACCTTCCTCATGGATTTATATACAATACATTGGTGAAATCCGCATGAAAATCTGCTCAGTGGTTTTTGAGTTTATCGAAAAAAAAAAAACAGGCAAAGAGACGCGGCGGAAGACTTTTTTATAAGTACGTCAGGATAAGACTTCTGTTGACTTCGATCAAACCTGATGTTAAGTGATTGATGAGGTCTACGATGAAACGACTCAGCCCAGATTCCTGTTCACTTTTGCTTTAAAGACGGGTAATGAGTGGTAGAAATACTGAATCTGGTAGAGAGTTCCACACCTTGGCTATATGCAATAAATGTGGAGCAGAAATGTAGAACGAACCCTGAAGTACGTTACACGTATATATAACAACTAGCTTGTGCCAGCGGCTTCGCCCGCGTGGGAATTTTTTCCCGTGTAAATCCCGATCCCGTGAGAATTTCGCAAAATCCTTTCTTAGCTGAAACCTACGTCATAACATCTACCTTCATGCCAAATTTCAGCCCGATCCGTCCAGTGGTTTGGGCTGTGCGTTGATAGATCACTATGTCAGTCAGTCAGTCAGTCACCTTTGAGTTATATATATTTAGATAAGCCCATTCCAATATTAGGATTTAAAGGAGATATTTCAGTAATGACATTCAAGTTAACCCTGTCAAGAAGAGCAACACAACAAATATGGTGACTCAGCCATGTTGCTGTTGAACAGTGATGCATGCATGTCGACAAAATGTCGATATATTTTCATAAAATTTAGTATAATTGGTCTTACTTACACCAATCTTATCCTATCCGGGGAGTAGTTCATAAGTTGATCACCAGATCGTCAGCTCATTTGCGCCATAAGAATATGCACATACCATCAGGTTAGTTTTTTTTTGGTCACGAGATCGCGTAGTGTCTTACCTACGTCCTTAACTCTTACGACAAAATTTCGATACATCCATAATGTTTAATCGATAATAAGTGACATAGCGTAAAAATATCGATACGGTATTTATCGATATATTTTTTCACTTGCCTTGACTTATTTTTTCATACGACACGCAGAAAGACATGAAAAGTCACGAAACTTAAATCTGTCAAACGTCATGTCAAACGCGAATGATTGCCCTAAAACAAGGGTTATTTTAATAAAAATCATCCCTTACCACAGCTATACCCGTCTCCAAATAATTTTTTGAATATTTTTATGAAAATCCCTGTAATTATTTCTGTTTATCTATGTGATGTACATAATGATAGCCCAAAATGAAACATCTCCTTTGACATCAAGAAGGCCGAGTCTAAATTTTCTTTTAAGCGCAAAATGAGAATCCACTACTTAAAAGCCTGTCATTTTTAGTTTGGTCTTCGCCATTTGTATTGTGAGTGACTCTGAATCAGATTTTTTTTATGAAGCACCGTATTTATTACTTTATTATTTTAGCATATACAACGTGTAACGGAAACCCCATATCTATCCAAATGGACTGAAGACAACATCTGGTATGGAGTCTCTATGCAAAGTTTCATCTCAAAATAAGTGACTCACAGAATTGACCCCAAATTATTGGTTTCATATGTTTCTTGAATACCAGTAATAACAAACGTGTCACAGCACTATGAGGGTCATCACTTTCCACGTCACTTGCCAATAAAACGATAATTCTCTTCGTTCTTCTTAATTTGAAAAATTCGGCCTCTGGTATCCATGCATATATGTATATGCTCCACACATGTAGACATAGGATTAGAAAACCCTTGCCATATCGTTTGTTATCATCCAAAGAAGCCGTGCATTTGATATGTATATACCCTTTAAATTACACGTTGTATATGTGTTTTATTATAATATATATTTTTATTTGTATATTGATCATTTATGACGTTTTATTCACTTGTACACCTACCATATTGTGGTATTTTTAACCCAATGATTGACTGGTAGAGAATGCCTTGTTGCATTAAGTCCACCTATATACCAATATTGTCCTCAAAGTTTAAATAAATAAATTAATTAATTTAGGTAGGAACAGTACTCTCTAATTTCATAAAATATTCTTAACTTCGGCGTGCCTCTTGCCAAAGGCCTCTTCTATCTTCTTCCATTGCCTTCTGTCTCTTGTGACTCTTCTCAAGTTTAGATCTGCGGTCAGTTTAATTTAGTCCTTTTATCTAAGTAATCTGCCTCCGGGATTTCGATTACCCTCTCCTGGATATAGTTCCCATCTCCATTTATGTTGCTCTGTTGTGTCCAGTATTTTTCACTTATAGGTAGGTTGTATTGTATTTTTATGATTTGATTTCGTTGTAAAGGGGTATACGACGGAATCAAATCATAAAAATAAAATACAACCTACCTTAGCTGTTTCCCTAACAATATTGTTCTTGACTCTTTTCTTTCCATTTTTGAAAGAAATATAAATTAATATCCACTGATACTCATTAGAAAACTGGCTGTCAGACATTCGGAGTCCATCATCTGATAGGTTTTAAGTCACGGGGCGGAATAGAAATGATACAGCAGATTTTTGGCAAGCTTTTTTTCCCTGAAGATAGAACAATGCGCCTGTGAGTAAGCTGAATATTGCACAAAAGTGCAGTTACCTCAGCCAATATGAAGGTGCATAGTTAGTTAGTAGGTACATATTTTAAGCAGAGCTAAACGGCACTCAATCAAACTATTTGTTTACGACTTAAGAAGGACAGACAGCAATAAATTGAGTGTAACGTAGGTAGACGTGTTTACGACTGGCTAAAATATATTTTTGCCCATTCAAATATTAACAGATAGTGGATCTTCACAAATGAAATTGACTTACGAATAATTCTTCACTATATCTATAGTCGTGCGGGGCTCCACTCCCTTGGACTTCATCACATAGCCCTCCTTATTTTGCAGTTGGGTAAAAAGAAGCCTATTTTCTACAAGCTTCAAGCTACTTACGTACCAAATTTTGATCTAAATCCACCCAGTACTTTCAAAGATACTGTGAGAAACTGACAGACAAACTGCTCTGCTTTGTTATATAAGTATATTAAAAGTTACATGAAAAAAAAGCTTTGTACCCCTTTTTACGAAAATTACGCCGATAGAAGAGAATAAAGTTTGTCACAGTTAGAGTTTATACGACGAAGGAGTGCAGACGCAATATTTTTGCAAAATAATTAAAATAAAAACATAACTATGTTCGAATATCGACAACTGGGTGAGCTCTAGTTAGTAAAAAAATATTATTTAATTTGATATTAATCACGCATTGAAATACCATTCAACAAAAATAATTGAGTTAATCAACGCCATTTTCAGAACTATCAATAATGTTATTAATATAAAATGTGTAATACGTGTTATATTAATAATATTATCGATAGCTTACAATGTTTCATGACTGAAGTTAACTAATAAATGAAGAAGGCCCAAATAGGTCGATATTGAATCTCCGAACATCATCACTCCGCATCTATGAACGCGACTGTATTAATATGAAGTAATCAAAAAGTTTAAAGAAAAATTACAAGCAAAACGAGTATTTAATGGCTATAATAAACTCCTAACGATGGATTGATTCACGTCAACAGTGCATTAGCTAAGGGACCTATTCAAAACCTTCATAAACTCTACACTGCATTTCATAAATGTTTTTTTTATTGATAATAGGCTCGCGTTTGACCACCATCTCACCTGATGGTAAATGATGATGTGGTCGAAGATAGAGTACGCTTACCTATTCACTCTTGACTTAAACACCCGGATGCCGGCAGGGAATATACCTAATATAACGTAAAAAATAATGTAGTTTTGTTACACCTGTCATAAAGCTAATTTAGTTCATGATCGCCCACAAATGGGTGAGTTATAACTCGGTATAAATTGTAGCGGAGTGATGTAGTTTACCGAAATAATTTTCGGAAGGAAGATGTTGGAAAAATTGAGTATGCGCATGAGTTGACGTGTCGTGACGTAACGTCACGCTCGTCGACGTGCCGTCTATTCTTGTCGCGACATTTCCGCAGCCACGTCGCTCGACGCACGCGCTTCGACGCGACAAAGCCCAGAAATATTTGACGACATTCAAAGGTCAATTTCACAAACAAATTACAGTTAAACACGTACCTACCTATAGTTTAATTATTTTCAGTTATAATTTAAATTGGATTTAGTTTGGGGGTCGGCAAATCGTTTTTTAAGTGCCCAGCAATGGCGTAGCGTGCCTTGGCCCTGTATCAAAATTAGTTGGGGAGCTCAAAAGAAGGGTAAAGATTTCTCACAAAAGAAACAAAAATGCTTGCATTAAATTAAAATAAATATTTATAGACTATGTTTTTTTAAATTTTTTATGCATCTGCCATGTTATCTTTTCACCATCCATGGTTGACTGGTAGAGAATGCCTAAGGCATTAAGTACACCTTTGTACATTTTGTGTTGCATACTTTTAATAAAATAATGAAATAAAATAAAATTAGTTATTGTTTACTCCTAGAAATTGACCTAGCCAAATAATTCAAATTAAATATACACTTTTCTTGCCTTTTTAAGGCAAATTGATTTATTAAATCATCCATAGCTGAAGACGATTTCAGTTTTTCTAAAATTGCTGCCTCTATAGACAATAGTGACAAGTCTGATAGCCATTCCTGCTCTATCAAGGTCCTTGGGTAATTCTTTATCAGTTTTAATTTTAAAAAACTTCTTTCAGCTGTTGTGGTTGTAACTGGAAGGGTCAAGAATAGAAAGCATGCTGTTATTGCCTCCGAAAAACTGGAAGCAAGGCTATTTTATCAGCAATAATTCCGTAAGTTCCTTAAAGACATTCTTTTTTGGATTTCAAATATTAGGCATGTTTTCAGAGCAATAAATTTTTCATAAATCTTTCATTTTTCTTTACTGTATTTAGCCGACAATTTTCCGGAAGCATTTTTTATCACTTTGATTCGAATTTGATTGCATAATTCGCTCAGTCTATTCAAAAGATTACTTAATAAATATAAACTAGCTTTAGAAACAGGATTAATGATTTCAAATAGTGAAGAAAAAAAAATGATACAAGCACTCTAAACACAACTCTCTAAAATGTTAATTATACATATTTTTACATTCTTCACGTTCATCTTTTTTAGTGGAATTAAATTTAGTTGGTACAAAAACAAAGTTTTCATGATTAATAAATATGTTTTATTTATCTATACCTACTATAATATTATAAAGCGGAAAAGTTTGTTTGTTTGTTTGCTTGAACGCGCTAATCTTCGAAAGTATTGGGTGGATATGGATGCAATTTGGTATGGAAGTAGCTTGAAGCTTGGGGAAGGTTATAGGCTACTTTTTACGCGACTGCAAAAAAAAGAGAGTTATGTTTTTACTATGATAGAATCCACGGGAGCGAAGCCCCGCGTGAGTACTAGTCGCTAATAAAGCGTCGTTCTTTGAAGCCCATCTAGTTACTCATATAAAAATACTGTATGACTGTCATTTTAGTAATGTTATTTTCGAAACAAGATTACGAGATTCCTGATGGTAGAACGGTACCTACAGTATTCTGTTAACTTGTTTATTTTGTGTAATGCTTTTTTTTAATATATTTGTCGCTCACACACTATTCTTAAGATATGAAAGGCTATAGACAAGCAAAAATTTAGTTTTTGAATGACCTATTTCATCCTGAGAATCGTACTCAAATCCGCTAGCCAAACTCAACTATTCTTACTACACGATACTAGGAACTTAATTCAATTGTATTTACCGCCATCTGTTATGAGAATGTAGAACTAGCAACCTAACGACACTGTGCGACGTCAACGTTTTGAGAGGCCATCCTACGAGGATGCGCTACAATTTTGTAAACTATTTAATTCTTTAAAATATACACAGATGGCATAACGTGTACGAAAAACTACAGTTATAAAGATTTCATTTAAATGTTCCGAATACATATTAACTAGAGGTTGCCCAATGCTCCAAATTTGATCATAATTTATTTAAATTTGAAGTTTATAATAACGTTCAGTTATTAAAAAATATAGGCTTTTAATATAACACTCCTTCACTCTTTCGTCTCCATAATTTTCGGAAATAGTGGAATAAGGTAAAGGTACACTACGCGTCCTACTTATACTATTTATTCGAATGATTATTATTAATCATATATCGACGTATTTTGAAGGCATTATTATAGATAACTAGCGACCCGGCCCGGCTTCGCTCGGATTTATAATTTATTTTGCTTAATTAATTTCTCTGTCCGGTAATTTTATTAATGTAGTGTAAAAAGCAATTTTGACAATAAATGCTAAACGTATATATTTTATTTAATTGGATAAGGAATAATACCGTTCTGTTAAAAATAGCTTCGTAAATAACCCATCATTTTATCGTAATTTGTAAATTAAAAAAAAAAATGGTTCACGTGGGTGATCCTTGGGAGATAGAAATATGCCACTGAGGATTTTCTTTTGTAGATCTATAAAAGAGGAACAATCCGACCATACATTGTTTTGTTATAACTCAAAAGGTTTTGGCAGCGTTTTCGATTAAAGCTCCCGATCGATCGGCTTAATTTATTCCAACATGTTGAACTAATATCATCGTATTTCATCTAATTTACACAAAACCTTAAGTTATTATACGTAGTATAGTAGTTGTAGTAGTATCACGCTATCTGTTGGTGAAAACTGGAAGAAAATCCGTCCAGTACTTTTTGAGTTTGTCGCGAACAGACAGACGCGGCGGCGGGGTACTTTGTTTTATAATATTTAGAGATATAAATACACACTTTCTACACTCCTTCTCCATTATAAACTTTGCCAAATTTCATACTCCTGATCCTCCAACTTCGAAATTTTTGTAAAACGTGGTGCTATATTTTTACTTCACATATTAATATATGAATAAGATTCTGCCATGTAAGTCGGTGAAATTAAAGCAATAAAATTCGCTTGTATTGTGTGAATGAAAGTGAATTTAAAGTACTAAAGATATAATTATTTTATTGCAAACAAACAGGACCTACCTGTATGTTTAGTACTTAATAAGCATCGCGTAAAAGCGAATTGCCTGTTTAATGGAATTTAGTTCTTTATAGGTGATTCAATTAATGGAATGTTCATTGAACATGTTTATTGAAAACATATTCCATTTTATTCAGGGTTGGTGATTGATTTGTCTTACATACTTTTTATCTCTCGTCCACTCTCAGAGAGAAAAGGTTTTGTTGTAGATCTGATGACGAAAGACGAGCCAGAGGTTAAGCACCTAATAGTAGCCATACAGGTCAATCCTCTAGGTTAAGCGACGCCTGTTGAGGTCAATCGTTGGATGGAAAAAGTACGTTACAAAAAATTACTTAAGAGCCTCCTCAGTAGCGCCGCAAGGCACGTTAAACCACTATTCCCGGCAGACATTTGAAGATCTTTAATAGTTGTTGGGGGTACTCCTAAGCCCAGGAATCTGATATCCCTCTTGCAAGATATCATGTTACTCAGATTCATGATTGTGTGGCTCAGATAAGCAATCACTCTATGTTAAAAAAATTATCAAGTGCCCGACTAGACTGAAAGTCTACCCCAAAAGTCTAGGCAAATTGACTTGATAATGACTGCCGGTGTAACAACCAGCTTAGTGATGGTGATGACAGGACAAATAACGAACTTGTTGGTATTATTTTAAAAGAAGCTCAAATACCGAACAAATGTGCTGGAAGCAGTGTGAAATGAGAGAGGCAGATCTCCCATGAGACTGATAGACCAAAGCGGGAAGGACAAATCTTACCCCTTCAAAAAGTAAAAGAGGCGAGGACAACCTCTTTCTTCGCTATGAACTAATAAAAACTTTTAAAAAAAAGAGAAGCTGTTTGTTTAATTTTTTGTTTTACTACGGAACCCTAAAAAGGAAACTTTTATGTTTCCTCCTGGAAAAATTTGAGAACCTTTAACAATGTCATTTCAAAAGAGTTCTTAGCTAATCGTTTTCCTGTACACGGAAGTGTTTAAGTATAAGTGGGCATTGAATCTTTTTTAAGAAGTAGTTATGTGAGGGGTCCGAGGGCTCACTTTTGGCTGTTTTATTGACTCTGTACCTGCATGAGTACTGATTGATACGCTACACTTAGTTTAAATAAGTCATTTACCCAGGTTTTTGATTTTAACACGGCTGTGAAAAAGGAGTTATGTAATCAGACTTAAGTACGGTTACAATCTTTGCAATACAGGCATATATTGCAAAGATTGTAACGATATGCGAACATTTTTCTGATTTTCTTATAGCGAAAGTAAAATAAGCGTTGTTAAGCTTCTGCGAACTGCCACAAGATATGAGACAAGCAAACAACACAACACTTATAGATTTTTAATAACGCCCTAGTTAGCCCGCTCTGCAGCAGATCTTTTGAGTCGAGAGAGGATGGCGTTCGAATATTACCCCATACAAAATCACTGAATGGCTATAATAATGCAGCCATGACTAACAAACAAGCTAACTTAAACATTGTGTAATTTATGAGTGGTTTGCAACAGATATACTCGTACATATCTATGTAAACTGTACGCGTAGCAGTTAAGAGTAAAATCCGAATACATACCATCCGACCCCAATAAAATAGGAGGTTTTGCTTTTATGTTGCGGAATAGTAGATTATGTAGCCAAGGATAAAGCAGTGTCTTATTTCACGGGTACTACATAAAATCCTGAGCTTAGTAAAGGATTTAGAGAGCGAGTGAGGGAAAGGGAGGCAGTTCATACTAGAATCCAGAATGCAGAGAGCGTGAAATTCGGGCTAGCCTAAGGCAAAATAGGTACGCCACAATAGCGGTGATAAGTCTCCTCTTTGAGGAGTGGCTAACGAGGCGTCATGGCGTCTTCACATGGTTGTTTCAGGAGCTACTTGTGTCGGATTCGGCGGGAGGAAACGCCCTGAGGACACGCTGGAACATACAGTGGAGGTTTGCCCCGCTGGGGCAGAGCTCCACCGTATCCTTGTAGGGGCGATAGGCGGTGACCTCTCGCTCCCGGCCCTTCTTCAATCCATGGTCCGGAGCGAGGAGGCATGGGAAGCAGTCACCTCTTGCTGCGAAGCAGTTATGCAAGCGATGGAGGTGGTGGGACGCACGAGGGAGAGGCTAGTCCCAAGGCCCCAGCGCTCCAGCCACCGCAGGAGACGCTCCGGGCGTCGAGAGTCGCAGAGTGACTCCCAGCCACCGTAGGTGCAGACCTGCGGGCTGCTAGAAATGGGTAGCTCGCCGCCCGACTGAAACCAGGCCCGTGTAGACGGCACGTAGTGTTCCACGCGCGCCTCAAAGAGTGTCAGCAAAATTGTCGGTGCCCACAAGGGAGCCGTTGCCTGCTGGGGTTGCGGAATTGTTTGAAAGAGTTACCGCGGACTCGGAACACGAAAGGCATATGATGGGACACGGATGGGTTTTAGTCAGTAAAAATCTGGCACACTCCCGCTTCCCCCAGATCGGGAGCCAGTCATTTGATGATTTCCCACCCTTAAAAAAAAAAACAAAAGCCTATGGCAAAAACATCTTATTGTCTTCAGAATGGAGGTTTCTCCACTTTTCACATCCATATTAAGGTAAATTTTGGGCTAGAGACGGATGCTCCGTATACAGTGGATAGCCAAATGAAACAACAAAAGCATCTTAGAATAGCTGAACATCATCAAGACCCGACTACCTTCAATCTATTACCAAAGAATCCTAAGGTACTTTGGTCATTACGCCTGAAGGGAATCTGCAGACTACCTTGACAAGCTGGTTTTAGTAGGAAAATTGGAAGGGAAAAGATCGCCTGGCCAAACTCCCGCGCAATGGTGTGACCACATAACCAGCCTCAATGGACTTCCTAGCGCAACCGCCCTGAAAGAAGCAGAAATCCTGACGAAATGGAAGTCGCTATCACTAGGAGTTACACAAGGACATTTTATAAGACCCTACCTTCATTAATAATAATCATATTCGCATATCACTTATACACAGACTCTGGCAGGAACTTACTCATCATATTCTAATTGCGTAAGTTACTTATTAAATAGTTAACATTTTCGTGATACATATTTTATGTTTATATTTAAGTGCAAAAATCCACGTATTGTAAATTTATATTGCCTACTAAGTATATTTTTGGTATTTTCATAACGAGTCTAAGGACAAAATACCTATATAATCTTTGAAATTACTTACATTTAATTTTACACATAAACCCGCGTGGTAGATTTCGGCCCACTGCCTATAAAGAAAGGAGGTCTATGTTCCAGTAGTGGACTTGTTATAGGCTGATTATGTTAAGAAAGAAAGAAAATAAATATTTTTGAACCAGTTTAGGGCACTTGAAAATACAAGTTACATATCGATTCAATCGCTATCAATCCTTAGCTACATCATTATAAATGAATCTGATCCTAAATCCAATATGAATAGTTATAGCACCAAGTATGTAAACCAATAACGCTCAGTAGAGCAAGACCAGTAATCGAGGATTGTTAGCTACGTGACAATAAAACACACAAATGGATGCTGCCTGTTTATTTCCTTTGCTGTCTGGAACTGTCACATGACGTAATGGGAAAAGGTTTGCTCAGTTTATTCTTAGGGAGATTCAGCGTGTCTTTGAATTAATATTTTATTATTGAAAAGATGGAGTGTTATTTGAATTATTTTGCAAACTGAATAGCATTTCATTATTCCTACGTGTACGAACCTAATGTTTAATGTTCCGTTGATAGTAATGATGGAAGAAGGGAAACACAATATCCAAAAGAGAGTTTTGTGTATTTTCCCTGCAGTTAAAAATATCATTAGTTTAAAAACTAATATAGTGCCTTTTTATGAACAGCATTTTCTAACAAATAATCCTAAGTTGCTTCATGACACACATGTTAGAGATTTGAGATCATCGGAGAATTTGAGACTTTCAATGCCTGCACATTTCACTAAATTCTATGGCTCATCGTTTACGGTGCAAGCTATTCGTTTGTGGAATGCAGTGCCGGTGTCAGTAAGACAAGCTCAGTCACTGGCTACTTTTAAAAGCTCGGTTGCTAATTATTTTCTTTCCAATTTATGACTATTCTTTTGCTTTCTCTCCACATGATGTTAAAGAACACATTATGTGTATTGTATTATTTAATTACCTATGTATTGCATTGTATTATATTTGCATTTATATTTATATATTTTAATAAAAAAAATCTCTGTTTTTATGAGTAATGTAGTAAGTACACTAATTTAGCCCTCCCCACTTTAATTAAAGTTTTTAAAGTCCTTCCAAAGGTTGTCTGGAAGATATCGCTTTCAGCGATAAGACCGCCGTTGTTGCCATAGAAAAAGCAATATTGTTAAATAGGTGTGTTTAAATTTTGATGTACAATAAAGTATATTCTATCTATCTATCTATAGTTATCTTACTTGAAAATAATATTCGTGTATTCAGGATTTTTCAGTAAGTGCATGCTCATATTAAAGCGGTAATTAATTACCTCACTCTTTGTTATGGTGATAAATTGATTAAAAAAGTCCCAATTTATAAAACGGTGTCAATTTTAAAGCATATCTGAGGTAAATTCTAAGTGGGTAACTACAATACAATAAAATACAATGCAATCTTTTTATTTCGAGCCATAAATCCATAAAATGTTAGTAACTTATACCTCTAATATTAGTACCCATCACCCTCCACATAAACTGCTTCATAATAGGAGAGGACACAAACAAGTTTGAAGTATTTTAAGCTATTGCATAGCTTTTATCGCGGGCTTTGAGCGCGGCGACCGAATCAAGAAATTCCGTAACGAAAATAAAACCTGATACGGTCGAATACGCTCAGTTATTTCAATTCGGGTTACTAACGTTCTATTAGCGTGTTTAGTAAAGAATCGGATTGGTAACCATTCAGTATTTTGGATCAAAACCAGGGTCTCATCATATCTTATTATGATTTCTTTATGAAACATTTACATTTTTTATAGGAGAAAGAAAGTCGAAAATGTCAACGTCGCGAGAAATAGCTTAAAACTAAAAATGTGGTATAATTGACCCGGTAACTTTTTTTTTCCCCCGGTAACTTGTATTAATATCGAAGAAAAAAATACTGCATAAATAAAAAATAAATAAATAATTATAATTGCATAAGTTGATAAAAAATGCTATGCAATAGCTTTACCGCGGCAGTCCCCGAGTGCCACAAGTGTTTTTTTTTTATTATAGAAGTACTGTATGAAAAAAAAAACATTAAGTTGCAGGTAGTAAGTACCTAGTAGTTTATTTAAAGCTGAAGACTGTTGAAGCAATATCTCAAGCTTCTGTAGAAACTTCTCCTGAACATTTAATTATTCAGTACTAACTTACAAGGAACACTTTCAACGTACCTACATGCTTGAACAGTTTGAAGTTGTTTTTAAAGATTTACTAAGCGTCCAGATACCCGAAGTGCATGATCAATGTATGAGCCACGATGTAGGTAATTGGGTCACGCAGGGTCAAGGCTCTTAGTTAGGGTTCTACGACACTATATTCTGTCCCGAACCCTGCATTTCTTTCGGTTGTATTTCTACATCATCTCAAAATTATATTTCGGTATAATATCAAAGAATAGCGAAACATTGACTCGCCGGAAAAATTATGTCAATGCGGTCAAAATATCTTTGTACGCATAGTCTTACAAAAATAAATTGGAAAAGTGAAGATAAATTGAATATCTGTCAAGACTGGGAGGCTTGAGATCCAAAAATAGCCTGAAAACATCCCGTGGACGGCTTAATGATTATGTAAAATAACTACCTACAACGTTTTTTGCTTGTATTTGTGGCCCGAAATACAAGCAACATCCTGGAGCGCTGCCTCCTCCGCGCTTTGATTTGTTCACGAAGAAAATCCCAAGATCTACTTAATTTAATTAAACTTGAAAACAAGGGGTTGCAAAGTTTTTATCTCATCTCGATTATCAAAAACGACCTATGTTATATAAGTATATTAAATTGTGATTCATATTTCAGATTCGTGGGCAATAAAGACAGATTTGTTTGTGTGTAGAGTTTTGACAGGCTGCGCGGGCAGAGTGCGCGCGCAACTGCCCGCCATCTTGGCTTTCCATCCCATTCCCATTTCAATAGAAGAGGGAGCTTGTAACAGCTGTGAGCGCGAAACACAGCACATCCCTATATTAGGGGTTATTTTTTTAAACAATTGAGTACAAAAAAGGACTTCTAAACGCACAGTTACAAAGTTAATGAAACAGAAGGAGGTCACGTTCAGTTCACGATAGTGTCGACGATTAAAACAGTGAGTTACGAAATAACATTACCGAATTATCGATTTTGTATGTTTCAAATCGACAAACCTGGCGACACGGTGGTTGAGGGTGTTTGTTCGTATTGTTTTAGAAAGACTATCGAGTGTTGCATTGCTTGGGAAACAGCGGAGAAAAATCGATATAAGTATAAGTTGCACCCGCTGTTGTTGCGTGGTGTGAACGTGAAGAAAGATAGCTACAACGACGTGTCCCTGCAAAGTGACTTGGACTCGTTCCACCGATAACAAATAGTAGTGATAGGCGCCCCTGACGTCCCTTACTTGGGTTAATACACGAAGACTGATAAAAGGTGTGTATTGATAGTTATTGTAGTTTGGTTTTGTATTTTATTGATTGCTGCTATTGAATAGCTGAGCTTTACGAGAGCAGGTAAGAGTTTTCATTTAAATGTGGTTAATTTATAATATTTAAAGTACCACTGATATTTATAAAATATACCTTAATGCAAATGAACGAATACATCAATAATACATAACAAGCTAAATACACGCCACAAGATTGATGTTCTCTAGAAAGAAATCGTCCTCCAAGGAGTTTCTCTAGACAAACACGTAGGCGTATACATCTATAGGACCTCGCAGACTTAGTATACAGATAACGCAATTTATTATCATATCTGTGGTGTAATTTATTCTTTGTTATTTTCATTTTGCAAATGATTGAGACTCGAATTCCGTTTGAATCTCCTAACGAAGTTGATTGATCTAATTTATTTCCAGTTTCAGTTCTCAAAATCGTTCTACATATGCGGGTACTTTATAGAACAATGCAATAGAACGCCAACTTACCGTAGCATGGAATTATGTATGTTTGTATCAGAATAAAAACGTATCTTTGAAGTTTTATAATTATGTTTTTCCAGAACGTTATACGGTCACTAAGGAAAATGGGTCATTAAGATATTTATAGCCGTTGTTCCTAGAACCAACTAATATAATGGGATAACTAGAGAATGTTTCCAGATAAAGGAAACTCCCAAAGACCCTCATTATTAGAATCTTGTTAAAGATCGGATAACAAACGCCTTTTATTTATTCTCAAGATCACAGTACAGACCTTTTTCTTGGTTTCTCCTCCGCATTTATTTCAGTTTTTTTTTGCATACACTTTGATTTAATCAAACAAATACACAATGAAAATTTCGAAAAAGTTCATTATCGAATAAATCGTGAATTTGATAGAAAACGAATTCTTGAAATTCGTATTCCATTGACTCTATAATATGGTACAGTTATCTTTCTCAAAAACTATTAAAACATACTGGTAGGTTAACTTGCAGTGTCGTAACTTTCCTTATTGCCTGTCTCTCACTTGCAAACTTTACCCTACTTAGTTGAAAGTGCACCTTTTACTTTACTCTATTGAAAGCCAGTTTTATAATAGAGGCGTTTTTATTTTCTACAAAGTTAATTATAATTCTTTTTTAAAGAGAACTAGTAATATGAGTAGAATTCACATTACTAGCAATCTCGTAACTCCTAACTAAGCTAAATATGCTTGTGTCTGAAGTTTTTTTTTTTTTTTAACGTGGTAAAATTATTAAATAAGTCCACCCACTCCGGGCAGGGTGGGAGGGACTGTCAGACTTACTGACTAAAATCCACGGTGTTCCTTCAATAGCCCTTTACGTACCGGGGCCACGGTAACGGGATGAGTCCCACGACCCCGGCAGGCTTCGGCCCTCTGCAGAGGGGGCCTCGTCATGTTGCTGACGCTATTTGAGGCGCGCGTGGAACACGACGCGCCGTCGACCCGGGCATGGTCCATGGTCGGACAGCGAGTTGCCCTTTACTCGCTGTTCGCATGCCCGCGCCTACGGTGGCCGGAGATCGTCGGCCGACGTCCGACGCCGTGGGCGTCTACCAATGCGGCTGGGCTGGAGGGAGGACGCCATCCTCTCCCTCACGCGGCCCGCCTCCTCCTTCGGAAGCAGGACTGCTTAGCAGAAGGAGGCGACCGCTTCCCACTCCCTCTCGCCCCGCAGCATGGCCTCGACCAAGGCCGGGCGCGAGAGGTCTCCGCCTATTGTCGCCGTGAGGACACGTCGGTGCTCTGCCCAAGCGGGGCAGTCCTGCACCGTGTGCTCGACTGTGTCGTCAGGGCGACCCTCGCAGTGGTGACACCCAGGCGTCTCTTCCTTACCCATCAGACACAGGTACCTCCCGAAACTTCTGTGTCCGGTGAGGACCTGCGTCATGCGGTAGGTCAGGACGCCGTGACGCCGATCTAGCCACTCCTCAAAGAGGGGTCTTACCGTTGTGTCTGGAGTGGGTTCACGGTAATAGTGTAATGGGTGGGGTTCGAACCCGTGACCTTTCGATCACAAGGCCGACACCATTTTTTTTTAAGGATTGGAAATCATCCAATGACTGCCTCCCGATCTGGGTGGAGCGGGAGGGTGTCAGACTTTTACGGACTAAAACCCATCCGTGTTCCATCATATGCCCTTCGTGTTCCGAGGCCGCGGTAACTCTTTCGAACTATTCCGCAACCCCGGCAGGCAACGGCCCTCTTGTGAAGGCCGACACCCTAGCCATTAGACTATTTTTTTTCACTACATTTAAACAAAACAGATGTCAAATGAGTCTACTACTTCTTGTATGCTGTAACCGTTATATAATGAAAAGTAATTTAGGATATCAACATGACCACAAGGCGAGGCCTATGAACTGTGATCATTATAATACAACCATAGTCTTTATAACCTAGTCTATAAAACCTAGATTGCTGTAATGCTCTAATAAGATACCGCGGCCCCGGAACGCAAGGGCAACTGAAGGAACAGGGTTGATTTTTATTTAGTAGAAGTCTGACAGTCATACATACCGAGTGCACGGCTTCTTTGGATGATAACAAACGATATAGCAAGGGTTTTGTAATCCTATGTCTACATTTGTGGAGCTTATTAGAAATTTCAATACATTGATACCAGAGACCGAATTTTTCAAATTAAGAAGAACGAAGTGAATTATCTTTTTATTGGCAAGTGACGTGGAAATTACCCTCATAGTGCTGTGACAAGTTTATTTTATTATTGGTATTCAGGAAACATATGAAGCCAATAATTTGGGATCAATTCTGTGAGTCACTTATTTTGAGCTAAAACTTTGCATAGAGACTCCATACCAGATGTTGTCTTCAGTCCTTTTGGATAGATATGGGGTTTCCGTTACACGTTGTATAATTATATATATAAGCCGATCGATTGACATATATACGTATATATGCTCTTTGCCTCTTGACAAGATACCCACTTGTAAGTAATTGTCTCCATTCTTGAGTGTAGACACTCATAACACGTGAAAGGGTGGTTTTTTTTTTACCAGGAATCACACGATGGCTATACGGACTTACTCACCTAAGTACCGACATTAAATATACTCGGCACTTTACTACCGTAATTGGCTACAAGTGGTATTAACACATCATGAATTTATGCCTCCCAACCCCGAAGTAAAAGCTGTGAATAAAATATCTATGTTTGCCTACATATGTACGTAGACGTATATACTAAGGGTATACATATACTATGTATATAGTTATACATTCAAGTTTGTGCTGCAAACTTTCAATGGAGAATCTGATTTATCTCGTTGAAATATGCTCGAGGAAATTTGTTCTAGATTACTAGAGGTATTTGATATTGACTACATTTTCCTCGCGGTTTCCGACGCTTGGAATATGTTAATCGTGTATCTAAGGAACTAGGTTACCAAGTGAGTATACTCATCAACTATTATGTAACAATTGCTTTATGAACATCAGATGTACTTACTATCATACCGCACATTTAAGACTTATACGAAATAACGTTTGTTAACTTTTCTGGCACATCTTTAATTGCGTACAAAGCACGCGTCATCTTTTGATGTCATAACGAGTACTTAATAGACGTAGATTTGATGGTCTGAATATAGGCCAGTTGACGCCAACCCGGTCTTGAATAGTATGTACACTTATTTAAATATTACAGCACACACTCCTTTGAACGGCTTAACAATGCTGGTCATTCCTGAATTATATATATTGTTACACTAGGCGGTGGAATAAGTTTTTTTAAAGTTCTTGCGGATCTTCAAAATTTCACTTTATTTAATCAACTAGCAACCCGGCCCGGCTTCGCTCGGGTAATAATGTAAAGAAATTATGAGAGATGTAAAAATGGTTATTGTGGGTTATCCTTGGGAGATAGGCATATACCATCGAGAACTTTTTTGTAGATCTATAAAACAGGAACAATCGCACCATACATGGTTTACATATAACTCAAAAGGTTTTGGCAGCGGTTTCGATTAAAGGTCCCGATCGGCTTAATTTTTTCCGACTTGTTGAACTAAAGTGGTCGTGTTTCATCAAATTTACACAAAACCTTAACTTGACTGAGGAAGGTTTTAGTGTATAATACACTTAAACCTTCCTCAGGAATCATTCTATCTTTTAAAAAACCTGCATCAAAAACCGTTCCGCAGTTTTAAAGATTTAAGCATACATAGGGACAGGTAGACAGCGGGAAGCGACATTATTTTATACTATGTAGTGACTACCGTCTATCGTCTGTCGGATGAGTGTAGGAAGAATTCTACTCTGTGGTAGAATTCTTTTTACTTGTGCCGTATTCCACCGCAAAGGTCAACCGATTAGCGGACTTGAAAATCCATGAGTTGTGAATTTGGAACAGCCAAATAAAAGTTTGCAGCCGAAATTTTTATTTTTATTTCGTCTGTAACTATTGACTGCGTGCTAACGTAATCTATATACCAATTTTGTTTATGCTTATCTTTCATGTCTGTGTCTAGGACACACTAAAATTGCCCTATCGGTAGGATGTGACGATACGGTGGCATTATCTAAAAGTCATTTTTGTTTCCCGGCTTTGAATAATTTAATATTAACTAGCAACCTAAAACAAACGGTATTCCAAACGAAATTAAGTTTGATTTTGCATTTCATGGAAATTATTGATAAGACTTTTCGATGACTCGGCACGATGTTAAGCTAATGTGGGCTTACTTGCGTGTTAGTACCAATTGTAGCAAAGTCGAGTTTTGCTAATCAATACAACGTACGTATGGGAAATGTATCGTGTTTTGCATTTGCGATATATTTGTTAGTGCATTAAAGCGATGTGGCGGTGTTAGTGGTGACAACGTTTTTTTTATTTATTAAATTGTGTAATAATGGAGACTATACACGAACATTCGAATAACAATAGTGTTGAAGTGGATGATGAGGTTAATGCAGTTCTAGCAACTAGTTTTAATTTGTATGAAAATGTCAAACATGAAATAAATCGATTGTATTTTTCTGCAACAGATGACTGGAGATGCAAAATGGCAGAAGGACGCGGCGGATCAGAATTTCGACTACATGTTCAAGTTGCTCATCATAGGAAACAGTTCTGTAGGAAAAACTAGGTAAATATTATTTAATTATTCTAAGCAAGACTTATTTCAGTAATTCGAAGATTTTGTAGCATAAATAGATGGCATATTTTTTTTAAATCTTACCATTTACTGGTCTTTCAGAATAATATGAAAACAGTGTTTAATGACATACACGAAGATAAGCGTATGTATCTCACTTAGCACTTAGGTACCTTTTAATATGTATAGTTCATTTCGTTTAGTATTTTTTTTATCTGTTCTATTGTTTATTTGAATTTTATTTCAGTTAGTGAGCAAAGAATGTATGTATATTTCAATATTTCATTTAAATATTGTTCAAAGGAAAGTCAAGGAATTATATTTTATTGTATATCTAGCGGTAATCACGACTTTGCGTGGGAGTCATAGGTATTACCTACTCAATTTTTCCCGCGTAAATTCCGATCTCATCTGAATACCGGGAAAGCAGAAGATATTACGGACGCGGTTTTTAAAAAGTACTGTGGAGGTCTGCTATGCGAGCGGTCAGCCTGTCGCACTGGCTGGCATAGTTTGAAATATTTGAATTTAGATCGTAATGTTGGACATGCGAAGGAATTGTTTTAAGAAATGGACAGACTGGCTTGAGACGCCGCCCGGATAGCAGACTTGATAAATTCAAATAACGTGAAAATATAATTAGAATAATCTTCCATAAAAATGTGAACATAATATTATACAAAGTGTAAAACCTATCGCGTTTATACAATGTGTAATTTAAAGGGTATCTATACTAATATTATAAAGCGGAAAAGTTTGTTTGTTTGTTTGCTTGAACGCGCTAATCTTTGAAAGTACTGGGTGGATTTGGATGAAATTTGGCATGGAAGTAGCTTGAAGCTTGAGGAAGGTTATAGGCTTTTTACGCGACTGCAAAAAGGAGAGTTATGTTTTTACCGTGATAGAATCCACGGGATCGAAGCTCCGCGTGAGTACTAGTATCTATATACATACCAAGTGCACGGCTTCTTTGGATGATAATAAACGATATGGCAAGGGTTTTCTAATCCTATGTGTACATGTGTGGAACTTATTAGAAATTTTAATACATTGATACCAGAGACCGAATTTTTCAAATTAAGAAGAATGAAGAGAATTGTCGTTTTATTGGCAAGTGACGTGGAAAGTGATGACCCTCATAGTGCTGTGATACGTTTGTTATCATCGGTATTCAAGAAACATACGAAATCAACAATTTGGGGTCAATTCTGTGAGTCACTTATTTTGAGCTGAAACTTTGCATAGAGACTCCATACCAGATGTTGTCTTCAGTCCTTTTGGATAGATATGGGGTTTCCATTACACTTTGTATTGAATACACACATGTCCCCGTTACAGTACTATGAAAAAAACATATTTGTAGCCAAATCACCTCTTCAATTTTCCAGTGGAAGTCACATTAAAATCGGTTCAACCGTTCCTGAGATTAGTCCGGACAAACAGGAAAACATTTTAAATGTTTATTTGTGTTTTAGTATCATGTACCTTTGACAAAACATAGTAATTTGGAAATCATAGACAGACACTTTAATATTATATTATATTTTTGGCTACTTCGTCTCGGAATTTATTTTGATAATAGAATCGTCTAAAAATAGCCGATTTCAAACAATATTACGGTTATAAAGGGCTGATTACTTTGTTACCTTCCAGTATCACTTGGGGGGTTGTAAGGATTCTTTTGATACCCTTCTGACCGCACCCATTGTTTAAGCGTAGCCTATATATAGAACCGTATTAAAAGCTGTCACGTTCTTATACTTCACGGGTCGTTCCTGAAAAGTATTGCCACACTTATCGGACGCGAAAGTTTAAAAATATGGCGTAACTGCTAAGACTTTTAGGTCACTTTTATGACTTTATTAGTAATTACTTTCGTGTTGTAATAAGAATATAAATTATATAAATGTGTGAAGATGTTGTAATTTTTTTTAACAGGTACAGTTATCTCACTTAGTACCTACTTAACACTGACATTGACAAACCCCGTACTGTGTTGATGATGATATAAGTTGGGGTATAGTATTGTCGGTGGTATCTTTACGGGCTCTTTTAAAGTTTTAGGCCGGCCGCCCATTGCAACTTTTTGTCACCGTGACTTATTGTTACTGTCACCTGCTGTCACCCACGATGCGCTCACTGAGGTGACTTCTTGGATAACAAATCACGTTCTAGACATGGGCGTTATTAGTTATTTTTGATAACCGTTATCTAACCGGTATTTAGTGGCAATAACATTATTGATAACGGTTGCTGAATAACGGTATCACAAATGCAGTTAATCTAACTATTCAGTTGTTGTATCTCTATAGTTATTACAATAACTGGATAGCTTAAATAACCACAGTATGAATATAACAAGGAGTGGAGTAAAGGGATTATAACAATACTGGTAATTTCCCTTCATAGCTTTCTTCTAGGCTTAGGACTAGCACATTTTTTATATGAAAAATATAAAAAAAATGCGGCGCATTTAAAAATCATCATATTTACATTGATTGATTAAATTAACATGGCTCGCTAACTCACCTTTACCTAATAATCACTATCATCATAATTATACTATTTATACAATGGTCAATTAATCAATCCTACTGTTATTATAAATGCGAAAGTTTGTGAGGATGTATGTATGTTTGTTGCTCTTTCACGTAAATACTACAGAACGGATTTCAATGAAATTTGGTAAGTCGATAGTTGAGATACTGGAATAATACATAGACTACTTTTTATCCCAGCATTCCCACGGAATCGGGATTTATGCGGGAAAAACCTCCCACGCGATCGAAGTCGCGGGCAGAAGCTAGTATCATCATATTATTATAGTGTTAACTCTATATAACTACACTCAAGGGACTTCGTGTATTTTGATATTATAGGAAAAAAACTATATTAGAAAATGAAAAAAGAAATATTTCAGACTAGTGTTAGAAAAAACAAATCTTATTTGAACGCTATTTCGTAGTGTGTTTTTTTGTCATTTTCATCTGACGTCTTTTGCTGCACCAGTAATTTTGTTGTATTTTTTAGTTTGTAATCCACGAATCCTACTAATAACCGTCTACACGTGCAATTTGTGAATAAAAGAACAGATGTCGTAAAAAGTTTAGTATTTATGATGCCGACAGTCGAGTGTATTACGTACTAGAATAATAAAGTAACAAAAGAACCTATAGCTCCGCAGTTTTAACTAATTTCGGCCACTTAAAAAGTACGTTTTATTATTTAATTACTGTCGTTATTGATACTGGGTGTAATGATTATAGAGTGTACCGTTATATGAAAGACAAGCTAAGCTTTAGGGAGTTGAACGACACTCGATTTATGTCATTTTTATAAGTCAGTTTGTCTACACAAGTATACCTAGCACTAAATACTATTATTAAACTGTGTTTGCATTGTCTATTTACATACTTAAATTTAATACACAACTACGATTATGCACTTAACTTTTATAAACTAAAGAATTTGAATAGTCTCTTCTCAGAAAAATAATAAATCGTCTCAAATCTCCAAAAACAGAAATCATAAAACAATTAAGAAGTTCTTCAAATAACCGACAAGAAAACCGACAACCGACACTGGTACAAATATAATTCACTCAATAATTCGAAACAGACACACACAGAAACATGTTGGAAAAAACGTCATTACATTAAACATAATAATAATAAGTAAGTTATAACAAAAAAAAAACAATGTAATCACAACAACATTTTCCACATATTAGCTAAGAGGTATGATGTGATGAGGAGTCAAGCTAGTTTAGTTCGGTTTAGTTCACATTAAAGTAAACTATTATATTTTTATAACTCTACAAACTTTCAAATTAGTCAGCAACTTCAAAATGACTGGTATCTAATATATTCAGTTCCTTAATAACTTTAGTTCTAAAAGTTTCTATTTAGCAAAAATATCTGTGATAACCGACAAATACATCAAAACTGTTCATCATTAGACCAGCAATTGGTATATACGACCATATTATTTCCTTAAGATATCCATGATAACCAATGCATGCCAACAAAACGATAATCGTATCTTCTCTTTCTTGCACCTAATTATCGGCTAAGTGAGAGAGGGACGGCATGGTTGCCAGTTGCCGGTTGGTTAACATCGGTTTCGGTTTCTAATGTTTTCGTAGTTGCGCGTTGAGTTGTAGCTACTCGCTCGCTACTCGTACTCTGCAGATTGATAACCGTTGCCGGTTGAGACGATACCGATACCTAACGTTATTGCTACGGCAACCGTTTTCAGTTGCGTTTTGTTATAACTGACACATGTCTATCGCGTTCATTTTTGTAATGGACTTCAACGAGGTCGTCAAACTAATCTGCTTATTTTAAATAACATGTTTTATTATATGCTTTTCGTTTAAATGCCCATCTTTACGGCTGAGTGACAAAAAGTCACCAGTGAGCGGACTCCCATAGTAATGTACAGGGCGAGTGACAGTCACGTCACTCCGGTACTGCCTATCGCTGCAACGTTTTGTCACCGTCTTATCACTTGACTAAGTGACAAAAAGTCACGGTGACAAAAAGTTGCAATGAGCGGCGGGTCTTAAAGGGCATAACACGCCTGGTTTATGGCACTATTTTACACTAACACTCTTTTTTATAAACTGTATAATATAACTTTACATATTCAACAGACTCTGAATTTAAATTCTTTATTGAAAAACTAGTTGACCCGGCAATTTTCTCACCTTTAAAAGTTTTCCTGGATTTCCGCAAATATTTTAAAACCAAAAAAAAATAGCCAAATCTGTCCAGCCATTCTCGAGTTTTAGCGAGACTAACGAACAGCAATTGATTTTTGTACAACGTGTAACGGAAACCCCATATCTATCCAAAAGGACTGAAGACAACATCTGGTATGGAGTCTCTATGCACAGTTTCAGGTCAAAATGAGTGACTCAAAGAATTGATACCAAATTATCGGTTTCACATGTTTCTTGAATACCATACATAACAAACGTGTTACAGCACTATGAGGTTCAATAACTTTCCACGTCACTTGCTAATAACACGATAATTCTCTTCGTTCTTCTTCATTTGAAGAAATAGGTCTCTGGTATCAATCTATTGAAATTTCTAATAAGTTCCACACATGTAGACGTAGGATAACTAAAACCTTGCCATATTATTTGCTATCGTCCAAAGAAGGCATGCGATTATTATGTATGTTACACGTTGTATATGTATCGAATTAAGAATCTTCTGAATAGTATGTCAGTTAATCATAATGATTAGACGGTTTTCAATATATAATAATACCATTAAATACCGTTTCATTTTTGGCCTTCGTAAATATGACCACATTTCTTCCTTCCGTTCTCAGCTTGAATGGTTGCCTATCCGTCAAAGGAGATACCTCAGATCTCTCTGCATGCTCATCACTATTTTGAACGATCCTTGTGCTCCTGATTACTTAAAACAAAATTTTAAAGTGCTAGGCAGTTCTCATAGCCTTGACCTTCGCGCATCCAAAAACTTACTTCTTCACATTCCTTCTCACCGAACCGGGTTTATGGCTAATTCCTATGCTATTTCTACCATTAAACTCTGGAACATGATACCCCTTGACATCAAGTAGGCCGCGTCTAAATTCTCTTTTAAGCGTAAAATGAGAAACCACTACTTAAAAGCCTGTTATTCTTAGTTTGGTTTTCGCAATAATTATAATTATTGTGAGTTCTCTTATTGAGAAAGATTATTATAAAACACCGTATTTATTAGTCTAATTTATATATATTCTTTCGATAATGACATTTATTTTACTTGTACACCTACCACATTGTGGTCTTTTTAACCCAAAGGTTGACTGGTAGAGAATGCCTTGTTGCATTAAGTCTGCCCATGTACCACTGTTGTACATCAAGTTTAAATAAATAAATGTTACGAAAGTTTTGTTCTAATTTTTTACGTATTATCTAACGTAAGTGCCAAGTAGAATTAGTATTAAGCTAGGCAAAGAATGAAGATACTATCTTTATATTCAGTCTCGTCCACTGGTTCCAAAACTTTGGTCCGCAAACCATTGATGGTCCGCTAAAGGTAAAATGTGGTCTGCGAAAGGTAAAAATATATAGTCCGCAAAAGAATTCAATTATCCAAATTACCGAAGTTTCTATCAAAAATATGGTACTTATATTGATTTCAAAGAATTAGTATGCTAGCATTTTTTACTTACTTTACATATGTATAATACGTTTCTAACTGGATTATTTGTTTATGTGTTTTTATATTTGCATGCCGAAATTAAAGGCAAAATAAGAGAACAATATTGTTCACTTTACCAACCTTCTGTACCTTATTTATGCAAATAAATGAATTTGAATTTGAATAGTTACATACATTTTCTTCAGGTCTTCTGGTTCCTGCTTGAAACCAAATTGGTCCAAGTTTAAATAAAGGTTAGGAATCACTGGTCTACCCGAAGATATAGATAACATCTTAGCTTTAATCTATAATTGTAGTTAAAGATCCCACAGACACCCACAACATGGGAATGAAAACAATGATGTGGTTACGATATTTCATAAATACATTTACTTTTATTACATCATTGTGAGCTTACACGAGTGACATAAGTACTTGTGTGTGGGCTCTTTCATCCCGTTCCTTTATGTAGGCTGATAATACAATATTTTCTTCTGTTATAAACTTTTTTACGAAAAATGAAATAAATAGAGTACATTTTTTCAAGTGTAAGTCTGTCTATTAGTGTGTGTGTATTTAGTATATTAGTTTTTATTGTTGAAGCTCGCGTTTGACCACCATCTCACCTGATGGTAAGCGATGATGTGGCCAAAGATGAAGCACGCTTGCATAGATGTTACCTATTCACTCTTGGCTTAAATTCCCCAAGGTTATAGTCATCAGAAAACGCAGACTCCGGCAGGGAATACCACTCCTTAGTAGGACGCACAATGAAGTATACCCAACACGTTTTGTGCGTATGAGTGTGGCTGTTATTTTAGGTTATTGTAGCGTAAATAAAATTAAGTGCACAGTAAAACACAAACCGCTACTTAACACGTTTAATTTTGATTAAAAGGAAAAAGATAGAAAACAAGTACTTAATTAAAAAATATAAAAAAGTTAAATATTGGTTATTATTGGGAACCTTTCAGTGATGGCGTGGGTTAACTTAGCGGAAAGAAAAAGAATGTTATCGAAAGTATTATGCAAATATTTTTAACTTACCTAACAAAAAATCGATTGCAATCGGTTATAGCTAGGCGAATACGCATTATTAGTAATTTTAATTACAAAAACACTAAGAGCATCCAACGCGTCTTGATAGGCCTTAGGTTAGAAAGAGTTTTTGACGTGAGAATTTTTAGATTAGAAATATACAAATTAGGTGCACTATTTAAAATAAAACTCCTGCTGCGAAAACTCGGTAATTCCTGGACGGCTGGACACGACTGTGGGAAGTAACGTAGAAATCACGGAGCCACTGCGCTGCGGGGTCCGCATCTACCTCGTACCCTCTTCAGGCCTTTGAGATGGACGTCTCAGGCACAGGATGTGCTCGGATACCGGGCGAGAGCGCCCCGACCTCCGTCGTCGATAACCGACGTCGCTTGCCCGTAGGGTGGAGCCAAAAATTGGCTTGTAACGGGATCTAAACAAAAAAGAAACTTCAGACCACCGATGCAAGCTGAATCTTTGATTAATTATGAAACTAGTGCGAAATGGATCGAAAAGAAAAAAAGGCGACAATACATACCAAATTAACCAGAAAATCACCCACAGACTATCCTTTTGCTAGGACACTTTATATTTTTTATTGGCTTTACACCAACAGAAAAAAAACTTTCACTTCATAATTTCGGTATGAATCAAAAAATAAGGTTGACCATCACATATCGGGTCCCAAAAATGTAATGACGCCGTCAAAAGGCAAAACATCCGAGGATTTTTTTCACGATTCCTTGTTCAAATGTGAATAACAGCTAAGAAGAAAAAATTCATATAGAAAAGTTTGGATTAGAATTGGAGGAAGTTTTAACCGTAGCGGTTTTACGCTACAGTACCCCATTTCCAGTAAAAAAAAAAAAAAAATGAGAGTAGCAACCCTAAAGGTGAGTGGCAACCCTAAAGGAAAGGTGAGTGACAACCCTAAAAGAAAGGTGGTTGACAACCCTAAAAAAAGGGTGGTTGACAACCCTAAAAGAAAGGTGCTTGACAACCCTAAAAGAAAGGTGGTTGACAACCCTAAAAGAAAGGTGGTTGACAACCCTAAAAGAAAGGTGAGAGATCAACCCAAGTGAATGTATCAACCCAGTGAGAGGGTGACAACGCTATAACAGATTGACTTCACAACAACAGATTGAAAACACAACAACAGATTGAAAACACAATAACAGATTGAAAACACAATAACAGATTGACAACACAAAAGGGATAGCATCAACCAAGAGTGAAAACCATAATATATACAAATTAAATAAACTAGCCTAACTAACTTTAAACTAAATACATCAAATCAACGACATCGAAGTGCAGCTGGTACTGAATAAAATTGAAAGCCGGCCTCCAGTTTAGACGTTAACAGTGCGAGCTTCAGACGCGTCTCCTAAACCTACATTAGGATAGAAAAACAAACGATAGAACTAGAATAATATTCTTAAATATATAGGAACAAAGAACAATATTCAAGACGAAACAAATAAGAGTTGAGATTAAGAAATAACCTAAAAATAACTTCAAAGGAAGTCAAACAAAAACTCGAAGTCGAACACAAAAGCTCGAAGTCAGATAATAACTCGAAGTGAGACACGACACAAAGTCCAACACGACTCAAAGTCAAACATGACTCAAAGTCAAACACGACTCAAAGTGAAACACGACTCAAAGTCTAACACGACTCAGAGTCAAGAGCTTAAGTTATAGAGGGATAAGTTAGAAGGTTAAGTTAAAGAGAGAGGGTTCAGTTGAAGAGGGTGGACCTTAAATCAAAATCAAAATCAAAAATACGACGCCTAATGAGAGGAAATGGTTATGAATAAATATTAACTCCAGGGAGGAATGAGGGTCGAAATAATAAAAGAGGTGTCGTTAATTGAAAACTAATGGCCTAACATAAGTAATGCTGATTAAGTTAAGAATATGGAACAAATTAATTCATTTAAGTATGTCTTTATGATATTGTCCAATATGATGAGAATCACAGTCTTGTAGGACATATGTAGTCATGGAGATGACTCTGATCACACGACATTTAATGAAACGAGGAGCAAGCTTTCCTGTAAAGTATTCAGCAGCTGACGATTTTGAAAAATTACGCCTCCATACAATGTCGCCGGCATTAAGTGTAATAGCCGTCCGGTTCGTATTGTAATTTCGCGAATTACGGAGAAAAGCAGAAGAAAGATTGTCCGCTACTTTTGCGTAAATCTCGGCGAGCGAAGTCAGATTACTCGCGTGTTGTTCCCGACTTTCAGCTAAATTAGTGCTTAGAGTCTGGTTATTCGCACGCGATGAATCCATACAGACTTCTCTACCGAATATGAGAAAGTTTGGCGTAAACCCTGTGGCTAAATTAATACATGAATTGAGGTAAAGTTTGACCTTGGGTAACAATTTAGCCCAATTCCTTTGGTTCTCGCCAACCAATATGCTCAAACAAGTAACGACACTTTGGTTATAACGTTCAACCGTGTTTGCTTGTGGAGTGTAATAAGGGGTATACGTAGGGGATTCAATGCGAAACGATCTAAGAAAATTTAAAAACTGATTACTACGAAAAACGGTAGCATTATCACAGAGAATAGACCGTGGAACTCCGAAGTTAAAAAATATTTCAGATTCCAAAGCTTTTATAACTGAATCGGCGTCAATCCTTTTAAGGGGCACTAACCAAACATATTTAGAAAAAACATCGACCATAGATAAAATGTATTTGAACCCATAATAAGCGATTGGAAGCGGTCCAATAACGTCGATAGAAATCATCTGTAAAGGTAAAGAAACTTCCTTTGGATAACACATATGACCACGTGGTTGGGAATTCGCGATCGGATAACACTTCGTGGAAGCGTTTAAGCAGATAACTGTCAGTTATGTCGTCTGCATCCTTCTCTTCTTCGATACTGGTAAAAAAATTTCGAACACTGGTATCACCAGTATAATTTATGTTCCATTTTCTTAGCGAAAATCGTTTTAGAAAGTAACCGGGACAGTCCTCGGATTTCATCGGAGAAGGTAAGTTAGAACGACTAGTACCCGGAGTGGGCCTAGGCGGAATGGGAGGAGGTCTAGAAATAATAATACTTCCGTGTAAAGGAGTCTCAACGATAGAACCTTCTTCGGACATTTTTAAACACAAAATAGAAATAGGTTAAATGAAAGAGCGGGACTTAGCAGGAAATCGTTAGATATCGTGCCGTAATATCGATGCGGGAAGAAGACAACAACATGAACGTCAAAGGAATCGGCTGGGCTAAGAATCCAACAAAACAGATACTAGCAAATAGCAGACAAGCAAACAGACGGGCTAAAAAAAATAAGAAAGGTAGACACTAGCACACGACCATTCAAAAAGCTTACCTTTGGTCACGATGCCTAACCATCCACACATCAAACACACTCTACGGGAAACTAATTACCGCTACCTACTGGGATAAAATAAAACTCGGGATAGATAAGTATATTTTGGGAGAAAATAAAAGAATTGGAAATTGGGTATAGTTACAAAGTTAATCTTTAAAATTGAATTTCACAAACATCACACAATTTAGCAAAGAACATAAATTCAGTTAGCAATTCTGTAGTCCAGTCGTATGAATCGGGAAAACATTCAAGACAGGTAATCCTTTTAACTTCCATACGGGTATTTGACCAATTCTAAAACCTGAAATTCACAATAAGAAAGATGAAAATTAAAGATTGCTCTCAAGAGCAACCACACACGAGATAACAAAAAAAAAGGTATTTTACTAATAATTAATATGCAAACTTACTTTAATTCGGGCGCCATATTGTAGCGTAAATAAAATTAAGTGCACAGTAAAACACAAACCGCTACTTAACACGTTTAATTTTGATTAAAAGGAAAAAGATAGAAAACAAGTACTTAATTAAAAAATATAAAAAAGTTAAATATTGGTTATTATTGGGAACCTTTCAGTGATGGCGTGGGTTAACTTAGCGGAAAGAAAAAGAATGTTATCGAAAGTATTATGCAAATATTTTTAACTTACCTAACAAAAAATCGATTGCAATCGGTTATAGCTAGGCGAATACGCATTATTAGTAATTTTAATTACAAAAACACTAAGAGCATCCAACGCGTCTTGATAGGCCTTAGGTTAGAAAGAGTTTTTGACGTGAGAATTTTTAGATTAGAAATATACAAATTAGGTGCACTATTTAAAATAAAACTCCTGCTGCGAAAACTCGGTAATTCCTGGACGGCTGGACACGACTGTGGGAAGTAACGTAGAAATCACGGAGCCACTGCGCTGCGGGGTCCGCATCTACCTCGTACCCTCTTCAGGCCTTTGAGATGGACGTCTCAGGCACAGGATGTGCTCGGATACCGGGCGAGAGCGCCCCGACCTCCGTCGTCGATAACCGACGTCGCTTGCCCGTAGGGTGGAGCCAAAAATTGGCTTGTAACGGGATCTAAACAAAAAAGAAACTTCAGACCACCGATGCAAGCTGAATCTTTGATTAATTATGAAACTAGTGCGAAATGGATCGAAAAGAAAAAAAGGCGACAATACATACCAAATTAACCAGAAAATCACCCACAGACTATCCTTTTGCTAGGACACTTTATATTTTTTATTGGCTTTACACCAACAGAAAAAAAACTTTCACTTCATAATTTCGGTATGAATCAAAAAATAAGGTTGACCATCACATATCGGGTCCCAAAAATGTAATGACGCCGTCAAAAGGCAAAACATCCGAGGATTTTTTTCACGATTCCTTGTTCAAATGTGAATAACAGCTAAGAAGAAAAAATTCATATAGAAAAGTTTGGATTAGAATTGGAGGAAGTTTTAACCGTAGCGGTTTTACGCTACATTATCCAGACTTAAATTTAATTATTTCTATTAATAGTTAGATAGATATTTCATGAAAGTACCTGTGTATTGTTATCTAATAACTAAGACTCATTCACAGGTTATAATTTTCAGCTTCTTATTCCGTTACGCTGACGACTCGTTTACTTCTGCCTTCGTGTCTACCGTGGGCATCGACTTCAAGGTGAAGACAGTCTTCCGCCATGACAAACGCGTCAAACTACAGATATGGGTGAGTACATCAATCTAATTTATTTCAATATGCAGACGCTTTGAAACTGCTAAGAACTCGCACGCGACATAAACTATAGCTGTTAGACCAATACTTTCAGTGGTTTTTATGCTACACGCATTGGTATTAGCAAAATACCTAATCCAATGAACGTATTGGTTAAAAATCTGTCATAATAATTTCTGAGTGTTCAGATTGTGTAGTAAAATGAATAAAGTGGTATCCTAACATTTTATTTTCTTGAGCTATTGGCGTGTTGGTGGCCTCTGCCCTAATGTGAGTCCGTCGAAATCGGTAATTTGCCATTTAAGGAGAAGAACTGTCTAGAGCCTTTATGGACACTCTTCACACTTTATTATTATAACTGATTGCCCAGTGGTCGAAATGCTAGAATAACTAAAATGATTTTGAATGCATTGTGGTAGAAATATTAGCTTTCTACTTTCTTTTTATCCATAAAAAATGAGCTGTGCTAAATTTCATATTCTTCTGTCTGCGCAGTTTTCATAAAAAGTGCAAAAACTTTTTGCTTTATGTATTAATATATATTATAGATTTTAGCATATTAGCCTTGTTGGTCAAAGATCACCAGTCCCAGTTGCCGGCCCTTTGCCGCTCGTTCCAAAACATGAGTCGCGATCTAGTAATAATTAACCATTTACCTAGATCCGTGAGAAATTTAAGAAAGGCTTAACCGTTTACCTAGATCCGTGAGAGATTTAAGAAAGGCTTAACCGTTTACTTAGAACCGTGAGACATTTAAGAGCGGCTTAACCATTTACCTAGATCCGTGAGACATTTAAGAGAAGATTAACCGTTTACCTAGATCCGTGAGACATTTAAGAGAGGCTTAACCATTTACTTAGATCCGTGAGAGATTTAAGAGAGGCTTAACCATTTACCTAGATTCGCGAGAGATTTGAGAGAGGCTTAACCATTTACCTAGATCCGTGAGAGATTTGAGAGAGTAACTTTATGTTTCAACTAGTACTCACGCGGGGCTTCGCTCCCGTGGATTCTATCACGGTAAAAACATAACTCTCCTTTTTTGCAGTCGCGTAAAAAGTAGCCTATAACCTTCCTCAAGCTTCAAGCTTCTTCCATACCAAATTGCATTCAAATCCACCCAGTACTTTCGAAGATTAGCGCGTTCAAGCAAACAAACAAACTTTTCCACTTTATAATATTAGTATAGATTAAAAAGTTGTCCTTTCCAACGGCGGCGCACATAGAAGATTAATTTACAGTTGCTTTAGTGGTGGAAAGAAGCCATTTTATGGGTATTTAAAAACAGCAATGTTAGTAATGTAACATTTAAACGTAGAAATAATTACCATAAACCTTTCGGTACTAACTATGGTAGAGGTTCTACTAGTGTTAAAAATTAATATAATGTCTTACATAGCCCTCCAATCTCTAATTACAGTAAGCATTCATGAGATTTTAACCACTAAAATTGGATGTACTTGATTTTGTCACCAAGAATTTTATGGAAAAAGTTCATGATAACACAAGGAAAATAACACAAAAACTGGAAGATAAATTATGTGAAGACATCGTCGGCACAGGAGCTTTTTATATGAGTGGTTTATACACTTTGTTCGTCATTATTGCTTTTTGCAAATAGAAAAAGGCAGATATTCAGATACAAAACGATAAATTAAAAACGTTTGTTTAAACAGCCATTATAATAATATGAACTTAAATAATAATGTGACAAGAGTGGCTGAAGGCTTTTAACAACAAACCACAACTAATTAACGAGTGCATTAGCTAGCCCACTTTAAGGCCAAAAATATAATATATTCTTATTTATATTAAGGAATTTGAGTTTGAATGAAGAATTGAAGGCAATTCTTCAATCAAACTCAAAATAATCCCATTAACATGTTCTTTTTATAAAGATTGCTAATGTGGATAGAATTCACTTACTAGTAATCTTGTTAACGTCTCCAACTAAGCTAAATGTGCTTGTATCTGGAGTGAGTTCACGGTAATGGTGTAATGGATGGACTTCAAACCCTCGACCTCTCGATCACAAGGCCAACACCTTTGCCATTAGACTATTGTCGCTTTAACATATACTGTCAGGATGCAAATCAGATATGCAGGAAATGGTCTCACAGTGTATAAATTTCTTCCAAGTCCGCTCAACCGTTTAGCCCCGCGTTGTTATTGTTGCCGTCGTGACTGATTAACAAACAATCTAACAACAACTTAAGTACCTACTAAGCATATTAGAATGTAGAATAAAATGATAATCTGCAATAATAGTATATTAAGCAGTTAGAAGTAAACGCTATCAGCGATAAGACCACCATTGTGACCATTGGTGAAGCAATATTGTGAAACAGGTGTGTATAAATTATTGGTGTACATACAATAAAGAATATTCAATCTATCTATCTATAGAAATGTTATATCCCGACTACCTACATTGAGCCGTTTTCCCATTGATTTAAATAGTAAAGATACGGTCATCAGAACATTTGACGGACGCGGTCGCCCTACAAAACACACTAGCGCCATCTATGTTAACTAAGATGTCAATCGGCGTGGTCTGCTCCTAGACGTAGCCTTGTAAGAGCGGGGTGTGGTATTTTTCGAGGTACAAAGAAATAAAACAAAACCTTTTAGTTTTTGAATTTTATATTTGTTATACATAAAAATACATTTTAATTTGCTTTTAATAAACAATAAAATTAATTTTGTACATAATTTAATCTTATAGTAATATTATTAATTCTTTTTATTTCATCGGCTAAAACGCGCGCCGCTGCAAAGTTATGTCGCACTTTTACGCGGCTTCACGTTGTCTATGCTAAAGGTTGAGACAAACAAAAAAGAAAATTGTTTTAAATAATATTAGAAGTTGATTTAATGACATAATTTTAACTTACCGGTGATATGAAATGTTATATATTTTTTTTTTATTGTGCTTTACGTCGTAGTTCACGCAACCCTTCACGACACAATTTGGCATTTTTGCTTGTAAAACTGACGACCCCTCCCGAAGATAGCCGATCGCGTTCTAGTTCACTTCGATAAAGGTTAGACCACTTTGGGACCACGTTCGAGGCGTCATTATAACATGCGATCCGCCCAGTCCTTACGAAATAATATATATGTCAATGCGTTTTCCTCAATTGGCTCCTGCCTCTTGAAGAGGATCATTACTAACTATTCGCTCCTTTTCCTTTCAATTCCCGGCTTTCAGAGGTTTCTGTAACAGCAGAAGTTAAAACGTACGACCTTACTCGTGTGACTTCCGAAGGGTCAGAAAGATACCTAATGTGTTTCAGGTCTGATATTATATTAGATAGTTTCTATTTCAATCGTTTTTGACATTTACTTGTACTATGTTGAATGGTATACAATAGCTATTATTATGTATAATTTCAGTAAGATGGAAAAAAATTAAAAGTCAATTGGGTTTTCAAAAGAGGAACCACGGACATTTTTGCTTATTTTTCTCCATAGGAAATGACCAAGTTTGACCATGCTAGCTTTTGAAATTCTTTTGGTACATCAGTTTGGCAGTAATCTCATAAGTCTTATAATGAAGCTCCAATTTCTGTCATTGAATCGGCTGTCACCACGCGTAAGAGTAATTCTTCTTATGAGACAACCGTCGTATCGTCGGTAAAGAGATCTTACGGAGAAACAATATACGGAAAGGTCTCGATGAAAAAAGGCGGCCGGTAATTTTTCGATACTCTGTGAGACGGGAGACGATAAAACATAATTATTTCTAAGACAGTACCATTTATTTAAGACACGCAAATTTTCATATTGTCCTATCCTACTTCCTACATACTAATAATTAATATTAAAGTTGTGAAAATTTGTGAAGATGCATGGAGGTTTGTTACCCCTTCACGCAAAAACTACCAAACATATTTACATGAAACTTTACACTAACATAGCTTACACATCCGAAAAACACACAGGCTTCAATTTATAAACATTTTGTGTTATTTGGCTTTTTCATGCGAGCGAAACCACGGGCAGAAACCAGTGTAAAATATAACTAACGAAATATAATTCGAACATTTTAAAATTGATGTTTTTTATCAGTCTGAAATGTGAAAAATCAAATTAATGTGGGCTACGGTATTGTGTTGCCTAAATTACAATATAATTACAGTAGGTAAATGTTTGGTTCAGATTAAGCGGGGAAGCCATTATTGCTAATCGTCTTGGGAGTTTTCTTTTACGAGTAGATTAAAATGGCCCAAAACAATTCATTTTATTAAACACAGCTTTATTGATCAATGTGGGCCCGCGTCATTCTTCGGCTATGACAAACAGGCACTTTCAGGAACTTAGCAGGCTAAAACATTGGCGTGTACTACTTTCTAACATATAAAAAAACCATTGGGCTAAAAAAACAATTTGATCATTCCTTGATAACTAAACGTCCATCAGGACCAGACACAGATCCTTCAATGTGTGTTCCGAATTTAACAAAAAGTAACAAATGGTTACTTGATGTAAATCATAAATCAATGAAATAAATTGATATGTTAAATATCGTAGTTAGCAATACTGCAGCTTAAAATTTCTTTTAAATAAAAAAGTGTGAAATCAGATGTTAGAATAAAAATAAATGAATGATAATAATAATTATATTGTATTATATAAAGCTAAATTACCACTCACTGACTCACTCACTGACTGACTCCCCTTTTCCCCCCCCTTCTCCCCCCTCCCTATCGTATCTCGGAAACTACGAGACCCGTATTTTTTTCTTTTTACGGATTCGTATAGAGGAGGCTTGGTAAAGTAAAAACCATTTTTCAAAGTCCCCCCCCGCCCCCCTTTTCACCCCCTTTAGGCGGAAATCGGAAATTAAGAGACTTGGAACATTTTTTTTTTCAGATTCATTTAGAGGGGCAATGCTTTAGTCCAAAAAATTGTGCAGCCCCCCCCCCCTCACCATCCCCCCCCAATTTTTTTTTTTTCACACGCACGCGAGGTGCTTGCACCTCGCGCAACACGCAAATACTAAACCCCCCCATCTCCCGCATCACCCCCCCCCCTTTTTTTTTTTCTTTCTCAAGCACGCGAGGTGCTTGCACCTCGCGCAACACGCAAGTACTAAACCCCCGCCATCTCCCCTCGTCACCCCCCCCGTTTTTTTTTTTTTTTCACAAGCACGCGAGGTGCTTGCACCTCGCGCAACACGCATATACTAGTTATACTATATAAAGCTAGATTACCACTGACTGACTCACTCACTCACTCATTGACATAATTGTTCTCCCAGATGGTGTATGGGGAGGTGGGTATATTTTGAGAGATTCGTAAACAAGTAACTCTCAAACCTACGGGAAAAGTGCCAAACCTCCCCTTTTCCCCCCCTTTCTCCCCCCTCCCTATCGTATCTCGGAAACTACGAGACCCGTATTTTTTTTTTACGGATTCGTGTAGAGGAGGCTCGGTAAAGTAAAAACCATTTATCAAAGTCGCCCCCCCTCCACCCCCCTTCTCACCCCCTTTAGGCGGATCTCGGAAATTAAGAGACTTGGGACATTTTTTTTTCAGATTCATTTAGAGGGGCAATGCTTTAGTCAAAATACTTCTGCAACCCCCATAACCCCCCCCCCCATTTTTTTTTTCACAAGCACGCGAGGTGCTTGCACCTCGCGCAACACGCAAATACTAAACCCCGCCATCTCCCCCCCCTTTTTTTTATTTTTTATTCACAAGCACGCGAGGTGCTTGCACCTCGCGCAACACGCAAATACTAGTTATGTTATATAAAGCTCGATTACCACTGACTGACTGACTGACTCATTGACATAATTGTTCTCCCAGATGGTGGATGGGGAGGTGAGTATATTTTGACAGATTCGTAAACAAGTAACTCTCAAACCTACGGGAAAAGTGCCAAACCTCCCCTTTCCCCCCCCCCCCCTTCTCCCCCCTTCTCCCCCCTTCCTATCGTATCTCGGAAACTACGAGACCCGTATTTTTTGTTTTTTACAGATTCGTATAGAAGAGGCTCGGTAAAGTAAAAACCATTTTTCAAAGTCGCCCCCCTTGCCCCCTTCTCACCCCCTTTAGGCGGATCTCGGAAATTAAGAGACTTGGAAATTTTTTTTTTCAGATTCATTTAGAGGGGCAATGCTTTGGTCGAAATAATTGTGCGACTCGCCCCATCACCCCCCCCCCCCCCTTTTTTTCTTTTTATAGCTCGCGAAGTGCTTGCACCTCGCGCAACACGCAAATACTGATTCGTAAAAAAGTAACTCTCAAACCTACGGGAAAAGTGCCAAACCTCCCCTTTTCCCCCCCTTTCTCCCCCCTCCCTATCGTATCTCGGAAACTATGAGACCCGTATATTTTTTTTACGGATTCGTATAGAGGAGGCTCGGTAAAGTAAAAACCATTTATCAAAGTTGCCCCCCCCACCCCCCTTCTCACCCCCTTTAGGCGGATCTCAGAAATTAAGAGACTTGGAACATTTTTTTTTTTTCAGATTCATTTAGAGGGGCAATGCTTTAGTCAAAATACTTCTGCAACCCCCCCCCCATCACCCCCCCTTTTTTTCTTTTTTTCACAATCACGCGAGGTGCTTGCACCTCGCGCAACACGCAAATACTAAACCCCCCCATCTCCCCCCATCACCACCCCCTTTTTTTATTTTTTTATCTCACAAGCACGCGAGGTGCTTGCACCTCGCGCAACACGCAAATACTAGTTATTATATAATAATGAATAAATACAATATAAAGCACAGTTATATACATGTACAGTCGGCCAAGAAAGTGGTGTACCACCCTAAGGTTGAATATCGCTTGCAGATTCATAGGTGATAAAGATTAGTTTCGCTTGCAGATCGATCTGACAACTTCTATTGCTGTCTTTATCTGATTATTGATAACGACTATTACTGTTTGTAACGTGACAGCTGTTCTTAGTTTGAACTTGATGGAACCAATGATGTCGTAAAATCAACGGCGGGGGGCTGTAGATTTTGATGACAAAATTGTATCTACAAATTCAGAATTGTAATCAACAAGTTACATAAAATTGTAAAGGCACAAGGCGAGTCCACAAACCTACAATTTCTGTAAACTTGTAATTACAATATCAATAAAAAACAAGCTAAAAATAGATTTATCCTTTTATTAAATTTCTACAATCAATTTTAAAATACTTATAACAAACAAAAACATAGCATATATAGTAATATTTAGAAGATATTGAAAATTTTTAAAAATTAGAAACGGGTGTAACCGCCGTTGGCCTCTATAACCTCTAAAAGACGAGACCTCATTGAACCAACAAGCCGTGAGCAAATATCGGTTCCCCGCATTTCCTCCCAGATATAATTACAGTGACTAATAAGAGCTTGTTTGGTTCTTTCATTTTGATGCGACCATCGTTGGACCATAAGGCCCCAAAGATTTTCTATCGGGTTGAGGTCCGGCGATCTTGAGGGCCACTGAATTACCCTTACGTCAGTGTGTGAACGAAACCAGGCTCTTACGATCCTCGCATTATGAATTGAACAATTATCTTGAACAAAATCAAATTGTGGCACTTCGTTCTCCGGGTAAACATTACGGACTGTCGGTAGCATTGCATTCTGAAGCACGTCGATATAATTTACAGCCGTCGCTCGAGGAGGTAGAGAACACAATTCTCCTACACCATCCGTACTCATCCAGCCCCAAATATTTACGGAAATTCGACCTGATTCTCTATTTGGGATTACATGATCATCTTTATACCGTGTTGAATTATATCGCCAAAGGTGAAGACGTCCATGCTGACTGGATTTAAACGTTTTTTCATCACAAAACACTGTATTAGACCAATCAAACTCTAAGTGCTCTCCGGCGAAGTTCAGACGAGCAAGTCTGTGAGCATCCGTCAAATATATTTTCTTGGCGTAATGCCTGTGGTGCAACCCCATGTAATGTAGATGATTCCTTATTGTTTGGGCACTCACATCGAACATCTCCGCAAAATGTTTTGTGGGCTTAAAACCATTGATTTCATATTCCCGTCTCATGAATTCTCTATCGTTATTGGAGAGTGCAGGCCGGCGACCACTTCTTCTGTGATCCAACAAACTTCCCTCCTCTCCTTCACGACGAATCCAAAAGCGGACAGAACGCCTCGATATATTCAAATTCCGGGATATCGCACTGATACTGCTTCCCTCATTAAATTGGGCAATTATTTGTGCTCTTTCGGCAATGGTCAAGTTGGCAGGCATTGAGATGATTTTATATGCAGTTGATTGAAAAATAACACGGAAAATATATCGATTTTTTGCATATATTTGACAAAATGTCAATTGTCAGTTTTCTTTTTCAAATGGAATTCGGTTGTCTAAATAGTTTTTATTACTTTTGTTTGGAAACATTTCAATTGCTTTGTAGAAACTAATGTCCTTTTCATTTATACTAAAGGTTAAAATGTCATGTACTTATATGTGACATATGACGTATGAATACTAAATACATAGGTTTACGTCATGATAATGTTGTCTCTTTCAGTAATATCTTTTTATAACGAACCTTGTTGTAATTTTCGATGACCGGGAAACTAAATCAAAACTGGTACACCACTTTCTTGGCCGACCGTACACTACCTACAGTAACTAATCTATATAATAAAAATGAATCACTAAATGTGTTGCTTAGCGCAAAACACGAAAACGGCTGAACCGATTTGGCTGATTCTTTTTCGTTGTGTTTGGTTTTTGTCAGGAAAAGGTTCTTATGAAAAAAAAAAGTAGGAAAGTTCTCATGGGTAGGGGTAGGGTAGGGTCTACCCTACCCTACCCCTGCCCTTGAGACCTCTAGGTAGGGTAGGGGTAGGGATAGGGTACGGTACGATAGGGTAGGGTAGTTGTAGAGTATTGATAGGGCAGGGTAGGGGTAGTGTAGGGTTTGGTTAGGGTAGGGGTAGTGTAGGGTTTGGGTAGGGTAGGAGTAGAGTAAGGTATGCGTAGGGTATCGGTAGGATAGGGGTAGTGGTATCGGTTGGGTAGGGGTAGGATACCACGCGAACGAAGTCGTGGCGGGTCAGCTAGTTTTAAATAAATCTTTCGTATTATGGAAAAACTAACGCTCTTCATCACCGTTCATCAAACAAACAAGAACATTAAAAAAAAAACACTCTACTCTCTGTAAAAAAATTATAAAATTGACTCAGAAAGCCCAAAACAACCATTTCATAAACACATCTCAGAGTAAATCTAAAGCAGCGTGGCAAATTATAACAAATCTAAACTATGTATGTTTACCACAGGAACAAATAACGACCATAAACAGAGAAAATTTGACTTTTACACAACCCGTTACAACGGTACAACTAATGAATTTGATAATTATTATATTGAGATAATTGAAAATAATATTAATACTGACATGTCTGATGGCAATGTTTTAAATAATCTTTCTTCACAATCTTTATTTATTTCACCAGTCACGAAGAGTGACATTATAAAAATTATTTCAGATCCTAAAAATACAAACACTGTTGGTTATGATGGCGTTTGTACTAAAGTTCTGTAGTATGTAAAAGATATATACACAACCGTTAGCACACATTATTAATCTCTGTATTGCTGAGGGTATATTTCCCAAAAAGAAATATATTTATATTTTCTATAGGTATATTTTCCTTAAAGAAAGTTATTGTTAAACCTTTATTTAAAAACTTTTTACCAAAAAATTAAACCGACTTCCAAAACACTGCAAAGTGAAAAATAATTTTAATTTCGGTAGTCGGTGTGATTAGTTTGGTATTTTCGTTTTTGGCACCGACTTCCGAAATTAAATTGCTGTGTTTTTTGGAAGTCGGTTTAATTTTTTGGTAAAAAGTTTTTATTTCACTCTTTTTAGTTGGTCGATTTTTAGTTTACCTAGTTACAAGAGCCTAAATGTCAACTACTTATAATCATTTACAAAATATTGCTTTTCCCAATGTTGGGCCGTTAATTGTTGAGGAGTTCTACTGGTACTTCACCATCAGCTTCACTTCACCATATGCATTGTGACGAGCATATTGTGCTTAATAACCACATTCAAGTAATCGAAGCGGAACACATGAAATACTTATTATTCCTACTTATATATTGAGTAGTTCCTGTGGCCATCTGTGGTCTTCATCATCAGGTCCACTTCACAAATGGTGCTTTTCGAATGCAACTTCACAAGTTACTGTAAAAAATACTCAAATCACTATAGGTGTGCCTATAATATTTGAAGAGTTCCCTCGATTTCTCCAGGATTCCATCATCAGATCCTGACTTGGTGTTAATGGGACCAATTTCGGAGTGTACCTTTTCACACAATAAAATAATTTTCCAAATTGGTTCAGCCGTCTTCGAGTAATCGGTGCATTACATCATACATTAAAAAAAATTAGTATATACGCGTTGAATTGATAACCTCCTCCTTTGTTTGTCGTCGGTTGAAAATAGGCCAAAATGGACATGAAATACTACAGAATTTTTGAAAAAGTTGTGTATAACTCCATATACGCGTATTTTGAAAAATATAACTTATTTTGCCGTGAACAGTAAGGTTAAAAATATAAATATTAACATGGCATTGTTCGATTTACTGAATAACATTATGGCATCCGTTGATAAAAGGAAACCCATTTGTGCTATAGTTACTGATACGACGAAAGTTTTTGACAATGTTGACCATAAGATATTACTACAGAAATTATATTGCTACGGTATAAGAGGGAATATACTGAAATTGATAGAATCGTATTTAACTGATAGGTTTCAATGTACCGAGGTCTCTAGATTATGTCCGAAAACCAAATTAGAAACTATATATCTTTCTAAACAAAGACGCATAAGATATGGCGTGCCCCAAGGCAGTGTGTTGGCACCAACTTTTTTTGATATACATCAATGATCTCCCATAAATAGTTCCGCATAAAATACCTAGTTCTTTTGCTGACGATAGCACAGCTATAATAGAATTTAATTACACAAATTATTACCAAAATTACATTAATGAATCTTTAACAAAAATTATAAACTGGCTTAATAAAAACAACTTGAAAATTAATTTAACTAAAACTTATGTTATGCATTTCCATTAACGTCATGAAAATTGTAGCATTAATATTACTTATAAAGACTGTAAAATACAAGAAGTTTTTAATGTAAAATTTGTAGGTATAAATATTGATAATAAATTGACTTAGAACACCCACACTGACACAATATCGTCGGTTAAATAGAAAAGTGGCGTTATTAAAAAATAACAAATTTTACAACACACGCTTTTAAAGTTTTTAGTTTTATAATTTATTTTTTATTTTTTTAAGTTGCGTATAAACATACACGTGTTATATATCATTTTAAAGGTATTTGCATAAGGATTAAAATGGTATGATTATTTTAACAAATTTATTAATAAAGGGGGCATTTTTAGCAAGAAATGTCATTTTTCTACATAAATAAAGAAATATTGCGGCACGTATTTTCTAAAAAGTGAAACACAGTAAAGGAGAATAAATGGTTTTAGTATGTAAATTGTTGATATAAACTGAGGTATTTAAAGGACAACACATGTACTTAAAATTAACAATCATTAATAAATCCTTTATCATTAAAGTAACCCTTACTTATTAGATAAATCAATGGTAACAATATTGAGATCAATGAATTTAAACTAAAATCTATCCATATGTTTTTATAAGAAAATAAAACTAAATAGAAATTGAAAACGCTTGTTCCTATGTATTTTTTTAAATTAATAAGTAATTTATTTAATAGGAAATCTTGTACCTATTCTACCAATCAATATACAAATAAAGTATTAGGTAATCTCTTCTTAATTAAAAGTTATTTGTAAAAATCAAATAGAGCCTCTTCTATATAAAATTTAACCATGAGTAAAACATTCCAAAATACTATACATTTTCAAACTCAGTCATTATAAATTCTCTGAATGGTATTTTAAACGGTAATTTTTTTCAAAATCTAAATAAACTATAACAAAGTAACGTTTCAAACTAAAAACGATGAGACATTATTCAGTTACAGATTTTCATAAAAGTTTTTATAAAATCTAGGGATTATATTTTTATCTATAAGTGTAAGGATGCCGGTTTTATTACTATCAGACACAGCCAATTTTGTTGAGTAAAGCGGCCGTAATTCAGAACACAAGTTCGTTCTTTTCTTGGTAGCTCGAGTTTTGACCAGAACGGTTTTGAAGTTCTTTTCTTTATACGAGCATTTGAAAAGGATCGATCATTGAACTTTTTCTCCACTCGGACAACTTTGATATCACCCATCTTTACCTTTTCTCTATCTTAATTCATTGTGTAATTAGCTCTAACATCGTGTGCAATGTTTATAATGTCAAAGAAGCTCTCATGGTTTAGTTCGTGGACTCTATATAGAGTCCACGAACCATGAGAGCTAAAAAGGAAATCCATGTGGATTTCCTTTTTTTTGGCGGTTCTAATCAATGTTATGTATTGTTCCGGGTCATAAATTGGTGCAGATTTCAGTGACTTCGAAATATTTCGTTCAATAACAGAATGCGCGGAATCTCCTTCATTTTGAGAGTGGCCCTTTATGAGAAACTTGTTTTAACATTCATTATTATTCCATTTATTTAATCTCTGTACACATGAATTACATTTTTAAATATAAATATAAAAAAATAAAAACATTTAAAAATATAAAATAATCGTTATTATTATTATTAACATTATTATTTATTTTAAGATTTAACATTTTCAAAATTAGTTACAGCGTAGATACACATTGCAATCATAAATTAAATCTTTAAAAATATATTTATATATAAATATTTTTTAACTGTTACAATCGGATCCAAACACTATTTTGAGAAATGTCACTTTTCTGTAAAATGTTCATGTACTTAGTTTCGTGGCCGGGTTGCAAATGGCAAAGCGACGTTTTTCTACAATCAAAATGGTGGATGATCACAGAGTACAGAAATGACACTTGCGACATCTGGTGATCTTGACGTGCAATTTTATATAGTGTCTTTTATCCATATAAAATAATGTTATTATCACACTCGTTTTTTAAAATAACCTTATTTTCAAATAAATTTGGAAAATGTCATTTTTCCATTTAATCGACGATATGTAAACGATTAAGTAAGTCTGCGTACGCACTATTTGAGCTATTAAAAAAGATTAATATTGAGACATTATTAACAGCATATCATGGACTTGTAGCTTCTGTTTTGAGGTACGGTAATGTTTTCTGGGGACAGTCAACTAATAGGGAGTGTGTGTTTAGGATGCAGAAACGTTGTGTGAGGTAAACGTGTGGCCTAAAAACGACAGATAGCTGTAATCCCTATTATAAAAAGTTAAAAATATTGTTTGTAATCAATACATAAATAAACTGTGTAATGTTAAATGTAAAACATCATTAATGAGGAAAAGTTTTTTCGGCAATGCTCCAAAAATTTACAACAATGTACCAGATGTCATTAAAACTATGCCATTCATGAAATTTAAAAAGACACTTCATAAGTTGCTTGTCGATAAATGTTATTACGCATTACATGATTACTTAAATGACGTTTCAATATGATTAAAATTAATTATTAAATGATATGACATTCTTATAAATAATGTTTTTTGTATTTTTGTCCCTTCTCTAATATGTAATGAATACTGTGACATGATTTACTACCTTTAAATGTTAATTGTAATATTTGTTTGTCCTATTGACAAAACATAGCGGACTTTTTTATTATTATAAGACCTTTATGTATTCACCTATGTTAAACAAATAAATAAATCTGATTCTGATTCATCTCTCCTTTTTCAAATTTTGCTGTGTTCGACAGGATCCATAACTGTTTCTTCTAATTGTATTTCACCTGTATGTGTATATTAAGGATTGCAATAAATATTTTAATTATTGTGTAATACATTTAGAACTGGTATTTTCTATTGTAGGACACTGCAGGCCAGGAACGGTATCGCACCATCACCACGGCGTACTATAGAGGTGCCATGGGTTTCATCTTAATGTACGACATCACCAATGAAGAGAGCTTCAACAGCGTCCAAGATTGGTAAGTTGCGAGGTCCATGCTTATCAGGGGCGTACTCCGAGAGTAATTACTAAACTTTAATAGGCTTTGTTACGTAGGAAAGGCATACTAAAAAATCCATTCATCATCATCTTCTTTTTCTTGTCTCATGTGGAGTTTGTGTTAGTGCAAAAGGTTTTTTTCTTTCCATCACTAATTCTTTTTCTTGCATATTGCTCCTCATGAATTGAATACCTAGGTAGGGATGTATTTTATGAGTAGGGACTCATTCGGGACCGGGACAGCGGTCCCGAGAGCCAAGTTGCCTGAAATATAGAAATTTACTGATTGATCTTTTCTTCGTCCCACCTCTCCATCCATTTATATTTATTTGAGCAACTAAAAGTGTAACAGGTTGACTGGAACTTGACCTAGGTAAGACACACCTAAAATGAAAAAAGTAACGGGTCAAGTTGGCCTAATTAGACGAAAATGCTACTTACTCGTTTACTTTGAATGAGTCACAGGTTTCTTTGGAATGAATAAGACAATTACAAAGCTAACTAACAAGCTCTCTCTTCTGTCGCGTTCTTAATTATTGAAAGTCGTCTAGGTCTTGAAAACTCTTAGTAGCTTCGGTCGTGGTCCTCTCCGTCCATTCCTGTCTTCGGCTCTCTTCAACGTGACTGAAAGGCCCGTGACTGGCGTCAGTCCATCGGACGACAGTGCGGCCACTACTGGCTAGGTAGCTAGTTAGTATTTTATATATAACGTTTTTAGGTTTCCGTAGCCGAATGGAAAAAAAAAACGGAACCCTTATAGTTTCGTCATGTCTGTCTGAGCGTATGTCACAGCCATTTTATTCCGAGACTATTTAATAGTTTAAAAACGTTATAGGACTACACATGTGAAATTTGGTAGGTAGATGTATTTTGGAAACCGCTTTCCAATTTCTAGACAGAAATAAAAAAAATTAAGGGTATTTATAGACAGATCTTTAAAATATTATTGAGGTTTTAAAAAAACTCTTTTTCTTAAAGTCAATGGTTTAAAAGATATACGCTTCCAAATTGGTAAAATGTGTGCCCACGCCCCCCTCTAACTTTTATAATAATGAAGTGAAAAAACTGAAAAAGAAAATGCTATAAGTCTTAATAAAAACTTTCAACGCAAAATGATTTGAACGAGATCGGGTCAGCAGGTTTTGAGATATAGCACATTTTCTAAAACCACAAATATCACTTTGTATTTCATACTAACACTGAAAAACAAAGTTATTTGGCGTAGTTACTACGGAACCCTTCATGGGTGAGTCTGACTCGCACTTGGCCAATTTTTTTTAGTAAACGAGATTTAAACACAAGAGGCTGCTAAATCTGCCTACCGGATTCTCTACTATTAACAATGTGTAAGAGAATAAACGCAATTCCTGACAGTAGTTTGTTCAGAATCGGCTTCTGAATCGATTTCTGTCATAAAAATAGGTGTTAAATTTTGACGGAAAAATCTTTGATTTAACTTAAAATGGAAGCACAGTATCATGACAAATTAATACAATCCTTAATTCAAGGAAATGCGCTCGTGTGCGTGTCGGCCGCTAACATGGCATGAGTGTATGCGTCTGCGTAAGGATATTGTATGACGCACATACGTTTTGCGTTTAGTGAGGATAACTATTTTATAAAAAAATGTCTAGGTTTAGTTTCAATTTATTTAGTTACGCATGTTGTTTTAGACTTATAATTTAATATTCTAATTGGGGTACCTGCGCTTAATCTGCTAATCCTTGTCTATAGAGGTCGACTTCCAAAATAACTGAATGCATCTGAATACTCGTATTTTGAATGGAGTCACTGCCTCTGATCCGACCAGTAGACAAGACTGGTGTTAGATATTCTAGTTTCTAACTACTAGTAACATCTGTCAAACATGTACCTTCAAATAATAACAGGGACATATGGGTGGCTAAATTTCTTGATAAGGTTTAGCTGTTCGAGATGACTGACGCAGTAGTCTAGCGATTAGCAGTTGTGCTGCTTATCACGAGATCAATTCCCACACCGGAATAAATGGTTTTCAAATAATTGTTTCGTGTTTGTCAACGTCTGGGGTTGCGGGAATTTTCTAACGAGATACCGCGGTCCTGGACCACAAGGGCTACAGAAGGAGCAGCGTGGGTTTTTAATCAGTAGAAGTCTGACACTCCCTTACTAAACCCAGAGTGAAAGAGGTCATTTGATGATTTTTTCACCCAATAAAAACAAATACATAAGTGTTTATCAACTGTTTAAAAATTGGCCAAGTGCGAGTCATACTCGCCCATGAAGGGTTCCGAAGTAACTATACATAATAATATAATATAATATGTATAATTATTAAAAAAAAAACCTTAACAAACAAAGTTATTTGGCGTAGTTGTAAAAATTGTAAATAAGCTAGTTTTAAGAAATTTGTAAGGTGTTTTTTGTCAAATATAAGTATAAGTCTTTTTACAACGCGTCCAATAACTTTCTTTTTCATAGTGTTTGTATGAATTACAAAGTTATATTTGCGGTTTTAGAAAATATGCTGTATCTCAAAAATTACTGAACCGATCTCGTTCAAACCAATTTTGGTTGAAAGTTTACATTAAGATCTACAGCAATATTTTTTTTTAAATTTTTACTCCATTATTATAGAAGTTAAGGGGGGGAGGTTTGGTTTTAGAAACCTTAATATCATTTTTAAATACCTGTCTATAGATACCACACACGCATAGGTTTCATGAAAAAAAATATTTTCAGTTTTAGTTCCATGTATAGGGAGCCCCCCTTAATTTTAAATATTTTTTTAATTTTTTTCATAAAATCGGAAAGCGGTTTACAGAATACATCTACCTACCATGTTTCACATGTATAGTCTTAATAATTTCGGAATAAAATGGCTGTGACATACGGACGGACGGATAGACAGACAGACAGACGGACAGACATGACGAAACTATCAGGGTTCCGTTTTTTGCCATTCGGCTACGGAACCCTAAAAAGGAACATAAATGAAATAAATTAAAAGTTTAGAAAACTTAAAACACGCTTTTAAGACGAATATAATGAGCACAAACTTGATATATTTACTAGTAGGCAGTCCAAGGTTCCATCAGCCATCGTCAGACCAACTCGATGGTACCATAATATTGTATTTTCATCTAATCTACATATAATTGCCAAGTTTTATAATCATACAACAATTATTAGAAGTGTGTTCTTAGATTTTATTACATAGTTTGTTACAGCTCGATCTAATAAAAGCGTGTTAAAAAGCATAGTGTTTGCGCTTTTTTTTTTAATAGAATTGCTATATGTAACATGAAACCATATAAATAACATCGTCTATATAGAAGACATCACTTGAAATAGACTGATATCGTTTTATGGATTCTACTATAATAAGCTGGCCATAAACGAAAATTGACGGCTCCGGATTCTCCCCAATTTCCGCAGTATCGAGTTATGACACTATATTCAATATCTGGAGCGGTTTCGTCTTGTTTGCTATATGGTTTGAACGGTTTATACAATAATTGAACTACTACCTACGTAGTATTATTGTGTTGTACACATTTACTCTTAAATTGTTATACATCATCGAAAGCTGTGTGTTACAAATATACTAAACAAAAAGCTTAATTTAAGAACATTGTTTAAGCACGCAGACATAAAACTACGTGGTTCTCATTATGATTTTGAATAGAAGTCGATAAAACTTGTAATTGCAAAACATTGAGGAAACGTCTCTTTATCCGTACGGATTGGATGGACTTCAAAAGAGACGTTGACTTCTGAGTTTATTCGGTGTTACTTCTCGGAGTAGTCACATAGGAAACACCGGTCTAATTTTCGAAAAAAAAAAAGAACCTGTAGATGTGTTATTAATAATCAAAGTCCAAAACAAATATCATTTAACTTTTTTATATTTTATGGAAATTATTAATGTATTGAAGCGATATTTATGTAACATTTTATAAAAAGATTTTCTCATCTTCCAGGGTAACACAAATCAAGACGTACTCATGGGACAACGCACAGGTGATCCTGGTTGGCAACAAATGCGATATGGAGGAGGAACGTGTGGTTAGCACCGAGCGTGGCATGCAACTGGCCGAGCAGCTGGGCGTGGAGTTCTATGAGACCAGTGCCAAGGAGAACATATACGTCAAGGTATTTATAATAACACTAGCTATGCCCGCGAGTTCCAAAAATCCCGATCCTTTGATTGCAGTATTTCAGCTATCTACACACCAAAATTTATTCAGATTCGTTTAGTCGTTTTTCGTGTATGTTACTACAAACATCCATCATAAGATATTCGTAGGATTGAGTAGCAAAAGCAGTGGTAGCCCAGTGGTTACTGGCACGACTTACGAGCTGAGGAGGGTAGGGTCAAACCCAGGCAGGCACAATACTTTGTGAATTTTTATCATCACCACTGCTCTGAAAACGTCTGAAGTGACGTGAAGTCTAAGGGCAAAACAATCCGAAAACATGCGATATCCAACATCCCACACTGGGCCTGCATGGTTGATTACAGTCCATTCCCTCTCATTGAGAGGAGATATTATGTAACCCAGCAGTAGGCACGTAAAGGATTATGTTTATGTGTACCAAGAGTGTATAGTTTTCTAATCAATATGCATGCTGTTCAGCTTTTCCGCTAACAAGTAACTATTCATCCAAAAAGATCTGTCAGCTACCCAATGAAACCATCGCTGCTTTTGAATTCTAGTTTATTTGCATAACAGGCGCTTACAGTACTTCTCTGACACTATTCTAAAATCGAATGAATTAGTAGCTCATTAGCGAAACGTCTACGCTAGAAAAACATAATTTTCCTTTTTCTTTTAAATTTCATCTACGCCAGATAGACCTTTGTTATTTAGTTATTCATAAAAAATAATGTCTCAAATGTTATAGGTATTTCTGAAGCAAAATGAGGTTGTATGTAATGATGGATTTGCCCTGTTATTCTGGTAAGGAAAAATCTTAAGAAGAAAATCAGTGGCGTTTATATTTTCTCCTTCTATGTCAAACCCAATCAAAGGTTGTGCGTAAAAGATCGCTTTTGGCGATAAAATCGCCCATTGTATCACCCTGTAGAATTATGAAATCCCTCTTTGTTTTGGTGTACAATAAAGAGTATACAACGTGTAACGGAAACCCCATATCTATCCAAAAGGACTGAAGACAAAATCTGGTATGGAGTCTCTATGCAAATTTTGAGCTCAAAATAAGTAACTCACAGAATTGACCCCAAATTATTGGTTTCAATTGTTTCTTGAATACCAGTAATAACAAACGTGTCACAGCACTATGAGGGTCATCACTTTCCACGTTACTTGCCAATAACACGATAATACTCTTCGTTCTTCTTAATTTGAAAAATTCGGTCTCTGGTATCAATGTATTAAAATGTCTAATATGCTCCACACATGTAGACATAGGATTAGAAAACCCTTTCCATATCGTTTATTATCATCCAAAGAAGCCGTGCACTTGGTATGTATATACCCTTTAAATTACACGTTGTATATCTATCTATTTATCTAAAAAGGACTAGAGCACCACCTCACTATATTTATGTTTTTCCAGGCTGTATTCGAGCGGTTGGTGGACATCATCTGCGATAAAATGTCAGAGAGTCTGGATTCTGAGCCCGCCATGTTGGCAGGTGGTGGTCGCGGTCAGCGCCTCACAGAGCCAGCGCAAGGCAGTTCCACTACCAACTGCAACTGTTAATACCCCACCGAGGACGCACGTTTTTTCTTTCTACTTTCTAGAATGTTGATCCAGTTTGTAACGGGGTCGTTCCTTTCAAAAGCGATTCGTTTTGTTCACAGCTTTAGTTTCATATTACGTTTAACGTTCTTCATATTTGTTACATTATTAATAAGTATTTTTAGTCTAAAAATTTACGAACCCCGAGTATAATTGCAAAAGTATCTCAACCTATGTTTTTATATAAATTGTACGCTCTAGTTTACTTGTTACGGTTTCAAGCATAAATTTTAATTTAAGTAACAAAATTAAATAATTGTTAAAACATGTGTAACAATAAAAATATGTATTAGTATTATTAAATCTATAGGTGTTAGTTAGCTATCTACATATTGCGAGCTGGAGTAGGGATCTGATACTTCTTATAGCTGTTAAATTTTGTCTTTAATGAATTTGTGTCGTGGATTCGTTACATAAATAAAGTTTAGTCGTTTTGTTACATTTGTTTATTTACTGTACGTCATTTAGATATTATTTTATAGTATTCAAGACTTACAACGAGATATTTTGATAATGATTAAATTTCGTAATAGTGATATCCGAGTATTATTACGCGCGATTATGAGTTCAAAAAGATACCTATCCCAAAGTGTAATGTTACCGTTTGGACCAAATACAGATTTTACTATTTATTTACAAAAAAAGTTCAGAAGGCGCAAATATGTTTAGTTAAAATTAAAATATAACGAGTAATATGTTTGGTGTTGCGTTACGTAAGTAGGTGCATGTTTTCCGCCTTTTCATTGCTTCATATTCTCTGTGTGAATGTACCGCAAATACACTTAAGTAAATAGAATTGTTACTTCATTATTAGTAGATTAATTGATCAATGTTCGTTGTTATACTTTGGTAATCTTGAAGTTAACGTTATCTTCGGTATCTAACTTCATGTATGCTTCAATACCCCTTGGCCTGAATATAAAAGTTCAACTAAATCAGGTATAATCTATTACCTAAAGTGTTTGTAAATACGTTTACCAAAATGTATAAATAAATAATTGTATAGTATTATTATATCTACCTACATATAAATCTGTTTGTATTCTTGTTACCTCCTATGCTATGTTAATATATAACTATAGGTGTTTATTTCAATCAATATGTTTAGGAGTAAGTAAGATACATTATACAGTTTTAGTTTGGTCGCAGCACTCGGGTAGCGTATAACATACCTACGTCAAACGAACGAACGAACTTTTAAAGTATTCATAGTATCTGTCATGTTTTGACAACATGACTATATCTACGTATATATTTGTAGACGACATAGACAATACAATTTATATCAAATTCTGTTGGAACATGAGCACATTATTTTTTTAGAATCTAATTATTAGGTAAATTAGCTAAGATATAAAGTGTCGACGTCTGCTCGATCGAATATAAACTTATATACGTACACAGTAAGTACCTCCAATATTCATCACTTCTTCGGAACGTAAAGTATCACCTATCACAAAAATCTACAAGTTTATGAAAAAATACTTATGACGCCAAATTTATTAAATATGAATATTATAAATCGGAAACTACAATTGTACTGTATAAATAAATACGACTACTTTGATGAACATAATATTTTGATGGAATTTGTCCGTAGACTTCATAGGAAGCTTATCTTCGCTCATGCTGCATTTCCTTAATTGCAATATACTAAAAATTATAATTAGAAAGCTTTATTTTCAATAACCTTGACTCTATATTTAAAAATGGTATTGAATTAGCGGTCTATATTAAAAGAATATAAAAAGTCAATTTGACGTTATCAATTAAGAGCATCTGTGGACCTAAAGTCACTTGATATAGAATTGTGTTACAAATGAAAAATGTATAATAGCTATCTATGACATGGGAACGCATTATGATATTGATATTTTCTAGTATTTTGAAATACCACTGAGTAGAACTGCAATAATAGCGAACCGATTTTTTACTATCGATAAGTATTATGACTACCTACCGACTGAGTCAGTATAAAACAAAAGAGTTTAAAAAAAAAGTCTTATGATAAATTAATTAAAGAATGCAGGCACAACTTCAGTTGAAAATATTAACAAAATATTCAGCTCCGACGATCGAGCATTCCCAGATATTCGTGATAAAGTATACTTGTATGAAATAACGTGTCCCATGTCTATTGAATATAAAATATACTGAGAGGTGTATGTAGAGGTATTTGTGTATCTAGCAGTGTGTATAAGCCCTGTAGGGCGCGGAAAGGCATATCGTAGTGACAGGCTTTAGCATATGTTTAGCATTTTGCGTAGTTACCTAACACTGTTTTTATACTTATTTTCTAAATCACAGACGTTCAACTCGATAGGAAGAGCAAAAAAAGGCGTTTGATGTTTTCATCTCATTCCAAAATGTTGGCTCACAAAACTGAAATTGTAATCGATTAGCTGTAAATGTATGTTATAATTATTGTTGTGTGTTAAATAAAGGAATTATTTAAAGATACACCCGTGTAAAGATTCACGAATATAATATATATTATAAAATATTAAACATCTGTTTTTATTTATGATTATTTATGTGCACTGGTAATTTTAGTAATGCCGAATGCCTCCATAGCTATCACTATATTAAGTATGGTAACCATAGGGTAAAATAACAACTAATCTAATCCAATGAAAATTTTATATAAGTCAATCTTTTTGGCTATTTAAAACTGGACGGAACTGTGTTTTCTTACTATCTGAAACAAACTTAGAGATCAAAGTCTCTTGAAAGTCCATACAGTTCATACTGACAATAATAGGATAGTTTCCTAAAATATTTTATTTAGTCCGTCACGTAGTATTTTGACTTGAAAAAGTAAAAAATACGTGAGCAATATTTTTTGAAAATCTACCTAATGAACCAAATAAAATAATTATTTTGTAACACAGGAAACTACCCCATTATATTTTTCTCTTATCACACTAAAAGGAAAACTCATATAGCGATATAATAATGTTTAGTACGACACTAAAAATGTTCTCCAGCTCTATTTGAAGTGGGGCTACGATCGATCGTGTCAAGGGGAAAGACAACTTTATGCTTTTGTATATGAATAAAACCTAAATAGTTTATTTACTTACTTTATATACGTCAACATTAATAACAGTCGGTATTTGCTTAGTTCTTAGTCAATGGGACTAAGAACTAAGCAAATACCGACTGTTACCTGCTGTTACCTGTTTTACCCCGTAATCAGATAATTTATGCTGTGCTGTGATGTTCTGTTTACTTCTATTCTTCCACCTCATGATGAATATTTATTTTATACTGAGCTACTACATATTACAATGAATTTTAATGGATAGCGAGGTAAAGGCAAGTCAAAGAAAAGATGGATGGATTGTGTGAGTGATACGAGTATTAAAGAAAATGATCGTATAATCGAAATCGTATAAATCGAAAAAATCTAATAATGACAGTAAATGATCTTTATTTGGTAAATTCAAACTTAAACTTGGTGATTCTGGTGTTCCTAGGTGTTTGCTCTCAGAAGAAACACCGAAACAAACCCAGAGGTCAAAGAATTACTTTTCCGGGATTTCTAATTTCTACCCTGTTAGAAATCACGGAAAAGTAAATGAAGTAGGAGAAGAAAACGTGTAGCACCCACCCCAAGTAATTTATAAGGATAAGGGCACAAAGTTGACGATAATGGCTAGGTCTCTATAATCTGCATTACACATACATATTTTTCATTCATTTTATGCATGTTTAAGGATACTTTGGGCATGAAAAATAATGAGTGATTCATTAGATATTTCGACAAAACTATGAAAGTAGGTGATTGTATGTTTTTTTTTTATCGTGTGTGTCGATTTTATTTTAATTAAAAAGAATTATAAAGGCACGTACGAAATGTCTTCTTTGTAAAAGTACAAAACAAGCATTTGGTGAATAATATTTTGTAGCCGAACAATCATTTTCAGCTTAGAATCACGCCAGCTATCCTAGGAGCGTTAGACCTTTGAGCTAATTTGCAGACTAAGCTATGAATTTAAAATCTACCTCTAGTGTTCGTAGCCTGCAGTAGTATAGTGTAGCCATTATAGATGGCGTTGCGTTATAACCGTAAGCTAAGAAAGATTAGGTTTATGTCAAAGTAAAGCTTTCTTTTTAACCGACTTCAAAAAAAGGAGGTTCTCAATTCGTCTTGAACTTTTTTTTTTAATGTATGTTACCTCATAACTCGGAGATGGCTGGACCGATTTGAAAAATAATTTTTGCGTTTGAAAGGGTACACTTTCTAGTTGGTTGCATTGTTACGAAATCAGGATCTAATGATGGGATCCTGGAGAAATCGAGGGAACTCTTCAAATATTATAGGCACACCTATAGCGTTTTGGGTATTTATTATAATATCTTGAGCAGTTGCTTTCGAAAAGTACCATTTGAGGAAGTTGAACTGATGATGAAGATCACAGATGGCCATTGAGACTACTCAATAATAAGTATTTCGTGGATAGCGATTAAATTACTTGAATATGGATGTTAAGCACTTTATACTCGTCACAATGCATATGGTGTAGTAGAACTGATGGTGATGTACCAGGAGAACTCCTCAAAAAGCAACGGCTCTGCACCGGGAAAAGCAATATTTTGTAAAAGATGACAAGTAGCTGACATTTTGGCTTTGGTAACTAGATAAATTACAAACCGACCCACTAAAAAGCGTAAAAAAAAAAATTTTTTTGCAAAAAATAGAACCGACTTCCATATCAAAACACTACAAAGCCAAAAATAACTTTAATTTCGGTAGTCGGTGTCATTTGTTTGGATTGATATGGAAGTCGGTTCTATTTTTTGCAAAAAAAATAAATTAATAAAGCTTTCCTTCTTTTAAAGCTTAACTTAGTATCTAGCTTTATTTTGTGTCTGAAACCTCGGATAAATAACTTTTATTTAGATCTTTAGCAATGTATTTTATTTTGTTATTCAAGTTATTTCTATAGTACTTTTGCACAGACACCGGGGGGTGCACAAAAGTTTTGTGCGTATGACAGCGTACGGGTGAGGACCCATTCGCTGTCATACGCACAAAACATTGCGGGAATACGTTAATTGTGCGTACGGCTAAGGAGTGGAATTCCTGCCTGAGTTTATTTCCTGATAGCTATAACCCAGGAATGTTTAAGTTGAGAATGAACAGGTTACTTCAAGGTAAACGTGCTTCATCTTAGACCACATCATCGCTTAGTATCAGAGGAGATGGTGTTGGACTATTTTTTGTAAAAAAATATAAGGTACCTGAGCATGATTCTCTTTGATACAGTAACTTACACTTGGCAGAATTATTTTGAAATCAGTTCCCAGTCTACCCGGACGCAGCTGAGTAGTCGTATTTCACATAGAGTCACATAGACTGCTGCAGTGATCTTATTTCGACAACCCAGTAACACAACATGATACCGATTGGTAACGCTGGTTTCAGAGTCATGTCCAATTTATTAATGGCTATTATATTATTTATAGCTACGTTGCTTCCTCAACAATTGTGTCTTGGAAATGTACTACCGGGATGATAAAGTATTCTACATCCAATGGCATGATCTGCCCGTGTCTCATGTGTAGTTACACACTTAAATAGTATACAGTATAAATAGTATATAGTACAACTATCTATACCTATATATTTACATATAATTACGAAACAGTAATAGAGGAAGAATTTAAAAAGTCTGTCTGTTTGTACACGCTAATCTCCGGACCTACTGGGTTGATTTTAATGAAATTTGGTAAATAGACAGTTCACTTCCTGGAATAACACATAGGTTTTTATCTGTATATCCCGGAATTCTCATCGGGAAATCGGGATTTACGCGGGAAACCCTCCAACGCGCACGAAGTTGCGGGCAGCAGCTAGTTTATTCATGTAGGCTCTCATGTTTGCATTATATAGGATTTGCTATTCTTTGTGGTAAATAGAACATACCAAATCTCTACCTTATTGCTGACAGAATTCGAAAGAGTTTTGCTGTTTATCTTTTAATTAAAAAATCTACTTTTAAGTAGTAGTTTCGTAGTACCTACTACATCAACGGGCTCCGGAGTGATCTGGACTCCAGAGTGGACTTTTAAGATGTTCTATGTGTTGACGGAATAGGTTACTTCTAGGTAAGTGTGCTTCATATTCGACCACATCATCAGGTGAGATGGTGGTCAAACGCATGCCAATTATCTATAAAAAAATAGTGATCACGGGGTGGTTTTAGTGAGGTAAAAACCCACACTACCTGTTTTTCCCCCAAAAGCTCAAGTGCCTTTGGACGGTTTCCCCCGAAAAAAAGGTACTTCACCGATAAAATGAAGAATCTTGTTAATGTATGTAATACAATTAATTGCTTTGAAAATGTTCATCTGAAACAACAGTGAAACCAATGTTGTATGCATATTGATACACTGAGTTGTCAGTGATAAAAACAATCAACATCGTTTTTTTGGGGAGATAATCATCGAATCATCACTCTGGATAGAGCGGTAGGAAGTGTCAGACTTCTACTGACTAAAAATCTACCCTGTTCCTTCCCGTAACCCCGTCAGGAAATCGGCCTTGTCATTGGTGCTGACAGCTCTTTAAGACTGAGGAAATCAACATCTCCTGGGGAAGCTCTGCTGAGGAGCGACACACGTATCGAGTATAGATAGGGTTGCATGTTGTATAAACGTACCTTTTTCATGTGCATTTGCGAACGGACATACAAATGTCCGGCGGCATTAACACTAAATATATTGATCAAGAATTATTTATTTTTATTTGTATCGTAGGAAGACTTCATATAAATAAAATACTTTTGAGGCAAACAGCCATTTAATTTCCTGATTTGTTACATACTCGTAAATGCGTTACATGCAATGTGATTGCTCTTTGGTCAAAGATTGAGAGGACCTATCTAGTTAATGACCGTGGCTTGCCATCAGATTTATCATTTTTACAGAAACGCAGTGTTGGCGTTTAATACTCGCTTCGCTCGTAAAGTAATCGTTGAAGTAAAGATTAATGCGTCTATGTGACACAGGTACTTTGACTTTATCCGTTCTGTATTTTAAACCGTAGAGGAACTCCTGGATTTCCTAGTATACCCTTATTTCTTGATTATACAAACCTTGAGTATAATGTAAGTTCACTGAACATATGATTTTTTTCTGTAACTATCTGTTGCCCGCAATTTAGTTTTCGTGGAAATCTCGTACAGTTTCTCGGAATGTGATTTGGTTATTTATTGTTTTTACCATATATTTTTAAACTATTCAAAGTAAACTAAAATAAAGCTTTAAAAATTTGACTTCAACACTCTCGCCTGGTAACGTTCCCTTTACTAAAACTGGTGGCATTGCCACGTTGTATGGCAAAACCTATAACAGCTTTAGGCCAGTATAAGGCCTGTTTGAGATAAAAAGTAGCCTATGTGTTATTCCAGATCTGGACCAGGAATAACTGTTCTATAGGCTAGGTTCCATCCTAAGGTTGTCTGTAAAAGATCGCTTTTAGCGATAAGACCGCCCATTGTAACATCCTCTGTGATAAATAGAATAGAATAGAATCATTTAATTCAGGAAAACATCCCATATAAAAATCAATAAATTACATAAAAATCAATCATTATAGAATCATCACAAAATTAAAATATTATTAAACATACTAAAATTACATAAAACTAGTGTTGCCCAAACGAGAGTCTCGCAAGAGTCTTGCAATTAGCGATTATCCTATTGCTATTTATTAAACGGTAGTTGAGATCTCAGAACAATGTAACAGACTCTGTTACATTGTTCTGAGATCTCAAGAATCTTCTTCCGTGCGCACTCACGATCGGACGCGTTGCAAGTCGCTCCAAATTAAATAAATTATTTAAATGTAATTTTCGGGCCTAAATTGCCATATAATCACTTAGTAAACAGTGTATATTTTTAATATATATAATAAGTTAGTGTACTTATATATATAGTGTCAACAAACAAATAAATAAAATCAGTCTCAAAGTAATATACAAGAACAAAGCAGCGAAACAAACAGTGATTCATCGCCTCGCGCTACCCCTATTCGTCGTTTGCGGGTGTGTCAGAGCGCCAAACGCGACCCAAAACGCTACCATATATGGTCACAAACTTCAACATTGGACTCTGCTGACGACTACTTTGAGCAGGAACTATATCTTAATTTCGCCATACATTATCAAGTCATAACGCCTAGGTAAAAGTAATCTGGGACTGGAAAGGCGGAGGCCCAAGTTCGAAACTAGCCAGCTGGCTTTCTTTTTGCACTTTGTTTTGTCTTGGACTTTTTATGGATTATGATTTTGCAATAATTCCAATAACCCTAGGTAATTAAATGCTGTTTTTGAATTTCTTTGAGAGAAGATAACAAGAGTAACCTATTTTGCTATCCACACACACAAAGAGACGAGTATGCCTAAAATGAATCGAACTCCCCCTAAGATATCTGCTTCAACTCTATCAGATCAAAACACAAGCACCAAAACTCTGCCAGATACTGGATCTACCTCGAACATATCCATTCCTGAAACGGAGAATATAAATATACGAAAGCGGAAACGAGATGACGATTATAATAGTTTTATGCAGTTGCTAACACAGAAAAGACAGATAGCAAACTCGAAGTCCTTCATCAATCTCTCTCTGAAATAATTGTCCAGAACGCTGAAATAAAGGAGACTATAAGTTTTATTTCTCAAAAATACGATGAAATGGTATCACGAGCGGAGAAACTGGAAGCTGAAAGAAAAACGGATCGTATTTATATTAACCAGCTAGAGGATAGAGTGGAAAATCTGGAGCGAATGTGGAACCAATCCAAGATTGAAATCAGGAATATCCCGAGAGAACAGGGTGAAACAAAGGAAGATCTCTGCAAGCTTGTAACAGACACCGCAAATTTTCTTGAAGTTCCTCTTGAAAAACATGACATAAGGGATGTTTTCCGCGTCTGGAAAAAGGAAGGTGTTTCATCGATCATTGTTGACTTTGCTAGGAACAAAACCAAAGAAGATATCCTAAAATGTGCCCGGAAATTTAATAATAAAAACTGGGTAAAGAAATTGAACACAACTCATATTAAGATCCCGGGTCCATCAAAACCAATATATTTGGCAGAAAGTTTGACATTAAAAGCACAACGATTATATTATCTTGCCAGAATTTTTTCTAAAGACCATAACTACAAGTTCTGCTGGACATCATATGGAAAAGTTTTTCTGAAAAAAGCTGAAGGTGAAAAACAAATACCGATTAAGGAAGAATCGGATATAAATAACCTGCGTATATGACTAGTCGAGAGCTTATTCAGTAATTATGTAATTGATTTCTATATGATTTTATACTATATTTTACTACACTGTTGTCTAATGTCTGCGACTTATAAAACCAAAATTTCGACCAACCACCGCTCATCACACACATATTGCAAACAGAACTATGTTCATTTATCACATAATTTACACACACAAACCCACTTATATCAGATATGCCACTCAGTAGTAGTACCGAAAAATCCCGGTTTTTATATTCTTAACTTGCTCAAACCAGATTTCAATGTTCTCTGTGCCCTATTTTATACTTTTTTAACATATATTAGCGACGTATTATTTTTTCCTATTTCCAATGGCTAATAATATTCTTGCTGATGTTGACGCTGTCTCTGTGGCTGATAGTTACTGTTGTGATGTGGAAACATGTAATATAACGATAAACAATTCTAAAAATTCTTTAAGAATTATATCCCAAAATATACGTAGCATATATAAAAATTTTGATAGCTTTCAAGCACAATTATCTAGACTGACTTTTGAAATAGACATCATTATACTGACTGAATGCTGGATAAATGATTCTAAGACTATTCCCATTCTTGATACCTATGAACATTATTGCTCCAAAACATGCCTAAATAAGAATGGGGGGATTGTAATTTATGTAAAGAAACACATTAAATACACAGTGGAGGAACCGGAGCCAATAGGGGCAGAATTTGTGTTGTTAAAAATTTATCCAGACATATACATTCTAGCTGTCTATAGGTCTCCTTCTATATATTGCACAAGTAGCTTTCTGAACTCGCTGGACAACGTTGTTAGACCAATCAAAACGAAAAACTTTATTATCGCTGGTGACGTCAACATTGACATTAAATTAAACAATGCAGACAGAAACAGCGCTCCTTACCTAAATTTGACTGCTGAACTAGGGCTTCTACCTGCTCATTTATATCCTACAAGGGAACAAAACTGTTTAGATCATATTATGTTAAAAACATGTCATGCTGCCTCAGTATTTGTATTGCACTCCACTGTAACCGACCACGATTCTGTCTTACTTTGTATGTCCAACAGTAATCTGAATAAAACTGAAACAAAATCATTCATTAGTCTTGACTACAATGCTACCGTTAAATATTTAGAAACGACAGATTTTTCTTTTGTGAATAATGATCTGGACGCAAACCATGTAGCGACGCTTTTCGTGAACACGATCTCGACAGCATTAAAACAGAACTCAAAGGTCCTAACAAAGCCCTGTAGAAAACGTTTAATTAAGCCTTGGCTTACCCCGGGCTTGCTGCGATGTATCCGTCATAGAGATAAACTACACAAAAAGTATTCCGAACAGCTACAAAACAAAACTTTAGAAACATCCTATAAACGATATCGCAACTTCTGTAACACATTACTCAAAAAAGTGAAGCGAAGGTATGAAAAATCCTTACTGGAGGATGCAAAAACCAATAAAGACAAGTGGAATGCAATCAAAACGATAACTGACACAAAAAAACAAAAGTCATTAGCTGACCAATTGATACCTGTAACTAAAAATGGATTACAGGCCGTAGACGAGGTAAATAATTATTTTGCAAATGTGGGTAAACAGCTCGCAGACAATGTCACACAAACCAAAACACCACATAATTTTGACATACCTACAAATCTAAACTCAATTGTTTTACTTCCCCCTGACGAAACTGAAATTGAATCACTAATTATGAACCTTAAAAATGACTGCGCCGTTGGATGGGACTTTATTCCAGCTAAACTTCTCAAATTAGCTAAACATATACTGACTCCACACCTGACAAAGCTCATCGAGATCTGCTTAATTCAAGGCGTCTTTCCAGAGGTTTTTAAAAAATCCCTTATTACTCCTGTCTACAAGGGTGGATTGAAGGACGACGTTGGAAATTATCGGCCCATCTCTGTACTTACAACAATATCAAAAATATTTGAAAAGGTTCTAAATAGTAGGCTCGTTAGTTTCTTGGACCACAACAAAGTACTGTCGGACGCTCAATTTGGCTTTAGGTCTGGAAGGAGTACTGGAGACGCTGTTAGCCAACTAATAGACCACGTTACGCTTAAACTAGACGCCAAACAGAAATGTATTGGCGTTTTCCTCGACCTCACCAAGGCGTTCGATACCGTTTCGATTCCCATTCTTGTGGACAAGTTGGATCGGATTGGTATTCGCGGTAATGCTTTAAACATATTTAAAGACTTTCTTTATAACCGCACACAACGCGTTAAAATTAAAGAATACCTTAGTTCAGATGCGAGGGTAACCTATGGCGTTCCGCAAGGCAGTATTCTCGGCCCCAGCCTCTTTCTAATTTACATCCTACCTACCTATGCCAACAATCCCTTTCAAACGGAAAAATATTTACATATGCCGATGACACGGCTTTGATATTTCATGGAGATACCTGGGATGAGGCTCGAAATATGACTGAATCTGGTTTGCATAAAGTAGGTAATTGGTTAAAAGCTAATCTTCTCACATTAAACCTCTCAAAATCTACCTATTTGCAATTCCACTTCTCTAAATCAAAGCCTATAAACATAAATATTAAGCAACATACATGTAACTTACCTTCAATTGACACAGACTGCTCATGTTTGGCCTTAACTAAGGTTGCGCATGTTAAGTATCTTGGTATACTAGTGGATGAAAAACTAAGCTGGCGTCAACATATAGATCTCACCACTACGCGTGTCAGGAAAGTGATATGGGTATTTAATAAATTGAGACATGTAGCTGACTTAGACTTATTGCGCAGAGTTTACTTTGCACTTGTGCAATCAGTGTTGAGTTACTGTATTGTAGTCTGGGGAGGTGCTTGCAAAACGTTTATGATACAAGTAGAAAGAGCACAAAGATCCTTGTTAAAAGTTATGACCTTTAGACCCCATAGATTTCCCACTGCCGAATTGTATGAAAAGTGTAATGTACTTACTGTCAGACAAACATATATTCTGCAGGTTGTTAGTAAGCAACACAGCGTTACACCTTTTATAAGAAACCGCAAAAGTAAACGTACTGTCCCTGACGTTTGTACACCTTTTCGATGCAACACTGCGTCTGCTAGGCGTCAGCGTATTTTTTTGACCATATACTTATACAATAAGCTAAACAAGACCCTTAATATTAATTCTCTTACAAATCACGAAGCTAAACAAAAAGCAAAGATATGGCTACAAACACAGGACTATGGAAAAACAGAAAATCTACTTCCTCAATGATGTGAAGCAAATCTGATATAACTTCCTACAATTGTACACATAATAAAATACAAACACGCACTCACACACCACACACACACGCACACACATACCACGCACACACACAAAATTACACCCTCATACACCAAACTCACAAAAAAACTCATCATCTAACCATAACATACTATTCACACATATATACTTTTTATAATATTGCACTCGCAGACATTCAATATCTTTTTAGCTAATGTACCTAATAGACTTACTAAATTATAAACTTTATTTTGCTGCCTACCCTCATGGGAGAGAGGCGAGAGTTTTTAAGTTTTAATTTGTGTTGTGTAAATATTGTTTTAATTTTCCTATTTTTATTTGTAATATTTTATTGTCAATTTGTAATTATTTATTTTAATGATGTATTTTAATGATTTATTTTAATGATGTATTTCAATTATTTCCATTCATGTTTTATATTTATATTTAATTTGATGTAATTTTAAATAACATAGTTTGGTTCATTGCATATAAGTTGCACAACCTATTGAGAAGAAGACACTGACTACCGAAATACAGGTATTGTGTACCTAGCTCGGTAGATAGGGCTTCACAAAGTCTGTAAAAAATTGTTATGCCAATAAAGATTATTAATTATATAATTATTATAATTATTAATAAGTATATCCTTCTATCTAAGTATCCCATTTTTAATATTACTAGCGACTCGCCCCGGTTTTGCACGGGTGCAATTGTCTCTACCATAATATGCATGTATTACACATATAAACCTTCCTCTTGTTCCTCTCTATCGCTAAAAACTGCATTAAAATCTGTTGCGTAGTTTAAAAGATCTAAGCGTACAGACAGCGGTGGTGAGTTTGTTTTATACTATGTAAAGATTTTTTTTTATTACGAATGAGCCCGCTCTTGACTCGAACACAAATGATGGTAAGTGTAAGATGAGGTCTACGACCAAACGAGCGAGCCAAGTAGATACCTATTCACTCTTGCTTTAAAGGCTGATTTAATTAGGATAATCAAAACGTGATAATTATCATTATAGTGTAGACGTACATTCAACATGATTAACAAAAGTCGAGGAAACGCGGACTTTGTATGTGAAGTGTGCGGTGCACATAACACGAGGTGTGACTAACGCTTTACAGCGCTTGTTCATAGCAACGACAAGTTGCCGAGAGCACACTATCAGAATATTTTATATGTCTTCCCTGTTGCTCGTATAAGGTTGAAGCAGCAGGTTGCGTAGACAGGTGGCGTTCCTACTAACGTGTAGAAATTTTATATAATTATGTTTAATTAATATTGTTTGTACAATGAAAACCCTCAAGTTGTCTCCTTTAATTCATACCATCATTATGAGATATTGCCCTATGCGGTAAGACCACACTGGTTTACATTACAAAACTGTACTAAAAATATTTATTATAAACATAATAAATATTTTTCATGTTGAAGTTTACAATTAAAGTAGACTTGTAAATAAAATCTAGAAGTCAACCATCATATTATTATTATAATTCATATCAACGTGAATCTAACAGAAATCATGCAATTTTCTGGAACTAAAGTTGTGTATTCCTTTCTACTATAGTTCAACTTTGTAATGTAGGTATTCAGATCAGAATGGCAGAGATAACTTTATATAAATAATTTACTACTTAATAGAATTAGGTACGTACATAAGATAGATAGATATATTCTTTATTGTACACCATAACAGTAAAATAAAATTATGGACTATACAATTAAAAAGGGTGATACAAGGGGCGGTCTTATCGCTAAAAGCGATCTTTTACAGACAACCTTTGGATGGATTTGACACAGAAGGAGAAAATTAATACGCGGGTAGTCCACGGTGTACTATTTATCTATATAAAATACAAAACAATAAATAACGTTCTCAAAACATATATATACATATAAATATTTAAAAAAAAAAGAAACAAAGACATACATACTAACACCAATTTAAGGAGAGAGATAAAGATCTTTTACTAAGTTTTTAAAAGAAGATAGGGTTTGTGCTTGTTTTACTGACACGGGTAGAACATTCCACAGCCGTACTGCTTGAGCTGCGAACGACTTACCATAGAAATTGGTGGCGTGACTCGGTACCGAAAGCCTTAAGTTTTCTGATGACCTCAGAGATTTTGCATGTGTGTCATGAAGGAACTTAAATCGTTCTTTAAGATAAGTGGGGGTTTTAGGATTAAACAGCACACTGTAAAGCAGAGACAAAATGTGTAAGTTCCGGCGAAGACGTATTGGAAGCCACTTGAGTTTCGTACGAAATTCGGAAACGTGATCATATTTGCGCAAGCCAAATATAAATCTAATGCAAACATTTTGGAGTCGCTCAAGTTTATCAAATTGTGCCTCAGTAAGATCAAGATAACTGACATCAGCGTAGTCTAGGATGGGAAGTAAAAGAGACTGTGCTAGCGCAATTTTAGTAGCAGTTGGCAGAAAGTTACGCAATCGTCTTAGGGAATGGACAGAAAAAAATAATTTGCGACTGACTTCTTGTAATTGGGGACCCCAAGAAAGATGTTTGTCAACCCAAACCCCAAGGTTCTTAACTTTCTCGCTTAATGGAATAGCAGTGCCGTTGAAAATAACCTGAGGAAGCTGCGTCCATTTTACCTTAGGCGCCAACCTGGAACTACCAACCACAATGACCTGGGTCTTTGATGGGTTAACCTGCAAACCATGTGCTTCACTCCATTCGCAAACAGAAGCCTGGTTCATGATATCAATAGCAGTATGCAAATCTGTATAGGGAGCTTGTCTGTTGCAAATCATCAGCATAAAGATGGTAGGAGGACTGAAGTTTTTTAGAAATAGAATTTATGAATATTGCGAAGAGTAAAGGAGATAAAACGCCACCCTGAGGAACACCGGCTGAAGTACTACACCAAGAAGAGCAGGACTCATCTATGCAAATACGTTGCCGGCGGCCAAACAGGTAACTACGAAACCAGTCAATCGCTGTTGGAGATATGTTAATAGAGCGAAGTATGTTGAGCATGATTTCGAAATCAACGGTATTAAAAGCGTTGCTAAAATCTAGCAAGCAAAGAATTGTCATATTTCCTTTATCCATGCCCAACCTTATCTCATCCGTAACGCTTACTAAGGCGGAAGTGGTACTATGACCAGGACGAAAGCCGGATTGGAAAGGATTCAGCAGACTATTCTTGCAAAGAAAAGAGCTAAGCTGATTGTGGACAAGGCGTTCAAGGACTTTAGATAAAAAAGGCAGGATGGAAATGGGTCGATATTCTGAGAAAGATGTAGGATTCAATTTTTTGGGTAGAGGAATAATTTTGGCCTCTTTCCATACCGACGGAAAGACACCATTGGAAATAGAATAGTTAAGGATATAGGTAAGGATAGGAAGGATTTCATCGAGGACAGGGAGTATCATCTTCCGACTGACACAATCACTACCAACGGCATTGGATGTGATTGAAACTATGCTTTTCTTAACATCACAATCAGAAAATTGACTAAAATTTAATGTGGAGTGATCCGGAGTTGGAAGATTAGAAAGATAATTTATTGTATTTGCCTTCATTGTCCCATTAGAGGAGGACGAGGATGAGAAGTGTTGATTCAACAGATCAATATTTAGGTTTTTAGGAATCGATTCTTGGCGTGATTTTCCAACTCCCATCGATTTGAGAAATTTCCAGACTTTAGCTGGATCACCGTTTTCAACTGAATCATGAATATGGCGGCGCATTGCATCCCTACCCACCTTATTGCTGCGATTGCGAGCATTCACAAACATCTCCCGGTTCAATGGTGAGGGGTGACATCTGAACTTAGACTTGCATACTGCCTTCCTGTGCATGACAGCTCTTACATCATCTGTTAGCCACGGCGCAGGAAGATGTTTTAATTTGACTGCACGAATGGGGGCATGAATGTCGTACAGCTGTACGAGATTATCCGTGAGCAAGTTAACTTTGTCATCGACCGATTCAGCAGTTACAAGGGACGCCCAATCAATGTCGTTAGCATCCCTCTTGAGATTATCAACATTCATACCACTAAAATTGCGTAGCAGAAGAGTTTTAGGTTTGGCCTTAGGAGGGCGAATCTTGTATGAAAGGAATATTAAATCATGGTAAGAAAACATGTCAGCCGTGCATTGACCATGCTTACTGACATGGTGGTTAGAGGAGACCATTACAAGATCCAAAAGCGAGGGATTACAGTTCGGGAAATGATGTGTGGCACTTGACGGAAGAACAGCCAAATTCGACGACTGTATTATTGACTGGAGTGACAAAGAACGAGAATCATTTTTCAATAAACAAGTATTAAAATCCCCCATAATGATAGTATGACTGTAAGACGGAGTAAGATCCTCAAGGATCTTTTCAAAGGAGGAAAAAAAATTCACATGTGACGAAGGACTGTAATAGACACCTAGAAGAACTTTCACGTGATTCAGGTTAACTTCCAAAAAGAGATGCTCACCCGCATCCTGCGGGGGAGGTTGCGTTGACATATCGACAATTGAAAAAGTAATCTGTGGGCGAAGGTATATGGCAACACCACCTCCACCACCACACGTGCGATCATTTCTTATTAGTTGAAAACCTGGTAAGGAATAAGAAATTGACGGGAGACATGGTTTGAGCCAAGACTCTGAAACAAGGATTGCATGGATATTCTTACAGTCAACGTTAGCTTACATGTCAGAGTAATGGGCCAGGATACTTTGGGCATTTATATGGACTACATTAAAATTCTTAGGTACATCAGAAAACTGAGATTCAAGCGTGTCGGCAAGGGACGGAACACTAACAAAGCTGTCATTACTACGAGCAGACAAAAAACTATCAGAGTCGCTGTCATTATATAATGACATTGACAGAAATATAAATACTAAATACCTAATAATCAAAAAGTTCAGAATAGTCGACATCGGCTCCACTTGCCATTAACCAAAAATAGAATAGAATAGAATCAAAAAGTTTTGAGCAAAAGAAAAATAAGATATAAAAAATTGTAGTTATTCAAATCCACCCGCCAGTTCAGTGTTAACACATATAACGGGCTATAGAACAACCAAAACAAACAAAAAATATTATTCATAGTCCGGGCAAAAGAATAGGTCAACGGCTAAAACAGAAAAAAGAAAAATATATATACAGAGGAAACATTCAATATACTTGGCACACTACTAGTTTCTGAACGAAAAGAAAAATGACATGACATTATTGACGTTATGACAGCATAGCTGACAGATGACATTACTTATAGTTCCTATACTGTATACATAACATTAAAAATAAACTGATTGATTTAATGTCTGATGAAGGGTAGAGATTAAGAAATAAATAAGTATAGTTATGAGAGGGTAAAGCGAATTACAGTCATCAATTTACTAATAAGGTAGTGCCCGGACGGTAAAACTACATTCAAGATCAACCTAATCACTTCTTCTTTGCGGCAATACGACGGGTCTTCTTCGGCGCTTGCGATGGGGATAGTGATGACAACGGTACCGATGACATGGGCGATGCTACCTTTCCACTAACCTGCTCGATGTTCTTTAGCTCATCAATTGAAGTAATTCGATGCCGAGAGCCGTCGGAGCCGAGAACATAAATAAGGCCTTGTTTTGTCCAGCAGTTGTTTATGCCAAACTTCTCACGTGCAGACATGAACAGTTGATGCCGCGATCTCGTTAAAAACTCAGAAACGGTAATGCCGGAGCCCTTTAACTTAGTCTTGGCGAATCAGACTCTGTCCCTCAGTTTAACATCCCGGAGCTTACAGAGGATTGGCCTAGGCTTGCTGGTACCTGCTTGTCTTCCCATGCGATGGCATCGACTAATGTCCGCAGCAGTGAACTCCTCAAGCTTCAGATGACTCCGCACAACTTCAGCAACCACTTGAGCTGTATCTTCTTTAGCCTGCTCAGTGATGCCATGCAGCAACACCATCTTCCGCCGTCCACGCATCTCCAGAGTGTCGAGCCCATGTGCCAGCATGTCCATCTGCTGTTGAAGACAGCCAAGTGCATTCAAAATAAATTTCCTGAAGAACGTGAAATCCTCTGCCAAACTGTCAGCGGTACTTGAGGTGCCCGAAGTAGTCTTGGTTAATTCAGCCTCAAAGTTAGTCATCCTATTTTCAAATAGAGACATCATTTGTGTGAGTGAATCCTTTAGTGCATCCATGTGAAGTTTCTTGATGTTGTTTTGGTTTATAGAGAGTTAGGTTTTAGGAGATAACACTGTACTGGGTGGTATACTAAATTACCATGTATATGTATACATTAAATAGTGAATAAAATAAAATTAGAATTTTTAATTAAGTTTCAAATATAAGAGCAAAAATTTTTACACCTTTAGTTACTCCTACCCACTTTGTTGTTTTTGAAACTTTCCAGAACCGCTGCTTTTAGTGGAAAGATGAATAATACCGAGGAAACTGTTCAAAAGTACATGTACTCTTAAATGTATATCGATTCTTCTTGTGTCAGTACTATTTATTTATTTAATGTAAATAGTAGTGCTGTTTATTAATAAAAAAATGTAATAAATTAAACCGTTATTTTAACAATATTATATCGTCTTTGTCCCTATCCTACTCACCAAGCTGGAGTCGATTGGGGTGCGTGGTGAAGCCCACAAAATATTTAAAGACTTTTTGGTGAACCGTATGCAGTGTGTTAAGATTGAGGACGTCCTAAGTGACGAGGAATCCTTAGAATACGGCTTGCCCCAAGGAAGTTTGCTTAGTCCTCTGCTTTTTTCAAATATACCTGAATGACCTCTGCGCCCTCTCTCTGCCTTCCACCCACATCCTGGCATACGCAGACGACACAGCCATTCTCGTATATGGGAATGATTGCGTCACGACAAAACTGACTATCAATAGTCTTACGTTAAATGTAAGCAAGACTCACTTCGTCACTTTTGGCCTCAGACCCTCTCTCCTGGCACCAGACCATTCCTTAATAGTTAAAGCACACACGACTTCAGTGATCCGAAATGCTCGTGTCCTTCGTTGTCGCGAGCACCGGTGGTGAAATATTTAGGTCTACAGGTTGATGCCTGTCTATCATGGCAATACCAGCTAGAAACTCTATCCGCGCGTGTCAGGAAATTGATTCACATCTTCAAAAAACTAAGACTATCCACGCATAGCGAAATCCTAAATATGGCATACTGTGCTCTATGTGAATCAATCCTAACATATTACATCACGGCCTGTGGGGGTGCAGCTAAGACTGCTCTACTTCAGGTTGAGCGTTCCCAGAGAACTGTTATTAAGGTACGTCTTAGCAGACCTTTTAGATTTCCCACGCAACAACTTTGTACAGAATATATAGTTCTTACAGTCCGACAACTATTTATATACCGTGCACTAATTCACAAACACTCAAATGTACTGTTAAAAGTTATTAACTCTCCTACAGCTAAGAGAAGACCAGAACAAGCATGTCCAACGAAATGTACACACACAACCTTCGCTAAGCGACATTACCCATTTTTGAGTGCCCTTATTTATAATAAACTTAATCAGATTCTTAATATACACTACCTCAATAACTTCCATTGCAAAACCAAATTAAAAGAATATCTTTTCACACTAAATTACCATCAAACAGAAGATCTACTCAAACCTCTATACAAATAGACACACATAAACACTACACACACATTCACTCACCACACCCTTTTTTACTAATCTTTGCACGTTATTTTTAAGTATTTTTTTTTATAAATGCTCTATCTACTGATTAACACCGATTGTACACATAACGGACGGATGGATGACCCCTATAACACGGGTACCACTTATCATAGGGGTCATTGATCAAATATACAACGCACCTTTTTGTAAATCCTTCACTGTAAACAGATGTGCATAGTCTGTACTTTACTTTGGATAAAAAATAAAATTTATGTTTTATCCAAAGTAAAGTACAGACTTAATTATTGTATTGTATTGTATTATATGAAAAAACACAATTAAAGATTAATACAGAAACATATTGTTTTTTGAGCAAGAAAAAAAATACTGTGAGTGGAGTCACATTTCAGTTCCACTCCTGAAAATAGGTATTAATTTATTAAACACTAACGTTGTAAGTAACTAGAGCATACAAATACCACATGGTGTTGTGTACGCTCTAGACACAAACGTTCCTCATATAATATGACCCAGCCTGATCCTTTGCTGCCCTTCCAGCAACGACCCCGCTATGCCGGGGCCCGTACTCCACAGGGAGTGCCCATAGCGTGCGGTTGTTTAAATGTAAATATTAGTTTGTAAGCCCTGGCTGGAGGCCTTTAAATTTAGAGGTCACCACAGGATCGTCCGGTTAAGTAGCAACCAGCCTTAGTGTGAACTACGAGAGTACCTATCAAAAAAGAAAACGTTCCTCATAATTATCTAATTCATCCTTTATATTAGTTTATTTATACTTCTTGTAATAGATTGTATTTTATTTGTATGGGCCAAAGTTGCCTGAAATATATAAAACTAGTACTCTCGCGGGGCTTCGCTCCCGTGGATTCTATCACGGTAAAAACATAACTCTCCTTTTTTGCAGTCGGGTAAAAAGTAGCCTATAACCTTCCTCAAGCTTCAAGCTACTTCCATACCAAATTTCATCCAAATCCACCCAGTACTTTCGAAGATTAGCGCGTTCAAGCAAACAAACAAACAAACAAACTAACAAACTTTTCCGCTTTATAATATTAGTATAGATTCTATTCTATTTTATTATTAATCCATACTCGACTAGATTCTCAGTAGCCTAATAGCGTTTAAAAAAAACGAATGCAATCTCATCAATTATAATAGTGTAGTTTCCTAAAATGTTTTATTTAGGCCATAACCTAGATTGCCAGAAAAAGTATTTTTTAAAGTGTTTTTTATTATCTCACGTAATTAAAAAATGAAGACGATATAGTGAGTTGAAATTTCACGTCACGTCACGACGCGTTAAAAGGCAAAAAAATCCTAAAATATTTTCAGGAAACCTAACTAACGGACAAATAGTGTAATCATTTTGAAACTAAGGAAACTATCGTATTATAGGTATGTCATTGAGGGTTTTGCGTTGACAACCAAATTATTTCATTTTCGCTTAAGTCTGCTGGATTATGAAAAGCACAGGGACTGGTCATCGTGAAAAGTTCAGGGGAGGCCTACATTCAACAGTGGTCCTCTATTGGCTGATGCATGGATGCATGTGGTGTTCTGTCTGGAAAGTCTTATTAATAGCCCGGAGTCTATATTTGAATCCAATATACAGCTATTAGGTCTATTACGTTACCTGCAGTAATATGAAACTTTTGTATTGTTTGTTTTGTATTAACTCCCTGCCGGAGTCTGTGTTTCCTGATAGTTATAACCTGGGAGTCTTTAAGTCAAGAGTGAATAGGTTACTTCTAGGCAAGCGTGCTTCATCTTCGACCACATCATCGCTTAACATCAGGTGAGATTATGGTCAAAAGCAAGCCTATCAACTAAATATTTAAAAAAATATAGTCTTCCTGAACGATTTAGGTCACGGCGGCCAATTCATAGGAAATAAGGCATTTGTGCAGGAGATATTATAGTGCATAAATAAGTATGTATGTAGATACAGGTGCACTCTATGCTCCTATACTCTCATAGTCCGATGACCTTTGCGAACTGCGAGGCACGAGTGTATCACACCGCATTCTCCAAACTTGAAGTTTTTAATAGAATAACCCAATAGCATTTTATGTCCGACCCGGAAATCAAACGTGAGATCTATTGCTCAATAGTCGCGCTTACGACCACTAGACTAACGAGGCAACCTGATAAATTTTGGTGTACAATAAAGTATATTCTATATATCTAATAACCATTTTGCTAACCCCTCTCTTAAATTTTAAGTAAATATAGACGTGATTTATACTAAACATGACGAGTAAACACAAGCAAAATTTAATTTAGTTTCATAAAAAAATAAGTACTACTTATTCGAAGCAGCTGAACCACTTAACTTCCGTGAAACTGTTCAGGCCAGCGAAATCGGGAGAGCCCATTGTTTGGCTCTCGAAACTTCCTCAGCTCACAAGTGTATTGGTACAGAAATGTGTTATAACGTACTTCAGTCCTGCTGGTTATCACACTAGTTGAAATTGAAGAGTCACATTAATTTATGAAACTGACTGAGGTTCAGTTTCACCACCTATAATTAATAATAATAATAATATAATATATTTATTGAATCCAAGTAAGTACAGATGAAGTAGAAATCTTAAACTAGGAACTATGATGAAATATAAAATCTTATTGACTATAATTATGGTAAAAGGTGATGTACATCTGCTAACAATATACGTACGCTGCCTCTTAAACTAGGGTATACCTGTATTTCAAGAGACAGTGGACGGCCATAGAGATTTGTAATTTTTTTTTGTATGGACTCTGTTGATCTACTTACAATTGTACATAAATAAAAGAAAGATAAGTTAACTTAAATATGAACAAAATTTTGTGAATAAAGAAGCTTAAATTAGAATATATGGGTGTGTGTATATGGGGGTGGGTGTGTGTATGTGTATGGTAATGTGTGTTTATGTGTGAATGTTATACTGGGCTAGCAAGTGTGAAGAAGCGTGTTATTGTATGTGTGTGAAAATATTTATATATATATGAGTACACGTAAGTGTTTGTCGCTAAGTTACGAATGTTAATAAGGATTCTGTGTGATTATAATCTTGTTGAAGTAGCCACTCTGTAAGTTTACGTTTAAGTTTCCATTTTGTTAGATCAAGTATGTTCAGGCGTTTATGAATTTTCCGGTAAATGAATTAAGTTTCTGTTTATCGAAAATAATCGGCTCCATTTTTAGGGTTCCGAAGTCAACAAGGAACCCTAAAAATGGAGCCGATTATTTTTAAGGGTTCCGAAGTCAACAAGGAACCCTTATAGTTTCGCCATGTCCGTCTGTCTGTCCGTCTGTCCGCGGTTTAGCTCAAAAACTATTAGTACTAGATAGTTGTAATTTAGCATGAGTATACACGTTAAAGACGCCGAAAAAGTGGTAAAATAAAATTTTGAAAAATTCAATTATTTAGGGTACCTCCCCTACATGTAAAGTGGGATGATAGTTTTTTTTTCGTTCTTCCTATAGTGTGGGATGTCGTTGGATAGGTCTTTTAAAAATATTAGGGGTTTGGGAAAACCGTTTTTTGATTAAATAAACCGTTCGTGACTTATAAAGCTTTAAAGTACCAATTTTCGTTAGAGTCAAGTGTCCCCCCCTTCTACCAACTAAACGGTTGTAGTTAGAAATTCAAATGTCACGGCAGTAGTACCTATATATAACGAAGTTTAAAGGAAAACTATCACACATAAGTGGGCTTTACAAGTTTACGAGTAATAGTCGACCATTTGTATTTGACTCGAAAATTTCGAACAACTCCATAGAAATGTCGATAGATGGCGCTAAGCGTCAGTTGTATCGCACTAGTTTCTTGTGACGATTGAGTATAAGTGTAGCACTGTGTCCTGTATTTAAATTCAAAACACCGGCTATGACAAGTTTTATACAAATCTCTAAAAAAAATTAAAACTTTCCGTGCAAAATTATCGGATCAGGTGAGGATTTGTACAGGAAGTCAAATTAGTTAGATAGTCATGTATGGCTTTTAGTTAGAGCATGGTACGAAACGATCAGTCAGCGAATACGACATGCACTTGGCTGTTATAAAAACTACGGAACCCTACACTGCGCGTGGCCCGACACGCACTTGACCGGTTTTTTAGTTTAATACAGGAACAAGCAAAAAATTCTATCTATCTAAAATTATTAATATCTAAAATTAATAATCGTGAGTTGTATAAATGTGCCAATCGCTAAAAGAGATATTTATAGATTAATGCATACAATATATTATATTATGTACGTCTCTGTTTAAAAAATATATCATAATGATCACATCAGTATGAGTTTTTGATTGAGAGTCTAGCGCTTGTTCAGTATTCAAACTTTCCACTATCCGAATATGGTTTTATTTCACAAACTATGGTCCGGGTATGTTACTTACTTGGTTAGTACAAATTGTCGTTCAAATTCTGTTTTATTAGTCATCGTGAAACAGACCCTGATTTCTGAATTAAAGATTTGATGTCAAGGATTACATTGTGTTCTGAAATCCAAATATTCAATTCAGATATCGGCCCTAAAACTGAACTACTTGCATATAAGACTTACACTTGGGAAACTGGATTAAAGTTACGCTCAACTTAGGTAGAATTCTGTAGGTATGATATACAGCAGTATATTATACCGAATACCCACGGATTATAATATTGTTGTTTTGTAATATGTTGAAACCGATTGGAGATTCTACCTAAGCGCGAACCTATACTTGTAGGTAAATATAACAGGTCCTGTTATGGTTGGTGGTTAACCGCTTTCATACTGCCCATAACCACCATAGACATACCTACTATACGGAGTTCTGAGTAGCCGTATACAGATTATATGTAACAGTGTTTTAGTACCTATTTTCTTTGTTATACTTGTTCAGTATGTTTGATAAGCAGTAACGCTTGAACTACATCATTTAAGCTAAAAGACATCCACTGCTGAACCCAAGCTATCCTCAAGTTTCACTAACACACATAGACCCGTGATCATCAAACAGTAAACTCCCATATCTTTAACCTGGTCATCAATATGTACCTATGTGAAATTCTTGCTATGTCTCGTAAATGAACGCAACAGAACCTTTCGTTCCTATTTACCATCTGGTACCCATCAGAAATGTGCCTATCCACTGTCACTTATGGCTGGCAATTTTTCGGCCTACGTCGAGAATCTTGGTTTTGCCGCGAGGACCATACGGAATGTCATTGGTGTGAAATATTAACTCTGTCACGTATGTTGTAGGTATTAATTTGCATCTGTCTCCTTCGGCGATTGCTCTAGCAACGGCGAGGGCAACCTGTGACAAGAAATTTGAGGCATATTAAGATTGGCAGAGGCATATTTTTTTCCAGGTGGGAAAATCAATATGATTCCTCCTGGCTGTGGGTAGAGCGGAAGGGAGTGTCAGATTTCTACTCACTAAAAACCCACCCTGCTGCTTCAGTTGCCTTTGCGTTCCGGGGCCGTGGTATCTCATTAAAACATTCCAACAAACCCTGTGGCATGCAACGGCACTATCGGGCCACGTCAATCCGATGTCTGACATAACCAGTTTCTCTAGATCTCTCGTTCTAACTTCCATTGTCTGTATATGTACCTACTTTTTCTTGACAATATATTTACTGATTGGATCATGCAATAAAATTCCAAGCACAGCCTTCTTGATTACCCTTATGGGGACTTCCCAAGTTTCAGATCCATATAACATCACTAGTCAAAGAGACACCATAACAGCTCTAAAGATTTGACTATTACCTAGTTTACGAAATTTTTCTAGTAGGCTCTGTGAAGCATTGTGCAATTAAGCATGTCATTACGATGAAACATTGATTGAGTAAAAATATAAACGACGAAAAATGTTTCATCTAGACCCTTTCCCTTTACCTACTTTTTGCAAGCGGGCGAGATTTTTCGTGTTCTCCCAAATAAGTATTGAAGTGTAAAAGACAAAATGTGCGTCAATTAATCTAACTCAACGGGCGGCGCGGTAGCTAAGCACAGTGGGCTTTCCACGCCAATGTTGGATAAATCAAAGATATTGTAGCCTAGACATAGGGCTCCTACATAAATCACTGTGACGATTTCATTAGGAAAGGAAAGTGCCGTCGCCATTGTTTTGCGGTAACGTTAAGAAGAATTATTGTAACATCTTAGACAACAATAAATTGAATTGTTCTCTTTTCTTAATAAAATAGAATTTGTTCATTTATCTTGGAATTTCAGAATTTAGAAAGTACGAGTAGTCGGACACTTTTCTCTCAGTAAATTAAAATGTCTCTGCATTCACTTTTGCAATAATTATTATATTTATGTCCAATCTACCGCAACTCAAAAACCCTACAGTAATTATTGAAACGTAAAATACAACACTTAAGTTTGACTCCTTTAAATGAGCTAAATTTTCCATTCATAAGGTTTCCCTAATCCCTCGTTTACATGAGTCAACAGACATCCTCATTGAATCCCAACCTTTAAATCCTTTTATATTGCAAAACATTGTTGTTGAAGCAACCGCAAAAAATATTGACATGCCTTTGAATAAGAACCTAATTGGACGACATAGGTAACCGGTTTTCTAAAGACGAGGGTACATGGTACACTGAAGTTCAAAATCTTCAAATCCCGGTATTGTTCCGCTACAGGTTTCAGGTACCATCTTAAAACCAGATTGTTCCTATATGTCTCACAGTTGCCTTAAAAGTTACTTGTACAAGCGCATGAAAACGATAAATGTTGACGGTAAAGTTTATGAAAGCATAACTTTTATACAGGGTAATGAGAATCCAGTCGATTTCTAACTTTCTTTTACAATTTACACCTTGTTTGTTTATTTATTACTTTATAATATAAAGTAATAAATAAATAATAATAATAATATTATTACATAAACATTGACTTGTGTTGTGCGATGACTTTACAAATAAATAATCACAACAAAACCTTTGTTCAACAAAGACAAACAAAAGGATAACGTTTGAAAAGTCATCTGCGAAAAAGGTCAACGTGTATTAGTCTCACTATCAGATCTCCCTGACAAAAAGCGGGATCAATAGAGCTAGACAAAAGAGGGCTGATAGCCCCTCTACCTACGCATACTGATCTTATTTACATAACACCCACAAAATTATGTTCCTACAATTATTGTAGTATGAAGATATACTTGGTACTAATGGTTGCTCTGCGTATGTTATAAGGCACATACATACATATATATGTTGATGTTTATTGTTTATTATATACTTTATTGTGCACCTTACAATACACTTAAGGATAAAAATAACAAAACTAGTGTACAATGGGCGGTCTTATCGCACAGGGCAATCTCTTACAGACAACCTTTGGATGGACAGAAATTAAAGAATAGATTTAGGGCTGTCAGTGTACAATATCATACATAATACTAATTGAACATAGTAATATAAAATACATACCACAAAATATAATATATAAATATATAATAATACATATCAAAATCATAATAGAGAAAGGAGGGAAAAAAATTATAGTGAGAGGTAATGCTCCTTCACCATTCTTTTGAACGTAGGCAATGTTTGAGCACGCCTCACATCTATGGGTAATGCATTCCATAAACGGGCCGCTTGGATTGTGAAAGATTTATCGAAGAAAGAAGGTCAGCATCAAGATGGCGGGACCAAGTCCCCAATTTAAAATGTATCAAATTAAAGTGTTTGTACTACATATGTACTATTTGTTTGTGTCAAAGTGGCGGGATCATCTGAAAGCGCTATCGAAAGACAGGTAATTCACACACAAAGACTTAGTTCTGCATATGTACTTGTATATACTCAATTTACAATACAATTGTAAGTGCCAAACTAAAGTTATGTTATGAAAACTTTGGTCCCGCCATTATGATGATTCATGTTATCGGTGAATTCATATGAAAATCGTAAAAAATTCGAACAAAATCTAATGTGGAAACTTAGTACATCCTATGTACTTATACGTGGGCAAGTTTCATATTCATAGCTTTAGTACATCAAAAGTTATTTATCATTTACTATATGTATCGTTATCTTTGAAATGGATACCCTTATGCAGAAATTAAAAAACCCCCAAATGCATTTGCAAATTATGTATATTATTATAAAAATCTGTTATAAAGAACCTTTAGTGTTTTAATGATAAAAGTTACTTATAAATAAAAAATAAAAACTTTTGAATTAAAAATGAAACCGACTCCCAGAAAACAATGCAATGTATAAAAACTAACTTTAAAAAAACTCTCGAAAAATAACTTTAGTTTCGGTAGAGTTTTGCTTTGTATTTTTGATTTTGGCAGCGACTTCCGGAATTAAAAATGAAATACAAGTTACACTGCGATACATATATTATCCGATGGTTTATAAAGTGTAGATGAAATATGAAACTGCTTGAAGAAAAAATGCTCAATGTAGTCTCTTGATTTAAATATTTTAAGCACCGGCATAGTTTACCACAGCAAATCAACTGATGAAATTATACAAGATCACATTTTGTCATGCAGTGCAAAGGAATCTAAACCATATAATACTCGATATCATCTACCTACAATATTTTTTAACTCAATGATCAGAAGAAAATTAACATTTTTGAAATTCTGAGACAAATTTTCTTAAAAGGGATCCCTGATATATCCTATAAAGTATATAGCACTAAACACTGCAAATTGAATAGTTTTAATTTCGGTAGTCGGTGTCTTTGGTTTTGAATTTTAGTTTCTGGCACCGACTTCCGAAATCAAAGTTATTTTTCATACTGCAGTGTTTTTCTGGAAGTCGGTTAAATCATTTGTAAAAAAAAATATTTCTCTCTTTTTAGTTGGCCGATTTGTAATTTACCTAATTACAAAAGCCTATTTTTTCTGGGTGGGAACATCATCGAATGACTTCTCCCACTCTGGGTTAAGCGCAAGGGGGTGTCAGACTTGTACTGACTAAAAACCCACCCTGTTCCTTCAGCTGCCCTTAAGTTCCGGGCCCACGGTACTTTGTTAGAACATTTCTGCAAACCCGGCGGGCAATGGCCTTATGAGGCCCCGTCACTGGTGCTGACGGCTCTTTGAGGCGCGCGTGTAACACGACGCGCTGCCGACCCAGGCCTAATCCTTATCGGACGGTGAGCTGCCCCTGCTCACCGTCCGCAAGCCCGTGCCTACGGTGGTCGGAGATCGGCTCGCAATCCTCGACGCCCGGGGCGTCTCCCACGGCGGCTGGGGCGTGAGGAAGAGAGTTGCCTCTCCCTCACGCGTTCGGCTTCCTCCTTCGCTAGCATGACTGCTTCGCAGGAGGAGGCGACTGCATCCCATTCCCTCTCGCTCCGCACCTTGGTCTGAACCAAGGCCGGGCGCGAGTGGTCGCTGCCTTCGATCGCTACCACGAAGACACGGCGGTGCTCCGCCCAAGCAGGGCACACCTCCACTGTATGCTCCACCGTGTCCTCCGGATGGTCCTCACAATGACGACACCCGGACGCTGTATCTCAAACAGGTACTTCCCGAAACAGCCATGTCCAGTCAGTACCTGCGTCAGGCGGAAGGTTCGGATACCATCATGAGATCCTGATTTGATGACAATGAAACAACTTTTAAAAAAACCCTTTCAAACGAAAAAAGAATTTTCCAAATCGGTTCAGCCGTTTTCGAGTTATCAGTGATCATATATTTAAAAAAAATGCATTGAATTAAGAACCTCCTCTTTTTTTCAATCCTTTAAAATAAAGATGAAGATTATTTTTGCGCATATATTAAACAATTAGGCACTATGTACGTTTGATTCTTCATAACTTTCTAGTATTCTCACTAACCTATTATTCGAGAAATATGAGCTCAATAATGTCCGATGCCGCTAGATGTAGGCTATAAACTCTATAGCATGATTTAACTTTAATTTTGTGTTGCATAAAGTCTCACGGAGTCATCAGCACGAGTGACGGGGTCCCATAGGGCCATTGCCCGCCGGAGTTGCGGGAATGTTCTAAGAAGATACCTTGGCCCCGGAACTTAAGGGCAGTTGCAGGAAAAGGGTGAGTTTTTTTAGTCAGTAGAAGTCTGACACTCCCTTCCACTTCACCCACAGAGGGAGCAGTCCTTCGATAATTTTCCCTCCCGGAAAAAGATAAGGGGATTTTGTCGAACTGTATTTCTATGAAAATGTTCATATTGTATTCTTTTTCATAAAATTTGTTTATATTTTTCGAAAACGAGAGCTAGTGATATGAACTAAGCTAAATGTTTGTTTGTGATGTTTGTTTCCTTACTACATACATCTGTCCAGTTCTATAAAAATAGACTAGAAACGAAAAAACTTTTGATGTACTAAAGCTATGAATCTGAAAATTGCCCACGTATAAGTACATAGGACGTACTAAGTTTCCACATTAGATTTTGTACGATTTTTTTACGATTTTCATATGAATTCACCGATAACATGAATCATCATAATGGCGGGACCGATGTTTTAATAACATAACTTTAGTTTGACACTTACAATTGTATTGTAAATTGAGTATATACAAGTACATATGCAGTACTAAGTCTTTGTGTGTGAATTACCTGTCTTTCGATAGCGCTTTCAGATGATCCCGCCACTTTGACGTCAAAGTGGCGGGACCAGGTTCGTCTGGACGTACTTCCTTTACCGTTAGAGGTACAAATTGCTGGTTTAGGGTACAAATAGTACATATGTAGTACAATCACTTTGATTTGATACATTTTCGATTGGGGACTTGGTCCCGCCATCTTGATGCTGACGAAAGAAGTGGAATGCATACGGATACTTAAATCTAAATTTTCCGATGATCTCAAGGACCTTGAATGTGTATCACAGAGAAACCAAAAGCGGTATCTACAACGTGTAATTTAAAGGGTATATACATACCAAGTACACGGCTTCTTTGGATGATAACAAACGATATGGCAAGGGTTTTCTAATCCTATGTCTACATGTGTGGAACTTATTAGAAATTTCAATACATTGATACCAGAGACCGAATTTTTCAAATTAAGAAGAACGAAGAGAATTATCGTTTTATTGGCAAGTGACGTGAAAGTGATGACCCTCATAGTGCTGTGACAGAAGTGGCTGTGACACGTTTGTTATTACTGGTATTCAAGAAACATATGAAACCAATAATTTGGGGTCAATTCTGTGAGTCACTTATTTTGAGCTGAAACTTTGCATAGAGACTCCATACCAGATGTTGTCTTCAGTCCTTTTGGATAGATATGGGGTTTCCGCTACACGTTGTATATATATAAAAATGAATTGCTTTTGTTGCTAAGCGCTAAACTCGAGAACGGTTGAACCGATTTGGCTGATTTCTTTTTTGTTGTGTTTTATGAAATCTGAGGAAGGTTTTTATGGAGAGACAAAGAAGTAAAAAAACGAGAAAAATGGTAAAATCATCATTTTTTTTGCCATTCAACCATAGTGTATTACATTCTCTTTGCACTCTGTCCCCAGCTGTCAAACATTTGACGTCAATCAAAACTAAACAATGGTGCGATCGTAGACAGAGAAAACTATAGACTGCTTGATATCTTCCTTTACATTCCCTCAAGAAAGAAAGATAAATAGGCATGACGTATTAGAAGAAAAGAGACAGAGCATAGCTATCTCCATCTCTCACCGCGTGCCGGTTTTTTCAAGGCCAGCGCAAACATTTAGCTAAACAAGTTTGACGTTTACGGAATTGTGCTAAACAATTTACAATATTTTGGCGAATTTATAGTAATAATCGGCGTTATTTTGAGTTAATCAGGAGCTTATATGCTAAACCTCGTTATTCACAATGGTGCGATGCAGTGTTCTTAACTGTAAAAGTGATGGTGAACAGAAAATTCCAGGATTGTCCTTTCATTCGTAAGTATAGGTTTTTTTGTTAGCCCAGCTTGTAAAATGTATCATTTTAGTATTACGAAACCGTTTTTCACTTAACAAAGTAGAATATATATGGATTATTAGGAATTTGTGTTAAAAAATACATTGCATAACCTATTTTCTGTGTTGCTAGTTCACGTGCTAGCAAATTTCCCCTGATTTCGTTTTATAAAAAGAAATCATTTTAAAATTGTTTCAATTTACTTATTTTAATGCATTACACATAGATTACAAACTATGCAGGCAGCAGCCAGATAAGATAATTTATATTTATATCTATAACATTAGTTTAACATTTATTTGAGTGATTTTATCTTTTCAGGTTTCCGAATAAGCAAAATTTGCGTGAAATTTGGATATCTGCCACCGGACGAAATGGGTGGGAACCGAAAAAAAACTCCAAAATATGCAGCAAGCATTTTGAAACTACTTTTTTAATAAAAAAGTTAACCAAAACCTATTTAGACCACGATGCAGTTCCAACCAAGGTATTTTCTTTTAATGGTTATTATTAAATAGATACTATACCGCAAAATTACTAAGGTAGGTTTGATAACGCTATATTGTGACGTCACTCACACTTTTTCAACACTTGTTCATTCTGAAATAAACCATTTTCATATGAAAATAAAGTTTAACAAGATAATAAATATAAACTATTAAAAAGTAATTTGCGCAAAGTATTTTTTTTTCTTACATTATTTTCAGGTGACAATTGACGGGTTCCTTAGAAGTTGTACCGCACAGTAAATAGATATTTTAACAGTCCATTAAATTATTTCAATAAAAATCATATTAATTTTATTTCAGTTCATAAATTTGACTGATGCTAGAAGTCATGAGGATCCCTTACCGTCAACTTCTAAATCTGTATCTTCTATCACTGAGAGTTTGAGTACTGACGTGATACAATGCAGTACAAAATCTACGCCTGTAAGTATATGCTTGAATTCATTCTTTTATTATTTATATGTGGCACAGTGTTTTACGAAGACTATTTTTCAGACATGTCAATATTATTGAAGTTACTGATAGTTTTAATCATTTAAATGCTGGGATATTAATGCCCATTTCTCTGGCATGCTTAGTTTTTGAGAAAAAAATAGTGAAAATCGTCTTTTTTGTAAGATAATCACTAAATAAATATTCACTTTGAGAAAGTAGTAGAGAGTAAGAATCATCTCGTTGGTATTTTTATGCTGCATATTTTAGTGCATAAACGGATTCGGAAACTTTTCGTTACAGATTTATACGCCTTTTTTTTTCTTGATTATTCTGGCGCTTCGGGAACAGTTATTTGCATTGAAATATTGGTCTTTTTTATTTTAGCCGGACGAAAAAGCATGATTTACAAAACTAAGCATGCCAGCAAAATGAGGATCGATATTTAAAAATAAAAACGATTAGAACTACCAGAAACTTCCATAATTTTGACATGTTCGAAAAATGGTCTTCATAAAACACGTGTGTGTCGTCCGTAGGACTATGCTTCATGTAACAAGTACTGTTTTCTTAATTATAAACAATCCTTTTCAGCTATCTTCACCAATATTTACGCCAAGGACGCTGAAACGTAAATGGAAAAAAGAAACAAAAAAGTCTGAAGAGCGATTAAAAAAAATGAAGGCGCTTCGAGAAAAATCCAGAAGGTTAACTAAGAAAGTGGCAAATTTAGCAAATATTCTTGCAGAATTAAAGGCAAGATCACTTGTTAATAATGAAGATTGTGATTTGCTAGGGTCTCTTGATTGCGTTCAAAAAGATTTTCTTAAAAATGTGTTTAGTCCTGGTTCTGCTAATGCTAAATATTCTCCGGCTCTAAGAAAATTTGCGCTTTGCTTGCATTTTATAAGCCCGAAGGCATACAACTTTGTAAGGTTTTCTTTTAATTCTTGTCTACCGCATCCCTCCACGTTACGTACTTGGTATAAGAGCTTTGACGGTAGCCCGTGGTTTACCGATGAATCACTAGAATGTATTAAGTTATTAGTAAAGCGTGCTCAAAATAAACAAATTTATTGCGCATTATGTCTTGATGAAATGGCGATTCGGAAACATGTTCAGTGGAACGGTGAGAAGTGTGTAGGCTTAATAAATTTCGGAGAAATGTTAGATGGACATAATGTTGCTGTTGCAAGAGAAGCTCTAGTATTCATGGTCACTGCTGTAAATGATAGTTGGAAGATACCAGTAGGCTATTTTTTGGTCGATGTTTGTACGGGGGAACAAAAGGCAAATTTGGTAAGACAATGTGTGGAACTTCTAATTTCATGTGGAGTTAATATAATTTCATTAACGTTTGATGGTTGCCCTGCCAATTTTTCCATGGTCAAAAGCCTTTCATGCGTTTTAGATCCTTCAGATTTAAGCAGTCTCAAAACATATTTTACCGTCAATAATCAAGAAATCTCAATTTTCCCTGATCCAGCACATATGCTGAAATTAGTTCGAAACACCCTTGGAGAAAAAATTGAGCTTACGAATTTAAATAATCAAACAATATCTTGGGAGTTTATTGTTAATCTTAATAATTTACAAAATAATGAAGGTCTTCATTTGGCTAATCGACTCCGTAGTCAACATATAAATTATGCCAAGCAGATTATGAAAGTTAAACTAGCAGCCCAGACTTTTAGCAACTCTGTCGCTGAATCGATAGAATTGTGCGCAAGAGATCTAGGGTTGGCAGAATTCGTTGGTTCAGAAGCCACAGTAGAATTTATAAAAAATATCAATAAACTATTTGATATATTTAACAGTAGAAATTTTCAAACTTTTGGTTTCAAAAAGCCCATCAATGAAAATAATTACCATGAAATTGAAATATTTTTAAACCATATGGAAAGTTATATAGCTGGACTCAAATTAAAAGGTCAACCGATTTTACTGACAAATAGAAAAGTAGGATTTTTCGGATTCTATATCTGTATCCAGAGTCTTAAAAAAATTTATCAAAATTTAGTCGCTTCCAAGATTTTGAAGTTTGTGCCTATGTACAAAATGAGCCAAGACTATAGATGCTGGCGGGAAACATTCCGAATCATTCCCGTCGAATACTTCGGAAGTATTCTGAAATATTCCGAAACTTTGGGAATAGTTCAACTGTCAAAAAAAAACAGGAAAATCGACCTTTGAAGTCTGTTAATATACCAAAACCTGCTCCTAAGTAGGTAAGAACAAATACTTTTCTGAAAACCGCATCAAAACGTGTTTGCTTGCAAGGTTTGCCTTTATTTGCTTTTATTGACTGGGCTATTATACGCGTTAAGTAGGTAGGTAATGATTAATACCTACCTATGCGACTCGTGAATACTCGCGATGCGTACAGAGCTACATACAAACTAACCAAAAACATAGGTAACCCTTTTTCAAATAGCAAATCAAATATGCTTGGCCTGGTTTTTTTATTTCACAACTGACATTTAAGGCTATAATCGCATAGCACGACTTACAACTCGATCGCCTAATGCATGTATTTTGACCAATAGGATGCACGAAGCGTATTTTAGTAGTGTTCGTAATAGTAAGTATTAATATAATGTTACACGCCCTGTACTCACAAAATGCATATTATTTCTAATTGGGCGAAAACAGGAAGGGATGTGGTTTGTCACTAGCTGCGCTTCCGCAGAAATATTTTCTTAAGTGAGTATGCGTATCTTTGGCCGATAGTACCTACCTAAAAACAAAAGAATAAAAATCCTGTTAATCGCAGGCTAATAAATCTACCTATAAAAATATCAACATATACTTAATCAATCCCATTTATAATCAAATTAACATTTATATTTTACTCTCGTAGCGTACATACGTACTCTCGCAGTGAACAATAATTAACTCACCCACCACACAACAAGCAAACACATTTATTCTCATTGAATTATTCGGGCGAAATATTCGGAAACATTCGATTGCGGGGTACGAATCCTTCTCGCGCGGGTGAAAACTTCTCCGGGGAGCAGCATCCCCTCCCTCTTACCGCACCCCGCACCGCCATCGCCTGCACGCACGACTCGTGGCCGGTGGCAAACGGGGGCGCGCGTCGCGGTGCCAGCGCGGCGGCAGCGGCCGGCGCACAGAGATCGACGATCGATGCAAAATACGATTTTTCAGCAAAAAAAGTTGAAATCTTAATAAATAATTAAAAGTTTCTTTAAATCAGAATGATTCAAAATGAATTTATCATTTTGAATAATTCCCATTTAAAGAAACTTTCCCCGAAGTATTCCGGAATTATTCGGAATTATTCAGAAGTTTTGCAACTATAGCCAAGACCACTTGGAATGTTTTTTTAGCTCTATTCGGGCCAAAGGTGGATTCAACAACAATCCAACCGCTGTGCAGTTTGAAAGTGCGTATAAGCGGTTAATAGTTCATGGCGAGATAAAACATTTAACTTCAGGAAATTGTATCCCTCTTGAAGATATCAAAATTTTAACATTTAGTGAAATGCGGTTTGAAAAGAAAATTAACTTATTTACGTATACATTGACAGATGATAATACTGAAGAGTCTGAAGAGAGTTTACAAACTATCGACACTGACCATGATTACTTGGCAGACCCTTCAAGACTTACTATGTACACACAAGAAATCATTGCGTACATATCCGGTTTCGTAGTAAAGAAATTGAGAAAGGTAATTAAATGTGAGGAATGCCTCCTCTCTTTAATCACAGATAAATACTATGGATTAATAGCTAAAAGAGATAAAGGTGGTTTGATTTATCCATCGAGTAGCACAATTAAAATATGCGAACGGGCTGAAAAAATTTTCAGAAAGCGTTCATGTGAAGGTGTAAATTTTTACAACGATAAAAACTTAATGCAAAAATTAATACTCTCATGTTTTAAAGACTGTGTACGTCTTAATATATTTGCAAATCTCCACAGTGATGATAACCAATCACTAATTGGTAACCATAGGTTAATGCTATTGAAAGCAGTTGCCATGCATTATTTTGAAGTACGCATTCACCATAGCATTAAACAGTGTTTTTCACCCAGTGACAGAATTCGTAACATACATAATAAACTCGTATTATTCAAAGGTCAATAGAATAATCATAATAAGTATGTATATGGGAAACTGATTCATGTAAACAAAAATAAAAAATCATTTTATTTCAACTGCAAGCAAATTGTTTTTTTTCTCCTACCTTTTAGTATCCATGCGCTGGGTAACATCATATATGGTACCATACATACAAATAAACAATTTGAAATAGACTATAAAAAATCAAGCCTGATAACAATTTACCCGCTGATCGGGTAAAAGGTATGACAACACTATACTATGACTACACACTTTGTGACGTCATCATTCTCTGTCTCATGCTTGGTCTCATGTGGCCACGCCAAGCCGCAGTCTATAGGTACTCTGTCTACGGGTGCGATAGGATTACCCAAAGAGTAAAGTAATATAGGATTACCCTTGGTATGCCTTTAAGTTGATAGAGGATAATATAATAAGTTTCCTCAAATTTGTTTTATAGCATTTTAATCGTGTAAAATATTGTGTTATTTTACTTGATAATAATAAGAAATCGTGAATAATATGAAGGAAAATAAGTGACAAAAACATAAGCGTTGGTGCAGTATTTTGGATGGAAAGAGGCTTATCACCACATTAGATATAACTAAAGTGTCTCAATGTTATTTTATTACTGTTAGACTGCGACAGGCCAATTACTTTTGACAGAACGAAATCTGTCGAGGCAGCTATTAACATAAAAAAACAATATTACTTTGTTTTAGAGAAATAAGGCAGAACAAGGTCTGCCGGGACAGCAGATCTTAAACTAGATAAAAAGGAGTGAAAGGATTAAATTGCACATTATAAAGCAGAAAAAGTAAATGAACATTCCAGTGAAACCTAATAGGAAGCCATTTAAGCTTAGTACGAAATTCAGAAACATGGTCATATTTGCGCAAGCCAAATATAAACCTCGGGCACGCCGCAATTGCGGCGGTAAGACCCCTCTTTGAGGAGTGGCTAGATGGCGTCACGGCGTCCTGACCTACCGCATGACACAGGTCCTCACCGGACATGGAAGTTTCGGGAGGTACCTGTGTCTGATGGGAAAGTAAGAAACGCCTGGGTGTCACCACTGCGAGGGTCGCCCTGAGGACACAGTAGAGCATACGGTGCAAGACTGCCCCGCCTGGGCAGATCACCGACGTGTCCTCACGGCGGCGATAGGCGGAGACCTCTCGCGCCCGGCATTGGTCAAGGCCATGCTGCGGGGCGAGAGGGAGTGGGAAGCGGTCGCCTTCTTCTGCGAAGCAGTCATGCTTCCGAAGGAGGAGGCGGGCCGTGTGAGGGAGAGGATGGCGTCCTCCCTCCAGCCCAGCCGCAGTGGCAGACGCCCACGGCGTCGGACGTCGGCCGACGATCTCCGGCCACCGTAGGCGCGGGCATGCGGACAGCGAGTAAAGGGCAACTCGCTGTCCGACCATGGACCATGCCCGGGTCGACGGCACGTTGTGTTCCACGCGCGCCTCAAAGAGCGTCAGCAACATGACGAGGCCCCCCCTGTAGAGGGCCGAAGCCTGCCGGGGTCGTGGGACTTATCCCATTACCGTGACCCCGGTACGTAAAGGGTTATTGAAGGAACATCGTGTATTTTAGTCAGTAAAAGTCTGACAGTCCCTCCCGCCCTGCCCGGGGTGGGAGGACTTATTTGATAATTTTACCACGTTAAAAAAAAAGCCAAATATAAACCTAATATAGAGATTTTGAAGGCGTTCGTTTGTCGAATTGGTCTTGGGTCAAATCAACGACGATGTGGTGATTTGAATTCGCGCAAATACTTGCCTTACCTACATTATTTAATTATTAAAATAAAGCTTATTTTATCTATACTAATATTATAAAGAGGTAAACGTTTGTATGTTCGTATGTAGGGGCTAATCTCCGGAACTAATAATCCAATTCAAACATATTTTTCATTAAATTTGCAGTAAGTTGTATTATTGATATTGGCTATCAATTATTTTACGAGCGAAGTTCTACATATAATGAAACAGTAGAAAAATTTTGTCTGTACATTTCAAAATTTTACAAAAAAATAAATTATAGATGGGAGTTGAGAAACAGTATTAGAGGAAGAATTAAAAAAGTCTATCTGTTTCTACATGCTAATCTCCAGACCTACAGGATGGATTTGAATGAAATTTGATAGGTAGATAGTTGACATCCTGGAATAACACATATGCTTTTTATCCTGGAATTGCCACGCGATCGGGATTTACGCGGGAAAACCCTCCTACGCAAATGAACTCGCGGGCAGCAGCTAGTCTAAAATATATGTGTTTGTGTGTGTCAATATTTTATTTTATGGACAATAAGAACAAGCAAAAACTTGTTCGGTATTGTACATGTTTTATGCATAGGACATGACATTCAGAGTCGTAAATGACTACACATACGCCACCGTGTTTATAGAAAAAGAAGATTTTATACCTTCATATACATAATTATGTGGAACATTGTTAAACATATTCCTCTACAAAGGTCATAGAAATAATTTATTTGGATTAAAAATAGTAAACATAGTTCGTCGTGGAAAACATAGGGATTATTAGGTGACCTTCTGCGTCGCGTACGACTTGGCTTGATGAATACTTGGTTTTCTTAAAAATACATTCAATCTCTTTTCTTTGTGTGCAATAAGTAAACATAATAAAATTATGATCTACTTAAATGGTTTATTCCTTATGGGAAAATAGCATGTGACGTAAGCATTTTTCACGCCTCAGAGAGTAAATAATGACGGGGCCCCATAGGGCTATTGCCTCCCAGGGTTGCGGGAATGTTCTAACGAGATACCGCAGCCCCGGAACTTAAGGGCAGCTGTAGGAACAGTGTGGGTTTTTAATCAGTAGAAGTCTGACAATCCCTTCCGTTCCTCCCAGGGCGGGAGAAGTAATTCCATGATTTTTCCACCCGGAAAAAATCACAGGTTGCCCTCGCTATTGCTAGAGCAATCGCCGAAGGAGACAAGTATATAATATAATAAAATATTGAATATAGTATAACAGAGTTAATATTTCAATGACATTCCGTATGGTCCTCGATTGAGAGACCAGTGCTCAATGTTCAGTATTCTAATTTTCCCGTCTCTGAACATGTTCTTGTTTCAACACCTACTGTTAAGTTTCAGTTAACTTACTTGGCACATAAACTCTTGCAGATACTGTTCTATTCTTGAATTTATACAGTACGTTGAACCATCATGTTATAGTGAAACAGGTCGTTATTCAGTTTTTGCCCGCTGTGGGTAGAGCGGAAGGGAGTGTCAGACTTCTACTCACTGAAAACACACGCTGCTCCTTCAGTCGCCTTTGTGCGGAACACAATGGCGACTGAAGGAGCAGCGTGTGTTTCGTTAATTATTCCAGCAAACCTATGCAATGGCCCTATCGGGTAACGTCAATCCGATGTCTGACCAAACCAGTTTCTAGATCTATAGTTCTAACTTTCATTGTCTGTATATGTACCGGCTTTTTTCTTTACTACTTTCTTTCTTTATTTATTTACTATTTCTACTTTAAGCAAAGCTTGCCAAGATCTGTGCGTGGACGGGTGACCATCTCACCATATCGTGATTCTTTCGTGACTTAGAAAGCACATTGCACCGTAATTCAGCTGTCATTCAGTCAAGACTGGTGATAGATTTTTACAAGATGCACTGTGTTACACACTGTGTTTAACTGGGTTGTGGAGGTTAGGTAGGCAGTCACTTCATGCAATTTTAGTCATTTACATGGAGCAACCGCCTACCTTTAGACTGGAAACCAACCCCAACAAAGTTGGAAAAAGACTAGACTGATGATGTATACCATTTTTAGGGTTCCATAGCCGAATGACAAAAAACGGAACCCTTATAGTTTCGACATGTCTGTCCGTCTGTCTGTCTGTCCGTCCGTCCGTATGTCACAGCCATTTTATTCCGAAACTATTAGGACTATACATGTAAAACTTGGTAGGTAGATGTATTCTGTGAACCGCTTTCCGATTTTAAGAGAAAATTTAAAAAATATTTAATATAAAGGGGGCTCCTCATACATGGAACTGAAACTGAATTTTTTTTTTTTCATGAATCCTATACGTATGTGGTATATACAGGTCTATATAGGTCTTTAAAAATGACATTATGGTTTCTAAAATGACTTTTTCATAAAGTTAATCGTTTAAAACATATACGCTTCCAAAGTGGTAAAATGTGTGTCCCTCCCCCTCTAACTTCTATAATAATGAAGTGAAAAATCTAAAAAAACCATATGTTGTAGATATTTATGTAAACTTTTAACCAAAATTAGTTTGAACGAGATCGAGTCAGCAGTTTTTGAGATACAGTATATTTTCGAAAACCGCAAATATAACTTTGTAATTCATACAAATACTATGAAAAACAAAGTTATTTGGCGTAGTTGTAAAAATTGTAAATAAGCTCGTTTTAAGAAATTTGTAAGGTTTTTTGTTTTTTTTTTTTCAAATAAATATATTAAGTATGTTATATTTATTATAGTTACTACGAAACCCTTCATGGGCGAGTCCGACTCGCACTTGGCCAATTTTTATTCTTAGTCTCTGCCAAAATGACATAACAAAATCTATATAATAAAAATGAATCGCTAAATGTGTTGCTAAGCGCAAAACACGAAAACGGCTGGTCCGATTTGGCTGATTCTTGTTTTGTTATGTTTGGTTTTGGCTGGAGAAGGTTCTTATGAAAAAAAAAAAAGAAAATAAGTAGGAATGGTCTCACGGGTAGGGGTAGGGTAGGGTAGGGTAGGGTAGGGGTAGTGAAGGGTTTGGGTAGGGTAGGGGTAGAGTAAGGTATGGGTAGGGTAGTGAAGGGTTTGGGTAGGGTAGGGGTAGAGTAAGGTATGGGTAGGGTATCGGTAGGATAGGGGTAGTGGCATCGGTTGGGTAGGGTTAGGATACCACGCGAACGAAGTCGTGGCGGGTTAGCTAATCTTGTAAATTGAAAAAATACACATGGTAGCGTGAGCGTGAAAATATGCCATGTATCGGTTCTGCTTTTTAAATATATTTATTATTATATAAGCCCTCGTGGTTTGTAAAAATAATCTTATGACGGCCGACGCCTACAAAGCTATGTGTGAAAGACCCAATTTCATAAATTACCTACCACTCTGTTTTTGTCAACCAACCTTCACTTAGTGATTGCGTGACGAGGGGACCCGGCTAATCAGTGAAATGTCACTCAAAGCCTAGCTATACGCCGTGCGTACTTTTCACGATTCTATTTATATGTATTCGTTACACTGTAAACAGGACAGTTTTAGAAATAAACACATTTTTATCCTCAATCTTCACAATGTTCTTTATTTCCCATTTTTATTTTATGAAAAATGCTGAAACAGCGTTAAGAAAACTTTTATCTTCTGACAATTGGACTTCTAAGTTGAAATATGTCACGCGCGGGTATTATTACGTTTTATCACTAAGTTTCGAACTAAGTTTACACTGTGCATTCTACGTAGAAACTGGCTTTTCTCGGTAAAATTCTTTTTTTATCTTATTTTGTGCGACACCCGGATTCCTTCCATAAAGTTGAGTGGACTTTATATCAGTCGTTTTTAACTTGTAAAGGTGACAACAATAAAGTGACGCGTGATTTTTTCGTATATTTTTTATACTCCTGTGTTGTTGTTTGATATGATAAAGCATTATCATCGATGACAAACAAAAAACACGAGTCCGTGGTATGCTAAGTAATTCTTCATGTAAATGTTAATTTTATCCGAGCCTCGTGCGTTTTCGGCTTGTCCGATGGGATACCCAAACTTGATTTCCAAACGTATTTGGGAGAATGTATTTTTTGTTTGTTTATCTGCTACGTAAAAAATATTGTTGGTTTCAGTGGCGGATCATATAAATGCAAATAAAATTCAAAACTGGAGACTGATGTATATTTCTCTAAATTGAATGCAAGTCATAAATAACTAACATAACTACTATTTACATTTTTCTGGAATAATTTTAAGACAATGATATTTGAATGACAATATTTGCTGTGGCAAAAAGCAGTAAATTTTTTGCACAATTCACTGTCATATTAGAAACAGGTCCAGTTGCGTTAAACAAGCACGAATTTAACTTAATACCTACTACATTTTACAATATCTACCTACCCACTATTTGTCTACCCCGTTGGCTATTAAGCAGGTTTGACTAAGTCATTAATCCTTCTGTAGCAACAGACGTCTTCATTTTGATAGATGGGTAGGACATACGTTCATTTAAATTACTGCAAGTTTGGTGAATATCCCATGCAATTCCCGACATCCCGACACAATCCATATATCACTGTTTCCTAGAACGCCTGCACGTATATCTACGCTATATTTATATAGATACGGATTTATTAACCTGTAGGAAGTCTAAAATATGTTTAAGCCATCCTCTAATTCACCGTAAAGTCGTCGGAATTCGTGTATACTTATTTAAGAAATAAATTTATGTTAATCAACACTTTCTGCCCGCCACTTCGTTAAAATTGGAGACAATTTAATAAAAAAAAAATACATCAATCCTTCGCTCCATTTTGTCGCGAAAGAAGGACAAAACAAAAGGAATATTTCGCATCTTTGTAGTAATATAATTGTGTTACTACAAAGATCATCTAGCTAGTACAGACGACAGCACATGAAGCTACCCGAAACTGTCAAATTTTCCCAGTCAACCTTGAACCTAATGTCTTTAACAATAAAGTTGAAAATCTATTAAAGAATATTGACAGATTGTTGTAGCTTGATGTGCTGGCGTCTGTACATCAAAACATTTTTTTATCAACTTTATCATGTATTGTTAAGTTTACATTCTTCCACAAGTAGTTGGGTACATAATACCCCTTGGATAAACCAGTGTCACATTTTTTAGCTTCTTACTAACCGTAACGACTGTCAAAGATATTATCACCCATCCACAGACCAACCTCGACAAACGTTGCTTAACCTCGATATTTTTTAAATTCCGAATGAGCCCGCTCTTGATCCCAGAAGATGCCTGTTCACTAGTGCTTTAAAGGAAGAGTGAAGAGGCCATACCATGACGTGTTAAAACGTGAATCGTTCGAGTGAGAAAGTGGGATGAAGCTATACACGCTATATAGACACGCTCCATTCCTCTTTCTCACTCGAAAGAGTCACGTTTTAACATTTCATGGTATGGCCCCAGGCATCTTCTGGGCTCGAAGATCGTCCCGTGTTGTTGTTATTAATAGCCACAAGCTCCTCACGAAACCCGGGAAACATTGATGTTTTCCTATATTATGATTGTTTCCCGAAAGAAAGAGACTATAGACTCTTGACTCTTTAATATACGGGCATTACTCTCACCAATTGAATTAATAAATAAATTTTGATAAATTCGGTCATTGACCCGCATCGATTCTGATATTCGAAGTTGTAATGTTTCCTTTTTATAGGGCTTTGATACTTACGTTATAACATCATTATCAGTTTAGAATTTCCTAATATGCTGATATTAAGCTATTTTTCTGCAATATTTTGTTTGTTTGCGTTTCTGTAAAGTCATTACTTAGTGACCTAATGAGGAGACCAGGAGACAGGACTAGTTTTTCTTTTTAATTCATTGCTGGAGCTAATAGTTTTATCATTACTTATTGTCGTAGTAAATAATATTCCTATTTTAATTTCATACCTTGAATGGCTTGTTATAGTCGCCTTTTCTCTCCTTGATGTATCATCCTAGCGATGGTTTTAATTTTCTTTTAGTATTAAGTTTCTGTAGATACTTCACAAGGATTATACTTTTGGCATAATTATTCCACCTCATATTTTTTTTTGGGTTCGAGCGGTAGCATAACTCGTAAAATAAGCCATAGTGTACTTTTATATTCCTTGAAGCGCAGAGGGTTATATATCCTTTGTAACCTTTGAACCTCCTTGATCCTTAACTTAAAGCTTAAAGGCTTTTCTTAAAGAATTTTTGCTTTTCTTAAGCAAAACTTATAAATATTCATTTAGTTTTTAATGGGTTTTAAAAAAGGTGCGGGTTACGACACCTAATTAAAATAAATAAGCCTTCGTGAATCCTAAAAATAATTCCTTGTGGAGTATGCGTCATTAAATGTGAACCATATCCCCTAAATATGCTGGTGATGTATGATTGATTATGAAAGATAAGGGATGAAAGGTGTTTGAGAGAGCAAGGTCTTATTTATAACCTCGAAATTTCTCAGTTAATATTTTTCTGGGTTTATGGGATAAATTAGTTTTAAACTGACTGTACCACTGTAAATATTCATTTCATTTAATTTTTTTTAGTTAATGATCTCATACTGTTAATCTGACTGCCTCTTTATTGCTAAACATTTTTAGGGTTCCGTAGCCGAATGGCAAAAAACGGAACCCTTATAGTTTCAATATGTCTGTCCGTCTGTCTGTCTGTCTGTCTGTCCGTCCGTCCGTATGTCACAGCCATTTTATTCCGAAACTATTAAGACTATATATCTAAACCTTAGTAGGTAGATGTATTCTGTGGACCGCTTTCCGATTTTAAGAAAAAAAATTAAAAATATTTAAAATAAAGGGGGGAACTAAAACTGATTTTTTTTTCATGAAACCTATGCGTGTGTAGTATCTATAGACAGGTCTTTAAAAATGATATAAGGGTTTCTAAAACCACTTTTTCATAAAGTCAATCGTTTAAAAGATATAAGCTTCCAAAGTGGTAAAATGTGTGTCCCCTCCCCCTCTAACTTCTATAATAATGGAGTGAAAAATCTAAAAAAAATATAAGTCTGTAGATCTTAATGTAAACCTTCAACCAAAATTAGTGTGAACGAAATCGGGGTAGCAGTTTTTGAGATACAGCATATTTTCTAAAACCGCAAATATATTTTTGTAAGTCATACAAACACTATGAAAAACAAAGTTATTTAGCGTAGTTGTAAAAATGTAAATAAGCTAGTTTTAAGAAATGTTTAAGGTTTTTTTTTATTCGTCAAATAAATATACATATTATATTATTATAGTTACTACGGAACCCTTCATGGGCGAGTCTGACTCGCACTTGGCCAATTTTTTTTTTTTCATTGTATTCAATAATTTTTCCGGGGTTTTCGGGGTAATGTAATGTTTCCTTTTTATAGGGCTTTGATACTTACGTTATAACATTAGAATTTCCTAATATGCTGATATTAAGCTATTTTTTCTGCAATATTTTGTTTGTTTACGTTTCTGTAAAGTCATTAGTGACAGGACTAGTTTTTCTTTTTACCCGACTGCAAAGGAAGGGTTATGTTTTTCGCGCGTATGTTGTATGTATGTATGTTCTTTATTACCTCATATCTCCAGAATCGCTGAACGGATTCACATAATTGCGGTATCCTTAAGGCGAGGTTATTCGAAAAAACGTCGTTTTCAATTGTGTTTTATTCGTAAATAACACGGATTTAGATTTTGAAAAAAAACATATTACATAATTCATACATTGATCTTTCTATTTCGGTCATCCGTTACACGATTACTTGCATTTAACTGCATCTAATTAAATCGCAAAGACAAGTCTAAATTACGGTCTTATTCTTATTTTATTTGAGTTTTTTTAAGCTTTGAATAATAAAACTTATACCATAATAAAGGTCGTAAAAAATGTCATATATATCGGTCGTCATAATGTGAAATTTTAAAATATTTATACCACTAATTTCAAAAATAAGTGTTTCCTATTATTTTCAAGCGCGCGGCCGCGCGCCCCGGGTCCTTTAGTCCCGAGCGGAACGTGTTGGAGGTTGGACGTATGCCAATTTTTAGCAAACCTGCCACTCCCGCTAAGTTTGGTTCCGGTCGAGCCAAAAAATCATTATAAAATATTAATTCCTATCGTTTAGTTTTAAATAGTTGTAGTATAAATTGTTTTTATTAGGTACTTTAGTTATAATTTTGGTCAGTAAAACTAATGGACAAAATTAACAAAAAGAAGTTGTCATCGCTGGCTGTATAAACAAAAAAGTAAGATGGCTTTGACAATATAAATATTTAGACCTATATACATATTTTTCTTTACTAACTAGGTTCTTTCTGTATTCTGAGATACCTACCTAGCTACGCGGAATAGATTTCGAAACCACAAAATAATATGATAGTGTATAAATAAAGACGCCACGCGCGCAATGAGCGGCGTATTTTTCTCGCAGAATAGATTTGCCAACCGCAAAAAGTGTGTGAAACAATTGAATTTGAACCCTGTGTCAAAGAGCATAAAGCCGCCACGTGCGCAAATGTTATAATTCTCTTTTCAAATGTCAGACTCAAAGGAAACTGAGAATATTATTATAGGTACCTATAATTATACAAATTAATATTTTACTTTACTAAGTTTGTACTAAGTAGATAAGTACCTACGCGGAATAGATTTACAAACCGCAAATATGTGTGTAAAACTAAAACATTTTTGACTTTCTTTCTCCTATGAAAAAATGAAATTTTATTTAACAAAATATTTACAAAAATATCTAAATATAACATAAAAGTACTTTCATTAAAAAAGAAATCACAAAAAAATTTGATGAGAGCCCGGGTTAGATCCAGAATACTGACGGTTATCATTCCGATTCTTTACTAAACGCGCTATTAGAACGTTAGTGACCCACGTTGAAATAACTGACCGTATTCCACTGTATTAGGTTTTATTTTGGTTATATGGTACTAACAGTCGATCCTTCGTCGCTATGACCACAGTATAAAGATCATACAGTAGGTCGACGCCTTTGATCTTGTGGAAAATGCCGACAACGTCTAGACAGTATCGCAACGGCCAGGGCTGTCACAAGTCAACAATATTTATTACGCGCAGCACACTCGTGCCATAGTGTAGAAATATACAGCATGACCATTTCCTACGAAATTTTCATTTATTATTTTCGGTAAACTTCGGTAAACTTTATAACTCTCTGTCTTCGGTGTTCGTATCAACTTTACGCTGATGATCTGCAGTTGTATGCATCTACGCGGGTGGAAAGTTTGTCACATGCTATAAGAGATGTAAACCGAGATTTAGATGCTATCAAAACTGGTCTGATTGATTTGGGGTGACTGTAAGCCCCTCAAAGTGTCAGGCCATTGTGATCGGAAACTCACGTATGATCGTTAGAGTGGCAACTAGTTCACTCCCTCCTAATATTTTCAATTGATGATCTCGGTTTGCATCTTGACTCTGCTTGGTAGGCAAAGTCAGGTTTGCAGTGTACTGTGTAAGCCAAAGAGTCAACAGGACTATGCGATGCCTGTATCGTCTGTACGGCACGGCTACTTTATTGAGTACTGGTTGCACATTACCTGGCTTCCAGGACACTGGCACCACTCCGGTTTTAATAGAACGCGATACAGGCTAGTACGCGATACAGGAGACAAATCCGGGGTACAACTCTTTAAGACTCGAGCAGGTATTCCTTCCGGTTCACTGACTTTGTTCACATCTTGACTGGAAAGGGCTTTGCGGACTTCCTTAACATGAAATGCAGTTTCCAGCATTACGGAGCCAAAGTGAGGTATTTTAGGTGGTAAGTTAGATGCCTTGTCGAGACGTCAACTTACCGCAAAGACGGAGGCATTTAAATTTGCTTTTTCTTGTGCGGTGTGAGCCAATGTTCCATCCAGTTTTATCATAACTAGGAGGCAGCGAAGGACGGTAAAAATTCGAGTTTCGCTTCGCAGTTTCGGAGTCTGCTGACCCATACTTCCATACTCGCCTTATGCCCCTGGGGCATTTATCTGGAGGAGAAAAGGTAGATACCGTTTTCACCAGAAAGTGGTCATACGATCCGAGCGAGGCCCAGATCGATACTGACAGTCTCTGGCGACGCAACGTTTGTGAGCACTAGGTCCAAGCCATTGGGCGTGTGGCCGTCGACTTCTGGAATGCAGGTTGCTTGGTGAACGAGCTGGTCGAGATCTAGCGATAAAAAAACCTGCGGGCCTCTCTACCAGCGTGCTCTGTTTGTTGGTACGGGAACAACCATTCTTTATGGTGGGCATTAAATTCTCTTAGAAAAACAAGCTTTGCCATCGGATATTTGTGCTGGGTCAGTTCAGCTCCTGCAGCTGCCTCCGTAAGGTGGTCGAAGAGCCTAGTCGTCTCCTGTTAACCGTTATACGACCAGTAAACAACACCAACAACGAGCATAGATGGTCTTGAGAAAAGTGCTTACATTTCTTTTTCATGAAAATGATTAATCAGAAAAAGTTTCACATCTTTGTGTATGTCTACTTTTTTAAGAGTTTTCCAATAAAGTATTCATGTACCAAAGGGAAACAGATAATATGTTGTAAAATGTCAAAAATGTGACATATCGTGTCAGGATGTCATCTATGGCTTTTTACTGTATTTCGAATCACGCGCACCCCCTAATGTTCCCCGTCCAACCTCCATTAAATGCCTTCTCCCTCTTGTATTTACTCGATTTGTATATGATCTATGTAGGTTCATTCAGATAATAAATAAAATAAAGCTGTAGCGTACTGTATTATCGTTTTAACAGTTCTATACCATATTTCTAATTTTCTCTTTTCATACTCATTTTATTCCTGCTGCCACTGGTAAACTGGTAACACATTGAGTGATAACACATTTGACATAGCAAAAGCTGTCATGTCATGTTTGCGTACAAAATAGTTTTGGTTTTTTACTTCAATTTTAATACTTTTCATCATCCAAAATACATTACCAAACAACCTCCAGCGTTTGTGAAATTGTGGTGGGTCCTCCACAAAAGCCGCAAGAATTGAAGTTGAAGTCGAATCACGGCATTAGCCAGTTGTGCATAAATGAATGTAGTTTTTAGAGAAAAAAAATATATGCGGTTGAGGGACCCTCGTCGTCTCTCTCGTCAGAAGACAGTCGTAAGTATTAACACTTTTGCGTTACAATTTATGCCAGTTCAGAAGCAGCGTAAAATAAATTCGTTCCAAAAAGTGTTTGTGTGTTGCTATTATTGGTATAACTATTTGATTGAAAAATATTTATAACTAGTTTCCGCCCGCGACTTCGTCCGCGTGGAAAAAAAAATCCCCCGATTTTGAAACATTCTTCATTAGTGCTCTGCTCCTATTGGTCTTAGCGTGATGATATATAGCCTATAGCCTTCCTCGATAAATGGGCTATCTAACACTGAAAGAATTTTTCAAATCAGAACGGTAGTTCCTGAGATTAGCGCGTTCAAGCAAACAAACAAACAAACAAACTATAATATTAGTATAGATTTTTATTTAAAAACATAATATGTCACACAGAATACCTCTAAGCCCTCTTTCAATATAACAGGAGATTTATATTACAATTCATTTATGAATTGTAATACAACTCTCCTAATGTAAGTGTGCCTACCTAATACTTGATTTTTTTATACTGTACGCACCCTTTGGGAAAGTCGAATAGCGCGCGGCGTGTAATTTTGAATCGTACACGTATTCATGATCTACGTGTCAGTCAGATTTTTTATTCACCTTATTCACAAAAATAAATAAAAATACTTATTTTTATTTATTACTAATTAGGTTCAAGTTTATACAATACGTACCGATTATATCTATAAACTTGAAAATACTTACTAGTAAAACAAAACAAAATAAACATCAACTAATCAATTCAAGTTGATCTACTGCATTGCTCTATTCTGTGACGCATCTTAGTACTTTCTTGAGTTCGTGAACTCATGGGCGGTGCGCTTGGCGCGCGCGAGTCCCGCGCGTCGTTATTTGTTACGTATTGCTATTCGTTGCGGGGGCTGGGGTAAGCGTCGAATACCTACGGCGCTCGGTATAACCCGGCCTTAAATTTGTCTTAGCAGCCCAAGTGTTCGTAGATAGGTGACATCTGGAAAAATCAAACATGGCGGCTGTGCGAAGTCATTATACATAATGAAAAAAAAAATTTTTTTTCGAGTCCTGCAATATGGGTATCAAATTAAAGTTCTTAACACAAGGATTTCAAAAAGGTATATCATGTTTATCATTAGTGCAATACTAGCAAAAATAATACAAAGATAAATTTTAAAAATATGGACTTATACTCGGAATTTTAATTCGATTCCAGATTTGACAATTTAAGTGTTGCAACGTTATGACAAGTACTAAATAGTGACGTTGCGAAATTATTCGATATGGAAATGGAATATTTCCGGATCGATTCTTCTCGTTTATAATTTTACTCTTGTAAACTAAGTATATCAGGAAATTAAATATTTCTGAACCGATAATTTAGTTTTGACGATTAATTAACGATCTGAGACTTTTCTTTTATAATTGTGTGTGAAATAAATAAAAAAATGTGATCATGAAGGAACATGACAAATAAAACAGATAGATGTATTATGGTAATAATTTATTTTATAAATTGTCGCCGTCATCGCTATCGCTATCGCTATCACTTTCTGTAACATTTATTATAAATGTGTCTGTGATTTTCAATTAACATATCTAGCCTACTCATTTTTTCCTCTTCTTTGACAACATGGGATACGCATTTAGACCATTTGGTAGCCGTAATTTTTTGAATGCCTTCCTGAAATAAATTTCTCACGTCTGTCAATTTGAAGGTTTTATTATTTTGAGCTACATGCCCCTTTACCTGCGCCCATATGAATTTGATAGGGTTTAGCTCGCAATGGTAAGGGGGCAGTCTTAAAAACCGTGATCCCATGTTGTGCTGCCATTTCGTCTACAGCGTACTTATTAAAAGACTCGTTATGTGGATTCAGTTCTAAAAGCGTAGCTTTAACCATATCTGGTTCGTAATGAATATTTTGATTTAAAAGCCAATCTTGAATGGCAGCTTTTTTCCAGCTCATTTTTGGTGCCGTTTCCAATTTTCGGGAGTGGTAAGGTGCATTATCCATCACCACAATTGAGTTTGGTCTTAATTTTGGTAAGACTCCAGCGAACCACTCCTCAAAACAAGCTGCATTCATCTCATCATGGTAATCTTCACAATTTTTCTTTGCTTAAAAAATCATGAGCCCCTCTTCCAGGAAGCCTTCTTCACTACCTATATGGCTAATTATGAGACGTTTGCCTTTTCCAGATGGATTTTTTAATCCAGTGGTCAGTCCCTCTAAAAACGCTTGTCGAGATGATGTGACTTTCTTGTCCACCCAAGTTTTTTTTACAGTATGACCTTAAAATAAATATGGTACTTACATGAACATTCAATATTACTATTAAATTTAATGTAAAATGTATATAAATTCATTTTGTGTATAAATGTTAGCCTTACCTGCGTTAACCCAAGTTTCATCTTGATAATATATATGTCTCCCTTCTCGTCGAAACTGACATATAGATCGCAAGTAACGCTGGCGCCATGTTATTACCTATATCATTTCGATCAATAAGTGTGCTCTTGCGTGACCGTGCAACAAATTTAAAATTAAGATGCTTCAAAATTTTTCTGAGGGTGTCTTTGGAAATGTTGGGGATTTCTGAATTATCGTTCATCACTTGTAAAATCTAAAATAGTAAATTTTATAATAGCTTGGAATCATTACTTATATATAAAATATGTAGGTATAAAATAATACTGTCTGACTATTGACTAACCTTTGCAATGGTTGGAGGTTCATTTCGGAAAAAGAACTGATGAACAATTCTTCGTATTGCAGAGAATGTAAATTCATCAATTTTGTCTTTGAAACTTCGCTTTGGTCAAACAAAAAACGATTTTTTCAAATAGCTGTCTTAGAGTAATCGGTGATCATACATAAAATTAAAATAAAAAATATATACGCGTCGACTTGATGATAACCTCCTCCGTTTTTTTTCATCGGTTGAAAATATATTTCAGCGCAATGTGAAACTTGATTTTATATTAACTCAACATGCTATATTGCAGCTATATACAGGGTTAATTGTAAAACACCGAAAACCTCTCAGGACTATGTTACTAACATCATAATCAACAACTATTGTTCTATGACTTTTAAAAATTCGTCATTTTTAGTTCACCAAATTTTCATACAAAAATAAAAATAATTAAATTGAACGCCCTAAATGTTACGAAGTCTATTCGAAGCAAAAGAAAGTGATAGTATAAATCGTTTTCTTTTGCTTCGCATATACCTGTCCTGAGAGGTTTTCGGTGTTTTACAAATAACCCTGTATAGTGTAGAATTAGCGCAGTGTGGACGCTTTTTGGCGCCAGTTTTGCTTGTCCTTAATTTACTTCGGTCTGATATCAAGTGCGATATGTCCTCTTATTGAATCATTCGAAAGCCATGTCCTTAACTTTATACTTCCGATTATATTACTTACATTTTGCTCGGGAGTTCAAAGAAAATTGCTGTATTCAGCCGCTTATCTGATTAATTTCAAGTAATCTCTAGCAAGGAGTATGTTGAGAAGATGTCATGCCAGTTTTTGCTTGGATATTGTAAAATATGATTTATCAGTTGCATGAACGATTTATTTAAAGACAAGTTTCAATAGTACGACAATATTTTAATTGGAAATTTGGGTGTAGGTGTGCGCTATGAACCTGAAAATGATAAACAATATCTTACATATTCTTAGAAACACAAAATTGACACCTATATGGTTGCTATGCATAATTTGTCCTTTAAATACATATATGCAACAAGGTTAAAACTAAAGTTGTTCCTTTTAGACAAAAATTTAAAATGATAATCCGGTCTGAATTTAACGACAGGTCGTAAAAACTATTTTAATTTAATACCAATTAAATGAATAGGTACGCAGTCGTTCGCTATTGAAGAAGGTTACAATCAGTTTATTGAACCCGGTGACTTATGGTTTTCAATTCAAAATGCTCTTTACAAATTGATAATTTAGTATTCCACACTTTTTTGGAGGCTTTCAAATATAAGTTATTACGATAATTGTCTGTTGTATTTCTTATCAACATTATAAATGTGTTTCTAAAAAACTCTAATGTATTGGTATTGAAGTCCTCTTTAAAACTTCTAGACATTTTTAAAACCGCAGACTCGTTACGTATTGAGATAATTATTGTAATATTGTTTTTCTATATTGGCAATTCTAAAACTATTACAACGATACTGCCAGACTGGCAATGCCGTTGTCATAGCCAGTTAATATGCCCAATGCACTGTGTTGCTATAAGTCAATTTTGTCAGGAAAAAGTTTAACTATGTCTTGTAGATCTTTTATTTTCATCTTTAGGTGAAAAAAGCAACAAATTATAGCTCTATGTATAAAACAAATACTACCCAGTTAGCGAGGCAATAAAAAATCTCCATAGCAATTTAGCATAAAGAGCTATGTAGTTATGGATATTAAAATAAAGCCCTATTTCTTCTAAGGATTCAATCATGTTTTTAGTTTCTGTCTAATGTTGGACTGTTTTGATAATAAGTATTCATCAAAATAGACCAAAATGTACATGAGGTATAGGTACATAACTAGTCTATAACTTTCCCATTGCTTCTTCTTCTCTCTAGGAGAAGAAACAATAGGTTACTTTTAGGTAAGCGTGCTCCATCGACCAGCCACATCGTCACTTACCATCAGGTGAGATAGTGGTCAAACTTTATTTAAAAAAAAAAAACCATGCGAGCTCGGTGAGGTTTGGTGGATGTCGCATGTCTACCGATTTTCAGTTCTAGGACATGCCAGTTTCTTCACTATGCTTTTCTTCCCCGTTCTAAAAGCAGTGGTGTTGTAGAAAACTATATAAAGTAATGTGCCTTTTTGGGTTCAAACTTCCGACCTTCAACTCGTAAGTCTTGCATAGGGCTGCTCCGTGTAATATGTGTTAACCTACATTTGATAATCTATGTATAGGTTTAATTTTCTTTAAGAATATACCTGCAAATGTATTTAAGTCTTACTCTTTGATTTTTTAGGTCGACTATGATATGGGTTGTCTGCAAGAAAATTTTCCGAAGTGGCCGTGGTTGGAACACTTGGAACACTTGGAACAGTGCCCAGTGACGGCAATAGGTGTGGTGCCGGCTATGTATATTGAAACTTTATGCTGTCATTACGGGAACTAGTATGACAATTAAGTTTAATCTGTTGTAATGTGAAAGCTGGATGTAATTTTATACTTTGCTCCAGTGCGTACAGCAAGGCAGCCACTATGTTTAATTTTAATTTAATTTTAATTTATTTATTCCATTCGGACAACATAAATCCATGATGTTAGTAAATATACACGCTTAAAACTAATGTTAGTATGAAAAATCAATTACAATTACAAATAATAATAATAATATAAAGAGTACATCTTGCATGAGGGATGAACAGGCAAGTATTTAAAGGTATACCTATTTTGTTTGTTTCAACGCGCTAATCTTCAAAAGTACTAGTTGGATTTGGATGAAATTTGGTATGGAAGTAGCTTGAAACTTGAGGAAGGTTATAAGCTACTTTTTACTCGACTTCAAAAGAAGGAGGTTAGGTTTTTATCGTGATGAAATTCACGATAGCGAAGCCCCGTGCGACTGGTAGTCTATAGGTAATCAGTAATTTCTTACTTCTATGGTTACAATGGTGGTCTTCTCGCTAAAAGCGATATCTTCCAGACAACCTTTGGAAGGACTTTCAAAATTTTAATTAAAGTGGAGAGTGCTAAATTAGTGTACCTACTACATAAATATACTCGTAAAAAACAGAAAATAATATATATACAAATATATAAATTCAAAACAATACGTAGTTAATTATATATAAATATAGTGTGTTCATTAACAACATCTTGAGAGGGAATCAAAGGAATAATCATAAATTTGAAAGAAAATGATTAGCAACCGAAGTAGCGAGTGACTGAGCTTGTCTTACTGACACCGGCAATGCGTTCCATAAACAAACAGCTTACACCGTAAACGATGAGCCATAGAATTTAGTGAAATGCGGGCATTGAAAGTCTGAAATCCGATGATCTCAAATTTCTAACCTGTGTGTCATGAAGGAACTTAAAACGTTCTTTAAGATAAAACGCAGTTGTTAGATAGAAAAGAATACTGTAGAGTAATGATAAAATATGTGCATTCCGGCAAAAGCGGATATGAAATTCAGAAAAATGATCATATTTGCGCAAACCAAATATGAATCTGATACAAAAATTTTGGAGTCATTCAAGCTTAGCTAGCGGCACTTCAGTCGGGCACGCCGCAATTGCGGCGGTAAGACCCCTCTTTGAGGAGTGACTAGATCGGCGTCACGGCGTCCTGACCTACCGCATGACGCAGGTCCTCACCGGACACGGAAGTTTCGGGAGGTACCTGTGTCTGATGGGAAAGGAGGAAACGCCTAGGTGTCACCACTGCGAGGGTCGCCCTGAGGACACCGTAGAGCACACAGTGCAAGACTGCCCCGCCTGGGCAGAGCACCGACGTGTCCTCACGGCGGCTATAGGCGGAGACCTCTCGCGCCCGGCATTGGTCGAGGTCATGCTGCGGGGCGAGAGGGAGTGGGAAGCGGTCGCCTCCTTCTGCGAAGCAGTCATGCTTCCGAAGGAGGAGGCGGGCCGCGTGAGGGAGAGGATGGCGTAATCCCTCCAGCCCAGTCGCAGTGGTAGACGCCCACGGCGTCGGACGTCGGCCGACGATCTCCGGCCACCGTAGGCGCGGGCATGCGGACAGCGAGTAAAGGGCAACTCGCTGTCCGACCATGGACCATGCCCGGGTCGACGGCGTGTTGAGTTCCACGCGCGCCTCAAAGAGCGTCAGCAACATGACGAGGCCCCCTCTGCAGAGGGCCGAAGCCTGCCGGGGTCGTGGGACTTATCCCATTACCGTGACCCCGGTACGTAAAGGGTTATTGAAGGAACACCGTGGATTTTAGTCAGTAAAAGTCTGACAGTCCCTCCCACCCTACCCGGGATGGGAGGACTTATTTGATAATTTAACCACGTTAAAAAAAAAAAAAGCTGCACTTCAGTAAGATCGGGATAACTTGCATCAGCATAGTCGCTTATTAAGAACATAAAATAATAATGTAATAAAAATTTACGTAACGCGTGAGATATTCTTAATAAAGTCAAATGTAAGTGACAAACTATGCCATTATGGTATCGTTTTATTTTTTCTTTTTACTTTAAATGAGCTCGCGTTTAGTGATAACAGCTATTGGCTATAGTCTTCAAGGTTCTGTAGAAATTAAACAGATATGATACGTCTTTTAAGACTCAATGTGTTTGTGAAAGTACGGTATACTAAACCCAATATTAAACTTTCTTAAAACCAAGGTCACTTGGTGTGGAAAACGTGACATTTAGCCGATCCCTCTGTGCGCACAATACATGCTCTATCACGTGCTTCAGTTTGGACACCGTCCAAACGTTAAGATAAAGCCTTCTTTGACGTCACATATAGGTACGTATATATCGTCACGACTGTTTCGCCCGCAGGATTGGTAGAGCTAGTAAATAGTTCATTATGAAATTGCATTTAATTTTTGACATCATAGCTCAGCCATTTCCTATCTATGTTGAAGTCGATTGAAGGTGCTATGGAACACGATACCCCTTGGCCTAGACCAATTTCAGATTTTCTAGCTTCTGACTACACGTAATGACTGTCAAAGATGCCCAAATGAAAGTCGGAATCAAGTACAGTATGGTGCTTCCGAGACACGCAGTTATTACACCACCAAATTCCAAACTCCGTGCTTCTGCTGAGAAATTTCTTTGAGAGAAACCCAATGGTACTTGAGACCTCATGCTCAGCGGGCAGTTTGTTCATAAATAGCAAAAAAAAGTTATTTAAAAGCTCTAAAAACCAGGCGAGATCCACTTGAACTTTTTTTTTAATGGGATGGGTCCGCCTGCGTGTCACTTTTTAAAATAAAATTGTGCTGCTTTCTTGCATTTCAGTTGAGCAGTCGGGTTTTTTAGATTATTTAAATAACTTTTTTTTTCAACTTTTTAGTTAACATATTAATCAACATTTTTATAGTTTTCCCGGTCGTGTCACAATGGCACCCCACCGGATTCAGAAAGTGAAAGAGCTAAATCCATATTTTTAAACTTTCTCTTTATATTATTTTTGCTAGTATTACACTAATGATAAACATGACTTTTTGAAATCCTTTTTTCACTATGTATAATGGCTTCGCACAGCCGCCATGTATGATTTTTTCAAATGTCACCTATCTAAGACCACTTGGGCTGCTAAGACAAATCTAACGATACCTCAATTATGTGAATCCGTTCAGCGGTTCTGGAGATATGAAGAACTAAAGAATATTACAAACATACATACAAACAAGATACGCGCGAAAAACATAACCCTTCCTTTGCAGTCGGGTAAAATGCTAAATTTTTAATAAAGTTTCCATCAATTCAAAAATCTATTGTTCCTCTTCCCATCTCCTAGACTTAGGTCTATAGCCATAAAACCGGATAAATCTCTTGTTAAAGGAAGTTTTGTTGTTCGCTTGGGTATACTATCCCTAAAATTTCTATACCACGCTGTTTTCTGTTTGAAAACCCAATTGTGCCATCCTATGTACATAGGCAAGCTTGCCTTTGTACTTAAGCTATCCTGATATACATATTTATATCTGCTTGTTTTGTCTGCAATAACACAATCATAATAACTTAAGCCTTGTTCTTGATATTTGTATATGAGTCTGGATTTAACCGAAATGTAGAGACCGAAATATTTTGTCATAAACAGAGAACTAGCAATGTGGGTTGAATTCGAATTACTTTTTTTTTATTGAAAATAGGTTTGCGTTTGACCACCATCTCACCTGATGGTAAGTGATGATGAGGTCGAAAAAGGAATCACCAAAAGTAAAACCAGCAATGTTGTCAACCCTCCAACTAAGCTAAATAGGTTTGTGTCTGGAGTGGGTTCAAGGCAATAATTTACTGATGATCACGAGTCCGATACCTTCGCTATTAAGCTATCGATGCTTCAGAATATAATAATAATAATAATATAATATAAATTAATATATATTTTTTTTATATTTTTGTAGAGAATATTTAAAAATGTAATTTATATGTATATATTGGAAATAAAGATAATAATAATATATCCTTTATTTCAGGCAACTAGGCCCATACAAAACAATAAACAAATACAAAATCTTATAAATAAACTAATACATAACAAATTTATAAAACACTTAAAATCAAAAACTAGTTCTCAGAGCATAATGATAATCACCAGAGAACGTTTTACGACCAATGGCAATTCTAAAGACTGCAATAATTGTATTGCTTGGTGTTCTGGTGTGAGTAGACATATAAACCATAGCTATTATTTATATTTCACCTACTTCTGGCTGTAGTTGAATACGCGTGTGACATTAATAAAAAGTTTTCTATGAACTTTAAAAGAGAGTTCGTTTCAATATTTCTTCTTAGGGCAAACTTTTTTTCGGAGGAATCATCAATGACTCACACTGGGTGAAGCAGAAGGGAGTATTACACTTTTACTGACTAAAAACCCACCAACCGTCTCTTCAGTTGCCCTTGTATTCCGGGGCCGTGGAATCTCGTTAGAACAACATTCCCGCAACCCCATCAGGCAATGGCCCTATCGAGCCCCTTCAGTAGTGCTGACCGCTTTTTGAGGCCGCTAGTCTTATAGTTGACACTGACTCAAAATACTTATTTGATATAATATAATGTTATTTTTAGCTTACTTATAGTGCCCGGCACGTAACTTGGCAAGAGTCATTAGATGCGCAGGAGTCGATTTTTAGGTGTCGGCGGTTGTCAGCGAGACGCGGGGTGCTATGTAGCCTCAACCCGAGCGCGCGATTGGTGCGTCAGTAAACTCAAGGCCTCTCGCACTGTGTCTACGTCTACGCCCCGCTCGCTTCCGAATACACTGCGTGCACGAAATTTGTACCCTTTGTTTTTGTTGTGTTTTTGTTACGATTTATTTATATTGTGTTAAATTTAGTTTTTTGTTACGAGTTATTGTTATTGTTTTAAATTTAGTTTGTAATATGTTGATTACAATGCCAGGGCCAAATATCGTTTTACGCAAGCATGCCAGAGAAATGGTATACGATGTGTACTGTTTCATGGAAAAAGAAGCTCAAAATGATAAAGAGACCGTAAAACGGACTTCAGAAGCTACTAAAACGTCAGAAAGGACAGTTAGATGAATAGTTAAGGAAGGCAGAAATTCCGAATTCCTCACTGTCTTTAGGACACCAGGAAAAAAGGGGAATAAAACAAAGTCGATCACAGAGATCGACACTTTTGACCAGTTGGTGGTAAGAACATGTCGCACGCTTAATAATATACTGACTTAACTCAAAATTTTCTTAAATAGAGTTTGATAAACTTACGAACTCCTACTAACGCCATCTATGAACTCAGCTCTGAATCTAAACCAAATCGGCATGTTTGACCAAAAAATTCGATGTTCCGTCTCTTTTACTCCCATTAGTTTTTACGTCCGTGTCAGAGTGATAACGACATAATTCAGTTTGCGTCAAACGTTGTTGGTGTGAAGTTGTGCAGCTTTGATCGGATAGTGACTAATTTGTGTTTAAGTCGGTTTATTTCCAAATTCGGAGGTAAGTTTATCCGTTTTGTTCCATATAACATTGAGCGATTTAGAGTTAAGTCTGTTTATTATAAATAATGGTTAAAATATTATGGTCGTATTCAGTTTTAAGTCTGTTTACTTCTAAAACTTTGTATTTTTTTTTTTTACTTTTTAATAGTTAGGTCTGATTCATATTAAAAACTGTTATAATTTTCAGAACGCCATTGATATCATTGCTAGTTAAGTCAGTATTTTACCAAATATTCGGTAAATTTACTAACCTAATATGTAATAAGTCTGTATCTTTTTAAAAGTTCCGAAATAATGTAGGTATTAAGTAGGCAAATTCCAAGATGAATTATTTTATAATAATTAATTCATCCTTTGTAATTTGAATTGTTTAATAATAACAAATATTTTGTTTTAGAATGTGTTCGAGATCGAAAAAGATACTGGAGCTAGTCCAGTCTAGAGACATAAGCGGTGAAGATGAGCTTCTAGAAACAACTCTGACTGAAAATATACCTATGAATTATCCTAACTGTGAAACATCAATAATTGATGAAACAGTTCAATCAACGTCGAATAATGTTGTTGTAAGTAATTTATATTATGTGTAAGATAGTTGAAGCTTTTAGCATTTTCATACACTCTCTTAGTTAGCGTCTAGTTGCATTTTAATTAATATTTCGTTTATTTTTAGATGCTGTCAGACATAACTAACAAACCAGAAAATCAGCGTTATGGAAATGTTACCGAATTTTTTAACCAAATTGTAACAACTTCGGACAAAAATGCTGATCTCAACCAAAAGAACACCGATAATGATGATTACTTTGAAGAAAGCGACGTAGACTTAAGCGACGAAGACCCCACTTTTGAATTACAAAAAAAGAAAAGTATTTTACCAGTATATCAGCGGTCACGTAGTTTATCTTCCAGTTCAAGCTCCTCCTCCAGTTCGTCTTCATCATCAGATTCAATTTCATCGTCTTCAAACTCCTCTGATTCTCCTAAACAGTTCCCTAGCGAACCTTGTTCTTCTGGCCACACTTTACAAGAAAACCAAGAAATAGGTACAAATTCGACAACAGAACCTAAATCAACAGATTTAACAGAAATAGTTAGAGAAGAAAGAAACCTGACTACAGTAGATGAAACAGTAACAATAGATAGAGAATATAATGCTGAAAAAGAAACAGAATTCCAAAAAAAAGGTAGAAAACGCCCTAGAAACGAAGATAATTGGAAACAAAACAAATCAAAGAAACTTAGAAACAAAGGAAACGAATACATAACAAAGAAGAATACAATAGTTAAAGCTCGCGAACTTAACCCACCATGTCACGATAATTGCAAGCTTAAATGCTTTGACAATATCACAGCTATCCAAAGGCTAAGTATTTTCGAGACATATTGGAAACTTGGCGATATCGACAGACAGCGATCATTTGTAGCGTCATGTATGTATGATATTATACCTAGATATCGATATACTAACGCTATGCAACCGAGACAGTGTAACAAATCATTCCATTTTGTTGTAGAAGGCAAATCCATACGGGTATGTAAAAATGATCAGAGAGGTAAGCATATTCATCACAAAAGAGTCGACGAAGCAATAATATTAGACATTAAAACATTCATTAATACAATACCACGAATAGAATCTCATTACACAAGGCAAACTTCATCTCGGGAGTATATAGATGGGGGCAAAACTATCGTTGATCTTTACAGAGACTTTAAGGAATTACAACAAAAATACAACAAACCTATCCCTAAATATTGTACATTTTATAAGGTGTTTACAGAACATTTTAATATAGCCTTTTTTTGCCCTCGTAAAGACCAATGTGACTTTTGTATACAATTCCATAATTCTACACCAGAACAGAAACTACGTTTACAAGAAAAATATCATGCCCATTGTCAAGAAAAAAAAATTAAGCCGCCAAGAAAAACTTAATGACCGGTATAAAATAGATAATAAAAACAAAGTTCTCGCATTTGATTTGCAAGCTGTTCTGCAGTCACGAGGTGATACATCAGCTTTTTACTATAGGTCAAAACTCAATAGTTATAATTTCACTATCGCTCTGTTGAATAAAAAAGATGATGGCCACCTTAAAAATTCATACAGCGATGTTCATTGCTTTTTCTGGAGTGAAACGGATGCAAAACGCGTAGCCAATGAAATTGGTTCGTGCTTGCTAAAGTGTTTCGAAAATTTGTCTAGAGAATGTAGCGATGATGATGGTCTGAACCTTATCTTGTTCTCTGACAATTGCTGTGGTCAAAATAAAAATAAGTTCATACCCAACGAGCACATTAGTGGAAATAGCAGCCTATTTTGTTACTTTGGGCTGTAAAATAGCGCTTTAAGGGTTCAAAAAGCAGTTCAGAGTTGCATATCTGCATCCGTAAACGTCTATAGTTATAAAAGTTACTTAAGGTGCTATAAGCTGAATCAAATACTACCCTAGCCTTCACAGTAGTCCACGGTAGAACTCATTTACCACTTACACCTTTATATGAGAGTTACGAAGGTCATTCTGCCACTCACAGCTGCATAGTAGTTTCCATTGTAACTTGTATAGGTTATAGTTATAGTAACCACTATTATACTACTATAAGTTTCATTATAGAAATAATAGAAACTCTTATGCATACTATAGTTACAAAAAAATCATCAGTGTAACTAAGGCCTTTAGTAGCAATAGTCATTCCTTGCAGGCTCAATCCATTCGCCATTTTACAGCCACTTTTGTAACTATTATAAAACATTTAATAAAATGGATGCTAAACGAATAAGTACGTAACTAGATCTTATTTATTTATTTATTTATTTATTATATACTTTATTGTACACCTTACAATACACTTAAGGATACAAATAATTAATCTTATAACCTCAAAAACAGGAAAATAGGAGCTTTTTGTGGCTGTGAGTTGCACTAGGGGAACAAAAATCACTGGAAGCGTTAGAAGCGTGAAAATTAGCACTATGATTCTCAAAAGGGAGTTATTAGAGCTCAAACTGCAGGTTATGACTACAGTACAATGACGCCATGATTTTTTAAGAAAACTTATAATTCACTTGCAAAATTGAGTTGATATACATTGGTTTTTCAGTTAAATGTGCATTAAATGTAGCGGTAAACAATCGGCCACTTGCGAATAGTAAGTTATCGACACGTAAAAATACGGAAATAAAATTTATTCTGTATAACAAATAAAAATATCACATATCTTTTGTTAATTTTTTAAATATCATAAAAGCGCGTTAAAATTACTCGAAAATTATCTTATATATCTACAGTAAACTGGACAGCGTTTTAAGTATCTTTATATATCTTGCTAATACAGAATACAAACATTTACTTCTTTTTGTTTTATTTTCATGATGGCGACGAAAACACTTTACCAAAATATTACAAACAATGTCAACTGAAGATATACAATAAAGAACTATAATCAATTCATTCGTTCAAAGTAGTTCAAAATCATTCAAAAGTAGCGCTACGAGAGCTTTAGTATAGCGTTAATAAATCGTTATAGCTATTAAGGAACCTTTATGCAACCGTTATGCAGGTTAAATGGAACTTTAGGTTGCATAAAATGGCGCCCAAATAGCGCTAAAGCGGCTGCTTTAAGTCTGCAGTAGACGCTCTAGAGCTTACGTCTATTACCATAAGTAATAATCGGATACGCTCCAAAGCTCTAATGCAGCCCATTTGTGCTAGTTGGGTAGTAGCGCTTTATCTTTATGCAGTGACTCACTTAAATATCAATTCAATAACACACAAATTTCTCATAAAAGGACACTCGCAAAATGAGGGAGACAACGTTCACAGTCTCATAGAAAAAGAAATAAAAAAGAACCTAAAATCAGGTCCTATATATTGCCCTCATCAATATGTTACGATTATTAAAAACGCCAAAAAGACCGGAAAGCAGTTTCTTGTTAATGAACTAACATTTGAATCCTTTTTCGACCTAAAAAAGCTACAGGAAGACTTTGGATATAACTTCAATATAACTACAGATGGCAATACAATTGTGTGGAATGATATTAAAATTATTAAAGTCATGAAAAGTATGCCATTTTCATTTTTTGTAAAGAAGTCATACACGCAAGAAGAATTTGAAGAAGTATGCGTGAGAAACAAACGCAAAAAAAGTCCTGCCTTTATCAGAAATAGAACTCAAAAATGCATATACAGGAAAACAAAATTTAACTGAAAATAAAAAAAAGGGATCTCAGGGACCTACGGACAAAAAAATTAATACCAAATTTTTATGCTGATTTTTATAATTCTATTCTTTAATGGTGATGAATGATTACAGAATTTAATTTTGTTTACAGCCATAACCATTGCTACTCGTATATTATTTTGGAATACTAATTTTCTTTGTGCTACTTCAGGGATATTTTTTTAAGTAAGATCTCATTGTAATTGTAACATTCCAAGACTGATTGTGCCATTTCATTGTAGTATTTATGTAATTATGTTTAGAATTAGGTGTTTATGTTGAAGATGAAACTTTTAATTTTTTTTTTAATAATCTTAAGTACTTACTGATTATGTCCCTACTGATTATACCACTTGATGATAGTTATTTGAAATAAAAGTGATTGGGTAGGTATGTTTTTACTGTTTCAAAAAACTTTACAAGAATAATCTCATATTGTAAGATCCTCAAATACTGATTTTGCTCATTCTATTACTAATGTACTAAGTATTTTTCTTGTTTCTTAAAGTAGTAGTTAAGTTTAAAATTTAATGTTTTTTTTTTTTCATTTGCTTTAGAGTTTATAATTATTTTTAAATAAAACAATTTTTTCAGCAAAAAGTATGACTACTTTTTATTACTATAATGACCCAAAAGCTAATAGGCCAATTAAATCCTATTCTGTCTTAATAAGATACTGGCATAATTTTATTAAGCCACCAACATATTTATTTTAGTTAATCACATTTAGAAATAGACTGACCTAACTCTAATATACATTTTTTAAGTTAAATTAAAACAAATAAATATTTTTATTATAGTAAAAATTACTATTATTTCTAACTATGCATTTCATTGTTTACAAAATAAGTTTTATTTGACTTCATTTTACTGATAATTTGCAAAGATTCAAGAAAATAACTGGACCTAAGTGTGATTTCTAAAAAGTTTTTTGCGATTTCCCAAAATACTACTTTTTTGAATTGAGTCAGTATATTATTAAGCGTGCGATGTGTCCACAATTACCTTACATTTATATGTAGGTCTATTTACTGTTTCTCCATAACCACGGGGTTCCGCAGGGTGGGGATGGTACAATGGGTGGGGGAACTACTCCTCCCCGACACAAAATTCGACGGTCCATAAATAAAAGTTTTAGCGGCCTAGGGTAATTTAGGAACAACTTTTAAATGTATATATTTTACTTATAACACCTAATACAGTCATGAATTTATCTTCTTGCTTTATAATTTTCTTCAAAACAAACATGATTACAAATAATTGATAGCAATAACTATAGAATAATGATAAGCAATAAAAGTGACCAATATTTCTTCCACTAAGTGCACGATGCGCGAACTTACCCCCATTACGCCAAATCCTTGCCAACTTACGTGCCGGGAAAAAATATATATTTATCTTTGTGTCCTTTACCAAGCTATCATGTATGTTTTTCCGTTAAATTGGCCTAAATCTTAAAAACACATAGACAGAATTATTTATTTTCACATCGATTTTCAATTCCCGCGGGAAGCATACTTTGTAAAGTTGTTTCCAGTTTGGCTAGGACTTTGCAGGCCTGAATCACCTGACTGTCTGATAAAAAGATGGTTCCGTGCTTCGGAAGGCACGTATAAGCCGTTGGTCCCGGTCGCCAAATGGCGGCCGTCAAAATAGACCACGTCAGAGGCCCTAGAGGCGGTCTAGAAACTCTGACCTCACTTACCCACACGATAAGAAGATCGATTATTTTCATGGTAGTTTAATGTGATCGTTAAAGAAAAAAAACACACAAACAACAACGGAATCCTATATTGTAAAGGAAAATAAAGAAGACTCACTTAAATGAATGTCTTTTAAAGTGGAGAACAATTACTACTTGATGCATAGATGCTACGTGAGCTTTCTTTTCTCCGTGATAGCTTTGAATCAATTGGTTAGTTTTATAGGATACTATTATATAGATAAAAAGATCTTAGTTCCACATTAGAATGTGGAGGTCTTTGATTATCTTTACGTTTTAATGGCAATCCATGCTGATTCTGCTTTTTTTATGAGTGGCATCTCGCAGGTCAACCTCTGAGGTTGTCAGCTGCTTAACCGGGCTTGCCTGTGGTTGCCTTAATTAATAAATTAATTAAAGCCTCCAGCCAGGGCTTATTATAAGACTTACAAACTAGGCGACTACACGCTAAGGGTACCCCCTGTGGGGTACGGACCTCGGCTTAGGGCGTCGCAGGGGGAGGGCAGCTAGGGTCAGGCTGGATCATCAGCCCAGAAAAAAGACTATAAATTGGGCGTCATTAGTAACGTCAATCGGTTCCCGCAGCGTGCTATGAGCATCAGAATAATTGTAATCAGGATGTGCAATTTTGGAGAACATTTAACACCTTAGAATTTTAATAACCTACAACTAGAAGAGTGTAATGGGTTACTTCTATCACATAAAGATACAGATGATAGCAAGCAAGCATAGGCTGCCATCATGAGATGTTGGTGCAACGCCAACCTATTATCAATTTTAAAAAAATATGCAGGAGTAAATAGGCATCTTCTGGGCTCCCTCATCCCATCGTCGACCTCATCTATCGCTTACCATCAGGTGAGAAAGAGGTCAAGAGTGGGCTCATCAGTAATGAAAAAAAAAATTAATATCTAGCTTCTGCCCGCGACTTGGTTCGCGTCGAAAGGTTTTCCCGTGTAAATCTCAATTCCATGGGAATTCTGGAATAAAAAGTAGCCTAGTGTGCGTCCACAGTGAATGCGCGGTGGCAGGGGCCTGTGGCGGACGCGACAAGCGATGCGGTGCGGTGGCCACATTGACGCGCGAGCTGTTGTAGCGTTTGGACATGATTCAGGGGTAACAGACCATGGACGAGCATTTGATATTTTTACTAGACAGTCCGATCCTGAGATGGGAGGTGTTGAACACTCGAGATGGTGTGCACGAAATAAATAAAAACAGAAAAATAACTAGTGAATTTTTATATTTGAAATTGTACCCTACAAAATTTTTTGAGTACATTCGAATGTTCTTTTATTTCACTCCATAATCTTGTTATTGTGGGATTTTTGTGATGTGGATGCTTACTTTGCCATATAGCTGGTTTAGATTGAATTGCACTTATAAACAATAGGCTAGTTTCCTAAAATATTTTATTTAGTCCGTCAAGTAGTTTAACAAAAAATATTGGACACGTATTTTTTATTTTTTCACGTAATTGAAAAATTAAGACGATACAGTGAGTTGAAATTTCGCGTGACGTCACACCTCGGTATAATTCTTAGCAAGGTGTGACGTCAGCAGCCCCCACTCCTGTACTTTGAAGCTTTCCATCTTTGTGAATTTTTCTTGGCTTGAAAAAGCAAAAAATACGTGACCAATATTTTTACCCGACTGCAAAAGAAGGGTTATGTTTTTCGCGCGTATCTTGTATGTATGTGTGTGTATGTTTGTAATATTCTTTATTACCTCATATCTCCAGAACCACTGAACGGATTCACATAATTCAGGTATCGTTAGATTTGTCTTAGCAGCCCAAGTGTTCTTAGATAGATGATATTTGAAAAATCAAACATGGCGGCTGTGCGAAGTCATTATACATAGTGAAAAAAAAAAAGTTATTTCGAATACCGCGATATGGGTATCAAATTAAAGAGCTTATCACAAGGATTTCAAAAAGGTATATCATAGTTATCATTAGTGTAATACTAGCAAAAATTTTAATTTTAAAATAAAAAAAAAAATACGTTCAATTGGGTCCCGCCTGCTTGTCACTTTTTAAAATAAAAATGTGCTTGTTCCTTGCATTTCAGTTGAGCAGTTGGGTTTTTTAACCGACTTCAAAAAAAGGAGGTTTACAATTCGTAATGAACTCTCTTTTTTTTTTTTATGTATGTTACCTCATAACTCGGCTGAACCGATTGGAAAAAGTCTTTTTGCGTTTGAATGGGTATACTTTCTAGTTGGTCCCATTGTAACGAAATCAGGATCTGATGATGGAATCTTGGAGAAATCGAGGGAACTCTTCAAATATTATAGGCACACCTATAGCGTTTTGGGTATTTCTTATAGTACCTTGAGGAGTTGCTTCCGAAAAGTACCATTTGGGGAAGTTGAACTGATGATGAAGACCACAGATGGCCACTGAAACTCCTCAATAATAAGTATTTCGTGGATTGCGATTCGGTTACTTGAGTACGGATGTTAAACACTTTATGCTCGTCACAATACATATGGTGATGTAGAGCTGATGGTCAAGTACCAGGAGAACTCCTCAAAAATTAACGGCTATGCATCGGGAAAAGCAATATTTTGTAAGAGGTGATAAGTTGTTGACATTATGGCTTTTGTAACTAGATAAATTACAAACCGACCCACTAAAAAGCGTGAAAAAAAAATTTTTGCAAAAAAATAGAACCGACTTCCATATCAAAACACTACAAAACCAAAAATAACTTTAATTTCGGAAGGCGGTGTGAAAAAAAAAGAAAATCCAAAACCAATAACACCGACTTCCGAAATTAAAGTTATTTTTGGTTTTGTAGTGTTTTGATATGGAAGTCGGTTCTATTTTTTTGCTAAAATTTTTTTTTAGATTTTTTAAATAACTTTTTTTTAAACTACCTAATGGACCAAATAAAATAATTATTTTGTAACACAGGAAACTACCCTATTCAGTATTTACCGGCATTTTAATGCAAACGCGCTAACGCCGAGCGACAAGACCGAACAGATTTGATATCCCCGCTACCCGCGCATTAGGTCGCTTGTTGACTAGGCCCGTAGTGTGGCCATAACGCGCGGATAGGAACGTTGGAAAAATACGCGTGCTAACTCGCTCTGGCCCGTCGCGCTAGGCTCTCGCCTTAGTCATTGCACTATGGAGATGGACACAAAGGCGCGTTTAATTTGTTTGATATTTCGCGCCCGTCATCGCAACCGCGCTAGGTTTGCAGTGTGGACGCACACTATGTGTTATTCCAGGATGTCAACTATCTGCTTACCAAAGTTCATTCAGAGCCGTTCAGTAGTTTTTGCATGAAAGAGTCACAAACATCCTCACAAACTTTCGCAATTATAAGTAATAATATAAGATACAAAATATAGATATAAAAGTTTCGATACTCAGACAATAATACATAATAATGCTATTTATATTGAAATGCAAAATCAGACCTACATCAATGGCACAGCATACAATCTTAACTACAATAATATAGACACGATGACTGTTTATATTTCCCTCAAGTCACTGTTCGGAGTAATGAAGTTGATAGCAGATCCAGCGCCGCTGACACAGCACTTCATTCAAGAGCCTTTTGAAGACTTGAAGACCACGTAGAAGAGACGCCTATTAATGGGAAAATTAAAGCCACTTTATGTGCTTTTATCAATAAGCTTCCGTCTATCAATAATATATATTCTGTTTGTTTATTGTATACGGTCTGATTTTGAAGTGGAGATTAAGTTAATCACTAAGAGAGGGAAGTTGTTGCGGGAATGTTCTAACGAGATGTCGCGGCCCCGGATCGCAAGGGCAACTGAAAGAGCAGAGGGGGTTTTTAGTCAGTAGAAGTCTGAAACTCCCTTCCTCTCCACCCGCAGTGAGTCCTTTGATGATTTTCCCACCCAGAAAAAAGAGGGAGGAAGGTTAAGTAGTCTAACGCAATTTTTTAAAATCTTTATTTGTTTTAAAGGATTTTTTTACACAGTGATAATATCACCCCATAACAGAATACAATCAACATCTTTAACTCTCTCTCTCTGGCAGCTAGCAAACTACATATTTGATTATATACCTCAGGTTCTCTTGCCTTCTACTGTGCCAACAACGGCTAGTTTCTCCAGGTCATCATCCCCTCTCTATATTATGTGGCCGTGAAGTAAACAGATGGTAGATCGACAGGTTTTAAAGTTGAGTTGAAACGGAGTTGTATCCGCTCTTGACCTAATCATGCCTGATGGTAAGCGATAGATGAGGTTTACTATGAGACGAGCGAGTCCAGACGATGCTTTTTCACTCAAGCTTTACAGGCTGATGGGTCATACATTTGTGGTAGGGAACACAGAAGCCGGCAGAGAGTTCCACACCCTGGCACGATAAATAGTAATTTGTTGTTACCAATATAAATAAATATTTAAACAAATAGAAATAGTAGCTCCATACAGCATACAGGCTAAGTCTACATCATAGACATAACGCTGGTTTGCGAGAATATTGACGTAACTCGAAATACTGTCCAATTTAACTAGATACTTGTGTGAAATAATCATAAATTTAAGTATAACATCGTGAACTGAGCCACAATGCCAATTTTGCGCCGACGTTCATTCATTTGAGACAAAACACTATATTTTATTTGCATAAAACATAGAATATACGATGTTATTATAAATATTGAATCCAACATGATTTGCTTAAAACTTAAGCATGCAAAGCTCCTCTGTGAGAGAGACTAGGCATGGATTTGAGTCAAACCCAGGCCCAGTCTCTGATAAACGTCGGTGTAAAATTGGCATTGTGTGTCAGTTCACGATGTTATACTTAAATTTATGATTATTTCACACAAGTATCTAGTTAAATTGGACAGCATTTCGAGTTACGTCAATATTCTCGCAAACCAGCGATAATCTGGAAATAAATTTATTATTATTGTTTAGTAGCCATGTTTGATTGAGATGGTTTATTATCCTGATTTTATTCCACTATCACTGTTTACTTTTAAAATATCTTAAAATGACAGACTTCTTTATTAATATAAGAATAAAATTTTAGGCTAGAAAAAGAAATCGGGTCATAAACATTTAATTATCACCTTTACTGTATTGCCATAAAACTTTTAAGATATTCTTTCTTTTATGAACTTAATTCGAGTATATCCTTTTATTACCTACTTTCAAGACATCGGATTTATTTTAAAGTGTTTTTGTGGACTAAAATCTGTATTTATAAAAATAATTTAGAATTTATCGAAAACACGTTTTATAGATTCCGTGTCATTGCCCGTTATTGACAAAAGTTTAAGCAAATACAAAAAAAAAACAGTTAAACAAGTTCTTCACAAAAAAAAACAAATGCCTTTAGAATCTAAAGTGTTTTTATTGAATTAATGCAACATTTTTTTGATTATTAACATGTGTCAAATGTAGATAAAGAAGAGTGAGCTTCAACGGGACGTGTGACCTTTGAATTTTATGTAAATGAATACTTCTTCGGTAAGTGTTGCATCTTTGTGAAATGTGAATGACATCTATAATTCTGTTGTCTCTTGCATATTATTAGAGCACATTACTAAGTTCATTAATGTTTCAAAAACACAAGGCCATTGCTAAGTAGGGTAGGGGTGTGCAGCACTGCGCAGTTTTACTACTTTGCTCTAAAAAAACAAAGCAGTTTAAAATCAATATCAGTCTTTATTCACATACCTAGGTTATCTACCTAGTAAAAAAACTTAAAAAGAACAAATTAAAAGTAACGGTTTAGTTACTATTAAAATAATTTGCAGCATCCTTAATGCGCACTTTTGCACAACATATGAGGACAAGAGTGCGCAGCCAGGTGTGCAAGATTGCGCACGCAGGTCAAGAGTGCGCATCACTCACAAATGTCACATTTAAAGCTATCATGGCCTACATATGTTGTGCATTTTTCGTGCTACCAGTTTTTATATCAAATACATTGGATCCAGTCTTCAATAATTGGATCTCTGTACACTTCAGAGCCACCTGGGCACGCCTAATTTTTCTTTTTGCTGTAATTACTGGCTTTTTTAGATCTAGATCTTGCTCTTTTACATAAAGGTTTGCCATTATTTTCTGTATGTTCTTTTTCTGGTATTCTTTTATCTTTTTGAACTGCTTATAAACTCAGATGTTTTGCTTCTCTTATTATAGTGAGTGCAATCAATCAATTTACGAGCTTCTTCAATTACACTTGACATCCCCAAAACATAAATGATGAGTGAAACACGTTTTGATAGTAATTTAATAGAAATAAACACATAAAAACAACTTACCTACCTGGTTTACATTTATTACAATCACGTTTTCAAAACACTTAAATAATGTAACACAGGTATCAAATTTAGTTTTTTTCGAATAACTCTCCGGGAATTGTATTAAAAACGAAAATTCTTGCACCGGAACGCTTAAAACTTTAATGATGCGCTATCAAAGAAGTTGACCGTAGAATGCGGTTTCCTGATTTGGGAATCGCTCTGCGCATTCTTGTACACTGTGCAATCTTGAACACTCCTACCCTATGTAGTAAGCTGGTTGGATAAATATTTACCGATAATGGTCTGGAATTAACTGCCTGTATTTATTTTTAATCTTTATGGATATCTTCGGAGTGGGGAAAAAGGAGGGTAATTCCTCCTAAAGACTCAAACCTCACAGTCTAACTAGGCAAGTGGCGCTAACCACCACTTATAAGATGTGAGATGTTCCTTTGGGAATATTACCTTACCTTATTTTAATAATAATTTATTTATTTACTAAAGTTACATAATAGTGTAACATAATAGTAACATCATAGTGTTATTAACAATTTGACTTATGTCTATGTTAGCATATCATTATACTGCTAAAAGTACAGCAGGCTACGCTCTGTAACTTGCAGCTAGCTTCATAATTTTCAGTAATTAACCATAAAAATGCAAACGTAGAAAACAAATTATTTAATCTTTTCGAAATAGTTAATTGTGTATTCACGGATGATTTCATTAGAATATCTCTCACGCAGTCTTCGTTTTAATTTCTCACAAAAATGTATGCTACGAGTCTATTTAAGTTTCCAAGATATTTCTTGAGTAAAATCTCAATAAAGCGATGTCTTTTCCATCAAGAAATCTCGTCGCATGATCGAACAAAAGGCTCTTAAATCAAAAGCAAAGAAAATAAAATATAGCATAAAGAAAATAAATATATCATATCATGATACTAAAAGAGACCTGCCTTGTTTGTAAAAAAATCCACGTTCTTTACAAAATTTTTAAATATGTTAAATGAATTAATATGCTAAAAATTTTAGGAAGACAGTGTTCTCTGATTTTTGTACAGTTTGGACAAAATTGCTTCTTAATACACATGAAAAGTGTTGAATTTTGTTGTTTGTGATGCGCATTTGAATGAGGTTTAGGCTGACAGACCAATCCACCGACACAATATTCAAGCCCACGCTTTCGGGATTCGTTAGACGAGTCCGCGCTAAGTGCTTAAACAAACTTAAGTTATTACTATTTTTTACCATGCGGGGCAAAAGCTCGGTAAAATAAAGTGCATTTCTTGGAATGCACTACTTTATGGCTTTTACAGTGCTGTAGAAGCCATTACAAGTGAATATAGAGGAACAAGCTAGATGAAATATTATTTTATCTTTCCGTGCATTAAGAAAGTTTATTCCATTTTAAAGAAAATATTTGGTAACAGTTGATAGTCAGCTGTTAATCAGGATACATAATAACTATAGAGACATTTATTTAAAACACTTATTTTTGAACAAAACATTTATTTTGGAATCGCACAAGACAAATATCAAACTAAAATAAATAAAAACTTACAATAAAACCATCTTTAAAAGACTATTAAAATACAAAAAAAGAGTGAAAATATATAAACGTGTAAATATCGTTGATCAACGCCCGATGCTATTTATAAAGGAAGTATTCACACGTACCAAAAACACACCACAACCTAAAAATGGTCACAGTTTTCTCATGTAATGGTGTCGCTGCAGTTGCGTTTTGGTAATTTCACCCTTAGCTAAATTTTCTCGCAATATGTACGCAAATAAAAGAAAGATTATTATAAAAATAAACAGTTTCTAACAGTATCTATTAGCTTAAAAAATATAGCCCGCTCATATTTTGTTATCCAGTGGCTGTAGTAGGTACGTGTGAATCCTCTCTAAAGTCGTTTTATTGAGACATTGTTCACAGGTTATTCACTCTATTTTTATTGAATCAGTCCTGATCATCTATTTTGACAAGAGGTCATTGGATATATTCTATACTTTTAAATTAAGTATTAATAAATATTAATCTAACTTTGTCCACTTAAATTCACAGAAATCAATCTTAGCGTTTAGGAACGGTTGAAATATATTTTCGAACTCTTGCCACGAACATATTCCTTTCTGACAGATGTCTAATAATGGTTTCTCATTCCAATAAAATGCTACTTTATAATCCTTATCGTCACGTCCATGTTTACTGCACCTGAAAGTAAATAAAAAGTATTAACGTAATGTATGTCAAGCGCATACTAAAACCGATGAAGGAACAAACATTCATTTTATAAATCACCATCATGTGTTTAGTCTTTTCCCAAATTTGTTGGGGTCAGCTTTCGGTCTAACCGAATGCAGCTCAGTATTAATGTTTTACACAGAGCGACTGCCTATCTAACATTCACAACCCAGTAATAATAATAATGTTTATTTATTTTCTCCCACAAATAAAACTTATGCACTAATACAAAAAAATTGGCCAAGTGCGAGTCAGACTCGCCCATGAAGGGTTCCGTAGTAACTATAATAAATATAATTTAATATATTTATTTGAAAAAAAAAATCTTAAAAATGTCTTAAAACTAGCTTATTTACAATTTTTACAAATACGCCAAATAATTTTGTTTTTCATAGTGTTTGTATGAATTACAAAGTTATATTTGCGGTTTTATAAAATATACTGTATCTCAAAAACTGCCAACTTGATCTCGTTCGAACTAATTTTGGTTGAAAGATTACATTAAGATCTATAGCATATATTTTTTTTAGATTTTTCCCTCCATAACTATAGAAGTTAGAGGGGGAGGACACATTTTACCATTTTAGAAACGTATATCTTTTAAACTATTAACTTTATGAAAAAGTAGTTTTAGAAACCTCAATGTCATTTTTGAAGACCTGTCTATAGATATCACACACGCATAGGTTTCATGAAAAAATATATTTTCAGTTTCAGTTCCGTGTATGGGGCCCCCTTTATTTTAAATATTTTTTATTTTTTTTTCATAAAATCGGAAAGCGGTTCACAGAATACATCTACCTACCAAGTTTCACATGTACAGTTCTAACAATTTCGGAATAAAATGGCTGTGACATACGGACGGACGGACAGACAGACAGACAGACAGACAGACGGACAGACATGTCGAAACTATAAGGGTTCCGTTTTTTGCCATTTGGCTACGGAACCCTAAAAATGGTAAAGATAACATAACTACTTATTTACAATGTTTATTTGTGGGAGATTGGTGCCTAAAATAAGCCATGACTGGTATTTCAGGACACCAGGGACTCCCCCCTAAAGGAATAGATTACATTATTAGGTTTACAAATAAGTTTACAATTATAGGAAAAAAAATAATATAAATAAATAGAAGTAAATTGTATGTCCTACTTATAATCATTGACAGGCCCGTTGGTATTAGTGGTCAGTGGCCCTGACTGCTATGCGCAAGGTCGTGGGTTCGATTCCCACCTAGGACAAATGTTTGTGTGATGAGCACGGTCATTTGTTCTTTGTTTGGGTGTAATTTATCTATAATATGTATGTATTTAGAAATATATATGTATGTTTATCAGTTGTCTAGTACCCATACCACAAGCTCTGCTTAGTTTGGGACTAGATGGCGTTGTGTGGAAAGTTGTGGAATATTATATTATTATATTATATAATCAATCTTACATAAACATTAACACAATAACTAATAATTAAAATAAAACTAATAAAAAAGAATATACGAATATACGTTCAAGATGTGTACTGTGTGAATAATGGGTTTGTCTTGTATGTGTGTGTGTGTGTGTGTGAGTGTGTGTGTGCTTGTCGGGATGTGTGTACATGTGAGTGCATGTCTGTTAATTCCCATTACTTTTTTATTTCAAGTAGCTTTTCAGTTTTTGTATAGTTAATTTTTAGTAGCCAGTTTGTTAATACTAATTTACATTTGGTTTTATTATGATTAAAAACTCCCAATTCTTTATTTGCTTTATTGTAGAGTAGTAGCCGGGTAACACGATACATGGTAAGACTAGTGTCAGATTTTCTGGCTTTTGACTACCAGTAACAAGATGTACAAATTACAGCCAGAACCAACGGCTTAGTGTGCTTTGCAAGGCACTCCACTGATCGACCTTATATACAACGTGTAACATAATAAACGCAATTCCTGAAAGTAGTTGGTTCAGAAACGGCTTCTGGATCGATTTTCGTCAAAAAATAGGTGTTCAATTTTGATGGAAACATCTTTCATTTAACTTAAAATGGAAACATAGTATCATGACAAATTAATACAATCTTTCATTCAAGGAAATTGTGTGCGTGTCGCGTCGGCCGCTAACATTGCATGAGTGTATGCGTCTGCGTAAGGATATTGTATGACACACATACGTTTTGCGTTTAGCAAGGATAACTATTTTATAAAAAATGCCTAGGTTTGGTTTCAATTTATTTAGTTACGGATGTTGTTTTAGACTTATAATTTAATATTCTAATTGGAGTGTCTGAGGTATTGCGCTTAATCTGTTACACGTTGTATAGAACTGAACTGGAACCAATTAGAAGACTCAAAAATACAAGCTCTGTCCGTATGATAACTCATTTTTCTGACTTTATTAACTTGACAGCCAGACAGGTCACGCTTCTTCTGACATTGGATTTTGATCGACTATAAAATTGACATGTTCTAATTAAATGGCCCGATGCCATTCCTTCATAGTAATCTTAAAACAATCACAGTCGCCTGTAGAATGCCACTTTATTCAAAGTTCATAGATGCGCTCTGTTGAGTTCTCAACGATAACAGTTATAATTAGTTAATTAGTATTACTAATTAAGCATTGTTGTTATGGAAAATGTACCAACCAATACGAACCTAGCATGGTTTAATGCTTCAATTTGAAACTAATATGTACAGAACGTTTTATAGAAAGAATAACAACCATGCGGGCTCAGGTAGAGCGGATGATTTTGGCACCGGAAAAAAAGGACATACCGAATTACTAACGATATTTCTTTTCACCATTTTGAGAGTAGTCATGATGAAAATTACAGTAAGTAATGTGACTGTCTGGGTTCGAACACACGAACCACTAGGCCATCACTGTTCTTAGAAAAGTGTAACAAAATAATTTAAATAAGCATTAATGAGTGATATAAATCCACAGTATCGTGTAACGCTGATTCGGGCCAAATGAGCAATCTTTAGATAACCTTGTATATTGCTAGAATAATGAAATAAGCCTAGGTATAATTACTCGATAAGTACCTATAATGTAGAACAATTTTAAACCACGATGCATAAAGAGCCTAACAGGATATAGTGAGGGTCAAGTTTGAAAACCTGTCAGTTCACTAATTATTGACGATCCTAATGCGTTAGTTTTATCGTTACAGCATACCTGTGCAAAACAGCAATCATGTTATTCCCGAAAGTCGATAACAATGAAGTCCTCCATTTTCTATTTACATCTCTATGAGTTCCCGTAAGTGGGTTTGCGTCTTTATACAGATTAAGCGCTACTAGTATCATATCCAACATTGTTCCGTGTGTGAAGTATGACACGAGTTTTTTTCCTTTCCCGTTCTTGGTTTGTTTGAAGTTCCTCAGCAAATCAGCCAAAGGCATCTGGCCGAGTCGTTTGCTATACTGTTTCACTCCATAACCATTTCTATAGTAATGTCTAAGGTCACCAATGTACTCGAGAACGAGCAGGTCTTCTACTGAGAAGACAGCACACCATGGACTTGGCCTATCGCCAATCCCATCCCAGGTATACCGGCATAAATCGTATATGCCAGTGATATTTTCGTTCGATAATGTAAAATTGAGACCTAATTTTCTTTCAACGCGTTCTTTCATCTGAAAATGAAATCTGATTGAATAATGTGGATCTATTCAGTTATCAGGGTAGTAAAACTTATACAGATAACATAATCCACAATTATGCATATATTCAAATCAAGAATGGTGATTGATATTCGTTACTGCTGTACGGCATAATTAGCTGGTGATTTATCTCACCAATTAATATAGGGGTAAGTCTTGTTAGAAGGTCAAAATTTTACTACTACTCACATTTGGGCATGCAGACAGCGAGTAAAGGGTAACTCGCTGTCCGACCATGGACCATGCCCGGGTCGACGGCGCGTTGTGTTCCACGCGCGCCTCAAAGAGCGTCAGCAAGATGACGAGGCCCCCCCTGTAGAGGGCCGAAGCCTGCCGGGGTCGTGGGACTTATCTCGTTACCGTGACCCGGGAACGTAAAGGGCTATTGAAGGAATACCGTGGGTTTTAGTCAGTACAAGTCTGACAGTCCCTCCGGCCCTGCCCGGGGTGGGAGGACTCATCTGATGATTTTACCACGAAAAAAATAAAAAAATAAAACTACTCACATTTAAATACTCTGTAGTCTTTTTATATCCATCTTCTTCGCGATAAAGATCTGGATTGCGTCTAACATCAACTTGATACTTTCCGCATGTTGAATAAGGCTGAAACATAAGGTTTTAGCTAGAATTAAATTATCACAATGAATAAATTTACTGATTAATCTGAAAACACTAACTATAACTTACAGCTACAATCTGATAATCATCCGTGCTATTTTCTATAACCAAGTTAACCTGGTTAAGTCCATCAACGAAAGCTTCTGCACTCTCTTTCAAGTGTGGGGTGAACCCTGGGATAAATAAGTAATCCTCCTCTCTAAGATCTGTCAGCAACTCGCCAAATGACTCTATTATCCTGTTCGCAAAACGCAATGACTCTAGATATCCTTCTGTGCCGATTTTGAATGGCTCATCAAGCATGTTCGTTTCAATTTTCCATTTTTTTATATTTTCAATATCTTGTGCACACAGCGAACTGTTTCCAATTTTGTAACTAGATACAATAAAATCTTTATATTTGAGTATGTTTTTTATGTGTTGTGCGTATTCTGGACCGGGGTTTCTTTTTCCATGCCTCATTATGGCCCAGACACTGATTGTTTCGCAACCTATTAAAAATAATTAAAAAATAAAGGTTATGTATGGTTATTATGATCAGCTGCATAGCCTATTCGCAACTTTGTCAGGGTCACCTTCCGTTCTAATCGGAGGAAACTGAGTACGAGTGTTTTACTGCCTATTTGATCTTTGCAACCGAGTACAAGTGTTTTACTGCCTATTTGATCTTTGCAACCGAGTACAAATGTTTTACTGCCTATTTGATCTTTGCAACCGAGTACAAGTGTTTTACTGCCTATTTGATTTTTGCAACCGAGTAATAGACTAACTCGATCCCCTCAGCAAGACTGGACTTCTGACTACACGTAACGACTATCAAAGGTGTAAAACGCATTACCGTGCTTTCTGAGGTATGTTAATATGATCACCCGTGCACGAGCTGTCCTTGGAAAACGTCACTTTACCTTGAAGATTGACCTTGAAGATTGGCTATGATTTCTTTTTTTATTCAGAATAGCTCCTCATACGCAAAATTATAGTGAGATATTATTTTCTCAATAAAAACATTGTTAGCAGTGGAAATCGTAACCAATCAAATAAGAAACATTCAAGTTTTAAATTAGTCTATGAGAAAACACAATTTTTCATGACAATAACCCACCTAATTTTTTATTATTGAACTATCATTTGTAGGAAAAAATACAGGATTATTCATATTTAATAGCACACAAAAACCACGTCACAACAATCTTCAAAGATACAAAACATGTCGGCCAATCTTCGAATGAAAATCCACTAACCTTCCGGTTTAACCATGGAATCCCTGATGTCACCTCTCACAATTTCATATGGAGTTTTACTTGAAAAATATTTGTATTTGCACTCAGTACTCCAATAACACTCCAAGGTCAGCACATTTTTTAAGTAAAACCAAACCAGTACGGCTGATATTATAAACTTCATATTTTGAATCACAACAAACGTATTAAAAAATATGTAGACACTACACTCAACATTGACTTACGGCCGATAAATAAACATGCTTAATTCTTTCTATTATGAAGACCATTATAACTAAGCAAGTTACAGGAATTGGCATATATTTATTTAAATATATCTACTACAAGCTACCCTTACAATGTGTTCGTTACTTGCATTGATAAACAAAAAATTTAACTATATATATAAGTAGCTCACTGAAGGAAACCTTTTGATTGCCATATGCTCCTTCCGTGTTAATATACTGGTTTTTAATAACCTTGAAAAATTAATAATATGTATGTTTAATTAATCAATGCTAATGTTTAACGCTTAATTCAGCATTGGTCATTGCGACCACTTCTTTTGTAAGGTGACCAATCAAGGGTTTCTAAAATTATAATTTATTTATAAATATTTAAATTCGTAAGTCCAAAACCTTAAAACACATAAGATTGAAACAAAAACTCAGAACTAAAATTAAATTACTAGAAACAATTCGTAAACAAATATATTTGTTTTGTTTATCTATATCTATATAATATATAAAAGCGAAATACCACTCTCTGATTAATCACGAAATCTCAGAAACTACAACGAGTAGGGCTCTCAAATTTTGCATGGAAGTTTGTTTTAGTACGTAGATGCTTGCTAAGACGGGATTTTGCGAAATTCCCACGGGATCGGGATTTACACGGGAAGAACTTCCCACACGAACGAAGTTGTGAGTAACTGCTAGTATTTTTATATACCTAAAACTTGTCAAGTTCACCGATATCTGTTGTTGCTTCCAAGCACTGTTGAAATATACACATATCCTTGAACTTTTGCCACGAGCAGACTCTCTGATTGCAGTTCTAGAACGGACTCAATCCGATAATATGAGATTTTAGACTAGTATAACTTCGTTATATTATCTATAAAATGAAGGACGAAGAGGCAGGCAGGTGTTTTGGGAGACTGCCTTAATATATTTTTTCATATAAAGTTCAAGAAGTGAGTTGCTCAGGGCTTAATAAAAACAGCTGGAAGGTTAAGCAAAGCTTGTGGTCCGAAGATAGGTGACCACTGACCGGCTTAATATATATCGAGATTTCTCCGTGCCTCGTAAAGCACATTACGCGGTTGGTCGCAGCTGTCATTATTACATCAGACCATACAATATGGTAATATTGTATGATCATTAAAATGTATGTACCTAACATATCTGATCTCCAAATCTAAAATTTAAAATCAGGTATTTTTTTTTTAATTGACAACAATATTTTTGTTTTTCATTGAATAAATGAAATCTTAATATATTTTAGATTTAGATCGCTTAATTTGAAAAATAAATTTACTTGAAGAGGATCCAGAACAATACTTGGTCCACTAATCCGCTGAGATCTGCCGCCGTGATTGAAATCGGTTAGGACAATATATACAAAATAAAAGGTCTTAAATTTTATCGACGTTTACCAGTAATAGGTATGATTGCTGTATTAAACAGGTGTGCTGTAAGGATAATAGCTGCAATATTGTAGCTATTATCCATAATAATAATTATTATGATAATTAGATAATTAATACTCTGGCAGGGCTTAGATTTTTGACCTTCACAGTATCCTCATTTGTTTTTTATGCATCGTGTTTAATTCATTGCTGTTCTACAATGTAGGTACTTGTCGAATCAATAGGTTTCTTTCAATAGTACAGCAAAGTACAAGGAATTCTACATATAGCATGTTCGACCCCAATGAATCTTATTTCAAAACTTTGGGGTACGTCACACTTACTTGAAATAGCCCTATTAGGATCAGACGTTTTTGTAATACAACAACAGAAAATCTTTTACTTTGACTTTCAACTGTCGCATTTCTAGGGCTGACGACAAAGTGTTATTTGATAGGTGCTTACAAATTATTGACGTTTCAAAATTTTAGAAGTTGAAAGCATTCCTTTCGGCTGCATGTCAACTATTGACGTAAGGAACAGAACTAAGCGTTCATTATCTGGCTGTTAAGCGAATACGTCAATTTTTTTTGGACAGGCAAAGTAATGTTTCTGCTATTTTTCTGATCTAGATTTCTAATTGGTTCCCGTTATAAGTTGTCAGTAACTTCATCACTACGACCTATAAAAGGGATGGGTAGTAGCTTCAAATTTATTTTGTCTCTTTCTAGGGATAAATTTATCTTATGGTTACGGTTTGATAGTCCTAACCAATTTCGATCACGACGGCAGTTCTCAGCGGAGATATATATATATATTCATATGCGCAGGAGAAATAATAGAAACAAGTGTGTGCGCAGGTACATGTGGTTATATTTACATCTCTAAGAGCATCCTTTTTGGGTGGAAAATCATCTAATAAGACTCCTCCTCTGTGTGGAGCGGAAGGTCAGAATCAGATTCCTCTGTAAAAACTCACTCTGTTCCTTCAGTTATATTTCCATTCTTGTTAGATAATTACTACAACCCCAGGAGAGACTCATGATACCCATTTGTAGTGATTTCAAATGGTTTACAAGTCTATTACAACTTTCTTTATTATAAACAGCTCGCAGCAAACTGTTTTTGATAAAAAAAAAATTCAATACAATAAAATCTTTACATTGAATATACATAAATATTTCATGGATCATTATGGACCAGTATTGTTTTGAATCCTCTTCAAGTAAGCGATCTACATCTAAAATGTATTAAGATTTCATTTATTCAATGAAAAACAAAAACATTGTTGTCAATTCAATAAAAAATACCCGATTTTACATTTCTATCAAATAATTTAATTTTTTGTCATGGAAGCATGGGATGGAAGTAATGTCATGGAACACAAAGAATGAGATTACCCATTCTACCGTTCGAAATATTCTGCCAAAATAAAGATGGCAAAATATGTCAGAACAATCTTCAAATGAAAACCAACTAACCTTTCGGTTTTACGATCAAATCCCTTATATCGCCACTAACAATTTCATATAGAGTTTAATTTGAAAAATATTTGTATTTGCACACAGCGTTCCAATAACACTCCAACCAAACCAAACCAGCACGTTTGATATTAGAAATTTCTTATTCCTCATCACACGAAATATTTCAAAATAAAACATTATAGGTATGTATAGATAACAGCGTTAGTGGCCCTGTGTTAATAGGAACGAGGGAGGGATTATGACACTTTTACATGTCAGTTTTTTGTGTTTTAAATTCAGCTAGATGAGGCCGGTGACCTTGGTTTCCTAACTGACTACTCTGAGAAGAAACACCAAAACAAACTCAGAGGTCACTGTCTCTTTTCAACTCCATACAATTCGTATTGATGAAATATTATTAGAAACATGAAGATTCATGTCTGTTGTGTCTTTTGAGGAATGGAGCACGCAGATTTGAGCGGACCTGTCCAGACAGTGCAAGCATTTGTCAATTATCGTGTAGCTCAACTTGAACTTAAGGAGCTCAACGACCTGACGAACAATACCTCAACAAAAATAAGGACATTTGGGTAGGCCACACAAATACTCAAACTACCAGACATCAATCTATAAATTATAATGAAAATAACATAAAAACAAATGATAATCTTCATATTCCACACATTCAAAAATTTACTTTTTATAAGTTACAATTCTAAATTTAACTTCAATTTCACAATTATAATTTTGTTGCATGTAATTCTATAAGTATAACAGTGTAAGCTGACCACGTGTATAACTTCTTTTATATGGGTCACAGTTTTTTTAAATAGTTTTCAGGATGTCAAGCCGGATAAAAAATCGACATCAACCAACCCACACTGGGCCCGCGTGGATTACGACTCATTCTCTCTTATAGAGAGATGGCGTTTATCCCAGATGTGGGAACATAATAGTTTGAATTATTATTATTATGACGCTCGTACGTAGAAGAAAAACGATTTAGAAACTCATTACTAATCTGTTAATTTAAATCGAATGCCTCTATAATTAAGATTTAATAGTTTAAACGGAATGAGTATACCTCATATTATGTTAGCAATAAAATAAGTAACAGCAAATTTATTTTTCTATCAACCCTCAGAGTGACAGCTTTAAATATATAAACTCTCGTATGTTGAAAGAAATAATTTGTTATACCAACATAAATATATATAAATATAATTACATTTGATCCGTCAGTTAGGCTGTCCAAAAATATTGAACGCGTATGTTCTTTACATTTCAAGATAAAAAAAATATATAAAGACGCTGATCGGTTGACGATTCAACATTTCCTGTTACTTCGAACGAGAACGAGGTACCCTGAACGAGAAAGAGGGTACCACGAACGAGAACAAAGATACTCCTCCAGAACGTGAACGAGAAACACGTGTCGACTAATGTTGAAATGATATTTTATTTTGCAAATTGCTCATAACACTTTTACGCGTCGTTTTTTTGCTATTTTTAGTTATACTAGATGAGGCTGGTGCTTTCTAATTGACTACCTTTAAAAGAAACATGAGAGGTCAACGTCTCTTTTCATAATTGTTTGGGTTTATGCTTCTTCCGGATTCCGCAAGTGCATAATGCATTTAAGGTCGAATAACTAGATTTTGCTAGAATCGTCACAAAAAATATAATGTACTCGGTAAGTAAGATAAGATATATATATTATATTATAATATATTATAATAAGATATAGATAAATTTATTCTCGTACATAAGAAAGTAATGGGTTGTACAACAATTCTAATATTGGCGTCAGACTTCCGTCTCCTAAACTATGTACGCAGACCTATATTTTAGGGTTTGGAGATATTTCGGCATTGTCAATAATGATACAACCGTGACGTTTTGGTTACAAAATGTGTACGTCAACAGCAAAAGAAATGTGTATGTGCGTGTGTATTCGTGATTCGTGTGTGAGTGTGCATGTGTTTGTGTGTGTGTGCGCATGCGTGTGATTTAGAGATTTCATGGAAATTTGAATTAATTTAAGTTTCGATACACAATATTTTCTCTGTATCATCATACGATAAGAGAAGTAGCCATTTTTTAAGTTTATTTTTGTATTCGTGGGTTGTGAGTTTAAATATAAAAATACTTTATTAATAATTAAAATGAAAAATTATATATATATATATAAAATTGACGACTTCGGCGAATACATATCGACAAAAGAAAAACTTTGCGTCTTTGAAGCAAATTTTGGTCTTCGCTGGATAGAACGAAGGATATATAGATAGATAGATATATTCTTTATTATACACCATAACATTAAAACAATAAGGACTTTACAACTAAAAAGGGTGATACAATACTGCCTGACTGTGAGTATTTGTGCTTCAAAATATAGCTGGTCAGTTGAAAAGTCTCTTGGTTTAATCAGCATCACATTAAAGTAGGTCTAAAGATTTTATTTTTATCTATATATTAATACGTGCAGTAAATCTTTGTACCACCTTTTACGAAATGAATGCAAGTTTAGGAATTAGATAAAGTAAATATTTTTATATAATAATGCATTGAAAATAATTTAAATTATGGTTTAATTTCGACTACTGGGATACCTCTAATTTATTTTAATATCACTCATCAAGTTCACAAATATCTGTCGTAGCATTCAAGAACGGCTTAAATATTTCCTCAAACTCTTGCCATGAACAGATTCCTCTATTACACAGTTCTAAAAACGGCTTCTCATTCCGATAAAATGAGATATTGTGTTCGTATAACTTTTCACCATATCGTCTGCATCTGAAATAGAAAGAAAAATCCGGTCAAGTGCGTGTCGGGCCACGCGCAGTGTAGGGTTCCGTAGTTTTTATAACAGCCAAGTGCGTGTCGTATTCGCTGACTGATCATTTCGTACCATGCTGTAACTAAAAGCCAAACTTGACTACCTAACTAATTTACTTCCTATACAAATCCTCACCTGATTCGACAATTTTGCACGGAAAGTTCTCCGTCAATTGTGGATCGATTTTGAAAATTATTTTTTCGTTTGAAATGGTATGCTCTTGAGGTAGTACCATTGTCACCAAATTAGAATTTGATGAAGGGATCCCTTGGAAATCGAGGGAAACCCTAAAATTTTAAAGGCAATAGTATAGTGATTTTGGTATTTTTATAGTAACTTGTGCATTTTCTCTCAGAAAGCACCATTTGGTGAAGCGGAACTGATGAAGAAGATCACAGATGGCCACCGGAACTACTCAATAATAAGTATTTCACGGGTTGCGATTCAATTACTTTAAAATGGTTGCTAAGCAATTTATGGTCGTCACAATACGAATGGTGAAATGGAGCTGATGGTGAAATACTAGGAGAACTCCTCAACAATTAACGCCCCTGCATCGGGAAAAGCAATATTTTGTAAATGGCGATAAGCAAGTTGACATTAGGCTATTGTTACTTAGATAAATTATAAACAGACCCACTAAAAAGCGAGAAATAAAAACTTTTTAACAAAAAAAAAACCGACCTCCATAAAACACTACAATGTGAAAAATAACTTCAATTTCGGAAGTCGGTGGCAAAAAACTAAAATACAGATCCAAAGACACCATCTTCTGAAATTAAAGTTATTTTTCACATTGTACCTAGTGGTTTTTTGGAAGTCGGTTTTTTTGTTAAAAAGTTTTTTTTATAAAACTTATTTAAATATGAAACTAGCGCGATACAACCGACGCTTAGCGCTATCTATCGACATTTCTATGGAGTTGTTCGAAATTTTTGAGTCAAATACAATTGGTCGACTATTACTCGTAAACTTTTAAAGCCCACTTATGTGTGATAGTTTTCCTTTAAACTTCGTGATATATAGGTACTACTGCCGTGTCACTTGAATTTATAACTACAACCGTTTAGTTGATAGAGGGGGGGGACACTTGACTCTAACGAAAATTGGTACTTTAAAGCTTGATAAGTCACGAACAGTTTGCTTAATCAAAAAACGGTCTTCCCTAACCCCTAATATTTTTGAAAGACCTATCCAACGATATCCTACACTATGGGAAGGACGAAAAAAAAAAATTATCATCCCACTTTACATGTTGGGGAGGTACCCTAAATAATTGTTTTTTTTTCAAAATTTTATTTTACCACTATTTTGGCATCTTTAACGTGTATACTCATGCCAAATTACAACTTTCTAGTACTAATGGTTTTTAAGCTATACCGTAGACAGACGGACAGACAGACGGACATGGCGAAACTATAAGGGTTCCTTGTTGACTACGGAACCCTAAAAATTAAATAGTGATATACACTCTAATGGCACTTTAACAAAGTACGTTGATGCACAATCAAAGTGAATATGCTAGTATATCTTCATATATGTTCAGTATGTTCATCTAATATCGTCATTAGAACTTATTGTAATGCCACGTATTTGACACCATATGAGTATAGAAAGTGCTTCAAGAGCAGTGGCATTACTGATAGAGGGAGAATCTTAGCGATCAGTAGCATTGCGACTATTCGTTTATCTGCCCGTCGAGAGCATACCGTTACTGCCCGTACCTTACAAAACCAACTACGGGAAGCCACTGGTACACGTGTTAGTGACCAAACGATCCGCAACAGACTCCATGAAGATGAACAACAATCCAGAATGCGTATTGTTCGCATCAAACTAACGAGGACTCATCGTGCAGCTCGTTTAAGATTCGCACGCGAACATTTGGACTGGACAATGGACAACTGACTGTACTGACTAAACTCTTCACTGATGAAAGTAAAGTTAAGTTTTATAGTGATGACAGACACGTGCGTGTGTGGAGAAGAGAAGGTGAACGTTTTACGGAACCTTGGTGTCGTGAACTGAACCTGAACCTAAACTTATTCCGACCCATAGGCGGAATAAGTTCAGAACTGGAAATTCTAAACGAGAATACCGTAACTGCTGCTAGATACGTTGAGCTTGTAGTCCGACCTCATATCATTCCATAAAGCATTCATTGCCCAAAGAGTGGGCAATAATTTTATACTTATGCAGTACAATGCTCGCGCGCATTTGGATCGCCTAACTCAGAGAGCACTATCTGAGACCAACATCTCAGTTTTACCATGGCCTGCAATGAGCCCCGATCTCAACCCAATCGAACATTTGTGGGATCGATTGAAAAGAAGCCTTAAAAAGAACTATAGCAAAGGGAACAGCCAACAGGAGCTCATAAACGCGTTAAACATCTGCTGGAAGCGCATACCACAGGAAAGAATCGCCCATTTAATAGAAAGTGTTCCAAACAGGCTCAGGGAGTACGTACGTCACCGAGGAGGATCCACTCGTTACTAAATATATCCCTGTGTAACAATCACAGTAACAATCCATATCCATTTAATTAATCAACATCAGAAACGTTATGTTCGCTGTTTTAAGGGTAAATTTTGATTTTTGAATTATATGCGTGTATTTTTAAGGAAAGTGTTTTTTATAATTTACTTGGTTTGAATACCTAATAAAACTTTACTATAAACATATCTATTCATCAAAATTACATTTTAATGAATAAAAACAAAGTGGGCCCTATTTTGTTTTGAGTAGTTTAATAAGTAGCTGTCACAGACTTGAAAAACAACTTGGTAATCTATATTAGTAAAAAACATTATTAATGACGCCGACGCAAAGTGCTTGCTCAGATGACAAATGATAAGCTATTAATAATATTATATCTTTAAAGCACAGTACCTGTTCAAAACTGCAATCAAATTTACACCAAAAGTAGATAATACTGACGATTTCCATTTTCTTTTCAAGTCTCTACGAGCTGCCGTTAATGGGCTCACGTCCTTAAAAACATTTAAACCTACGATGATCATGTCCATCATTGAAGAATGAGTGATATACACAACTGTCTTTTTGCCTTGCTTATTTTTGGCTTTTTCCAAGCTCCTGAATAAGTCTGACAGCGTAATCTGGCCGAATATTCTGGCATACTTGGACGCTCCATAGCCGCTTTTATAATAATGCTCTAAATCTCCGACGTATTCGATAATCTTAAGGTCTTCTGCGGAAAACACGGCACACCAGGGGCTGTATTCATTGGTGATCCCATTCGAAGTGTATCGACACAAATCGTAGATTGCTATTATGTGTTTGTCCGTCAAAGGGAAACTGAGGCCTAACCTCTTTACTATCCTCTCTCTCATCTTAAAACAAAAAAATATATGTGTGTAAGTATGAAGTGCCTCTACATAATATTATATGTAAATGGTCCTATTGATTAAGGGTATTCTTAATTATTTTATAGTTTTATATTGATCATTATACTTAAATAACATACGTTTTGTTATTTTTTTTTTTTCTAAAAAGAGAACTAGCAATCTGGGTAAAATTCACATTACCAGCAATCTTCTTAACCCCTCCAACTAAGCTAAATATGCTTGTGTCTGGAGTGGGCAATAGTGTAATGGGTGGGGTTAAAACCCGCAACCTCTCGATCACAAGTACGACACGTAAGCTTTAGGCAATTGACGCTCTATTAATGATTTTATTTAATTGCGTAAAAGAAGCCCAACAAATTGGAGAAGACACTGACTACCGATTTATTTATTTACTAGCTGCTGCCCGCAACTTCGTTCGCGTGGGAGGATTTCCCGCGGAAATCCCGCACCCGTGGGAATCCCGGGATAAAAAGTAGATAGTAGCCGATTCTCAGACCTACTGAATATGCATATAAAATTTGGTAAAAATCAGAAAAGCCGTTTCGGAGGAATAAGGTAACTAGCATTGTGACACGAGAATTTTATATATTAGATAAACAATATATTATATCACTAGCTTTTGCCCGCGATTTCGTCCGCGTGGAATAGTTAGGTACTTTGGGCTAACGTTAAATTTAACCCCAATTTCGAAGCATTCTTCATTGGCGCTCCGCTCCTATTAGCCTTAGCGTAATGATATATAGCCATTCTCTATAAATTGACTATTTAATTAAAAAATAATTTTTCAATTCGAACCAGTAGTTCCTGAGATTATCACGTTCAAACAAACAAACAAACTCTTCAGCCTTATATTATTAGTATAGATAGCTGTTGCCCGCGACTTCGTCCGCGTTTCCGTCGTTTTTCGTAAAAAAAAAGTAGCCTATGTCCTTCCTCACGGTTCAGTGATTTTCATGTAACAGACAGATTAACTTTCGTAATTTAGTAGGGAAATATAATAAGTCAATCTATAATACTGTTGAAAAATATCGCAATACGGAACCTCACAATATTATTGTTAATAGCTGTGCCCGCGACTCCGTCAGCGTGTAACTCCTTGTGTGTTATTAAGTTAATGTATTGGTAATATTGTTTAGATCACATTCACATGAGGCATAAGTAACTATAGAACGAAATTTTATACCTTCGGCCGCGAGACGCGTCGAGCGCGGCGACCAATTCTCAAAAATAATCCTTATAGCATGATTCATTATTCACGCGCGATGGCTTATTATTAGCGTATTTCATGTATAACTTTAGTGTTTCTATACCGATTTATGTGATTCTTTTTTTATGGAATAGTTAATAATGTTAACTTTTTCAATTAGGGGTGACTGAGATTGTTATAAACGTAAGAGTAGACAAATATAATAATCAGAAAGCTTCGAACTGCTAAGCTATCGGGAGTTACACGTATTATTGTGAGTCAACCATAAAAGATAGACATAAATGCTGTCGTGGGATATTTTTTATATAATTTTAAGGAGAACATTTCCGACATGAAATGATTTCTGTGTAGCTTTAACCATTAAGGTTACTCGCGACGGAAGCTTAAAAAAGGAGTAATTTCTCCCGTTTTCCCAACATTTCCCTTCACTGCTCTGCTCCTATTGATTGTAGCGTGATGAAAAGTATACTATAACCAGCTCAGGAGTATGAAAAATAATTGTACCAAGTTTCGTTAAAATCCGTCGAGTAGTTTTTGTTTCTATAACGGTTATACAGACAGACAGACAAAAAATTTACTGATTGCATTTTTGGCATCAGTATCGATCCCTAATCACCCTCTGATAGTTATTTTGGAAATATATTTCATGTACAGAATTGACCTCTCTACAGATTTATTATAAGTATAGATAGATTTATTTATTTATAGTTAATTAAAACGGTACAACACCAATTACATTAATTACCATAGAAATAGAAATACATTTAAGATAAGAATAGTAATAATTGTGATTGACATTTTAAATTATATAAGATAAAATAAAATTAAAATTGACATGGAACAGGTATTGTATACCTAGCTCAAGAAACAGGGCATCACTAAGACTGTAATTAAAAGAATTAAATATTACATATTTGATCAATTACAAAAACAAAAATTAACTATTACAAGCAATGACGTAATATATCTTTGATTACAAGTGATAATATTTTTGCCATTATTTTAAAACAAATTTTTTATTGTGTTGAAGTATAATGACATCTGTGATTGATTTATAACAAATGTCAACAACCGCATCAGACTGCTATAAAGTGAATTGTTGGAGGTTTTTGTAGTTTTTTACGATCGAGATTATAAAAGTGTTATTTGTCATTTCGTGATTCTTTGATTACTGCATAAGCACTTTTGAAACTAGTATTAAAATCAATACTTACGTTTACGTATTCGGGATTTTCCATATATTGAAGTGACATATTGTAAGTATCTGGATTGCTATAAACATTTTTTAGGTATGATCTACAAGCTCCGTATGACTGCAATATAATTAAAACATTATGTTTTAAAAATTGTCTCATAGTAGGTGCACACCTGATGAGATGTGAGTTTTAAAATTACCTTATCAATTTGAATTTTTGCAAGAGCGACTGCTGAAAATTAGCTCTCGGGCTCGATTTACGGGTCGGACAAAATAGCTATTGGGTTTATCTATAAGAAATTTCTCAATAGTAGACCGGAGTTTGAAAGTTAGCGGTGTGACCCCCCCGTCCCTTGGAAAACACGTTGAGCCGTTAGTTAGTCCCGGAAGTTATATGGACATCTTTGACTGTCATTAGGGGTAGTCAGAAAGAAATCAGAAAATCTGAAACTGGTCTGGCTAAGGGGATCAATCCCTTTCTGGAAATAGAAAAATTGTTGCATCGTTACGACCGACGTTCTCGAGAATTGTCGCTCAAGTCGATGAGCCATGTGACCAGAACTCGGAGAAAAGCAGTTATTACTACCCGCATTCTATTTGATAGGGAGGCGGTTTGCTTGCTTACTTTAACACAAAAAAATCTTAAAAGTACTTTTTCTAAGTTAATAAAGCTATCTAACATTCGTCAAGCCCTCTTGTATTTGTGGTAACTCTCAGTATCTACTAGGTGCACAGCGCACATATATTGTAATGTAAAATCAATAACTACAATAAATTTTGTAAGTAAAATGTAGAAAAATAATGCTGCTTACTTACATTCCCTGTGCTGACATTAGTTTTAGCCTTCTCTATTAACAAGTCTTTATGCCCAAGTCCTTCAATTAAAGCTTCCGCAGAGACCTCACCACGAGGCCCAAACGTAGGGCGAAAAGAATACTCTCCCTCATGAAGGTAATTATATATCTCTGGCAGAGCATCTCTTAACCTGCTGCCAAACCTAAACATTTCCTGATAACCTTCATTCACAATTTTATTCGGCTCATCAATAAAACTTTTTTCAATTTGCCATTCTCGAAGATTATCAATATCTTGAGCGCATAGTGAGCTGTTGCTATTGTCATAACTCGATATAATATGGTCTTTGAACTCAAGGACCACCTTTATATCTTTCAAAAATGTTGAACCTGGGTTCTTTTTTCCGTGCCTTAGTATGGTCCAAACACTGATTGGGTTGCATCCTGAAGAAAAATAATGATGTCAATTTAGGTGAATTCATGTTATTATTGCTAGCCTGAATGGTCCTACTGCTGGGTAAAATCGTTCCTTCATTTCTTCCTTTGGACCTGGTTTTGTGACACTCTTTGTCATTGGCTAAGTCATATCTCACATATCTAAGTCATATAAGCACTTGCGGCATACATGTCTAGCCATGTTCCATTTAAGCTGTGTAGCATTCCGAGCTATATTCACGATTTTTGTTTTGCAGCGCAGTATTGTGCTTCTAACGCGATCATATTCATTTAAAACCAAGCGAACTGCACTTATAGCTAGTTGATGGACATTGAGCAGTCGAATTTTCATACTAGTCAATTTCCAGCCCTTCATGTATCTCCATACCAAAAATCACCTCGATCTGATATTTTTGACGTGAATGGAGAACAAGCAAACAAACACACTTTTGCATTTATAATATTAGTCATGTCTTTCATCAAAACATTTAATGCGTGATGCATGGTCACATAATCCTTCTAAACATCACAAAAGCCTTTAAATTAAGGTATTAACAACTTACCTTCGGGTTTTACGATCGGATCCCTTATGTCACCTCTAACATTTTCATACGAAGTTTTACTTGAAAAATAGTTGTATTTACATTCAGAATTCCAATAGCAGTGTATTGACATAACATTTTTTATAACCAAGCTAGCGAGCACTGGTAACGAAAATAATATATTCATTCTTTGTTATTAACGGACGATCAAGATATACGATTAATCACATAGGTAAGTGCATAAATAACACATAACACACATTACACTAATAATTGATTGAATTGATTACCGTTGTATGTATTTAATAATATACTCGTATTTATCTGACGGAAATATTAAGGGCACAGCAGCAAAAGAGCGAACGGTTAGACAGATAAGAGCCCTGCGGCGATCGCGTGCCGAGCCGTGAGTCAATCGACTAGCGTAATGCTACCAATATTTACAAAATAAAACATAATAAAAACGATTTACCTCTATGCCTTTTTCAGATTTTACACATTTTTTAAATTTATAATTTACCGTCGTTATTAAGCTGTTCGCGACAAGCATCACCATCACACAGTGAAAACAAAGTGATAGATAGTTTAATAGACAGTGTTTTATTTAACGTGAAATATTTATGTAATTTGTAAATAATTAGCATACCTATCTATATCGTTCTTAAATAGCTTAGTGTTCTAAAGAGTACTTAGAATCTGTTTAGTATGAAAACCGTAAGTACAGTGCACTTTTCAACCTCTTTTAAGTGGGCTAATAGTCATTACTTAGTTTAATTTTATAGTTATTTTATAGTATACCTAGATAGCCTAGATGAAGACCTAGGTCTATACCTAATTTTCATAGACTAAGGCAAAAATTCTCGAGAACGCGCGAGGATTCCCCGGCAGACGCGCGACCTTTTTTGGCTCCTATTTAGTTTGTATGTTATACAATTGACATAAAGTTCATTATGCTATGTGCAATTTCGTTGCAAAAAGTCGCTTCTATTCCATTCCACGGCGGTGTAAATTGAGCCATAACTTTACAGAAAACCCACTTAATTCATGTTGTAAGATGTTTTGTACGCTCTTTTTGTAGTTAAATAAAGTAGTTTCTTCATAGTTTCTTCTTTCTTTTATTTATCAGGATCTATATCTCTGAAACAGATAGACACATTTATAAAAACACTAGATTTCACTAGACCACTAGATAGGCTACATAGTTCATATTACACCCTCACACTCACTGTAGTAGTTCCTGAAATAATAGACTGTGAAATCGCAACATAGTACAATTTTTATAGAGTCGCACATTTACACACTCATAATTTTTCAGCCACATTAGATACATACACGGCTAGGGTTTCAGGAGGTAGGTAATTTTATGAGAAATGTAATAATAGGTCACGTGTCATAGTTTGTTATTTTTTAAATTTATGGTCCAAGCTATTGTACATAATGATCTCATAAAAATAAAGACTGATTTCGGTAAGCGATTTGCGGCCCTCGTTACGGTAAAGTTTCGTTGGATTTAAGCGAGCAAGGTTCTCTATTAACTTCATAGTTATCAGTGCGGAAAAATGTAATACTTCTAAGTGGAACCTTAAGAAGCCTTAGAAACCTGAAGAGTCACGCAAGTCGCTTCCTGAAAAGTTATGAAGACTATTAGTGTGTGTGATTTATTTCGTCAAGAAACACCGTCCTTTGTTGCCGCCAAACATAGCCGTCGCGTAGTTTTGCAGAAACCCTGAATCTATAGGTGTAGGACGTCAGCACCACTAGGACATGCCTGAAACGCAAGAGTGAATGAGCGTTTTCTTCAGACGCTTACCATCAGGTGTGCTAGAGAGCGGGCTCATCTAAACTCATATTATAAAGAGGAAAGATTTATATTTTTAAATATTTGTAACGAATAAGCTGAAAAGTTGCTGGACTGGTTTCAAAAATACTTTCACCATTAGAATGTTACGTTATCACTGTGTGATAACATTTGTGAGGCTACATTTTTTTCTGATCGAAACTTTTGCTCACAAGCAAAGTCACGGGCAGAAGCTAGTCCGAATTAAAATAAAAAAGGATGAAATTAAGTAACTACTTATATCAAAATGTGTGTAAATCTTAGGTAATATAAGATATTCCGCATTCAAATCCGACCCTTATAATTCCCTCAGGAAATGAATTTCAAATTATTCATCATCATTACATGTACTTGAATCACAGCTGAGCACCGTAGTTATTCTTTACGGTGTGTCAAAAACGTTCCCACCATGTACTTGCTGAGACACCGACCTTCCTCCGAGGGAGAGACTAGGCCTTCATAACCGCTGTAACCCATTACTCACGGATTGGATGACCTGAAGAACTCAACTACCAAGTAATTCTAGAAAGAGAGAAAAGACACTAGAAAAATATGTTTTGCTCATTCCAACACAAAACTTCTCAAACCACAGTAACTAGCTCTTTTTTCCACTGACACCTGCATAATATAATAATATGTAGGACCTCTACAAGGCCAGCGCTAAGTGCTCATCCAGAGATAAGTTGAGGGAGTGGGCTGCATCACACCGCGAGTTGTTGGAGCGAGCACATGATTTTTCAATGGTAACAATGGACGAAGATTTATTCATGTTTCATGCATCATTATCATTATCAATATTGCGCAAACTGAATATAAATATATAGATATAGGACTGGTTAATTATATACACATTAAGCTTCTATCTAGACCTGAAAATTTATCAAATATACTCAAAATAAGAAAAAAACTTATGCAGACCAATAAAAAATAAATATACCACATAATTATAAGGTTGGGGAAAAAGTCGTTTCGCATTATAGTATGTATGAACTTGTAATAAAATCTCTTTGGCTATACTATTTGTGTCTGCCTGGTTTTGGTATCATTGAAAGTTTAAATTTTAAAGAACATAATTCCAAATTCAAATTAGGAAAATGTGTGATTTTCATTTGTTTTTCGTACTGTCAAGATGAGTGAATCTAATGACGAAATTCGATACATTTTAAAATTTTACTGCAAAAAAGATAAACATGCAAAGCAAGCCGCGAAAAAAAAATGCGATGTTTATGGACCTAGTGTAGTGTCTGTCAGAGTAGCACAAATTTGTTTTTCACTCCGGAAATTTTTATGTCAAAGATGCACGTCGCTCTGGTCGCCCTATTACGGAAAAAATGGATGCCATTTTTGAAAAAGTGGAGCAAGATCGGCATATCAGTAGTTACGACGTAGCTGAAGAACTGGGAATTGACCACAAAACAGATTTGACGCATTTGAAAAAAACTGGTTACACAAAAACTCGATATTTAGGTACCTCACAAGCTCACTGAAAGAAACCTAATGCACCGTGTACTCATTTGTGATTCTTTATTACGACGTAATGAAACCGAACCATTTTTGAAGAAGCTGATAACTGGTGATGAAAAGTGGATCATGTACGACAAGAACGTTCGAAAAAGGTCATGGTCAAAGGCCGGTCAGGCTTCACAGACTGTGGCGAAACCCAGGTTAACTCGCAACTAGGTGATGCTGTGTGTGTGGTGGGATTGGAAGGGCATTATTCATTATGAGCTGTTACCACCAGGCAGGACCATCGATTCTGAACTCTACTGCGAACAACTGATGAGAAGTTGAAAGAAAGCGGCCGGAATTAATCAACAGAAGGGGTGTGGTTTTTCATCATGATAACGCTAGACCTCACACATCTTTAGCCACTCAGCAAAAATTAAGAGAGTTTGGCTGGGAGGTGTTAATGCATCCGCCGTATAGTCCTGACCTTGCACCTTCAGATTTCCACCTGTTTCGGTCTCTTCAGAATTCTTTAGGCAGTGTCAGGTTAACATCACGAGAGGACTGCCAAAATCACTTGTCGCGGTATTTTGATCAGAAGTCCCAAAATTTCTATAGCAATGGGATCATGTCCCTACCTACAAGATGGCAAAAAGTTATCGAACAAAATGGTACCTACATACTTTAGTTAAATGTAAATAAACTATAATAAAAAATGTTTTGAATTTTGAATGCTTAAAAAATGCGAAGACCCTTTTTCTCCAACCTATTATTATAATGATTTCATTTTAAATTTTAAATCTAGGCCTTTTGTTCTGAATGAAATGCAGTCACCTCCTACAGGCATGGGGGGTAGCGGGCCGATCTCCGGTCACCGTAGGCGCGGACTTGCAGAAGGCGAGCAGCGGTAGTTCACCGGTCGGAAAGGACAAGGCCCGGGTCACGTCGTCTTTCACGCACGCTTCAAACACTCAGTAGCATTGACGGGACCCGACAAAGAAATGGCTTTGTCGGGTCCCGCATTACCGCAACCCCGGCTGGCAATGGCCAATGCAGTAATATTCTAACGAGATACCGCGGCCCCAGAATGTAAGGGCAAGTGAAGGAACAGGGTGGATTTTTAGTCAGTAGAAGTCTGACACTCCGCTCCAACTAGAGCGCGAAGAACCATTTGATGACCTTCCCGTTGAAAAAAAAAGAAATTTTGTGTTGGCCGCAACGAGCGGATAGAAACATTTACATTTAAAAAATAAGCACAAGTATCTCCCGTGTAGTTGGAAAAGAGGCAAATGTAGATTTAGGTGTGCCTACTGGATCGGTCTACGGTCCTGTAGGATATACAATGCATGTGAACAGTGTGTCAAACGTTGTACATAAGTGTAAGGTGTTCATGTACGCTGACGATATGTGTTTGGTTTATGCATCCAAGGACATAGCCGAGATTCAAAAGTGTATACAATTAGATTTTGAAAATATTAGCAGATGGGCACATGACAATGGCATTATATTAAATCTTACAAAAACAAAATGTATGCATATACACTCGCCATATAACCAAAAGGCTAAATCTATAAATAAGGAAGATCTCACAGTGATAGGGCATACATACGAATGTTTACATCGAAATAAATGTAATTGTAGCTGCACAAAATTGGAGTTTGCAGAAAAATTTAAATATTTAGGTCTAACAATAGCCAAGAACTACTGGAAAATACATGTAAATGATATTTGTAATAGGCTAAGATCAGTATTAAGTAAGTTTTACCAATTAAAAAATGTACTAAATAAACAAATATTAAGAATAGTTTACTTCGCACGTGCCGACTCGCTAATGAGTTATGGACTCCTTGTTTACGGGCGAACCTTTAGAGCATATTTAAATGACATTAAAGACATACAAATAAGACTGCTACAGTACCTCATTAGTAAAAATGTTAAAGATAAGTGCAACAAAGAATATAATAAGTTATTTCCTATTTGTAAAATTGTATCAATAGATAAAAAAAGTAGATTATTTGGTAGGACTGAAATATTATTATAACGATGAACACAAAGTTAATGTTAAAAACAAGTACAATACACGTAGGGTTTGAGAAAATAAACAAGTTCAATCCAAGATAACTAATTATTACGGTAAGAGGACATCTAAGTATTTGGTACCTCATGTATTTAACAAAATAGAGTTATTAAGAGAAAAAAAAAATAATAAGTAAAGGAACACTAAAGAAGAAACTAAAAAATATATTGGAATGCTAATCGTATATTTAGGTAATTAACACATTGTTACTGTGAGATTATAGATATAGGATTGTATTGCAACATATTGTGTAGAAGTAATTGGAATGGTTCATTAAGGTTAATGTATAAAGAGCGCCTCTCGCCATCAAACGTAAAAGTTTGGCGAGTTTAGAATTAAGTGATACCTCTGTATGTAAATAAATTAACTAAATAAATTAAAAAAAAAAATCACTGCTTATATTGTCGCCACCATGTAAGCCCTTCACTCGGTTTAAGTCTCAGAACCGCAATCACTTACTTTAGTTTGAAAAATGCTCATTGCCTATCTACATAGATTGATTGAATACAACTATACAATAAACTACCGCAACCATAACTTTATTCGAAAACAGTGAATGCCTGTTTGCGTGATTGTTAGACTGCGTTTCCACCAGAGATGTGCGAGGATGCGTAGCGAGGGATGTATTTGTAAAGAACCAATAGAATCGCTTCATTTACCTCGCCTCGGTCAGCACAGCTCTGGTGGAAACGGCTCAGCGGAGCTAGATTTTTGCGCATACAAAACAAGCAAGGGATGTGTGCGAGGAATGCGCATTTTCACAGCTCCGCTACACATCCTCGTAGGCACATTTTCATAGCACAGCTTTGGTGGAAACGCCCACACATTTTCACAGCACAGCTAGACATCCTCGCACGACACATTTCCATCGCACATCTCTGGTGGAAACGCAGCCTTATTCTACAAATGTCATTTAATGTTCATATCTAGAACTAAGTTTAGCAAATCCTTATCTGTGAGACCATTAACCGTAATACATACATTTACCCTCTAACATTTTATTTACGATGAAATTTTAAAGCCATGGCACTGAATATTAATTAATTCAAATATATATTATTATATTTCCTAACCAGGAAATTAATACACCTTATTATTTTGGTAAAATAAAATCTATCCGCAAAAAAAACAGTATCTACATATACCTATTAAGAAATAGCGACAACTTCAGCAGCATCTTAAAATTATTTTCGAGTACAAATCATTTCTTTGCAATGGTCCTCCGTTTTAAATATAATAATCTCTCTTAGCACACCATTAACAAGACATAAACTATATCCTACATATTAATTCTATGAATGAAACTACCAGAAATATGTGAACCGCAACCAAAAAATTAAGTTGACTAATTCAGATTTCACAGTCTAAATATGTATTTACTGTATAGAGCGCATATGTATTAATTTTCGTTTAACTTAAAAACAATTTGACAAGGTAATTGTAGATATTGTTTATGAAGAGTTTGAAAACCGTTTGATCTGTAAAACTATCAAACAACTAGGAGTAGATGTACTGTAATTTCAGTGTACGAAATAGTATATCTTTAGACCAAAAGGAGACCAACTAAATGCAAACAAAACTTTCCAGACTAATGAACTATCTTAATTATTTTGAGATAGTTGATGATGATATTGATCCTTCTGAACATAGTCAAACTTTGTGTCTTGTCTTTACAATGCTGCAACACAGATGTAAAACACCACTTAATACTCACTTGTTTAGAAGTACTATTGGATTAGAGGACATAAATGACAATGTACTACTTCTCTATTTTCGATCACGTTTCCACAGTGAGCCAGTTAAGGGGATTTCATCCTTGAATGATTGATTTTAAGTTATATTCACCATAATAACATAAGTGATATAAGCTGTAATACATATAATTTGTCAATAAAAGATCGCTTTTAGCGATAAGACCGCCCATTGTGTTTACCCTTTTAGTTCTTAACTTTTCGATTTTTTCATCCAAGATTATTTTTATCAGGCAATCCAAAAACTTCTAAGTTCTGAGTTCGAACCCAGGCAACCATATTTATTTGTGTAATTTTAATCACGACCACTGCTCCAAAAAATGGTGAAGAATAAAATCGTAAGGGAAATCTTAGGACTGAAAATCCGGTGGCAGACTGTCTACCTGAGTGAGAACGTTCTAGGATTTATGTTATTAATGCGTTCTATTTTATTTTATTTTTAGTTTTTAGGTTTTATCTGTTAGTGCTGCGCACTTCTTTAAGTGCAAAATTCACAACGTTTAAAATTGTATAAAATTGCTATTCGTATAAGTTATGTAGCGAATAAGTCGTTGAAGTGCCATAAATAAATCTTTTCTAACTCGGCCAGAGTAATCTTAACAAATATTTTGTTTATGGGTGTTCCGTAACTTCTTCTGTCGTTATGTCTCAGGACAGCTATAGGCTCCAAGGTGTACAAATCTCTGCTCGTAAACGTAACAACCTAGATGTACTAAAATGTAATGTTTCAATCTGATAAAAGGTAATCCCTACCACCAATCCTAAAATCGGAACAAACATCCTTAAAGTTCACAGAAATGTTAATGATACGAAAACAACCAATGGATAGACCATTATTAGAGCAAGATATTCTCACGATTTTACATATATTGCTGGATTTATTTTTATATATTGATAGGTATTTATAACATCCGTTATAGGGCTTGAAGAAACGAGTGTTTTCATTAAATAGCATATAAATACGTTTTGAAAGTTTTCAAAATGAGGATGAATGTTAGTCATAGAACAACAAAATCAGTTAGGTTGTACGGTCAATTGCTTATCATTAAACCCATCAGTAAAACCCTTAGCGCGGTTATCAATCCATTGTTCAAGAGCCAGATATATCAGTTAATTATCTTTTCAAGTTATTACAATAGTTTTCGTGGAGCTTGTTTCAGTCTGTACTTTTATTTCCTTAGTAAATTTAATATATTTTAAAATGGTATCCATTTTAACCTGCCAAAACTGCAAATATTCGATAACGCAAGCAACCTCTTGAATAGCGAGATACGACGTAATATTTGAATTTCAAAACTAATCTGAAGAGCTTTTCAAAGTTAATACTATTTTTTTCATCATATATTATATAACCATGAATTACAAGTTTAGATTTTGAGGAAAAAAAATTTAAACGTAGATTTTCACAATGTCACGTTTGAAATAAATTTAACTGTTGCATATTTAATGTTGCTTTCTTATCGTTGACTCTTACTCACATAATAATATTGTCCCTCTACAACGCAAGAGTTGTTTTAACTGTCAGCAAATTTATGGAAAAATGAAACACTGCAGTTATTATTTTTGTGTACTAAGTTATGTTCTAACTTAGTACACAAAAATAATCCGTAGTATACCCTCATTTTAATGCTCGCCTGACTACTTCAAATTTTAATTTGGTTTTTGCTATTGGATTGTATGAAAACGAGTCAACAACCTGTGGCTATGATAAACATGGTAACCACAGCTTATAACTAGCTGTTCCTCGCGGTTTCGTACGGAGATTAATTTCGTTGATGGGCAGTGGATTGAAACCCTCTACATGTCAAAGATCCATCACAATATTATCCATGGATTAAGAACGAGTACAGGGCAAATATACAAGTATTTATTTTGATTAAATGCAAAGATAGGTTTGGTCGGAAAACTTTCGACTCTAAGTATTATACTGTCTTTTAATACCCTTTTTTTCTGCAGAACGTGACGTAGTTTTGATTCTTCTTTCACTATGAAAGATGATGAAATAACTGGCCAAAAAAAAAAAACTAGAAAAGAACCTTATCTCATGTCCAACTGTAATGTATGTGATGTTTTACTTAAAAGAATTCGTAAGTGCATCGAGTACTCAGTGAGTTACTATAGTAATCTAAACTCAGTACCTGTATGGAGCCTGAGCCTGAGCTGAACACAAATAGTAGGTGCTAACACTCCGAAAACCATGGGAGTAAGTATAAGCCCCTACTTTCGCTCCCTAGGAAGGTATGGGTGCCAGCTCAACAGAATACACACGAACAGGAAGTGCACAGAGCAACGATTTCTGAAACGAACGATGACTAAGTGCGGTTGGCAAGTGTCACCGGCGTGCAAATGTGGAGCTTCAGTGCAAGACGTTGGGACACATCACTCTGGATTCAGAATTTGTTTGTTAACATAACATTATAATTTAATTTATACATAGAACGACTGAAAATGCCATACGAATACACAAATAAATACCTACGTCTTATATATTGTATATACAACGAAACTACCTACTAAAACTTTTATTTTACCACAATTAAATTGCAACACTATTTAGACCATAGCTATATTAGTTGATACCATTATTATGATACCAATTGTGATAGCTGGAGCCGGATGATGCTAAAATAAAGAATAATTGAACTTAAACTAATATAATATAGTATACAACGTGTAATTTAAAGGGTATATACATACCAAGTGCATGGCTTCTTTGGATGATAACAAACGATGTGGCAAGGGTTTTGTAATCCTAAGTCTACGTGTGTAGAATTTATTACAAATTCCAATACACAGATACCAGAGACCGAATTTTTCAAATTAAGAAGAACAAAAAAAAGTATCGTGTTATTGGCAAGTGACGTGGAAAGTTATTGACCCTCGTAGTGATGTGATACGTTTGTTATGATTGGTATTCAAGAAATATATGAAACCAATAACTTGGTATCAATTCTTTGAATTAGTTGTTTTGTGCAGAAAATGTACATAGAGACTCCATACCAGATGTTGTCTTCAGCCTTTTTGGATAGATATGGGGTTTCCGTTACACGTTGTATAAATTACACTAAATTAAATTAATATACATGATAATTAATAACTCGATGGTTGTACCAATCATGCCTGAGATCGTGGAAGGCACCGTCCCAAAACGATCACACGCTTTCAAAATGGTCGGCGTCTAGTATAAGATATCGCGCGACAGTCAGTAGTCCGAGAATTACTTAGTATTGCAGTATTTAAATTGTCCTGACCAAGGCGGCTAATTGCATAATTTATTGATTAGCCATTTGCCTAGGAGATATTATAGTGCACAAGGATGTGCACAGATACAGGGGCACTCTGTTTCTAAATTGTCTGATGGGGCGGCGATCCGACATGACCAGAGAGAAATTAGGCGCAGGAACAACGGCTTAACGTACTTTGCGAGGCACGGGGTTACCGCACCACCAACTTCCGAACTCCGGGCAACTGACCTTTTTTTTTTTTTTTTTTTTTAAGTTGCAAATTCGTCAAATAAGACCTCCCACCCCGGGCAGGGTGGGAGGGACTGTCAGACTTTTACTGACTAAAATCCACGGTGTTCCTTCAATAACCCTTTACGTACCGGGGTCACGGTAATTGGATAAGTCCCACGACCCCGGGGCTACTGAGCTACAGAGAAATTTCTTACAGATAAACCCGATAGCACTTTTTTGTCCAACCCGGGAATCAAACCCAAGATCTCTTGCTCAGCAGTCGAGTTTGCGATCACTAGGCCACTGAGGCAGATATTGTAGTATAAGCGTGCCTTTGTCACAGCAATATGTAACAAGCGTTTCTTTGTTAAATCGACATATAACATACCTACACTATCCAAAATAAAACTTATCGGCTTAGTTAAACAACAATAACATAATAAATAAGTAAAGTTAAAAGGGTAGCCGTACCAACCCTGCAAACTATAGACCAATTAAGTTATAGAGAGGGTACTCAACAGTAAGTTGCTGGCATACCTTGAAGACAATGAAATGAGCTCCTCAGTGAACACCAGTATAGCTTCCGCCGTGGTCGGTCGACCGGAGATCTACTTGAGTATGTTACGCACTGCTGGGGCGAGGCCATTGAGAAACACGGCGAAGCCCTTGCCATGTCTCTCGACATCTCAAAAGCCTTTGATAGGGTCTGGCACGCTAGTCTGCTGAGCAAGCTTCGTAGATACGGTGTCCCTGCCAGCTTATGCAACTCGATTTATGACTTTTTGAGTGAACGGTCGATCCGAGTGGTTATCGATGGCTGCGTATCGGATCTTATGGCTATTAGTGTTCCTCAGAGTCTGTTCTCTCTGCGACACTATTTTTGCTTCGTATCAATGACCTGCTTCAGCTGGGAGCTATTGGGTACGCAGATGACCGCACAGTCTCAGAGAGATACTTGTCCAGTGATAGAGCTGGTAGGGACGAAATAGCCACTCTTAGAAAGGCCATGGTAGAGCGAATGAATTTGACCTTAAATCTCGTTTCCCAATGGGGTGATAACAATCTGCTCAAATTCAACGCTTTAAAACACAGGCTTATCTTTTCTCCGCTAAAAAGAGCCAACTTGAATGGTCCCCTACTTTCAGAGGTGCATCTTTATCTATTACCGACCACCTGGAGCTCTTGGGCATGGAGTTGACGTCTGACCTCAACTTCGGCTCAACCATTGAGTCTAAAGCTCAGACTGCAGCCAAAAAGCTGGGCATCCTACAGAAAGTGAGGCGATACTTCACACTTGGACAGCTTTTGAATTTATATAAAGCACAGGTTCGTTCCTGTATGGAGTATTGCAGTCACTTGTGGGATAGCTCAGCCAAATACCAGCTAGCTACTCTTGACTCGGTCGAACACAGAGCTAAGAGGCTCATAGGGGACGAGGTTCTGGCAGGCAAGCTTCACAGTCTGGCTCACCAGTGAAACGTTGCTTGCCTGTCTATCTTCTACAGATTATACTTTGGAGAATGTGCGCAGGAGCTCCACCACCTAATCCCTTCATCCCCCTTTTACTACCGGTCTACCAAACGTACCGTAGGATACCATCCACACTTGGTCGATATACCGCCTTGTCGTACTAAGCGCTTTTCTTCAACATTTATTGTGCGCACGGCCAAGGTATGGAACTCTGTGCCGGCTTCTGTGTTCCCTGCCACATATGACTCGTCATCCTTTAAAGCAAGAGTGAATAGGCATTTTCTGGGCTCGCTCATTCAATCGTAGACCTCACCTTACACTTACCATCAGGTGTGATCGAGGTCAAGAGCGGGCTCATTCGTAATAAAAAAAAGTTATTTACAAAAAGTAAACTAAGATGCCTCACTTACTTTTATCTCCTCACTTTTTTAATTTTATTAATGGTTATTTTATTATTGCTGTCTGTCATCAGTAATTTGAAGTAAAAAAAGAGAATCAATATTTTTGTTCGTCTTTTTCTAAACAAGTTAATAAAAAAATTTTTTTTGCAAAATATAGAACCGGCTTCCATATCAAAACACTACAAAGCCAAAAATAAGTTTAATTTCGGAAGTCGGTGTTATTGGTTTTGGATTTTCTTTTTTTTTTCACACCGCTTTCCGAAATTAAAGTTATTTTTGGCTTTGTAGTGTTTTGATATGGAAGTCAGTACTATGTTTTGCAAAAAAAATTTTTACACGCTTTTTAGTGGGTCGGTTTGTAATTTATCTAGTTACAAAAGCCAAAATGTCAGCTACTTATCACCTTTTACAAAATATTGCTTTTCCCGGTGCAGAGCCGTTAATTTTTGAGGAGTTCTCCTGGTACATCACCATCAGCTCTACATCACCATATGTATTGTGACGAGCATAAAGTGTTTAACATTCGTACTCAAGCGAATCGCAAACCACGAAATACTTATTATTGAGGAGTTTCAGTGGCCATCTGTGGTCTTCATCATCAGTTCAACTTCCCCAAATGGTACTTTTCGGAAGCAATTGCTCAAGGTACTATAAGAAATACCCAAAACGCTATAGGCGTGCCTATAATATTTGAAGAGATCTCTCGATTTTTCCAGGATCCCATCATCAGATCCTGATTTCGTAACAATGGGACTAACTAGAAAGTATACCCATTCAAAGGCAAAAAAAAATTTTTAAATCGGTCCAGCCATCTCAGAGTTATGAGGTAACACACATAAAAAAAAAGTTCAAGACGAATTGAGAACCTCCTTTTTTTGAAGTCGGTTAATAACACTTAAGTCAGCTTATACCTACGAAAAGATTTTTCTTTTTGAAGCGCGTACTACAGCCATCTAGCAGGGGCAGCTCACCGTTCGATAAGGACCAGGCCCGGTGCGGCGGCGCGTCATATTCCACGCGCGCCTCAAGAGCAGTCAGCAGCATTGACGGTTTAGCAGGAACTTTGTAACGAGATACAGCAGCACCGAAATGTAAGGACAACTGAACAAACAGGGTGGGGTTTTAGTCGGTTCAAGTCTAATACTCTCTTAAGGAGTCGTTTAAGCTTATTACCCTAAAAAAGGTGTTGCTTTTTCTGAAGAAAATGTCTGAAAGAAAACATGTGCACTCCTATATACTTACATCAAGTTTGGCAAAAAGCAGACCTGACTAAGTAATAATCTGAGTAATTGTTCTGCTGAGTACTTACTGGGATATATTATACAAGATGGATGGTTTTAATGATCCTTGAAGGGACCCGTTAACTTATATACCGGAAGGATAGTGAAAAACCTACCGTGTTTTTAACTGTTTACTTATTAATAAATTCCATTTACATAACCCATGTCCTCTAAAATATTCTAATTATGACAAAATCTATAACCGTGACAACTGCTTTGGACATAATCATTAAATATTAATCATCATTATTAATTAATTTAGGTACCATTAAACATCATGGTTATAGTAAAATACGTAAGGCTATATCCAACTATATCCAACGAACAACAGATTTCTCAAATCATATCTATCCACAAAAGTCCGTGTTTGTATTAATGAATGGTGACAGCTTCTCTTCAAATTCTTTCCAATTGCATACGCCTTCTTTGCAAATTGCCTGCAATGGTTCTTCGTTCAAATAAAATACAACATTATAGTCGTCAGGCCCCTGGTTGCACCTGTAAAAAACATTGATACATTTCATGTTACTTGGTAACTGTATTAAAACTAGCGACCCGGCTCGGCTTCGCACGGTCTTATTCTGATCATTCACATAAATGTTCAAGACTTAAACCTTTCTCATGAATCACACAATCCATTGGTGAAAATCAATCACATTTTTATATGGCATCTTGCAGGTTGTCAACCTCTGAGGTTGTCGGGTACTTAACCGGACTTGGCTACCTTAATCTTACCAACTAAAGACTATACGCTAAGGGCACAGGTTCCCTGTGGGGTATGGATCTCGGTTTAAGACTAAATAATACAGTCACAAGTACTTGAATAATCTTGTAATATAGTATATTTTTATATTTTTTAATTCCGTTAATCCATGTGACATTTGATATCATTAGATTTAATCTAATTTATGTGCCTGTTTTAATTTTTTAAATTATTATTTTATTATCTTAATTACTATTTTAATTATAATTAATGTTCTTTCTTAATATTTAAATTTGACATCCATATTATTAATGCATTGAATTTGTGATCATTGTATTGTGTGTAACTAACCTAATCTTAAGAACAAAACTAACCTAAACAATTCAATCACATCAATTCAATCAATCAATTAGAAAAAATAATTAATTTTGTACACGTTTAATCCGTTTTCTGTGCATGTGGTGTTAGCCTATAAGTGATTGTTACACTTGTATATGTAAATTTTTCAATCGTATTGTAATGATATGTGTAAACAATTATTGGCTGACCTTAAATAAATAAATAAAAGACGTCGCAGGAAGAAGGCAGCTAGGGACAGGCTGAATCGGATAACTATTTTTATTGGGGACGAATTTAAAGCTCCTCAGCGTCACGGGCTGGCTCTAGCGAGAGTCGTGGTGGGAAATTACGGGAACATTACGGCAAACCGGCGAGGACGGAAGGACGGTCGGTTTTTGTTCTTGTGTATTGTGCTTGTTTGCCTACGGCTCTCTTGGAGCAGGGTTATAGCGTCATCAGGAGTGACTAGAGTATGCCTTCGCGGGCGGCCGACGCGGTGAGCGAATTACTAAGTTTGATTGCAGTTTTAAAGAAATGCTTATAGAGGTGATTCATAAGCTGCTAGATAGTGGGCAACTTGAGATCTACGTGTGAATTCTCATTAGGAACATAACAGGTAGCTCCCGTGACTTTACGGAGGAATCGGTTTTGGTCCACATGAAAATATGTTCAGTAGGTTTTGATTTTATCGCGAACATATAGACAGATAGACGCAACGGGTGAATTTGTTTTATAATATGCAAGGATTACACATGATATGAATATCACATTAATGTCATGGATCTCGTTTGAACAAGGTTAAATTCAAAATTAAATGATGAATTAGCAAAATGTCCTCTAATGCTACTCGAACGTGTTCTAAAATAATTATCAATTAATCCATAAACTAAGAACAAAACTACTGCACGTTAAAAACCTTTTAATAATGAAGGATGAAGATGCTAAATAACCTGAACTGTCAAAAACTAAAGTTACTTTTTCTCTGTGTCGACTGTGATAGAGAAATAAACTTCAAAACGATACTAACCTGTTTAGGACGACTATTAGGTTGGCAGAAAATATAGCTAGTTTGCTACTTCTCCATTTCCGATCGGGCTTTCTATGTGCGCTTGTTAATGGGGCGTCGTCCTTGAATAATTTAAGGGCAGTATACACCATGTCCATCATAGTAGCATGACTAACATAAGTTTTAATCTTTTTCCCATTTCCAGTTTTTGCATCCTGAAAACTTTTTAATAAGTCGGTCAGGGTAATCTGGCCAAATAATTCGCTTATAGGCGATCCGTAACCACTTTTGTAGTAATGCCTCAGGTCAGCTATATACTCCATAGATTTCAAATCCTCGTTCGTGAACAGCGCGCACCATGGACTGAATTTGTTACTAAGGCCCGATGATGTGTAACGGCATAAGTCATATAAAGCCGTAATATTTACATCTGTTAATGGATAATCGATACCAAGTCGTCTTTGAATCCTGTCTTTAGACTACAAAACAAAAACAAAGAAAGTTATAAAATTGCATTTTGTCAACAGCATATTTATGGTATTGTATTGTAGAAAATTGGCTGAAAACTTACAGCAAGAAATTCGGAAGAACTCATGAATTTCATTGATTCCTCATAAATTTTTGGGTCATTCCTCAAATCGATGAATTTTTTACATGTTTCATATGGCTGGAAAATAAATTATAATTATTTTTTGTAAAATGTACCGAAGCAGCAATGGAAAATATGGAAATACGAAATAGAAGTGGTTTTCTCAAAATATTACAAAACATCACTTACAGCTAATATATCGAAGTCTGGCCTAGATGGTTGAATAGATAATTGACTATCTTGAAGGCCTTCGACGAATGCCTTCATACTATCAGCCATCCACTGTTGCGGCGCAGCACGAAACTCATAATCATTTTTCTCAAGTTTTGCCAATAATTTAGGGAATGCCTGCTTTAATCTCCGTCCAATGCCCTCAGATTCCAGATAACCCTCTTTGGTAAGTTGAAAAGAATTGTCGAATATTTCTTTATCCACTTGCCATTTATTTAAATTTTCAATGTCTTGCGCGCAAAGAGAACAGTTTCCTCTCTCGTAACTAGATGCGATGTAATCTTTTACGGCTAAAGCTTCCTTCATGCGCTTCCCAAAATCAGGACCAGGATTTCTCTGGCCATGTCTAACTAAACTCCAAATGCTGACTGGTTCACAACCTGAGGAGATATACTTCTTAATTTCTAGACCACTTTGATAATTATCTAAGAAGGTAAGTTATTAATTGATTTAGGTAACCATAGAAAAACTAAAGTAAAATATTTGAAGCGTCTAACGGGGTTGCTTCTATTTGACTTTGATCTCTCAAACATTGGGAGCCTCAGGGTACCGGGTTAATAAATGTCATAGAAAAACTGCTTGTTTCACTAAGATTCCGCAAAACTAATGTTCCAAATTAAGTAGTTTGTTTTTACATTTTTGTTGTCAGTTATTTTTAATCGTTAGTAAAAAGGTTATCAAGGTTACCTTCGCGTCGCAAAAAAGAGTACATTAAATATAAAATATTAGCTCTACCATACGCATCTCTGATCAGCACTTGAACAATTGATAATTTACATACATACGTATTTAAGCACTATCTGGTTACGTAAATTGAAATTTTTTGATATGTGAAAATAACAAACGATAAAAATTGAATAAATAAACGAATATGCTAAAGGTTTACATAGTGCTAGATTATTTTTTCGGCCTGTTTACTTGCAACATCACACATATTTGTGTAGTTTTAAAGTTCAAGGTCATTTAACTAATTAAAAAATAGATCGGAATTAGGGCATATGGCCTCGTTTAACTCGTAATAGAGTATAGCTTGCATATATTTAGTAAACAGGTAGTAATTAAAATGGTTTTACTTACCAGTAAGCTTGACTAGGGAATCTCTTATGTCACCCCTTACTAAAGTATAAGGGGTTTTATTCGAGAAATACTTATATGGGCAGCCGGTGTTCCAAAAACAGAAAGTCGCCGTCACAATTTGTACAGAACATAGTGCAAATAACACTAAAATGATTTTCATTGTGATATTTATTTTGTCTAATCTTGTATTTGTCCAGGCTTGTGTTCAGATGTTGACTAAAGCTAAGCGTCGACTAAACTAATATATTTGATATAGCGTTACTTTGCAATACCGGTTGCTTAATTTTTATTTATTATGTATTCGATTTGTTTACGGCATCGATGATACAGGTGGCTTCAGTTTTAGCGTTTGAGATGCATGAATCATTTATGTTACCTTTAAAGTATGATAAGTAGGTTTGTAGGTTGATAAATTCTTGAAACAAATGCTCTTGAGATATATTTTCGGAACAAATGTATGTATGACTTACAAATATTTGATCCGGGTATTTGATCTTGTAAGTTTAAATGTTTGCAAATGCACCCACGATATTGGAGAAATTCCTAGTGTCGGGTAACGTTTTTTTTTTTTGTAATACTTTAACATGCATAACATTAGTAATATTTTATTAAAAAGGAATATTTGCAACATATCTTATTTTTTGGTGGAAAAATCATCAAATGACTCCTCTGTTGGAGTGGAAGGGAGTGTCAGACTTCTACTGACTAAAAAGCCACTCTGTTCCTTCAGGTGCCCTTATGATCCTGAGCTGTGGTTTCTAATTATTACATTCCTACAACCCCGGATTTGTAGCATATCTAGCTTTGCTTGGCTTATTGTTAAACTAGTACTCACGCGGGGATTCGCTCCCGTGGATTTTATCACGGTAAAAAAAAACTCTCCAGTCGCGTAAAAAGTAGCCTATAACCTTCATCGAGCTTCAAGCTACTTCCATACCAAATTGCGTCCAAATCCACCCAGTACTTTTGAAGATTAGCGCGTTCAAGCAAACAAACAAACTTTTCCGCTTTATAATATTAAAGTATAGATTAAGCCATTGGATTAAAATAGAAAATGCTCCTTACTTTGGTATTGTACGTTTCCATTCGAACTCCTTAAAGTTCTAGTTGAGCTACGCGATAAATGACAAAAATGCTTGCCCTGTTTAGACGGGCTTGCTCAAATCTGTGTATCCTCAAAAGAGCACCACAAGCTACATGGTTTTCATATCCTTTGGTCAGTACTTCTTGGATTGGATTCGTATGAACTTTAAAAAAGAGATTGACACTTGAGTTTATTTCGGTGTTTCTTCTCAGGATAGTCAGTTAAATAATATAAATTAATAGTTTTAAAAACCAAAAACACGCTTTTAAGACTAATGAAATAAACATTTCTAATTTCTGCTCATTAAGCAGAAATTAGAAATGTTTCCTAGTAGGCAGTCCAAGGTTCCATCAGCCACCTTCCAATTCCATCGTCAGACCAGCTCGATGGTACCATAATATTGTATTGTCGTCTAATCTACACATAATTGACAAGTTTCATGATGATACAACAATTAAAAGTACGTTTAATTCAGATTCTTAGATTTTATTGCATATTTAGATCGTTACAGATCGACCTAATAATAAATCTATGGATTACACGGCAATTCAAAAAGGTTAAGAAAACCGATAACGGATTTTCTTTAGGTTTGTTATAACCTTGAAACCTGATCGTGTTCAAAGTCCGTTACGTGGCCTTTCTCACAAGTGCAAACACGACTATGATATTATATTCCATCATGCAATGCCAGTGCCTATCTTCCGGCTTCATCATCAGACCTTGAAACCTAATCGTGGTCAAAGTTCATTACAAGACTTTTCTAAGAAATCCAAAATAACTAAGATACGATTTTCCATCATGAAGTTCCAGTTCATATCTTCCGGCTTCATAATCAGATCAGTTTGACAGTACCATATTATTGTATTGTCATGAGAACTACATACAGCTGCCAATTTTCATTACGCTACGACCCTTGGAAGATGGTTGAATTAGTTACCTTAGATTCCATTACATAGTTAGTTACATACAGGTCGACCTAATAAAAGCGTGTTAAAAACACTGGCTTCATCTAATATACATTTACGAAAAAATGACGAGTAAAACTGTTATTTATAACCTATTTGCAAATTAAACACCATTATTTTTATTTATTTATTTAAACTTTATGTACAATTGTGTTACATGGGCGGACTTAATGCAGCAAGGCATTCTCTACCAGTCAACCTTTGGGTTAAAAAAAACACACTGTGGTAGGTGTACGAGAAAATGGAAAGAAATAATATTTTAATACTAATAAATATAATACTAATATATAATAATACTAATAAAATACACATATATGCTAAACTGACAAACTAATAGATACGGTGCTTTATAATATTCTTTCTGAATAAGAGAGCTCAAAATAATTATGACAAAGACCAAACTTAGAATAACAACCCCTTAAGTAGTGGTTTTTAATTTTACGCTTAAAAGAAAATTTTGACTCAGCCTTCTTGATGTCAAGGGGTAGCAAATTCCAGAGTTTAATAGTAGAAATAGCGTAAGAATTAGATAGAAACCCGGTGCGGTGAGAAGGAATGTGAAGAAGTAAGTTTTTGGATGCGCGAAGGTTAAGATCATGAGAACTGCCCAACAATTTAAAATTTTGTTTTAAGTAAACAGGAGCACAAGGATCGTTCATAATAGTGAAGAGCATACAGAGGGATCTGAGGGATCTCCTTTGACGGATAGGCAACCATTTAAGCTGAGAACGGAAGGACGAAATGTGATTATCATTATTTTATTACGATGCTTTCAAAATTATTTTTTCTCTTGCGGTAAGATAGAATATACTTTATTGTACACCAAAATCTTCACCTATTTTAGAATAATTGCTTATTTTTCGTACGTTTAGTATGGTTAGTTAGTTTTTATTCGAGTATATTATACATATACACAATTATATTGATGGTTCGCACGTGTCTGGGTCCTCTCTCACAGGTGCACAAACTGTATCCGTAACCACTCGAGTCAAAAGGAAAAAATCAAAAGATAATCCAATTAATCCACTTACTTGTTCTTACTACCTTAGATATATTTACCTTAGATAGTCCTGCCTTTTTTGGCTCTCTGGGTGGAGCGGATAGGAGATTCAGACTTCTACTGACTGAAAAGCCAAAGCTGTTGCTCATAAAAAACTTAGGTATATTTCGAGCTCTTGTTAATGTACTGACGTTGCCACATCCCCAGACATTGTTAATGCTACTAATATACAACGTGTAACGGAAACCCTATATCTATCCAAAAGGACTGAAGACAACATCTGGTATGGAGTCTCTATGCAAAGTTTCAGCTCAAAATAACTGACTCACAGAATTGACCCCAAATGATTGGTTTCATATGTTTCTTGAATACCAGTAATAACAAACGTGTCACAGCACTATGAGGGTCATCACTTTCCACGTCACTTGCCAATAAAATTATAATTCTCTTCGTTCTTCTTAATTTGAAAGATTCGGTCTCTGGTATCAATGTATTGAAATTTCTAATAAGCTCCACACATGTAGACATAGGATTACAAAACCCTTGCTATATCGTTTGTTATCATCCAAAGAAGCCGTGCACTTGGTATGTATATACCCTTTAATTTACACGTTGTATTATGTCATGTTGGTTTACTGGAACATCCCCCTGTATGTGCACTGATTGTGTTGAATCGGATCTTAGGTACTCGCCTACTCACAAATACAAAGGTGAAATGACGTGCTCCGATAAATTTGATGTTGTTTTTTGCACGCTATAATATGGTCTGATGGGGCGAATAAAAAAGTCGCCGTCGATATAGAAATAAAACAAACAATGTTGGCACAAATATTTTATTTTTCTCAACTAAGTATATAATCATCATTTTATGTATTAATAGGACAGCAATCTTTGTCTTATTAACTACCAATATACTTTAAGAATTTCTGTAAACTTCGCTCTTTAGAGAACATTCATATTATTCACATCTACACAGTTTATGTTCTTACTACGGTTTAATTATCAATTCCTAACAGTTGAATAATTATAATCACACATTAATAGGTGACACATGAGCAAAAATGTTTCAATAATTTCTTATACTGTTTTTAATATTTAGTCATCACTGTCCTACTAACGAATATTTGCCCAAAGTACACACTAATTTTAATTTTAATACCAAGTCATTCATATATTTACAATAATATACAGATAAAATATTGGATAACTATTTAATTTAATGTCTAATATTAAATTGGCGTCTCAACTTTGTAATTATAACAGATAAAATAAAGGTGGTGACTGACTTAAGTAAATTTTTTTGCACGTTTCAAGAAGCTTTTTTATCGTTTAGGTAGGAACCACTGAGTTCAATTTTAAAATCATTCGGATGCCTCTCTTCAATTCATTATATTCGGATTGTGAAATTATTCAGTCTGGGGAAATCAGGGCACCCGATTTTACATGGGATTACCGAAGTCCCAACCGCATCGAATAGAACAATTTGAAGTAAATTTCATATTTGACTTCGTATTGTAGGAATTCTAGACAATAATAGTGGTGATATTTATGATAAATCTTATCATTCATTTTGCCTCTCGCTTTGCAATGGAGGAAATGGAGTCGTTTCTTTTTTCTATTCCTTTTCCTTTGTTTTGATTAAATTCGTAGCGCCTTCCGTGATAATTTAGCTTATCCCGAGATACGCCGAGTATTATTGCTTATGTCTCTCAATACTGCAAGACACTGTCAAAATTACTCCAAAATTATATTGCGTATGTCGAAAAAATATAGCGCAAAAGATACTAACGCCGGAATAATGTTTTAAAAGACTATCAATATGCCCTAGCCACGAACTGATTGGAAGGTGTAACGTGTCAGATTAGTTGATTTTCATCACTTGCATATTTTTTTTTTGTGAGTGTGTGAGTTTATTAGCAAACCTTTTATAAAATCTAAAGTAACGCAAGAGCAACTCCCAACAAACTGTTTAGCAGTTTAGCTAAATTTATGATTGTACTGCTGAAAGCAAATTTGAAGTGCCTAAATTAAGACTAAACTACGTATCTCTGAGGTAAAGTTATTTTTTGTGACGTCACTAGTTTAGTGCAGGTCTTAGTTGGCCCGACAGATATGCATTAATCTACTGGCGCATCAATCTACTGGCGCGTCAAAGTGGCCTGACACACATGTAACAAGTTTGATACTAGACGGCCGATACAATCCAACAATTAGCGTTGGGATGTCTGATTTGACATCTGTCACGTGGCATTTTTGAGATCCCACACAATCACTTTTGGAACTACGGTTAATTTTTGGACATTCCCATATATAGACTAGCGGATAACATTGGTTTCTAGTTTTTCTTGTTTACATATCTCCAGATTATTGAATAAATTAATGTTACTTTAACGTTATAAGTAAAAAAAAACTAATTCATAATTTTTAGGATGTGTAAATATCAAAATTATTATTATCTACATAGTCAATCACCACCTCAATTCTTAATCTAAAAAAAAATATACTTTTCAGAATAATCATATAAAAAAAGTTATCAATGTATATTTTAACGATCCCAACTAATGAGTTCTTGCCTTATAATGAATATGTCAAATAAATATTGTTTTTTTCGACTAATACGTTTTTGTAATGATTGCCACCAAAGTGATATCTTTTGTTATTTTTATCTTTTTTCCGAGAATAGGTAAGTATAATATTCAAGCAATAAAAACAAATAACATTTATATAAAGGACATCATTGAACACGAAAACTATAAATTCTTTAAACTTGTATTCGCTAAGATTATCCATTTGAGTTCATATTCTTTTCTTGTACCTATATAATTAAATAATTTGATAGAGCATGCCCCTCCGACTTTATACAAAATATTATCATACCTACTACTTAAAAAGAGTGTTATATTGTTACTTTTACATTACACATTACCTATCATTTAAAGAGAGAAATGCATAAGACTTTATTTATCACTAGATGACTCACATCCAATAGATTTAATCCATTAATTTATTTCAAAGAATATACTTGTTGGTCCAAAATTGGAATAGGTGGTTAAGTGGAAGATAAATTAAGGTTTCGTTGTTTGTTGTACAATAGGAAAATAGTACATTGTGATGAAGTACATGAATACAGAAAGTAAAGTCATAAAGTCAAAAAGTTGCGAGTGATTTGTGGAGTAGATTGGTAGTGCAGTAAACGGTCATGGACAACGAAAAAATCAATAAATGTTTATAATATAAAACTTTCGGTTGTTCGAAAAATGTTAACCTGTACCATTAAAAAGTCACAAGATGTGATTTGCGAGTGAAAATTTATTCAGCCAACCACAGCCAGATACTTCTTGTTTGACAGTTTTTCGAACCATATTTTTGTGATAATTTTGAGCAGAAAAACTGGGCCTAGGGATGTCAATAAAGATATAATAGAATGAATGCCCATTTTAAACTTCTTCATCAAGAATATTTTTAACTAATAAGCGATTCAGAATCAATGATTCCATTATCTCATTAATAGCTGTAATCATTTAAATGTGTAAATGACATAATGTTGTTATTAGCATTATTAAACAGGGTTGTTTAAATAACCAAAATACCACGTGTTAAAATAGTTGGTGTAATAATTATACGTAACGCGTTAAATGCAGGCACAAAATATTCACGCTGAAAATATGTGAATGAAGTGTGTACGAACTTTATGTAGTATAATCAAGACTAGATAATTTGGCGACTATGAAACATTAAATTTCTGTCCAGCCACGGGCATTATTGTAATTAAAAATTAAAAAATAGTACAACTGAAAAACAAATCTGAAAATAAACATTACCCTAGAATGCGTATAAAAATCTATTCGGAAAATATTGCTTATTCTTTTCAGTATAATTTTTTAGACTTACCAAGTAGGGAATATTAATGCAAGATATAAGACAAAGGATAGGATAAATATAATACACATATAAAATATGTGTGGATATAGGTAATAGAGAGAGAAAATTCTAAACTAAAGGCTACTAGGGTGCAACTCTATGAGAAGTGAACTCTAATATTAACACCTAATCCGATGTTTGGCAGTATTTCATTCATTTGATTAATTCCTATCTATAAAATATAGTTTCACTATGAATAAATTTAGAGAGTTAGGTATAGTTAATTTTGATTATCAAAAAGGAATGCTTTCAAGAAATTAGATAGTATTTAAACAGGGTACAAGTAAATTGTAAAGCTCCACTCGGATACGATCATAGTAAGCCACGATGTTCACTCCGCTTATTATTCCTAATCACTTTACAGCGTTTGTTGCTAAAGTAACAGTCTTAAGAGCTGATGTTGCTAATAAATAATCATTTATCAAGCTGCTGTAATGCATAACATTGCCGGTAAAAGATAGATCGAACTAAGTGCTGGGCCAATCGAATTACACCGTAAAATGAAGTTAATTTCATAAAGTGATATCAAGATCGGGGAGATATATCAAATTAGAAGGGGACTACGTAAAAGGTAGATAAGGTTTCTTCTTATCTTTTAGAATCTCATCAAACTATGAACAAAGAAATTCTGATAAGCATTTGATATTCTATTTGTATCATAAGTACTTACTTTCAGTTCCTGTTATTTCTCATGCATTAGTGGATTCTTATTTATACAGACGCGGTCCTATGTGCTTTATAAAAGTATCTTTTACATAATACAATAATAAAGTCTCTTTTACTTTGAATTCCATTGTCTTTGTTTTAATAAGTTAGCTACAGTAAATTAGGAACGTTAATTTATTTACTAATTGGTTTTATTAACAGTCGTAGCATTTTGTTCCATTCAACACCTAGAGATTACACTTTCAATGTCTGAACAAAATACTGTTGGGTTATGATGAAACATTTTGATATTTGAAATGGTTTAATTTATAACGCTTATGTTTTACTAAATACATAATGTCATCGAATTAAATATCTATCACGATCTAGACTATAGGTTAAAGCACTTTAAATTATCTGGTCATAGCTATTTAATATTCTTCCACATATATAACATTTACGATAATTAATACCAAATTCTACGGATTTACTCGTACATAATAATACGCCTAATAAAAGCTTATTTCAATTTACTGGACGTCAACATCTCCGTACTTAACTTACTTACCAAGTACCATTATTTAAATTGTTTGACGCAGATCCAATATTGAAGAAGCAATTTAATGTAAAGTAAGGCAGCCTTCCAAATGTAATAATAATATCAAGACACTGAAATGAACACCGATTCACTAACTAACGCCTGTGAGACGTATCCGCATCAAACAATGTAAAAAAGGCACTAACTCAACCACTACGGGCGTATTCTGGTCGATACTCCTTATCGCTCCCTCGCCGAACGGCAATGAGACATGAAAAGTGATTCTGAACAGACCTATTCCTTTCCAAATGCGGATTATAGCCTTCCGTTCATCCCGGATCTTGTTTAGGATCTAAATTAGCTCTCCTTTCTTGAAGTGCTCCCAACAATGCTTCCCGCACCTCTCGTTCTGAACTGCGCCATAATCTTATTAGTTCCTCTTCCGATAATAATGACAATTCAGATCGACCCCCCACAGGAGCTACCCTCGGGTATGGTGGAGCTGGTGGTAAGTCAGAATCGTCTTGAGAAACTAAAATCTCGACGCTAGCTCGAGACGTAGGGCAGTCTGTACTGAGATAGTTATCAGATCTATCTGAAACATCTTGGTAAGATCGAGTAGAAGATCCTTCCGCTCGCCGAACCATTGGCGACGGAGTTCGAAGACGAGTGTTTATATCAGGAGGAGAACTGTTCAGGACATCTCGACTTAGTCTTCTTCCTATATTATGACTTGTGCGTTCATAGATATTAGAGACTGAGTCCGAGTTAAGAACTGAGTCAGTGCTAAATCGTCGAACATTGAGTCCCGCAAGACTACATCTTTTTCTTCGGCCTCTAGGGGACCGCAACTGTCGAGGAGATCGGCCAGGCCCTGGTCGCGGCGAACGATTGGACACGTCCGGGGACGGAGATAAGAACTTACATTCTGTTACTTCTTCCGATGCTTCAGTTTCAGTCTCTACAGGTTCTTGTTCCTTAATGGAGCCTAAAGAATGATCCCGTTGCTGAACCCTGATAACAAAACAATTTCGTTATGCGAATGTAAGGATACTAAAACTTTCGATCCATACAGTCAGTGGAAAAGGACATACCTTCGTATCGCCTGAATCATTTCATAAAGTTGTGCTTTACTTTTTCGACGTCTACGCTGTTCGTGTTCCTTCTGAAACAAACGTTCATTCCTATTGTAATCTGACCAGCTTGCATTATAATTTCATATTTTATAAAAAAAAACAATTACCCTTTTAACACTTTTTTGAAAAAGTGAAGTAAAATGTCCTTGACGGATAGTATTGACCAGCTCTCGGGCTGCATGATGCGGTGACACAAGTTCCACGCAGTTTATAAACCGGTACAGTTTCTGTAACAAAAGATGAAAATACATCGCATGCGTTTTATGTTTTATTTTTTTATTGATAATAGGTTCACGTTTGACCACCATCTCACCTGATAGTAAGTGATAATGTGGTCGAAGATGGAGCACGCTTACATAAAAGTAACCTATTCACTCTTGACTTAAAGACCCCCAAGTTATAGCTATCTGGAAACACAGACTCAGTTTGAAAAAAAAAAACAAAGGACACGTAGACAACAATAGGTGTAAGAAGACGCGACTCAGTAAGACAATGCGGCAAAGAGAAACGCTCGTTCAGTGTTAAAAGCCGTTCTGATCAGTGGTGCGGTAATCCTAGAAGGCACGTTGGCTTCACAGTTGAGTATGGCAAACAAAGTACCCTCGAAGTGTGGGCGTCGCCCCAGGCGAACTTACGATGATACAATAGCCTTTGACTTACACAGCTCTTCACATTACCTACAGTTTAGTTAAGAGGATTATTTTAGGTTGGAACATTAACAGCAACGTTATAATAGACATTTTATGTTGGTAGGTAGGTATAACGACGTAGCGTAATAAGTAATGGCATTGTTTGTGCTCAAGTTTCACAGAAAATGTTACTTTTTTTTCACAACAACATTTAAGTATAGTACTTAGAATAAAAAGAGGCTTATTTAAGAAAATATTTTCTTACCGCTTCTCATATAGATTATGTTTTTGTCGGTAGATAGTAATTAAGCTTAATAGTGAAACAAAACGAAAACAGCTCTTTAATATTTCAATATTTTCAAGTGGCAGTGGTTATGTTATTCGGATTTTTTTGCTGCATATCGTCGCTGCGCCTGCCAAATTCCATTTGTGCATTTTTTCATTTATATGCGCACTTTTTTGCTTAAAAAAATCTAGCCCCTTAGTGACTGATAGTTTTGGCAACTATTGTATTTTTTATAATATATTAAATAAACGTCTGTGTTGTGGTATCAATAATTTTGCCGAGTTTTTTATTTTCTATTCAATAACATGTTTTTTGTTGTTTTCCAAAACCTTACAAAAATCACTTATGGAACTTGGCAGACGCAACGACGATATTATTTCTAACTATCTAGCCTATGTACAGACGCCAGCACATGAAGCTACCTGAAACTGTCAAATTTTCCCAAACAATCTTGAACCTAATTTCTTTAACAATAAAGTTGAAAATCTATTAAAGAAGATTGTTGTAGCTTGATGTGCTGGCGTCTGTACATAGCTTATTAATAAGTAATGTGATGCTGTCTGTATATTCACATTATAAATTTTATTATATGTCTAAACATGAGTAATTATGTTTCTGACGACTGTGTTTGCCTTTTTTTATGCTTTTCTATTAACTCTAAATCCTCCATACACTAATTAAATAGATATTATGACAAGGCAATTTTCTTCAAGGCATACTATATCCTTTGTAGTTATAACGTTAGACAAGCTTCCTAATTAATTAAGTACAAACATGCTCCGCGGTCGCGACTCTAAGCTTTGTTCCAATTAGCTTTTTAATGCGATAACATTTAAATCTTAGCTTAGTTTATAAGTAACAAAAGTCATTTTTAATATCTCTTTAAAAAATGTAAATGCGATTTTTATGAGTTATACAGCCATACTGTCACAAGATTTTTCTGAAATTAAACTATTTTTTCTTTCAAAAGACTTTGGATTTTTCCTATATTTGAAATATTTTCATTAAAGCTGCTTTTGAGTAAGTCAAACGTGTCAAACTACAAACAGGCAACTGAAACACTCCAAAAACTCGTGGCAGGTTATACCAGCTTTCAGATCGCACAAGTTATAACTGGCATTACATAACACCTGAAAGCAAACTCATTCATAAGCCGAATTTGTTACATTACGTTTACAATACAAAAACATCAAGAACAACAAAAACAGAAATCTTTGCAGGCATTTTTTAAAACGGACAGAAAAATAATACAACACACATTACGTGTTAAATCACATTAACAGTTACAAATATTAAAAAAAAAATGTTAATAACTCACCTGACTAAAAAACATGATATTCCTACTCCTCCATATCGTTCCTTTGGGCTGATGTCGTAGTACCGGCAAGGTGTATTTATAAAACAAATGCTCTAGGATCAATATAAGACATCCCACGATCATACCGACTCCTAGCAGGATGAATACCCCCGCGACAGCTGCCACACCTTGGACAAAGATATTTATTACGGCACTTATTTATAAACACAAGGTTAGACAATATTGCCATACATGGACAAGAAAATTAAACATTGATTAATAATGTCTAAATTTATAAAACTGTGGAGGGGGTAGAGGCTCCAAGTCAATTGTACTGAAGTCTGAAACGAAGTACTAAACGACGGGCACTTTTCGTTGTGAGGTACCTACATGTTAATTTGGTAGAACACGTAATTTCATTTCATACTAGTGATTATTTTCATCATTACTATACAAAAAAGGAACCGATTTAGTCTCCGTAACCAGTTTTTCGACAGTCAATAAACCGCAATAATTTGAATTTATGAAGTTCAAACTTCATAAAAACTTTAGTGATTAACCACTAAAGTTAGGACTTCTTAGGACTTCTCTTCGTTCACAGTTTTGTATATAAATCAATTTTAAATTATTCGAAACGATAAGTTATTATTTCGTTTACAGTTGAATTAATCCCGGAATAATATTTTTCAATCGAAATCATTAGGTACAGGAACTTTAAGGTCTTATGAAATTAAAGTACCTAAAACAAAATAAATAACTCTCAAATAAACAAACTATTGTCATTAAACACGAAACATTAATTTTATTATGAATATTTGTTCTCAAACCATAAAAACTGTTTCTTATTTAATTAAGCACGAAAACACCAAAACTTTTGCTCGAAATTATAATTTAAAGCAGACATTTTATCTGTGGAATGCTCGGGGCTACTTAATTACTCTTTGTTACTTTCATATTAATTTCGTCAAGGTCGAACGTTTTCAAAATGATTTTCAGGAAAATGTTCGTATATAGAAGTATTTGATGTAAGTATGTATATCATAAATTAAATATAACTTCCCAGTTTCTAAGACGTTTTTTTAAGTCTGTTTAATTCATTTGAAACGATTTTTCTTTTAATACTTTTACACTTTTAGAAACCTGAAATTCGTGAATGCATAGCTTTTGTGCTACTGTTTAAAGTTATTTAAGTAGGTAGGTAATAAATATTGGAACTTAGTTTTTCGCAGGGTAGTTAGTTTTACCTATTCTTTTGTGTAACCCAACATTAAATTAGTCTATGGGTAGATCCAATATAATTTTCAAAAATAAAATGGACTTAATTTTGTTCAGTTAAAGTTCTCGAGGTCTAATTGGAACAGTAAAAAGATTTAAATAAAATTTATTTTTCCTTTTCCTATCTGATCTGTTTCAAAGAATTGATCGGCTATGGATAACCATAACCGATCAATTCTTTGAAACTCTCCCGATATTAAGTTGATTTCATTCTTGCCACGATATAGGGGTTCTATTACGCTATCTATCAGATTGGCAATATATAACATGTCCAAGGGGGCTTGTTAAATTGATCGTTCTATTTTAATAAGAAAATGAAGTAGGTTTTAATCTAAATTGAGACTTTATTTTGTATCCTAGATATGTACCCGCACACGAATGATTCATGCTACAGTAAGTATATTGTACCTAAATACATAACTACTTTTTGTACCGATAACGAAGGTACGCTATATACCTCAGTTTTTACCGGTGACATCATTCATTTATTTATTAAAACTTTATGCAACAAAAAAATGTACAAAGGTGGACTTAATGCCATCGGCATTCTCTACCAGTCAACCATGGGTGGTGAAGCAGGTGCATAAAAAAAATAAACTAAGTAGATAATATATTCAAAGTAAAAGTCTTATTACAAGTATATATATGTTACATAAATAACTAAAATAAACTTACAAACATATTTATCATAATACATACCAAATATGTATATAATACTAGTATTTGCGTGTTGCGTGAAGTGCAAGCACCTCGCGTGCTTGTGGTGGTGGATTGTTCACTTTTAAAACCCCTAAATGTAGTAAAATGTCAAACATAACCATAACAGAGCAGCAGCTCCAAATTAAATTAATTCCGCTGAGTTACGCTTCACCCACTCAACCTTCGTTACGCTTCGGAGGTTGCCGGCTCGCTTCGCTCGCCACCTCCCCCCTTCACTCCACTCGGTCTCGCAGGTTCGCTCCACTCAGGCCCTACGTACCACCGGACAGGTTTCGACGCCTACTATAATATTTGTTCAAACACCTAATGGCTATCTCTAACCGTTATGAAGTTACAGCCTTTTCAATTTTAGGGGAGGTTGGGGAGGGGACGGCATGGCATAAAAAATTTTAAGGCCCGTTTATAGTTAAAAGTAAGAATCAACAGTTTTTTCAGTAGTAAAAATCAAAATGGGGGGGTGATGGGGGGAGATGGGGGGGGGTTGCACAATTATTTTGACTAAAGTATTGCCCCTCTAAATGAAACTGAAAAAAAAAATGTTCCAAGTCTCTTAATTTCCGAGATCCGCCTAGAGGGGGTGAAAAGGGGGGCAAGGGGGGCAACTTTGAAAAATGGTTTTTACTTTACCGAGCCTCTTCTATACGAATCCGTAAAAATAAATACGGGTCTCGTAGTTTCCGAGATACGATAGGGAGGGGGGAGAAGGGGGGTGAAAAGGGGAGGTTTGGCACTTTTCCCGTAGGTTTGAGAGTTAGTTGTTTACGAATCTGTCAAAATATACCCACCTCCCCATCCACCATCTGGGAGAACAATTATGTCAATGAGTCAGTGAGTCAGTCAGTCAGTCAGTGGTAATTTATCTTTATATAATAGAGCTAGTATTTGCGTGTTGCGTGTGCTTGTGGTGTTGGATTGTTCACTTTTAAAACCCCTAAATTACGGAGGTCGCCGGCTCGCTTCGCTCGCCAACTCCCCCCTTCACTCCACTCGGTCTCGCAGGTTCGCTCTACTCAGGCCCTACGTACCACCGGACAGGTTTCTACGCCTACTATAATATTTGTTCAAATACCTAATGGCTATCTCTAACCGTTATGAAGTTACAGCCTTTTCAATTTTAGGGGAGGTTGGGGAGGGGAGGGCATGGCACTTTTCCCGTAGATTTGAGAGTTAGTTGTTTACGAATCTGTCAAAATATACCCACCTCCCCATCCACCATGCTCAAAATAAGGCAATCAAAGAATTGATACCAAATTATCGGTTTCATATGTTTCTTGAATATCAATCATAGCAAACGTGTTACAGCACTACGAGGGTCAATAACTTTCCACGTCACTTGCCAATAACATGATAATTCTCTTCGTTCCTCTTAATCTGAATATTTCGGTCTCTGTTATCAATGTATTGAAATTTCTAATAAGTTCCACACATGTAGACGTAGGATTACAAAACCCTTGCCATATCGTTTGTTATCATCCAAAGAAACCATGCACTTGGTATGTATATACCCTTTAAATTACACGTTGTATAGTATAATATTAATAAAATGTCATAGAAAGGGGGTAATGAAAACTATGCTTCCACTATTTATTTTGAAAATAATCCCGCAACTTTCTCTTAAATGCATATTGACTGGTGGCCGTCCTGATATCAATAGGTAGTGCATTCCATAGAAGATAGACTGTATATAAAAGGAAGAATGAATAAAATCAGAAGTATGAGAAGGACAGAGTAAGAGAAGATTATTGGAAGAGCGCATACTTTTAGCGTGTGAAGAAACATAAGAAACACCAAAAAAGGAACACAAACATAGAAATTGAAAATGAGAAATAAGGTAAAAGGGAGGGGTAGGAGAGTTTAACAAAGAGAAAAGCGTAGTCAAGGCGCGCAAATTTCTTCTCTGGCAAATGGGCATGCATTTGAGCTCGGCTCTGTACCTCGATACATGGTATTTTTTTTTTAATTAGATATGAACCGGATACAGCTATTAAAGCCTGCCGAGCTTATCCAGCAAGACCGCATTCAAGTCAAAATAGCACACGTCACCAAAGTCGATTATAGGGAAAATTAAAGTCTGTACAAGCATTGTCTTGGTTTTCACAGGTAAAAAGTTTCTCAGACGATACAGGCATCAAATCATGATTCAAACATTCTATTTTAATCCCCCATATTCAAAATAATATAAAAACAACTCTCTCTACTGTCGCTAACACATGTTACATTCATTAGATTATATGCGAACATATTTCCTACGTGAACAGAAATATTGTATGGCAAAAGTGATAACATTTTAGGCATTTTATCACTCTTAAATATTTGTTGAAAATGTAAGTAAAATTCGAAGATAACTCGTTAAATTTTGTGTAGAAACTTTAACAATATCAAATATAGATACGAAAAGCTTCGTAGCGAACAACCAAAGTGAACCGCGAAGTTTTATAGCTTTCTGAGATACATTCCGAGATAGCAGATCGCTTGGTTCGCACAATAGAGCTTACCTAAGTGTAATGTTATTTTATGGCAAATAAAGGTAATGTAATAAGTTTATTACTAGGTACTGCGTTAGTAGTTACCCTAATATATTAAGTTAGTAAAATCACGGAAATTCAAATAAAACAGCAACCTTGCCATAAAAAAATGTACGTTAATAATTTCATAACATATAGCCCAAATCCCTCGTGTCGCTTCACGTTTAATCGCAAATTCGAGAGTTTATCCCAAAGAAGATATAAAGACACTGTCGGTGTCAGCCAAATTTTTTCAAACGATAAATCCCATGTCAAATCTTTTAGGTCGCCTGGTGGTAATACCTCTCCCTGCGCGACGTTGAGGGGTTGGATTAACGTGAGGGTGGCGATAAATTCTAATGAAATTTCCGCCAGAGACGAGTCATCCGACTACGTAAACGTTACAAATACACATTAAAATAGTAATACACACCACTGCGCCTAAATCGGGACACTAACAAGATTTTCATAACATCTTTTACAGAAACTAGATTTTACATAACTTTAATTTCGGTAGTCGGTGTCTTTGGTTTTATATTTTCGTTTTTGGCACGGACCTCCGAAATTAAAGTTATTTTTAAGTCTGCAGTGTTGTTTTGAAGTCGGTTTAATATTATTTAGATAGTTTTTATTTCTGTCTTTTTAGTTGGCCGGTTATTTACCTAGTAACATATATAAAAAAAATGCCGACGAACTGAGAACCTCCTCCTTTTTTTTGAAGTCGCTTAAAAATAACGCATTTTCATGAACCCGACACAATGCTTGATTCTCTAGTTAGACACTTTCTATCTTCTGTCTGCATAGCTGAATAACTCTTAAATGTGAAAAAATCTCTTCAAACTTACCTAGTGGCTTTGGTTGGATTCCATAGTCTGGGCTGAGTTTGAAACAAGGCAAGCCACCATACCATTTCTCAGTTAAAATATCCATATAACCGTTGGACGAGTACTTAGCTATCACGGCTGATATGCTATCCTGGAACAGAAAAAAACAAAAGTGATTTGTAATACGAGAACACGGGTTTTCAAAATGCAAATGTTTTACAAATGGACATATTTGTAAATGTCTGAACAATCGGACCGAGGCTGGATGATTACAAAAAAACAAACGTTAAAAATAAAGGGAAAATCTCAAAGCGTGTCATGGCTTGAAACAAAAACTCTCTTTCGTATCCGTTGATTTATGTTACGGATTCGGATAAACCTCTGGGGTATATTGAAGAACGTCAAGATAAAATGACGTATAATCGGCGAAGCTGGAGCTACATGACACCCGACTATCGATCACACCATTAGGAGGTTCGTGTGCGTCATCCATCAATCTTTCGAGTAAAGATCCGGAGTTGCCCTACCACTCAGGACTCCTAAAGTCCTCCAATTCATGGAAATCTACGCTACATTTCTTCAGAGACGTTGCTTAGTCACACTTCGCCTAATTTAGGACGCATTAGCTTTGTGGAATACGTTAACTAAATAGTCATACACATACTAACAGAGAATTTGCATTCAAAGCCCAAAAAAAATGCATCAGAAGTATATGTGGGCTTAAACAGACCGATTCATGCAGACCGGAATTTAGAAGGTTAAAAATCTTAACTCTAGCGTCAATATATATATTGGAAGCAGCATCAATTACAAAGCGAGATATCAGTAATTACGAGACAATGAGAAGTACTAGATATAACAATGAATTTAGGGTAGTAAAGTGCAGAACAGTTAAGTTTAAATCAAGCATATTTGGTATGGGTGTTAAAATTTATAATAAATTACCTAACTCTATTAAAAATATTAAAACATTGCCTACTTTTAAATACAAGCTCAAACAATTACTGATACAGAAAGTATATTACACAATCAAGGAATTCTTAAATGACAAATGTTTAGACTAAAATTTATTTAATATTATAATAATGCTTAATTATGACAAATGACAATTGATGCATGTATAATGAACCAATTTTTTCAATTAATGTTATTTTTCCTTGTTTATTTTTTATTATTTTTTGTCATAATTATATAATTGTAAATGTAGATATTGTACACTTGACATATAATTGTAAATTTTAATAATGTACACATGAAATATAATTGTAATTTTAAAATATTATACACCTTATGGGTATGTTACAGTGATACTTGTCATAATATAATTTTAAGAACTGATTTTCTACCTGTGACAAACAATATAATAAATCTGAATCTGAATCTGAAACTATGTTTAAGGTACAACATTCTAATGTCAGTGATCATACCTTCAAAGGGAATCCTTTCGCCATGCCGATGGCATATGCATCTTCAGCGAGAGGATGATCACCAATGCGCTGGAGCTTACATCCATGGTCAGTAGCTCGGTAATAGTCCAAGACAGGAGAATCAGCTATTAAAAGATCTAAAGTACCATTTCTGCAACAAAATAAGAGCAAGATTTATAGATTTTTCTTGGAAAATGACTTCGAAACCGACATTACTCATAATATTTTCAGAGGCAATGGAAATATTTAAAAAGTAAATAGACACCCGTCTCATGAACGCAAAGTGTTCACCTGTAAGTGTGCGGATCCCTAAAACTGGAGAGTGGAATAATAAATAAAATGCCTGTCACAGCAATAAAAATGCTGTAAAAACAGACTCTTTTACAGAGTAATGTTTACTTAATCCGACGTCTGAATAAGGTACAAAATATCTAACAACAAAGTACCTCACGTGACATATTGCAACCACTCTCTGCTTTTAGTTGACAAAGTTCGGGGCTTTTCCGGTCTTAAAACCCTCCCTTTGTTTTGACTGGTGACAGTTTATAGCTTAATTGTTGAAATGCGAAAGCGGGCACTAAATCTGACTATAAAACAAATGTACTAAAAGGTATTAAGTGGCGATCGGAGTCCTGCGGGTTTCAAAATTTTATGAGATAATAAAAATTCAAAGCGTTTTTTGAATCAAATTACCGAGTTTTCTCTCGATATTCGGATTCCTTTCATTAAAATTAATGTTTCGATTTGAGTTAAAAGCGATTCATTGAACTAATTACTTCTGAAGGGGTAACAATAAAATTAATAATGAATACTTAACTGATGGGGTTTTTGATTCATATGTATTTCAGATTAATTGATGTTTGCGGCCTGGCTTTAGACTCCACTATACAGAGTTAACTTAACTGATTAACAATCTCACAGACCGCGTGCGATATTGAGTGTTTACAGTTTATATTAATCGTATGCAACTTATAATTAATTGGGTCGTATGTGTGCACTAACGTTAAAAATATTTGGCCATCAATTAAAAGATATTTTGCAAAAAATTTACTAAATAAAACAATATTATATTATTTTTATTATTTATCAATAATTCCTTAAACGTTATAACAATATTGTTTTTTTATCGAAAAAATGTATTCATTCAAAAGTTTAAAATGGGGGCCAAATAATTTTGAACGGTAGTTTACCTAACCATAACGTTTCGGTACAATCGTGGGCATGTAGAAAATAACCTCCAGAGATTGCTGCCTGACCTGCTTATAGCCACAAGCTGCAATCACTAATTCGTATGTCAACATGTTAATTTCGGATTCTGTCCATTGTTCGTTCATTATAGCACGCGCCCGTGCTCGCAGTGGACGGTTACACGTACTCAATTCTCCTAATTCACAAACGCTTTACCAGTTTCGATAGTATAGCTTTAGAAATGTTATATCTGCTTTTTATTCAGGACCAATAGGTTGGTTTTTCACTATAAATTTGGCAAAGATACCTAGTATCCGAACGACTTAAATACTAAGCTTAAACTTTGCCATAATACATTAAAAGTAGCGATTTTATATGCGTATCTTATGTCTGAACTTGTAACTTGAGCTGAGCTAAATTATAATTTAGATGCCAGACACACGAACTTTATTATACCCGCCTGCTTCCATAGAAAAGGTTCGTATAATATCTTACCTGAGTCGCTGAATGCCTTCTTCAATATCTTGAAGGGCGTAACGACGCATTTGTTGAGCCAGCTGCGGATTATTTCGCTGAACGAAGTACTCAGACACTGACGACCTGGCCGTCCCCACTCGTAAAGACAGCCACTAGAATACAACCATAACTGTTAGAAACTCTATGGGCACCAACTTAATGCTAAACTTACGTTAATTTACTTACGTTACTTCGCCCTTGGTAGTCATCAACCGCGTTGTGAAAAAACAATCCGGCAATCAGAGCGGCTATATTGGCAGTATAACTTGCGACAAATATCACAGAAAACCCACCCCAAACGTTTATCAGAAACTTATTAGGCCAACTCTTAGGAGCTTTGAATGCCACTAAATGTCCGCATAAAAGACCCCACATAACCCATAGTGCACTGGAGATGCTAAAGTTCTTTGATCTTTGTCTTCCCCAAGGGTTCAAGCCAAAAGGTGAGAGCCATTCATAAATTGCCACAGCTATAGCAGTTACGTTTAGAGAAGTGAATATTGCGATCCATAGCTCCGGTGAAAATGGAAGAAGGAATGCAAGCAGCGGAATGTCCGGTCTTTGATTGGGGGCGGCTAGTATGGACACCCCACTGAAGAAGTAAGGTTGACTGTAGTCTATGACTTCTGCCCTAGCTGCGGAAACACTCAAGGCTGCAAATGACATATGAGCCGCCCCGGACACTAAATCCCCAATAATGCCATTCCATTTTTCAACGCTTTCATCTGGCTCAATATCAAATAGGTATGGCATTTCTTCTGCGTCCTCCTCTAGTGATTTGTAACCGTTACGGTATTGTGAACGATAACTCTGGTAATTTATCGGGGCATATTCGCTCGCTACCGTTTTATATTCAAATATTCGGTGAAACGGTTTGATAAGTTTTCTGGATCCGTATAATCCATCCTCTACGATATATAAATGAAAATCGAATTCTAGTTCTTGAGCTATGTTTTCCAGTAGATCCATTGCAAGTCCGTAACAACAATGCGTTTCCATTTTAGTGAATACGGGTTTAGACGTGGGAAAGAAAAAATCATCTTGATCGCTTTCCCTTTCCAATTCGTTGAACGCGAGGGTTAGATTATCTCGGTCGGACGTTTGTGGTCGGTGACATAGAAGGCCCCGGAGACATTGGCCATCTTCGTCGAGCTCGCCTTCCATTACAAAAGGGGGAGCTAGTGCCGTGACGATGCGAAATATTGTTCGAGCACCGTCAGACTGTCCGTGAGCTACCAGCCTTCCGCCTGGCCACACAATTGTGTGGAGTCTTACGTTACGACCGAGAATGCGTCCCACTTGTCTCCACATATTTTCCCCTTCAATTCCTGATGGCACTAAGTTAAGGAGAGCGAATGACGCCGTCAGTGATCTTTCAGATTGCTCCGTGCCTCCGGCAAGCGCCGCCGCTGCTGATATTCGGGTCTCTCTGTGAACAATATAATTTAATTACTTAACGTTAAAGACATAAAATTCGGAAATAAATTTTTGTGAAATAATGATTGAAGTGGGTACTAAAACTCATTTTACGATTCTAGTGAAGAATTAAACTATTTTACATAATATTTAAATCTTTCAAGTATAATTGAAATTCTTCATGAAAAAAGGGCAAGTGAAATTCTTCATGAAAAAAGGGCAAGTGAAATTCTACAGATCTTTTCAATCAAGTGAAAACAGTGAATTTCCCTAAATACCTTTATCCTGAAAATAATGAAATAAAACACCCAATAAATTTCCAGAAGTATGAAGGATTGGTTTTCTTGATCCCGGGAATCGAGACGAATTAAGGGCTTATTTATAAAACGGTGAGGCTTTATGTTACAAAATACTTGTAAACCGCCATGAAACCGAGTCAAAACAACCTCCGATAAAGATTAATATCAGCTGGCGAATTACAGTTCAGTAAATATTATTATATACCAGGTATAAAAATAATAGTCAGTGCAACATTTCAAAATAAAGAGAATATGACAGCTTGAATTAAAACTAGCAGTATCCAATTTCGTGTTATTGTTAAGGTTGCAGGAATTATCCATTTCATATAAAAAGCGATGACGGGAATAATACGAGTATACGGGGTGGTTAATAAATTGCTTTACTTCACTACATTTTTCAGAAGTTGTATATAAATTTTAAAATTATTTAATCGAAGGTCAGGTTTTGTAACAGTATCTTGGCTTGTATCGAAGCAAGCCAGTATGCTGTGCTATATTATAATTAGGTAATAAGTTTATTTTTTATAGTTGATTGTAGTCACTGACCGACTGATCTGATTGACCGAAGTTATCGGAAAGTGAAAAAAAGCCCTTAATAAAGAAAAAAGAAACAGTATTTTTGCCATTGCACAAAACGATAAAAAGTAACAAGTAATTCCTAACGTGAATGTGAAGGTTTAATGTGAAGGCTTATGAAATAGAGATCACAAGCGAATTGCTCAAACCATCAGTTACAAACGGGTGACACAATATTTTCTTTTAATTCCCGAAGTTTCCACGCGAGGTTGGATATATTTTTTTATACGTAGATACAAAACTAGTTAAGTTACAAAATTGTGTGGTTTTCTGCCCTCAGTCGAGGAAATGGGTGTGAACATGCAATATCCGCGACGGCCCGCCGATACCCGCAGTCGACCCGAGCCTGGCCCACACAAAATGATAAAATAACACTACTCATACAAGCAGGCTCGATCATATATTTTCGTGTTCTATTTAAACATATCTTCTTAGGATTGCCCGCGCTCGCTCGAAGTACTTTAAATACAATAATTAAAAATAAGTATGACGTTGAATAATATTATTTATTTTAGAAAATAATATTAATTATAAAGAAACTTACATACTTACTTAAATAATTATTAACAAATGGATTGTATGATATTTTTATACTTTTATATTTATCTCACCTGTGAAATAAACATGCCACACGTCACCGTCGCTTATTACCAACCCTTGTAATCGGTGTCCCTCATTTTAACGCTTCTCTGGCGCAGAATTTCACGATATAATTTAAATGCATATCATTATGGAATAATAAAAATATTTAATTTGCCAAACAAAATACGTTATGTAAAAAACCGGCTAAGTGCGAGTCGGACTCGCGTACGGATGCCGTACCATACATACTTCCATACTTATATATTACTAGCGATACAATAAAAAGAAAATGATTGCGTATAAGGAAGCATTGTAATGGTCGCTAAGCCGAGAATGCGTAAACCGTATTCGATAGTGACCTGACCTATTTAACTGCCCTAATTTCTGAATGAACTAAAAAGGGAACTATCTAAGTCAATTCATGTCAATAGATGGCGATGATTTCGTCGAGTCAGTCTGCACAGCCTGGCTGTCTGCCAAAACTTACTGCCGTGCAGTTCCGTCCGGTTTATGATAATGTGATCGACTTGGATTTTACCCAAATATTATGATATACTCTTACTCATCGTGTATTTTTAGTTTAGTCGCATTAATCTTAAGTAGTTGGTAAGGAAAGCAGAAATGATTAATCAGGCAAGACAGTTTTTAAAGAAAGGCGCTTCAATGTTTTACTAATAACAATCACTGGAGTAGGCTAGGATGTTATGTTGCCGCAAAGTAGGCGGATTAATCATGACTGCGCTGTCCGGCAACAGTAATTAATAAAACGGTTGGGCGCAGTCTAATTATTTGGTTAACTCCGTATTTGAAGGATACAATTAAGTGAATTTGTGTTCCGGACAGTTTAAATTTTCATGAAACACTCGTAATACGTACATACTTATTTCGATCTAGGCAAAATACTAAGTTTAAATCCATAGTTCCTAACTTTATGATTTCAGGGATTTTAATATCTACCTACTAAGGTATACGAAATGCGAGCTATTTAGCTTCAAATTTGAGGAAAATACGAACTAATTTAAGCGCCAGCAAATAAAAGCAATGCTATTAGTCACTTGTCGTAGTGTGAGAGCAAACTATATCAGGAGCTGTCCTTTATTTTCTAAAGTTCTTAAGTAACTCGGTGATTTCAAATGAAGTAAGAAAGTAAAACCGGGGAAAAACTTGCCTCTAAAGCATCCATTTTTTACAAGTTGCTGCCTGGCCAGAAAACAATACTAACGATGGAAAAGTTTTAAAAGTACTTTGAAATGTACGCTGGGGAATTTTAAATAAAATACTTACTTTCAGTCTTGTTTGTAGATTCTAGAGTAATTTTAGAAGAGTTGAGACAGCTTAGTTTAAATATATTATATTCATATTACTAAATAATGTGTAATATGATGTTACGTTTAATATAAACATATATGATATACACAACTCATCGTGGTTGGTACAACATGGAGCTCACCCAAATTGTAAAATTATTTCATAAGATCTTTTACGTAGCTGAGATCACAAATAAATATTTTTTAGATTCTATTCGAAAAAAAAAAAACTTTAATTAGGTTCATAAATTCACATACTTGTCGAAATGAAACGTTCGCAAACGCGTGTATCACGGACATGACAAAAACGTCCAAAATGGCGGTAATATTCCGAACAAAAATCTCATCAGTATCATAGCGAGCTCATGATTTACAAAAAGAAGAGAATTGATTTGATACAAGCTTCATTTATCATTTGGTGGAGCCTGAGCATTTACGCGCTTCCTCGGGATACATTACGGCAATCTCTGGGATTCTGAATAAGGTTAAGATCGGATGCCGATCACGTATTTTATAGAATAACGTTCCTCGGGGTGTGTACCTTCCAACGCCGCTATTCAGGGGTCAAGTGCGGGGGTCCTTGAATGTCTCACCTAGATACCTGACCTGATTTAAGGTTCCGTGTTTTGTCAATATTACACAACACTTATATTGACACAGGCAGAGAAACTCAAGATGAATTGTAAATTAATTGTATTTTTAACGTACCCAATACTAAGGACTATTTTCGCGATAAAATTTTTAAATATAGTATGTTTTAACCGACTTCCGACCTTATGCAGTTGCTCTCGAAAAGCACCATTTGGGGAAGTGGAACTGATGATGAAGACCACAGAGGGCCACCGAAACTTTTCAATAATAATAATTTCGTGGATTGCGATTCGATTACTTGAAGATGGATGTTAAGCATTTTATGTTTGTTTTATGCTTGTTTTTCTATGTTTTTTCATTCCAGACGTTTTACTATTGCTTTAAACGCTGTTAAATATGTATGTGTAAGGGAACACAGGAACCAGCAGGAAGGTCCACAACTTGGAAAAGCGATTATTTTTATATTTAATAAGATAAGAAAAGTAAAGAATAAACGTTACTTAAAAATCAAAGCTAAAATAATTGTTACCACCAATTGATGGAACCGACGTAAAGACAAGAAAGACCTTACAAGGCGCACTTTAGAGCACTATAGACCAAAATAATTTATTTATTTATGTTATAATGGCTTACAAAATATCAATATCAATTACAATCCATATCCATACTAATATTATAAATGCGAAAGTAACTCTGTCTGTCTGTCTGTCTATCTGTCTGTCTGTCTGTCTGTTACCTTTTCACGCCTTAACCGCTAAACCGATTTCCATGAAATTTGGCATGGGAATAGTTGAGGACCCTGGGAAGGACATAGGATAGTTTTTATCCCGATGTAAGGTTCCCGCAGGATAGTTTTCGAATTGTATCTTTGTTGCTTTTCACGCAAAAACTACTGAACGGATCTCAATTAAATTTGGTAAGGAGTCTGTTGACATCCTGTAAAAACACATAAGCTACTTTTTATCCCGGAATTCCCACGGATTTGGGATTTACGCGGGGAAAACCTCCCACTCGAACGAAGTCGCGGACAAAAGCTATCCATACTTTAATACTAATAATATAACTCCATACTTCCATATCCATATTATCCATACTTCCATATCCATCAATACTTCCAAGCTAATATTATAATAATACGAAAGTAACTGTCTGTCTGTCTGTCTGTTACCTTTTCACGCCTAAACCGCTGAACCGATTTATATGAAATTTGGCATGGGAATAGTTTAGGACCCTGGGAAAGACAGCATAGGTTTCGTCCCGGAAATAATTCCTAAAGGATGTAAAAGGGGTGTTAGAATTTCGTATAGGAAATCAATAATGTCCCCGCCCTACCCACACACATAATACACTTAGACCGCTAAACCGATTTGGATGAAATTTGATATGGAGATAGTTTTAGACCCTGGAAAAGACATATGATAGGTTTTATCCTGGAAATCATCCCTTAAGGATGTAAAGGGGTGTTGGGACTTTGTATTCCCCCTCTCAATTCATTCAAATCGCGTATTCAAGAACCACTCATAACATTTTTTTTTAAACTACACAACTGCATGTAGGCTATACAAATCTTTGTTTACAGCTGGGGTCGAACCCACGTCATGCACCAGTTAACAGTTACGCCAACCGTGTCGCTTAAAATTTAACCAAACAAGTTAATATACGATTCATTTCTATTTCAAAATCGGGGCAATATGCGTTTGTCCTTTTGAAAATAGGAGAAGATCGTGTGGCAACAGATATCAACGGGATGATTTATTTGAGCTGAACTGAATCTGAAACTGAAGCTGAAGCTGAAACTGAAACTGAAGCTGAAACTGTAGCTGAATCTGAAACTGAAACCAAAACTGAAGTTGAAGCAGAAACTGAAACTGAAACTGAAACCAAAACTGAAGCTGAAGCTGAAACTGGAACTGTAGCTGAGTCTGACGCTGAAACCAAACTGAAGCTGAAACTGATGCTGAAACCAAAACTGAAGCTGAAGCTGAAACTGAAGCTTACAATTAAGCTGAAACTGTAGCTGAATCTGAAACTGAAACAAAAACTGAAGCCGAAGCTGAAACTGAATCTGAAACTGAAACTGAAATCAAAACTGAAGCTGAAACTGACGCTGAAACCAAACTGAAACTGAAGCTGAAACTGAAACCAAACTGAAGCTGGATTTGATGCTGAAACCAAAACTGAAGCTGAAGCTGAAACTGAAACTGAAGCTGAAACTGGAACTGTAGCTGAAACTGACGCTGAAACCAAACTGAAGCTGACACTGAAACTGATGCTGAAACCAAAGCTGAAGCTGAAACTGGAACTGTAGCTGAAACTGATGCTGAAACCAAACTGAAGCTGAAACTGAAACTAAAGCTGAAGCTAAAACTGATGCTGAAACCAAAACTGAAGCTGGTACTGAAACTGAAGCTGAAACTGAATCTGAAACTGAAACCAAAACTGAAGCTGAAGCTTATAGTATCTGTTATTACAAATACCAAATAACTTACATTTTCTTTGTAATCATAATCCATAATTCATCCATCAAAACAAATATTTTCTTGTCATGACATTTTTTACGTCAAGGCTGACAAACTGTAATTTCTTCTCCTTTGTAGTCACTGAATGGCTAATAGACTAAAAAGGTTGTTCATACTTTTATTATATAATTGTTATTCACTTTTATCGATAGGACTAGCTTAATATTGTATATTATATTGTGGTTGTCTACTGATTAACGGCATTTTAAATTATAATTATAAATTTCTAAAACACACTCTCAGATTTTATCGAAGAGGTTTAATAAATTATGCTCGCATATAACTGGCTGATCAAATAACTGGCAAGATGGACTATTTTGGACTCTACAATTTGAATTCTGGTACAGAATGAGAATGGAATGGATTTTGAACGCTGAGCTGGGTATAAAAGGCGCTGGGGGCCATCTCCGGGAGTTCAGTCTTAGACCAGTTTTTAGAAGAGTTTAGTTCTCGACGACTTTTGACGAAGAGGAAGTGCAGTACCCGCTACCCTGACTCCTTGCTGGGAGCCTGCTGCCTTGACTCCTTGCTGAGAGCCCGCTATCCTGACTCCTTGCTGGGAGCCTGCTGCCTTGACTCCTTGCTGAGAGCCTGCTGCCTTGACTCCTTGCTGAGAGCCTGCTGCCCTGACGCCTTGCTGAGAGCCTGCTGCCTTGACTCCTTGCTGAGAGCCTGCTGCCCTGACGCCTTGCTGAGAGCCTGCTGCCCTGACGCCTTGCTGAGATCCTGCTGCTCTGACGCCTTGCTGGGAGCCTGCTGCCCTGACGCCTTGCTGAGAGCCTGCTGCCCAGACGCCTTGTTGGGAGCCTACTGCCAGACCGCATTGCTCAAGCTGCTGTACGACGAAGACATCGTGGAGGAGAAGGCGATCCTGGAGTGGTCTGCCAAGCCGTCCCGCAAAAGCTATCGTTACAGTTTGGCGCCCAACGTAAAATCATAGCTAGTCGGTTTAATTTTTTTTTTCAAAATTCTAAAAAAAACTATTACTAGTAACTTTTTTCTTTGGACTCACTTTTTGGCTTAGACTCTTTTTTAATATTAAGTTCTAGGATAGGAGACTCACTCTTTACACTAACACTATACTAGACTTCCTCTTCACACGAACACTAGTTTATCACCTCTTTTACCACTAGTTTATTCCCTCTTTAACCTCTTATAACACTTTTTTTTATTTTTTTTGTGATCTTACTCTTACTCAACCTCTTTCTTATATTTAATTTATCCTCTTGAGTTTTTTTTAGCACTCTTTAACCCTCTCATTTACCTGCCCTCTCCCTCTTTACCTTCTTTTGCTATCTATAATATTAATTTTCAGTCATGGATAGAATTATACTCCACTCATCGTCAAAAACTAAACAACGATTTAAGTATATAATTATGTAAATATATTCATCTTTCGTACTATATTCATGACTCATCTCTATCTTCTTCTCTTCTTTTAACTATCGAGTTCTTTTCGGCTTATTGAAACTCAATAGTTTATTTTATTTCTTTCTTTAACTTTGTTCTTAAATTTTAAGAGGCTTCTCTTAATTTTTATTTTTTCTCTTCTATCTGAACTAATCAGATATCACTTAGAAGTGCGTTTAGGTACATATTACCAAACCTTCTCCCTTTCTAACTCTCCAAGTTAGTTTATTACTATATATCGACTCTAAAGTTGATCGAAGCGGCTAGCAACTTCGTAAAAATAAGCCTTTGCTAAACCTTGTTTTTTATGTTATCGACTCTAAAGTTGATCGAAGCGGCTAGCAACTTCGTAAAAATAAGCCTTTGCTAAACCTTGTTTTTTATGTTATCGACTCTAAAGTTGATCGAAGCGGCTAGCAACTTCGTAAAAATAAGCCTTTGCTAAATCTTGTTTTTTATTTGATGGGTTTTCGACGCGAGCGGACTGACAGACTCCGAAAACAAGCCTACTGTCATGTACTAATCAGGTCGAGTAGTGATCATTGAATGTGAATCCTACCTGACCTAACTTCGTGAGATGTTGGTGTGATTGAATGAGGCATGTAAGTTATATGAATGTGGATAAACTTTAACCTTACAAAATTTTTGTTCTAGACCAAAAATTTTCTCGGGGTCGATGGGGAAATATAGTATCTGTTATTACAAATACCAAATAACTTACATTTTCTTTGTAATCATAATCCATAATTCATCCATCAAAACAAATATTTTCTTGTCATGACATTTTTTACGTCAAGGCTGACAAACTGTAATTTCTTCTCCTTTGTAGTCACTGAATGGCTAATAGACTAAAAAGGTTGTTCATACTTTTATTATATAATTGTTATTCACTTTTATCGATAGGACTAGCTTAATATTGTATATTATATTGTGGTTGTCTACTGATTAACGGCATTTTAAATTATAATTATAAATTTCTAAAACACACTCTCAGATTTTATCGAAGAGGTTTAATAAATTATGCTCGCATATAACTGGCTGATCAAATAACTGGCAAGATGGACTATTTTGGACTCTACAATTTGAATTCTGGTACAGAATGAGAATGGAATGGATTTTGAACGCTGAGCTGGGTATAAAAGGCGCTGGGGGCCATCTCCGGGAGTTCAGTCTTAGACCAGTTTTTAGAAGAGTTTAGTTCTCGACGACTTTTGACGAAGAGGAAGTGCAGTACCCGCTACCCTGACTCCTTGCTGGGAGCCTGCTGCCTTGACTCCTTGCTGAGAGCCCGCTATCCTGACTCCTTGCTGGGAGCCTGCTGCCTTGACTCCTTGCTGAGAGCCTGCTGCCTTGACTCCTTGCTGAGAGCCTGCTGCCCTGACGCCTTGCTGAGAGCCTGCTGCCTTGACTCCTTGCTGAGAGCCTGCTGCCCTGACGCCTTGCTGAGAGCCTGCTGCCCTGACGCCTTGCTGAGATCCTGCTGCCCTGACGCCTTGCTGGGAGCCTGCTGCCCTGACGCCTTGCTGAGAGCCTGCTGCCCAGACGCCTTGTTGGGAGCCTACTGCCAGACCGAGTGGCCTGCCAAGCCGTCCCGCAAGTACTATTTTCTAAACCTCCTCCTCTTCTCTCCTGAGAGTGTGTCAGATAGGTAGGTAGGCCGGTTTCTAGGATAGGTAGGTAGGTAGGCAGGTTTTTTATATAATACTGTATATAAATAATATATTAAATTTAATGGTACATTTACCCTCTTTTATTGGTGAAGAAGAAGGTATCGTTACAAGCTGAAACTAGAACTGTAGCTGAAACTGACGCTGAAACCAAACTAAAACTGAAACTGAAACCAAACTGAAACTGAAACCAAACTGTAGCTGAAACTGAAACTGATGCTGAAACCAAAACTGAAGCTGAAGCTGAAACTGAAACTGAAGCAGAAACTGGAACTGTAGCTAAAACTGACGCTGAAACCAAAACTGAAGCTGAAGCTGAAACTGAAACTGAAGCTGAAACTGTAGTAACATACATAGTGAACGTAGTCCAAGATACAGATAATTTAATAAACCACGTTTATTCTGATTTGAAAACAAATATGAGGGATAAAGAAATAGCCGCCTGTAAGAGTAATTTTGGCACCACATAACGAAATTGTAGGGCAGATCAACGAAAAGACTATGACTCATGTGGATTGTGATGTTTTTGAGTATCTATCCGTCGACATTGTCATGGATACAAAGCAAGTGACGTCGTACTCTGTAGAGTTTATCAACTCTCTGGAATTGTCAGGGTACCCATCACATTATTTGAGGCTTTAACTTGGTGTCCCAGTCCTGTTGATGCGTAATCAGGGCGCACCAAGGCTCTGTAATGGCATGCGACTACAAATTACATACCTTGGATGCAATGTTTTCAAGCAATAATTATGACAGGAACAGCAAGCGGTGAAAACGTATTTATTCCTCACATTCAGTTCGAAAAACTCAAATTTCCCGTAAAAGCGGCATTCGCAATGACCATAAACAAAGTTTAAGGACAGACACTGAAAGTCGCAGGTGTACATTTAGAAAAAGACTGCTTTTCCCATGGGCAATTGTATGTGGCGTGCTCACGAGTATCAAGCGTACAAAATTAACACGCCAAGGACGGCAAAATCAGAAACGTAGCTTACAAAAATGTATTGTAAACTACGTTTTAGGTTTTAAAAAGATAAATTTTTAATACTAACTGTCTGTCTGTTTTTGGGGATGGATGGACCCTGGTGATGGTTTTTTAAATATTATATGCGTTTTTTAACCACCCAAAAAGATACGGTACACGTTTTTGGCAACAAGAATTATTGACAAAGTGTAAATTAACGCAGGCGAAGCCGCGGGCAAAAGCTAGTTACATTACATATAAATACAAAACCACTGTACAAAATCAAAAATAGTATAAGAAATTGAAAACAGAAATTACAATTACCATAAAATATACATTAACAAAACTTCGACTTAAACATACAAAATAACATTTAAAAATTTAATAAAGAATAGTAATGATTATAATACATACCTTTTAAGTGTATTGATGATCATTGTTAAATATATTTAAGGCGTTTTGTCCTTCTCAATAAGCGACCAATTACCATAGATTTAATTCGCTCTACGTTCTTAGCTTCTTCGCCTTTACGCAACAGACATAAATGTATATAGGTGAGTACTATCAGATTATACGGTCAAAGAAGTTTATTTCTTAATAACAATTAACAGAAAACACTTACTTGATATTTTTTTATCATGAATACATAAGTAATAGAAATTAATAAAACTTTGACATTGACAGAGCACTCACAAATCATTTATTTATTTTATTTGTTTACTTTTTTTATAAATTTTGGATAATCATTCACGTAACACCAAAGCTTTTTTAAACCACCCGCAAAATAATAATAATTATGGTCCTTCATAAAAGATAAGACATGCGAACTCATTGCCACAATAAAGCAAAACGTACAGTTGGACAAGTTTGCCGTTCTGCCGTTTTTCTAGCCTAGCTGAAAAGAGGGGAGCGCATCACCTACATGCTCACTCAGGTGCTGACCATACATGGTTGCTTTGGTGAGTATCTAAACAGGATCGGCGAAAGACCACGGCAAATTATCTTAACTGCGCGAGCGACCTGCATTCTGCACGAAGAGCATATTATGCACGAAGAGTACTCTGCATGGCCTTGATCGCGAGGATCGGGTGAGTGATCTCAATTGCCCTGGGTTTTCGCTAAACTTTCTGACGCATTTCGAAGGTTTCCCTCAGACAACAAAAAACGGACAAGATTAGGTTATAAGATTTTATTTGTTTTTTTTTTAGCATATATAAGGTGTATCTATTCATACATGAAATATTTTAAGAGACGTATCTATGCTGCAGATAAAAATTAATCGCAATGTTTTTTATTTTACGTAATTATTATAATTTTCATATGATAAAAGGGTGAATAATTTTTTTTTGCAAAAAATAGACCCGACTTCCATATCAAAACACTACAAAGCCAAAAATAACTTTAATTTCGATAGTCGGTGTTATTGGTTTTGTATTTTCTTTTTTTTTTTCACACCGCCTTCCGAAATTAAAGTTATTTTTGGGTTTGTATTGTTTTGATATGGAAGTCGGTTCTATTTTTTGCAAAAAAATATTTTTCACGCTTTTTATTGGGTCGGTTTGTAATTTATCTAGTTACAAAAGCCATAATGTCAACAACTTATCACCTTTTACAAAATATTGCTTTTCCCGATGCATAGCCGTTAATTTTTGAGGAGTTCTCCTGGTACTTGACCATCAGCTCCACATCACCATATGCATTGTGATGAGTATAAAGTGCTTCACATCCATACTCAAGTAATCGAATCGCAATCCACGAAATACTTATTTTTGAGTAGTTTCAGTGGCCATCTGTGGTCTTCATCATCATTTCAACTTCCCCAAATGGTACTTTCCGAAAGCAACTGCCCAGGGTACTACAAGAAATACCCAACGCTACAGGTGTGCCTATAATATTTAAAGAGTTCCCCTCGATTTCTCCAGGATCCCATCATCAGATCCTGATTTCGTAACAATGGAATCAACTAGAAAGTATACCCTTTCAAACGCAAAAAGAATTTTCCAAATCGGTCCAGCCGTCTTTGAGTTATGAGGTCACATACATAAAAAAAAGTTCAAGACGAACTGAGAACCTCCTCCTTTTTTGAAGTCGGTTAAAAAGAGAAAAAACTCTCTTTAATCATCATAAAAGCCGCGCACCGTCTCAAATACCGCCGCCACCCGCGTAAACTGGCGTATTGGATGTCAAAAAACAAGTAGGAACCAGTATTTATTACCTGTGTCAAGAAATATAAAATTATTTAATTTTTTAAATAATATACCTAGGTAATTTTTTTTTCTTGCTATGGTTTCTTTACCAGCTCTAGGTATATCCCTTTAAATATTTCGTGTTTGAATAGATACACCTTATATATATATATAATAGTAATAGTAATAATTTATTTGCACAGTAAAGTGAAAACATAATATATATGTACATTGAAATAGCATGGAGTTACATCGTTTTGTTATACACAGTATGTATATTTGGAGAATCTAGGACCCTTGCTAAGTAGCTAAATTTTAAACAAGACATTCACAAAAGGGTCGGGCCTTTGTGGATGCCTTGTTTAAAATTTAGCTTAAAAATACGAGAAGTCGTTTATATTTTTACAGAAATTAGGTAAATACAAATTATACATATAAATTATTTTACAAAAAACGAAACAAAATAAAAATTGTAGGTATATAATAAATGGTAAAAACGAAAGATGTACGAGCGTAAGGGTGTGTTGGTGTATGAGTAAGTGAGTTTGAATGTGTGAGAGAATGAGTGTATGCGCATTGTGTGTGTGAGTTATGGATGGATATGTTTCTGTGATGTTAGAGGATGCCATAGGTGTTTTGAGATGATAATAATATCTTAGTGTTGTTAAGAGTCTGGAGCCAAGTCAAAAGTACTTGTTTGAGTGATGAATATGGAAGTGAGTAAAAGTTTACTATTTTATTGATTTTGTTATATAGATGGGAAAAGGAAATATTCTTGTAAAAGAGTGGTGAAAACGATAGAGTTGGCTGACTGTCTTTGCGTCTGGTAGTGATTACCTCGTAGGAAGTGTTTTGGTGCTGTAATTTTGTTAAGCACAAATAATTGTCTTACCGTGAGGACTTCACAGTTCTTATACATATAGTGTAGTAGAACTGTGTTAAGCACAAATAAGTAATTGTCTTACTGTGAGGACTTCACAGTTCTTATATAGTTCCTCTGTTGGAAAGAGGATGGGGTAGAAGGTACTGACTTCCAATACTGTTCTCTGAGCACGCTCCAGTTTTAACAATATGTTTTAGGACCCCCCCCCCCCCCCCTCCAAGTTCATACACAGTGCCGGGCTTTCGGGAATGTTCTAACGAGATACTGCGGCCCCGGAACTTAAAGGAACAGGGTGGGTTTTTAGTCAGTAGAAGTCTGGCACTCCCTTCCGCTTAACCCAGGGCGGGAGAAATCATTCAATGATTTTTCCGCCCGGAAAAAAAAAACAAAGGCACATACACGGTAAGTTATAAGAGACTGCCAAAGAGCAAAGTATGTACTATTCATAATTTGGGAATTAGCAACGTAGAGAAGTTTCTTAAAGATAAAGATAAGTTTTCTGATTCTTTTTGTTAAAGTGTGCTGCAAAACTCAGACCGGTGTCAAGTATCACTCCGAGATTTCTCTAATTTAGGACAGGTACAAGCAATAGTAACAGGCTGTAAGCAAGAATGTGCTACCAATGCGTAAGCGTCTGCTTGAGTGAAATTTTGTATGGTCAAGGTGAGCATGTTAGTTTTCTCAGTATTTAGAGTGAGGATATGAGTTTTAAGCCACCCCATAACAGTATTCAGTCCTTTTTGTGCTAATTTGAAGGTATCAGGTGCCATAAATCACCAGATAAGGTAAGAACGATGTCAACATAGGCACTTCTCTACTGTAGTAATTCTGTATTTTTACGCACTGAGTTCAGTTTTGTAGATAGTCTCTCATAATGTTAAGTGGTACGTCACGAATCCCAAGCTGTTCCAGCTTTGAAAGTAGGATAGGAATCAAAACTGTAAACCCTAAAATAGTGACGTGATAGTGATAGTAATTTTTTCTTCTTGTCAATAGTTTTCAATTAGTTCCATGACAGCATGGCTGATTGATTTTTTACTTCTAAACCCGAACTGATTAGGTGAGTTCGACATATTTCACAAGTCTTCTATTAATCATATGTTCTAGAACTTTGGACATAGAAGGCAGGACTGCAATAGAATGGTAATTATTTACACAATTTTGGCTCCCAGTTTTATGTATAGGGCTTGGACAAAAAGTTTTAATCGGATCTTTAAACTATGGAACATACTCGCATTCTTTACCTCTTTCGGCATGAATATATACTTTTTTATTTCCTAGCAAATAAATCAGAACTAATGGGCCTGTATCATGTTTTATAGCTGCGTATTAGGCCTATGTAAAATAAAATCTTTTGAGTTAGACGCAATGGGTGCCTGAGGACAAGGTATGTGAACGAAGTAGGCCTAGGAAACGCTAGCAGTGCAATTAGAACTCGTTTTTACTGATTTGCCAGATAAGACACAATACAAAAATCGTTGAAAAACTAGCAGTCGGAAAATATAATGCAAACTAAAGCTGAATGAATCCAAATTAATTTCACCTGTTTCTGAGTAACATTGACATGATAGGTCCTTAAAAAAGTATTTCTATCGTCTCGCAAACAAATTACAATCGCGACGTGCCGATAGTTAATATTAGAAGGTGCGGTATGGGCACACAGAGTTAAACTCATTCCCGTAACAAAAACAAAGTTTGGAATCAATTTGAGGTAGGTATAATTACTTCTAAACATTCAAATTAAGGAATATACTCCGAAGTTATTGGATGTTAGTGGCTTATTATTCAATATTTATGGTCAATATGCGCGAAAGTGGGTTGAAAAGCCACGTATTCGGCCTCACTAGTACTGATATAATAACGTTTGCTTTACAATAGCTTGTAAATTATTATGTTATACCGAATGATTCAGTGTTTTTAAACTTGCATTAGATCTTAACTAGCGAGTTGCACCGGTTTCATAGTAGTAGGAGCAATGTGTTCAATCAAATGTCAACGCCTTTCAAAATTCGAACGTGATAGCTTTACCGCGAAACCCAGAATAAAGTTAGGTTGACTTTATTCTGGGTTTCGCGGTAAATCTGTTCCTCAGCTCAACAAATCCACGACTCCTTCGTTGTAGATTTGATTCGGCGTATCCAACGTTCCTATCTAGGTAGTTTACATCATTAAGTTTACACTCAAATCATGTAAGAGCTAAATTAGAGGCAATTCCTTCTATTCTATGTACAAAAGACAACTATTTCTGTTCAGGCCTGCTTTTATCGATAGTTTAACCTTAAACGCTAAATGTATAATTTACTCTAAATCAAACGATTGAAGCTTAGAATAACAACGCATAGAAGAGGCGTCTAGAACAAAACACGAGCGATTTCGTGTGTCCACTTTATTTTCTTTGTGTGCGTGAGCCGAATGTGTCTACGTTCTTCAAACGCACACAAATATAGCTTTCAGTGATACCATTACCAGTACCATTACCACAAAAATGGGAAAACGCACTATTATGTTGCTGGTTCAAATCAAGTATTTTATGTTATGAAACTAAATAAGATGATGTTTTTTCATGTAATATGACTTATATGACATATATTTACGGAAGGTAAACGAAATGAGATATCGTTTATTGCGTTTAGAATGTTTGATGTGTAATGTGTTATAATGATATTATAGAAATGTATTAATTGCTTGAAAAATCTCGTTTGATATCAATTAAAAGTATGTGTTGTATTTATGAAATAGAAAAATATTATTGAGAACATTACTTAAATGAAAAAAATCTTAATCAATAAAATTGTCATCTTAATGATGCCACTCTTCGAACTAACAGTAACTTTTAGTTATAAAACACTGTAGGTAGTAGCTGTAAATAAATATAGTTTAGTTTGACGCATACATAATTGCCGCCAAAACTATATTTGGCTGAACTTTCCTTTATGGCCCGTTGAGTTGGAAGTTCATAGTTTTACTGTAAATAGTACTCATGAATAGAAAGCTTTTTACGAATTGTTAAGTTGCGCAAATTCACTGTTTACGAGATATAAGTTTTTAAAGTTTCGTTTAATACTGAAAAATAGCACGCCATTTGCAAATTTTTAGGTTGTTTATTGTCATGGTAGACGTCAAAGTTGACATTTCACGTTCCATTGACAGAAGAAGTGTATTTTGTTCAATTTTATGCCATATTTTTACGTAAAAATAATTTTATTTTCACATATTCACGTATTAAATTTGGTGTGTTATTAGTGGGCATTATAGCTGTGCTGTATTATGTAATTGCGTTGACGTTTTTAGTTTTACACAAAAATATTACGAATTTTTGTTTACACTGTGGAACGGAAAGTGAAGTGTGATAATAATGTGAAAGTGAGATATAATATTTAAAGTTTCCATACAAATTGGGAAATAGTACGCAATATATGATAAATAATATTCATGGTAGTTCCAACCGTTACTAGGAGAAGTTAGGATGCAAGAGCGAGCAAAGCGAGCTCGGGACTTGGGGCAACCCGACTCGGACAGATTAGGTTATCACCTTCGTGGTTATTTTTTTTTAAACCATTGAGCCCCGCGAAGCGGGGCTCCGACTACACCTTTTAGCCAACTTTTGAGTTTTTTGAAAACCTTTTTGTTGGAGTAATGCCGGGGAGGAGAGGAGCACCCCCTGCCCCGTCACTCTACTCCCGCTGCCTTCCTCCTGCCAAACAATACTAAATTTTTCCGAAATTTTTATTCTAACCTAAAAACTTTAACCATGGATATCACTATAACCATGAGTTTGCGCGGGGGGGGATGGTACAGGGGAGTAGCACTACTCCCCCCCCACCCCTCCCCTCCCACCCCGACCCAAAAATCGACGGGCCATAAAGGAAAGTTTTACCCTATATTTTTTTAAACAAAAATAAGCACAAATTAAAGAAATCAATATGGGTATTTTTTTCCTCACGGATAGCAACATTGAATTGTGATAATTTAGGTTATTAGAATTTTTGTTTGATGGTCGATTTACTTAAATATAATGTATAAAATGTAAGTATTTACTTGTGAAATGTAATTTAATTACACGTTTTTTGTTTTCCTGAAGGACTATGACATCCCTTTACGCTACAAACGGTCGTTTTAAATTATTTACTCGCGAGCTCTGTTCGGCAGAATGTGACCTTGAATACTGACGGCTCGTCGAGCAAAGTTAGCCAAAAATGGCTAAGTTTTAGTTGCCTCACTTTTTGCACTCGTACTATCCTTCTATGCGTTGTTATTCTAAGGATTGAAGATAGTTCATGCTTACCAGGATATTATCTTTGCCTTCGTTACTAGCAGCCTTTCCAAGAAAAACAAAACCTAACCAATCATTCAAAGTGTCTGTTACTCGAAATTAATAAACAGACTGAAACTGAACGATAAAGTGACAATCAAGAACTAACTGAACACCGTCATCTAAAGTTTCAAGCGCACAAAGTTCCAAGTTCATTGATAAATGAAGGCTCGAGTAAAATATTGTATCTCATTGATTCTCTGAGTGGCCTTCCCAAGACCCGAAGAGACATGTTTGCGAAATTGCTGTTACTCTCTGACCTCAGCACATATGAGTACGAGTATTGGATTCAGCGGGAGCTTATGGGAACACATCAGACGTGTTTGCAGTTTTATTATATTTTTCTTTTGAATGAACTACGAAGACTACATGACGTGAATGTGACATGTCACACGCTAATCTTTTGTTTATATACCGTAAACACGTTTTTCATACGCTTCAAATCTATGAAAATCCAATTAATTGCTATTCGTTAGTTTAGCTAAAACTCAACAACCAACGGGTAGACTGATACGTATATACAGCTCGATTCTGGACTACATTTTTATACAAAAACAGGTAATAGCATTATACGAATTAAAATGTATAAGTTGATGTCTTTCTTTCATTGTGTTTCTAGAAAAATTTGGATAACAAATGCAGGTAGACAAACTACAGCCAGCTAATTAAAAATTCTGAAAGGAAACAAGCATGGGCTCTCATCCTGTGCCCGTTAATTTACCAGAGATCCATTGGATCCGAAACTAAAACTAAATTAAAATGAAATATGTTCGAATCTATTGCTAAACTCCATGGGATGGGCCTTGGGTGTAAAGGTCGAACATGTGTTAGGGGTCGGGTAATGGTATGGTAATTGAGATGGATAGAAAAATATGCTGAAGGTGGGTTGTTGTACAGCTACACGACTTTTCTATTTAAAAGGCGCCATAAACTGCGTGAGGTGTCTGCGCAATTTGGCGGTCGTAACACCCTCGTCACTGTCAAGTAGTAATGCGGCGAAACGCGACTGGCCGCACACCGAAGCAATAAATAAACTTAAACAGGTCACTATCAACCTTGCATTTAATTCTCTTAATAGTTTCTGTTTAACATAAACTTTAATCAAAGGGTAATACCAACTTTCTTTATATCTCTAAATAGATTCTACGAAAGATAAATAGATTCTAGAGCTCTTTAATCAAAACTTTATTAAAGAAGTGAATGCAGCTAGCGGTAAACTCAAAAAACAAAATAAAAGTAAAACGATTGGAATATGCCAAGATTTTTTCCGAGCGTAGTTCAAGCGTATCCTAACCTATTGCGAAGCTAGTGCTCCCGTTTGGCATTAAGTGGAATGCGGTCAACTCCGGTCCATAATAACGCCAAGCTCCATTCTTTTTTTCTTCATTACAAAAACGTTTTCATTAGTAATTTTATTTCACTACCTAAAACGTAAGATTATTTTAAAGTGGATTCTAATAAATATGAATCTTACATAATTAATGAATTGAATGATAAGGTTTTGTGCCAGGAAATTTATTATTTCCGGACGGTTTTAGTTATGTTAAATTGAATTCTGACTTTACTAAAATCACAATACATCAGGTTTCCTAAATATTTTAGCTTAAAGTAACAAGATTTCCAGTTTTAAAGCTATATCATAGTATAAACTCCTCAAAAAATTGCCATAGTGAATTAAAAGTTTCACTTTCCTCATAACAATCCACTTGAATTTTATTAATTATTGTTTTCATCTCCGAAAGATTGAGCATTAAATATTTTCTAACAAATTCTACCGGAAAGTTAATACGGAAAAATAACTTCTAATTGATTTCCATTATAAAATAAAACATGTAAATCAGCTAATACTACTCTAACACATTTTTTCTAATGCATTATACCAAAAAATAGAAAACATATAAAAGTGTTATTTTTAACCGATTTACAAGATAAACATTTTATTTCATCACAAGTTTTTCGGGAAAATTATTATTTAATGGAACTGCGATATATCAAATTAAGAATTTGGTAGGTACTTTGCCCAAGACTTCTGAAAATACTGACACGTTAGAAAAATATATATTTGAATTCAGTGCATGGAAATAGTTTCCTTGTGCGTACGGCTAAGGAGTGGAATTCTCTGCCGGAGTCTGTGTTTCCTGATAGCTATAACCTGGGAGTCTTTAAGTAAAGAGTGAATAGGTTGCTTCTAAGGTAAGCGTGCTCCATCTTCGACCACATCATCATTTAACATCAGGTGAGATGGTGGTCAAACGCAAGCCTATCAAAAACAATTTATAAAAATTGGCCAAGTGCGAGTCAGACTCGCCCATGAAGGGTTCCGTAGTAAGTATAATAATAACATAAAAATTTCTTAAAACAAGCTTATTTACATTTTTACAACTAGGCTAAATAACTTTGTTTTTCGTAGTGTTTGTATGAATTACAAGGTTATATTTGCGGTTTTAGAAAATATGCTGTATCTCAAAAACTGCTGACCCGATTTCGTTCAAATCAATTTCGGTTGAAGTTTAAGATCTACAGACATATACTTTATGTAGATTTTTCACTCCATTATTATAGAAGTTAGAGGCGGGGGACACACATTTTACCAGTTTGGAAGCTTATATATTTTAAACGATTGACTTTATGAAAAAGTGGTTTTAGAAACTCTTATATCATTTTTAAAGACCTGTCTATAGATACCACACACGCATAGGTTTCATGAAAAAAAATATTTTCAGTTCTAGTTCCATGTATGGGGACCCCCCTTTATTTTAAATATTTTTTTAATTTTTTCTTAAAATCGGAAAGCGGTTCACAGAATACATCTGCCTACTAAGTTTCACATGAAGTCTTAATAGTTTCGGAATAAAATGGCTGTGACATAAGGACGGACGGACAGACATATCAAAACTATAAGGGTTCCGTTTTTTCCATTCGGCTACGGAACCCTAAAAATTGGCCAAGTGCGAGTCAGACTCGCCCATGAAGGGTTCTGTAGTAACTATAATAATATAATATAATATGTATATTTATTTGACGAAAAAAAACCTTACAAATTTCTTAAAACTAGCTTTTTTACATTTTTTACAACTACGCCCAATAACTTTGTTTTTCATAGTGTTTTTATGAATTACAAAGTTATATTTGCGGTTTTAGAAAATATGCTGCATCTCAAAAACTGCTGAACTGATTTCGTTCAAACTAATTTTGGTTTAAAGTTTACATTAAGATCTACAGACATATATTGTTTTAGATTTTTCACTCCATTATTATAGAAGTTAGAGGGGGGACACACACATTTTACCACTTTGGAAGCGTATATCTTTTAAACGATTAACCTTATGAAAAAGTTGCTTTAGGAACCTCAATGTCATTTTTAAAGTCCTGTCTATAGATACTACACACGCATAGGTTTCATTTAAAAACAATATTTTCAGTTTCAGTTCCATGTATGGGGAGCCCCCCTTTATTTTAAATATTTTTAAATTTTTTTTCTTAAAATCGGAAAGCGGTTCACAGAATACATCTACCTACCAAGTTTCACATGCAAACTATAAGGGTTCCGTTTTTTGCCATTCGGCTGCGGAACCCTAAAAAAAAGTCATCTGCTTAGCCTTTACCCGAACAGCTGCTCAATCTCTATCAAGCCCAGGTTCGGTCATGTATGGAGTACGGCTCTCATCTTTGGGAAAGATCTGCCAAATACCAACTAGATGCCCTTGAGTCTATTGAGAAACGGGCCAAAAGACTCATTGGCAACGATACACTGGTCGAACCAAAGCTCCAGAGCCTTGAACATCGGCGACGAGTTGCTAGTCTATCGGTTTTCTATCGGTTACATTTCGGCGAGTGTGCGATGGAACTACAAAATCTAATTCCATCAAGCCCGTTCCATCATCGGACAACAAGACAAACGGTGATGCGCCATCGTTACATGGTGGACATCCCACCTATACGCACTAAACCTTTTGGGAATACCTTCATTATGCGTACGGCTTAGGAGTGGAATTCCCTGCCGGAGTCTGTGTTTCCCGATAGCTATAACCTAGGGGTCTTTAAGTCAAGAGTGAATAGGTTACTTTTAGGTAAGTGTGCTCCATCTTCGACCACATCATCACTTACCATCAAGTGAGATGGTGGTCAAACGCGAGCCTATTATCAATAAAAAAAAGTCTAAACAGATGCAGCTGAGTATTAGTTTTTCACATGGATCGACTGCCTATCTGACCTTTAACCTCACAAGCTGGGTAACACGATACCCTTTAGCCTGAACAGTGTCAGATTTTCCGCCTTCTGCCTACCCGTAATGACTGTCAAAAATGTCAACATGACAGCTGGGGTGCTGTCCGAGACGCGGATTTATATTCATTAACCGACTTCAAAAAAAGGAGGTTTACAATTCGTCTTGAACTTTTTTTTTTATGTATGTTACCTCATAACTCGGAGACGGCTGGACCGATTTGGAAAATTCTTTTTGCGTTTGAAAGGGTATACTTTCTAGTTGGTCCCATTGTTACGAAATCAGAATCTTTTTTTTTTTTTTTTTAATCTTCTTTATTTAAGGGATTTTTGTACACATGTGTGACAATGTCAATCCCATCGTGCTATTTACAATACTTTACAAAAAGAACTTAGTCTAATTTCTTACTTAGGTAATATAAATGAATATAATATTTTGGCTGCCTTACAGGTAGGTTTACTTAAAATGCCATGAAAAATTCCTACATCCATGGTTGACAATTTCAACGAGCGTACTAGTGCGTTTCTTTTATTACTATGCCGGACACATTCACCCAACACATGCTGTGCGTCCTCTTTCTTCCCACAAACCTCACAGTTCGGGGAGTCTGCTTTCCGCATAAGAAAAGCAAAGTTGTTTAGTGGAATATGTCCCGACCGCAACCGATGCGCAGCAACAATTTGAGACCGAGTCAATTTGGACCCAGAGAACCAAGGTATGTGAGGAGGCTCGCTCTGTATAATTTTATACCAGATTCCCTTTGATTTTGACCTCTCATTAAAGTACTCCTTCCAGGATAGATAATTAACTTTTCTAAATTTAATTAAAACTTCTGAATAACTAGGTAACACATCCCATGTTTGTGTACCTAAAAGAGTGGCCTCTTTGGCTAATCTGTCAGCCTCCTCATTTCCGAAAAGACCAACATGGGACGGAACTCATTGAATAACAATGTCATAACCTATTTGTTTTAAATATTGTAATTGTTTTAAAATAGAGTAAGCTATATTTAAACCCTTATATCCACCACGAACACATCTAAAAATATGCTGTAGAGCACTTTTGCTGTCGGTACATATTACCACTTTATTCGCCTCAAGTTCTAAAACATATTTCAAAGCTTCAGAAATAGCAAACAGCTCAGCCGTCATAATAGTGATGTAAGTGTTCATTTTATATATTCTGTGATATTTCTTAACCAAATCACAGAAAGCTGCACCTTTTCCACCGTGTGTTTTGGACCCGTCCGTGTATAACAGGTGCCAGTCTGTGTACCGTTCTCGTAATTCAGTGAGGGCGTAGTACTTGAGAGAAGTAATGTCATAATGCGATTTTGGTGCACTGATGTTCGATAAATTACATCTTACAACATCCTTAATATCTATGTTAGACATCCATGTATCTAAAGTAAACATCATGACTGGATATGAGGAGGAAACCTCCTCAGTCCCTACCATGCCATGAGAATTTACAAGAAGAGGTTTCTTTTTTCTATCCCAGTACCTGTTTTCAGTCATGTTACTCAATTCTGAAATCAAATTGGCTGAAATATCACTAGTCCTGGACTGCAATTTTAAACAAAATTTAAGGGACAGATACTGTCTTCTTATTTGTAAAGGAGGAATACTTAACTCACTCTCCATCACATGTATTGGAGTCGTTTTAATAAAACCGCCAACTATTCTTAATGCAAGATTTTGTAATTTGTCCAATTTATAAGTGTGACTATTTGCAGAGTTATCGTACAGAAAACATCCGTAATCTATTTTACTCCTAATAAGGGCAATGTAAAGTCTACGCATGTATATAGGATGAATACCCCATGACGATCCTGCCAAAACTTTAAGTAATTGAATTTTTTTTAATGAGCTCTCGTATATTTCGTTAATATGCTTTTCCCATCTTAAGCATTTATCCAGCCACACTCCTAAATATTTAATTTGATCGACAGCTTCCAAACTTTTGTTGTTAACCTTTATATCAACTGAAAGTCTTTTACGGCCTCTGGTGAATAAACATAATTTTGATTTGTTATTTGACATTTCTAATCCTAAATTATTTATCGAGGTAACAAAAAAATCCAAGGCTCTTTGCATGTTGACTACACTATCCTGTAATTTATTGTAATTACAATATAGGACGAAATCATCAGCGTACTGACTGACACAAACATTGTTAATATTTTGGCAAATATTAGCCGTTACTATATTAAAGAGTAGGGGGGATAAAGGGTCACCCTGCGGAATACCCTTACCAGTCCATCTCACATACTGTGCATTACTTTCATCCGCTTTTATAGTGAGATGCCTTTCTTTTAGAAATTCCCAAATGTAAGCACAGATGTACTTCCCAACCTTCAACTCCTTCAAGGTGTGTATAACTCGTTCAATAAGAACGCTGTCATACGCTCCCTGTATATCCAGGAATGCGACTAAGGTTGGAAAATTATTGGTATATCCTATTTGAACTTTAGTAACTAAGCGTGCTAAACTATCGAGACAGGAGTGATCTCTTCTGAAACCAGTCGTACTAGGCGATAGAATTTTATTATGTTCTATATACCATTCCAGGCGCTTTTGAATCATAGAGTGAAATATTTTACATAAACAGGATATCAACGCTATCGGTCGTAACTTACTATCGGAACCACTGTTAGGTTTAGGAATCGGTACTATATAAATATCCCGCCATTGAAAGGGAACAGAGGAGGTTTTAAAAATTAAATTATATAATTTAAGTAGATATGTTTTACCTATTACGGGCAAGTTAGAAATCATTGAATATGTTATATTATCGATACCAGGGGCTGTGTCTTTAGTTTTAAAACAGTATTCAAATTCTTGCTTTGAAAATTCACAATTTAAAGGTGATTCAATATCATTAAAAGCAGGAGCTGGACTCATCACAAAATCTGGAGCCAATGAGTTTAGCAGCTCTTCTTTTTTTTTATCTGATGAACAAAATCTTGTCTGCCTAAAACCTTTCATCCAGCGCATTTTTCTCCACATGGTTGTTGAGGTTGTACTCTCATTAATAGTATCGCAGAAATTATGCCAAGATTTAGATCTGGCTTGCCTTATAAGCTTTTTACATTGAGAAATTTTAACCTTTAGTATATCAAAATTTTGAGGGATGGGGTTTTTCCTAACGTTTGATAATGCTAAACGTCGCTCAGCTACTGTTCTAGAGAGTTCCTGGTTCCAATATATTTTAGGTTTAAATTTATCCGTTGGTTTATTACACATTTTAATAAATGGAATTGTTTTATCTGCAGCTGAATTAATTTGCATAGTAAGAAAATCATACATATTTTGAACGACATCCGAGGGTGGTGAAGCTTCTAAGAAATTGCTGAAAATAAATTGACTGTATCTATGCCAATCTGCTTTTTTAAAATTTCGCTTTAGTGTGATATTGATCGAATCTTCATATTTAAACCGAATGATTATAATTAAATGGTCACTTCCCAAGTTTTCACTACTAACATTCCAAGAACTATTTATTGCAATGTCAGTGGTGCAAAATGAAACATCAGGGGAGGTTTTTTGCAAAAAACCATTCACGAGCTTCATTCTAGTAGGATTGCCATTGTTTAATGAGATGTAGTTATTTTCGATTGCAGCTTCAAACATTTGTTTCCCCCGAGTATCATTCTTATTAGACCAGCAGGTGTGATGCCCATTGAAATCGCCTGCAATAATAGTATTCGTCGGAAACTTTGAAAAGATATGCTCCCAATCTACTTGGGAAGTACGCACAGAGGACGGACAGTAGACCGATATTATATTACTGATTAATTTACAGTTAAGAATTTTAATGTGTATTATTTCTATACCTGCATTAGTCACACTTATAGGAACACATAACGTTTTTAGAGATCTATGTGTAAAAATCGCAACTCCTCCGTACGAGTCAAATCTGTCCTTTCTATAAACATTATATCCACTTATGTTTATGAGCTTTTCTGCATCCAACCATGTTTCACTTAAAATAGCTATGTGAATATTTTCCCGATTCAGTAACAGTTCTAAATCAACCAGCTTTGGTTTCAGACTCTGAGCATTCCACTGGTATACGTTAATACGAGTAATATTTTTATTATCCATTGATAAATAGCATGCACAACTTACTACATCTAAATCCTTAAAATATGAAACAAAATATACCATAATTTCTTCTAAAACTAATCTTAATCCCTTCTTCACTTTTTGTTCTGTTGATAAGTCTGATAGCCATATGTCTTTTATTTTGTTGTACAACTTAGTCAATTGAGATATTTTTCCGCTATTACCTATTTCTTTTGGATTTCTTTTTTCTTGATTTTTCTCCTGAATTTTCTGAGAATTTTTTTGATTATCGCGCTCTTTTTGTTGTTTTTTCTTCCCATTTTGTTTACTTTTTGTTTTGATGTTTTGTAAACATGTAGAGGCTCTATTTTCGATGATTTCTTCTTCACTTTCACTAACTTCTTCGAACGAACCACTTATATCCATGCAGGTATTTACCACGCTGATTGCTGGCTCCAGGGGGATGAGAGCATCCCTGTAACTTTTGCTCTGGGAAGTATAGCGAGGTAGTATTCTGTTAATTTCAGTATTGGCAGACTCTTCTTTGTTACTATTTTTTGATTGTTTTAAATATAGGTCTAGCGCCATCTTATAAGAACAGCTGTTTTTACTCATTATTTCTCTTACTGTTTTCTCTTTGAGATAAGCTGGGCAACGTTTATTTAGTGCCATGTGCGGGCCTTTGCAGTTTATACACGAGAACTCCATAGTTTCACAATTATTATGATCCTTTCCACACTTAGGGCATTTAATCTTCTGACTAGGACAAAAGCGTTTCATGTGACCATATTTCCAACAGCCGGAACACTGGGTGACCGGGAACACATATGTTTCAACCTTAAATCGACACCCATAGCCAAAAATATATGGAGGTAAAGTTGAACCTTTGAAGGCGACTCGTATAACTTCACTATTTATCCATTGACCCACATTAGTTAATCGCTTAAGTCTTTTAATTGCACAAATAACCGAATCACTTTGGAATAAATTTGCGAGTTCGTTTTCTTCTAATTCCAAGTCAATATTTCTCACAATACCATGAATAATACTCAATTGGTCTCTTCTTTGACATCTAAATTCTAATTCTGTAAACTTTTGGCAATTAAGAATTTTATTCGTGTTTTCGATATTTTTAAGCGTTATAAATATCTTATAGGGACTTTTATATTTAATCTTAATGATATCATTAATATTTTGTGACTTCAGTAATCCAAATTACTGAAGTCACAACCAACCATGATGATGGCCATGATGGCCAACCATACCAACCATTTTTTGGAGTACTGTTTTAGATGTGAGACATACCTCAAAGTATTCTGGTTGCTGAGAATTATTTTCATAACTACCCACATTTCTTTGATTATTTTGTGAATTACTGCGTAATATTCTTTTCGGTTTTCTATTCACAGTAGTAAAACCATCATCTTCTTCTATTATTTCGTCGCTATCTTCTCTCGCTCTTTTCTCAGCATTTCGCCGTCTTTCCTCTTCTAGGTCCATGGTACAACTCTCGATAACTGTTTCTTCTCTGGTACTTTCTATCAACTCTTCATTTATTATACTTTCATCTGGTATATTTGACCCCATACTTAAAGATCTTCCAAAACTATCCATAATCCAAACTATTGAGTAACATTAGCGTGAATAAGTTGAAAAATAAGAGACACGATATTATTACAAGTAAGACGTACGCACGCCTCAATCGTCAACGCGGCACTCTGGAAATCAGAATCGGATGATGGGATCCTGGAGAAATCGAGGGAACTCTTCAAATATTACAGGCACATCTATAGCGTTTTGGGTATTTCTTATAGTACCTTGAGCAGTTGCTTTTGAAAAGTTCCATTTGGGGAAGTTGAACTGATGATGAAGACCACAGATGGCCACTGAAGCTACTCAATAATAAGTATTTCGTGGATTGCGATTCGATTACTTGAGTACGGATGTTAAACACTTTATGCTCGTCGCAATACATACGAGTATGGTGATGTAGAGCTGATGGTCAAGTACCAGGAGAACTCCTCAAAAATTAACGGCTATGCATTGGGAAAAGCAATATTTTGTAAAAGGTGATAAGTAGTTGACATATTGGCTTTTGTAACTAGATAATCCCAAGTAACACAGTCTTGAAGGCTTAAAAACAAATCTGTCTATAGACAGTCTATTCATGGTAAATCTTTAGATAGGGGCTTTCTAAAGATGGTTTCAATAAAGAACATGTATTCTTATAGTTTTTTTTTTTCTCAAGCTCGATTATTTTTAGAGCATTTGTTCTAAAGCACACTTATTTTAAGTACGTTTATAGGTATATTGAATGTTTTAAAGATACAATGCTCTACAAATAGTTAATAAAGCCTAAAGGTACCAAACTTGATATAACTTAATAGATAATATGATATATTTTAAGATAAAACATTCTATTCTATCTATTGGTACTCTTATCTTTGCTTATAAACAGACTTTTAAGTCTAGATAAAATACTTAAATAGATATTTTTCAGATTGTCTTAAAAAAGTATAGTGAAAACGTGTTTCTAGTGGTTTTTTTCCTAAAAATGGCTTAATTAAGTGTATTTTACATTAAATATTTGAATTGGATGATTTTATGCAATAGAAACAGTAAAAAAAACACAACACGTCGAAACTGCGACGGAGCGGCCCGGCGGACGCGTAGTAGGTACATGCGCGGTCCGAAGGGGGGGTCACAGGGGACATGACCCCCCCCCCACAAAATCATACACGTCAAATTGAAAAATCTTCTACAAAATAAAAGAAAGCTATTTAAACGGAGCGTAGAGTCCGTTCCCACTTATCCGATCAGTCTTTTTGCCCTGAAACCGGACGTCGGATGTGGGTGTTCACATTATATCCGATCAGTCTGTTTTGCCGGAAGGTCGGTGGTTCGACTCGCCGCCAGTTTACATTTGTATTTCGTACGCGATGGACGGCGACGATGATGTTCTTATATTGTGGTGGTATTTGAGACGAAAAAGTAGTAGAAAACGGAGACAACATTGGGTGCATCCTATGGTTCGAGACTTGAATTGATTAATTAGATTGCTCTGTTACTGCATAAAATCGTCTTCCGTTCACAACAGATCTAATGACCTGGATGACAGTTACTAGATAATCTTAAACCACTCATAAATCTGTTTTGTTTTGTTCTGTCGTTTTTTTAGTAAATTTTATCTTGACGCCATTTTTGTTGCTTAATTTTGCTTCAAATGATTTTCGTTACATATTTTAATGCTTATTATTATGTTTTTATAATTAAATTATGTCTAATTAAACATTTAACATGTTTTAAATTACTATATTTTTAATAAAATGAGTATTTGAAGCATTATAATGCAATTTCAAAAATTGCCTTATAGAAATAATTTGGTAAAAAAATATTAAATCTTACATTTACAGCGGGCGCTCTTATTTTAAGAGAGTTTTACATAATAATTGACGATAGACAATATAACTAGCTAAAACATAAGTATATATGAAATAAGAAATTTGTTACGCCATGATGCAATACAATAATAAGTTTAAATAACTCTTGTAAGTTCTTCGCCATTATGTGTCGTTGTCTATTACAAATCAAAAGTTACTTAAAGTTGTTAGTCTTGAGTTAATTTTGGTTTAAAAACTCGACGAGTAAAGACTTCTTTAAAGGTCTCAACTTTATCTATAAACTATCTACTAGTTAAATTTGTGATCTATAAACAGTTTAGTGAGACACTAGAAAAATCTCTATAGACAATTAGAAAATTTACAACTCTTATCTCTATCTATTCATGTTTTCTTAACTCATTCTTATCCGAGCGGATAAGGTTGTGCCCACTTTTACTAAACTGTGTTTATAAGCGTTCTTGAAGATTACTTGGGGGATATTTTACTCTTAAGGTAGACGATAAAATTAAATTCTATTAAATATCTAATAGTCCGTTTTTAGACGCGATTGTGTTACTTGGGAAATTACAAACCGACCCACTAAAAATCGTGAAAAAAATATTATTATCAAAAAATAAAACCGACTTCCATATAAAAACACTACACAGGCAAAAATAACTTAAATTTCGGAAGGCGGTGTCGAAAAAAAAAAAGAAAATACAAAACAAATGACACCGACCACCGAAATTTAAGTTATTTTTGCCTGTGTAGTGTTTTTATATGGAAGTCGGTTTTATTTTTTGGTAAAAAGTTTTTTTAACAAAAATAATTAGTCAATGGGACTAAAACAAAAGACAAGCAAGTGTAATTATATGTGTTCTATGTAGTTTTTATGTGAACTATGAATTCATTCAATATTTTTAGTTGTCTAAAAACCTAATTTCACCAAAGATAATTAGTATAAACAAGTTGCAATACATGTACGTATGTAAATATGGTACCTACATATAGTTCTTGCCTTTAGGGCTTGAAATATTTTTACTTTGTATATTTCAGCATTCAAAAGTTGAGTAGACCGTACTGTATGAATGTAGAAAAATATTATTATTCATTTATATAAAAAAAGTCCAGGCCGCCTATATCACCGGTAATATCCTATTACTGTCAAAAGATACGAATTCGTATTTGTTTAAACATACCATAGCATTTATTTTATTACCCTTCTAGAAAGAGTTTTGCTTAAATATGTTAATATCACAGTCCTGCAATATCGATATAAATACTTGTTGCTACAAAACTGAAAAAAACTTTGTGTGTCATTCAAGTATATCATATTATAGTATAAATGGGAAAATCTATCTGTTCAAAAGGCATTCCCGGATCACTTTACTAATTTACATGAAATTTCGGTAGAGTAATTGAAAACCCAGGGTAAAACATAGGCAACTTTAAAAAAAAAAAGATACGACCTCGAAATTGGAACTTGAATATTAAATAGCATAAGTTTCTATAAAACAAAATCAACGAGTATGAAGTTGCGGGCAATGGCTAGTATAAATAACCGTTGTTTGAAAACTGAGAAAAGAATCTGGTTTCCATTTGGATTCGAGAATATAAGGAAAAAACAAAATTTTAAAAATTTAAGTAAACTCTATTCCGGCAGCGGCAAGTCAAGCGCCCACTAAACGATTTAAAATCTGAACTCACACGACGGAAGTGTAGAACATTTATGTAACAATGCCTAGAATCGGATTACGTTACACGAAACGAATGGTGTAGGTTACTGCGGGTGACCAACGATGTCTACTAGATAAGGCTTTATGTAGCGTAATGCGGTCACAGATATAAAGCCACGCTGCTCTTTAAGATAGAGACACTATAAAAGTAATCTCGCCTCATTCTTGGACCCGCTAGTCAATTTGCTTTTATGGTGATGTTCCTCGCTTGTTACCCTTCTATTATCATTCGTAGCTCGAATGTCTCAATACTTAATAACTGTAAAATGTCTTAATTGTTTTCCTTAACCATGTCTTCCTCCTCGTTGTGGTTTCTGGTTTTATTTGCATTCATATTCAGTGCTCATTTGCTCTCTGTTTAGGTTTAACGGTTAATTAAGTCGTCAGTTAAGTAAATGTTTATTGGATAGAGCATTAAGCTTGTTCACAGTACAACGTCCTTAGATTTTACATTATAGCATCGATTTAATTACTTTAACTGCTGCAAACTTATTGCAAACACAACATTATTTTAGGAATTACCTAGCTTATTTATATTGGGCAAATATTTTGACTTGCAATTCTCAGTGCTTTGGACCAGATTTTCTCAAATTCGTACCGGCTAAAACAAAACACAATAAGAACTTTTGAATTATCAGTATCAAATAAGTATTTATATCAAGAAAGCTGTAGTAACACTGTATTATCACCCATTATTGTGAGCACAAAAGAATCCACATCCATTAATTTGCGGTTCAGAACCTTAGGCGTTATTAAAATTAATATTTTAATAAGGCGCTGGCTATAGCAAGATCCGTCATGGTACGAGCAGTGATCACTCACCGCTGCTATTGCTCCCGATATCCTCAAGGTTCTTTCTCAACTTAAATCGAGGTCATTAGCTGCTTTCAAACTTAGAACAAAGTTCAGCAGTTGACAAAAAAATTTTCTGCTGAATAATTGCGGCACCATTATCTATTTTATTGAACACCGCTGATGAAAATTTTCAGTTATAACAGTCATTATATGATATTGCTTTCCGTGTCAGCATAATTATTCCTGGTAGTAATTTTTGTTTTATTATTGTTATTAAAGCAATGGTATACAGAACCCACGGAGTATTAAAGGGCATTAAATTTGCTTTCAATGGACACAGTGGCATAACTATCTGCACGTTGTCGTATTGAATTATTTATTAAAACTTTATGCAATACAAAAGGTACAAAGGCGGACTTAATGCCTTAGGCATTTTCTACCAGTCAACCATGTTATTATATCGAACGATTTTAATTCTAAGGTTAACGATTAATTCTGGGAACAATAACCTGCCTCTGCATAAATCAGCAAATTGGATATTTTGAAGAGTAACACGTGGCATTGTTACGGGATGAATTGTAACGTAGTAATGATATGCCAATTAAAAAATATCGTAGTTACTTTACCTTACAAATTCCGTAGAAAAGTCAGCGGCAGCATCGCTTGTTTCTTCCCAGCAAGATGCAGTGGCATCGCTTAAGAATTGTGCTTGGGCAGACCATGCGTCACATGCATGTAGCACTCGTCTTAGCGCACCGACTGTCATCCGCACTGCTGCACGTATAAACGCAGGATCTGCGATAATAATACCCTCGTATTTAAAATGCTTCTGCAAAGTTTATGAATATCAGAACGTTTTTGCCGTTTTAAATATAAGGTTCTGACTGGTCGAAATAGGCATAAATAAGATTATATGTAACATAGATTATCAGCAGCAGCAAACGCAGTTTAATGTCCATTGAGAATTTATAAATAAAATAAGGCAGACAGAACTTTCACCCTCGAATCACAGTGGTACACAACACGAACACGACACAATCGCATTTCAATAACGTCACGTATTGTCAAGCTTTCACGCTAAGCCTTTTATGTAGTATCCTTTGTATAAACCTACGTTAATCTTGAGGACCATTCAATTGACTTTCGAACAGCTTTTGAATCGAACAACTTTATCGAATAAATCTAAAGTTAATTCTCAATGAACATGGGATTATATGTTTGTTAAAAAAAAATAGATAAGAAAATGTACTGAATGTACATCAATCTTTTAGAATTTTTATATATTAATAACATAATAATTTAAACGTTTAACTTACCTATTTTCACTGGTTGTGGATGTAGAGCTAACAGTCCGACAGGAAGGCTTTTGAAGATCACAGTTATATTATTTTTAAAATTTCCTCTTTCTTTGTCTGATACTTCATCCTTTTTTGAATGTTTGTCACTTCTTTTTTCAGTTTTGTCTTTAAAATTATGCACCGAAGACGCATGCACCTTGGGATTCATTATGAAATCACTAATATCACTTGATAAATCTATTCTATCATTTATTTTTCTAATATCATCTTTGCTATTTATATAATCTCTTCCCAACATTACATTTTTAGCTACATTCATATCATCTACATCTATGCTATTTACATATTTATTAAAAGATTCATTTTTCATTTCCCTATAACTATTACGTCTACTATTATTCCTATTTTGAAAGGGCATTCCCTTCGCAATTGAATAGTTTTCGATTTTAGAAGTTTCAACGCCTTTGTTATTTACATTATCATTTGTCATACTTCCCGAACTAATATTGCGATTACTAACATACGATTTACTAAAATTTAAATATAATAATTTGTTGTTTACACTGTGTGCTTCTGAAATATTTATATTTCGATATATTCGACGAAATTTTGATTTTATAGAACTATTTTTTAAATAAATTTCATCACTGACATAAGTTTTTTCAACTGTTTTATCATATTTAATCAAAATGTCGGGGTCTTTTTGATCTTCTATCGTATTATTGTCAGCATCGCCTCGTTTGTTGCGGTCAAAGCGTTCGTATACTAGTGCTTCATCAATATCCCTTAGGTGTTCCATATCTTGCTCATTATCTTCGGTATAAAGGGTTCGGTTACTGATATTATGGAAGATATCAACATCTTTTGAAGCATCTAGCCAAATCCAGAAAAAGTTTCCTTCAAGCATGTTAAGACGTTTGGCCTCATCCATAACCAGCTTAGCGTAATTGACATCACATATCAAGACAACGACGCCTCGGGTCAGCCTTGATATCTCAGCTAGCCGCCTGCACACACAAAATAAATTAGAGAACTATTGTTGCTCAAACTGTAGTAATACGACCAATCAAGTTTTGTTATTGTTTGACAGCCAGCAGTAAGAAGCCAGCAATAAGATCCATAACAATTTAATATATTTCCAATAAAATTATAAAAGAATCCCACTCAAATAAATTCAATTACCTACCTGAAAAGAACGTGGCGAGAGAACTTTTTTGGTAGAGATAGCCATTTCGGATCTAAAGGCGGAGCAGTTACTATTGAAGACAAGTCTTTCCGTAGGGACAGTGTGGTGTAAATATCTTCTTCTGCTAGTAAAGTAAAAGAGTGCCAGTGGGTGTGCAGCAATGTTGCTCTGAAAAAATTAAATTAAAATATAAATTTTAATATGATTAGTAAAAAAAACGTAAATATTTGAAAGAAATTCACCTGAGTGCGTGTAAAGTTTCTCGAGCAGTGATTTCCAGTCGAATTTCTAGTGGAAGCAATTCCTGTGAAGAAATTATCTTACATAAGTTTACACGAGTCTGTGCATTACAATAATAACAGCTAATTTATATGTCCATAGTCCTACCATCATCATACTTAATTGTGTACTCTCATGTTGTCAGGATCTTACCATAATCTGTATAATTTATATTTGAGTACTAATATCCTAATCGCGGCGCGCTTTTTGAGGTTGTTATAAGTCTACGTCGAGTCGTAATCGGCACGAAAGTGGGTAATAAATGGCCATAATTTACCGCGACACCCGTCCTGCGTTCACAACTCCAATGTGGGGGATATTGCGAGGAATATCTCACCTCTGGCAGAAAGTTTTCCTACAGAATAGCGAGAAATATATGTCCGCACATGAGGAATATTATGCACCTCATAAAAATCTGATTTGCTCCGCATGTGACAAACTGGCGCGTATCTTTATTTGTGTTTTAAGACACTGGCGCGTTTTACTACTTCTCGTATTGTGTGTTTATATTCTGAATAGGTGTAGATTTACTTGTTTAATAATACTGCTCGGGAAACTTCCTTAAAAAAATGTCAAGTCATTCCTTTTTGCTAGAATAACGTCCCAACAATATATATATTGTGGGAGATTATTCGTTATTATAATATCTGATAGCATTTTGAGTAATAAACACGTATCATAAGTGACTTAATAAATGACCCTATTGTTTACATTTACACTATAAATTCACGCCTGCTTATGACAATCATCCACATTACGGAGTAAATTAGAATCCAATTAATAATGCCTGCCATTGATCTCTTATACACGAAAGTGAACGTAATAATACACTCCATATAATATCCGTAATTAATATCCAACCATTAGTGCCTAGTGTTAGAGCTAGTACTTGACACTTGCAAGTCACATTAGAACACTAAGATGATATGGGCATTCCTAACCTCGCTCCGTGACAAAATAACTGGATTCCGCAAGCTCGAAAAGTCAACTTCAGAGAACTCTGCATAAACCCACGTTCACACACAGCTTAAACGACGATGGCGAACTAATTTACGTGCGTTGTCAGAGCGTTTTAAATACTAACTTTGAATTTGCAAGTCACATTCTCTCACAATTGCGCATGAACAATATTTCCTGAAGCCAACAACGCTAATATGCGGTTCTGCATTTATTTACGAGGAAGAGAATATATTTGAAACATAAAAGAACTTTTTCTTTAAACGTAATGTTTAAAAACGCAAGTACAAATGTTAAAATGGTTTTTCTAGACGTGATTTCTTTTGCGCGTAACAGGATGGCTCACTAACACGCAAAAGGTGGTCCCGGGAATATTGAAACAAAGAGATTTATGTTGAGAACCAAGGTTCATTTACGAAGCTCGGCCATCCCCTAGGAGTTCTAACAAAAGGTAAGGAGAGAGATATCTAATAATGTCATCAGCATATCCTATAAATAATGTCGGGACGTGGCGCGCGCACCGTCAGTAGGTGCGGTCGTCACGTAGACGCATTATTTCACAAGCTGGTTGGCTATTCCCGACTTTATCATAGCAAGGACGATTAATAGCTGTGCATAAATGGAATCACTGGCAGTCTACTAACCGGTGACACCGACGACACCCTGCGTTTTTTATGATACAACCAAATATTTTTTGTTTTATCGCGTGTTATTTATCTTGAATTTAGTCCTACGTCAGTTTCAGACGGAGCGAAAGGATTTATTATGTCATCCTATATAACTCAGTCGATTAATGGCATCGTAAACTTTGATAATGGGGATCGACTATCATCGCTGTTACGCTGAATTATTATAATTTAATGGTTCAGAAGTTTTGACTTTATGGTCACATTTGCTTTACCTTAATTATCATTTTAAATAACCTAATCTGAAATAAAAAAAACTTTCAAAGACTTCGGCGTTATTTTCCCACGAAATATTTTCCTCAAACAGCAGGGCGCCTTATTTAAAAGTCTTGAAGGCTGATGTAGTAGATTCCATTTCTCAGAGTAAATAAGAAGGCGCCGAGCATGGAGGCACGTTTGCCATCAACTGTCACACGTCACTGCCATCGCGGTTTCAAAGATAGCAGCATACTTTGGCTGGTAAAGTCTACTTTATCACAACTTTATTTAAAATGTTAGTACACGATCGTTATTTCCATACTAAGCAGGTACATGTTGGTGCTTTTTAGTTTGATTGGTGTTAAATTGAAAACTTCTTTAGGAAATTTGTGAACATAAAGTAAAGAGCTCAGTTTGTGATGGTATTTAATATGCATATATTATAGAATAGTATGTATATATATTATAGAGAGCAGTGCTGGTCCAGTGGTTACAGGCCCGACTTACGACTAGTGGTTGTGAGTTTGAACCCAGTCTGGTGCATTACTCTGGGTAATTTATCATCACAACTGCTCTCAAATCGGAAAAGGGAAACATCGTGAAGATACCGGTATTTCCTAGGACCAAAAAATCGAAAATATTTGACATGAATGGGGCATGTATCATACACAGTGTGTATAAGTCCCCAATAAAATTGTGAGAAAAAAAAATACTTGCACTGGGCCGGCGTGGTGGATTACGGCCCATTTCTTCTTACAGAAAAGAGGGTTTTATCAAAGAAGTGGGAATTTTATATGCTAATTATTAATATAATATGAATATTATGCTGAACTTGCTGTGCCATCTAATCACGAGTCATCAAGCCATACGAAATTCCGACATTAAGGGAAAACTGATAAATACGTAGTACAAACTACCAAATACCTCCCAGTGGTTTTAAATGGCAATAACACCGCAGGAATATTGTGCGGTCATTAGTAGTATTTACGATACTAACAACTAATTCCCCCGTGGAGAGAGGAAATAACAGAAGTACCCCTCAGGGCAATTTGTTGTGGGGGTGCAAAATGTTAACAAATGACTGAAGCCAACAGTCCTTTTATCTTTATAATCCCTTTATTATAAACACAATTGTAAGGTTTTTGCGCTGTCGTGAGAAAGGTGATGGATCGTGTCGTTAAGATCAAAGACTGTTCGAAACAGCTACGAGAAGAAACCTCATTCTATATTTCATTTTAAGAAGTATTTTATATTTTACGATATTAATTACACTCTGCCTGGTTCTATAAATAGTTAGATATTCTTTGCACACTATGTATGAAGCATGTATACAAATACAGAGCATCCCCATTCAAAGGCCTATGCAAACTATTGGCATGATTTACTTTTTCTTTCGCCAGAAATGAAACCTAGGTTATATGATAAAGAACAATACGAGAAATCAGTAGCAAAAAAACCAGGTCCATCAACCGTAACCGAACGAAGATACATATGGAAGTATTGCTAGTATATTTTTGTCAGGCGTTGATCTATTTTTCTTATGTTAAATTAAAATACAATCATACTTGATATTTTGATATTTCCATTTATAAAATAGATTCAAGTTGGTTGTTATTGGTATACTTTTTTTCTCATTGGCAGTTTTTTATCACTAAAACTAATAAAAAAATTATAATCGAATCGAATAGATACGCGTTAGTGGGTACGTATGTATTGCGATGACTGCTATTGAAACACTATTTAACGCATATCCACTATAGGATAGGTTTTCTGGGTTACTTTTCTAAATTGTACTATGGAAAATTCTTACAAAAAAAGAAATGATACTACCATAAAAACCGAAACTATTTATCAAATAATTAGTACATCTGGCTGTACAAAAACCTTTTTTTACCTTATCAATTATCATAGAACAATAATTATATCACTTTCACTAAGTTTCACTGCCTACAAAGCAGACACAAGCAATCACATGAACTATAGGTGGTTTATTGCACAGTGAAAGTGTTAAACTACTAAATTCTTATAGATAAACTTAATCATCATCATTACTCGTCTCTCTTCCCTCATCCTGTCTTATTATGAAATCCAGAAATTGAGCTGGTGGACTTAAGTTTTGTTGATGCCTGCCCCACGCCATGAACCACAATACAGACATGACGTGGCTACAACAACCAAGTGTTCTCTTCCCAGAAATACAGGAACAGTAATGCCTTTTTATTGCTGCTACGCCATCACTAAGCCCTTCTATGAAAAGATAGACGAATTATGTGCGTTGTTGTCTATGTCGCGATTGGATTCGGCTACGCAGTAGCTACCGATTGGTGACGTCGATGTTAAATATTTCCAAAACTGAAATATCTAACCTGTCCTCCCTGTACAGTTCAATATGATACGAACCATCACCCCTCACATGTTCGCCATAATAACTCCTGGTCTGACTTATTTGGTACGTCCCCAGAGCATATATTATTAGGTCGTTTATGTCGAGTATGGGAAAGTTGTCCAGGCCGGGAATATTTGCAGTCATTGAGACGAAATCAACTCTGATTTGATTAAGATTCCTTTGAATAACATAATCGCTGAAATAGTTTTGATTAGAGGTTTCATGTATTCTTGTTATTATTGACTCCACTAAAGGATGATCAGTGAGTGGTTTACCAAAAGCATTTAGTAATGCACCGGCTATTTTTACTTTGTCGAATAAGTGACTCGCTGCTCTATTAAAAAAAGTAGACCTAAGTTATCGAAAATTGACCTAAATACACAGAAACTACACACACAATCCGAAGGCAGAAAGGTGAGTGAGCCAGCAGCAGCAGCAACACAAAGAGGTCTGCAAGCTTGGGATAAGAGAGACAACGATATGCTATTCTCTTTCATGCGCGTAAGGATTTCTAGGAATACGCGGCGTTTGTAATCTGTATGATGCAAAACTATTTACGCTCGATTTGAAGGCTCCAGTTGTAGTTATCGGGAAACAGAGCTCAGTAAGAACTGAATGAACTGAATGAATATTATCAGACACAAAGGTGTAATAGTAAAAATATAACATTAACAACCTACTTAATCCATAACCCCTGACAACTGAAACGAGTCACTTGGTACCCACTTGCCTCCGCCCCCTAACGCGCTTGTCGACGTATGCAGAAGCGGGGGATGCAGAATGACTCATTAAAGTTGCCGAGTAGTATTTAACAATGGGAAACTTAAAATATTACACACGGAGTATTTTTATTTAAGAAAAGTAACGCCTGATAAAAAAACAATAGCAATCTACTAAACACTCTCTAACTTGATTCGGTTACGGTTGGTAGACCTAGTTCTTTTTGCTATTGATTTCTCATACAATCCTCTAACATATGGCTTAGGTTTTACTTTTGGCGAAAAGAAAAATAAAACATGCCAGCTATGTATGGCAAAAGTTGCATTGCCCTTTGAAAAATTGTAAAATTCCATCATGTTCGATAATTCTAAGGGACCAAAGTCCATATATTATACAATATATGGACAAATATATATATATATATTTTTGTCCATATATTGAGGCGAAACAATAAATAACCTATCGGTAGGACAAAAGCAAGTAGAGAGATCCTGTACTGAAATATTTACTTACATACATACTACATTACATAGGTGCAGTATCTTTGAAGGGTTAAGACTTATAAGACTGGTGATACTAGATTCCGTTTTTTTTTTCGGTGAGATAATTATCGAATTACTCCTCCCGCTCTAGGCAAAGCGGAAGGGAGTGTCAGACTTGTATTGACTAAAAACCCACCCTGTTTCTCCAGTTGCTCTTACGTTACGAGCCGATGTATCTTTTTAGAACATTCCCACAAGATATATAATTCTGTGCTCAACATAAGGGAGTACGGCTTCTCCTAGCACAGGTGTTTTATACTTAAAAGGAGACGTCAACCTCAAAACTGATAAACAAACAAAAAGCGTTTGAAACGTTTGAAGCGTCAATAGCCTAGTGGCTTCTTTTTAAGGATGGGAAATCACCCAATGACTGCCTCCCGATCTGGGCGAAGCGGGGGAGGGTGTGTCAGACTTTTACTGACTAAAACCAATTCGTGTTCCATCATATGCCCTTCGTGTTCCGAGGCCGCGGTAACTCTTTCGAACAATTCCGTAACCCCAACAGGCAACGGCCCTCTTGTGGGCCCCGACAATTTTGCTTACACTCTTTGAGACGCGCGTGGAACACGACGCGCCGTCTACATGGGCCTGGTTTCAGTCGGGCGGCGAGCTAGCCGTTGCTCACAGCCCGCAGGCCCACGCCTACGGTGGCTAGACTATTACACTATTATCGTAAACCCACTATAGACACAAGCATAGGTATTTAGCTTAGTTGGAGGGGTTAACAAGATTGCTAGTAATGTGAATTCTATCCACATAGCTAGTTCTCTTTAAAAAAAAACTATTGCTACAAAAAATACATCTAATACTCTTTGATTGAACTTACGTTGGCGATGGCATAGGAGAGGTGCACGTGAGAGGGCGAGGCGCGGAGCACTGGGACGCCGGCGCGAACTGCAGCCGTCACCACCGCCGCAGCAGCACTGCCCCCACCGCAGACCAGCAGAGCTGCCACCCGCCGACCATCGAGCGCAGAGCAAGTACGCTCCAACACTCGAACACCGAACCTGAAAGCCATGCTACTGGTTACTTAACAATAATCTTGCGGACAAATACAATTTTACCTGTGGATTTTTAAGTCAGAAGTGAAAAGGTTACTTCTAGGTAAGCTTGCTTCATCTTCGACCACATCATTGCTTTTTTAACCGACTTCCAAAAAAGGAGGAGGTTCTCAGTTCGCCTTGAACTTTTTTTTTAATGTATGTTTCCTCATAACTCGAAGATGGCTGGACCGATTTGGAAAATTCTTTTTTATTTGAGAGGATATACTTTCTAGTTGGTCCCATTGTCATGAAGTCCTTGAGAAATCGAGGGAACTTTTCAAATATTATAGACACACCTATAGCAATTTGAGTATTTTTCATAGTAACTTGTGCAGTTGCTTTCGAAAAGCACCATTTGGTGAAGTCGAACTGATGATGAAGACCACAGATGGCTACTAGAACAACTCAATAATAAGTATTTCATTGGTTGCGATTCGATTACTTGGATATGGTTGTAAAACACTTTATGCTCGTCACAATGCTTATGGTGATGAGGAGCTGATGGTGAAGTACCAGGAATACTCCTCAAAAATTAACACCTCAAAAATTAATAGGAAAAAGAAATATTTTGGAAAAGGTGATAAGAAGGTGACATTTAGGCTTTTGTAACTAGGTAAATTACAAACCAACCCAATAAAAAGCGAGAAAAAAAAATCTTAAAAAAAAAAAATTAATTTATGTTTCCCTATGCAGTGTTTTGTTTGGGAAGTCGGTTTTATTTTTTGTTAAAAAGTCTTTTTATCTGGTGAGATGGTGGTGAAATGTGAGCCTATTATCATTAAAAAAATCAAGATTTTTTTTTAAAAGAGTAACCGTGGAGTTTCTTGCCATTTCTTCTCCATAGGAAACTACCAATTTCGAACCGTGCACTAACTTCTGACGTTTTATGAGTACCCATTTAGGCCTATGTAAAATTAAACAATTTTGATTTGATTTTGAAAAAAAAATCCGCACGGTGACCAGTCTCAACGGAAATTAGCCATCTGCGCAGGATGTAACAGGGTCAGCGGTTTAACGTGTTTTCCGAGGCCTAAGCTCCGGGTATTACACCGCAAGCTTAAAAAAGTTTTTAAAGTCCTTCCAAAGGTTGTCTGGAAGATATCGCTTTCATTCGATAAGACCACCATTGTTACCATAAAATAAGCAACATTGTTAATTAGATGTGTTTAAATTATGGTGTACAATAAAGTATATTCTATCTATCTACTACTGAGAAATTTCTATTAGAAAAACTAAATATCACTTTTTGCCCGACCCGGAAATTGAAGCCGAGACCTCTTGCACAGCAGTCGTGCTTGCGACCACTAGACCACTGAGGCAGTACCTTGATAGAGTAGTAATCCGAGAACTTCACAAATTCACATGTCGATTACTGAAAAAAATAAAGGCAATTACATCTGCTTGCTTCCGATCAACCTCTAGCGAAATTGCCTCTAAACGAATGAACAATGGTTTTAATCAAACATTTTTAGGGTTGCGTAACCGAATGGCAAATAACGGAACCCTTATAGTTTCGTCATGTCTGTCTGTCTGTATGCCCCTCCGTATGTCATAGCCATTTTATTCTAAAACAATTAAGATTACACATATGAAATTTAGTAGGTAGATGTATTCTGTAAACCGCCTTCCAATTTTAAGAAAAAAATATAAAAATTACGGGGGCCTCCCTATATATGGAACTGTAACTAAAATTATTATTTTTTCATCAAAACTAAACGTGTGTGGTACTTATCTATAGACAGGTCTTTAAAAATGACATTTTCTTAAAGTCAATATAGATAAATCAAGTTACAAAGATATACCTTCTAAAGTGGTAGAATGAGGGTCCAAAAAATATGCTGTAGATCTAAATAAAAACTTTCAACGAAAATTGGTTTGAACGAGATCGGGTCAGCAGTTTTTGAGATATAGAAAATCTTCTAAAACCGCAAATATAACTTTGTATTTCATACAAACACTAAAGAATAGAATACATTTATTTCATATTTAAAAACTGACCATATAATGTTAGTAACAAAGATCTTAAAAACACACACACTAAAACACTAAACACTATGAAAAACAAATTTATTTTGCGTATTTACTACGGAACCGTTCATGGGCGACTTTGACTCGCACTTGGCCAATTTTTTTATCTTAACATATCTTTCACGAATTTTATGAATTGAGGCTCTAACTGATATGATACAATTATTATTATCATGGCATACACAGTATTATAAGGAATTTCATTTCAATCAGCTCTTAAGAAACAGGAATCCTCAGCCTGCTGTGTAAGTTTTGTACTATTTCAATATTTCAAACACGACATATAAACACAAGAAGAATACTAATGTATTCTTCTTGTGCTATATCTGTACATTCTTGTAGTGTTAATACACTACAAGAATGACACTACAAAAAATATTTTTTTTTTAACTTTGAGCGGGAAAGTGATGTTATTCGATCAATTATTAACTATGTTATGAAAGAGTTAAAATAATTTAAATCATTCAACAATACACTGTTTTTTTTTCTCTGGGTGGGAAAATCATCGAATGACTTCTTCCGCTCTGGGTTAAGCGGAAGGGTGTGTCAGACTTCTACTGACTAAAAACCCATCCTGTTCCTTCGGCTGCCCTATAGTTCCGGGGCCGCGGTATCTCGATAGAACTTTCCCGCTAAACAATACACTGACTTAGCATACAATACAGCAATTCTCATATTTGTTATTACATTCGCACCCATCTCTTTTCTGCTTACAATTACAGATAAAATTTTCATTCACAACCTTAATTTAAATACGAATAATACAACGCTTGCTACTTTCATATTTCACGAATAATTTGAATATTCAGTATAACAATGGCAAATTATATTTGTAGCTTGCTACAACAGAATTCGGAGCTATAGGCGTTACAAAAAAATAATCGATGCCTTTTAATACAAATTCGTTCGTACTCCTGCCATTAACACCACAAAATCTTATTTCCAGTTTCAATAAAACAATATTTACCCTCGTAGAATTTATCACATTTGTTTAGACACTGTATCATATTTGACATTTTATCTTAATATTAATCTAAATGGCTTTGGTTATACAAAAACCCAAACAACCACAGATAAAACAAAAACAGTTCACTTGTGAATACTTTTAGAGGCTGTTGATCGCTAAGCTCGTTACTATTTTTCAAAGAAAATCTCAAAATTGTTAACAGTTTAATAATAGAGCTGCGTGCGTCTACGGGTCACCTTTCATAAAATACCTTTTTTAGCTCGCCTACAAAAGATATGGATTTTTTAAAAGCTATCACCGTCACGGGTTGGATAAATCGAATAAAACCTCATTTGTCAGAACAGACGATTCACGAAAATCTACCTATAGTTGACTGAGTACCATTTTAAACGCGAGTCATTTGTTACACTTTAAAACATTAGTAATATATATGTCAATGGTTTTAAAAGACGTGGAGTGCGTGCTCGTAGTTTTTTTTGTGAGGGCATCTCGCAGTTCAACCTATCAAGTGGTCGGCTGCTGGTTGGTTGTGGTTGCCTTAATTAACAAATTAATTAGAGCCTCCAGACGTGCTTGTAGGCATAGTGCTATATGAACAATGTCTTCAAGCTAAATCCCGAGCCTGTAATCTGGACTGAGTAATCCAGTCTCAGTCATCGTACTACGTGCTTGAAATTCTACGCTACACCTGAGCCAGTAAATCATTTTTGAGGTGTCAAGTGGCATAACCTAAGTTTCATTTAGCTCTTAGGACGACGAGTATACTGAAAATATTGTTTATGTGTCTCAATTTAATATCATTGGTACTAAAGATTGAAATTATGATACCACGAGTTTCAGCAAACGTTTCGTTCAACATCTAAATGTGTTTTACAGTTTTTATTGCAATGAAAATGAATGAAATAATATAACGTTAATACAAAGCTCTTTGTAAAAAATACTTAACTTTCATAAAGTTTAATATACATGTCTAGACAGGCTGAAGATAAATCGTACGTTAAAATTACATTGTGGATCATTATTATGAAGCACATGCTTAATGTGAAATAGTTTAAATTGAAGCGCATTCATTATAACAAGAGAGTATTCAAAACATGTAACGCTGTTTAAATTGCTGTTCTTCTATGTATGTATGTACATTCATTAATTTTAGCAAGGTTCGTCACTTTACTATTCCAACTTAAACTATGGAGGTTAACAAACAAAGAAGGGTTGTAGCGGGATTGTAACATACGAGTAACAAGTTCATAATAATACAACATGGTTGTGTATGCCAACACTTGCCCTGGCTTTGTACTTGGCGTTGTTCCCCGCGTACAATTTATACTGTGAATTTTTGATGCAAGAATGAATAGCCAAGTGTGCCTCCAACTCAATTATGACCACAATTAGTTCTCCGAGTATCATTTACACGGATCACAACGCCGCATTGACCTATTTGCATTAGTAACTACATACAGCCTGTTTCAAACGGTTCTTAATGTGGAGCTCACAGATTGGATAATTCCTAATAAATTATGTAAAAGGTCAATCTGTCACAGGATTAGCATTACTTACAAGGAACCTGAAGACAAAATGTTGAAATAGTTTAGATTTTCTTTTAATTGCACGCCGTATTTACCGTAAATGTATTCAGTAGAACATTTAATCACCCTGTTTATATTGTTATCCAATAATACATCAGACCTTGTATCACATCGTAATAAAGTAACCAAAAGGGACGCTTCGTAAGTACACTTCAGTCTCAATCCAGTCGTTCAGTGCCTCAGAAGTCGTTTTAAATTTAAAGCTTTAAAAGCGTTTCTGGCTCCAGTCTTTGCTCTTGCGATACAAAGCAATGTCAACTCGTGGGTATCCTAACGTGTGGAGTAATTTTGAACGAATAGTTGAAGATGGCAGAATGTTGAAGTTTGAAATAGAAGATATCCCGGAAAGTATGTGGAGTACTGCAGTTGAGTTTATGCTTGGTAACTACATCCGAGAAGATGTATGGTGGAGGTCTGCAGGTGAGTTCAAGCAATTTGATTCGAGCCGAGAAAGAAATCGAGGCAACCATTCTCAATCTAACTAATCTGTTGACGGCGTAAATAAGTGGAGTATTTTTTGTAATTACGAAAATCCCCATCTCGTGTAAGCACACACTTTCTTACGTAAGAAAATACCTAAATCATTAGCAGTAGTATGACCCGCGCCGACACCCAATTATCTCGAGGCCGAGAAAAACCTTAAATGTGGTGTCATTAGGCACCCTGCTCGCCAGGGCTCTCATCGGCTGACTTCTGAATTTTAAACTTTGTTTGATGCCATGAGAACAACTGAATTAATTTAATCACCGACTGGCCAAACTTCGTAGAAATCTACATACTGAAACGATTTTAGCATAGGGTCATGAATCCCTACCACTTAAATTATTTTTCATCATTAAAGAACTGGTCGCTTATTCAATCTTCATTCATTGAATTAAATTTATATAAAATACAATTAATTTTCCCTATAATCGACTATGGTGACGTGTGCTACTTTGACTTGAATGCGGTCTTGCTGGATAAGCTCGATAGGCTTCTTAGTAGCTGTATCCGGTTCATATTCAATTTAAAAAATATGACCACGTATCGATGTACAGAACCAAGCTCAAATGGATTCCCATTCGCCAGAGAAGAAATTTGCACGCCTTGACTACGCTTTTCTCTTTGCTAAATTCTCCTACCCCTCCCTCTTACCTTATTTCTCATTTTCGATTTCTATGTTCTTCACACGCTAAAAGTCTGCGCTCTTCCAATAATCTTTTCTTACTCTGTCCTTGTCATACTTCTGATTTTATTCATTCTTCGTTTTATATATAGTCCATTCTTCTATGGAATGCACTACCTCTTGATATCAGGACGGCCATCAGTCAATATGCGTTTAAGAAAAAGTTGCGGGATTATTTTCAAAACAAATAGTGGAAGCAGAGTTTTCATAACCCCCTTTGTATGAATTTTTATTAATATATCATATATATTACATATGTATTTGGTATGTATTATCTATACTAATATTATAAAGAGGTAAAATTTGTAAGTTTGTATGTAGGGGGTAATCTCTGAAACTACCGAACCGATTTTGAAAATTCTTTCGCTTACATGTAGCTGCATTATCCCTGAGTGCTATAGGCTATAAATTATCTTTATATCATGCATATTAGCCGAGCTATTATAATCTTTGTCAAGCAAGTCGTAAAATTGTACCTCTTAAAATAGAATTATTTGCATGCGCTGCCTAAACAGTTGCATAAAACTGAAAACAATGTATGGCAATCTCTTAAATAATTATATTTTAGCAGATATAGGAGTATTTATGTAAAAAAAGCTTTTTCAACATACTTACGTTTCAGTTTCATTGGAGCAGCAGTCGGTATGTTCAATTCGCAACAATGGGCCCCTTGGACAGTTATTACAAAATACGTCGCTGTTAATGTGGGATGAATGCACAATGAGCCATAGAGCTAATGTTGAAGCAGTGGATCGAACGCTTAAGGATTTGAGAAATTCAGTTGCTATCGTGCGTGGTGTCACCTTTGTTTTTGCTGGTGACTTTCGGCAGACACTTCCCGTCGTCACAAAAGGGATCAGTGCGGACATCATAAAGGCGTGTCTTAAATCGTCACCTATATGGAGTATGGTCCAAAATTTAAACTTATGAACTAATATGAGAGCCCACCTAATCGGAAACACAGATAACGATTTTCTACAACAGCTACTAAAAGTTGGAGAAGGGTCTTTTTCTTCTCAAACTTTAGGCACTAACGTTGCGGAAGTCGTTATAAATGAGACTGTAGGCCGAATAGTTCACAATTTGCAGCAACTCATAGATGCAGTTTATCCAGACCTTGAATAGTTATTAGATAGAGACATTCATTGGCTTTGTTCAAGGGCTATCGTCTCACCAAGAAACGATATAGGTAGTCAATGAAATCAACAACCTAATTTTACAAAAGTCCCTGGTCAATTCAAAATTTACAAGTCAATTGATACAGTGTGCAATGTCGAGGATGTAGTCCATTATCGCAAGAATTTTTAAATTCCTTGAATCCATCTGGCCTGCCACCTCACGAACTGCTCTTGAAATCTGGACCGCCTATTATGCTTTTAAGGAATTTAAGCCCGCCCAACCTGTGTAATGGCACAAGGCTACTAATTAAAGATTTAAAAGATAACTTAAGTGTGGCGACTATTCTCATCGGACCAGGAGCTGGCCAGTTGGCGCACATCCCGAGAATTCCAATGATTCCTACGAACCTGCCTATACCGTTTAAGCGACTCCAGTTTCCCATAAAAACATCTTTTGCTCTGACTATAAACAAGTCCCAAGGACAAACTTTCTCTTTAGTTGGCATTGACTTACGAAAATAATGTTTTTCCTATGGGCAATTATATATTGGTCTATCACGAGTTGGATCATCTGAAAAGCAGATTATTTTGTTAACGGAAAATAAAACAACCTCAAATATTGTATACAGAGAAGCTTTAAATTAAACAGGGCCCTTACTTCAATTTTATGTTATTAAAAATTAACTATTATTATCCGTATAGTTACGGTATAAAAACACTCTATTAATTCTATCTAGCCAGCGGGATATATTGAAATAATTTGCCTACATTACCTTTGAGTCTCCTGTCCAGCCGTGGGACATTAAAGAGCTGAAAGCTCTTAGATTAGTATTGTATTTAATTCGAAAAAAAAAACACCACCTGTAAAAATTGCACGCGGACGAAATCTTTCATATTTAAATATGGGATTGTAAATCTATATCTATACTAATATTATAAATGCGAAAGTTTGGATGGATGTTTGTTATTAAATTACGCTATAACGGGTGAACGGATTTGAAAGAAATTTGGCACACAGATATATAAATATGTCCTGGAATAAAACATAGGATACTATTTATCCCGGGGACGGGATCCCGTGGAATATTTTCGACTTCTATGCGGACGAAGTCGCGGGCAGAAGCTAGTGATAAATATGTATGTAAGTTTATAATTAACAAGTCTTTTGCTTTGAATGTATTATCTACTCAGTTTATTTTTTTTATGCACCTGCTATGTTAACTCTTCACCACCCATGGTTGACTGGTAGAGAATGCCTACGGCATTAATTCCGCCTTTGTACTTTTTGTGTTGTATAAAGTTTTAATAAATAAATAAATTATGAATATCACTGGCATTGTAGTGGGACTTGTAATCATATTTATTTTTATGGAAGCGCAAAGACGAATTGGGTCATGTACACTCGGGGTGGGGGGTGAGCTTGTAAAATTTGAAGCGAAGATATTAATAGGTTGTGGATAATTAATCTTGTACTAATCTTACTGACAGGCACAGCGCAAGATTTAGACGCTGTACAAGAATACCGTGTGCTTCTGACGTCAATAATTAGGCAGAAAATGAGCGTAGCGTGCTTCCTCGCCGAAGGAGACGGCTCAGGGCGCACGCTCGTCGCGGTGAACATGTGCTTGCCGCAGGAAAAGGGACGCTTCGTTGAACACAGGCCGGTAATAACGGTTGTCTAACCTCTTTTCAGCCCTCCCTATTATTTCATCGTTTAAAACCACCTTTTATTTTATTTTTAAAACTGTTCGCTTTCCATCAAAATATACGTTTTTACTGAAACCCTTGAACTTTTTATGCTCTGCTTATTTTTCTGTCTCTAGTATTATTCAGTTTCCCTTGATCCATTTCCATTCATTCTCTAGCTAGTACTTATTCAAAGGCGACCTAGTTTTCACCCATCAGCTCATCACATTATTCAGATGGCCTATCTTGAAACTAATGTATGTACTTTTTATAAAACCAGGTCTCCTCTATCGCGGAATTAAAACACTTTTATTGATGCTTCTATTTTTGAAACTGCATTAAATATGCGTTGCTATTATCATCTTACGAACAAGATTATACTTAATGTACAATGCTATTACTTTACAGCCCAAGTCTAAAGCGGGTTTATTATCCCTGCGAATGTTCGCAGAGGCCATGAAAGTGACAGCGATTTATGATAAATACAACGTGAACACGTACCTTATGGGAGCTGGTCTGTCTGTCGCACCCGAGTACCGAGGGCTGGGCATCGCAGTGGAATTACTCAAGGCCAGGTAAACGATATACCTAAATCCTCACTAAACTGCCCATTGGCTAGCATATATACTAACCCCGCAATTACCGCCCGACTCACGTCAGGTAGCCGCGATGAGGGTGACATTTCTAAAGGACCTTAGTAACTCTATTAAGGTCTAGGAAGTAATCTACACCCTCAAATCCTACTAGTGGAGCATCTAAGCTAAATTACAAAAATAAATAAAAATTTATTGAACATAAAAATATTACATCTTTCAAGTGAAGCCCCTGACTCCCGTGCTAGGCGAACCTGTGTTACTGGAATCAGTGTCCTACGCTATACATGAATACACATTTTAATTTTTATGTTATAAATTTATGTTATAAAATGTAGGGTTGTGGACACACTTCTCAGCAAAATTGAACAGGGAATACTTTGATCAAATTTCATCAAACTACTGGGGCAGAAGCGATAAAACTGCAAATAAACAAAAATACATCCTGAACAATTTGTGAACTGTGCACTCGCGCCGGCTGTGGGACGGGCAGCAACCGCAACTGCGTTCCGATGTCAATATCTACGAAATGCAATCCGTTTGAGGGCAACTATACTGAATATAACTATGTATGTGGCGACGCTTCAAACCGCTATTAACCTAGTTAAGTATCATTATGCAGTATACTGGACTCATTGAGATAATTCCCTTTACTTTAATTTTCAGAATAAATGTTTCAAAGAACTTGGGCTTCCGAGCAACAGGCGGAATATTCACAAGCACAAAAGCACAACGAGCAGCTGAAAAAGCGGGTATGGAATGCTTGTACCATATACCATACAAGAAGTTCGGGAAAAATTGCAATATAGTGTTTGATTCAGATGCAGAAGACCTGAAAATTTTCGCCATCCGAACTGAATAACAACTAAACTAGAATCCAATTCACTTTGTGAGCACAAAGTCGTATATATGTTTTCTTTTTAACGCCCTAGGGGCCGTATTTCATGACATACTGTTAAATCAAGTAGTGGTTTTGCCGCAAAATGTAAACCAACCCTTTTCTTAATTTAAAATATAGTTTTTTCATGTGTCCATAAACAAGTCTTCTCTTAAAAATGTTCTTATTACATGATAATGTAACCTTTACGATATTATACTTTCTAAAATGCTATTTTATGTTTTAATTTAAAGTATTCCCAGTGAGTTGTTCTATTTTTTTTAAAGTATGCCCTGATGCGTTGATCATATGCAGTGTACTTTGTACTTTTAATTATCGTCCCAGTTTCATTTAGTACATTGATAACTATAGTATTACTGAAGCTGAAACAGGATCGTAAAGCGTGATTGCAGCGTATCATTATAAATTAATAACCAATGCTTGTTTCCAATTCATAATACCAGCATTAAAATTTCGTCGAACTGATTTTTATGTCCACGCATTTTTAGTACATATACCCCGATCGATAACATATTATGTGTATTTCATTGCACACCTTTCATTATAATTTAGTATAGTATTCATAAGTTTACAGAGTTTTATTGGTCTAAGGTCAATTTACCGTATAATAATAATATAAAAATAATTATATTATTAATATTATAAGGTAAATTAACTACAATCTACAACCATTATAACTAATGAATAAGATAAACACAATAAATATGATAAGATAAAGATAAACACTGTAATGTTAATAATATTTCATTATCATCTCGCAAGTGTACGAGAAATGTACCTGCGACTTGAACGTACAAATTTAATAGCCAATTTATTGATTCATGTTAAAAATAATACTAAATCACTTTGGTTTATAATTGTTACCCACGTAATTATACGTACAATATTATTATTCCAGCAATTATTCATATTGAAAATATTAATAACTACTCCCTACAAATACGTTTGTCTTTACGTTTAATGATCACTTGGCGGTATAATATACAATAAAACAACTTGGCGAAATAAATACACACACTATAATTACATAAGGAACTCATTATTATACTCGTAAATACTCACACTATTAAACAATAGTAATTCTGTATCCATATTTGTGATAATTTGTGTCATTAGTTTTAAGTCCTGCCTACAGATCTCACACCAATTATATAAAACAAAAACACCTGTCCAGATGGCCCCAATAAATTATTTAAAGAGCAGTTTTGACATGAAAACAAAACACGGGGCAATTATTCAACAAGATAATTTTATAGCCGCAATAGCTTTGAAACATAACACTGAACCAAGGAACTTGAGGTAGAAGATCCTTGCACTGAACTAAGCCAACAGCTGAACCACATTTCATTTTAGTTTTCAAACAATTGGATGCCAACTGTTACGTGAAATAATATCGGTAAATGTAACGCCTAACCAAGTCTAATGTATATTAGTGGTACTTAACTGGATTAAGGTACAATATAGGCGACATAAAAACCGTTTTATTGGGAACAGAGGGAAAGCTGCGATAGACCCTGATGTGAATTTCAAAGCGGCGGATATACAGATTCCCATCTACATTTATAACGTGGCGAAGGAAGTGTCCGTGTGTGATATAGAAAATTACATTCGAAAAAAATGTAGTAGTATTAACGTTAAGTTGGAAAAAATGTATATTATAATTATATGTATAATAATTATGTATATAGCCTATAAGTAGTATAATATTGTAACATAGTTTGAAACTGAAATAAATAAAAATAAAATAAAAAATAAAAATGACCATGAAAGTAGCGAAAGATTATGATGCTTATAAAGTTTTTGTACCAAAACATAAGCTAGACATATTTATGGAATCTAATTTTTGGCCAGAAGGAATAGCTTTTCGTCGTTTTATAAACTTCGATAGGCAAAATAAAGGCAGACAGGGTGTTCTGACAAAAGGTATTGCTAGCCCAAATCATGATTAATACAACTAAATTTGTAAGTTACAATTGCAAAAGTGTGACCCGCTCTGTTGAATGCGTCAAGCGACTTTGCAAGACGGCAGATATAATCGCATTACAAGAAACGTGGTTACTGCCCCATGATGTCCAGTACCTAGGGAACATTGACAAGGATTTCGAATTCATTGGTAACTCAGCTGTGGATACATCTGCTGGCATACTTCGTGGTAGGCCTTACGGAGGAGTGGCCATTCTCTGGAGAAAAAGTTCGTTTCCCGTAGTGACAGTGTTATCATGCTCTAGTGTACGTCTGGTTGCTATCAAAATTGAACTCGGTGATCGTTCGATAATAGTTTTTTCAGTGTATATGCCTACAAACTCAATAGACAATTTAGTAGAATTTACAGAGTGTTTATGTGAAATAAATACTATTATAGAAGGTAATAACGTGGAATCTGTATTTGTATTGGGAGATTTCAACGCGCATCCAGGTGAGCTTTTTGATATTGAGCTAACACACTTTTGTTCCGAGCAGTTGTGGACGTGCGTTGATAGGGAACTATTGCCTTCGGACACATACACATTTGTGAGGCGCACGGGTCGCGGAGGTGGCTGGATCACTGTGTAGTGACTGGTGCCGCCCGGCTCGCTGTTGTTAAAATGTCAGTTCTTTATGATATTTACTTGAGTGTAATATAGGCCTAATAAAACCAAAAAAATTAATATCTGACTGTAGTAAAAATCAAGTGATTTGGGGTGTAAGGGACCAAGATCAAATTTGTCAATACAAAAGAATTTGTCATGCAAAACTGAGGGATATTGATTTTCCTTCAGAGATGAGTAATTGTGCCGATTATATGTGCTCTAATATAAACCATAGGCTTTGTTTAGATAATTTATATAATGAAATAGTGTCTATCTTGACAAATGCCTCTAAATGCACGGGAAAAGTTAAAAATAAATGTAGAAAAGGGAACATAACCGGTTGGAACAGGTACGTCAGGGACGCTCACATGAGAGCCAGGCTTTGTTTTCAAATGTGGGTGCTAAGTGGTAAACCTTCTGTTGGTTATGTTTATGAAAACATGTGTGAAACTAGGAAGCTCTTTAAATCCCAGCTGAAGTGGTGTCAGGCAAACGAGCAAAAAATTAAGATGGATATCATTGCAAATCACCACTATAAGAAGGATTTTAAAGGTTTTTGGAAAAAAACAAGTCAAATGAATCGGAGGTCTGGTCATCCTGTGAGTGTTGCTGGTGTGCATGAACCACGGGAAATTGCCAACTTGTTCCAAGAACTATATAAAGTAGAGTCGCTTTTGGGAACGACGTCGCAGACGCCTGGGGTGGGCTGTGATGACGGAGATCTTAAAGTCAGGTTATCAGCCAAAGATGTGGCAAACATTATTAAGAATATGGTGCGAGGTAAATCTCCTGGTCACGACAGCCTAAGCATCGAGCATTTGCAAAATGCTGGCTGTCATATGCCGAGGGTGAGGGCCATGTTTTTTAATCTCTGTGTAGGTCATTCGTACCTACCTGATAAATTAATGTACACTGTTGTTGTACCAATAGTTAAAAACAAAACGGGAGCTACATCTGACTCGCAAAATTACAGACCAATCTCACTCGCTACTATTCTAGCAAAAATACTGGACAGTCTGCTTAATCAGCATCTAAGCAAACATATCAAGCTCCATGACGCACAATTTGGATTTAGGACTGGTTTGTCCATGGAGAGCGCTATTATGTGTCTTAAGCAGACTGTTCAATATTATAGTAACAGGAAAACACCAGTTTTTGCATGCTTTCTGGATCTCTCAAAAGCTTTTGACCTAGTGTCCTATGACAAATTATGGCAGAAGCTACATACTGAGACGGATTGTAGGCCGGAAGTTATATCTGTTTTCAGGTATTGGTACAACAACCAAAAGAATAGTGTCAGGTGGGCAGGCTCTTTTTCGGATGTATACAGGTTGCAGTGCGGGGTGAGTCAGGGGGGACTTACCTCACCGACGCTCTTCAATCTGTATATGAATCGGCTTGTCGGTGTCAGCAGTGCCAATGTAGGGTGCCACATAGACGGAGTCTGTGTCAATAATATAAGCTACGCGGATGACATGGTTCTGCGGAGTCCATCGATCGGAGCGTTGCGTAAATTGTTAGGAATGTGTGAGTCTTACGCGGAGGCCCACGGGCTCAGATACAACTCAAAAAAAAGTGAGCTAGTCGTTTTTAAGGCGCGTGGCAAAAGTTAGGAGTCCGTACCTACACTCACCTTAGCCGGTACTGCCTTGAATAGAGTCACAAAGTTTAAGTATCTGGGCCACTGGGTTTCCGAAGACCTAAAAGACAACATGGATGTGGAAAGGGCACGTAGGGCGTTGGTTGTCCGGTGCAATATGTTGGCCCGCAGGGTCGCACATTGCAGCAATCCAGTCAAAGTTACACTTTTTAAATCTTACTGCACATCATTATACACTTGCAGCCTGTGGGTGAATTACACACTGGGGACATACAACGCCTTACGTGTTCAATATAACAACGCTTTTAGGGTGATTATGGGACTACCACGATTTTGCAGTGCTTCGAACATGTTCGCGGAAATGCATACCGAAGGGATTCATGCTCTTATACGGAAGCAATGTGCGTCGCTGCTGAATCGTGTTAGGTCTAGCAAAAATAGCGTAATAAAAGTGTTTGCAGATAGGTGGGACTCTCCAATGCTAAGCCACTGGATACGCCTGCACACTGACTATTAGTTTTTATATTTATTTGTATTATGTTCCTTTTGTGTCTTATGTATGTTTTGGTGTCTTATGTATGTTTTGTTGTCTGTTTTGATGAGTGAAGTGTTTTATTATGTGTAAATTTGTACCTGTAACTATGGATCAAGTTCTGAAATAAAGTTTATATTATTATATTATTAACTATCAATTTCAGCCACTATAAATAAAAATACTTATAAATCATAATTTTTGGTTTCGATTCTGCACAAACCAGTAGGTAAAAAATTGGCCAAGTGCGAGTCAGACTCGCCCATGAAGGGTTCCGTAGTAACTATAATAACATAATATAATATGTATATTTATTTGACGAATAAAAAAACCTTAAAATTTCAAGACTAGCTTATTTACATTTTTACAACTACGCTAAATAACTTTGTTTTTCATAGTGTTTGTATGAATTACAAAGTTATATTTGCAGTTTTAGAAAATATGCTGTATCTCAAATATTGCTGACCCGATTTCATTCAAACCAATTTTGGTTGAAAGTTTACACTAAGATCTACAGACATGTATTTTTTTTTAGGTTTTTCACTCCGTTATTATTCCGTTATTAAACGATTGACTTTATGAAAAATAGTTCTATAAAACCTTATATCATTTTTAAAGATCTGTCTATAGATACCACACACGCATAGGTTTGATGAAAAAAAAATATCTTCAGTTCTAGTTCCATGTATGGGGACTACCCTTTATTTTAAATATTTTTTAATTTTTTTCTTAAAATCAGAAAGCGGTTCACAGAATACATCTACCTAATAAGTTTCACATGTATAGTCTTATTAGTTTCAGAATAAAATGGCTGTGACATACGGACGGACGGACAGACAGACAGACAGACGGACAGACATATCGAACTATAAGGGTTCCGTTTTTGTCATTCGGCTACGGAACCCTAAAAATGAAAAATATTTAAAATTAAGGAGAGCCCCCCTTAAGGCCACGCTTTTTGACATTTTCTCCATACAAATATACTTGTAGGATTACTCCATTATTTGATATCGTACTTTCAAAGTTGAGTATAATATCGATTTGTCTTGTCATTATCTATGCCCGTGATGAACAAAAATAGTAAAATAATAAGGAATTTGAAAGTTCTGAGCCTCCAAAGTTCCGTATTTTAACACGAATTTTAACGCAACTTGGGGCCTTAAAAGTATAAAAGTAAAATATAAAATCTCTGAAACAAAATTTTTACTGACATAGTTTAGTTATTGAAGAGTTTAAATAACTTTATTTAGAATTAAAACATCTAGTTGCTTTTTGGTAAAACCATTTCTCCTAAAAGGCTACTCGTCAATTTTGAGGCGCCCGTTTCTTACAAGAATCATTCTGCATTTCACTTGAATGTTTACCCCCGGGCGCGCGGGCGGGGCGGGTGCACGCACACAGTTACACAAGCCGGGAACCAGTGCCTGTGTGCATTTCGCGCAATTTCACCGGTCAGTCTGCTTATCTGCTACAATTACGTAATTTTAGGTCGTGCGTGTTGTGAATGTATGTATACTAGGGATGACTGTGCTATTATCATTTGCACCTTAGTATCGTTATCACTTTAGTTTAACCCCTGACATTGAGCTTTGGATTTTGATACTTTATTGATTATTTGACTTCGCGATTACTTTGAATGATTTAGTTTTTGACTTGCAGTTGAACTTGAGGTAAATTCAATATTTCGTGAGTTTATTATTATACATTGATTATATAATATAGTTTATTGACTTCAGCACTACAAATTAATAATGGATAAGTTGTATTTTATTTTTTGGATATAAATTCCTAAGTACCTATACCTACCCATAGTCTTGCTTGTTATATTTTTTTTAATACGAATGTGCCCTTGACCTCGATCATACACATAAGTGTAAAAAGAGGTCTACGATCGGACAAGCGAGCCCAGAAAATGCCTATTCACTCTTGCTAAGACTGACGGTTCATAGGTAGGTATGTGGCAGGGAACACAGAAGTCGGCAGAAAGTTCCATACCTTGGCTAATAATTAATATTATTAACATTGTAAACACTAATAACTGCAAAATAACGATAGTATTACCTACGTACGTTAGGTAGGTAGGTATATTCTTGATATTTGCATTGAAATATTATGTACCTACTAAGTAAGATAGGTAGTATACTTTTCTATCTCATTCTGATGTCTATAAATAAGAAATAGATAAGGAACTTCGCTTTGTATATTCTTCGTAAAAAAAACTAGCCCGCCGGGGTTGCGGAAATGTACTAACAAGATACCGTGGCCCCGGAACTTACGGGCAGCTGAAGGGACAGGGTGGGTTTTTAGTCAGTAGAAGTCTGACACTCCCTTCCGCTCCACCCAGAGCGGGAGAAGTTATTCGATGATTTTCCCACCCATTACTTACTATATTTTTTAATGGCTATGTGTTGTCAATGAAAATTTGTATGTCGAATATGATATGTAATAGTAGGTATATTTAACATCCTGCGGGTTTTGGGTTTCTAGAATGTTCTAACGAGATACCGCAGCCCCGGATCGGGGTAGAGTGGAAGGGCGTGGCAAACTCTTACTGACTGTTCCATCCGTTATTATTACATAACTTTATTTTGAACAAATATTTATCAACAAAATATTTAGGTAGGTACATACTACATAACTACATAAATGACATATTTTTGAAGTGAAAACTTCTTTAGCGTCCGCGTCGTTGTGATTTGAAAGTTTACCTATGAAACGAAAAAGCGACAGTAAAAAGAGACAGACACATAAATTGCCGAATTTTGGAATTCTGTTGGGGCCAAGTGGTAGAGCTTTTGATGTCCTTTAAAATGAGCCCAAACTCGGCTATCTTGCGACCACGGGCACGAAGTTAGGTCGCGGGGGGGTGAGGTAGCCCTGAGAGGGGTGCGGGGAGGGGAAGGGGGGTCTCGTGGGGAGTCGAAAAAGCGACAGTAAAAATTTAAGTAGGTACCTATACCTATCTCATTCGCACTAGTTAGAGAATTGCGAAGTAAAGATAGTTGTTTATCATATTGCTAAGTGAGTATAGATTTAGAGTATTTTGGTAATAAGAAGTAAGATTGTTATAAAAGTTAGAGGGGACATTAAAATGTCTGATGTGAAATGTTTTTATCGGGTCCCGCTCTGGGTGGATCGGAAAAGAGTGTCAGACTTCTACTGACTAAAAATCCACCTGCCTGTTCCTTCAGCTGCCCTTGCGTTCCCGGGCCTCGGTATCTCTTTAGAACATTCCCGCTAGGCCCGCTACCCGACGCTTTATTTATTGTAACTGCAAAAAATACCTTTAGCTACAGGAATTTGTCTCCTTTTCTAACTAAAAGGTAAATCTGTAGGTACTGTGTGGATTCGAGGTACCTATAAGTGCTGTTTGTCTAGTCGCTCGCGCTGGTTCCGTCAAATCAAAACTATTGCACATAATTATGACATTGCTTCGAAGATATTTTAATAAAAGTAACGACTTAGATACTATATATTCCTGTACTAAATATGAATTGATTTCCTATTATAGGTACCTACCTACACAAACTTAAGAATCGTAAAAATATAGACGAAAAATACGTCTAGTTAAGTATAGGTATAAAAATCACACACCTGAAGTAAAAAAAGGTGAAACGATTTTACATATCTACATGATAGGAAGTCTCTTAGCAAAGAAATTGAAATGAAACCAAGGTTAGGTACCTATACTATCAGTGCGGTATGTATCGGGGAGTATAGGTAAGTTCGTCCGCGCGCCGAGCGCTGCTTCAGCAAATAAAGTTGTTGAATACCTACTTTTAATTTTACATTTCTCCTAAACTGTGCTTCCAAATTATGTACTGTAAAAGAACCAAGCTTATCTTCATAAAAATGTCTTGATAAAACTACTTTCGAACGTAAGTATCATACACAACATAATTTGCCTTATTGTTTTTTATTTACAAAGGTTAGATATGTAGGTAGTACCGCGGACTTTTTTAGATCTGCAAAATCCCTACATTTTTGTAGTGCATGAACTTTTGGTATATCTCAGCTGATCTCAGCATTTCGCCAGCGCACGCGATTATAGTAATTTACTTCTCCGACTTAGGTACCTACTTCACTAATGCCCTTATTTTAGGAAAACCGAGAGCATTAGCGTGATTCTTGATATCCGATCTAGCCTTCCCCATGAAACTGCCCATTATAATCAGAAATATTTTTTGAAATCCTTCCAGTTCTTTCGAAGATTAGCGCGTTCAAACAAACAAACTTTCCGCTTTTTAATATTGGTATAAATAATATCAGAATCGTAAGTATGTAGGTATAGTCCTCGTCACCTAAGTTGGCAAGGTTTTGGCGTAGAGGGAGTAAGTTCGCGCATCGTGCACTTAGTGGAAGAAAAAAGTGGTCTCTTTTACTGCTTGCCATTATTCTATGGTTATTACCATCATTTATTTTTAATCATTTTAACAAGAATTTTAAAGAAAGAAGAGGAATTCATTCGTTAATTCGGCATTATAAATAAAATAGATATAATACATAAATACATTTAAAAGTAAAAAAAAAGATATTAAAAAAAAACATTAAAAATAAGATGTTCTCGACGTCACAATTAGTTAATAAAACTGCTACCTCCTTTATTCTTTTCTTTTCCCGGTGTCCTAAAGACAGTGACGAATTCGGAATTTCAACCTCCCTTAACTATAGTGTCTAACTGTTCTTTCTGACGTTTTAATAGTCTGCGTAAAACGGTATTTGGTCCTGGCATTGTAATCAACGTAACAAAAACTAAATTTAAAACAACAACTCGTAACATAAACAAAGGGTACAACTTTCGTGTGCGCAAGTGTATTCGGGAGCAAATTGAACGAGAACTACTGACGCACCAATCGCGCGCTCGGAGCAGCGCTACGTCATACCCCGCGTCCCGCTGACAACCGCTGACACCTAAAATTCGACTTCTGCGCATTGAACGACTCTTGCCAAGTTATTTGGCGACAACTATATGCGAACAGCAAATATATTATAATACGTCATTGTGAAATAGTCGATTTTTTCGCGATTTCAGGTTTGGTCTTGGTTCAGAATGATGAGTTCAGTGTCCTATTTTCAGGTTATGAGTTATTTATATATTTCCTAAATGCCTACTCGTACCTAATTTTTTAGACGTTCCGCTTCAAAGTAGAGATGAGTCCGATATCATGTCACAGGTAAAAATCATCAGTATTTTAAAATCATGAAATGATAACGACAAAACCATCAATCATCATCATGCTTTTAAATCATTTCTTGAACGAACGCGAGCTTCGGATAATCGGATCGGGCGGTCTCGGGCCGCCGCCGGGCGGCGCCCGGGCCCGGGCGGTCTCGGGCCGCCGCACGGTGGGCTGAAAATCGGCTTTCATAGACTTAGGCATTTTATTTTGCAAGTGCGAGTTTTTTTGCCGGATATCACTTCTATTAGTTATAACAATATACAAAAATGACACCAGAATTGATTCTGCACAGAAACGAAGGACTTATAATTTTTTTACGAAAATTTTGTATGGAGCTAGTATGAAAATTGAAATATCTCTAAAACGGCAGCGATAACCGTAATATCCTTATAGGGGGTTATAGTACTAATTATTTATGATTTTTTGACATACGTTACATAATGGTTGTAGATGCCTTTTTTTTTAAAAATCGTCAAAATATTTTTATTTATTTTTACATATTTAAACGTTCCTTTTAGTGTTTAAGTTGAAGAATTCAGAGCTTTAACAACTCTTATCATAAAATAGCATCACCCCTATAGACCTGAAGGACTAGACAGAGGTGTGTAGTGTCTTGTTGATCTTGTAAGATTTCCAACAATACCAAATAGTTGAATATCAGTGTCAAAGTGCCCATGCTGTCGCTTCTTTTTGAAAGATAGGGGAATGAAATTGTTAATTGATCATACCCTAAAAGTATGATTACAACATAACCGGACACATAATAATAATAATATCCTTATAGGGGATTATAGTACTAACATTATTTATTTTAACATATGAAACTGTTCAAAACGATCCATGAACTGTGTCAAAGTTAAGAACATCGTTAGGAAGCATGCTTTTTCCCCAAATATTAAGAATATGTGAAAAAAAAAGACTGTATATAAACTTTTTATTGATAGGTAATTTAAATAAAACAGAAGTAACAAAAATAATATCTAATAAATTCAATTATACAAAATACATATTTGAAACTATAATTTATGAAATTATTAACTAAACATTGGTACAATAAACTAACATAAATAACAAAAGAACATAAAGAAAAATAATTAAATTTTACAAATTTTCTTTACAACTTTCGTTGTCGGACTCCAATTCCGAGTCAGAATCCAGATCGGATATACCTACAAACTCGAACTCAGTTTCCGGAAACTGTATTAGGTCGAGAGTTTCAGCAAAAAAGGTTGTCTTCCTTTTGGCATCTAACTTCGGCCTTTGTGCACTTAGAAAAGGATCCGAAGAAACAACAAGCATATTTAGGATATCTTGATTAGAATCTTGCCTGCTTCTTTTCCGCGAATGATGTTCCCGGAACCTCCTAAAATCTTTGTTTCGAGACTCTGAGGCTTCTTCCGAGAGAGTCCCAATCGGTACAATATCATTTTTTTCGATTATGTCAGCTCCGTGTATTAATAGTTTATGTACGGTTGATGACATGTAGTACCAGTCGTATAATTCCACGTACTTTTCTGCTGTTTTGCGAGCAAAATCTTTAAATTTGATGACATCGATCTTCTCACCAGATGTTATTGCTTGCAAAATAACAGCAAATCTTTTTATCAGGTTTTGATCCAACCCAGTAATAGCTGCAGTTTTATTGGGAAACTCGAAAAACTTCCTTGCGGTATTCCCGTCATTGGTAGTTCACGAGCCTTGTTTTACTATATCAATTAACAGATTGAGCTCCTCTTTAAATTTATTTTGAATGTTTTTTTTTCTGTTTTGTAACATATCTTTATGCTCATTACTTCTTGCTGCCCACTGTTTGAAGTCAAGTCTGTACGCAATGTGTAACAGACATTCCATGCAATTTATACGGGCATGTAGGGATGATAGGCCAAATTCATATATGTCAGAACACACAGTTTTTCATGTTACAGCATCTAAGTGGTTCATTTCTGTTGGTTTTGCTAAGCACAGGTAGCATGATGCATTTGATCTAGCTTCAGAAAGGTACGTGCAGACTTTTGCGTCGATCATTGTCATCATTAGTTTATGAGTCACCCTGTTACTATTAATGCACTCTGTGGGGTTAAGGGCCTCAATTTCCTCATCCATTTTTCTTTTGTTATCAATGACAACTGCATGGCTTTCTTTTACAAAAGTGAACTGAACCGGACGACAATAAAAAGTTGAGCATGGTTTCGGGTTTGTCCATATAGTATTATCTCCATCTGTCAGTTTCAGTGGCACCAAGGAGGTCATGAAAATGCTTGAATCATCATGCTCGCCGTCCATTTTCTGCTTGTATCGGCTTTGATTGGAAGCACCATCAAATCCCCACTTCGATATCAGCTTTAACTGCTTATTTTCCACATTATCAGAAAGACTTTGAAGAATCCGCTTCACCGTGATGTCAAGTAAAGCTTGAAGTGTAATTCTAGCTGATGAATCCGTAACTGATACTGATTGATTAGGAGGGTAGCATGCAAGCTTAGTTTGTTGCAGTTTATAGTAGGATGGGTAAATATCCTTAGCACCTTCCCGAATGGCAGTCTCTCGCAACGTAATATATTGCCACTTTGAAAGCTTAAGTGAAAGAAGCAATCCAAGTGCTTTCTCTGGTGTAAATATTACTGTTTTCTTAATGCTTTCCTTGATTTTAACGGCAGCTTCTGGATTTTTGATCATATAATTGATTACAGATGCGATATCTTCATAACCTTCTTCTTTTAAACGTGCTGCAGCTGCATATGCCAATTCACAGGAATCCTCGCCTATGTGCTCACTAGATCTTCTCTTTTTCTGTTTGCTTCCCAGATCTTTGAATGGTTTTCGGGACCTTTTTGTCATTGTTCCAACAGTCGATGATGTCGAAGGTTCTGGAGAGACTGAGCGTGCTCTTGGTATCTCATCAACAGTTGGTTCTTGATTTATTAAAGTTTGCACGCAACTCGGCCAATCAATATTTGCTTGCAACCACTCTCCGTACGTATTTCTAAACTTATCAAAGAATCGTTTAGATTTCTGCCACCTGTTTAAAGCAGCTCGCGTGAATCTCCGGCAAAATTCTTTGAGAGTTACTTGATCTTCGGCAGAAAGGCAATCGCCTATGCGGGACACAATTGCACTAAACAATACTTCATGATTAAATGAAGGACACTCACTTTTTAGAAGAACAAACAAATCTAAGTTAGTGATTAAACTTTCCATTCTAAGATTTTGTAGTCGCAAAGCAAATAGTTTTAGTGTTAGCAGTTACACGGTTGTGAACAATCTAAATTATGGAACAAAATTATAGCCCTTTTATTGTATAAAGTCAATAATTAGTTAACTACCCTCATTAAAGTTATAAAAGATATGATAATAAAAATTTATAATCGTCAAAAACATTTCGTAGAACTCATAGTAGAACTAATCAACATTAGCAAATCACATTAGCTCACTAATTATAAAAAGGTGAATGCAGTTCTTAGTTGGTATTGTTGCGAGATATTTCAAATCATTTAATCACTTAATAGGCTCATTAGAATCAGAAGACTATAACCATCATTCTAATTACTTAATTACTTGTCATCAGACTCATTAGATGACTACACAATATGTTATTTTGTATTTTGAACGTATGCAAGGTTTTAAAATTCCTTTTGTGTCGATATTATTATGTGTCCGGTTATGTTGTAATCATACTTTTAGGGTATGATCAATTAACAATTTCATTCCCCTATCTTTCTAAAAGAAGCGACAGCATGGGCACTTTGACACTGATATTCAACTATTTGGTATTGTTGGAAATCTTACAAGATCAACAAGATACTACACACCTCTGTCTAGTCCTTCAGGTCTATAGGGGTGATGCTATTTTATGTTAAGAGTTGTTAAAGCTCTGAATTCTTCAACTTATACACTAAAAGGAACGTTTAAATATGTAAAAATAAATAAAAATATTTTGACGATTTTTAAAAAAAAAAGGCATCTACAACCATTATGTAACGTATGTCAAAAAATCATAAATAATTAGTACTATAACCCCCTATAAGGATATTACGGTTATCGCTGCCGTTTTAGAGATATTTCGATTTTTCATACTAGCTCCATACAAAATTTTCGTAAAAAAATTATAATTCCTTCGTTTTTGTGCAGAATCAATTCTGGTGTCATTTTTGTATATTGTTATAACTAATAGAAGTGATATCCGGCAAAAAAACTCGCACTTGCAAAATAAAATGCCTAAGTCTATGAAAGCCTTTTTTCAGCCCACCGTGCGCCGCCGGGCGGCGCCCGGGCCCGGGCGGCGCTGCGCTGCGGTGTGAATTGCGACGTTGCGAGACTTGCGAGTAAATCTATAATATCTTCTAAAATACTTATTTGATTTATATAGTGCAAAGGGCAATTTTGATCTATATTACATGTCAAAGCTAACAAACGCATTTATTTAGATAACGATTAATACTGAACAGCAAAAACCAGTCTCGAAAATGACGTAATTTTTTAATTTAAATTTTGAACATAAATGTAGTTATTGCGAGTTGACCATAAGAGATAGCGACATGCTATTGAGGACTTTTCTGTAGTATTTTTGTTGATCTACTATTCTTTCGTACATGAATTTAGCGTAATCCAGTTACGCGGTGCATGCGAGTAAATCTCCCAGTAAGCGAGACATTACTCCTCGCAACCTCTTCAACCGTAATCTTTATATTTCATCCAATTTACATAAAGCCGTTATGTAAATTGTGTGTTTGTAACCTCCTCAAGAATTGCACTACCTTTTAGTAAAAACCGTATAAAAATCCGTTCAGTGCTTTTTTAGAAAATCAATTCACATTCTAATTATTAAAACTTTATTGGTAGGTAATGTTAGTGTAGGTATAACCAATCTGTGGTACTTACGTACATTACTTTATTTTGAAGAAATGTTTATCAGTAAAAATATTTACTATACTTTAATAACACGTTTTTTATTTTATGAAGTAGTAAGTAATAAAGTCCATAATATCATACTCGTGGTCGGCAAAGCCACAGGCCACAGTATAAACATAAGTGTATATCTCGGCAGCAAGAAGTCTCCGTAAGGATGTAGGTACATTTCTCTATTATGAAATAAATACAAATTCGAGCGTAGTTACCGTATAAAAAAAAAATATGAGTAACTCGCGATCGCCCGCATATATCAATGACCTTGCGCGCGTGTGCGGCGCGACGGCATGGTGCCGTGTGTTGTGTACTACACGGGAGTGTTTGTGTGCGTGCAACAGTTTCGTCCCGCTCATCACTGAGTCTATCTCTTTCTCGCACGATGTTAGGTGAAATAGCATGCGAATTAGCTATACGGCACCAACGAGTTCGCGTCTCTAGCTTGTGGGCTCTTAATTATAAATATTTCCTCATACATGGAACTGAAACTGATTTTTTTTCATGAAACCTCTGTGTATGTGGTATTTATAGAAAGGTCTTTAAAAATGACATTGAAGTTTCTAAAACCACTTTTTCATAAAGTCAATCGTTTAAAAGTTAGACGCTTCCAAAGTGGTAAAATGTGCCATCCCCCTCTCTAACTTCTATAATAAAGGAGGGAAAAATCTAAAAAAATATATGCTGTAGATCTTAATGTAAACTTTCAACGAAAATTAGTTTGAACGAGATCGGGTCAGCGGTTTTTGAGATATAGCATATTTTCTAAAACCGCAAATATAACTTTGTAATTCATACAAATACTATGAAAAACAAAGTTATTTGCCGTAGTTACGACGGAACCTTTCATGGGAGAGTCTGACTCGCACTTGGCCAATTTTTTTTTTGTAATACACCTGAATGGCAAATCAAATCCTAAATGAATAATTAATTAAGACTGTGCAGATTTTTGTAAATAAGAGACAAACAATAATCCAATTTAAAATTCTTTTATATTATACCTGCTCGGAAAGTGCCTTATTATTTTTTAAAAAGTTTGACAGAAAGGACGTCATTATGTTACTAACAGTATATGGACAATTTTTTAAGTCTGAAATAAATGTATTCTATTCTCTTCTATTCTACTGTAGTACAAATGTGCGGGTCGCAAAAGTGTATGAGAATTCATTACTAACGTGCTGGAGTCACTGGAGAGGGAGGGAAAAGTGTATGAATATCCATTACCAACGCGCTGTTTTTTTTTTAAATTTATATCAATTCAGTAGCTAACTTAAAATAACTTATAATGCCAAAAGACTAAAATAATTATCGACAAGAGATAATGATACTGGCCACATAGTACTGCTCAACATTGATTTAAAATTTATCCAATACGCTGAACAAATTCAGGATTTCACATCAACTTTCAGCATTCGAACATAATAAGAATAACAATTTGGCGCGAAAAATAAATGAGGTATCTACTGTCTATGGCCGTAGGTCCTATTTTTTAACTCAGTTTCAATTATTAATGTACAAAAAGCTATTAAAATTACATTAGAAAAGTATAAATCATTAACTACACTGCTTATTGTATTTAATGCTTAAAATAATTTATTTCAATTTACAACTATCGATTTTTGACAATCGTCATTTATCGAGGTGACCGAAATTAAAAATAATCACCAAGCGCAAAATGATACTGGCCACATACTTAGATCGAACATTGATTTAAAAAAAAAAATTACCAAAAAATAGAACCGACTTCCATATCAAAACACTACAAAGCTAAAAATAACTTTAATTTCGGTAGTCGGTGTTATTGGTTTTGGATTTTCTGTTTTTTTTCACACCGCCTTCCGAAATTAAAGGTTTTTTTAGCTTTGTAGTGTTTTGATATGGAAGTCGGTTCTATTTTTTGGTAAAAAAAATTTTTTCACGCTTTTTAGTGGGTCGGTTTGTAATTTATCTAGTTACAAAAGCCATAATGTCAACAACTTATCACCTTTTACAAAATGTTTCTTTACCCGATGCATAGCTGTTAATTTTTGAGGAGTTCTCCTGGTACTTGACCATCAGCTCTACATCACCATACTCGTGTGTATTCCGACGAGCATAAAGTGTTTAACATCCGTACTCAAGTAATCGAATCGCAATCCACGAAATACTTATTATTGAGTAGTTTCAGTGGCCATCTGTGGTCTTCATCATCAGTTCAACTTCCCCAAATCGTACTTTTCGAAAGCAACTGCTCAAGGTACTATAAGAAATACCCAAAACGCTATAGGTGTGCCTATAATATTTGAAGAGTTCCCTCGATTTCTCCAGGATCCCATCATCAGATCCTGATTTCGTAACAATGGGACCAACTAGAAAGTATACCCTTTCGAACAAAAAAAAAAATTCCAAATCGTTCCATCCATCTCCCGAGTTATGAGGTAACATACATAAAAAAAAAAAAAAGTTCAAGACGAATTGTAAACCTCCTTTTTTTCAATTCGGTTAAAAATAAAATAATAAACTAGTGAAAATCGCAGATAGCTTTCTTTTGTTATGAGTGTATATGTTCCTGTGTTATTTATCTGAGTTTTCAATTAGTGTTTACTGTGGTGTTTACGATCTACTCGAAATGTCTTCCAGTGATAGTGAAGATTTAATGACGCCGCCAGAATTAAAAGAGACGACCCAAGCTGTTATTGATAACCTATTGCTCGAGAAATCTAGGAAGAAATATAATATTTATTTTCCTCGTAGCTATAGTATAAAGCACGAGTTGGGAATCGCACTTTGTTCCGAGTGATACATATATCACTCGGAAGAAAATGCGATTCCCAACTCGTGTGTATTAAGGCCCTCAGTTGCGCTTCGGGCCTCAAACTACACCCTCGTTGGTAATCGGTCACTTTCTCCCCTCGATGAACAATGTACTATTCCATATGTATTTTAAGAAACTTTTCAAAGGATGGTACATTTCTGTTCACGGGTAGTTAATTAATATAAGTAGAAATTTGCATTTATTAGATGCTTTTTAGGGTTTCGTAGCCGAATGGCAAAATAACGGAACCCTTATAGTTTCGTCATGTCTGTCTGTCGGTCCATCTGTCTGTCTGTCCGTCCGTCCGTATGTCAGAGCCAATTTATTCCAAAACTATTAAGACTTGTAATCTTTCATTTTTATAGGGCTTTGATACTTACGTTATAACATCATTATTAGTTTAGAATTTCCTAATACAATATTTTGTTTGTTTACGTTTCTGTAAAGTCATTAGTGACAGGATTCGTTTTTCTTTTTAATTCATTGCTGTAGCTAGGAGGTTAGGTAGCATAGGTATCTGATATTGTACCTTGTGATAAATTACTTATTTTTCTCTTTTCATTCTAGAACCTCATTCAAATGCTTAAAACTCGATTTAGCTAGAGAGATAACGGGGGAGCTGTCAGTCTACGCCTAGAGCTCAAACAGAGAAGTCTGCAAGAATACTGATAATAGCCATCGGAGTGAGATAGTCATCTTTTAATATACGATCCGTGGCCCGGACCTCCAGACATGCTGACATCCACCGGGTTCTCCACCATCACCATCGACTGCTGCATCGACGAAGCTTGACTTTTCCTCCGTCTCACTACTACGGCCAGAGGGAAGGAAGACGAGGCCAAACGTTCTTCGAGCTCTACTGCCGAAGGAAGACTGAGGCCAGCCGTTCTGCAGCCACCTCTACGTGACCTCTTCGTTTTACTTGAACCATCAGCCCGCCAGCCGTCCTGCAGCCACCTCTACGTGACCTCTTCGTTTTATTTGAACCATCAGCTCCGTTTAACATCAACTCCGATCTCCGTCATCTCCAGTTCTGTTAAGGTTCCGTGACTCCAGCAAAATTTTATATAATTAATTATTCTTTTTATAAATCCTGTTCATCTTTTTCCCCTTTGATTTCTTTCCCTTGCTATATTCCTTATAAAAGCGTGCTTCCTCCTAACTAGGCAAGCACCTTATTGCAACCCTACATTTCCCTGTCTACCCAGGAAAATGTAACGCTACAGATTACACATGTGTAACTTGGTAGGTAGATGTATTCTGTTAAACGTTTCCCGATGTTTATTAAAAATTAAAAAATATATAAAACTAAGGGGGGCTCCCCATACATAGAACTGAAACTAAAAATTTTTTTTTTTCATCAAACCTATACGTGAATGGTATTTGTAGACAGGTCTTTAAAATGATATTGAGGTTTCTAGAACTACTTTTTCTTAAAGTCAATCATTTAAAAGATATACGCTTCCAATGTGGTAAAATGTGTGTCCCCCTCTCTAACTTCTACAATAATGAAGTGAAATACTAAAAAAAATAATTAAGAAAAACTTTCAACGAAAATTGGTTTGAACGAGATCAAGTCAGTAGTTTTTGAGATATAGCACATTTTATAATACCGCAAATATAACTTTGTATTTCATACAAACACTATGAAAAACAAAGTTATTTTGCGTAGTTACTACGGAGCCTTCATGGGCGAGTCTGGCTTGCACTTGGCCAATTTTTTCTTTGATCAGACTTGGCAAACGGATATAATGTATTTAAGTATGATATAATTAAAGAAAGGTTTATTTCAATATTTACATACATTGCTACATAGGACAACTACATTATAAAATATTATGATAGCAGATTATGTGCATACACATAAAATAAATTTAAAATACAACAGAGAAGAATCAGTAAAGGCAAAAGACAACAATTTGCCTCATGGCCGCGAAGAAAATATTCATTTTAGAAATGTTGCCAGACTGTTGCTGTCTGATACTGGTTTTCCTAGTAAACCTTTGCTGCTGGTTTCAAATATAAATCAACTATAAAGTTGCTACTAATTAATAACATAAATAAACAATATTAAAATGCAGTTCATTAGTATCTGCAGTTCAGTGTAGGTAGGTATGAGATGAAGAATTAAATTTTTGACTAACTGCTGGCTCTTGTCAAAAACAACTTAGTGAGCAGTTCAGACCCTGAGGCCCCAGTGTATCAACCCCAAATGACTCAAATGTATAATTCCCAAGTGTGATGTTAAATTTGTGTCCTTTGAAATTTGCATCACCAGTCTTGCGTCTTGATATTACCTTAACCGTGTTGAAAAACAAAACATAGAGATCTTAACCTAATTGCAGAGTCTTTAACATTATCATCAAAAAGCTCTAAGAAAACCTTTAATCAAACGAAGAAATCGTTTCAATTTCCACAAGTCAATTTTATTTTTATGAAAATGATTTTAAAGCTGGAACGTTATACGCAACCAGACTCCCTGAGTTGGGCACGCCTCTTTAATATATATATTTATATTTACATGTATCAAAATGTTATCCTCAATAAAGTCATTACGATAAAACGTGGGTATAACCGTAGGTTTAATATCGGAGCAGCGTATCATAAAATATTACTTTATGGTAATACGCTGCGGTATTTCCCTATAGTTTTCGCGCAGTACTACAACTTGCCAAGATATGTTATAAATATGGTTACAAGAAATATCGATCCAGATTATTCTGGATATGGTTTCAGAATATTGAAGTAGTTTTTGGTGATTGGTGTAGGCTATCGGTGCTACGCAGCGTAGCAAAATTCGTAGACTGTAGTGCGACTACGTAGCAGTTCCAGTAGGCCTCCGATGAATTTATTAAATTAAAGACAGGCCGCCAGACTTTTCGGGATCTCTTGTAGAATTGCATTTATATTTAATAAACATGTTGTGGTTTAGTTTCAGACATCAGAAAATTACATAAGTTTTCAATTATTCAGAAGTTTAATTGAATCGACAAAAATAAAAAATACTATTTTGTGTTTTCAATATAAAATATTCTTAATTTGATATCAGCGGTTTATAAACTTAAACGAAATGTTTCAATTGTCAACAAAATTACTATATCTACACAGACATTACACAGCTACACATGGGAAATTATTTGAAGCGACGCGGTGTCTCATAAAGCATAGTTGATTATCGTACCGAATAATCATGAGCTTCTCTTGCATCCACTAGAATTCTAATTAGATGAGGTGCGCTAATGACGCCTCGTGCATGGAGGTTCCTACAACTGTCAATTCGTACCTGCCTGGTGTTGAATCGATAAGTACTCGTAGAAAAGTGAATTGATAAGTGTTAGTAGCCTCCTTTTGAGAGAGCGTGATGGTTCAGAAGGAGGCCACTGAGCGGGGCTGAGCACAAAGCAGGGTTTTTGGGGTCGTGGGCCTTCAGAGTTGGGATTGCTCCCAGTCTAAGTGACCGCAGACAAAACGGCGGTCCAGTGGTCACGTGTTACAGTACACATACTCAGGGGAGACTTTTTTATAGTCTCACCAGTGAGGTACCCTAACAAGCGTTGCACAGTGAGCTTCGGATGGTATCTAAAGAGGATTCAGGGCTTCCTTCCTGGTAATAATGTTGACAACTGGCGTAGTTTCAATCTAGAAGAATACCAAAACTCCTCGCCCAATTACCAAGCGCCATCTGCAAGTTTCCCCCGATACCAAAAAAGATAGGTAAGACTTATCTAACAGGTTGACATAGTGTCCCTAGTTCCTAGTGTATTCGATCAAAGTTACCTGATTTTGAGTACAGCAACCGCATTCCTTGACACTCATAGTACATAGAAGTGAGTTGGGATTCATTTATTTGTTGCTCTAATATTAACTTTCTGTTAGTTCGTTTTTAGAGACTTTTCAAATGGGGTCCGTTAAAATGCATATAGTATAAAGCATTGATTTATACGAGTATCTATGTCTCCACTTTTTAAGTTTATAGAAAGAAAAGATATATAATTATAAAATATTTCACGATGGTAACCTAGCTGTCAAATGTCGTTCTGTTAAGAGCAATCTCGGCAAAGGTAATTAATAAAATGTAGAGGTATTTCCCAATTCCTGTCCTAGGATAGACAATCAATAAGCATGCCGCATTCGCGGCGATAAATCCCCTCTCTGAGGAGTGTCTAGAGAGACGCCACGGTGTCCTCACCTTCCGATTAACACAGGTGCTTACCGGACACGGCTGTTTCGGGAGGTACCTGTTCAGGATTTAGCAGGAGGACACGCCCAGGTGTCGTCATTGTGTCGACCACCCGGAGGACACGGTGGAGCATACGTTGGAGTTGTGCCCTGCTAGGGCAGAGCTTCGCCGTGTCCTCGTTGGGGTGATCGGTAGCGGTGACTTCTCGCGCCCAGCCCTGGTTCAGACAATGGTGCGGAGTGAGAGGGAAAGGGATGCAGTCGCCTCCTTCTGTGAAGCAGTCATGTTAGCGAAGGAGGAGACCGAACGCGCGAGAAAGAGGCAACTCCCTTCCTCACGCCCCAGCCGCCACGGAAGACGCTCCGGGCGTCGGGGATCGCGAGCCGAGCTCCGACCATCGTAGGCGCGGATTTGCGGATGGCGAGTAGGGGTAGCTCACCATCCGGTAACGACCAGGCCCGGGTCGGCGGCACGTTGTGTTCTACGCGCGCCTCAAAGAGCTGTCAGCAACCTGTTACGCAATCCATGTTCTGATCGTAGGTAGAAACATAAATATACAAAGGCGCTTAAGGCTATTGCTACTAGTCAACCAAGGATGGCGATGAGATACCTAAATGTTACAAATATTATGATTCATTAGGGACCCACGAGTTTTTCTTGCACTTGCCCGCGGGTTCTTATTGGGTATTGAGTACAAAATCAAACAATTTTTTTTTTATCACATAGGCCTTTTTTCGGTGGGAAAATCATCTAATAACTCATCCCGCACAAGCGGAAGGGAGTGCCAGACTTCTAGTGACTGAAAACCCTCCCTGTCCCAGGGTCACGGTATTTTGTTGGAACACTCCCGCAACCCCAAACCTTTCACACCATGCCTAACTTGGCACTTATAAAACGCCAGAAGATAGTTCACTAGCCAGTTATGTAGACTCTGATAAATATTATTTATGATATTTATATATCGACGCTAAAACTATTTCCTTTCGTTCGGATCATCCAAACGATGCGAGAATCAGGGTTGCCTTGTGTGATGAAACCGCCCATTGTAAAGTTTGTATAAATATATGTACATAATATATCCTAAGACATTATTTTGGCCAGGTCAAGACAATTTTCAAAACGCCTAAAATTTATGGAATTAGTAGACACTATCGAAATATCACGACATCAATCTATACTAATTTTATAAAGAGGTAAAATTTGTTTGTAAGTTTGCACGTAGAGGATAATCTCTGGAACTGATGACCCGATTCAAAAAAAAATTCATAGGTAGTAAGATGTATTACTTATGAGTGCTATAGGCTATAAATTATTTCGAAATCCATGCGGGTGAAGTCACGATTGAAATGCTAGTCTCTTATATTTTGACATTTCAATAATCGCGTTCACGTTTTGAGTCTACATTCTGGTTGTGATGGGTATTATTGTTGAAAGAGGATAAATGAGAATTTAAAAGGAAGAACATTTTCAAATTGAATTGTTCTATATGTGTCACTCATCACTCATCTGTCTGTTCTTGTCATGCTTTGTAAAAATCTATATTAAATAAAATTCACGTATTTGGATCATGGATTCTTACTTATTTTATTTCTAACATTGTAGCATGAGCGTTTAAATATTAACATTTGATTTGACAGGCCCGTTGGTATAGTGGTCAGTGGCCCTGACTGCTATGCGCAAGGTCGTGGGTTCGATTCCCACCTAGGACAAATGTTTGTGTGATGAGCACGGTCATTTGTTCTTTGTCTGGGTGTAATTTATCTATAATATGTATGTATTTAGAAATATATATGTATGTTTATCAGTTGTCTAGTACCCATACCACAAGCTCTGCTTAGTTTGGGACTAGATGGCGTTGTGTGAAAAGTTGTGGAATATTATTATTATTATTATTTGAAAAATTGTTAATAATGGATAACGTACGTGGAGCAGTTGGCGATGGTGGCGGTGCGCCGCACCGATCTGGGAGATTAGTTGAAAGCATCGAAAAGCTGGATGGAGCGTCGAACTACGCTACTTGGAAGGTGCAAGTAGAACTTTTTCTAGTAATGGAAGATCTCTGGGATTTTATAGAAGAAACCCCATCAACTGCTGCTGGTCTTAAGATGGATAAGAAGGTACGTGCAAAGATGCTATTAATGGTTCAACCACATTGTATGGTACATGTGAAGAAAGCAACTACAGCCAAGCAGAGCTGGGGTGCTTTAAAAGCTGCCTTCGAAGACCAAGGAATTAATAATAGATGTCGATTGCTAGGACGACTAGTTAGTCAGAAGCTGAGCATGTATAGTAGCCCACGAGTCTATGTCACTGAGATACTGTCGCTAGCCAATCAGCTAGCAGATATGGGCAAAGAAATAGATGATGAGCTACTGGCTGCACTTATGCTACAAGGACTAGGAGAACAGTACGAGCCGATGAGGATGGCTATCGAAAATAGCAATATAATGTTAACAACAGACTACGTTAAAACTAAATTGCTACAGATTGACATTACTTCAACATATGAGGATTCGTCGCAGAATGCTTTGAGTGCTGCTAAAAAGAAAAGCTATTGGAAAGCAAATGGAATGGGTAAAGGAAAGATAGCAAATAAGAAGATTGAATGCTATGTGTGTGGGGAAGGACATAAAGCTCGTTTTTGCCCCAAGAAGTATTACAATCATGCACCTACCACACATACGGCACTCCATACCTAGAAACGTTTCGCAAGAGTGGATTTTGGATTCTGGAGCGTCATTTCATATGACCAACAGGAAAGATTGGGTAAAAAACTATGAGAGATTGAATGAGCCAGTCCAAATATCATGCGCGAATGGGAATAGAGTGGAAGGTGAAGGCCGAGGTGATGTCTGTTCAGATGAGTTGAACGCGAGTGTAAAGGGAGCTGTTTTTGTGCCCAAGTTAGCTACGAATCTATTAAGTGTAAGTACATTAGTGAATCGAAATTTTGTGGTAGTATTTTCGAAAAGAGGTTGTGAGTTGTATAAGTCAGAAGAATGTCAAATGAATGGCTTGGACATTTGGGACTTGACAACATGAAAATACTACGTGACAAACTGGCTAGAGGTATTAGTTTCAAGGATCCAGATTCAGTACAATGTGTGTCGTGTTTGAAAGGTAAGCAAACCACATTACCTTTTCCGAAACAGAAGAGTATGCGTGCTACTGAACTTCTTGAATTAGTACATAGCGATGTTTGTGGGCCAATAGAAACTTCTTCATTTGCGGGGTATAAATATTTTCTGACGTTTATTGACGACAAATCGAGAAAAACATTTGTTTATTTTTTGCGGAACAAAAGTGAGGTCTTCTCGAAGTTGGTAGAGTTTAAAACACTTGTCGAAAATCAGACTGGTAAAAAACTCAAGGCGATTAGGACGGACAACGCAACCGACTACGTCAATGAATGTGTAAATAATTTCCTGCGTAGTAATGGTATTACCCACCAGCTGACAGTGGAATACACACCGCAACAGAATGGAGTGAGTGAGAGGGCAAATCGTTCAATTGTAGAACGAGCCAGATGCATGCTTGAAGAAGCGAACTTGACAAGAAGTATTGGGCTGAAGCGGTCAATACTTCGGTTTATCTGAAAAACAGATGTCCTACACGTGCTGTTAAAGGGATGATGACTGAAGAAGCATGGTCTAAAAGAAAGGTTGACCTGAGGCATTTAAAAGTATTTGGTTGCCGTGCGTTTATGCATGTTCCGAAACAGAAACGGAAAAAGTTTGACTCAAAGACAAAAGAACTACTGTTTGTCGGCTATTGTGAAACAACTAAGGGTTATCGACTTTTAGACCCTGTAACCCATTGCTTGTACAAAGCAAGAGACGTAGTTTTCTTTAAAAATCAAATCAAGTTTCATGCAAACGATACTAAAGAAATTGTAGAAATGATGCCATCAGATGACGTCTGGGAGAGACCTTTAATGATCCAAGAAGTTAATGCTCCTAATGAAGCTCGTCAAGTAGAACAACATGAAGAGCGACTAGAAAATTATCAATTTTTTGAATGTGGAGAATTGGTAGTTCTTGAATCTGAACAGCCGGACAGTAATAGTTCTGAACATAGTTTGGAAAACACTTGTGAACAACAGTGTGTGGAAAACACAGTTGAAGGAGTAGATGTTTCTGAAACTGAAGTGCAAGGTAGTGAAGGTCCTGTACTGGAATGTGAAAACACGCACGATATTCCTGAAAGAAGATATACTCTTAGAGAAAGGAAATTAAAAAAAATTCGATGATTACATTCTCTATTATGCAGAAGAAGATATAAAGGAAGACCCTATAACTATAGAAGAAGCTTTATCAAGAGTTGATAAAGATAAGTGGCATAAAGCTATTCAAGAAGAGCTCAATGCATTAAAGAAAAACAAAACATGGGAGTTAAAAAGCACATGGCTACTGCGTAGATTCTAAATGGATTTTTAGAATAAAAAAAGAGCCGGGGAAGATAAGGTACAAGGCGAGACTCGTAGCCAGAGGTGTTTCTCAAACAAAAGGGGTTAACTACAACGAAACTTTTGCACCTGTAATACGTCACAGTACTTTGAGGCTACTTTTGGCGCTAGCTGTTGAAAATAATCTAAAAGTTGATCAGATGGATGTCGTTACCGCGTTCTTAAATGGAGACTTAAAAGAGTAGGTTTATTTAAAACAACCGAAAGGTTTTGAAGAAAAAGGTAAAGAAGGACATGTTTGTCTACTGAAGAAAGCTATTTATGGTCTAAAGCAAGCTCCTAGAGCATGGTACGAGAAATTGAACAAGGTGTTGTAAGACATAGGTTTCAAGAGATGCAAAACTGAACCATGTGTTTACAGAAGAAAGAAACATGACTGTATGATGATTATAGCAGTTTATGTAGGTGATATTCTCATTGTTTGGAACAATGAGAAGGAGAGAATAAAATTGAAAGAAAAACTTAAAAGAAAATTTGAGATGAAAGATCTAGGTGAGGTAGATGTCTTTCTTGGAATGAAAATCAAACGTCAGGACAACTCTATACAATTAACCAAACTGAGTATCTTGAGAGAATTTTGAAGAAATTTGGAATGAGTTCCTGTAAGAGTGTAAAGACTCCTGTTGAAAGTGGGATTAAACTTGTAAAACCACAGGATAAAAATTACATTCCACCAATGGAACTGCCATACAGAGAACTAATTGGTTCGTTAATGTACTTAGCCGTATGTTCAAGACCGGATATCTCATACGCAGTTAGCTATTTAAGCCAGTTTAACAGCTGTTACGACAAAACACATTGGGCAGCTGCAAAGCGTGTGCTAAGATATTTGAATGCAACCAAAGAATTCGGACTAATATTTAAAAAGACGGGGAATAAGCTTGTTAGTTATGTAGATGCTGATCACGCAGGCGATGTGTGTGATCGAAAATCATACACTGGTTTTGTATTCACACTTGGAGGTGATCCCATAGCATGGGAAAGTCGTAAACAAACGACAGTAGCACTCTTAAGTGCAGAATCTGAATATGTGGCACTTTCAGAGGGGTGTAGAGAGACTGCATTCTTAACTGCACTTCTAGCCGAATTGACTGGAATTAATGAAGTCGTAGAATTATTAAGTGATAATCTGCGATTCAAATTGCTGAGAATCCAATGCATCATCGTAAAAACATATAGATATGAGGCATCACTACATTCGGGAAATGGTGAGAATGGGCAAGGTAAGGCTAAGTTATCTTCCGACGAACGAGATGCCTGCAGATGTTTTTACGAAAGGGCTTAGCAGAGAAAAGCATGAAAGATGTATGAAAGGAATGCAAGTTTCAGGAGGAGTTGGACTGGCTCTAGGATCTCATTTAAGGAGGAGTGTTGAAAGAGTAAATGAGAATTTAAAAGAAAGAACATTTTCAAATTGAATTGTTCTATATGTGTCACTCATCACTCATCTGTCTGTTCTTGTCATGCTTTGTAAAAATCTATATTAAATAAAATTCACGTATTTGGATCATGGATTCTTACTTATTTTATTTCTAACAATTATAGAGAACTAGCGACCCGCCCCGGCTTCGCACGGGTGCAATATTTATATTAAATATACTATAGAATGTCTTTATATACATCGTTGACAGCCTTTTGTCATTCGACATACATGTTCTCTTTAGTAATTACTTTTGAAAGTGCGACACATAACTTGCCACGGGAAAAACATTCAATGCTCAAATCTAAGCAACATAGGCACGCGCGCCGTGCCTCCGCCGGCACCGCGCCGCAACCGCTACGTCCTTGCATTTTAAATCTGTAATATCTTCGAAACTATTTATTTAAATTATATTCTGTAAAGGGCAATATTGATTTATATTGAATGCACAATGTATTTATGGTACTTAATTAGATAAGGATGAATGCTGTATTGCTTAAAATTGCTTCGTAAAATATGCTCGTATTTCTCGTAAAAAGTAAAGGATAAAAAATGGTTGTTGTGGGTTATCTATAAGAGATAGACAGATGCCATCCAGGATATTTTTGTTGACCTTTTAAAGGTGTACAATACTGTAGTACATTATTTTGATCTATCTCGTAGGGTTCAGCCAGCGTTTGCAAAGCAAGCGCAAAAAAAATGTGTTTATTTGCGACATCACATTAGAAACCTCAAAAATTATCAGTGAGGAATCTACTATATTATGCATGTTATATACTTGAAAACCTTTCTATTGAATTACTCTTTCTATTGAAAGAAACTGTATCAAAATCCGTTGCGTAGTTTTAAAGATTTAAGCATACATAGGGACAGACACAGGGAAGCCACTTTGCTTTATACTATGTTAAGATATACTATAGAATGTCTTTATATACATCGTTGACAGCCTTTTTGTCATTCGACATACATGTACTCTTTAGTAATTACTCTTGCAAGTGCGACACATAATTTACCATGGGAAAAACATTCAACACTCAAATCTAAGCAACATAGGCACGCGCACCGTGCCTCCGCCGGCACCGCGCGGCAACCGCTATGTCCTTGCATTTTAAATCTGTAATAACTTCGAAACTATTTATTTAAATTATATTCTGTAAAGGGCAATATTGATTGATATTGAATGCACAATGTATTTATGGTACTTAATTAGATAAGGATTAATGCTGTATTGCTTAAAATCGCTTCGTAAAATATGCTCGTATTTCTCGTAAAAAGTAAAGGATAAAAAATGGTTGTTGTGGGTTATCTATAAGAGATAGACAGATGCCATCCAGGACATTTTTGTTGACCTTTTAAAGGTGTACAATACTGTAGTACATTATTTTGATCTATCTCGTAGGGATCAGCCAGCGTTTGCAAAGCAAGCGCAAAAAAAAAATGTGTTTATTGGCGACATCACATTAGAAACCTCAAAAATTATCAGTGAGGAATCTACTATATTATGCATGTTATATACTTGAAAACCTTCCTATTGAATTACTCTTTCTATTGAAAGAAACTGCATCAAAATCCGTTGCGTAGTTTTAAAGATTTAAGCATACATAGGGACAGACACAGGGAAGCGACTTTGCTTTATACTATGTTAAGAAGAAGAAGAAAAGAAAATGTATAATTGCCTTATTTACAAAAAATATACCCAGTAAGAAAAATAAGCTGCGAAATGAAAAATTCTTTACTCATACTAGGAAAAGGATATGGTGAGTTCAGAAAACTGCAATTATATTTATGCGTTTCTTTGGCTAACTGTAATACTCTAAACTAAGCAACAATGCACAGGGAACTGTAATTAAAGTCGTAATTGTTTCTTTTCTTCTTTTCATTTCTTTTAAAAAGCACAGATATTACTGTAAATAAAAAACTTACTTGAAATTTTATTATATTTATATATATATTAATATATAGATTTATTTTTTATACAGTTTTCGATTTTTAGATCTAATGCAATATAAACCGGACCGTAGAACATGGTTTATCTAATACAGTTTCAGTTCAGCACAAAGATGGTCAGTAAAATTCGGTATGAGGATTCCATGCGGGTATGCTCAACACTAACGGTTTAATTAGAAACATTCCTTCCTTGTTTGCTCACTAAACTTTACTAAAAACAGACTAGGTACGGAAAAAAATCAAGCACTAGTCGATACTCGAACATTCCTTGTACCAAATACACAGCAGTGTCAGTCTATCAACGAAAACGCGGGTCCAATTGGTTTGACTACCACTACCAAAATCGTACATCAGAAGCTCGTGGCTTAATAATAAAAGCCGCACGTGTTATTCATGGTTAAACAACGGTTGACGAGGTCGATCCGTAGATGGATCACCTTCTTACTCGTAATATATTGAGATTCCTCGATGCCTTGGGAATAGGGCTGCCAGCACCAAAGTTGCCGGCCCCAGACAAAGACTTCATAAACCCCGGATATTTCAGTAAAATCGCAATTTTTCCCCGGACACCGTAGAAAATTACATTTTTGTACTTGAAACTAAAAACAATTATGTTTAATTATGTTTTTTATTTACTGATAACATTGTAGACAGTTAGAAGTTTATTAATAATAGGCTTTCTTTTTAATTAATCAACGTAACAAAAACAATAAGATGAAATACAGAGATCGTGCTTTTTGGTGCCCGTAAGACCAATATGTGTCCGCGTTTTACCCGGACGCTTATAGGAAAAATCCCTCGGACGCCCCCGAACGCTGTATAAACTAGGACAAATCCGGGGAAACCCGGACGGATGGCAACCCTACTTGGGAAGCACGTTGGTCCCAGCTGTCATTTTGCCAAAATATATGAACTCAGGCTTGCCAAGGAGTATCGTGTTAGGGTGCGTTTCCACCAGAGATGTGCGATGGAAATGTATCGTGCGAGGATGTCTAGCTGTGCTGTGAAAATGTGTGGGGGTATCCACCAAAGCTGTGCGATGAAAATGTGCCTACGAGGATGTGTAGCGGAGCTGTGAAAATGCGCATTAATGTGTGGTGCGAGGATGCGCAAACCTCGCAACACATCCTTCTCAACACACATTCCTCGCAACACATCCCTCGCAACACATCTCTCGCACACATCCCTCGCACACATCCCTCGCTTGTTTTGTATGCGCAAAAATCTAGCTCCGCTGAGCCGTTTCCACCAGAGCTGTGCTGACCGAGGCGAGGTAAATGAAGCGATTCTATTGGTTCTTTACAAACACATCCCTCGCTACGCATCCTCGCACATCTCTGGTGGAAACGCAGCCTTAATCAACTACTGAGTTGTGGAGATCAGATAGACATGCTGCATCCGGCTTGATAGGAAGCCGACCTATCATAGCTGAGAAAAGACTCAGTAGCAGAGAATTAACACTATAAATAGCTCGATATAATTTTGAACTTTTATTTGAGATAATGGCTAAGTAGATGATGACAAAGTGATGTGAGGTCTCATGCTTATCAATCTGATACAGACTGACCATTGTATATTAAGATACCCCCGTCATAAAACGATGGCAACACTGCTTTTAATAAAACTATATCAGGAAGGCAGAATTCTATTTTTTTTTTGCGACGCTAATCATGTTTCATTTATTGACTTCCCTTGTTGATTGATCCCGTTTTATACAACGTGTAATTTAAAGGGTATATACATACCAAGTGCATGGCTTCTTTGGATGATAACAAACGATATGGCAAGGGTTTTGTAATCCTAAGTCTACGTGTGTAGAACTTATTACAAATTCCAATACACAATACCAGAGACCGAATTTTTCAAATTAAGAAGAATGATAAGATTTATCGTATTATTGGCAAGTGACGTGGAAAGTTATTGACCCTCGTAGTGCTGTGACACGTTTGTTATGATTGGTATTCAAGAAATATATGAAACCAATCATTTGGTATCAATTCTTTGAGTCAATTATTTTGTGCTGAAACTGTGCATAGAGACTCCATACCAGATGTTGTCTTCAGCCCTTTTGGATAGATCTGGGGTTTCCGTTACACGTTGTACAATATTTTTAAACGACTTCAAAAAAAAGGAGGAGGTTCTCAATTCGTCTTGAACTTTTTTTTATGTATGTTACTTCATAACTCGGAGACGGCTGGACCGATTTGGAAAATTCTTTTTGCGTTTGAAAGGGTATACTTTCTAGTTGGTCCCATTGTAACTAAATCAGGATCTGATGATGGGATCTTGGAGAAATCAAGGGAACTCTACAAGTATTTCTTATAGTTAATTTAATTTCGGAAGGTGGTGTGAAAAAAAAATGAAAATCCAAAACCAAAAACACCGACTATCGAAATTAAAGTTATTTTTGGCTTTGTAGTGTTTTGATATGGAAGTCGGTTCTATTTTTTGCTAAAAAAATTTACGACTACAAGTTATATAAACGCTATTTGTAAACCTAATATTCCAAAATTATATATTCATTTACTAACGCCGAAGATTTATCTGCTAATTAATTGACGCCAAAATATTAAGAAAGATGAAAAATAATTTAATTGGTCAATATGCAAACGAAATTTCTTGATTGGCGAATAAGTATGTTAAGATTATCACTGACAACTATCCTCCTTTCAGTCTAGGTTTGGAAATGTAAAGACGCTCCAGACAGTGTCATTATCGGCGACAGTGCTTGACATTATCATTATTTATATTTACGTACCTGTCTGTATCTATGTATGTCACTCTGCATAGACTCTTTTTTTTCTATAACGAATACTGGTACGGTCGGCCAAGAAAGTGGTGTACCAGTTTTGATTTAGTTTCCCGGTCATCGAAAATTACAACAAGGTTCGTTATAAAAAGATATTACTGAAAGAGACAACATTATCATGACGTAAACCTATGTATTTAGTATTCATACGTCATATGTCACATATAAGTACATGACATTTTAACCTTTAGTATAAATGAAAAGGACATTAGTTTCTACAAAGCAATTGAAATGTTTCCAAACAAAAGTAATAAAAACTATTTAGACAACCGAATTCCATTTGAAAAAGAAAACTGACAATTGACATTTTGTCAAATATATGCAAAAAATCGATATATTTTCCGTGTTATTTTTCAATCAACTGCATATAAAATCATCTCAATGCCTGCCAACTTGACCATTGCCGAAAGAGCACAAATAATTGCCCAATTTAATGAGGGAAGCAGTATCAGTGCGATTTTTTTTTTTTTGTGTGTGGCATCTCGCAGGTCAACCTCTGAGGTTGTCGGCTGCTTAACCGGGCTTGCCTGTGGTTGCCTTAATTAATAAATTAATTAAAGCCTCCAGCCAGGGCTTATTAAAAAACTTACAAACTAGGCGACTACACGCTAAGGACACCCCCTGTGGGGTACGGACCTCGGCTTAGGGCGTCGCAGGGGAGGGCAGCTAGGGACAGGCTGGATCATATCATTATTATTATTAATAAGGGAATTTAAAGCTACTGGCTCAGCGTCGCGGGCTGGCTCTGGCAAGGGTCGGGGTGGACTATTACGGGGACGTCGCGGCGGGCCTCGGCGGCGAGGACGGAAGGACGGTCGGTTTTTGTGTTTGTGTGCCACTGTACTTGTTTCCCTACGGCTCTCTTGGAGCAGGGTGATTGCGTCATCGGGAGTGACTAGGGTATGCCTTGGTCGGCGAATCTTAGAGATACGCGAGGGTTCGTATTGGGCGGCCGATACGATAAGGGGATTCCTATGTTGGATTGAAGTTTCAAAGAAACGCTTGGAGACGCGTTTCATGAACTGCTGGATGGTGGGCATTTTGAGATCTACGTGAAGAAGCTCATTTCGAACATAAAAGGGGGCTCCCGTGACTCTACGGAGGAATCGGTTTTGGAGGGTCTGCATCTTATGGAGGAGGTAGGGCTTTGCGTGTGCGAAAACAACGCAGGCGTAGGTCATGATGGGACGGATGACCGCGGTGAAAATACGCAGCTTGCACCTGAGTGATAACTTGCTGCGAGAGCTAAGAATGAAGTGGAGCCTACCTAGAGCGAAAGCGGCGCGCGAACGTGCCTGCTTTATGTGCTCAGCGAAGGAGAGGTGTCTATCGAGGACCACGCCTAAGTATTTGGCTTGCTTTTCCCAAGGGATCGGCTTGCCGTACATGGTAATCGGACGGGGGGAGGGTGGGTTTATCCGCGGTTTAGAAAAGAGGACTGCCTGGCTTTTGTCTGGGTTGACTTCGATTCTCCATTTCCGGAACCACTTGGCCAGAGTGTTTGCGGAAGTTTGGAGAGTGCGAGCGATGGCATCGGGTTTAAGACCGGTATAATAGATAGCCGTATCGTCGGCGAATAGGGCTAGCTGGGTATTTTTATGCTTGGGAATATCACTAGTGAATAGCGTGAAAACGAGGGGGGATAGTACGGAGCCTTGAGGAACTCCTGCGCGAATGGGATGGGGGGAGGAGAGCTCCCCCTCAATTCGATAACGAAAGGTGCGATTCGATAAAAAGTCCCGTAGGATGAGCACGAGACGGTCAGGCACGCCGAGTTGGTATAGCTTATAGATTAAGCCATTGTGCCAGACTTTGTCGAACGCTTTCGCTATGTCGAAGAATAAGGCTCCCGTTATTGCGCCCCGTTGGAAGCCGGCGCTGACGTGTTCTACGATGCGGTGGACTTGTTGGATACATGAGTGTTCGGTTCTAAATCCGAACTGCTCATTGGGTATTAGACTCTTTGCTTCGGCAAAATCTTTGAGCCGCTTATATATAAGCCTTTCATAGATTTTACCGAGGACGTTGAGTAAGCTAATGGGACGGTAGCTAGACGGGTCAGACTTGGGCTTGCCTGGTTTGGGAATACCTATGACGGTGGCCTGTTTCCAGGTTGCGGGGAACATATTATTGCTCAATGCGCCATTGAAGATGGCAGTCATTAGCACTATAAGCTGGGCGGGGAAAAGTTTGAAAACCCTATTGGTGATGCCGTCGGAGCCAGGGGCTTTTCGCGGTTGGAGACTTTTAATGATATCCTGGACCTCATCAGGGGTGATGGGGGCCAGTGGATTATCGGGATCTTCGACGGGCGGAAGGGAAGTTCTACGTTCGACTTCGGCGTTCACCATATCGAGGTGGGCTTGGTCTACTGGTTGAGAGCTGGGAGAACACTGGGACTCTAGGCTGTCGGCTAGGCATTCTGCTTTTTCAGAGTTATCGAAGGTGACACTCTTATCGGGACGAATGAGAGGAGGCATTGTGGCCTCTTCAGTGGATCGTAACTTCCTCTGAAGCTGCCAGAAGGCAAGATGGGTGGGCTCAAGTTCGCTCAGCATCTTGTCCCAGCTCGCATTACGCTGCTCGGTAATGCGTTTCCTTACAGCACGCTGTAAGTTGCGCATGTGAGCTTTGTTTGCGGCGCAGGGAAAAGCGCTGTACGCACGGATGGCTGCGTTCTTCTCGGTTATCAGATTCCGTACATCGTCCGGGAGTTTCCAGCGGTGGTCTTCCACTACAGGAACTTCCCTTGAACAATCGTTCAGGACGGATTGTACGTGATCTGTAAGCGAGTCGATCGCCGCCGTCGTGTCAGCGACTGAGACTATGTGGTCAGGAATGGTGTCCAATTGAGGCGACGTGGTGGATTTCAGTTTTTCACTTACTTTCCTCCAGTCGGTGATCAATTGGGTCGGAGGAGGTCTGTGCGATATCCCGGAATTTGAATATATCGAGGCGTTCTGTCCGCTTTTGGATTCGTCGTGAAGGAGAGGAGGGAAGTTTGTTGGATCACAGAAGAAGTGGTCGCCGGCCTGCACTCTCCAATAACGATAGAGAATTCATGAGACGGGAATATGAAATCAATGGTTTTAAGCCCACAAAACATTTTGCGGAGATGTTCGATGTGAGTGCCCAAACAATAAGGAATCATCTACATTACATGGGGTTGCACCACAGGCATTACGCCAAGAAAATATATTTGACGGATGCTCACAGACTTGCTCGTCTGAACTTCGCCAGAGAGCACTTAGAGTTTGATTGGTCTAATACAGTGTTTTGTGATGAAAAAACGTTTAAATCCAGTCAGCATGGACGTCTTCACCTTTGGCGATATAATTCAACACGGTATAAAGATGATCATGTAATCCCAAATAGAGAATCAGGTCGAATTTCCGTAAATATTTGGGGCTGGATGAGTACGGATGGTGTAGGAGAATTGTGTTCTCTACCTCCTCGAGCGACGGCTGTAAATTATATCGACGTGCTTCAGAATGCAATGCTACCGACAGTCCGTAATGTTTACCCGGAGAACGAAGTGCCACAATTTGATTTTGTTCAAGATAATTGTTCAATTCATAATGCGAGGATCGTAAGAGCCTGGTTTCGTTCACACACTGACGTAAGGGTAATTCAGTGGCCCTCAAGATCGCCGGACCTCAACCCGATAGAAAATCTTTGGGGCCTTATGGTCCAACGATGGTCGCATCAAAATGAAAGAACCAAACAAGCTCTTATTAGTCATTGTAATTATATCTGGGAGGAAATGCGGGGAACCGATATTTGCTCACGGCTTGTTGGTTCAATGAGGTCTCGTCTTTTAGAGGTTATAGAGGCCAACGGCGGTTACACCCGTTTCTAATTTTTAAAAATTTTCAATATCTTCTAAATATTACTATATATGCTATGTTTTTGTTTGTTATAAGTATTTTAAAATTGATTGTAGAAATTTAATAAAAGGATAAATCTATTTTTAGCTTGTTTTTTATTGATATTGTAATTACAAGTTTACAGAAATTGTAGGTTTGTGGACTCGCCTTGTGCCTTTACAATTTTATGTAACTTGTTGATTACAATTCTGAATTTGTAGATACAATTTTGTCATCAAAATCTACAGCCCCCCGCCGTTGATTTTACGACGTCATTGGTTCCATCAAGTTCAAACTAAGAACAGCTGTCACGTTACAAACAGTAATGGCTGCCACACACGCTACGGTCCACCGGAAAGGTCCACCTGTGCAGGTAAGCCTGCGCAGGTAGACCGGAATGTGTGTGGGAATAGACCTGTGCAGTTTTTTGAACCTGCGCAGGCGACCGGCGCAAGATCGAAAATCAATTCTTTCGAATGACACCGTACGGTGTACCTGTGCGTGTGTGCGCGTACTCCGGTCGCCTGCGCAGGTCGCGTCAGTTGTTTTCTAGTTTTTCTTTCGTACGGTTGTCTCGTCACTCGCATCTTATTGCCACGAATGCCACGTAATTCAGCAATAGAAAATGGCGCCACCAGATAGATTCAACTAAAAAAATCCTTGAAGATTTTTAAGATTTTTTTTTTGCAAAGCATTACTAGGGATGTGGTTAGAATTCACACTACTAGCCATCTTGTTAACCCCTCCAACTAAGCTAAATGTGCTTGTGTCTGGAGTGGGTTCAATTGTGTAATGGGTGGGGTTCGAACTCGTGACCTCTCGGTCACAAGTCCGACACCTTATCCGCGGCTATTGACGCTTATCGAATTAGCGAAATAATTATCGAAATTTATAGAAGTCATCCATGTCTTTGGCAAATTAAAAACAAAGATTATCATAATCGAGACAAAAAGAAGCTGCTTATAGATTACTCATAGAAAACTTGAGAGAAATTGAGTCAGATGCGAACAAAGAAGTAGTTGTGAGAAAGATCAATAATTTAAGAAGCAATGTTAGGAAGGAAAAGAAGAAATATGACCAATCTTAAAGTAAATTCTGGGGCATATGCTGATGATGTGTACCGTAACTACGATTATTTCAATTTATTTATTTAATTTTTTATTAATTATTTATTTCTTTTATCTTCAAGATTAAAGCAAGGCCTGGAAATGCCAGCGCGTCATAGTCCTCATTCGATGCCATCGCAAGAAGAACTGAAGACCGCTCCGGTACACCGGAACGTCCCCATACACGCTACCAATGTTCGATAGACCTGCGCAGGCACACCTGCACAGATAACCTCTCCGGTAGACCGTAGCGTGTATGGCTTACATAATAGTCGTTATCAATAATCAGATAAAGACAGCAATAGAAGTTGTCAGATCGATCTGCAAGCGAAACTAATCTTTATCACCTATGAATCTGCAAGCGATATTCAACCTTAGGGTGGTACACCACTTTCTTGGCCGACTGTACCAAGTTAAATTTAAGAGTAAATACTAAGGTATCTAATACCTTAGCGCTGTAAAAACTAAGCTTCTAGGCAATAATAAATACGTACAAAATTAAAAATATTTTAATAATTCGCAAGTAAATCAAAATCTGTTAGTTAGCTCCCGTTAACCTAGAACCATGAAGTTCGGCAATCAGTGAGGTCTCACAGCATAAATAAAGGGAAAAGTCTGGCAACCGCTAATTTACAATATTATCACAAAAATAATTTTCTTATAACAAACTAATATTTTAAGTTGTCTAATCGACCGTGTATCAACATATTGGAGATCGTTTTTCCAAAAGCAAAGTTGATGAGCATTGGGTTCGATGGTTTCAACGTATTACTATTACTCATATCGAGAAAAATGCACCTTTTCTACACAATAAGTATCACCAATTATTCCTGCAACCGCAATGAAAGTTGTTCCTCATTTGTCTTTCACCATCAGTTCTAAAATGTAACATCCAAGCTAATATTGATACTGAGCTAAAGCCGTATTCCATCGGATTCCAACTGCGAAATTATTGCGGTCCAGCGAGCGGCGCTTCAACGCGTCCCGATCAAATCGAAACAACTCGAACAATATCCATAAAGTGCTCGCTCGAACAAGACGTGTAGCGGGTTTGCTTGAAATCGAAACTTGTGAATAGTTTTGTGTGAAGACTCATGTCGTTTATGTTGCAGAGATAAAATGACGACTACTTCATGCTATCGTAACATTTCATTGACCCACAATCCCAGAAAATCCTTTTTGATCAATTGACTTTTGTGTTACGAGTACATATGTTTGAACAGAGACTGTAGATAAATAGTATATCCTCTTTACATGCCACAGGTTTACACAATGGGTCCCTCTCTCTCTTATAGTTTGACCTTTAGCTATGTATTAAAGCAAGATTATCAAAGGCTTAAGCAGTGATATATCAGAATATATAATGTTTATCTCTTGATTAATAAAGCAAATTTTCGCCAACGTAGAAATTAGTTCGTTAGTCAACCTGAAGATTCTCTTATAGAAATAACGACAGGATATTATTTTCATTAAAGAAGGCGTTTTAGAGGTACATACCAAGGATGATTTTGCTAATAAAATAATGATAATATTGACTTGCAAGAGTAAAAAGTTCCAAACAAATGACTTCTTAAGCAGTATGATGCAACATGCACTGGTCAGACTGTTTTTTAATAAAATACCACTGCATACAGCGATTAGCCAAACCATAACTTGGCTACACAAACAGTTCCAGACACAAAGGAACAATTTTTCCGTAATTTACGGGACCCCACGTGATAATAAAACACGAGCCTTTTTTAATGAGCCTTTATCCAGCCTCGGGAACCCGAGTTATAGATGGCAATTAACACCTACTTCTGAAAAGAAAAATTGAATTGAATTATACATTTTTCCATCCTCTTCGATTATTAATTGGAGATCGAACCCTCGTCCTAGGGTTCAGAGTGTCGCACATCCCTTTTGGTTTTAGGACATATAATGTAATTGGTACCTGTGTCAACCTTGACACTTCAACTAAGCCGTTATAAAAAAGCTTTTAGTAATTTTTTTTAAGCACAATCAGTAGAAAGATCTACTATGTATGCATGTCTTAATCCCGTAGTGGTATGACCAAAGTTTCGAACTGCCACAGGCCAGTTAATCGTTACAATGTGATGGGTGCCGAGCGAGCCTATTTCCATTTATCGGACATGTTTTGGGGGATCGGTGCTACCGGCTAACTCGGAATGTAGAATAGAATATAGAATCTCACAAAAGTGTTAGCTGTTTGAAGAGCTGCCAGGATTTTGACTGAATCCAATTTAAATACAATGTTTGAAAATCATGAAAGCACTATTACCTACATGAGATAAATAAACTGGTCAACCAAATCTTGCACTCATTGTAATATACGTCTCATTGGGAGTTTTTGAACAGGCTTGTAATGATGTTAGTGAATTCATTGTAAGGATAGATAAGTGCCTAAATATGGCACATCGTGTTGGACATTCAGAAACGAATTATGGCCGCTAACTTACTTTTCATCTTCTGGCAGCTCGATGTATAGCGGTAGTAGTGTGATGTTGCGCAGATGGAGCGGGTAGTCGCCGGCCAGGTAAGAGCGAGACAGGTCGGCGAGCGAGCGGTTGAACGCGCGCACCGCGTCGGCGGCCGAGCGCGGCGCGGCGATGCCCACGTAGAAGGCGGAGCGAGCGTCCGCTTGCAGCACGCGCAGGCCGGCCGACGCCGCCAGCACGGCGCACGCGCACCACGCATACCAGGCCGCGCAAGCCGCCGCCGCGCCCCGGCGCCCGCGCATCGCACCCCTCACCGCCGCCCGCGACCCGCCCGCCCCCCGCACCGCCTCGCCATACCACTACCCCGAACACCATCCACCCTCAAACTACCTTCCCACTACACACTGTCACCCACCCCAACATTTACCGCACTTTCTAGTTACAACACTCCCTTTTTACAGTCAAAATGTTATTGTTTATGACACAGAATTATTATGGACGGCAAATCATAATTAAATTTTATATTTCTCCGTTCTGCGATCCCTGGTACTCGGCTCATTTGCGTATCTGTAACAAAAGGAGGACATCTATTTGTATGGTAATGACTTTAACAAGAACATTGTAATTACAAATTAGGCGTAACCAATATTAACTTTTCCGTACTAGTGCTTCGGAGGATCTTGTACCAAAAGGCTACCAGGCGTCGAATTTGAAAAGCTTGGCTGTGCTTAAATGGGTGAACCCTTATCATACGTATATCTTTTTACAAGTGGGCCGGGATAAAGGCGTACCCAGAACGTCAACCTGTTTAACTGAATAGGTTAAGTATAATACTGCAATTCGGGTACCTACATCTGTTTACAATGGCCTGTCCCATCTTCACCCTAGTCACACACATTTTGGTATTTTTATATTATTCCCAAGAGCTCTAGAGAGCTTGAGATTTTAAAAATAATATGCGCCACTGTATATTAGCAATATAGATCTGAAGTGTAGATCATATCGCCTAGTTGGCGCCACAATGAAAACACAGATACGCCATACTTCATTTCTCAATATACATAAATAAAAATGTACATATTTTATGGATAACATAGGTTTGAAACTTCAAATAAAAATCAAAATTATTACTCCACTTTAGTTGTTCGTTAATTAAACTTTACCCGGCATTCCATAACAGGCAGTCAGTTACAGAGCCCTTATCCGTTTACAGCGGGTCCTCGGTTTAACCAAATGCAGCTTTAATCTTGTTAATAGCTAGTTCACATTAATTAATTTATGTTAAGCGTTGTCACACTTTTTCGTTGGTCGTGCGCCGTCTGACTCAATTTAGATGGCGGTCAAATTTAGCGAGCTCATGACGTGACATAACCTATTTATTTCAAGAAAACCGTGTACAGTTAACAGGAGTCATTAATTATTTCTCGATATACGTAGAGCAGTCACCTCGTCAATTTAATAGTCACGTCTACAGGAATGCATATAAATACGCACTCATTAATCCTAAGTCTCTATTGAATATTATAAATACGGTAAAATTGTGTTTGTTTGTCCTTTTCCACGTTAAAATGGAGTGACAGACCCATGTGATTTAATGGCTTAGTAAGAGCTGCAAAGTGTGAAATAAAAAAGAAGCTTAAAAAAAATTTCACGAGAGCGAAGTCACAGGAAAAATTTAATATCACATAAGGTTCATTAGGTATGATGCAATAAGGGCCTATAAACATAATTAGTTTTATGTTCCCATAAATAGTTGACGATGTCTCGATTTCATAGTTATGGATATCATAAACTATTAATAAAAACCGTGTGTCTAGTATAGCTCTTCAGATCTCAGTGTACACCATAAAGTTCATTCATCTGGCTTATTATGTAAATAATACCAGGTAGGAGTCGGTGTTTCCTGATAGCCTGGAACCTGGGGTCTTTAAGTCAAGAATGAAAAGGTTACATCTAGGTAAGCGAGCTTCATCTTAGACCACATCATCGCTTACCATCAGGTGAGAAGGTAGTGAAATGCGAGCCTATATACGGTTAGAATTCATTTATTTCTAAAGATTACAAATCACTTATACAGAAATAAATACTTAAGATTACTTAATTTGTAAAACATTTACGTTGTCCAGGAGTAGTACGAACTTATTGTGAGTGATTTATATCAAAGAAAAAAGGTTTCGACTTTTCAAAAAAGAGCTTAGCAAAAGAGAGAGTAATAGTAGGTATTTTTAACCGACTTCAAACAAAGGAGGTTCTCAATTCGTCTTGAACTTTTTTTTAATGTATGTTACCTCATAACTCGGAGACGGCTGGACCGATTTGGAAAATTATTTTTGCGATTGAAAGGGTATACTTTCTAATTGGTCCCATTGTTACAAAATCAGGATCTGATGATGGAATCCTGGAGAAATCGAGGGAACTCTTCAAATATTATAGGCACACCTATAGCGTTTTGGGTATTTCTTATAGTACCTTGAGCAGTTGCTTCCGAAAAGTACCATTTGGGGAAATTGAACTAATGATGAAGACCACACATGGCCACTGAAACTACTCAATAATAAGTATTTCGTGGATTGCGATTCGATTACTTGAGTACGGATGTTAAACACATTATGCTCGTCGCAATACATACGAGTATGGTGATGTAGCGCTGATGGTCAAGTACCAGGAGAACTCCTCAAAAATTAACGGCTATGCATCGGGAAAAGCAATATTTTGTAAAAGGTGATAAGTTGTTGATATTATGGCTCTTGTAACTAGATAAATTACAAACCGACCTACTAAAAAGCGAGAAATTTTTTTTTTATCAAAAAATGGAACCCACTTCCATATCAAAACACTACAAAACCAAAAATAACTTTAATTTCGGAAGGCGGTGTGAAAAAAAAAAGAAAATCCAAGACCAATAACACCGACTACCGAAATTAAAGTTATTTTTGGCTTTGTAGTGTTTTGATATGGAAGTTGGTTCTATTATTTGTTAAAAATTTTTTACAGTAAGTGAAACATCACGGTCTCTTTATTTTCAACGAATCTAAAGAGGGGTAGGTAAGTAAGAACAATGTAAACATAGAATTCTCAAAAAATACATTGAACGTTGATCCAAGATGAACATTACCTACTTTTCAAGTAATATTTTTATCAATGACAGGCTCCCGTTTGACCCCCATCTCACCTGTTGGTTTTCATGAAAAGACTATCAAGTCCGTCCATCCATATTGGATTCTTGTGCTCACGGCCTGTTCATAAGTCTGATTAACACACAATATTCCATAAAATATTACTTAGAAAAAATTCGTGTTAGTTCCACCATTTTGATTTTGTTTTTGGCGAATCAACTTTACATTTTTACTGTAGTATTTAGTTTCATATGGAGTTTCACAAAGTAACGTCTGATTTCATTCTGTATACCCCGTAACCCAAGGGTTTACTTTTATTTTGACTAAAGGTTAAGACTAAAGATTACCATAAAACGTAGCAACGCCGCAAGTCTCTTGGGTGCATTGTCGGCCGACAATTTTATAGGTATGTTTTATTTTAGTTTTTTGTACACTTAATTCTTATTAAATAGTATTTTTTTCTTCACGACAACAAAAAATGTACTCGATGTATGTACTCGCCAGACGCTAAAATATATTATTACCAAGGAGTGACGTCACCAGCCCCTACTCCTCAACTAACATTTTTGGGGTTCCGTAGTCAATAAAGAACCCTTATAGTTTTGCCATGACCATCTGTTCGTCCATCTGTCCGCGCGTTAGCTCTGGAACTGTTGGTTAAATCCCTAGGATTAAATGTCAAGACTGTTCAAAGTGTGATTTGGATTCAAAACAAACCCTCGTCAAACGACATCTTCACGATGTTAATAATTGAAACTATGTACGAGTATGTAAACTATGTATATAGTATAGAACTATCACCAGCGCTTAGCATTACGTACATAAATTATATGTTTGAAATATTCTACATTCAGAGGTGATTTGGGAACTTATGCCTGCTCAAGATCTCAATAATACAAAAAAATAAATCAACTTACAAAACCAATATTTATTATTATTCTGACTTGTTGACGTTTTAACAGCAATAACGATAGTCAAAGCTTAATCGGCTTAATCGGTTTGCACTAGTAAAATATATTGGGAATTCGGATAGTCGAAATATTCATTTGTGAGTGCATATCTAAATGTGTTTGTGCATGTAATGTATTATTCTCTTACAATTTTGACTATTGTAATCACAGTAAAAAATAATATTTGGTAAGTGGAGCCACCAAACGGGTTAATCTCCATGGCAAAGAAATGGTTCCATCGTGAATCGGAGACCATCCACTTCATACGGAGGTTGTGTGTTGGTCCTCGGCGTCATTAGAATAGAAAGAAAAATATCTAACATCAGTCGTGCAAGGGATTAACTCATTGCCGGGTTGTGTCGGTCCGTATATTATGGTGTGTCCAGTTAGGCGCTAGCCGAATGCATCATGAGTTAAGTTGTAGAGAACAGGCAGATTTTAAACTACAACAAATATAACAGGAATAAGAATAATTTGAAAGATAATAATAAGAAATGGGCCAGATTTATAATAAATTTCTCAACCAAAACAATTAACATTACGAGTACCTATATCCAAGTCTGTAACAAAACTATGTTTTGTTAAAAATTATGTCAACGGGCTCCAAACTATGCGGCTCCTGTATTTTGGAGACCAAAATAATGCGGATATATAACGTGTAACGGAAACCCCATATCTATCCAAAAGGACTGAAGACAACATCTGATATGGAGTCTCTATGCAAAGTTTCAGCTCAAAATAAGTGACTCACAGAATTGAATCCAAATAGTTGGTTTCGTATGTTTCTTGAATACCAATACTAACAAACATGTCACAGCACTATGAGGGTCATCACTTTCCGCGTCACTTGCCAATCTATACTAATATTATAAAGCGGAAAAGTTTGTTTTGTATGTTTGTTTGTTTGCTTGAACGCGCTAATCTTCGAAAGTACTGGGTGGATTTGGATGCAATTTGGTATGGACGTAGCTTGAAGCTTGAGGAAGGCTACTTTTTACGCAACTGCAAAAAAGGAGAGTTATGTTTTTACCGTGAAAGAATCCACGGGAGCGAAGCCCCGCGTGAATACAAGTAAAACGATAATTCTCTTCGTTCTTCTTAATTTGAAAAATTCGGTCTCTGGTATCAATGTATTAAAATGTTTAATAAGTTCCACACATGTAGACATAGAATTACAAAACCCTTGCCATATCGTTTGTTATCATCCAAAGAAGCCGTGCACTTGGTATGTATATACCCTTTAAATTACACGTTGTATAAATGAATTCTATCAAGTATGATTTTTATTTTTATTCGGGATGAGTCCACTCCTGGCCTCAATCTCGCCTGATGGTAAGCGATAGATGAGGTCTACGATGTGACGAGCGAGCCCAGAAGATGCCTATTTACTCTTGCTTTAAAGGCTGAAAGGTCATAAGTGCAGGGAACACAGAAGCCAGCAGAGAGTTCCACAACTTGGCTGTACGTACAATAAATGTGGAAGAAAAGTGCTTGGTGCGACAAGACGGTATATCAACCAAGTGTTGATGGTACCCAGCAGTGCGTCTGGTAGTCCGGTAGTGAAAGGAAGATGGAGGGATCAGGTCATGGAGCTCCTGCGCACTCCACGTAGTACGCCATGAATACGCGTTTGGCCAATGAGCCAGGCTGTGAAGCTTGTCCACTAGCGTCTCGTCGCCTATAAGCTTTTTGGCTCTGCGCTCGATCGAGTCCAGTTCAGCAAGTTGGTATTTTGCAGAGCCATGATATTTACATGCAGTTGCGGCAAAACATAATATCATTTTAATTAAATCTTCGCAAAAAAATATAAGCCAAGCCTCGAGATGGCAAAGATTTGTTTAAAGGAATCTTCCCACTTGGAGAGATCGAGAGCATCTTCTACTTCAATATTTGAGTGGAATGAACAAATTCTAATTTCCCTCATTCCTATATTTTCTCCATAGGAAAAGCTTTTTATCCATTAATCGAATTTCCCTTTGATGTAAGTACCTACCTACTAGAAACCTACAATTTGAACGCGGTTTTAGATAAAGATTAAGTAGGACGTAGGATTAATTAATTGCTAATTACTTGCGGTCACATTATGAGGCCACGTCGGCTTCGGTCAACTAGACTTCGCTTTAATCCCAACTTAGTAAGTGATTGCTAACAAGTTACGCGTAGTTCATACAACTAATGCAATTCAGAACACGAAGTTGGTTAACAAGTCATTATCTAATTGGGATAGAAAAGAGTTTGTACTAAGTACCAAGCCTAATGTTGCTTGGTCGCGGATAATAGCCTAAGACATACCCCGTTTGGTATCATAAAAAACAACCCGGTATAAAATTCCAGCAACCTATAAGTAAAAAGAGTTTTTGATGATCGATCCGGATATTAAACCTGGCAAGTATCAGACCTGTATACCTATAGCACAAAACGAAAAAAAAATGGGGTAGGGGCTTTTCAATCACCACCCGTCGTCACATTGATTAATCAAAGGCTCTCAATTTTTGAAAGACTCCTTTCCTATATTGCAGTCTTTGATCAATTGTTCACGAAATCAAAGAGGTAAAACTTTAATACATCAACGAGCTACTAAATACCTTACTATATTTCGTACAATCTTCATAACCCCTTCTGTTTCATATATATCTGGGCTGGCGGGACCCACTCTAATTTGCATTGTTTGCTGTTGCACGGACAACACACTTTAGGTACAAAATTTACTACGCAGACACTCGCATTCAGGATGAAACATTATTTATTTTCAACATGTTTCATAACTCTAACTTTACGTCTCCGTCAACCTGATAGGAGAAACGGATTGAAAAATTTAATAATTGATGCTTGTTCTACTGTGGACGCAGCTTTCGGTCTTACTTTTCAAACTGACAAAATGTTAGTCAGTATTTGGCATTTGAGCAATTTCAAAAATACAATAAACATATATTAAAATATACAAACAAACTGTAGTTTTGTCGTTACTTTAATAAATATAAAACTTACGAAGATTTTAAAATACCAAAGAACATCGAAATTACCTGTCCCCTTCCCAACTAGCGTCAGACAACCATTAATTTAAAAAAAAATCCGTGTATTGAGAGTGGTTTATAAATATATTTGAATTCTCAAAAGTTGAATTTATCAGTTAAAAGTATAAATAATATATTTTCTTACATATTTTCTATAAAAAATAAGTTTAAATTAAAATCGTAAATTTTGGCCAACCGGAACATTCAGTTTTGTGACCGCTCGTTTTCAAAAAAATTCTTCCTAATCGTGGAAAGTATTTGGCACAATAGCAGCACAACATATTGTACTTCATCGAGAGACGCTATTTTGCTTTCATTGTAAAACGAATTAGCTAGCAGTGCGGACTTATTGTTGAAGTGTTCCGTGTTTCAATTTCTTGACTCGGGTATGTGACCAAGTTTTACTATTATAAATCACTTTTCTATAATAAGATTGTTATTGTTGACACATTGCAAAAGTTGTATAGTATTTGATCCCGAAAAGTTAATACTGCTAAGTACGATAAGTAATTTTTAAACAATTTAAAACTACCAGAAGGTTGTATTATGTGACCTCCGTTTTGTGACTTATTCTACGGTCACATTTAACGGAACGGCAAGTCACAACAGGTCGGAATGCATAAAACTTAGTGTACATTGCTATCCTTGCTGACCGAGTTAATGTGATTTTAAAGTTTTTAATTAAATAAGTTCTTTTTTTAATTTATATTTCAAATTTATAGATCATTGAAGTTTGCTGACGACATTTATATGTTAGGTAAGCTTTTCTTAACTTTGGTGGATATAGCAATGCCGCTTACTGGCGCGGAGAAAACTAGAAGATACAAAGAGAGATTAAAAAATTAATACCCGGATGCTGCCCAATGCAAAAAGAAATTTAGATCGACTGAAATCAAAATGTTCAATTAGGAAAATTTGATAGTTTGAGATAGCTCGATCTGCTGGCGTCTATACAATTTATAACAAACCTAATCCAACCGTGTATAACCTCAAACACACTTATTTTATTGTATGTAAGTACACCAATACCTACATTATAATAATTGGGTTTGAGGTTTCTTTTGTGATTTCACTCATTATAGTAAAGTAAAAATATAAGAATACTTAAAATTATTGTTTTATTTCTTACCTACTCGATTCTTAAAAATTTTCAGTTATTATTGACTTTTACTTAACAGAAATATATATATATATATATAACTAGTTCCAATTTGAAAAGTAGAGCTGATAATGTTTAAATCATCATTTAATATCAAAATTTGTTAATTTGTTTAATATTCTACTAACTATGTAGGTCCGTATTATTTTGGCAATTAATAAATCATGTGAGCACAGCCTTATGATTTTAAGACTTCCATTTTGTCACTGTCCCTTCAAATTGTTGGAGTAAAATCTATGAAATTTGATAAATTGTCACCTTTTATTCCCATGCAATCACAAATATGTATAGCGTCATTATCTATTGCTTTTAGAAAATGTACGCATATTGAGTAAAGTATTATGTTATTGGAGTAAAATTAAAAAAATGCCAAGTAAAAAGCGACATAGTCACAAAACAGAATAAAAACAATATTTTTGTGTTAATCCTTAAAGCTGTGGCTATTTTCTTTGATTTACCAATTAAGTGCATGTATTAGTTGTTTAAATAAATATGAAAATGGCTTATTTATTTCATACTTTCCGTAAAATTTGCTTTTAAATCTAGTCACACAATGGAACCAGTTCCGTCACCAAGTCAGTTTTGTTTTGATATTACAGGATAAATGCCTCGAATTCAGCGTTCCTTTTTGTTTTCCTGCATATTAACCTTTTACATTTTGGTCAAATAAAAAAGAAAAAAGAATATTAAAAATATAATCGAATTTTAGAGCAGGGTACACTTTATTTTGAAATTGCTCATTTATCGATCACGTAGGCATAGCCCCAGTTTTTCGGTCCATCATATCCAATAGGTTGGTTTTGAATATTCAACGATAAAAGCGGGTTGACCCTTTTCGAATAACATTGTCATAAAAAGGAAAAGGAATATGTTATGTTAAGTTCGTGTTCAAAAAAAAAACCTTTAATACATTAGGTTTAAAATTAAAAAATACCATGTCTGGTACCACACTGCCACTTTCTATTAATTGCCAGAGGCAGTTCAATGTTCATCGGAATTCGTCTAATTAAATATCCGTCTACGAGTATTCAGTTCCAGACTTACACAGCTATCTCGTACGTTACTTGAAGATGAATCGAATTTCTCTTTTTATATCGAATAATAACGTTCATGCATACTGTATAAGGTTCTATTTAATTTCACAAAACATTGAAATGGGGATACTTGTTTGAATTGAATAAAGAATGGATTTACAAATTCGTTGTTACACGGCTTTTGATTTCTCAGTGGCAACTGTTTGAAGGGTCTTTATAGCTTAATCTGACGGCACTTTCAAGTTTAAATAAGCCTCGAGGTTTCGTCGAGCGCCCAGCTTGGCGTACTGTAATTGGACGTGTAGCAGCGGGCCTCTTATTTCGACCGGAATTTAGCAAAGACAGCTGTAGCAGCATTACTTATATCCAACGTCATAATTTAACGTTTTTTTATACATGCAAATGGGCCATAATGTCAAATTGTACCTTCACTTACGACAACGGCTATCAGTTGCCTCAAGAGACGTAGAGATCACTTTTCTGAGAAAACACATTTTCACGCTCGATATATTTTGACTCACCGAACGTTTTATAAGTCCACACGAAGAGATTTCCCAGTTCGCCTTACCTTGCACTTACAGAAAAATTCACATCTAGTTTTTACACAGCATTGAATATGTCTGGCTAATGTACGGATGCTTTAAATAAAACTATATATACTATGTCTATGACAGTGTACGTGGTCCCAGAAACGTGTGATATGAGCAACGCTTCCAGTTCTCCAACCATAAAGAAAATCATAGACGTGCTCGTTGCCATGAAACGAGAGAAATTTTACTTTAAAATGTGTTAATTTACTCACTAGCAGAGACATAACGTTTGAGCTTATCATTTGCATATTACATACTAAAACTAATTCGAATATGATACTTTTTATGTTTCACTAACGAATGTGAATGTATTCCGTGCAAAGCTTACGAAATTAACGTTGGTTTTATTAATTATTACCTACTTTAGTTGAGAGCAGCATCTTCAATCTGAGTTCTAAGCTATTAGTCTGACCCGTGATTAAATGGAAGGCCAGCACTTATGTAGCGTCGCAGTTGCTCCATATAAGTCGTCTGACCGAGCATATACATCACTGGGTAGCTGTTCTAGGTACATTGTAACTCTATAAACAACTACACGAGGGGAAAGTTAAAAGTTGGTGTATGACGTCACGCAAAAATCCATCAATCACTAGTAGGCCAAATAATAAACCCCTTAAACAAAATATACCATGACGTACGGCCAAAATAACTCAACCTAAAAAGAATATTGATGTTCAATACGTAGCTTTTTACGCATGGCAGAAACAATGAACTGGAATGTAGATCAGGAATACGTTTCAACCAGTGGAACGGAACCTCAGAGACTGATGATTCGATTACTCGCCAGACGATAAAGCAACAACGCCACGAGCTGACATATTGGCGAGATAACTAGATGAACTGAAACTATTAACTGCAGACATTTCATTAGAGCTTTTAGCTCCATACCTGTTGCTGATAAACAGAGTATAATGATACTGGTGTTTTTAAGTCCATAAATTGCTTTTAGTTGTCCACTTTATAATTTATAATATAAATCTCATTTGATTCCGCTAAAGAGTTTCCCATTATAAGGTTGGCTGGTACGCTGCATAATATATACGTAAAATGTATCATAAACTTAACTGAGTTTGAATTATGGCTCAGTTTTATCCAATATCTTCGTGTAAACGAAACGTAAGCCCGAGCTGATGACAACATTCGAATCTTTTGGGAATTGCCTGAAGAGCAATTTAAGAAAAGAAGCTTCGATTTCCTCGGAGACTGTCTGTTCGTCGCTGTCGAAGAGGTACTTCCATACCATGATCTCAGAGGGCGCTGACATTCCAATAAATGTTAGTCTTTAGACTCGTATTATCGGTTATTTCTATGCCTGAAGGTTTGAATTACCCGTTAAACACAAATCTTAAAGAAAACGTTTTCTTAAACGTTTATGGCATTATCCTGTGTAAATAATAATTTACAAAGAAAAAGATGTGTCCCTCAAGATAAATCTGTAAGTTTTCTATAGCACAAGTGACTATCAATATTGCCCCTATTATAACGGGACGTGGGTAGACGCAAACGCAGTCCCTTTGCTCCCGACGGGCCAGTCACTACAAAAACATTGTAGATCAAATAAATCGTGGTCGTTACAAAGAGCTTCACTAGTCCATCGCAACAACTCTCGCCAAGGGAGCGGTTGGCAGCACCGTATGGGCCTATGATAACGACAGCTGTAAAAATGTGCTTTGTATGCTAAGTAGCCACTTTAAGACGGTTTGATAGGTCAGATTGTCTTTCCCATGTTTTCACCAGCGGGTGCAGATCAGTAGACAATTTGTAATGGTGAAAACATGTTTATTCGTAACGTAGCGAGCCAGACTAGTTCACGCGCGTTGCAATTTATTTCAGTTTTAATTTATACCTTTTTGCGCGGAATGCGAATAGACTTTTTGCAGATAACGAGCTGCATAGTTAAATTTTTAGTACGTGTTTAGCTGACTGTAGTGTTGCCCAAACGAGAGTCTCGCAAGAGTCTTGCAATTAGCGATTATCCTATTGCAATGGTAGTTGAGATCTCAGAACAATGTAACAGAGTAGGTACATTTTGAGCTTGAATTGACATAGGCCAACCAAATGAATCAATTTAATTGAGACTCTTGAAGACTCTTGCGAGACTCTCATTTGGGCAACACTAGCTAACTGTATTTAGTAGTTTAGGAAAAATATATTCTTCGTCTACCAATCCGCACTGGATCCGCGTGGAGGTGGCGCATAGAGAAGAGAGCTGTGTCTGATCAGTGGGAATGGTACAGGTTAATTTTGAAATATCCTTAAAGTCAAAAGAAATCTAAGATGATACATTTAATTAATGATAAAGATATTCTAAACTCCCTTAAAAAAAAAACCGTATCTGCTATAGACTCGTATATCTTATCTTACTCTTACTAATATTATAAATGCGAAAGTTTGTGAATATGGATGGATGTTTGTTACTCTTTCATGCAAAAACTACTGAACGAATCTGAATGAAATTTGGTACTTAAGTAGATAGTTTACATTCTGGAAAAATATACAACGAAAAAAAAAAAATTTGGTACTTAAGTAGATAGTCATTCTGGAAAAATATACAACGTGTAATTTAAAGGGTATATACATACCAAGTGCATGGCTTCTTTGGATGATAACCAGTGATCGGAATAGGTAGAGCTATTTAGGTTCATTGACCGCAACCATTGATGTTAATATGGATATTCCACGGGATTTTGACTGATACTACGGGATTTTATTGAATTTCATTATTTTTGTCAATATGTATAAAAATGGTTTATGTAAGCCAATAAGCGCATGAGCAACGTTGTAAATTTTACAACTGTAAATATTTTTGTACAACTTCAGTATAAAAATGTTTAAATGATTGTTGTTGAGCGTGCTCCATCTTCGACCACATCATCACTTACCATCAGGTGAGATGGTGGTCAAACGCGAGCCTATTATCAATAAAAAAAGAAATTGTTACGTAAAAAAATATATGTGGTTTAATGAATAGAGTTTATCTATTTATTATACTATCCTTAATCCCGTCCATCTTATATTTACCCGTCAGAAAGGAAGTGTAATCTTTCATTAGTCCCGAAGGCGAGAATAGTGTTTTTATGATTTTACTACTTAAAAACCAAATCCAGGGACTCGGGGAATATCCATATTATTGAATATCCATATTATTCTAACCTATGGCAAGTACATAAAACAGCTCTACTTATTCCGATCTCTGATGATAACAAACAATATGGCAAGGGTTTTGTAATCCTAAGTCTACGTGTGTAGAACTTATTACAAATTCCAATACATTGATACCAGAGACCGAATTTTTCAAATTAAGAAGAACGAAAAGAATTGTCGTGTTATTGGCAAGGGACGTGGAAAGTTATTGACCCTCGTAGTTAGGGTTGCCAGACGGTCGGGAATTGGCGGGATTCTCCCGAAATTTTGTATGTCCTCCCGACTCCCGACAAAGCAAATAATCTCCCGAAAAACAAGTTTGATCATTTTAAGTTCACATTTTCGTCAAACGAAACTTGAAAACCACTTGGGCGCTTGGCGCAGAGCGAAAAAACATTGCAATGCACTCCGTCTGAGTCGAGTCGAGTCGACCTTAGCTGCGCGAGATGAGGTGAGGTGAGGGAGGAATGAGGAATTTCTGAAGTGTATTTATATTTTGTACATAACGTTATGTTAGAGTTTCAGACGGCGATATTGGCATTGGAAAATGATGGATGTACTGTCCTGGAAATATATGGTATTATGAGAAAGCTGTTGAACCAGCTAAAAAGCCGATTACAGGACAAATTTTATGGCAGTAAAAATAGATCCATTTTAACAAAATTGCCAAACGCCGAAAACGAAAACTTTAACAAAGAAGCAGAACAGTTTTTCCAGTGTGCGTGTGGATTGAGTGCTCCTTTTTAAAAGTTAACTATATTTTTACGAAAACAAGAAAAAATTTAAGAAATAATTGTGAAAACTTCATGGTGAAGATAAAAAAATTGTGAAACCTATGGTGAGAAAGTTATAGTCAATTATCTAGAACACTCAATCTGCTAGTTTGAGAAAATACTGTAACTCGTGTTTCAACATATATACTAGATATATGTTTAACATTTTTATGTGGAATAATTGTGTTGATTTTATGTAAACTATTCACAAATATTCAATTGATTTTAGCTGTTTATTTGGATTTTATTTAGGTTTATTTAGAACACTCAATCCTCCTATGGTGCAGACGGAGTGTTCCAAAACTCTCTAACTTTGGCTAAATAAATGATTAATATTCTTACTCTATTTTACGAGTATAATTCAGACTCAATTTGTGCAACAAAAACCTTGACGTAAAACATAATAGTTAGAGAGTAAATAAAAAAATACTTCCTTTTCAACGTCCCGTTTGAGTGTTCCATGTTGTAGCACTAATTTATGTAACCCGAACTTTTATACAAACGACGGCCACACGGCGGCCACATCAGAAATTGTGAAAATATTGTCATTAAAGTTTAACACGTTTCTTGTCTTTGTGAACTCTTTATTTTAACATTAATCAACTTTATTATATTTTTAACCGATAACATTGTGTAGTGTGACCATGCACACATAAAACTAAAAAATATTGTTGTACTTATAAACATTTTATTACAAGACAAACTAGAAAAGGTGTGACAGTAATATTACTTACGCTATATTCCTATATACTATATACTACCTCATAATTTATTTAAAAAATAATTGATTGATACACTTAAAACCTAATACCTAGTATGAGTTTAAAATAAGCCCTAATATTATAAGCTATCAATACTGTATGTAAGTCAATAAAAATAAAAAAAAAAGAAATTGTAATTTGTGGAAACGTTGTGAATTGTACGTTTACCTATGTAATTATGTATATCTAGTTGTAAGACAAAATGTACAATTGTTGGTTTTCGCTAATAAAATAAAATAAAATAAAAATAGTAGATAAGCATTGATTATATTTCGGTGAGAGTAACATCTTTCTCGTCTAAATCTAAAAGACCGTAGGATAAAGAGTGTAAAATAATAGGACCATCTTTACTATTGTACATTCTATGCGCTAAATTATCATAGCAGACCATTTTATTGTTGATAAAACCATGTCCTTTGTAGTTGCCGACCAACTGGACGCGCTTGAGTTTATCGAGAAGCGGGCCAAGAGACTCATTGGCAACGATGCACTGGTCGAGTCAAAGCTCCAGAGCCTTGAGCCATTTCGGGGAGTGTGCGATGGAATTACACAATTTAATTCAGCCAAGCTCTTTCCATCATCGGACTACAAGACAAACGGCGATGCGCCATCGTTACATGGTGGACATCCCACCCACACGCACAAAACGTTTTGGGAATACATTCATTGTGCGTATGGCTAAGGAGTGGAATTACCTGCCGGATTCTGTGTTTCCCGATAGCTATAACCTGGGGGTCTTGAAATCAAGAGTGAATAGGTTTCTTCTAGGTAAGCGTGCTCCATCTTCGACCACATCATCACTTACCACCGGGTGAGATGGTCAAACGCGAACCTATTCAGAATAAAAAAAACGAATTCAACACCCCCCACCAATTTTTATCGTCTATTTTTTATTAAAATAGTCTAAGTACCTATATCCTTTAAGATAACCTTTTCGACCATATTTAAATCTAAGGATATCGAGCACAACTTGTATGAAATAAATTATCTTCACACTATTAGATAAAAGTTGATTTCTGTGTTCCTTTCCTATTAAAAATAAATAAATTGGATTTATTTTCATTGGATCCCTGTTTTGAATCCCAGTTTAATATTTTTGGTGTTGGATCCCCCAAAAACAATAATTGCAATTCTCAAATGCACTAGCCTAAAATACGGTTGCATCTGACAGGTATCAAACTATGCCTAAACAATAAATAGTTTGCTCGTAATAAGGTTAGACGAAGGTGTCCGACAAAATTATGTGTACCCTACAAAATTCTGTCGCTTAGAAATACAATAAAGTTGATTAATGTTAAAATAAAGAGTTCACAAAGACAAGAAACGTGTTAAACTTTAATGACAATATTTTCACAATTTCTGATGTGGCCGCCGTTTGTATAAAAGTTCGGGTTACATAAATAAGTGCTACAACATGGAACACTCAAACGGGAGGTTGAAAAGGAAGTATTTTTTCATTTATTCTCTAACTATTATGTTTTACGTCAAGGTTTTTGTTGCACAAATTGAGTCTGAATTATACTCGTAATATAGAGTAAGAATATTAATCATTTATTTAGCCAAAGTTGGAGAGTTTTGGAACACTCCGTCTGCACCATAGGAGGATTGAGTGTTCTAAATAAACCTAAATAAAATCCAAATAAACAGCTAAAATCAATTCAATATTTGTGAATAGTTTTCATAAAATTGACACAATTATTCCACATAAAAATGTTAAACATATATCTAGTATATATGTTGAATCACGAGTTACAGTATTTTCTCAGACTAGCAGATTGTTCTAGATAATTGACTATAACTTTCTCACCATAGGTTTCACATTTTTTTTATCTTCACCATGAAGTTTTCACAATTATTTCTTAAATTCTTTCTTGATTTCGTAAAAATATAGTTAACTTTTAAAAAGGAGCACTCAATCCACACGCACACTTTTTCCACAGGGCCATCAGGTATTTGGAAGAACGTTTTGATTTTAGTGAGGAGTCTTTATACAAAATGCTCTCTAAGTTTTCATTTAAAAAAAGAAACTTTGTTCACATGGAGTGAGGTCTTATAGAAAAATTAAAATTTTTAAATGATATTGACACCGACCATTTGTACAGTGATTATTGTTCTTTAAAAGAAGTTTTTAGTTTAAATCGCCTTCCAGAAGAAAAAACTAAAATGACAAGTGATAATATTTTATAAGAAACTGCGTTGAAGTTAAAAAAAATTTATATTTTCAATTCCAGTACCTAAGTAACGCTTACTGCGAACGCGTTTTTAGTATACTTAATAATTTATACTCAAAAGAAAGGAACTGAATGAGCATGGATTTAATAAAGGTGGAATTAATAATTCGTTTGAATTATGACGAAAATTGTCTAAATTTTAAGACCTTTTTGAATAGCGAAAAAGCTCAAAAGTTGTTAAACGCGGTAAAAAAATGACAAATACTTATGGCAAGAACAAAAACAATAAACATGCTCATTCGGTTCTTATCTTATCTACAGTGCAATGCAAAAATATGTTTGTTTACTTAATATATTATGTACTAGCTTTTGCCCGCGACTTCGTCCGCGTGGAATAGTTACTTTGGGCTAACGTTAAATTTAACCCCGATTTTGAAGCATTCTTCATTGGCGCTCCGCTCCTATTGGCCTTAGCGTAATGATACAATATAGCTGTGCCCGCGACTCCGTCAGCGTAAGTTAATGTATTGGTAATATTGTTTAGATCACGTTCACATGAGGCTTAAGTAGCTAGAGAACGCTTCGACCGCGAGACGCGTCGAGCGCGGCGACCGATTCTCAAAAATAATCCTTATAGCATGATTCAGTATTCACGCGCGATGGCTTATTATTATAAGCGTATTTCATGTATAACTTTGGTGTTTCTATACCGATTTATATGATTCTTTTTACGGTTTCGTAGCCGAATGGCGAAAAACAGAATCTTTATAGTTTCGACATGTCTGTCCGTCTGTCTGTCTGTCTGTCTGTCCGTCCGTCCGTCTGTCACAGCAATTTTATTCCGAAACTATTAGGACTATACATGTGAAACTTGATAGGTAGATGTATTCTGTGAACCGCTTTCCGATTTTGAGAATTTTTTTTTTAAATATTTAAAATAAAGGGGGGCTCCCCATACATGGAACTAAACCTGAAAATATTTTTTTTCATGAAATCGATGCATGTGTGGTATCTATAGACAGTTCTTTAAAAACGACATTGGGGTTTCTAAAACCACTTTTCCATAAAGTCAATCGTTTAAAAGATATAAGCTTCCAAAGTGGTAAAATGTGTGTGTGGCGGACACAACCTCTAACTTCTATAATAATGGAGTGAAAAATTAAAAAAAAATATATGTCTGTAGATCTTAATATAAACTTTCAACCAAAATTAGTTTGAACGAAATCAGTCCAGCAGTTTTTGAGATACAGCATATTTTCTAAAACCGCAAATATAACTTTGTAATTCATACAAACACTATGAAAAACAAATTTATTCGGCGCAGTTGTAAAAAATGTAAAAAAGCCAGTTTTAAGAAATTTATAAGGTTTTTTTTTCAAAACAAATTTATTTGGCGCAGTTGTAAAAAATGTAAATAAGCTAGTTTTAAGAAATTTGTAAGGTTTTTTTTTTCGTCAAATTAATTTGCATATTATATTATAGTTACTACGGAACCCTTCATGGGCGAATCTGACTCGCACTTGGCCAATTTTTTTATGGAATAGTTAATAATGTTAACTTTTTCAATTAGGGGTGACTGAGAGTGTTATAAACGTAAGAGTAGACAAATATTGTAATCAGAAAGCTTCGAACTGCTAAGCTATCGGGAGTTACACGTGGTATTGTGAGTCAACCATAAAAGTTAGACATATGCTGTCGTGGTATATTTTTTATATAATTTTAAGGAGAACATTTCCGTCTTGAAATGATTTGTGTAGCTTTAACCATTAAGGTTGCACACGCGACGGAAGCTTAAAAAATGGAGTAACTTCTCCCGTTTTCCCAACATTTCCCTTCACTGCTCTGCTCCTATTGATTGTAGCGTGATGAAAAGTATACTATAACCCGCTCAGGAGTATGAAAAATAATTGTACCAAGTTTCGTTAAAATCCGTCGAGTAGTTTTTGTTTCTATAACGGTTATACAGACAGACAGACAGACAGACAGACAAAAATTTATCTGATTGCATTTTTGGCATGAGTATCGATCCTTAATCACCCCCTGATAGTTATTTTGGAAATATATTTCATGTACAGAATTGACCTCTCTACAGATTTATTATAAGTATAGATATATTATGTATAATTAATATTATTAACTTATTTTTTTATTTCTCCCGACCAAAGCCCTAAAATCCCGAAAAATCGGTTATTGATCCCGATAACAGGAAGAATCGATCTGGCAACCCTACTCGTAGTGCTGTGACACGTTTGTTATGATTGGTATGCAAGAAATATATGAAACCAATAATTTGGTATCAATTCTTTGAGTCAGTTATTTTGTGCTGAAACTGTGCATAGAGACTGCATACCAGATGTTGTCTTCAGCCCTTTTGGATAGATATGGGGTTTCCGTTACACGTTGTATAGGCTACTTTTTATCCCGAAATTTTCACGGGATCGGGATTTACGCGGGAGAAACCTCCCACGCGAACCAAGTCGCGGGAAAAAGCTAGTGGTATTATAATTTTAGGAATAAGGCTTTAAGTGTTTATGAGCAGTAGCTAGCGTATAAAAAAACCCAATTCAATCAAACCGGTTAATTTGATAATAAATAACTTGAACAGTGTCTAGTAACTGTAGATTTATTAGATGTCCTCTTGAAGATTTTGATTTACGGTTAAATTGACACTTGTACAAATTGTGTCAAGTGTTTTAAAAGACGAACCATTACTATGTACTTGACTTCGAATACCGTTAAATTTTGTATAAGTATCTTGTTAAATCGTTAAACCTATCGTGCTATCGGTTTTTAAGCTAACATGATAAATAACAGTATCATTAGAACTTCAAATGGGATATATTATACACATGGTAAATATTCCATTTAAAGTTCTAATGAAAGGTACTATCGTACTATCATAAATCAATGTGTGTAAATGTAAAAAAATACGTATTTCATAAGCTCATGGAATAAAAAAAATAAACATTATTTAAATTAAATCAATTACATTTTCAGTTTCAAAGCATTTAATTTAATTGGTTAATATTGATTAATTTTACACCAGACCGTTTTATTCAATGGTTCAATTTCAATACAGTCAAGATATATGTGTACTAACTACGACCTTCCTTATACCAACCATTTTGTAGTGTGTTACATTCTCTAAATAGCAGAATGTACCCATAAGTTGCAGGTACTTCTTTTAGATACTAAATGATAACGTATTTTCCATATTTCCTTGCGTAGTGGTCGAATGCGAGAAACAGCGTTAAACTATTGCTAGATAGGTACTTAACTTCTCCCGATACAAGAAACTACGAGAAACCACTACAGTTATAGAAAGTACAAAACAATACATTACAGATAGCTATAACGTACCGATACACTATAGAATCTGGTTCCTCACTCAACCATTGTAATTTCACTAACAAACAAAAGCGCATCGAGCAAAGGAACCATCTGATGATGTGACAATAGTACAAGAACACACTCAGAAGAAGATTACAGAATATTAGATTACCCACAAGTTGGCATACAAAGCTTTCATATGCGCCATGACGTGTAGGCTATTGATGAATACCTGTAAGGCACCGGGACGCTTGCGGCAAGCTCGAGCTCGTGTGATTTCAATGAGCACGCTTGCCCACTACAAAGAGTACGTTCATTCGACCCAATATCAATGCAAATGTTGTTGAATGTGTAGCGGGAAGCTGTACGCCAGTAACGTATAATTTTATCGAAATAGGTTCGCTAGTAAAAAGCCCTCAAGTTAACATTATAATACACCCAAGTTTTGTTTGAAAATAATCTTTTAATAATAGTTCACTCGGAGCGTTATTGTGATGAATATTGTCCTTATTACTTACTTAATATTTAAGCCAAAGTTAGGGATGAAATTTTGTCTTATTATATTGGGTTAGCAGCAACTCAAATAAGTTGATAAAGTTAGACAAAGTTTTAATAAAGGTTTTCACAAGGATTAAACGGTTACATTTATCTAAATTAAGTATTACGGTATCTGACAATCTGTACCTACTGGAAACTTTTGTGAATTTTAAGAGTTAGAAACAGGCAGCAAGAATAAAGGTAACAGACGGAACGTCTCTTGAGAATATCTTTAGTTGATTTGAAATGTCCGACACTTCCGCCTCTTGCGCGAGTCAATAATTATATTGCTACATTGTTTTGTTAATCGTTGAGCTAAAAAGAATTGTGTTTATCTTTTGTATAATATTCTGTGTCAAAGATCTTTTAAGTGAAAGAATTAAAGAAAAAGGCGAGTCGGTTCAAGGGGGAGAGGCTTCACGCAGAACATTTTCAATACATAAACTTATCCGTAGATTGCGGAACATGCATACAATATACCTTGATATTACGAACTCATTTGAATTTTAAATCCCGTGAATCTTCTTTGAAACTATGCTAAACTGTCAAAGTTATTCCGTGCCACGACAAATTAAGTTTCACTTGATACCGTTCCAGATAGGTCCAAGTTTGTTACTAAAAATAGAGACAGTTCAAGAAAAGCTAAAATGTATTAAGACTTGTTACTTTGGTCCTTAAGGGTGCGTTTCCACCAGAGATGTGCGATGGAAATGTGTCGTGCGAGGATGTCTAGCTGTGCTGTGAAAATGTGTGAGCGTTTCCACCAAAGCTGTGCGATAAAAATGTGCCTACGATGATGTGTAGCGGAGCTGTGAAAATGCGCATTTATGTGTGGTGCGAGGATGCGCAAACCTCGCAACATATCCTTCTCAACACACATTCCTCGCAACACATCCCTCACAACACATCTCTCGCACACATCCCTCGCACACATCCCTCTCTTGTTTTGTATGCGCAAAAATCTAGCTCCGCTGAGCCGTTTCCACCAGAGCTGTGCTGACCGAGGCGAGGTAAATGAAGCAATTCTATTGGTTCTTTACAAACACATCCCTCGCTACGCATCCTCGCACATCTCTGGTGGAAACGCAGCCTTATGCTTAAATAAGTTCATAAAGCTTAGACAATTTTTAACCGACTTCAAAAAAAGGAGGACGTTCTCAATTCGGATGTTTGTATTTTTTTTTTTAGGTTTGTCCGCGCATAACTCCGTCGCTTGCCAACCGATTTGAAAAATTCTTATCTTGTTAGAAAGGGTATACTTGTTTGACAAATGGTCCCATGAAAATTTTATCGAAATCAGACAAGCCGTTTCTGAAAAATCAACAAAAGTCTAAAAAAATATTTACGTTGATAATCTTTTCGTTTACTCTACATTGCGTTTTTCGTTAGCGCATAACTCCGTCATTTACGAACCAATTTGGAACATTCACTGACCCACTAAAAAGCAAAGAAATTAAAAACTTTTTTGCAAAAAAATAAAACCGACTTCCATATCAAAACACTACAAAGCCAAAAATAATTTTAATTTCGGAAGGTGGTGTGAAAAACAAAGAAAATACAAAACCAATAACACCGACTACCGAAATTAAAATTATTTTTGGCTTTGTAGTGTTTTGATATGGAAGTCGGTTTTATTTTTTGCAAAAAAGTTTTTTTGTTTGAAAAGGTTGGCTTACAACGACGTATCATTTATAAGGTCAAAGCAGAAAGGCACTACTTTATAACTAAACCCTTTCAGAATTATCCACGTTAGATTCTGTAGACACACATTTCTATAAAGTCATGGAAAATATTAATTAATTTTCCTCGGCTTTCCAATTAATTAATCTTGTAACCTGATATTCCGCCAAATACTTTAGTTGAAAATCGAACTTTACTGGCAAACTCTTCGTGAACAAAAGCTTTCAAAATCACAAAATCTTTTATAGATTGAAGAAATAAATCAATACGATTTCACTTCTTATATTGTTGGGTGGGATAAATGGGCTGTTATGTAAGTAAAACAAAACCGGTTTTTCGATGTGTACGAATGTTTATCCCAAGATTGAGAACATAGGAAGTCTGTGGCAGAACGTCAATTTACGACAACGAACCTTCTCGTTTCGGGTGTCGTTCCATTAAGACCCTCCCTTAATGGCTTTCGTAACTCGACAACAAGACTATACCTACAGAAGGTCTTGTAAAAATTGTGTTCCATGCCCAAATTTAAAAAGAAGTACAATGATGTCAGCGAAATAAACGGATTAATTTTAGTCGTTACATCCGAAACTACAGCAACTATTGTTTAATATGTTTTCAGTTGCTTCGACCTATCTGTATTATATCTGAACTCTGCTTTGGTGTGTTTAACAGAAAACTATTTCATTTTATTCAAAGTATTGGGTTTTGCTTTTTCTGATTCAATCAGATTTCAGACTGCAACACTGTTCTACATTGTTATTTGAGTTTTTAATTATATACAGGAAATATGGTTAAAAATATTGAAATAGCTCTGATTTATTAAATTCTGCTCATTCATCATTACGTGGGAATAAAATCTTGTTTGATATCGGCTAACTTTTGATTGCCCATGAGTTTTATTTTACCACGTTTTATATAAATGCGCGATTATTTTTATTGACTAGCCAGTCAATTTTTTCGGCGGTTTTGTGCGGCTCAGTTTATACGTTATATGTAATTCATGTTTATAAATAAACTAGAATTTGGAGTGAATCTGAAAAAAAAATGGGGTATGGGGGGGGGGGTTGTGCAATTATTTTAACTAAAACATTCCCCTCTAAATAAATCTGAAAAAAAAATGTTCCAAGTCTCTTAATTTCCGAGATCCGCCTAAAGGGGGTGAGAAAGGGGGCAAGAGCGACTTTGATAAATGGTTTTTACTTTACCGAGCCTACTCTATACGAATCCGTAAAAAAAAAAAACGGGTCTCGTAGTTTCCGAGATACGATAGGGAGGGGGGAGAAGGGGGGTGAAAAGGGGAGGTTTGGCACTTTTCCTGTAGGTTTGAGAGTTACTTGTTTACGAATCTGTCAAAATATACCCACCTCCCCATCCACCATCATAAATAAACTAGAATTTGGTATGTATCTGAAAAAAAAATGGGGTATGGGGGGGGGTTTGTGCAATTGTTTTGACTAAAACATTGCCCCTCTAAATAAATCTGAAAAAAAAAATGTTCCAAGTCTCTTAATTTCCGAGATCCGCCTAAAGGGGGTGAGGGGGGGCAAGGGGGGCGACTTTGAAAAATGGTTTTTACTTTACCGAGCCTCCTCTATACGAATCCGTATAAAAAAAAAATACGGGTCTCGTAGTTTCCGAGATACAATAGGGAGGGTGGAGAAGAAGTGTGAAAAGGGGAGGTTTGGCACTTTTCCCGTAGGTTTGAGAGTTATTTGTTTACGAATCTGTCAAAATATACCCACCTTCCCATCCACCATCATAAATAAACTAGAATTTGGTGTGAATCTGAAAAAAAAATGGGGTATGGGGGGGGGGGTTTGTGCAATTGTTTTGACTAAAGCATTGCCCCTCTAAATGAATCTGAAAAAAAAAATGTTCCAAGTCTCTTAATTTCCGAGATCCGCCTAAAGGGGTGAGAAGGGGGGCAAGGGGGGCGACTTTGAAAAATGGTTTTTACTTTACCGAGCCTCCTCTACACGAATCTGTAAAAAAAAATACGGGTCTCGTAGTTTCCGAGATACGATAGGGAGGGGGGATCTCAAACCTACGGGAAAAGTGCCAAACCGGGGAGGTTTGGCACTTTTCCCGTAGGTTTGAGAGTTACTTGTTTACGAATCTGTCAAAATATACCCACCTCCCCATCCACCATCTGGGAGAACAATCATGTCAATGAGTCAGTGAGTGAGTGAGTGAGTGAGTGGTAATTTAGCTTTATATAATATGATAAATAATAAATAATTTTGGTCATCTAGCCAAACATATTTTCAAACCACAATTTCATTGCTTCCTTCTTTCGAAACAGTGACAACTGGTCAATTATTTCAAGAAGAACCAAGTTGTATTTACGTCGTATAGGGCGCTGATAAAATATGAGTTGGTACTTAGAACAAAACACAACATATAACACCGTCACACGTATTTAATTATATCAGAAATTAGTATACAATAAACATACCTATTAAATTCATTGCTTTAAAGATTTTTCGATTACATTAATCAGTGTCAATTATAGTTACGATCATAAAACCTAAAAGTCACCCATAAAGTCTGTCTATTAGAATTTTTTTTAACCGACTGCAAAAAAAGGAGGAGGTTCTCAGTTCGTATTGAACATTTTTTATGTATGTTACCTCATATCTCGAAGACGGCTGGATCGATTAGGAAAATTCTTTTTTAGTTTGAAAGGGTATACTTTCTAGTAGGTCCCACTGTTATCATGTTAGGATCTGATGGTGTAATCATGGAGAAATCGAGGGAACTGTTCAAATATTATAGGCACACCCATAGGGTTTTGGGTATTTCTTATAGTAACTTGTGCAGTTTCTCTCGAAAAGCACCATGTGGGGAAGTGGAACTGATGATGAAGACCACAGATGACCACCGAAACTGCTCAATAATAAGTATTTTGTTGATTGCTATTCGATTACTTGAATATGGATGTTAAGCACTTTATGCTCGTCACAACGCATATGGTGACGTAGGGCTGATGATGAAATACCAGAAGAACTCCTCAAAAATTAACGGCTCTGCATCGGGAAAAGCAATATTTTGTAAAAGGTGATAAGTTGTTCTCATTTTGGATTTTGTAACTAGATAAATTACAAACCGACCCACTACAAAGCGTGAAAAAAAACTAACTACATAACTAATAACTTCAATTTCGGTAGTCGGTGTTCTTGGTTTTTAACCGACTTCTAAAAAAGGAGGAGGTTCTCAATTCGGATGTTTGTTTTTTTTTTATGTTTGTCCGCGCATAACTCCGTCGCTTGCCAACCGATTTGAAAAATTCTTATCTTGTTAGAAAGGGTATACTTCCCAAATGGTCCCATGAAAATTTTATCGAAATCGGACAAGCCGTTTCTGAAAAATCAAGAAAGGTCTAAAAAAATATTTACGTTGATGACCTTTTCGTTTACTCTGCATTGCGTTTTTTGTTCGCGCATAACTCCGTCATTTACGAATCGATTTGGAAAATTCGCTGACCCACTAAAAACACGAAAATAAAAACTTTTTTGCAAAAAATAAAACCGACTTCCATATCAAAACACTACAAAGCCAAAAATAATTTTAATTTCGGAAGGCCGTGTGAAAAAAAAAAGAAAATACAAAACCAATAACACCGACTACCGAAATTAAAATTATTTTTGGCTTTGTAGTGTTTTGATATGGAAGTCGGTTTTATTTTTTGCAAAAAAGTTTTTATGTATTGTCTTTTTTTTTCACACCGCCTTCCGAAATTAAAGTTATTTTTGGCTTTGTAGTGTTTTGATATGGAAGTCGGTTTTATTTTTCGCAATTTTTTTTTTAATATAACAAAAGCTTATTTTCATATACACAATTAGTTGAGAAGAAATTGTAGCGTTCGTTAGTCATAAATATCTTAAACAACATAGCCGACCTTTATTATATTTGGTTACAAAGATAATACTTATATGTAGGTACTACATCGCTGGGTGATATTATGTTTAGTGCCCAAAAGCTCGCTTGTAAGGTTTTTCTAACATTCAATGTTTGCATTATACGTTAATGTAAGTGGAAAAAGCGAATGTGGTTTTCTAGGATCGCAGCAAAAGGCAGGAGGTATTCTCTGCCAACAGCTTAGAAAAAACGTTATTTGCCAATATGTACGCGACATTCATCAATTAATTTGTAATGAATCGTCCTCTTAAAATTATAGAATCATGGAAAAACGATTTTTGGCCCATCCTCATCATCATCATTCGTGGAAGTAATATCTCTGGTGTGGTATATAACACCAGAGATATTACTTCCACGCAGTATCTTAGAGTGCACCGACTAACCATTCCATTTCTCTTGGATCCTTTAAATAATGTGCGGAATTTATCTTCCGTCGGTCGCAAAAATCTAGACATTTCTGCGACCTGAGTGGTGTTTAATAGGTCTAATAATTTTATATGTACCTACTTGTATTTGGGCATTTTTAACACTCCAGCAGATAGGACGTTGTTTGGTCAGAAGCACAACATTCCCGCTAGATTTCAGTGTGGTCCATAATCCTTCATTTTGCTAAATTGTGATTAATTGTGACTAAAAGCATTTACAAAATGCTTTTAAACACAATTAATCACAATATATCGAGATTTATTCCTGTAACGAAATAGTCACATCTGCTATTTAGTCTTTTCGAGAGATAGTGATAACCAGTGATCGGAATAGGTAGAGCTATTTAGGTTCATTGACCGCAACCATTGATGTTAATATGGATATTCCACGGAATTCCGACTGACACTACGGGATATTATTGAATTTAATTTTTTTATCAATATGTATAAAAATGGTTTATGTAAGCCAATAAGCGCATGAGCAAGGTTGTAAATTTTACAACTGTAAATGATTTTGTACAACTTCAGAATAAAAATGTTTGAATGATTGTTGTTGAGCGTGCTCCATCTTCGACCACATCATCACTTACCATCAGGTGAAATGGTGGTCAAACGCGAGCCTATTATCAATAAAACACAGAAATTGTCACGGAAATAAATATATGTGGTTTAATGAATCAAGTTTATCTATTTATTATACTATCCTTAGTCTCGTCCTTCTTATATTTACCCGTCTGAAAGGAAGTGTAATCTTTCATTAGTCCCGAAGGCGAGAATAGTTTTCTTATGATCTTACTACTTAAAAACCAAATCCCGGGACTCGGGGAATATCCATATTATTCTAACCTATGGCAAGTACATAAAACAGCTCTACCTATTCCGATCTATGGTTATAACGCTTTTAACTCATTTCATTTCTTGGCGCAATAAAATCACACAACTAATAAGTCTTCATAACTTTTCAAGAAGCAATATGCGTAACACTTCAGGTTTCTTCAGTTCCATTTAGAAATATAAATATATGCCGTGCCAATGACTCCGAAGTTAGCCGAAACCTTGCCCGCTTAGATCCAACGAAACTTTACCGTGACTAGGACCGCAAAACTCTTACCGAAATTAATCTTTATTTTCATCGGACCATATGTACAAAAGACTTATAATCTATATTAAAACAATAACAAACTATGACATAAGACCTATCACTACAAAGCTAAATTACTTAGTTAGGTACATGTGTAGAGCATATTAGAAATTTCAATACATTGATACCAGAGACCGAATTTTTCAAATTAAGAAGAGTGCAGAGAATTATCGAGTTATTGGCAAGTGACGTGGAAAGTGATGACCCTCATAGTGCTGTGACACGTTTGTTATTACTGGTATTCAAGAAACATATGAAACCCATAATTTGGGGTCAATTCAGTGAGCCACTTATTCTGAGCTGAAACTTTGCATAGAGACTCCATACCAGATGTTGTCTTTAGTCCATTTGGATAGATATGGGGTTTCCGTTACACGTTGTATATACATAGCTAGGGTTTCAGGAGATAAGTAATTTCATGACCGTTGTAGTCATAGTTTTTTTTTTTCATTTTCATCTCAAAATTTTAAAAAAAAGACTATAAAAATTCTACTATGATTTGATTTCACAATAAATTTTTCAGGAGTTACTATAGTAAGTGTAAGAGTATAATTTGAGCTAAGTAGCCTATCTAGTGGCCTGATGAAATCTAGTGTTTTCATGAATATGTCTATCTATTTCAGGGACCTAGGTTCTGATAAATAAAAGAAAAATTTATTTAAATACAAAGAGAGCCTACAAAACATCTTAAAACATAAATTAAGTGGGTTTTCTGTAAAGTTATGACTATGCAAATTAGCTATAGAGCTAGGTCTCGACCTAGGCTATCTAGATATACTAAAAGAAAACTATGTTATGGCTATTGGCCCACTTAAAAGACGTTAATAAGGTGCACTGTACTTACGGTTTTCATACTATTTAAAAACGGTACAGGTATGCTATTTATATACAAATCACTTAAATATTTCACGTTAATATAACTGTGTCTATAAAACTGTCTATCACTTTGTTTTCACTATGTGTTGATGACTCTTGTCGCGAACAGGTATAATCATGTTAGCTAGACCTAAATCTAGCTCCAAGCTCGGTCTAGCTAGTTTTATAATTCAGAATAAAACTATTGGATAAATAGGTACTAAATACTAAAACTACTGAATCATATATGATACTAAATCATGTTTTCAGAATAATCAACTACGTATATAATTTCAATTTATTATTAATAATGAGAGCTTTATAATATATAGTGTTGCCCAAACGAGAGTCTCGCAAGAGTCTTGCAATTAGCGATTATCCTATTGCTATTTATTAAACGGTAGTTGAGATCTCAGAACAATGTAACAGTGTCTGCTACCGTTTAATAAATAGCAATAGGATAATCGCTAATTGCAAGACTCTTGCGAGACTCTCGTTTGGGCAACACTAATAATATAGGTGCGCTGCATAATAACACTAAACATTGTTCTAACAAAATAACTAGACCTGCAATCTAGTATTTCCATTCATTCTTCTAACCATCAGCGTAATAGATTACTCAGTTAAATGAGCGTTTAAGATGGATCTAGAACAAGTACAGACTCAATACACACTATCTGTTAAGTCTAAATTAAGAGTCGAGATTGTGTAGTCGAGTGAGTTGAATATCGCACCCGGCGTGATTATGGAAATAAGGAGAAGAAGATTATCCGGCTCGTTGAATACTGATGATAATTCCGTATAAATATTTTATACTCGGCTTTAGGCACCATTCATTTATTTAAATAATTACTGGTGACGTCGCCTGACATTATAATACACTCTTTTTTTTAATTGCTCCCCTGTGAACGTAAAATTTACGTATTTTGATAATTTATTGGTTTTATAAACAATACAGTACGTAATAAATGTTGAATTTAATAAACTGCATAACATCTAACTAAATCATATCAATATTTTTACAGTTTAATTATTATACATAGGTAGCTACTATTTTATTTTTATTGGCAGCGCAGCATAACTTACCTATTATTTCACAAATTAATATATAGCATAAAATCTCCTATTGTTGTATTAAAGTACACGATTAAACTCTGCTCCTTTTCAACAATGAATACTTATGTTAAATGCGAAAATGTTTGGTACTTTCTTTGTTATTCAATTGCGTTTGTGGCGGTATACGACGGTCAAACAATCGGCGGAGAAAGCTTACATCACAGAAAAGCCTTTTTTTCTTACCGTTTTCTTTATTCTGCCTGGATAATGGTAACATGGTTGGGATGAAAAAATACCTAAATATTTTTCCAATCACATTTGTGAGATAGAGGGTTTCGCTCAGAAAGATGAAGAGAAGTGGCAAACACAAAATATTTAGACAATTCAAGAGTTGGTAAGGCGCGTCACGAGCAGAGGTATTGTGCCACCTGACACGTGCATCTTTATTGAAAGAAAAAAAAACGTGCTCTGACTATGCCTCGGATATCCCGGTCCCACAACATTTTATTGGATGTCCCAAAAACAAAAATGATTTCAATACATAGAAATACACAATACAAAGAAGATTCGTTTTTCAGTTTATGAAATCAAAAGTTGTTAATCAGAATAAATGGGACAGTTGCGAAGTCGTATTTAATTACAGTAAACTTTTATTGTTTTGCATTGTTTTGTTTCGGAGTTTGCGGTATTCAAAGTCTGCTTTTATATTTCTTAACTAGCCTCTAAGTAAACTGTGTAGCAATTTGCTAAATAAAGTTACAATTTTGTTACTACTAAACTGACTGAACGAATAAACAGCGAGAATCCCGCCACCAAACTCCCGTTGCAAGCCCCCAAATAGCCTCTTAACGAAAATTGCTTTAGTCCAAGGAGCACAAACCGCCAGACATCCCAGTGCAAGAGAATAAATCCGAGATGCTTTTATATGGAAGAAGATTTTCAACTGAATTGAGTTTAGGTCATCAACAAGAATGAAGTCGCTTATCTTTATAATTCTTACGAGTACATAGTTGCTATAGTTTCTCCTTCGCGCTACGTGGCTGCAAATTGGAGGTCGGTTAAGAATTCAGCTCGTTTCAGTAAACGAGCTGAATTCTTAACATGCAAAACTGTTTATAGTCGCTTCAGATCAAAACGAACACCTTACAACAAGCCAATCTGAGTCTTTGCAACGTGCTAGAAAGTTGCGAAAATATAAATCAATTTCCAATTAATGTGTAGTACATTCAGTGCGAGCTTGCTTGTGCCAACAAATAAACAACTTCGACTGCCAACTAATCGTTACACACATGACTCACTAACCCCATATTGATGAATGTAAAACGTTCCACAGGGGCCGTTACATATTCATCATAGATAAATTCGGGTGCCATATACAGAACGGACTAAAGGATTAATTTCACTTTGAGCATTACACTACTGTTTGTTCTTGTTGGTTTTAATTTTCGGCATTCGTGAGTTAGCGACGAGTTCCATTCGAATAGGTCTGTATGGGTATCCGTTAGGCTGGAGACTCATCATGCATATTCAAAAGTGGCGGAGCTTGAGAGGAGTGGTTCAATGTTACTTTGCCGCGCCGAACTACCGCTTTTGAGGCCACGCGTTAATGCCTGCATATCTGAACAGCTTACGTATTTTAATATAAACAATCCTTGATATTATATCGCTTAAGTGTACAAGGAAACTCATTGAGCCGAATGCCAACCGCTATGATCTTTACCTACCTTCCTAGCTACGTACATACGAAATATATCACTAGCTTTTATATCCGTACGTACAACCGTGGTATAGTTATCTTCAGGGAAGCAGACTGTAAACCTCTACACGTACGCGTTGTATTACTAACTATAGCTATGTACATATCATATATGAAATGCTCTTACCACTAAATCCCGTACACTGAGTCCTGTGCAATATTCACATAATTACGTATTCATTTATTAATATGCAAACGTAATAAACACTATATAAGGTTTAATTTATCAAACGTCTACTTTTACACTAAAAAGCAATAATTCGTGAAGAAAAATATATGAGACTAGCTTTTGCCCTCAACTTCGTTCGCGTGGGAGGTATTTCCCGCGTAAATTCCGATCCCGTGGGAATTCCGGGATAAACAGTATCCTATGTGTTATTCCAGAATGTCAACTATCTATTTACCAAATTTCATTAAGATCCGTTCTGTAGTTTTTGCGTGAAAGAGTAACAATCCTCACAAACTTTCGCATTTATAATATTAGAGATAGAGATAGAGATATTAGAGAAGAGATATGTGCAATATATCCATGTTTCAAGACAACAGTGAGTGGGGAGGAAGCCTGGGAGTTCAAGCGTTAAAGCGTGTCAAAATGGAGCAGCTTCCCGGATAATTATAAACTGAACCTTTTCGTGAGTGAGATTTTCTCCTGTATGTAAAATTATCAACATCTATTCTTATATTTATATATTCTTATATTATCTGCTTAGCCTTTTTCCAATTATATTGGAGTAGGCTTCCTCTATAACCAGATGCAGCTGAGTAGGTATTACTGTTTTACGTCGAGTGACTATCTATCTATCTATCTTCCACAACCCAGTAGCTGGGTAACATGATATCCCTTGGCAAGACCAGTATCAGATTTTCTGGCTTCTGATTACCCGTTACTTTTTAGGGTTCCGTAGCCGAATGGCAAAAAACGGAACCCTTATAGTTTCGACATGTCTGTCCGTCTGTCTGTCTATCCGTCCGTCCGTATGTCACAGCCATCTTATTCCGAAACTATTAGGACCATACATGTAAAACTTGGTACGTAGATGTATTCTGTGAACCGCTTTCCGATTTTAAGAGAAAATTAAAAAAAAACATTTTAAATAAAGGGGGCTCCCCATACATGGAACTGAAACTGAAAATATTTTTTTTCATGAAACCTATACGTGTGTGGTATATATAGACGGGTCTTTAAAAATGACATTAAGGTTTCTAAAATGACTTTTTCATAAAGTTAATCGTTTAAAAGATATACGCTTCCAAAGTGGTAAAATGTGTGTCCCCCCCTCTAACTTCTATAATAATGGAGTGAAAAATCTAAAAAAACCATATGTCGTAGATCTTAATGAAAACTTTCAACCAAAATTAGTTTGAACGAGATCAAGTCGGCAGTTTTTGAGATACAGTATATTTTCTAAAACCGCAAATATAACTTTGTAATTCATACAAATACTATGAAAAACAAAGTTATTAGGCGTAGTTGCAAAAAAAGTAAAAAAGCTACTTTAAAAAAAAATTAAGGTTTCTTGTTTTTTTTTTTCAAGGAAATGTATTAAGTAAAGTATATTATATTTATTATAGTTACCACGGAACCCTTCATGGGCGAGTCCGACTCACACTTGGCCAATTTTTTATGTTATTACGGATGAGTCCGCTCTTGACCTCGATCTTGCCTGATGGTAAGCGATAGATGAGGTCTACGATGTGACGAGCGAGCCCAGAAGATGCCTATTTACTCTTGCTTTAAAGGCTGAAAGGTCATAAGTGGCAGGGAACACAGAAGCCGGCAGAGAATTCCACAACTTGGCTGTGCGCACAATAAATGTGGAGGAGAAGCGCTTAGTACGACAAGACGGTATATCAACCAAGTGTGGATGGTACCCAGCCGTGCGTCTGGTAGACCGGTGGTGAAATGGAGATGGAGGAATCAGGACTATCAAAGATGTTAAAATAAAAGCCGGGATCAACGGCTAAACGTGCTTTGTGAGGCATAGATGTGTTAAGATGGTTACCCAAACACGGACTGACCTCAACATACGTTGCTTAACCTCGAAGATGGGCTCATGTAGGCTTTATTATTTTGCCACGAACTCCACCATGTTGTGTTTGATGATTACTATAGTAAATAGGTCTGAACATGATATGTGTATCCTTTTCTGTACACAGATAAATGCAAATGATACGAACACCACATTCCCCTTACATACCTAACATATTGTTTACGGTTCGTCCACATTATTCCAATGTTTAAACAAACGTTTCTGATATCGACGCTTGAAAGGCAATCATAACTAAGCGACATTGAGTAAACTTTACAGGAGAGCGATTTAAAGTTCAAATATAAACAAAAAAAATCATAAAAATTTTCCTAATTGTTCGATTAAAATGATGTTAACACTCCTAGAAATCATTTTTTTATAGCTATCCAAATTGTCAAAATAAGACACCTGACACTTTTAAAAACACCGGTTTGTGTCGGTTAGATAAAATTTACCTGATTTGATAAACAGGTAAAATTATCTAAATCATCATTGTAGTGTGTGCAGTAACATGTAAAAATAGGTAAACTTACTTAGTTTAGAATTTTGAAACATAAAGATTGATCTAAAAAGATCTGACAGTTTAAAATAAAATAAGTAAATTTACCTAAGCATTCTTTAATGGTTTTTGTGATTTTGGAAATTGTATCTTAGTTATTAAAATTACCCCAAACCTCCCTTCATAACCGACATTTAACCAAGAACTGTATAGGTAATTATTATCATGCATAAAAATAAATGAAATCAATTATTATTGAATAAAAGTCTTTATTGAAAATTAGACAAATACGCTATGTAGTGCCGACCAGGAAACTAATTATGACACAACATTCAGTCTGAGATTAATATATTTTTAATTGAACAATTATTATTGCTGTCGCAATATAAATTACCTAGCATCTTCATCATTCAGTTTCTAAAAAAAATTATATCTCACAATTGCTTTTGATATGGGAAGCTGCGATCGATAACAACGTAAAAGAGATATCTTGGTTTTAGACTGAATTTCAACTTCTTTTTGATCTCACCTGATGGTAAGTGATGATGTGGTCGAAGATGGAGCACGCTTACCTAACAGTAACCTATTCACTCTTGACTTAAAGACGCCTAGGTTATAGCTATCGGGAAACACAGAATCCGTCAGGGAATTCCACTCCTTAGCCATACACACAATGAAGGTATTCCCAAAACGTTTAGTGCGTATAGGTGGGATATCCACCATGTAACGAAGCCGCATCGTCGTTTGTCTTGTAGTTCGATGATGGAACGGGCATGGCGGAATTAGATTGTGTAATTCCATCTTACACTCTCCGAAATGTAACCGATAGAAAACCGATAGACTAGCAACTCGTCGTCGATGTTCAAGGCTCTGGAGCTTTGATTCGACTAGTATATCGTTGCCAATGAGTCTTTTGACCCGTTTCTCAATAGACTCAAGCGCATCCAGCTGGTACTTGGCAGATCCATCCCAAAGATGAGAGCAGTACTCCATACACGACCGAACCTGGGCTTGATAGAGATTGAGCAGCTGTTCGGGTGTAAAGTACCGTCTCACCTTTGCTAGGATTCCCAACTTTTTTATGCTAATTGAGCCTTAGCCTCGATATACGGGCCAAAATTGAGGGTAGAAGTTAGTGTTACCCCCAGAAGCTCGATACGATCGGTTATTGGCACGGTTACATCTCGGAAAGTAGGAGCCGGTTTGAATTGACTCCTTTTTGCAGAGAAGAGACACGCCTGGGTCTTAGCTGCATTAAACTTGACCAGGCATTGCCCCATTCGGAGACAGCCTTCAAGGACTAGTTCAAGCGCCCAACCATGTCCTCACGGAGAGACTGGATCTGTGGATCTGGAAAAACTGTAAACCATTGTGATGGTGCGTAAACAGTTGTATTCTTCAATCTATTTTCAATAATAGCATGCACTGTATCTACACATAAAATCGATATATTTAATATCTTTCTTGGATTTTCTTTTACCAACTTTACTTTTAATTGAATTTGATACGGTAGATTCTTTACTTTCATGCCGATGTAGACGGTACATCATGATCGGTCGTAAGTGATGTATATTGTGTGTTTTCCTCAACCTGGTGATCATTCAAAGTCGGTTTTTCAATGTCTGGTTCAGCAGTTAAAGTCATATTAAATGCGTGATCAACCGATATACGTGGAGCAGTAATCGATGCAGTCGTTTCAGTGTGATCTGTTGAGGTGCATAAACTATCGGCAAGAACCGGAAAAGCTAAATCTTTCGAAGTGTCAATGCTGATAGAAGCTGACTCTAATGTTTTGTTAAACTGTTTGTGTTGCTATTAATTGACGAAGCCGCAGACTGCAAAAAAAATCAATTCGATGATGTCAGATTTATACCGTGTATTTTTACTAAGTGAAACTACAAGATAAATAACTACTGTTTATTTGTCTTGTAGGTACTCAAACAAATTATAAAAAAGCAACTAATTTTTAACTGCAAAGATAATAAAATTGATTTAAAATGAGTACTTTGTTCCATCTAAAACATAATAGGGTTTAAAAATAATCCGAAACAAAATGCAGTTTTGAAATAGGTACTACCTTTGCATAATTTGATTGAATACTTACCATGTCTTCATAGAATATGCGCCAAAATGTGAAGTACGTCCTCCCTAAGCGACGGCGGGTGCCTGAATTAGAACCTGTATAGACGTGTCACGACGCGTGTCGCGCATACCTACACGACGTTTTTTAAACTCGTGCGGTTCTTTAGCGACGAGAAAATATAATTTTGCGTACGGGTAAATTTATCTACGCGCCATTGTTAGCCATTTAGCAAATCAAGTAAGACTATCTAACCGACATCATTAGTATTAATCGTTGTTAAATAAAAATATCTAAGAATAAAAAATAAATATTATGATATACAAGTAAAAATATCTAAGCTCTAATATTCTTCCACTTTATTTCAGGCTAACTTATACAAATGACACTGTCACAAAATATATTATCGAGTTAAAATATATAACCACATAAATTACAATTGCTTTATGTAGGTAAAATCTACTAAGTAATTTCAAAGGAAAAATTCTTAACAAGTAAAAATACGTCAATACAAATAAATGAAAAAGTCAATACATGAAAAACCGACTAAGTTCATATTCCTAATTATTAGAACGTCATAACTGCTAGATATTTAAAAAATCACAATTTTTTGGTCGTTTAGTAAGCACAAAATGTAGATTTTACCGAAATCACGCAATATCTAAGCGACAATAAAACTCGTCGTAGAACTATGAGACCTAGACCAAACGACGCAGAAAAATCTGCCGGTTCGAATGGTATATATAACTCATTTTACGGAATTATGTCGCTTAGTTAGGATTGCCTTTCAAGCGTCGATATGAAGATGTCATTTCCCGTATTATTACTAAACTTTGTTCATTTTGGGATGATTGATGGTTTATAGTTTTGAAGGGGACTGCGCTTACCTACTAAATGCATAGTTTAAAATTTTGGTTTTGTGGTGGGAACGGTTTATGTATTAAATTAATACATCAATTGGAGCCTCTAATGTTGTCTAAGCTAAGTATTGGGCCAATATTTAGACATACCATCGACTCAAAGATGAAAATGCAGACCAGTTATAAGTTTATAACCATTTTTTAGGGTTCCGTAGCCGAATGGCAAAAAACGGAACCCTTATAGTTTCGACATGTCTGTCCGTCTGTCTGTCCGTCCGTCCGTATGTCACAGCCATTTTATTCCGAAACTATTAGGACTATACATGTAAAACTTGGTAGATATATGTATTCTGTGAACCGCTTTCCGATTTTAAGAGTAAATTTAAAAAATATTTAAAATAAAGGGGGCTCCCCATACATGGAACTGAAACTGAAAATATTTTTTTTCATGAAACCTTTACGTGTGTGGTATCTATAGACAGGTCTTTAAAAATGACATTAAGGTTTCAAAAATGACTTTTTCATAAAGTTAATTGTTTCAAAGATATACGCTTCCAAAGTGGTAAAATGTGTGTCCCCCCCCCCTCTAACTTCTATAATAATGAAGTGAAAAATCTAAAAAAAAACATATATTGTAGATCTTAATGTAAACTTTCAACGAAAATTGGTTTGAACGAGATCGAGTCAGGAGTTTTTGAGATACAGTATATTTTCTAAAACCGCAAATATAACTTTGTAATTCATACAAATACTATGAAAAACAAAGTTATTTGGCGTAGTTGTAAAAAATTGTAAATAAGCTAGTTTTAAGAAATTTGTAAGGTTTTTTGGTTTTTTTTTTTTCAAATAAATATATTAAGTATATTATATTTATTATAGTTACTACGGAACCCTTCATGGGCGAGTCCGACTCGCACTTGGCCAATTTTTTTATTACTAGATACTATTTATATTAGTTATCTACCACTGTATCATGTTACAAAATTATTGTCTCTTTTACGGATAAGTCTTCTAGTCAAAAAGTATTTTCTTTTATTAAAAAAATCAATGTGTAATTCTCGATATGTTAATATAGTTACCCGTCCATAGAACAGCCTCGCAAGCGTTGCTCAACCTTGAATATTGACACACAACCATGTCTGTTCACCATGACTTAGAAAAACATCGCGAAATTACAGGTTCATGGCATCAGCACTCTCTGAGTTACACAGGTCAGACGGACGATTCCCTGATTCACTACGAAACGCTAACAAAACGTTATAGTCTGTTTAGTAGGACAAACATACGATCGCATAGTCAAGTGTAAACAGAAACCGGTTCATATATATGGAGACCATATTTCTAGGGCTCGTGGTAATAAAAGGCATTTTTGCCATACGCGCGTGGCACATAAACAACCCGGTAATTAATTACTGGTGAGAAATACATTTTTGGGTATTACCGCACTGAGCTTTGAGCATATGATTTAATGTTATTTCTTCGAAATAAATACAAATTACAAGTAAAAGCAAATTTTAAGAAATGTACTGCCGCACTGGTTTAGTATGTGCTCTGAAACTTCCACATACACTTTAAAGAGAAGTCTTGCTCAGCCCAATTCAAAGGCTGTCCTTTGATTTTTTCCAATACTTATAATTCTTTTTTATTACTAAGCGTCAATAGATTTTCGCCTCCTTCTGCGAAGCAGTCATGCTTCCGAAGGAGGAGGCGGGCCGCGAGAGGGAGAGGATGGCGTCCTCCCTCCAGCCCAGCCGCAGTGATAGACGCCCACGGCGTCGGACGTCGGCCGACGATCTCCGGCCACCGTAGGCGCGGGCATGCGGACAGCGAGTAAAGGGCAACTCGCTGTCCGACCATGGACCATGCCCGGGTCGACGGCGCGTCGTGTTCCACGCGCGCCTCAAAGAGCGTCAGCAACATGACGAGGCCCCCCCGTAGAGGGCCGAAGCCTGCCGGGGTCGTGGGACTCATCCCGTTACCGTGACCCCGGTACGTAAAGGGTTATTGAAGGAACACCGTGGATTTTAGTCAGTAAAAGTCTGACAGTCCCTCCCGCCCTGCCCGGGGTGGGAGGACTTATTTGATAATTTTACCAAGTTTAAAAAAAAAAAAAGCGTCAATAGATTTAAGGATTTTCTCAAAAAGACATTTCTGTCTTCACCCCCTCTTCAATGTAGTTTTACCTAGATAAGTAATAGCACAAAGTTAAAAGTGTAATTTTCCATGAATTATTTTTATATTTACCCCGGTGTTGATTATTAGAAAACGTTTGATGCCTTTTATTTATTTTGCTTTCAAAATTGCATCCATTTTCATGCCTATTACGCATTTCGTTTAGTAATAAATATTATCAATATCTAGTAATTTGTTTATTGTTTCTTTGGATACGACTACACATTTCTGGAACATCCTGTTAATATACATATAATATGTAGCGGGAATCTGCTCAAAAGGCGTCAGTAATATCAGCGGCGGCTAGCAGTCATTGCTAGGATTCGTTTGTGTCAGCAGTAGTTGTGCGCAAAACTACTCTTACCCGTAACAATAAAAAGATTTTTTTTTTTTAAAAACATTCACAAAATGAGTCCATGAAGACACACAATTACATAGGTAATGTAAACTTTTTCATCAATACAAAACACTCCTTTATCTTCATAATAATAATATATACATTTGGTTGTTTAATTAATAAACAATTGAAAGGATTTAAGCTACCTTAATTAATATGCGTGGGTTCATCTACAGGTTATTGTCTAGTGTTGCCTTAATTTGTTTTCAATCATAACATTTATTTATGAAACGCTTAAAGAATGAAAGGTTTCAGTGTGGCTAAAAGAGCCAGACCATTAAAGAATAAATATGATACCTCCTTTATTAACCCTCATTATATAATACATATGTTTCAGAACTACAAAAACAGTTTACAAGTATTTTATTTCATGTAGGCTATAATTAAATAACGTCAAACACTAGCGGATGTTTTTTCTTTTCTAAATCCATTCTGTCTCTAGTCATAATCATACACACTTGTTTTTCCAATTAACTTTAGACATTAGCAGAATAGTCGACATCGGCTCCACTTGCCATTAATATAAAAAAAGTTATTTAAAAAATCTAAAAAACCCGACTGCTCAACTGAAATGCAAGAAACAAGCACATTTTTATTTTAAAAAGTGACAAGCAGGCGGGACCCAATTGAACGTATTTTTATTTTTATTTGGCGGGTCCGCCTGCTTGTCACTTTTTAAAATAAAAATGTGCTTGTTTCTTGCATTTCAGTTGAGCAGTCGGGTTTTTAGATTTTTTAAAAAACTTTATTTTTCAACTTTTTAGTTAAAATATTAATTAAAAAAACAAAAATTTCCCGGTCATGTCACATTGGCACCCCACCGGATTAAGAAAGTGAAAGAGCTCTAAATCCATATTTTTAAACTTCCTCTTTGTATTATTTTTGCTAGTATTACAGTAATGATAAATATGATATACCTTTTTGAAATCCTACGGATACGCGCGATAAACATAACCCTTCCTTTGCAGTCGGGTAAAAAGAATAGAATAGAATTGGTCGTGATTTTTAAAATGAGTTAAGTAGATACGAGTACAGATACAGTATGGGAGGACAGTGAAAATCATTCAACGTAGTACCGAATAAAAAAATATATTCAGTCAAAAAAGTATCGGGAATGGATGATTTGTTTATGGTTACAAATTAATTTTTTTGTTTTTTTTTTTTTTTTAGATTGGCACATTTGTTTTTCATTTTGGTGCGGAGTTTGAGTTGCATCTGTTATTACAGTGCTGTTTTTATTTAGATCATATCTAGAATGTCTTGCGAATTTCATAATGGACAAAAACATTGAACAAACAGTCTGTCTTAAATTTTGCATCGGCAATCGAATTTCGGGTTTGGTTGGAGTCCCTGAAAATGTTACAAAAAGCAGTGTAAATAGTTTTTATCAAAAACACATGCTTTAGAGTAAGTAGCGTTCAAAAGTGGTCGAGATGTGATGGAAGATTTGTCTTGCTCTGGTAGGCCATCAACGTCTTCAACTGAAGTTAATATCGCAAAAGTGAAGGAAATAGTGACTGAAAATCCTCAAATTTGAGAGAGATAGCCCTGTGATATGTCTCACGAGTCGATATATAATATATATGCCAGGAAATATTTAAATAAATATTTAATCCTATTTTTTTCGTGTGAACTCTTGCCAAACTTTTTGTCATAATAAACATTCACTTATTGTATTCTAAACAAATATTAATTTACTAACTTATTTCCCTATTCATATTATGTATTATTTCAACGGAACCCTTAGGATAAAAATTTGAATCACTCAGTGTTTCAACCGTTTGCAAGGGATTATTTAGATGTTGTTTTTTCTCATATCCTGGTCTATCCATGTGCTGACCCTGCATCCAAATCTGTTCATCCATTAAAACGTGAAAAGGTAACAAACCTACAGATATACAGAGTTACTTTCACATCTATAATGTTAGTACATATTTGAAATAATAAGTGTTTAAAAAACAAACTTAAATATGTAGGTACCTACATTCATATTTGATTCTAGCTATATCTTAGTTTAGGACATTAGGACATACATACATAGGATCTAAAACACCGCTTGGCAACAGTTTTAACCGCTATGATTTATGTCTAATGCTAGTTGTAACAAAGGTGTTTAGGGAAAACTAATTTTATCTAGAGAAAACGCGTTGTAACTGAGAACGAGATTTAACTGTAATATATATATTTCAAAATTATATTTGTTAGAAAAAACATCTACAAAACCGCTGCGAGCGGCCCCGAGGGCAATTGAAGTACACAATCGTGTTTCTAAACCGATACATGCTCTCTCCAGAGGCATTCAAGAAATAAAATGAGATAAATTATCACTGATATGATAGTATAAATTAGTTAGGTACATGTATTATTTATTTTTATTTAATGAAAATGTGCGTGCGCTTTTAGTGAGTTACAATTTGCATAATGTATTTTCCATTGGTGAGAATATTTATTAATGCTGGTAATTTTCACCGACAAATGGTAATGGGCATAAAATAAATGGAATATTAGTTAATATATTCAACTGTCAAAGTCAAAGCTCTAATGCTCTATAAACTGATTCATAACAAATTCGACTGCTCCGAACTAGTCAATGATATATGTTATGCTGTGCCTAGGACTGTGATGAGGCGAGGGGTACGCAATTACCCGCTATTTGCTACGGCTCCTTGTCGCACAAATGCGGGTGAAAGGGCGCCCCTCCATAGACTAGTTAAGACATACAATAACTCATTTATTAATATTGATATTTTTGCTCTTACGCCTAATGTATTTAAATCAGAAATTATTAACTACCTTAAACAAAATAAATTGCCTTAAATACTACCTCTTAAATCTAAATGTTTATTACTTATTTATTAGAATATAAGTAGTTGTACCACCACTGTATCAACTAGTTTATAATGTTATCTGTGGAAACGTTGTTGATTGTACATTGAACTTAATTTAGTTGTATATTTTAGTTGTAAGACAAAGTGTACAATTGTTTGTTTTCCCAATAAAAATAAAATAAAATAAAATAAATTATCTGCTTAAACTTTTCCCAAATTATTTGGGCGACCCAAACTGGATGCAGCTGGGTACTATTATTTTACTAGGAGCCACTACTTATCTGACCTTCACCTCCTAGTAGCTGGGTAATAGGATGCCCCTTGGCAAGACCGATGTCAGATAAACGAGATACCGCGGCACTGGAAAGTAAGGGCAACTAAAGGGTCAGTTTTTGTCACTATAAGTCTGCAACACCCTTCTGCTCCACAGAGCGGGGGGAGTAATTGGATGTATCTCCCCTACAAAAAAAAATTTTACGCTCCCGCTTCTGGGACTCAGGCCTTCTCTCTATGAGAGTAAATGAGCCGTAATCCAACTGGTTGCCCATGGCGAGTTAGTGGATGTCACTGTTTTTCAATTTCGGTCCTAGGATATTAAGAATAGTTTAAGAATAATTTATTGATAAATAAAAATGTTGGTACTCTGCTACTCGGTTACAAAAACTTCCTGCCCGCGACTTCGTCCACGAACCTTAATAAATTAAAACCGCATCAAAATCTGTCACGTAGTTTTAAAGATCTAAGCATACATAGGGACAGACAGCGGGAAGTGACTTTGTTTTATACTATGTAGTGATAGTGATAAAAGTATTGCCTAGGCATTACGCTATTGACGCATACATACACGATACATCATGTGTATTATATAAAGTTGGAGTTATATGTGTAAACGTGTACGCAATTCCTCGGAGTCATTACCTATGCCCTGCCCAAATTGAACTCTTGTTTACTTTCCGCTAAAGTAAAATTACAACGGGACCATTATTTGCTCTCTTTGTCACGGCTGCTCAGTAGGGTCGTTCCACTATATTTTACAAAACACACTATATTTACACAGAAAGTTGGCAAATACTCATGGTACAAACACACAAATCCCTTAATCTTGACTTATCTGTACAGACTTAGTTGGAATACTCATTTGCAACTATTTGCAAATATTATTCAGTTATACAGCTATACCTATACATCAGACCACTTTTCGAACAATTTATTGTTTTTTTTTTTTTACTTACTAAGTATCTAGTCGCAGTTAATATTTAATACTAAGAAAAATGTGTATCTTCCTTTCCTTTAATATAGGAAAACTAGACATACGCCTGAAATTAACGGCAGATATAATTTAAAAGGTAAGTTTATATTTTAAAATAATACGATATTTAGGCTTACCTACATCATTCAGCCATTTTGGTATGGTCCAAAATCCAAAATTCCTATGTTTGTACTAAACTTTGAGCAGAAAACACTTTTACAAATATAGGGTACATATTTGTAACCACTAAAGTTAAATCAGTGTTATCAATTTTAATAACATTGATAAATACAATTTCCCGATATCAAAGAGAGCGAATGACGTTCTAAATGCAATGTATGGAATTATGCAAACATTTCTAATAGATTAGCGGTGTAGTGGATGCTACGCATAAGTACCTACATTGTACCAATCCACATTTCTCCTGAATAAATAATTTTATCGTTAAATGACCGTGTCAAGTGTAAATTCTATTTTCACACGCGACCTTCCGTGTCGATTGATTACATGTAACACCTATGGCGATAAACAACGTTTCGAAGGTGATTAAAGAAGATAAACTCGTTGCACACACGTTGTTAAAATCTTCAAGAGGAGTGGAGCATTAAACGAAGCGTTTACTTTGAAATCTTGTTTGAAAATAATACCTAGAACGTAACACGGGTATTGAATTAAAGGCCACAATTAACATCTGGTGATAAATTAAATACTGGATAAACTACGTATTTAAACTCAGTATAGAATCGAACATCAACCTAAAATATATTTCAGATTCAACACTAAAATGTAAACGAAATTGCTCTATTTAAAAATCACATTATAAATATGTAACGTTCGCAATCGAAAAAAGCGCTATCGAAGATTGGCCAATTTATTCTGATTTTAAAAATCAATTGATGTGTGCAGCCAGACAAAATAGAGTCTCGAATGCATTTCGCATTGTGTCCCAGGATTGAATTGCAAGACTGTTTTTCCAAGACGACCATTCATTGTTCATTGGTGTAAGAAAATCCATTATCCCTGCGTATGTATAAGGTGTAGTAACACTTTGGGAAAATATAATATGCATACGTGATGAGATCAATTTCGATTTTAAGTTTATGTTCACACATTTTTGTATAGAAGTTGAAATCACTTAACATTAGGGCCACGTTACTTAAATAAAGAGTAATCCATCGTTTGCTCTTAAACTCATCAGTTAACCGCATTGCTCATTAACATCATTATATTTACACTTGAAGGCATCAAATACAACCTTCATGTACAAATTGCTAAAGAGGCACACGCTAAAACGTAAGTGTTATATAAAAGTATAACATCATTACCTTACGCAGGGTGGTGGAACACTCCCTTAATCTCTGTAATTTAGGAGCCACGTACCACCTTATACATGTGACGTGAAATTTTAACGATTTGTGAAATCGTCGATGTAAACACGACATGATAACGAACATCCTCAAGCTTAGCATTATCTTTGAAGTGGTTGTACTTTAGCATCAAAGAAGGTTATCGAATCAAATATGACACGATCCGGTATGAGAAAAGTGTGTATTTTAAGCTCATGTAGATCTGAAATTAGGTTGATACCTACTACTTGCAAACCATCATAGTCTGTGCATATCTAATATGAATATTATCTCAATGACCACTTGAGGAATCTGCCGCGGGATTAAAAGAGTCCTAGGATATATCGCCATTGTGCCAAAACTAGAATAAGCTCTCAGACAACATCGATTATTCGGCTTATCGCAAAATATTTATGTTCTTACAAAAAAAGTCCATATTATTTTCTTATTTTCAGATCCATGTAATAGGAGTTCTTTTCGTACTACATAACTAGTAAAACAAGGATGCTGTACGCCTTCGGGACATAGTCACTACGTCATTAAAGCTAATAATGAAGTGATTGAACTCGATTTATCTTATGAGGAATTTCTCACAGAAGCGGCACAGAGCAGGTAAAATATTACTATTTACTAGTACTATTTTAAATAAATAAAGCAACGGATATTTATTTTGATTGACAGAATAAACCATTGTATAAGTTACGGCAATAGGGTTTTGATTATGAAACTAATATAAAATCTCACGACATCTACAGTGAGGGTAGTAGGCCAATTTATCTTAGACAAAATCATTGTTCCTTTGAGATATGACTCGTGAGTAGAGCGACCACAAAAAGCTTATAATATAATTATCTATACTTATATACTTCTGACGAGGTGCTCGTTTTACCCGTTCTAGCCGTGATCAGCTCAATAAATACTGCCTCACTTAAATAAAATAAGATATAAGTATTTTGGCTTAATATACGGGATATTTACCTTGAATGGATAAACTCCGTGATCATGGCGCTTGCATCAGTGCCGAAATATCGGAAACTCGAAACAATAAATACACATGGTAAATATCCCGTTTTAAGTTCTAATGATAAAACTTTTTAGCAAAAAATAAAACCGACTTCCATATCAAAACACTACAGGTCGTTGAGCTCCTTAGTAGTCCAAAGTTGAGCTTACAGACTAACTGACAAAGGCTTGCACTGACGGGACGGGTCTACTCAAATCGGTTTGGTCTTTCCTCAAAAGGCCATTTCAGACTAATCTACATAATCCTCATAAACGATTGTGAATATGTGCACTATGTAGGTTTTTTTATTTTTTATTTATTTATTCGAGTTAAACATAATAAATTGTCTGGCAGTTTGAGTGCTTTTTGCGGCCTACCTAAAGGTCCTTACCTTGGTATTGTTCGTCAAATCGTTAAGCTCCTTGTTCTAAGTTGAGCTATACGTCATTTGACAAATGCTTGCACTGTATGGACAGGCCCACTCAAATCTGTGAGCATCTTTCTTCAAAAGACCGCCTCAGACTGAAACCTACAAGGTTCCCATATAATTAATTCAGTGTAGATTGTATGGACTTTAAAAGAGACGGACCCCTGAGTTTGTTTCGGTGTTTCTTCTCAGGGTAGTCAGTTAGGAAACACCGGCCTCATCTAGTTAATATTTAAGGAAAAAAATGACGTGTAAAAGAGTTATTTAATAACCAATTTGCAAAATAAAGATCATTTATCATTTACAAAGCCAAAAATAACTTTAATTTCGGTAGTCGGTGTTATTGGTTTTGTATTTTCATTTTTTTGACATAAAAAAAAAAGTTCAAGTCGAGCAGAAAACCTTCTCCTTTTTTTGAAGTCGGTTAAAAACAAGATGTTCTTCTATTCAATGGCATTCAAAGAGGGGTTTAAGCCAACGATACTGTTAAGAAGTGGACTTATAAAATATAAGTAGACTATATTAACTATTTACCCAGCCAAGAAAGTTCGAACACGGGTCGAGTAAAAACTGAAGGTACCCAAGTATTAGGGTCTGCCGTCTGAGACGGAATAGCAACCCGATACCGCTCCAGGCGCTAAACTAATTTACATTATCCAATGTTTTAGTTGCCAGCAACTTAGAGAGCTTGTTATTGATTTAGTTAGGTAGAAAAGTTGGTTGTTTTTTGCGTAATTGTGGTTTTTCGGTTAGGATTTTATTATAGTTCATTTAGTGAAGCATCGTGTTGACTTTTCGTTGGTTTTGATGGAATTTTGGCTAAGAAACTGGAATTGAATATTTCAACACGTTTTTATAGCTTCTAAATATTCAGAAACGAAGAATGTATTAGAAGTACCTGAACTTGACACAAATCATGTGAATGAAAATACTGACAACGACGAAGCAGAGATGAAATCTCATAATATGTACTTTTTTCATAATCTTGATTTCAATCCCAGCTTAATATTAGCTATAGGCCTTTTCAATTTGGAAGCCCAGCTTCCCGAGGACAAATTTCTTTTATCGTTTTCCCTTGTACAAAATATGTTGTCTCTCGTAAATCGGGCTTCAGAATTGACCATTTTTTTATTGATTATTACTGTCCTCTCCTTAATCTCTGTAGGTAGTTTATATATTTCGTACATAATATTATGATGTCCATTTCATATATAGAGTAGATACATCTATATAAGAGTTAAGGAAGTTACGCTTTGGAATAGTATCTAATAAAATGAAATAATATATTTATTTTGTAAATTGGTTATAAAGAAGACTTTAGCACGTCATGTTTCTTTGCGTGTTAAGTTTAGTTTAGCTAGATGAGGCTGGTGTTTCCTAACTGACTAGTCTAAGAAGAATCACCGAAACAAACTCAGAGGTCAACGTCTCTTTTAAAGTCTATACAATATGTGTTGGTCCAATCATATGAAAAACATGTAGGTTCATTCATGTCTGCGGTGCTCTTTGAGGAAATAACCACACAAATTTGAGCGGACCTGTCCAGACAGTGCAAGCATTTGTCAGTTATCGTACAGCTCAACTTAGAACTTTAAGGAGCTCAACGATCTGACGAACAATACCAAAGTAAGGACATTTGGGTAGGCCACACAAGTACTCAAACATCATTAAATAAATGATAGTGAAAGTAAGACAAAGAAGAAACAAAAAAATAAATAAATATTTAAATAAGTAAAATAAAAAATAACATTAAAAAATCAGCATTTAAAATATTAAAATTAAAAGAAGGCCCACGTATTTCACTGGAGCAGCTCATTTTCAAGCCTTTTTTTCCTCAATATAATCTTTAACTAGGTATGTAAAATGCTTTCTGACATAGCTTACGTTTTATAAATAATTTAAATTTATTAATGCTTAGTTCTCGAATGTAGCTAGGAATTTTAAATTATAAAAACGTATACATTGGCATCTAAACGAACCATCTATTTTTTTTAACCTTGATTTAGGAATGCCATAAATGTGTCTTTGTTCCATGTATTTACATTATCAATATCACTGTATTTTTTAAACAGATTAATATTTTTGTGTGCATACAAGAGATTCTCATAAATATACTGAGATGGCACAGTTATAATATTAATCTCTTTAAATTTGTCCCTTAAGGAGTATTTAGGATTTAATTTGTAAATTTCACGAATAGCCGTTTTTTGTAATACAAATATTGTGTGAATGTCAGCGACATTTCCTCGAAGTAAAATGCCGTATGACAGCACACTGTGAAAGTAACTAAAGTAAACTAGACGTACTATTTCGATATCTGTTAATCCAAGAATTTTTCTGACGACATATGCTGCCGAACTTAGCTTTTTCGACAATTTATCTATATGGGGGCCCCACTGAAACTTCGCATCCAAAGTTATGCCCAAGAATACTGTGATAATAATAATAATATATAAAAATATATAATTAATATATTAAGAAGAAAAAATGAAGGTACAAACTTATATTAATTTATTAAGATATTAAAAAAATGTCTCTGTAAATTTTTAGGGCCCCATACTTCTGAATATAAAAAAAATATTTTTTTAGATAAGTTAGGTATATGTTTGCCAGTCCGTCTTTTACAACTGATTTGCTCCAAACTGACAAGATTGATTTAGTTAAAATTAGATTCACTTATGAAATTTGATAACAAAAACTCGGACACGTAACGTGAATAGGGAAATATAAGGTAGTTAATAAGAAGGATTCAAACATAGTAAACAAAAAAAACAAATTTTAGGAAACAGTCACACGAGTCCAATTCGCATGTAGACAGTTTTTGTAGCTGTCCCGCACGATAGTATTTATAGATCAGAGACTCAAAAGCTCAACCCATAAACTTTACTAGCTTATGACAGTGTAACGTTCGCTTTACACAGAGAAACAAAAGAATGGAGTATTCTATAAATAAAACGAAGCGGCAATAGCCTAACAGATAAGGTGTTGGACCTGTGATCGAGAGGTTGCAGGTTCGAACCCCACCCATTACACTATTGCCGTGAACCCACTCCAGACACAAGCGTATTTAGCTCGGTTGGAGGGGTTAACAAGATTGCTCGTAATTTGAATCCTAACCACTACCCATTACCCACATTGCTAGTTCTCTTCATTATAAACAAAATATATCGATACACTTTCAATTGACCATAAAACAACCTTATTCTGTACACTTAGTTTTCTAAGTGCTATTCTTCAAACTAAGTATGTAGTTCCACGTAGATAAATTCCAACTTACACACGACCAAAGCAGGACTTAACAATGTCGTGCGAGGGAATTTATTCCCTCAAATTAACGAGAGAAGCAGTTAATCCCGGTGCTGTCTTCACGTTTTTAATAGCCGGGATTTATAACTCGCTCCCCAAACATCACATTTCTAATAAATTGACCTAATCTACTTACTCTCTAAGATAATAAAAGGAACAGACTTTCACGAAAAAGAAATGTTTATTTATTCCGTTTAAGGAAGCTCGACAGAAAAATAACTCTTTTCCCCTCAGCTTCTTTGTTAATTTCCGTCGTGTTAATATCGTGCAAAAATGCAACAAACAAAAATTAAGATAAATGTCAAAAGACTGTTGTGTCAAGTACCATTTGTCTCTGTCACGATCAAAAGATGATAGCGCGAGATTCATCTCCGAGCCTTGAAAAGGATATTCTGAGCCAAGCACTTAGGTCGACCAAAAAAAAGTCTATATTTTCAGAACAAATTCCGAGGTAGGGCCGCCTGTACATAAATCAAGCAAAGTTCATTCGTAACAACATTTACAACTTGATGAAACAAGTGTAAAAAAGTAACGAGGTGCATGCAATTAAGTTTTATGTTAGTTTAGTATTTTAGCGCTCTCCCGTCACATGAATATTTCACAGACATTAAAAATAAGTCGCTTTAGATATTCATGTTAATTTCTCTCTGTGGATGTGTCTGGGTCTGGAAGCTAAAAAAAAACCGGACAAGCGCGAGTTGGACTCGCCCGACAAAGGCCCCGTACAAATTTGGTTCCAAATAGTTCTAAAATTGAGGTTTGAGCTTTGCCTGAAATTCAGCTTCCAAAACATATAATCTTACTAATATTATAAGCGTGAAAGTTCAAGTCCTTTCATAATATGATACCTCGCTTCAACTAGTAGCTTCAATTTTAAATTTCAACCCGAATCGATGCGACTGTTCTTTGTATTAGAAATGTATAGTTTTCAGATTTTTCCTTGAACTTGTTGATTTTGGTCAACGAAAAGTACCCTATCAATTTTTATTCCCTTGAGAATGTCGAAATGCGTTTTATGCGGCATAAATGGCCGTATCTTTTTTCACGTTAATTAAGAAGTTTTGTGTTTTACAGCTTCAAGTGACTGTAGTATATGGTTTTAATTTCAACGCGATATTCCCACGCGTTCTCGAAATAAAGGGTCTTGACAGACGGACTACAAACTAATCCTATAAGGTTTCCATTTATTTCCATTTGATGTACGGAAGCTTAAAAACTGACCTAATTATACTCATGTATAGCTAATATTCACCATTAATAGCCTACTAAAACAGAAATAGACTTAATGTACTTAGAAAGATATAGATATTTATATACCCTTTCCATTCCCAATGTTAATTTGACAGTGGTTTTATCTTTAACAAGTAACTAAGATTGTTAACAAAGTCTAACCATCTATGTTCTTCAGACCTCATCTACAGTTACTGTAACCACAAAAGACAACCTTCTAATTAAAACCAAATTTACTTAGCATAAAAACTTCGTCCAATTAACTTTAGGTCGGTAGTTCAACATCTTTGTAGAAACATAAAATGTCAATATTCACTATCAATATCTATTTTTACCCGACTGCAAAGGAAGGGTTATGTTTTTCGCGCGTATGTTGTATGTATGTATGTATGTTTGTAATATTCTTTATTACTTCACGTCTCCAGTATCGCTGAACGGATGAATTCACATAATTGAGGTATCGTTAGATTCTTCTTAGCAGCCCAAGTGTTCTTAGATAGGTGACATTTGAAAAAATCAAACATGGCGGCTGTGCGAAGTCATTTAAAATCATAATAAAATTAAGACAATAAAAAAAAAAATTTTTTAGAATACTGCAATATGGGTATCAAATTAAAGGGCTTAACACAAGAATTTGAAAAAGGTATATCATGTTTATTATTAGTTTAATACTAGCAAAAATAATACAAAGAGAAAGTTTAAAAATATGGACTTTAGCTCTTTCACTTTCTGAATCCTTGTGATACGACTGGGAAAACTATAAAAATGTTAACTAATATTTTAACTAAAAAGTTGAAAAAAAAAGTTATTTAAAAAATCTAAAAAACCCGACTGCTCAACTGAAATGCAAGAAACAAGCACATTTTTATTTTAAAAAGTGACAAGCAGGTGGACCCATCTCATTAAAAAAGAATCAATAGGGTCTCGCCTGCTTGTCACTTTTTAAAATATTTCTTTTTGAAGACATCTCAGTATTGACCGTCCCTTTCCAGCCATATCATCTTTCAGAGTTCATTTACTGGTCCTTCGGTCGATCTTCAAAGTTAAGCAACACTTGCCAAATTCGGTCCGTAGATACGTCATCCATTATGTAACAAGGCGCGTTGGTCGCGGCAGTCATTTAGGCATCTTTGGCAGTCGTTACGGGTAATTAATAGCCAGAAAATCTGGCAACAGTCTTGCCACAGGTTACCGTAGCTCCGTTTATATTTAGAGGTCATATAGGCAGTAGCTTCAATTAAGATACTGGTACTCTACTGTATTTAGTTAGACTGGAATTCGACCCAAAAAGTCTAGGCAGATTTGAGTTACAATTTTGAATAAAAAAGTATACAGAAAAAATGGTATTAATCAAAAAGACTTGCTTGTAATAAAAAATATAATATTCTCACAAAGATCACAGAACTTCTAAATACGATCTTTATTAACTAACGGCGAAGAGCATTCGAGCGACTCGTTATGTGGACAACTGACGGAAAATGGTGGGTTTTTAGTCAATAGAAGTCTGACACTCCCTTCCGCCCCGTCCAGAGCGGGAGGAGTCATTTGATGATTTTCTCCCCGAGAAATAAAATATTTACTAGAAATGTAAAAAATGTTTTCTAGACATAAATTACTTAATTTGTAATCCGGTTAGATTACAAAGATACAGCAATTTAGTTAGGCAAAGGCTACACAAGCGTAACGGGTATAGGTACGCTAGTCTAGGTTTTTTCAGAACTAAATTATAAGTTTTTTATATTTAATATCTTAAAACAACTTAAAGTTCTAAGAAATCGAAACGGGTATCGTTTACTTAGTCATTACCGAATCTGATTCCAACCACAGACCCGTTCCGAATTGTAATATAAAAGGAACGCATTGAACAAATTCCTCTGGTCTGCCGAAATGATCGATTCGAATGAGGAAATCTAAATTCAGTGATGGTTTGAAATCAATAAAAGTAAAGTGGTCTTGTACAAGGGTTCATAATGGGTTTAATTGTTTATGTTTTTTTTTATCCCGCAGTTTGTTCACGGCCTAAAGAACAGGTTTCTTTTGTATCTTGCAGGCTTACCTCTGAGGTTATCTGCTTAACCGGACTTGCCCGTGGCTGTTTTAATTAATTGTAGTTAAAGCCTCCAGCTAAGGCTTATTAAAAAACTTACAAACTAGGTGACTACTTGCCCCCTGTGGGGTACGGACCTCGGCTTAGGCCGTCGCAGAGGGAGGGCAACTAGGGCTGAATCAGATCAATTATTGTATCCTCTTACAGGCGCGTGATAACACGTTTTTATAGAATTCACTAGCAGTTTCGCACAACTTAGTTCGCTTGGAAATTTTCAACATTTTTCCGAGGTGAAAAGTATTGTATGTGTTATTTTGATGTATTAGCTGTATTTTTGTAGTTTCATTAAAATGTTTTCAGTACTTTTTGCGTTAAAGAGCTACAAACATCCATCCATTCATGCCGACAAACTTTTGCATTCATGATATTAAGTAAGTTTCCATAATAATAAATAAGCTATTAAAAAAATATAATCATAGGTTTTTTTTAAATAGACTGGTACTTAGGTATCTACAGAGTGGGTACAGGACAAAACTATTTCAACGAAGTACAGCTGTGACCTGAAATTGGGTTGCTAAAATATTCAGTCTCATCAGACATACAGCCAATAAAGATGAAAAGTAGCAAAGTATTCATGAATTTAAATTAAATTATATTCTATATAGGTTAGAAACCCTAGAAAAACTTCAACTCGACAAGACCTAATTACAAGTAAGTTAAATCATTGTGATTTTCTGTACCTACTTGAATCGCCCCTCACTTAAGACAGTAATTAATCTAACTTATCTAACTTATCCATGAGATTTGGGTAGAAACAATCTATTACGTTAAGATTATTCGCCATTTTGTCCTCCAAGACAATTTCACCGACGCGACCAAGTACGTGAGGGATCGGTTTGACCTTGTAGATATTTGGAACCGATGTAGACATGGGCTCAGACCAAATATATCCAAAAATAATGTATGAAGCAAGATAAAAAGATCTTAGTGTCTAGGATAAATGGTTGCATGAACTACGGTTGAAGTTGATGAATGTATAGAGAGATGGGTATATAGGGTACTTAAATATAACTCCGCCCTAACGAAACGGGATTCGAGAGTTTAGGTGTTTATTCGCAAAAAAAGGTCCTCTGTCTTTACAGCCCCATAAAAATTACACCGCTGAATCGTTTGATTTTGTTGATAAGATTTTTATTGCGAATATATAGCAATGACTTTTTATATAGAAAATAAAATATTTGTGATTTTATCGTGGGCTATAAACTGTAATGTAAAATAGATCCTTAAGTAAGTGTCTCAAGACTGCTAAAAGGGTTGCATTGTGATAGTAAGAGTACACTTATTTGCAGACGTGATGTAGAAAGTTTAATGAAAACAAGCAAAGATTTCCGTTGGTCTCAGCTCTAAGATGTTCGCGACATAAAAACTTTCAGCTGTATTCAAGTATTGGCTCTCGAACTTAAGTTTATAAATAAAAATTGGCTACGTGCGAGTTGGACTTTCCCATGAAAGGTTCCAAGCTTCGCAATATAACTTTGTTTTTCATAGTGTTTGAATAAATGACAAAGTTATATTTGGGTTTTTTTTAATATGCTATATCTCAATAACTGCTGACTAAATCTCATTTAAACCAATTTTCGTTGTAAATTTTCATGAAGATTGGCAGGTTTTTTTTTTATTTTTTCACCCTATCATTTAAAAAGTTAGAGGGACACACACACATTAATAATTATAATGTTTTATTGACATAAAATATGGATGTTACATTTTCATTTGAAGCCCTGCTCCTGAGCTCGCTAACAACCGGTGTTAGTCAGTTACAATTTACAACTTTGGAAGTGTCTATCTTTCAAACGATTAACTTTGAGAAAAAAAAGGTTTCAGGAAACTCAACATCATCATTTTAAAGACCTATCGATAGACACCCCGCATGTATTGAGTGTTTTTTTTAACTGCACGAGAACTTTCAATGGTTGTTGTCTATAGTTGGACAGCTGAGAATGTCAAACTGAGTGGACATTTCAGTACAGTAAGGTTTAGCAAATCATCATGAATCGTTTAATGCTAGAACAACGCTTCCAAATTGTGGAACTTTATTTTGAAAAAAAAGGGCTCACCTACACATTTACTACAGGTAGGACTTACCTACACATTCTCTTCTCAAACTGCTGAGTCAAAATCCGTACATAACGTCAGAAATCTACAAACTTTCCTGATAGCAATAGCAAGAAAAATTGATTTTCACTTCTTGACCTCTTGGAAATCTACATTTGAAGATTTTCTGCGTTAAGATTTATTCATATTAAAATTCCAAGAACTTAGTTATTGAACCATCTTATATTGATAAATAATATCTAGGTAACTCTTTGAATAATGTTCCTACGCATAACAAAAGAACGAGATAAGCTCCATTTTGTTATAGCCAAACAAACAGACAACACTTAGTGAGATTTTGATAACTAACATCTGGAAAAGGCTAACAAAAACTCATTAACGAAATCTGTCTTTAACAACTTTGAGATAGCGGTCGGCAGAATAAAGCCTTTCCGTTCCTCCTCCGTAGAAGACAGTTTTTCTACCTCCATACAATAACACGTCGTTTCTATCGATTTTATCCATCCGAAATTGTAGACTGATTTATGATAGCTTTTACATTTCTTTGTCGCGAACTCACGGTAAACTCCACAATAGAATTATAACGACTTAGTACAACACTACGTGACAAATTACAAACATACAAATGCGAATTTGTTGTTTTGTTGTTGTTACGTGAATATAAAACAGAAGCTGAATGTGACTTGTCTGAAAGCTTCACGCTGAGAACTGGAAACACTTAGTGGGAGCTAGGCAAGGTTGATTTCATTTAACCTCGTTAAAAAATTACAGTTACCTTCTTCCCTTTTCAAGGCACTCTTGTGTAACATTTTTGGCGGAAAAGTGTGCCAATTTCTTCAAACCATCTAATAATGGTAAAAATTATATTAAACGCTTATTGGTGTAAAATAATATGCAAATAATCGTAGCACGGAGCCTTTGTAGCTTGTCGATCTTAAGAAACGTACCTAATAAATGTTATTCCACACTTGGTTGATATACAGTCTTGTCGTACCAAGGGCTCTTCCACATTTATTGTGCGCACGGCCAAGTTGTGGAATTCTCTGCCGGCTGCTGTATTCCCTGTCATTTATGACCTTTCAGCCTTTAAAGCAAGAGTAAATAGGCATCTTCTAGGCTTGCTCGTCACATCGCTTACCATCAGGCGAGATTGAGGTCAAAAGCGGGCTCATCGTTAATTAAAAAAAAAAGAAAAATGATTAATTAAGTAGGGGAAACTGATGCTCTGAGATTTTTAGATTTTTCTGTATGTAGGTTAAACGGCACATAACCTGCCGCTGCCGGCCGTGGCACTCAGCGCTTAACACCATTGACGTTTTACTACGTCGCCGTTCTTCACACTCTTTTTGTTTATCAACACGATATTTTTACGATCATCAAAAAAGGCCTAAAAAAATCGTAATTTAAAAAGGGTGTTTTCGTGTCGTCTCTGGGGTTTACCAGCAATGTTTACGTGAGGAAAAAACCGAAATGTGAAAGCGATATATGACTAGGTACCTACCTAAAAACTATAACCTATAATTACCTAACTAGTATAGGTAGTGGGGATAATTGCGGTACCTACATTTAGGAATAATTTAAAGGAAGATATACTAAGGAAATTTAAAAATAAAGATTGCTAGTAACGTGATTTCTACCCACATCGCTAGTTTTCTTTTTAAAAAAAAGAAAAACTAGATGGCAGTTATATTTATTTAGCTCTCCACATCTCCAAAATAGTTAATTCATACATCTCAACTATCCATTACATTATATCCCAAGCAGTACACACAAAAAAATAAACGCATAAACTTGAAAACCAGAAGCACGATAATTCAATAAAATTGCCTACACGTTTCGTATTGTTCACAAACAGATCACAAACCAAAACAAAATGCGGTACGCAGGAGAAAAATTAAATGCTTCCATAAATTACTTTACTACTCCAATGCGATTTATTATGGACGCGTGAATATATAAGGTACAAATGATAAAAATAAGGTGTGAATAATCAACAACGCAAAGTTGGCCAATAAACATGTATCGGTAAAACTAGATGATTCATAACGAGATCATGAGAGCAATCTAAAGGTACGTGATGTGCCAGCTTGGAACAATCTTACATACTACAGAAAATACTGGATCGAAAATGGATGGTCCCGACGAGTTGCTTTCAGGCTACGGGTTCCTATTACACGATACACTGGACCTGAGGCACAGGGATGATATAAGCATATTCTAGCTAAGATACCTACCTATGTTACTTGCTCTTTCGTTGTGCTTTGGTAGAAAATTCTGGGTAGGTAAATGGGTTACGTTTGCACTTTCACACAAGACAGAGAAACATATTTTCATACTTAGGTACACTACTGCTTACTTAGGTAGATAAAAGTGTAAATGTGTGCTCTCAAGACTAGGTTTCGCTGAATATATCCCATTTATTTTATTTTTTTATACAAAAACGATAGTTATAAGATCTGCGGCGTTCACAAAGATATTCACATTCGCTATTTACATTGAATTATACGACGTTCTTTGTGGTCGTACTTTATTTTAAAAAATTTCAAATGACTCCTATCGCTATTGGTGGAGCAGGAGGGAGTGTTAGACTTCTACTGTCTAAAAACCCAACCTGTTCCTTTAGTTGGCCTTGCTTTCTGAAGCCGCAATGTGTATCTGGCTAGAACATTACTGTAACTCTGGTCCTATCGGGCCCAGTCATACGTGCTGACTGCTCTTTGAGGCGCGCGAGAAACACGACGCGTTGTCAACACGACGCATTGTCAACTCGGGCACTATAGCTAAGCGTCAATGACCTAATGGCTAAGGTGTCGGACTTCTGATCGAGAGGTTACGGGTTCGAACCCCACCCATTACACTATTACCGTGAACCCACTCCAGACACAAGCATATTTAGCTTAGTTGGAGGGGATAACAAGATTGCTAGTAATGTAAATTCTACATGCAATCAAATTCTCTATAAAAAAATAAAAATCTATGGTTAAAAAAAGCCAAGAATGTATCTTATAATAATACTTCACTACAATAGTTTGAAAAACCAATGCAGGACTTCAGGACAAAACCTTAACCAGTTGCTTTGAACGAGCAAGTTCCATTCCTTGTCCAGAATACCAAACAAAATCTTAAAGTCACACCGATTATACTTGTTCTGAATGCCACAAATGCTTGTTACAAGAGCAATCTTTTTTACTGCCGCTGACAAGTTGCCCGTTATGACAACTTAACATTTATTAGTAAGACGAGTTTCTACGCCTGAACAAACAGATAGAAGTTAAAAACATAAATGAAATAACAAATATCAATTTTCTGATTTCATAAGAACGTTGCTTACATCACAACCATTTAACATAACGCAAGACATTTTATAAGTTAACTGAGAAATGTACAAACGTCATTCAGTAATCGATCACGCGAAACGAAATTATAAGTATTTCCACGTTTCTCATTCGATATTTTAGTAACACATTAATATATATACCATTAATATATATTCACGATTTGCAATTTTATATTCGATTACGAGCTTCTTTGAGATCGTCAGTAATTTTACAGGGCAAGATGAACGTGCTGGTAAAAAGGCATAATCCATGCTGTCTGTCTGCTACGTTTACTATGTTTAATCCCGGGTCTTCAAATAAATACTTCCGTGCTGAAATATCGGATGAAATTTTGTGTGAATAATCGTGCGATCAAAGTCGCATCCAACAGCTAGTATTTATATAATTGGTGAATAACAGCATTCAGTTATCTGATGCAATCCCTCCCGCATCTCATAGCTCATACACCGAACAAGGCATACTCTAGTCACTCCCAATACAAGCACAGTACACAATAACAAACACCGACCGTCCGTCCTCGCCGCCGTGACGTCCTCGTAATTGCCCGTCTCGACGACCCTTGCCTGAGCCAGCCCGCGACGGTGAGGCAGTTGCTTTAAATTAATCCACTAATAATAATGCTCCGATTCAACCCGTCCCTAACTGCCCTCCCTCAGCGACGCCCTATGGCGAGGTCCGTCCGACTTAGCCTTAGCGTGTAGTCGCCTACTTAGTAAGTCTTTAATAAGCCCTGGCTGGACGCTTCAATTATAATTAATTAGGGCAGGCACAGGCAAGTCCAGTTAAGCAACCGACCACCTTAGAGGTGGAATTGCGAAATGCTAGACAAAAGCAAAACATTCAATTGTATTATACTCGGTACGATTCGAGCGGGTTTTGACTCAACACTCAACATTATTATAATCAGTTTAAATCAACAAACCATTTTTAACAATACTTCCGGCATAGGAGCGCCGTTCTTGTAATGGTTTGGAACTAATTAGTTGGAATCTAGCCAACTAGTTAATCGGAATAAAACTAACATATATTCGAGATCAATAAAACACATTCCTGGCTAACATTTTTAAACGGTTAGGAGTCAAACAACCTTAATTCTTTCTCTAGTCAAAGTAAAAAACCACTATGTTTCACAATGGCTCTGAATCTTATAAAAAGCGCCGAAATTCAAGACTTTTTAATTAAACAAAGTTGAAATGATTCATTCATTACAGAGCGGCCATAATTTAAAAATAATAATTTCCGCATGGGACGAATACATAATTGTTTCATTCCGCTGGTCTTGTCAAAGGCTAGTAAAATAAAGCTTCTATGGAAAAATTAAACATGGAGTGGAAAATCTGCTATTTTGCAATTACCTCGGTATTTTTCGAGGAATTTCAGAAGATAAAACGTAAATATTGATTGAATACAACTTACACTATTTAAAAAAGAAAACTAGAAGTATATAGTGTCGAATCTTGTAAGGCAACCAATTATAACAATTGTGGGGATTTATTGACACCCTTTGATCTGCGAGGATTGGTTTCGATCGCCTGGTACTACGAGTAGGTATTTTCCTTTTCAATACAGAAGCGGTGGGGGCGGCGACGTTCTCACACAAGCCGCGAATGCAAAGTTATCCCATAAGTAGGAATAAATCAAACTTTACCGACAGTTCGTGGTATCAGCTTTTTTTCACGTTACGGTACAATAAATTCATAATGCTGAAGTTTATCTTCGAAATAATGCGACTTGTAATGCAAGAACTTTCTTTTGTATAGTTTTTTATGAAATAAATAGATACCTATAACAAAGTTATGTTAGCACGGCTCATAACTTTTTTGCAATCACTATCGTCTTGCTTGTAAAGCTAAGCACTATGTTTGTTAGACAGAAAAACTTTATATTACCATAGTTTTTTTTTGTGGCCTCCCCCGGAACGTAAAAGCAACTGAAGAAACAGGTTGAGTTTTTAATCAGTAAATTTTATGTCAATCATTTATTTACTCCCAAAAAAAGAAGGTTACAGACTTAGTCCGAAGAATCACCTAACTTATTAGACGTGGCAGGGCACATTACTCGCAAAACAGACAGTCGATGGTGTTTAAGGGTTGAAGTTATAACGCCGTGCTAGTAGACGAAATGTTGGAATGCCACACACAAGCTAAACTGACGACCTGGTGAAGACTGCGAGAATCCACTGGACGCGAAACGCATAGGGCTTGTCGATGTGGCAACACTTGGAGTGAGCCTATGTCGGGCAGTGGACGTATTCTAGCAGAAATAATTATGACGATGTTATTTTCAAAGTTATTTTCTTCAAATTAAGCAAACCTAATAAACTTTTCACTAAGTTTTATAAAAGATTTCAGACGAGTACAATTATTTCAACAAAATATTTATTTTAGCTAAGTACAGACGCCAGCACATCAAGCTACAACAATCTGTCAAATTTCTTAAATAGATTTTCAACTTTATTGTTAAAAAAATTAGGTTCAAGGTTGATTGGGAAAATTTGATACTTTCGGGTAGCTTCATGTGCTGGCATCTGTACATCAAAAATACTGTTAGAAAAAAATATTTAAATCATTCTGGTGTTGCTTTTATTTAGTTTAGCACTGGAAGTCAGTGATTTCAATATTATTGACACGTTTTATTTTAAAATTATATGCTGTAAAAATATTAAATTAGAACGTTTTGAAATTGCTTTACATACATGTATATTGAACATGTATTTATGATAATATTTGTAAATGTACAAATATTTTATCATAAATACATGATAAGTTGCAATGCCAATGAACTGTAAAGTTTTAATATAGATAAAATGCGACAGTTATTTATATCAAAGTACGTTTTACGCAAAAGTCTTTGCCCTAATGGATTTTCAGAATGCTTTAGGTATGAAGTGCGATGGCTCTGTTCAAAGTTGTTTTTGAAACAAATTGTAGTTATCGTGCCTCCTTGTATAGATTGTATCTTTTAAAGTTTGTAGGGAATATAACTAGATAAATGCAATTGTCATCGTCTGTGTTCATTCGATGAAACGTTGTTGGCGATTGTTTTGCACCTCGATCTTAACATAGTTTTTTTTCGGCAATATATACCTGCTACTACTAAAAAGTGGGGAATTTTGTTCGCTTAAACGTACTAATCTGCGAAAGTACTTGGTAAATTTGGATGAAATTGTGTATGGAACTAGCTTGAATCTTGAGAAAGGTTAGGGCCTACTTTTTACTCGTCTGCAAAAGGAGGGTTATGTTTTTATCGTTATAATGTACACAGGGGCGAAGCCCCGCGCGTCTGCTTGTCACTTATAAAACGTTAATGTTCGTAAATATGCTTTTTAAAAGTCATCTCTACCAATACCATATTATTAAGTGCACTATAGTCCAGCTCAAAGGACTAAGTACTACCTATTGATGATCTCATTCTGAAATTTCGCATTGTGTAAAAATAATGAAAACGTCTTCTCAATGTTAGTAGAGCATTCAATTCCTAAAAAGGCAGTTTACACAGATTTATTCAAATTTGTGTGAAGAATTCCTTTAAATTCTCACCTGTCCCGTAAACAATTCGTCTACAAAGACTCAATTTTCGCTTGCAATATCCTGCTAACAAGTTACACCAAGGGAAAACAAGCAGCATTCACCTGTGAACTTACATTAACATCGTGAAGCCACAAAATAGATAAGCTCAGAAGGGTGTATCTACACAGCGCCCGAAAACGAACGCTCACACAGACACGCTACACGTACAGTAAGTATTAGCGCACTCGCGACAGTTCAGATCTCTGTGCACATACAGCGTTATTCTGAAAGCCTTAGCTATTTTAACAGAAACTCTTCAGACTGGCGTATATATATTTATGATTTTATTATTATTTGTTAACAGATAAAGAGAGAGTAAGAGTCAACTATATCCTAATAAACAGCCGAATTTATAGAGATCACGTGCGACATTACCTAAGCACTGTATGTGTGCTTGTGCCGCTTAATTTTGTGTGTGCGCATTACATGTATGAAGACAAGGCGTGCTTAGAACAATCTTTCATAAAGCAATCAGAAATTTATTACGGAAAAAAAGTCTATAAAAATTTCATATCATCACAAATTAATTTACCTAAGGCTTTCAAAGTAACGCTGTATAACCAAGTGCACATGTGTTCTTCGGCGAGTAAGTGCGTTTGGCTCGTGTATCTTATGGAATTGATCTTCTGCAGGACTTTATTGTATAGTCAAGCATTCCACCAAGCGTGGCCGTCCCAAATTGTCCCGTAACCTTACCATCCAACAGACTTCCGGCTGACAAGGTAAATGAATTTTAAAAATCCAACTGTTGCTTTGTGTAAATAACATTAAAATGAAGAAGATCGTTACGTTCATGCAACTAAGCCATATTTAGCAGTATTTTAATAACCATTTTTCATTACATATTTCAGCCCCTTGAGGGTAGATTATTGAAAAAAAAAAACGTAGCCCATGTTTGACCCAAGACAAACACTAGATACTTTTTCCAACTAAGGCTGCACACAGCCCACATTAATGGGCTGTGTGCAGCCTTAACAAATCTATACTTCTATACTAATATTATAAAACGGAAAAGTTTGTTTGTATTTATAAACACGTTAATCTTCGAAAGTACTAGGTGGGTTTTGATGAATGTTGGTATGGAAATAGCTTGAAGCTTGAGGAAGGCCCGACTGTAAAAGAAGGAGGTTATGTTTTTATCATGATAAATTCCACGGGAACTAAACCCCGGGCGGCTGCTAGTATACAACGTGTAATTTAAAGGGTATATACATACCAAGTGCACGGCTTCTTTGGATGATAATAAACGATATGGCAAGGGTTTTGTAATCCTATGTCTACATGTGTGGAGCATATTAGAAATTTCAATACATTGATACCAGAGACCGAATTATTCAAATTAAGAAGAACGAAGAGAGTTATCGTTTTATTGGCAAGTGACGTGGAAAGTGATGATTCTCATAGTGCTGTGACACGTTTGTTATTACTGGTATTCAAGAAACATGAAACCAATAATTTGTGGTCAATTCTGTGAGTCACTTATTTTGAGCTGAAACTTTGCATAGAGACTGCATACTAGACGTTGTCTTCAGTCCTTTTGGATAGATTTGGGGTTTCCGTTACACGTTGTATAATATTAGTAATAATAAACACATGAACCTAAAGTCTCATACCTACATCATGTTTGAGTTTTAAAATGAATTGTAACTTTATGTTGTCGGTATTTTATCGTTATATATCAACAGAGAAATCAATTGTTTGGTTCAATCACTGCATCATCCAAATATTTTATTTGTGCATACACGGAAGAATAAAATATTTGTTTTATTGTTTTATTTAGTCAGGTTCTGCACCCAACGTGCACATAGATAAACAGTAGTGTATTTCACAGAATATTTGACTATTGCCACTATCGGAAAAGACAGAGGTCATACGAAAAACATCGGACTACAAGACAAACGGCGATGCGCCATCGTTACATGGTGGACATCCCACCTATACGCACTAAACGTTTTGGGAATACTTTTATTGTGCGTACGGCTAAGGAGTGGAATTCCCTGCCGGAGTCTGTATTTCCCGACAGCTATAACCTAAGGGTAGAGTAAATAGGTTACTTTTAGGTAAGCGTGCTACATCTCCGACCATACCATCAGGTGAAATGGTGGTCAAACGCGAACCTATTACCAATAAAATATATAAAAAAACAGTTTTCTGTGTACGGATAGTACGCGATGATACGATGACTTCAACTGTCAATTGGCTTTTAAGTGTTTCCCAATATTTTTTTTATACATCTTTGCCTTTTTAGTTGTAATTGAATACCTTTAGCGCTTTAATCGTATTATCTTCCTAATCCCTAAAGCTTCTTGCTATAAAAAAGAAGGCCTCATTGAACAAATTTTGCAATAACCGTAAATAGTCTAAGCCCCTTTGTCTGATCTATTTAAGGAAAATCTGTATTATTCTGGTACCTGAAAGTAACTTTATTAAAGAACCGTACGGTATGAACTTACCCCAGGTGAAAACTCGAAAGAAACTGCCTTTAAATAACGAACATATTTTTTAATGCTTGACTACTAAGGTATATAAGTATATTTTTATAAAGTGCGGTGAATCGTTAAGAGCGCGCCTAAAGCCAGCAAAATTTTAGAATTCACCCGCACTGTCCTACCCGCTCCTCACATCGAATACGATCGCGCGTGTACCTACGCGCTCGCTCGACGCGTATCTTCTGTAGTAAGTATACGTATAATATTCAGATGAAACAACTGTATTCAAAGTATGACTGCGTTATACAATATTACGAAATGTTATTATGTGTACGCGAATAATACGTAAATAGTAAGTTAGTAGGAGGTGACTATACCACTGATACTGAACACGAATCAATATAAAATCAATACCAAAAGGTAATATTATATTATGTATAATATAATATTATTTTGGCGCGTGATTTTGGTGTGGCGTAAATAATGGATAACTCTGAAACTGTCGATTGGCCAGATAATATCTATCATTTACCCCACTTATATCGTCATATGCCCATGGATGACCAAATTATTGATATTTTTAATATTTTAAATAAAAATCGCACTTACTCTTACAAAATTAGGTACCATTTCTAAAATTGGTGATATTTTTTTCATTTTGTTTTTTTTTTATATCAGTCCTGAATATTTGTATTATCAGATCAGTATCAAGATTTTTTATTACATTCTAAATCAATATTGCAAAAAATAGTTATTCTTAAATTTTAACATTTTTTTCTACGGAATTACGCAATTTTGGGCCCCTGTATCTATAGTTGCAAAACTTCTGAAAAATTCGGAATAATTCCGGAATACTTCTGGGAAAGTTTCTTTAAATCAGAATTATTCAAAATGAATTTAAATAAAGCCCTCTGTGCGCCGGCCGCTGCCGCCACGCTGCGATGGCGGTGCGGGGTGCGGTAAGAGGGGAGATGCTCCCCGGAGAAGTTTTCCCCCCGCGAGAAAGATTCGTACCCCGCAATCGAATGTTTCCGAATATTTCGCCCGAATAATTCAATCGAAATTAACGTGTTTGTTTGTTGTGTGGTGGGTGGGTTAATTATTGTTCAGTGCGAGACTACGTACGATACAAGAGTAAAATATAAATGTTTATCTATACTAATATTATAAAGCGGAAAAGTTTGTTTGTTTGTTTGCTTGAACGCGCTAATCTTCGAAAGTACTGGGTGGATTTGGATGAAATTTGGTATGGAAATAGCTTGAAGCTTGAGGAAGGTTATAGGCTACTTTTTACGCGACTGCAAAAAAGGAGAGTTATGTTTTTACCGTGATAGAATCCACGGGAGCGAAGCCCCGCGTGAGTACTAGTTTTATTATAAATGGGATTGATTAAGTATATGTTGATATTTTTATAGGTAGATATGTTAGCCTGCGATTAACAGGATTTTTATTCTTTTGTTTCTAGGTAGGTACTCTACTTATTTCGAAATTGAATGCTATTTTTATAAATGTCAGTAGTTGAATAAAAAACCAGGCCTAGCATATTTTATTTGTTTTTTGAAAAAGGGTTACCTATGTTTTTGGTTAGTTTGTATGTAGCTCTGTACGCATCGCGAGTATTCGCGAGTCGCATAGGTAGGTATTAATCATTACCTACCTACTTAACGCGTTTAATAGCCCAGCCAATAAAAACAATTAAAGGCAAACCTTGCAAGCAAACACGTTTTGATGCGGTTTTCAGAAAAGTATTTGTTATACTTAGGTAGGAGCAGGTTTTGGTATATTAACCGACTTCAAAGGTCGATTTTCCTGGTTTCTTTTGGCAGTTGAAATATTCCCAAAGTTTCGGAATATTTCGGAATACTTCCGAAGTATACGACGGGAATGATTCGGAATTATTCCCGCCAGACTATATCGAAAAAAAATGTACTACACTGCGGTGGCTCATTATTTTAGACTAGCTTTTGCCCGCGACTTCGTCCGCGTGGAATAGTTACTTTGGGCTAACGTTAAATTTAAGCCCGATTTTGAAGCATTCTTCATTGGTGCTCCGCTCCTATTGGCCTTAGCGTAATGATATATATAGCCTATAGCCTTTCTCTATAAATTGAGTATTTAATTAAAAATATTTTTTTCAATTCGAACCAGTAGTTCCTGAGATTATCGCGTTCAAACAAACAAACAAACTCTTCAGCCTTATATATTAGCATAGATAGCTGTTGCCCGCGACTTCGTCCACGTTTCCGTCGTTTTTCGTAAAAAAAAGTAGCCTATGTCCTTCCTCACGGTTCAGTGATTTAGATGTAACACACAGATTAACTTTCGTAATTTAGTAGGGAAATATAATATGTCAATCTATAATACTGTTGAAAAATATATTTCATGTACAGAATTGACCTCTCTACAGATTTATTATAAGTATAGATAATTGCCTATTTAATGCAAATTCTAAAATGGTATAATAATAACCAGTATCTTGATGAAGTACAAAGTTATTGCTGTTCGAATCTTAAAGGAGAATTTTTATACAAATTTGATTTCAAAATTAAATTACTTTAACACTGCTGTAACTAATTTTAGACTCAAAGAGAATGAGAATTTCTTTAAAATTTGATCACTATGGGTTTGTTGACACCATAAAAGACATTAGTAATTAAACAAATTTATTGAAAAAGAAAATATACAAGATGTTCGAAGTGGGCTCCTTCAGCTGCTATACACGCTCTACACCTTCTTATGAAGGACCGTCTCAATCGGCGCGCAAATCCTGCCGACGATATTTCGTCAGCAGCCGAACGTATGCGTTGTCGCAGCTGTTCAACTGAAGTGATTTCTTCTTTATAAACTACCTCCTTTAAACAGCCCCAGTAAAAAAGTCCAATGGGTTTAAATCTGGCGAGCGAGGTGGCCACATTCTGAAAATAAAATATTATTTCAAAACAAATTCCTTGTTATACAATCACGTCCACAATAAATTGATCTACAAAAATAGGGTTTAAATACCTAATGGGCATACTTAAATAGGTTCGTAATCGATATAAATATATTTCATCGAACAAACACGGATACCAACTAAAAGCTTGTGTTTATTTTGCATATACTATTCTGCCCGCGTTACCTACGACTACGAGTGACCATAGAAATATTAAATAAGAAGTGGTATAGGTAGATAATTTTTTTTTTTTATAGGATACTCGCAAGATCATTATTGTTGTCCATCCGTGTATCTAGATTTTTAGAAGATCTCATAACTACCTACATTATGGGAAAATGATCATAAAATGTATCGTGAAGAATAACATAACAAAATAGCAAAAGTAAATAGCTACCTATTATGAATGTAATTTATTACCTATTATCCTAATAATCTAATAAAGTACCTACCACGAATTTTTGATATCGTCGTGTCTGGGTGTTGTTTATCTATATATGTATGTATTTAAAAATATATTTGTCTATGTATATCAGCTGTCTGACACCCATAGTACAGGGTCTTCCTAGTTTGGGGTCAGACAGCCGTGTGTGAAATGTCCCCACATATTATTATGTCTAGTTACCTACTCGGCCCACGAAAGTGCGTAGGTAAACGAATTTAGATCTTGTGTCTCTCAAAATAAAATCTAAAATCACCTGCATAAACTTTCTCGAAAGTATAAAATGTATTTTTATTTTTTCAGTACATAACAAACAAGTAACTCACAAACTTACCTTCGACAATTAGCCATCCTGTCAATTTGTAACTTTTTTAGTTCTCTTTCAATGTTTTTTTTTTGTTTCCCATTTCACTATTTAGTTCGAACAACAACAACAATTACGATTGAAATGATTATAACTCGGCGCAGCTAAAACACTTGAGCGTAGTCCTCTCGTCTCAACAGAGCGGTAGCGACTGATGTGTGAAATAGAAATATGCTTGAAGCTCCCGCAACGAGCGACGGAAGATGACTTCTTGCGCGGAATAAAAACGTAGTATGCGCCAAAAGTATTTTATCGTAATAAATCCAAAACTAAAAGGAATTACATAAAATGCCTAAGCAAAGCCTTTACTCTTGTTTAAATATAATTATTTATCAAATTTTTGTCGCAATAGGCATTACCATATCGAGTACAATACGGAAAAACATGAGAATTAGAGGTTATTTCGTGATTTTTTTCTACCAAGGAAATGTTATTATTTTATGTTTTTGATCAGAGAGAGCCCTTGAAAATATGATGTAGTTATTCGTATATTTTTATTTTAAGATTTGGTCTGGAATTTTTCATGTAAAATCAAATAGAAAATTGGTAATTTTGCTTTATACGCGCTCTTTAGGCACCTTGTGTCGCGTAGCCGTCTCTTCGATGAACAACAGCGACATTTGAGCTAATAGATAGGCACTTAAATTTCTTAGATATTTATAACGTTACGTTTTTCGTGATTGGTTTCTAATCAGGTGATCATAATCATACTCAATAACTCATCAATCTAATCAACTTTATAATAATCAGCATCATATACACACTTTTAACAACTTTCAAGAACTATGCCTGCATGTGCAAACACACACATCACAATCACAAACACGAACCTGCCACGCACACACGTTTTTATGATTGTAAGGTTTTACGACTGTTTTAAATATTTTATTGTGTAAAAATTTAAATAAGTAACAAATGGGAGATAACACTCACTCCTGTAACACACGTTATAACCCAGCTCAGGAGTCAGGGCTTCAACGTCTAATGTCACATTTTTTTAAATGTCAATTATCAAATTATTATAACAATAAAACAAATGATTTAACTTGCATAAACTTATATCGTAAGGGACGACCGCACGTTTTTCTGTCATCATTGATTGGCTTGTTAATACTTACCGAAGTGAACTTGCCACGTTTTGTACGCGATACCAAAAACATGGCCAAGTGTTAGTTGGGCTCGCCCATGAAGGGTTCCGAAGTAGCTACGCAAAATAACTTCGTTTTTTATATTATTTGTATATAATATGACTAACTTACTTTTGCGGTTTTGATAAATGTGTGTAATCTTAAAAACTGCTCGTTCACACCTAAAAATTACAATAACCTGAAAAATTTTATATGAGATCTATAATAGCATATCTTTTTTAATATTGTTAAGTTAAAGGGGAGGGGGGGGGCACTTTTTACCACTTTGAAAGTGTCTATCTTATTGACTTTGAGAAAATAGGGTTTTAGATACCACAATTTCATTTTAAAGACTGTCTATAGACAACTCACACCTGTATGGGGTAAAATCGTAAAGCGATTCGCAGAATAACTCTACCTAACAAGTTGCAACTGTGTAGTCATAATAGTTACTAAATAAAATGGCTATGATATACGGACGGACAGACATGACGAATCCATAACCGTAAAAATACCCCGTTCCATGTATTGTGAATGTAATAAGCAAACAATCGAATGATCCTATCTATACTATCTTAAAGCATAACAACCGAACTTTTCTACAAATGCAGCACCATGAAAACTTAGGTGACGAGAATATGAACTCAGTAGTTTACTCAGTAGTTAGTCTCATGTTCACTTCACCTATGTTTCCACAGTAAGATTAGTATCGAATAGACTATGACGTAAGGCTGAATGTAGGCTGGCTAATCTCTTGATAGTAAAATTAATTAAAAATATTCCATATTTTCTCAAAATTTAAGTGACTGCTCGCTAATACCATTATTTCCAACTTGCTGTCATATACTACTGCCACATAACTCTCGTATATTGCAGCTAATCAGCTACGTTGCTGGCGGCGCTGACTGCTAATCAAGTTTGCTACTGTTTTGTCCATCCATTGTGATTTTATGAGGAAAATATTTCCTACGTTTTAAACAAAACGAAGCACTATTTCTATCAAACCGTGCCGGTAAGTAAAGTCTTATTATAACTAGCAAATGCACAAGTTTGTGAACTTAAGGCTTCTTATTTTGTTTCTTCCTTCGAACAAATATAGCTGTTCCTGTAAACGCAATTCTTTCACACTGCAAGCCAATATAAAAGGTTGCACTTCTCACATAAATGCCAATTTATTCCGCGGCTTCGATCTCATCACAACAGCATTTTGTGGGTTTATGATATCAAGCTATACGAACCGAGGTGTAAAATATGGCTGTCGTATTATCGTTTATTTATGAACCTACATTGTTTCAGCCTCTTCTGCATTTACCGGGCTTAAATTGTATCTCCGAAATGTTCTCCGTTCAAAAAACATTTTCGCGAAAATAATTTTGAGTTCAAAATCATGTCTTGAATATTATTACAATTTACATAAGATGTTTTTAGGGTTTTGAGCGAAACTGCTGATAGTAATTAACATAACAAAACATAGTTTATAGTTAACTAGCTTCTGCCCGCGACTTTGTTCGAGTGGTAGGTTTTTACGCGTAAATCACGTTCTTGTGGTTATACTGGCATAATAGGACATAAGGGAATCTAGAATGTCAACTATCTACATACCAAATTTTATTCAGATTCTTACGAAAGTTTTTGCGTGATACAGTTACAAACATCTGTAGATCTATACATCCATCCACAAACTTTCGCATTTATAATAATAGTAAGATAAGAAGTAAGAAGATTCCGCAAAATCAAGTTTTTCGTGCTTGAATGCAATATGCAGCATCGCAAAAATGTGCACATAAAGAAATTGACGACATGCAATGTGCACTTTGCAACCAAACCTACATAATTATGTACGAAACCGTACCTGAGCGGTCAGCATGTCAACAAGTCCCGGGAATGCTCCGGGGAAGGGTGAAAACATGACAAGTGTCGAGTGCAGTTTTGATTGCATAATGCATTCTATCACCTTCTGCATATGCATATATTTGCAGGAGGTAGGGCGGTACTGCATAGTTGCATACTGCATTCGAGCATTAACAAGTGGTATTATGCGGAATTAACACTATGAATTGTTCTTTGATATTCGCAAAGTTATGCCTGATTCTATTCTAAACATTGGAACGTTATGCTCGCATTACAATTTGCTCGATTTATTGAAAATGTCTCTATAACATATCAGCGGTTTGAAGTTATATCTATAACAAAATACTCCATCATAAAATGAAGTTTATTTAATTACTGTTATTTCAGGAAGCAATTCCATTGTGAAATGAATGCACCCAAGTAAGAAACGAGAAACATGCTCGCAACTGGAACACGTTAAAATACCATCATAACCATTTTAATTTAGGATTAACAGATGAATACACGGAAAAATTTTAGTACTTATATGTATCGACCGTATGTGCCACCGTAGGCGCGGGCCTGCGGACGGCGAGGAGTAGTAGCTCCCTTCGTCGCCCGAGTTGGCGGCGGCTCGCCGTGTTCCGCACGCGCCTCAAATAGTAGTCAGTAGCATTGAGGGGGCCTGACAGGGCCATTGCCTGATGGGGTTGCGGGAATAACGAGATGCCGCGGCCCCGGAACCTAAGGGCAACTGAAGGGCAAGGTGGATTTTAGTCAGTAGAAATCTGACACTCCCTTCAGTTCCACCCACAGCGGGAGAAGTCATTCAATGATTTTCCCACACAGAAAAAAAAGTCTGTATTGACGAGAATATTTTTATTATTAAAACGTAATTATAGCTTAACATAATTATGCCGTGTTATCTCTTCGCCACCCATGGTTGACTGGTAGAGAATGACTAAGGCTTTAAGTCCAGCTTTATAAATTTTGTGTTGCATAAATTTTTTATAAATAAATAAATTTTGTTCTACTATGAAACCGTTTCAATAATTTAAGATTCACTGTTGCTGCATAGCTTGTTCCTGCATTTATATAAAAGAAAATTGCTAAGGGAATTCCAAGAAGCATTTTCTTTTAAAAGAAAATAGCAAGAACCGAAAGGAAACTAAACAAATATACTTGCTTGGTACATATTATACAATGTTGTCACTATCTCTCGTGACGTGAAACTGAAAATAAAGAGGGCATTCAACTTCGTAATTTATAAACCTACAAACACCATCACGCAGTCAGAATAAAGAACAGTGCAAACCTACAAAGTAAGTTTTTACTTATATTAGTTATGTGTTTTTTCCAGACCAGGGACTACCCATTACATTTTACGATCAATGCCTACTGTTCATTTCAAAAACTTCGCGAAATTACATTTTTACAATTCAGAAAACATTATTTGAGTGTTCATAGTATAGTGAGGCAAATTGTTTAATGCTTTAGGATTTTTGTCGCCATTTTGTGCTTGCGCATTTGACGCGATAAGCGTGTGTAACTGTGTATACAAGACGTTTATACGTTTAGTGGTCAAAAAAGAAATAAACATCTTTTCACTACACTATAGATTTTTACCGCAACGATCTACTTATTTCTTAAAAAATCCTAACAACTAAACTCGAGTACAATACAAATGATGAAAAAAGAATTGTAGTGAGGTTATTGCATAGGTTTTTGATTATCTGCCAGGGGTGGGAGGACTCATCTGCTGATTTTACCACGAACAAAAAAAACAAAATCTCTTTTGTTGTCTGTATGTACGACATTCGGAGGGCTACCCGCAGCCTTGAAAAAGCGGCGCCAACCACTCGTTTATAAACCGAAAGATAATAAGAACGCTCCTCCGGACATGAGGCATGACCGACATTGCTTGTGCAAAGTCTTGTCAAAAGAATTTCTCCACTAGCAATAAAGGGTGACCGACCCTGTTTTCTTTTTCATTTCACCAAATACTTCCGGGACTATTTGTTCTGGGTGACACTTACATGCGCTACTGAACAAAATGGACGGTTGAAACTAGGATACAGTTTCATCCTTTGTTTCTTCATTCATTCTCGAAAGTAATGTTATGATAAATCAGAACTTACTCATTTAGCTTAGGTACTGGCGCTCTTTCGTATTTCCAGCCCAGTTACAAAAACACAATTCATTCAACCCATTTAAAACTACCTCGCTGTTGCTTACAATACTCTGGCTATATTTCACTTCGCACTTGCACGAAACACCAAAAACCGCGTCAATTTTCCACAAGCTATAAGCCAGTTAATTAAAAATAATAAAGTCATGAAATATTGCGATTAACCCTTCACTACAGCATTGAATGGCGCTTACAAATAGTTGGCAACACCAGCAAAGCACTGTTACGTCACTACAGTTGATCGTTGTATATTTTTTTCAGCCACCTACGTTTCTGTGAGTGCCTAGTTAATTGGTCTGGAAGTAACTTTTACTACAGACAACCCGCATTGTTCTCAATTCTGGGATATATTTAGATCTATTGGTCGTAACTTAATAAAAGCTTCAATTTATTGTTCCTATCTAGTATTGAATACTAAGGAAAAGCACTAAATAACTCTATTTTTGTAATTCGCCTACCAGCTATGGTTTTACCTTCGCATAGAGACTACAAACGCCTCTTCGTGGCTCTTTGAAGTTAATCAATGTAGTAAAAACGTCTGGTCACGTTTTGCTCGCTAGATTCATGATTCTATGATAAGATATACAAACACCCACTACGGATGCTTTGATCTGCGGCTGCATTGTTTGAAAGAATTTATTTTGTAGCAAACAACGTTCTTTTTTATTTCTATTGTCAAGCATTCAATGTCTCTAATCTATACTAATATTATAAAGCGGAAAAGTTTGTTAGTTTGTTTGTTTGTTTGTTTGCTTGAACGCGCTAATCTTCGAAAGTACTGGGTGGATTTGGATGAAATTTGGTATGGAAGTAGCTTGAAGCTTGAGGAAGGTTATAGGCTACTTTTTACCCGACTGCAAAAAAGGAGAGTTATGTTTTTACCGTGATAGAATCCACGGGAGCGAAGCCCCGCGAGAGTACTAGTCAAAAAATATATCGCTGATCTTAATGCGATACAGTGATTTTATACGAGCTACATGTGTACATTGCCTTAAAAGTATTATAAAACAAGTTTGGGAAATTCACAAAGAATTTCCCTAAATATTTAACACTGTTTTTAAAGTCAAAGTTTACGCTTTTATAACAATTTTGTTAAACAAAACAAACTGTTAAAATAAAAAGATAAAGTATTCCTCAGAAACGCTTTGATACAGAACGAAAAAGTTTGCATACTTTTAGGGTCCTGTCAATAAGGAAAGGAGAAATGTTTTTCATGACAAGGTTTATGTTTGCCTATCTGTAACATATAAATCCCGGTGGATTTGATTAATAAACTCGCTTCTTACAAAACATAAAATGCCTAGGTAAAATAAATAGTAGTAAAAATATTCATTCATTTTCAGGCTTAGTTTCCCAATAACATGGATACATCAAGTATATTTGGCCATAATTCACTAATATTACATCAAATCAGGATACAGGTTCTTACTGAAGTGCGTCGACCAAAAAACCAATGGAAAAAAATTACTGGTTTGAATTGAACAAATTCCAAGAGAAGTGTTCAGTGTTTTTAAGAATTATTGTTTTGCAATCGTGTATAAAACATTAATTTTAAATAGAACCACGCACACTGAAATACCTGATACAGAATTAGATACTTTAACATACCTAAGCTGGGATATGAGCAGCAGTATTTCTCCCAGATCCGTATAATTAAAACCTGCATTCTCAGGAGACTAGACTAACGTAAGCTAAGACGGCAAAAAAACTAAAACGTGACCAGACTGTTTTTTTTTCAAAGCAAACGAAAGATCTACCATGATTACAAAACATAAATAATAATATATGAAGCAAAATATCCATTTTGTAAACATTCGTGCACTAACAACTTTAAACAATTATTATTTTTAACCGACTTCTAAAAAAAGAGGAGGTTCTCAATTTGGATGTTTGTATTTTTTTTTATGTTTGTCCACGCATAACTCCATCTTGTTAGAAAGGATCTACTTCCCAAATGGTCCCATGAAAATTTTATCGAAATCGGACAAGGCGTTTCTGAAAAATCAACAAAAGTTTAAAAAAATATTTACGTTGATGATCTTTTTGTTTACTCTGCATTGCGTTTTTTGTTCGCGCATAACTCCGTCATTTACGAACCGATTTGGAAAATTTATTGACCCACTATAAAGCACGAAAATAAAAACTTTTTTGCAAAAAATAAAACCGACTTCCATATTAAAACACTACAAAGCCAAAAATAATTTTAATTTCGGAAGGCGGTGTGAAAAAAAAGAAAATACAAAACCAATAACACCGACTACCGAAATTAAAATTATTTTTGGCTTTGTAGTGTTTTAATATGGAAGTCGGTTTTATTTTTTGCAAAAAAGTTTTTTTGTTCCTTTAAGTAACATTTCATCTACAATTTTCAACCACAATTCATGCCTTCAGTCGTACTTTTGATCTCCTTTCAAAAGACTGAATGTTTATTTTGCTATCAAAAAAAGTCAAGCTTTTTCTGGTTTCCAGTTAAACCAAAACATTTTTTGAAAACGCAATTTTCTGTGGCGTCATTAAATGGAGAAGTACGCAGGCACATTCAAGCTGGAGTAGAAATATTTACAAAACAGACCGCTCGCCGCTTGTACAAAACTACGATATTACGCGGTGGCCATTTTTGTGCGGTCTTTTTCATTGTATGCCTCATTGATGCTTTGTGGCTCCGATGATTTATAACTCTGAATGTAGTCTAACCAGCTTGGCCGAACATTGTGGGTACTTAGGAATACCTAAGTATATTCTTGCTACCAATATTTCTCATTTGTTACCATAATTTTCTGATTCTTACATTATTTTCTATTTAGGCACTATTTTTTTGCTTGAGAGTTCTCTAGGATTTTGCAAATTACCTTTTGAAATACGAGCACACCGCTGTTATCGAAAACAAACCTATTCTAGAAAGCTCGTTCGTGAACGGTGTCTAATCCGTGAATAAGTTACATTTCCACGCCCTCGCCAAGTTTCCCTAGTGTGTCGGAGCAAATTATCGTCAAGCACAAATTACGTACAAAACTCAATGGGAAATCTAAACGGCGAACGTTTAACTGCAATAAATTTTCGTTAAATGCTCTTCTTCTCTATATTAATCAAAATTTACCTTACTTCCTGAAGATTTATGCATGCATCTACAGTAAATAGAAATCTCTAAGTCAAATATAGTTTTGATATGTAAGTACTTTCAGTACAAACAGGACAGGCTGTAACACCAAAAGCTTTATTTTACGATCTGAAAATATTTTTACCGAGAAATAAACATACATCGGGTACATCGGCTGTTACAATAAATTGTACGTTCTTTAGGGTTATGTTATTTTTCGGCACAACGCTCATCAAATGTAAAATATGCTAACGTAACAAAGGAAAAAAATTTTGGTTCCCGGAAGGGAAGATGTTTGCGAGTTTACCTGAAGGTGATCTGCAGTTTATTTCGGTGGGTAGCTTCAGCTTTAGAATTTATTTACAAAAAAAGGAACTTCGCAACTCACCTTAGCATCTACAAACTGATGATACTTAATAATATATTTTCGACCACATCATCACTTACTATCAGGTGGGATGGTGGTCAAACGCGAAGCTATTATCAATAAAAAAGTCATTATTATCTGTATCAGTATTACCAAGAGATGAAAATATAGATAAATAGCAAATACTTTACTGTACACCAAAATTTTAACACAAGGTGTGTTAATTTTTATTTATTTATTTAAAATTTAACAACATTGCCTAACTTATGGTTACAATATCTTCAAGAAAAAAACTTTTAAGCTATTTATACGACGCTAATGCTTTTATTTATATTTAACCACTTATTGTATTTTATTTTATCTGATAGCTGAGAATGCCTTATTGTATTAAGTTCGCCTATTTACCACTACTATACACAAAATTCAAATAAAAATTCTTCATCATCAAAAGTTACATCTTAATGCTGAAAAGTTATTCGGCTTTGATGTCTTTTTTTCTGAATATTGATGTCAAAATAACGTTTAAGACCAAATTTACAGATTAACCAAACATGACAGCCAAAATTATATTGACTGAAATATAAATGTCCCTTGACATAATTTTATATAGTATACATGGTACACATGTCTAACTTGTTATTCTTTTAACTTTTCTTAAGTGTGTAAAATATGTCTAAAATATCTAACTCACATTGAAAATGAAATGTACCTAATTCTTTTAAACAAATCTACTCACTCATTTACATGACTATCTCTATTGAAAATAGCAACTGTAAAAAAAACCAAAACTGCTTCACGAAAAGCAACTAATTTACGACCAGCATTTTTTTAAATTCAGAATAGGCTCGCGTTTGACCACTATCTCACCTGATGGTAAGTGACGATGTGATCAAAGATAGAGAAAGAACCCTACCCTTCTTACCTAGAAGTAACCAATTCACTCTTGACTTAAAGATCCCCAGGTTGTAGCTATCTGGAAACACAGACTCTGGCAGAGAATTCCACTCCTTAGCCGTACGCACAATGAAAGTATTCCCAAAACGTTTTGTACGTATGGGTGGGATGTCCACTATGTAACGAGTGCGCATCGCCATTTGTCTTGTAGTCCGATGATGGAACAGGCATCGCGGAATAAGATTGTTGCAATTCCATCGCACACTCCCCGAAATGTAACCGATATAACCGATTTTTCTATAACAATCGCAAGATTCCGTTTCAATCTGTACCTACTCACTTTCCCGTAAAGTTCTCTTTTTAGATCCGACATCGTTAAGCTTTAGCGTCACGATGTTACCCGAGATACGTTTTTACCGCTTACATGAACTTGAAACACATGCATTTGTCAACAGTTGCTTAGACTTCGCTCAGTCGTCAAATAAATCGTGTCACGTTTTCAAAGCTATCTCAATTTTATCATGCTTGTGAATCTGTCAGTTAATAGCCCCACGGGAAACATCATAGGCTCTGCATGCCACTCAAAGGTGCAAACATTTTCTATTTATTTAGTTCAAAAGAATCATTTAAATTGAAAAATATAATAAACTGTAATATGTCTACAGCTTTTAACTTACTTTTTTTGTTGCAAAACGTTCTTATGTTTTCTTATTAAAATTAAAACAAAGACGAGCCATCAAAAATCTGGTAGAATTTCAGTAGACACGTAGCATCTATCAAAATAAATCACCATTGCGGGAGGAGGGTTCCCTATCTAACATCCCTATGAAGACTCCTATTCTCTGCCTCCAGGGACCCACCACTAACGCCAACGAACCTTCAACCTACGTGATTTTATGCGCACCACTTTCACCTTATGGAAATTCTCTCCTTCCACCGACCTACTCTCGTATTTAATATAAAACGGAATATCTTCAGCGTGATTGATGATCAAACTTTGAATACAATATGTCGTTGTTGTACATCGTATGTAAAGCTTCAAACAATAAAAGGACCAACGAATTTTACTAAAACTAAAATGCAAAACGGACGCAGCGCGGTCTTTAAAACAAACAAAAACGTGATTACTACACGTGCCTACAAAATCCATGTACTTTCGTATATTTTTTATCTACCGGGGAGACAAATTAAGTTTTGCGATCTAGCGAACTTTAACAAATTTAATTTTAAAAATGTTCGTAATCCCTGTTGGCATAGAATGACTACGTTTAAACTTGTACAGAAAGAGAACAAGTGAAATATGTGGGTCAAAAATTGTTACTTCCCGACCGCGGGCGGCGACGCACTCATTCCCAACCGTTCCACGATATTCGTTTTTCATCGCCTAGATACAATACGAGTGACCCTTCGCCTTGTATGTCTACATTGTACCTATTTTACTGTAACCGAGACTTGTAATTTATGGACCAGATATAACGGTCGGCCATTTAAGGACATGTTGGTTTAGTAGGGACAAATATATCAAGAGGAAAGTAGAGGCAAAATGGAACGCCGTTTGTCATAAAAATTCAAAATAATACGTATTACCCAACGAATTAGGTATTACCACAACTTAATGATTGATCTAACTTGCACTGAAATCAATTAGTAAGGTATTGGATGAAACAAAAGAAGTTTCACACAACGAATAAAAAAGTCATGGATATATATACTCGTATATCGGCTAGATAGATCAACAAGGTTTCCGATGTTCACGTCTATTGACTTCGTAAATATTTTGACGAATAGGTATTTCCTTTGGGGCACTCTTCAAAGTTTACCCGTCGTCAGTCAAGCGAGTTGACATGGTTACGTAGAATAACGCTCCACTTTTTGTAGAAATTATTCTAGAATCACGTATCATATTGAAAAGTTGGCAAATAATTTTATCAATATAAATTTGAATTGGTCCATTTAGTTGGACATTTAATAAGGAAACTTGGTAAATTATTTTCATCTCAACCACCCAAAAGTTTTATTTAGATAGGTATAAACATTTTTCATAAATATTGGGTATCGACAGAAAAGAAACCCAAAGTAAAATTATATGGGCCATTTTTTTTTAAGCGACATCATTACAGTGAATTGGGTCGACTCAATAAGTCAATAATATTGGAATCGCAAGATCTTAAAATTATGGTCTGTACTATCTGAGTGTTGCGAATGGCTCCGAATCTATTACTTGGGGCGCTGACTTATAAGTATATACCTAAGTTTAAGATCGGAATAGCTGTTATTACCGGCTGCTGACATCGCATACCATTAAATTGCAACTTAATGATATTAACTTGAAGTATTGAACAGTCATGCAAACTTAGGAATACGGGATAAGCATTAGCGTGTCTACGTTAAGCGGAGTAATTAAAGTAAGCCTAGTGGAAATAGTTCTGCACTAAAATGTTGGCAACATAATTTATACATGAGCTTAACATACTCACTTAGCAATCTCTTAAAACATTATGTACATAAAACACAAATTAATGAAACTATGTTTTGTATTAATTTACCGAAAAACCCAACCATTCTTTTTTCGTCTTGAACTGAAATCGATTTGGTTGCGGACACATACCCGCTTCAATCTACAACAGAGCATGTAATTAATACCGTTGTCATTGCTAATGATCTTTTCGGAGAATATCTCCAAATTAACAGCACTAAAGCAAACAAATCCGAGTCGAGTACGGCCCATTGAAACATGATTTATGTCAAGTGTGGCGCCTGTGACGGTGATGGAATTTTATTTCATGCCACAAAATCGACATAATAAAACACCCTTCATTAATTGACAAATAAAATACAATATCATCGGCTCATATTAATGATCGTAGCAGCATCGTGTCTGTGAAACCTACGCAGAATATAATATTAATTATATTTCGCATGACACGAGCCGCTTTTACCAGTACTTAAGTTAAATGATAGCGTTTCCGCACGTCACTCAAGGAATGGTAGATTAAAGCTTTAAATGTGATTAGGTTGCATGGAATGTTTTGTTGTGTACTGCACAGAGCAAGTTGGGAAAGACGTGTCATTTAATTATAATTGCTCGTGCAGTGCTAGAGTGTATAATGCTGAAGCGCAGTTTTACAAGCTTTACCACTTTCGTCTTTATTTTGTGAATTCTCTTTAGAATTTCACACTAAAACTCTTTTTGATATGAATCTCTTCACGTGCAAAATCATTTAATCAATGAATAGTTTAAAAAAAATGTGGCACCTAAATGGTACCTACATGACAAAGCCATCCCTTGTTGGTCGGCGAACGGACTCCAATAAGAGTCATACCTTTGGGTTCTAATTTCTGGGTGTTATCGAATGATAAAAATGTATCAGACCCATATGTATAACTAGCAGTGCTCGCGACTTCGTTCGCGTGGGAAGTTTTTCCCGTGTAAATCCCGATCCCGTGGGAATTTCGCAAAATCCCGTCTTAGCGAGCATCTACGTACTAAAAGGAACCCCTCATGCAAAATTTGAGCCCGATCCGTCCAGTGGTTTGGGCTGTGCCTTGATAGATCACTATGTCAGTCAGTCAGTCAGTCACCTTTGAGTTATATATATTTATTTAGATTCACGAACTTTTACCTTCCGTGATCAATATAGTACCAACATCGACACGTCCATTTTGTAACCACTACGTAGGACAGGACAACACGTGCTTTATCAACGTTAATAAGATACACATCTACATATTTACAAAACATGGTTAGTCGGAGGCTCTGGAAACTTTTGTTTTCGAATGAAAAGCTTAGCTTAGGAAATTAGTACGAGTGAAGACTCGAACTAACCAACTAACAGACAAAGTTAAGACTTTTAGGATCCCACCTCTCCAAATGAATCGTTTATAAGGAACTTTCTATGCCTATATTATACAACGTGTAATTTAAAGGGTATATACATACCAAGTGCACGGCTTCTTTGGATGATAACAAACGATATGACAAGGGTTTGGTAATCCTTTGTCTTCATGTGTGGAACTAATTAGAAATTTCAATACATTGATACCAGAGACTGAATTTTTCGAATTAAGAAGATTGAAGAGAATTATCGTGTTATAGGCAAGGTGGAAAGTTATTGACCCTCGTAGTGCTGTGACACGTTTGTTATGATTTCTATTCAAGAAACATATGAAACCGATAATTTCGTCACTTATTTTGTGCTCAAACTGGGCACAGAGACTCCATACCAGATGTTGTCTTCAGCCCTTTTGGATTGATATGGGGTTTCCGTTACACGTTCTATAGTATGTTGACCAACTTCATTCTTAATGAATCTTCAGTCTTCATGAGTAGGTACCTGACTAGTCTTTAAAAAATTTGTATTCGGTCATTATTCTATGACTTTTTATGAAACTTTACCGCAAGAATTCTTTACATGGTAAGCAAAGATTTAATCTTCATTACTTGTGTTTACCATACCTCCATACCCGCACGTGTAAAATGCGATACAGTATACGGCGTAGCGTAGTGGACATGTTGGAATTATCTCCATGTTTGTTTTCTCACCGATGTATACGCTACGGGCAAACATTTTTCTCGGAGGTATAAGTAAACATTCGCTGATTGTGGCCGTTGGACAAATAATACGGTTCCGTTAAGGCCACAGGCAAGTAACGGATTTTGTTGCGAGTAAAGACGAATGTTTTTACAGATACATAGAGCAAAAACTGGTAAAAAAGACTTTACATCATAAAGGGGAGCTCTTTATCATGTAAGTACATCAATTAAAGAAAATACTGATTTTAAAACATTCCATAGGGTGCCACCACGGGTAAACAGTCAGAAAATATTTTCAGAAATAAACATTTCTTTAAATACTATAGTGAATATTTATATTCGCGTGTGTGTTTATAAAATAGCAAAATAACTTTTTTCAAAACATTTAACCGGTAGTAAAAACGTTAACATCTTTTATAATTTAATTCAGTCATTAAATTCATTTATACTCTCTTTTATCCACGGTTATATAATTATCCTTCGCTTCTTTTATGGCGGCCATCTTTACCCCGATGTTAATAAATTAATAACACGGTTCCATCTCTCTCGCTCTTCCCGAAATTATTGAAATCGGCTTTTAACGCAAATTAGTTACTCATCGTGGCTCAAATTATTTTTATTGTAATATATTTGTGATTTTCATTTCATCGAGAAAGGCAAACATTCAGACTTTATTATAAATGCTATGCGAACGTAATATGATTAACATTAAAATAATTATTTTATGAACCTGAATATGTGAAAATCTTTTTCAGAGACCTTTCAATATCTTTGTAGAATGAATTATCTGTAAATTATGAGTTAAGAGAGGTGACATGAAACGGATGAGCATCAAATCATTTAGGAAATACACAAGAACTATGGAACTGGGAAAAGCCAACTTCCCAAGGGTTTGTTAAGACCAGGCACTCTAAAATTAAAAGGTTAGGCCGTTGTGTACTAAACGCTAACGCAGCAGTAATAAAGTTGAATACCGCGTGCGCTTTTTCACCATGTTCGGGTTCGAAACTAAATGTCGTAAGTCTCAATTCTTATTTAGTTTATAACTAAAGTAATAATTGATCTAGAGAAAAAATATCTTATATTTGGATAATAAACTATATTTTCTTACTGTCAATACTAATTTTAGACATAAAAGCCGAGTAATCTTGATTAAATTTTGAATAATCTTTAAAAAGACATGATTTTCGATTATAAAATGAATCGAGCGAAAATGTTCCAATTACATAACTGGTCTTAGAAATGTAAAGGAAAAGATCCAATAAATCATATACTAAATTTCCATTTTGATTGTATGCGTGATTGTTTCAGAATATTAATGCAAAGTTACACACAATTTAGGGAGCCTCCTCTTAAACCCGGAGTAAGTTGTTCAAGGCTTTGAAGTTGAACAAGAACAATATAGGTACATTCCACCAAATACTAAGTAAGCCGACTTCGGATGATGCGAGCAAGTTGTTCGGCTTTATGGCCCTGACCCATTGATCTCGTTTGTTAGGTAATAATTGTCTTAGGGTACGATGGGACTGACATACGCTGTGCGTTATAAAAGTCTCTAAATTTTTAAAGAAATAAAAAAAATAAAAATATTGGCTAACTCAATGAACTCAATGAACTGAATGAACCAGACTTGTTCATGCAGCATTATGTAGGTATGTACTATATGCAATGACCGTTAGCCCGGAGAATGTAAAAATAACATATTGGGTTTTTATATATAAATTCTGTAATTTCACAAACATTATTATTGTTGGCCATTATAGCGAAAAATTAACAATTGTTTCATAAAATACGTAAAATATTGAGTTATTATTTTAAGAAAATATAAATACTTATTATTGACTGCCTCGTTGAGCATGTAGTGAGTGATATGAGTAGGTCTGGCGTTCGATTCCCGGTTCGGGCAAAAAGTGCTATAGGATTCTATAACAAAATTTCTCAGTAAGTAGTAGCCCGGAGTTTAGTTGTCGTTGTGATACCCCTTGCCTCGGAAAACACATTAAGCCTCTATCCTGGCTGTCATTTGGACATCTCAGTCGTTATGTGTAGTCAAAGGAGGATGCCGAACGCGCGAGAGAGAGGCTTCTCTCGTCCTCACGCCCCAGCCGCCGCGGGATATCTCCCGAGCGTCGGGGATCGCGTGCAGATCTCCGGCCACCGTAGGCGCGGGCTTGCGGACGCCAAGCAGGGGTAGCTCACCATCCGGTAAGGACCAGGCCCGGGTCGGCGGCGCGTTATGTTCCACGCGCGCCTCAAAGAGCTGTCAGCAATAGTGACGGGGTCCTATAGGGCCATTGCCTGCCGGGGTTGCAGGAATGTTCTAATGAGACACCGTGGCCCCGGAACTTAAGGGCAGCTGAAGGAACAGGGTGGGTTTTAGTCAGTAGAAGTCTGACACTCTCTTCCGCTCCACCCAGAGCGGGAGAAGTCATTCGATGATTTTCCCACACAGAGAAAAAAAGAATATGTAGTCAGGAGCCAGAAAATTGAAGAAGAAAAAAAAAAGTTGTGGTGGTCAGATTGCCTATCCGACCACCACAACCCAGTAGCTGGGTCGCTCCATGTAAAACTTATCCCAATGTATTTGGGAAAAAGCTAAACAAATTATATACAACGTGTAACGGAAACCCCATATCTATCCAAAAGGGCTGAAGACAACATCTGGTATGGAGTCTCTATGCACAGTTTCAGCACAAAATAACTGACTCAAAGAATTGAAACCAAATTATTGGTTTCATATATTTCTTGAATACCAATCATAACAAACGTGTCACAGCACTACGAGGGTGAATAACTTTCCACGTCACTTGCCAATAACACGATAATTCTTTTCGTTCTTCTTAATTTGAAAAATTCGGTCTCTGGTATCAGTGTATTGGAATTTGTAATAAGTTCTACACACGTAGACTTAGGATTACAAAACCCTTTCCATATCGTTTGTATCATCCAAAGAAGCCATGCACTTGGTATGTATATACCCTTTAAATTACACGTTGTATACTTATTACTAACAGAAAACATAATAACCGTTATATAAATCCTTGTATATTATTCCGATCTAACAACGAGCACTAGTTATTCGATAGATTTCCGCAAGCCCCCTGGGCTACAAGCGTGGATAAAGTTTGTTTCAGTAATACTTGAGTTATCATTATGTGTACCCGCTGGCTAATTATAATATCACGATTAGTAGCTACTAAATTATCATTTCTATGATAGATATAGCCAATAAGAAACCTATGTTACGTATGTTTATTATTACAACTTAGATATTAAGTCTTAGACTACTAGACAAACATTTTTGTTGAATCAGGCTACAATTTGGTCACAAGCCAGGTCACTCTACCATCAAATCACAAGAAGTGATATGATGCCAGAGAATAACACCTTCCCCGTATTACCAAGTTTGATATCGTAATACCGTGTCAGTACATGGATCTCGACTTCACATTCCTATTAACATGACGATAAAAAGTTTCCTCCCTCAGTTTGACGCCGAAGTTTTTTTGCACTTAAGGAATATCTTGCAAATCGCTTTTTAATATGACTAATGGGAGCGATAGCTTTTTGTTTTACCCTTTATAACTACGTAATACGTACCGTGAAAGAGCCACGGGGGTAAATCATGTTGTTGTTGATAATGTGTATTTAATGAGAAAAATGTGTAAATGATATAGGTACAAAAATTACAATTTAAACATGTATCAATTAAAAATGTACTGTGAAATATGCTTCAAATGTTATTTTACCCCGATCGTATATCAGCGTATATTCTAAAATTTCAGAAATGTGTAAATGATATAGGTACAAAAACTACAATTTAAACATGTATCAATTAAAAATGTACTGTGAAATATGCTTCAAAAAGTTATTTTACCCCAATCGTATATCAGCGTATATTCGAAAATTTCACTATAAATCAAGAACTATCAGGCTTTAAGCGGAACAGGTGATCCTTTAACAATTGACCCTCTTCAACCGTCGCGAAGAGATGTGAAGCTGAATGACAGAATAATGCCGTTGGTACAGCTTCAACTAAAGATTCCATTAGTTTTTAACGAGGAAAATTGAGAAGGAAAATATAAAATCTGATGAAATCGAACCCTAGCAGGTTATAAAAGTGAAATAACATAAAATAGGACTTCTATCTACGTCCATATCAGAGAGCTAAGGAAAAACACAGGATAAGCTGAGCTTATCTTTTTGCGCAAAACACAAAAGCTGGGTGGGAAAAATAACAGTGTGAGCATTATAATGTGTTGCCGAGGTGGGATACGGAAACTCTGCACCACTATCGTATTGTGCATATTCAGCCTTCAGATTAAAAATGGTTTCTAGATTTCTTTGTGAACTTTCAACTAAATCCCACAGATAGAAAGACGAAGACCCTCCCTGATTTGGTAACTGTAAGTATGCTAGTCATGTCTTGTCGGTAATATATCAGATCTTACTGTCGCAAAAACAAGTTAAATAACCTACACAAAAGTTACACGTAAAGTAAACCTGGGTAGGACAATGTCTCTGTTCGTTTGAGAGATTACACGGGTAGCAGCCGGAGTGAGCACTCGCCCCAAGGATTTAATTGTTTACATTCCCTGACCTGAAACATAACCCTGATCTTTTGCTTTATTGGGATTGCTCCGAATAATATCGTCATCTTTGTATTACAACGAACCTTCTAACCGAACACTGTTACCATGAGAACGCAACTACGTGATAAGGGAAAATATTATTGGTCTTTATTTATATTAAATGTTGATCTAACATTTCCTTCATATCGAAAAATGTTTTATTATGCGACTGAAATTCAAAGTTCTTTAGCAAATTTTACAGAAAACTTTTATTTTCCCTATAGTTTTAGTTCTAATTTTAAATTAGTTCTAGAGTTGCAGACAGACGAATAAGTCCCCGGACATTCTTATTATAGATAAAGATAAGCTATAGACCTCGCTCGTACTGAAAATATTTCCGTCCTACTTCAGCTAACTATGTCGGGTGTACAATTTAAGGTCACCATCATGTAACTGTCACAGTTTTCGGAGCTCAAACGCTTAATCCCCGGAAATCAGATAAATCTTATATTTGGTAAAAAAATATTACGCCGCGAGTGATTTGCCATGACACTTATTGATTTGACCCACAAATATTGAAAGAGTTACCTGAACAGGAAATTCTATCCACTTGGATTTATCAAGGACTGGAAAATGCGTCACAATTTGTGTGTGTCCCATTATAATTAAATGATGTACCGACCGACCAGTCGGCTGGTATTGTACAGCCTGCGAATTGACTGAAAACTTCTAACTTCCAGTCAGAACACCAAACTGTCTATTCCATGTCATCATTGATTCCATTGAAACTTCTATTCGATTTTAATATCAAAAAGCAATGTCAGTTTATTTTAGTACCTACGTGCACAAACAGACAAATTCAAGGCCCGCGATATATCTTGTCTTGTATTAATGATCGAATGCTAAACGACACAAATCGCGGCGGAGATATTTATGTTCGGAAATACTTTCTCGTTATTCGCTATTTTACTCCCGAATCCTTTTCGACTTGGGGTATCGATTTTATCAGGAGCTTACTCTGTTCTGATTTATGGCATTCCTCTGAGCGAAATTATCGGCCCGAAAATATTGCGCGAAAAAGTTTCAGTTCTAATTTGTATCGTGCAGAGGCATTTTTTACGTAGCCATTGTATTTAAAAGGATGAAAAATAACCCATACTTCATGTCTATGATATAATACGTGCAATCTGTCTAGCCTTTTTGATGAAGATGCCATTAAGTGTCAGTGTTTTTTAAGACACGATGGCCTCTTTGACCTTTACAACCTACTAAAAGGCACTTGTGAAATATCCACAAATGACGGCGAAACTTGCTTTTTGAGGCACGAAATCCACAGATCAACCACCGTTTAGGTACTTTATGTATTAGGATGTGTTAAGTAAGAAGACGAATAACGATCTGTATGGTTTATTTAAAAGCGCTCCTTCTATACAGCGACAGTCACTGAGAATCAAAATAAATAGGGTACATTATGAACTTATATCTAAGGCCGTGCGCGCACTGCGATGCGTTTTGGAAACGCAAAATTTGTGAAGTATGGAGTGTCATAGAATTGCGCGCACTGCGGTCAGTCTACCGGTGCGGTAGAACTACCGGAATTGCGGCCACCGCAAGGCAGTGCGCGCACGGCCTAACACAATTTGGTAACGTAGGTACTCGTACCACGCTCCCTTCATGGTCACTACTTCACTAGCGCAAGGATGCAGTCCACATTCCTTAAACCTCGGGGCTAGCTTAGTACCTACGTGCGGCCTCATGGCACGGGACGGTCGTATGAGCTCCTCTTATTTGCATGTCAATGCATAAATATTAGCTGCTACAACTGCAAACGTTGCTTGAACTCCAAAATTGAATCGCTCGATTGTTATCATTTATATGCGCGCCCTTTTTAGCACTGATCAGCTTCTTATATTGTCTACCTCTAATTTGTACGCAGTAGAAGTAAATTTCTCACTAAATTTCAAGTTGCTCTGTAGTTTCTATTCATATATTTAGCAGTATAGATAGGTAGTCGCAGACACTAACAAGTAATCCAATACTCAAGTTGTTTGATTAATGAGTTAACTTGCTTAACGCTGGGTTCAGTCAGATCGGCTAGACGTGTAGGTACTAGAGGATTTAAGACAGTCATTGTATGATATTAGTTATTGCTTTAACTAAACATAAGTATAAGAGAGCAAGAGACATTTAAGAATTGCTATAAACAGTAATGCGGAGACTTTCAGTAGGTAGATAATTCTATTTAAGTGTTAACCTATAAATTCGTATTAAATATACAAGGTGTAACAGATTAAGCGCATTACCTCAGACACCCCAATTAGAATATTAAATTATAAGTCTAAAACAACATCCGTAACTAAATAAATTGAAACCGAACCTAGGCATTTTTTATAAAATAGATGAACGCAAAATGTATGTGCGTCATACAATATCCTTACGCAGACGCATACACTCATGCAACTTTAGCGGTCGACACGCACACGAGCGCATTTCCTTGAATTAAGGATTGTATTAATTTTTCATGTAAATACTGTGTTTCCATTTTAAGTTAAATGAAAGATTTTTCCTTCAAAATTTAACACCTATTTTTTATGACGGAAATCTATTCAAAAGCCGATTCTGAACCAACTACTTTCAGGAATTGCGTTTATTCTGTTACACGTTGTATAAAGTGTAGGTATTTAGAGATCAACTTGACCAAACACCAATGTGACCAAAGGTTATATTTATCTACTAAGATATATAATCATAATCTTTAACATATTTAAATATATATAACTCAAAGGTGACTGACTGACTGACATAGTGATCTACCAACGCACAACCCAAACCACTGGACGGATCGGGCTGAAATTTGGCATGCAGGTAGATGATGTAGAAAGGATTTTGCCACGGGATCGGGATTTACATGGGAAAAACTTCCCACGCGGGCGAAGCCGCTGGCACAAGCTAGTCACACAATATAGACTAAAACAACGACTTTTTTTTTAATATGATTGTTACATTCGGCAGTTTTATTGCTAAAAACTGTATTTTACAGACAACGCGGCGTTTGGATGAATTCGATAGAGAGGAAAAAAATAAATACACAGGTAGACAGGTAGTCAGTAAATAATACTATTATTATATATTATTATTCCTTCAGAAACACCGGCGCCATAATTGTGTTACTAATATAAACCAATTGCCATTAATATTTTGCCGTAGATATACATACATTATATAATATTCATAATAATCGTCAACAGGACAAACAAAAATACGCAATTGAGCAAGATCCAAATAAATGCCTATACAACTGAATACATTCAATTTTGAAAACCCTTTGATATTATTTTGTAATTTACGGCTACTCTCAATTCTCCATCATCAGTTTCTATTCAATAATTACACATCAACACCTCATTCATAATCAAACAGCTAAAACGCAATTACATTCAAACTAAACTATCCAAATCAACACTAACAATACTGTACTTAACTGTTGTTATAGTAAACAAACCTATTGTGGAGAGAGAATCGAACACATGTCACACAAAATATCCAATTCCGTCCATTTAGCTACGACGACGTGGTGACAAACGCTTCGAAAGCCATTCTATTTTTCAACGGACAAATCTGTCTCCCCGTTTGCGGGGTTTTTAGTCAGTAGAAGTCTGACACACCCTTCCGCTTAACCCAGAGCGGAAGAAGTCATTCGATGATTTTCCCACCCAGAACAAAAAAAGGTAAAAAGCAAACACTTTTCTTTTAATACATACTTTTAACGCATAAATGATCTTTATTTTCCAAATTGGATATTAAATAACACTTTTACACGTAATTTTTTCGTAAAATTTAGACTAGGTGCGGCCGGAGTTTCCTAACTGAGAAGAAACACCGAAATAAACTATTTCTTTAATTTATTTATTTATTGTCTTGGCATTTATGAGATAATTAATTAAATTCCAAAAAGTAACATAAAATTAACAACATTGTTACCATAAATATCCACATTTATGATAACAACGTTGTTAATTTTTTTAAAGCAGTCTTATAGCTGTGCTTGCAAATTGTTCGACAAGTATAATGGCCCAAGAGTGAACCGTTTCTTTGGAGTCGCAAACAAAAGAATATAGATTATTCAAGCGCCAGTAATTGTAGCTGAATGAATGACTCTCGATACACGTTACGTCCATAATTCATGCAGAGCGGGAAGACAGGTGACGTCATATCGCCATTTTCAATGCATTACATTACTTTTCAGGATCCACCGCTGTATATGATTGTTCTCTTTTCTTTTGAGACTAATTATTAATTCGGTAAATTAACTTACACAACATATAATTTAAAGGGTAAATATATACCTACGTAGTGTACGGCTTCTTTGGATGATACTCTTAACAATATGGCAAGGGTTTTGTAATCCTATGTCTACATGTGTGAAACTTGTTAGAAATTTCAATACATTGACAACAAAGACCGAATTTTTCAAATTAAGAAGAACGAAGAGAATTATCGTGTTATTGGCAAGTGACGTGGAAAGTTAACGTTATTAACCTTCGTAGTGCTATGACACGTTTGCTATGATTGGTATTTAAGGTAGAACATATGAAATCGACAATTTGGTATCAATTCTTTAAGTAGCTTATTTTGAGCTGAAACTGAATAGAGACTCCATATCAGATGTTGTCTTCAGCCCTTTTCGATAGATACGGGGTTTCCGTTAGACATCGTGTTATTGTATACTTATTAAATATTTTCATGCATAAGTAGCCTATTAGTATTGGGAACAGGTTCGAGAGAGAGGAACCTCCTAACAATATGCGTCATGTACCTACCGTCACAATTACCGCTTTCTGAATCAAGCCCTTGATCCGGCTGCCTAACAAGAGCCTCTAGAGACTGGTGGCTATTCATTATTAATTAATTATTAAAAAGTGTATCTTCAAAAAAATATCTGTGTATTCTTATGGTGATCAAACTATCACTCGTATCGTACCTGATCACCGAAATACATCCTATGGGTTTTGAAAGGTCATTGAAAGAGGGTATAGCCGTCTATGAACATCCATATATTTTCTCAGTTTACTATTCGATGAAAAATTAAATAGTTTGTCGCAGTCATTCGTTCAGCCTACCGACTGAAGACTAATAGCTTAGACCCGCATGTCACATAAAAGAATCGGTAGAACCTATCGCTTTAATATATCTGCGTCATGTATTTACTAGGCAATATTTTAGGTTTCCATTTATCACGTATAGATACATTAAGGGGAATTTCCTATAGTAAAACTCATACAGAAAATAGAAGAGAAAAATATTGCAGATCTTATAAATACAAACCAATATATCAAAACCATTTCGCGAGGGTGGACATAAACAAATCGCTACATCTATAAATCTTTTTTTTCTTTTCTATAAGCCATTTTTATATAGGTACTAGCTGTGCCCCGTATTTTCACCCGCGTTAATTTGAGAATAAAATCTAAATTCATCCAAATCGGTGCTATGATTTAGCCGTGAAAACATAACAGAGAGAAAGACCGACATTCGCATTTATAATATTAAGTATGGATTATTTTAACAGTATAGCTACTTACTCACACTTTTCCGACAAAATATACAGAATGTCTGAAGTTTGTTCCGTTTCTATTCGAATTAATATTCTATGCATACTCTCTAGTATTAAACTTCCGGAAACACTTCACGATCGAACATCATAATATCCAGAAATGAAATCATAGATAGATAGACCCTTTATTGTACACCATAACAGAATTACCTAAATGAGGACTTGAAAACTACAAAGGGTGTTACAATGGGCGGTCTTATTGCTAAAAGCGATCTTTTACAGACAACCATTGGATGGATTTGACACATAGGAGAAAATAAATACGCGGGTAGTCCATGATGTACTATTCACTTATCTACAATACATAAGGAACAAATTACATTTTCAATACACATATACAATATACACATACAAAAGCTGAGATATATAAAAATAGTAACAAGTTAGAGATAGTGATATTTTACCATGTTTTGAAAGAAGGAAGGCTTTGTGCTTGTCTTATTGACACGGGAAGAGTATTCCACAGTCATACTGCTTGAGCTGCGATTGCTGCGAACGACTTACCAAAGAAATTGGTGGAGTGACTCGGTACCTCTAGCCTCAAGTTTTCCGATGACCTCAGATATTTTGCATATGTGACACGGAAATGCAACCTTCCATCCAAAATAAACATTTCCAAAAGTTAAATGGAAATTTGGATATCATTGCATTGATTCAATAATTCCTTGAAAAAACCTTTTATAATAATATTATTATAAAAGGTTTTTTGCAGGACGTCATAGCAGGGTTAAAATGCCACAAATTAAGCCACCAAATATTCTACCGAAATTCAATGTTTTTTTTTGCATTAAACAACAATTTACATGAAGTAACAACAAAAATTAAAAAAAAAATGTTTGGTTAATGATATTTGCTAAGGTTTAAGGCTTTTTTGAACTTTTAATTATTAACAAAAATCTGCTACGTCATCAACTATGATAATAACTTAAATTTATACACGTAGTGTAAGTAATACTTAAGATATTTTTTTTTTTGAGTAATCCTTATAAAGCTACAAACGCACTTAGTTTAATTTTCTATTGCGATTAATAAGTCAAATTTACAATTACGCTTTATAACTTGATTACCTTATTATGATAGACGGGCAGAAAGCCATACAAGTGTCTAAAATATTCGTTATGGTTTTTCATACGATTGTTTTGAATCCTAAAAATAGTCCGCATATCGTGAATAAGAGAAGCAAATCGCGCCTTTTGCAGAAGCTTTCGTGCGAGAGCTAGTAACGGTATTATTATCTTTACATTTCCTGCCATTTTATAGACCCACATAATAGAAACCTTTCGGTCCTTTGGTAACAGAAATCGCGAACCTTTTAGTAGGCAAACTGCGGCCTAGAAAGCACTTTACATAAAAAAAAATATTGTAAAAAATCCATCGTATTTGAAAGTAATATAAACATTTGGTTTTTAGGAGTGGTTTCGTGTTCATTATTCCATGATCGCCCCACACGTACACACAGAACGTTTTGGGAATACTATTATTATCCGTCCAGCTAAGGAGTGGAATTCCTTGTCAGTGTCTGTGTTTCAGCTATAACTAGGGATCTGAAAAGGTTACTTCTCCTTTTATAAATATCCTTAAAACCATGGCAGGTATGCAAAATATTACAATATGATAAAAATATTTCATTATTAGAATACACATTAATTATTTCATATTACTAATCTTTTTACTCCATCAGTTTAAAAACTGGTGATATCTAGTTTATACTGACCAAAGACTTTTTAAACTTTTCGATATTATTAATGAAAATTATAAACTAGTAGCTCTTCTATCCAACGATCTCCCAAAGCAAAAGCAGTCTTCTTCGACATGAATACTGCATTTAAATAGTTGCGTTTTGAAATTGGAATAGAGAAAGCACTCACCTAAGTAGGTATAGGTATTCTTCACAAGACAGTAGGCATAAGATACATAGAAGTATTACACGTCTCAAGAGAAAACTCACAATTTAAGTTGTACTAGGCCACTAACCAGCTTCTTAACCAAATATGTATAGAAACATCCCTGAGGATTAAATAGAAAACTAGACTAATGCAACACTAGCTTTGTGAACTGTTTACTAAGGCTGTTTTCATACAGCATTGTACGGCACGGTTTTGCAGTGTGATGCTGGAATCTCATGGCGCGCATTGCTCAGCACGTGTTTTTGCAGTATCAATAGCAGGTTCTTGCCGTTTTATCCCAGCACTATCTACATGTGTTATTTTTTTAAAACCACCATAATTTTAAAAGTATATTTTGTTACCTACAGTTTCAGAAAATCACGATACAAAATATCAATCTGCATTCTTTTTCTCACATGTTGGGGCTTGTTTGTTTTCAAACGTCATGCATATAAATTCTAATATTTTACATAGAGCTAACTACTGCCAATCTCAACAAATAGCAGAAACGAAATTAATATTTTAAAGACATTTGTCACGTCAAGCCCTAATCGAAAGCAATCATTTGTGAGCTTCAGCTGATCGTAGTCGAGGTTTTTGAAAACATGTTTACATTTTTAAGATATAAAAAACACACCATATGCGGAGTTATTAATGCCAAATTCCTGCAATTTATTTTTATGTAATTATGTATTTTTGAGCTCTTGACGTTATATTTAAGCTTATTCACATTTAATTTTTATTTTCATACATATTATTGTAATGGAAATTAAACAATATTTAATAATAAGATCACTTAATTAACTATTATTAATTTCACGCAATTTTCATTGTTTTGTAATTTAAATAACAATTTTCGTTGTAAAACTTACACACATTTTTGACAAATAAATATATCTTATCCCATAGAATTGCCCCGATGGTCTAGTAGTCGCCAGCGCGACGGCTGAGGAAGGGGTCTTGGTTACGATTCCCGGGTCTAGAAAATGTTCGATTAGAAATTGCTCAGAAGTAACCCGTAGCTTGAAAGATGGCTATGTGTTTTCTATCGGTTACATATCGGGGAGTGTGCGATGGAATTGCACAGTCTAATTCCACCAAGTCCGTTCCATCATCGGACTACTAGACAAACGGCGTGGCGCCATCGTTACATGGTGGACATTCCACCCATACGCACAAAACGTTTTGGGAATAGTGTCCTTGTACAGCTAAGAAGTGGAATTCTCTGTCGGAGTCTGTGTTTTCTGATAGCTATAACCTGGGCGTCTTTAAGTCAAGAGTGAATAGGTTGCTTCTAGGCAAGCGTGCTTCATTTTCGACCACATCATCGCTTAACATCAGGTGAGACGGTGGTCAAACTCAAGCACATCAACAAATTAAAAAAAAAATGCTCCTGAAAGCATGTTAACCGTCCTGTGCCTGATCTCTCTCCGGTCATATCGGATTTCCGGTCCAACGGATATGAGAATAATGGAATAGAAAGTGCACCTCCTGCGCAGCTAGCTAGTCTGCTTACCAGGTCAGGAGGACTATTATTATCACCACAAAATTATTCCACTTAATAATGTCACAATTATCAATCTGCTTAGCCTTTTCCCAACTATGTTAGGGTCGGCTTCCAGTCTAACAGGATTCAGCTGAGTATAAGTGTTTAACATGGAGCGACTGCCTGTCTGACCTCCACAACCCAGTAACTGGGTAACAGGTAATCCCTTGGCTAGACCAGTGTCAGATTTTCTGCCTTCTATCCACCCGTGTCGACCACGACTATCAAAGATGTCCAAATGACACCCGGAACCACGGAATAGATGAATAAGGTTGGAATGGTAATGTAGGCGTGGCGAGCGCGCCACATTTATGATACGAAAATCATAGCTCGACCGATTAATTCATTCACCGCGTTTAGTGCGCTTCGGATTACTTCGGAACACAGAGCTCTGCTTTAAAATGCCGTGTTGTGCAATTATAACCTGTAAAATAAAAAGTTAGACCGCAAGTATAGAGCGAGGAGGTATATCTTTCCATCGGTAAGTCGAAAATAACATTTAATTACAATTTTATTTGTAAAAAACATATAAATATTCTGATCACTATGAAATTCCGAACATTAACAACATTATTGCAACAAATTACAAAAAATATACGTTGCCCGATGTGTACCCGCTTAATCAACGCAATGACCAAGTCCGCTTACAGTGTATGCATGCGGTTGCGTCCTTCACACTTCAACCACTGACGTTTCGTCTTTTGCCCTGATTGGCCGTGATGCACGGCGCATGTTGATTGACAGTGAGTTACAATCAGTAGCAAGCTCTCGATTTAAGTGTGTGTAATTTATTTGTGCGAATAATTCGCATACGTAACGGGCCTCTTGCTTGTAGTGAAGTTAAAGAGTGGGAGATAAGCGGCGACACGCGTTCTCGTACAAATCAAGAGCGCTTTCCTTTCTAACCTCTTTTATCTGTTCTGTGCCCGGAACCAACGAACTTAACGTGGTTTCCAAGGCATGGAGGAATCTCAAAATGATAATTAAGATGGTCACGTATACACAGGCCGATCTCGGCAAACGTTGCTTTACCTCGAAGATCGGGTCGTGCGACCGTAATTATTTAGCCAAGAGCTCCACAATCCTCCTACCACAATATAGTCCCAACTTTACTCAACTATAAAACATCAACTATTAGGCAGTTGTCTCACCGCCAGTGAAGAAACGATTAACTGTCAGCTTATTTCTCGCTCAAGAAACGTATAATAGATATCCTTTCTGTGTACAAGAGAGTTGCATTTATTAATAGTCGATCGATGACTGTTCACACTGCCAGCGAGTACTCGTTTCACTAGTTCCGTCGCTAAGCGACAAGAGTCGTCAAAGATAATACTCGCTCAGCGGTGACTTGACGGTCAGAACTCTCGCTGAGAGACTAACCAGATGACAGATCAGCGACTAAACTATCTGCACAACACACTCGCGGCTCGCTGCTCGCCAACTCGTTTTCTCATCGTCGCCTTAAACAAGAAGACACATATCTTAAACACAGAATGTTCTGTTTCAAAGACTTATACATTGTTCTAGAAAGATTTTATTATCAATGAGCGACAGCTCACATAACAGCTTTCATAACATTATTTTACATTAAAACTACTAAACGTGACGTGTAACTTTAGAAGGTTTGGGTAGCATAAATAATGAAGAAGCGGGTCTTGTGAGTTGTAAGCGAACCGTCAGAAATATTCTACCTTTGCTATTGTTCCTTTCTGTTGAAAAATATCTTATTCCACATTTTTTTTTTAATTGTAAGGATTTTTAAACCTTTCATCATGAAACTAAATTAGTCGACTGATCAGGGTCTACTATTCAGTACAGTTAAAATAAAACATTCTACTATAGCACCAGATACATAAGAATTTGCAGCGAAGAGCAAAGGAAGCAATTAATCGCTTCTCTTAATCCCTGTTGACATACACTTATCGCACCTCGGCTTGATCAGGGCCGACGCTAATGATAGAAACCTCTAGCTACACGAACAAACTATACACAAATATATCCCAGTCGGAAGGATTATATCTCTAATTAGCTCACCAATTCATAAACACATCAAACAACAAAAACTACCTTCAGAAACACACTATAAATGTAATCCAAACCATAATAAGTGATTATGAGGATACATAAAAAATAATTAAAACAATTACATTCCCTCACCCGCCTATTCTCTATGTCCTTTTAGAGCCATAACCATAAAAACAATTATTTTGATGCTCATCATAAAGGCTGCTCTTAAACAAAATCGACCTGATAAGTCTAGGAGAGATATACACGACCTTAGCTTCGAACATTATGGCTTAATAGCCGTGGTATTATTTGACGTAGTCGCTGAATCCACATCATATTTTAAAGAGATTAAATTCCAACTCGGATCGAGTGAAAACTGACCCCACGTAGCGGGGAAAGGGTTCAATGGCTAATGATTAGATTCCGTGAAACCTACCGATGTATAAAGTTGGAATTGGAACAGACCTAGGCATTTCTGATATTGATTCTCACTTTGTAAATAGAACGTTTAAACAAGGTATTGTACTTTTTCATGATATTATGCTGGCAGTTAAATCAAAATAATCTTTTCGATTTTTGTGGTTACTTTGTTATTAATTTACTGAGTTTGTACCACACATATCTTAGACAAACACGTATTGTTTTGATTTGCTTTTACAAATTCAAAAATAATGGAGACCTTAATATCACCTGGAAGTTATAAATTTAATCAGAACTAAATCATATCATAACACAATATTATGTTATGTAGGTAGTACATTAATTATAGTTGACCACTACTGCAATTTGTATACGAGGAAGCTAACAGGCTACAAGCTATTGTCCATCACAAAAACACGAAAAGCGTTTTAACCACAAACTGACAAAAGCAAATATTACGTAGTAAAATCCCTGTAAGCTCCCAAATGCTCTGCTGAAGGGATTGGAAATAGAATTCTGGAAATTTCCAGACTCCAAGTAGTACGAGACGAAGTGAAAACTCAGTTCGATGCATTTGAAATCGTCCAATCAAGTTCAGCTTATGGTGCGAGTTGAATAAGCCGGAACGTAGATTTATGAAGGCTCTAGAAAAACTTTTATTACACAGAGATTTTACCATCCCACATGTACAGATTGATACCACATTATGGGTGATTAAGGACGTGAACAGGGGCGTCGGGATCGTCTAGGCTTATATTACCTGACAGCTTATTCCACTTTACCTATGTCACCAGCCTTTAGCGCAATATGAAAAGAATATTACAGTGAATCTAGTAACTACAAGCAAAAATGCCGTGTATCTAAGTACTTTACAAATTGTCTTTTATAACACATGAGTTTAAAGCTAAGTTTCACTTTCTTTTTTTCTACTATCGAGTAGAGAGGGGTACTAGAGAATACCTTTTAAAAGACGACGTACCATTTATTAATAATCCGGGGCGTATCCCCGCTGCCTCGAGAAGTCGAGGCACGGCGGGAAGAGCTCCGGCGCGATCTCAGGGCAGTATGGAGGGAACGACTGTCGCAACCGACGGCCGGGCACGCCGCAATTGCGGCGGTAAGACCCCTCTTTGAGGAGTGGCTAGATCGGCGTCACGGCGTCCTGACCTACCGCATGACGCAGGTCCTCACCGGACACGGAAGTTTCGGGAGGTACCTGTGTCTGATGGGAAAGGAGGAAACGCCTGGGTGTCACCACTGCGAGGGTCGCCCTGAGGACACAGTCGAGCACACGGTGCAGGACTGCCCAGCTTGGGCAGAGCACCGACGTGTCCTCACGGCGACAATAGGCGGAGACCTCTCGCGCCCGGCCTTGGTCGAGGCCATGCTGCGGGGCGAGAGGGAGTGGGAAGCGGTCGCCTCCTTCTGCGAAGCAGTCATGCTTCCGAAGGAGGAGGCGGGCCGCGCGAGGGAGAGGATGGCGTCCTCCCTCCAGCCCAGCCGCAGTGGTAGACGCCCACGGCGTCGGACGTCGGCCGACGATCTCCGGCCACCGTAGGCGCGGGCATGCGGACAGCGAGTAAAGGGCAACTCGCTGTCCGACCATGGACCATGCCCGGGTCGACGGCGCGTCGTGTTCCACGCGCGCCTCAAAGAGCGTCAGCAACATGACGAGGCCCCCTCTGCAGAGGGCCGAAGCCTGCCGGGGTCGTGGGACTCATCCCGTTACCGTGGCCCCGGTACGTAAAGGGCTATTGAAGGAACACCGTGGATTTTAGTCAGTAAAAGTCTGACAGTCCCTCCCACCCTGCCCGGAGTGGGAGGACTTATTTGATAATTTTACCACGTTAAAAAAAAAAAAAAAACCATTTATTAATAAGATATAAGACATTTAAGTAGGCCTAAATCTTTCGGTACTTACCCAATAGCTATTCTGTCTGCCTAAAGAAAAAGGGACTCATAGTAATTATATTTGTCTTGCGGAAAAAGTCTAGGATTGATGGCTTTTATTATAATAAAGGATCAGAGTCGGCGGAAACTGACAAAGTATAATGGATGATTATAATTATTTCTGGCGAAAAAGTTTCTTATGTGACGCGCGAGTTTTTGCCACGTCATTTAGTTCAGATTTGCAAGTATATAAAATGATACAAGTACTATTACATTGCAATATCTCCACTTATGCCTACCTTCCTTTTTCTAAAAGAGGGAGATAGGCACTACAACACATATTTCACGTTACGCTAACAAAAACTTAGATTTAAGATCAAAAGACGAAAAAAATTTTGGTTTAATGGCAAAATTTGCCCTTCAAGGAAAATATGAGTCCAGAAAAATATTAAGTATTTTACTCATTTTTATTGCTCTTTGTCTACTTTTTCGCTACAGGAAAGTTAATCTTATTAATCTAAATAATTTTGCCACATGAATACCTCCTACCGTTGGTTATTATCTATTGTAGAATTACCTCTATTATATTGGTAGGTTTATACCAAAAGTTGTTTCAAGGAAATCGTAGTCCTCTAGTAGTTGCTTGTTACTGGAACTAGAGAGCAATCAACTACCAAGTTGGATATTGTTGCACTGATTCAACTTAATTAATTATGGCTACACCAGGGTTTAGTTCGGTCCTCATATAACATTGTATATCTTTTGACATTACCGATTTCTAACCTTTATAACTCTTTAAATTTAGTTTGATATATAAATTGTTGTTCAAAAAGCTCTTGACTGAATAAGAGCAGCCACACGGGTTGGACCGGGGTTGGTCCCTAGATCTTAACACTAAAGCCCGATTTACACTTCAACAAGTACAGTAGCGAGTTAACTTGCGTCATTGGCGAGTTAAGTTGTTAATGTAGTTTGAACGGTAAAAGCGAGTTAAGTAGTAAGTTGTTGATTAAGTTGAGCTAAATAGACCGCGATCCTATTTTTCGGCGAGTCCAGTGCGAAGTAGCCCCCTCTCTCGCGTCTCCCGCACCCCTCCAACTTAACTGGCTGGCATGTAGACGGGCGAGTTTAGTACAGTCTAGGGATGTGACATTGTACATAAAAAATCGATTTTTAATTAATCGATTATATATTTCGCATGAAAAATCGATTAATAAATAATCGATTTTTCTTAAGAAAATAATCGATTTTGTTATATTAATCGATTTTTATTTTGATAAAAATCGATTTTTAATTGATTATTTCCATAATCGATTATTATTTCACATCCCTACTAGGGATGTAACATTGTACATAAAAAATCGATTTTTAATTAATCGATTATATATTTAGCATGAAAAATCGATTAATAAATAATCGATTTTTCTTAAGAAAATAAGCGATTTTGTTATATTAATCGATTTTTCTTTTGATAAAAATCGATTTTTAATCGATTATTTCCATAATCGATTATTATTTCACATCCCTAGTACAGTCCATAAATTTGTAGGTTGCGGCCGCGTACACGTGTTATTTTCTTTTCTTCTTCTCGGGCAACTTATGACTACTCACTCGCCTACGTTTGGACGCTACTTACAACTTACTACTTATTACTTAACTGTCTGAGTTCTTAACTCGCTACTGTACTTGTTGAAGTGTAAATCGGGCTTAAGAGATTTCTCTGTATTGCGGAGAACATGTTAAACCGTAGTCTTTGTCAGTCGTTATAAAGACTTATGTTATACTAGCTTTTGCCCGCGACTTCGTCCGCGTGGAATAGTTACTTTGGGCTAACGTTAAATTTAACCCCGATTTTGAAGCATTCTTCATTGGCGCTCCGCTCCTATTGGCCTTAGCGTAATGATACAATATAGCTGTGCCCGCGACTCCGTCAGCGTAAGTTAATGTATTGGTAATATTTTTTAGATCACGTTCACATGAGGCTTAAGTACCTAGAGAACGCTTCGACCGCGAGACGCGTCGAGCGCGGCGACCGATTCTCAAAAATAATCCTTATAGCATGATTCAGTATTCACGCGCGATGGCTTATTATTATAAGCGTATTTCATGTATAACTTTGGTGTTTCTATACCGATTTATATGATTCTTTTTACGGTTTCGTAGCCGAATGGCAAAAAACGGAATCTTTATAGTTTCGACATGTCTGTCCGTCTGTCTGTCTATCTGTCTGTCCGTCCGTCCGTCTGTCACAGCAATTTTATTCCGAAACTATTAGGACTACACATGTGAAACTTGATAGGTAGATGTATTCTGTGAACCGCTTTCCGATTTTGAGAAAAAAATTAAAAAATATTTAAAATAAAGGGGGTCTCCCCTTACATGGAACTAAACCTGAAAATATTTTTTTTCATGAAATCGATGCATGTGTGGTATCTATAGACAGTTCTTTAAAAACGACATCGGGGTTTCTAAAACCACTTTTCCATAAAGTCAATCGTTTAAAAGATATAAACTTCCAAAGTGGTAAAATGTGTGTGTGGCGGACACAACCTCTAACTTCTATAATAATGGAGTGAAAAATCTAAAAAAAATATATGTCTGTAGATCTTAATATAAACTTTCAACCAAAATTAGTTTGAACGAAATCAGTTCAGCAGTTTTTGAGATACAGCATATTTTCTAAAACCGCAAATATAACTTTGTAATTCATACAAACACTATGAAAAACAAATTAATTCGGCGCAGTTGTAAGAAATGTAAAAAAGCCAGTTTTAAGAAATTTGTAAGGTTTTTTTTTTCAAAACAAATTTATTTGGCGCAGTTGTAAAAAATGTAAATAAGCTAGTTTTAAGAAATTTGTAAGGTTTTTTTTTCGTCAAATAAATTTGCATATTATATTATAGTTACTACGGAACCCTTCATGGGCGAGTCTGACTCGCACTTGGCCAATTTTTTCATGGAATAGTTAATAATGTTAACTTTTTCAATTAGGGGTGACTGAGAGTGTTATAAACGTAAGAGTAGACAAATATTATAATCAGAAAGCTTCGAACTGCTAAGCTATCGGGAGTTACACGTGTTATTGTGAGTCAACCATAAAAGTTAGACATATGCTGTCGTGGGATATTTTTTATATAATTTTAAGGAGAACATTTCCGTCATGAAATGATTTGTGTAGCTTTAACCATTAAGGTTCACACGCGACGGAAGCTTAAAAAATGGAGTAACTTCTCCCGTTTTCCCAACATTTCCTTTCACTGCTCTGCTCCTATTGATTGTAGCGTGATGAAAAGTATACTATAACCCGCTCAGGAGTATGAAAAATAATTGTACCAAGTTTCGTTAAAATCCGTCGAGTAGTTTTTGTTTCTATAACGGTTATACAGACAGACAGACAGACAGACAGACAGACAGACAGACAAAAATTTAACTGATTGCATTTTTGGCATGAGTATCGATCCTTAATCACCCCCTGATAGTTATTTTGGAAATATATTTCATGTACAGAATTGACCTCTCTACAGATTTATTATAAGTATAGATTATGTTCCTGGGTTGTGGAGGTAAGATAGGTGGTTGCTTCAGGTTACGTAGATATTCAGCAGCTTCAGAGTGGTCCTGATTAGGCAGATTTTGATCTGTATTTTTGATTGAACAAACGTAACGGGTCAACTGATCGTTTTGCCGTAGCAGATGGTTGGTATCCACCGAGCATAAAAAATCTCATATTTATTCCTATGAAATTGGATACTTACCTTTGAGTGTGGGATATGTTTGAATAAGTACAAAGTAAAAGGTAAAATTCAATAGAAACAACGTTCACCCACACTGCTGATTTATGCATGAAACTAGGAGCATCGAGGTGAGTTGTCGTTTGTTTATAACCTTATAATTTACAAATTTAATTGAGAATAAAGATTTATCCTCGTTGACACTTTATCAAGAAATACACGTTAAAAAGATTATTTATAAAGGAACAATATGTAAAAGTTGTAGCCATACCAGATAAGAATCGAAGCGGGGAAATTACATTTTACTTTTCGTTAGGGAACTGTTTTCGTTCGTCCCCTCCAGACGTCAGTCTGACCCATTTACTTTATAGCTTTGTACCTACATCCGCTCTCCGTACCATACATTAACATTAAATTAAGCCAGTAGGCCGGTAGGACAGAATAAGAAGTCTTTGTCAAAGATCTTAGATCAGCGAAAACCCTTTAATAAAAAACGTCGCGTTTTTATTTTAAGGTTTTTTTATTACAGATGAGCCCACTATTGACCTCGATTTCGCCTGATGGTAAGTGATAGATAAGATAAGATAAGATAAGATCATTTTATTTGTCCAAACATGAGTATACACACAAAAGAAAAGCATGCAAGTTGTTAAGGGATAATTTACACAGGTCGTCATGTTTGCCATATTTACACAATGGCATACAAATATTTAAGGTGAGTAGGTATATGTAAATTATAATTATTAATAATTTCGTATTAAATTACACAGCTAATAAAGTTATTTAAATAATTAATAGAAACAATTTAATTTATAGATGAGGTCTACGTTGGAACGAGTGAGCCCAGAAGAGGTCATAAGTGGCAAGGAACACAGCAGCTGGCAGAGAATTCTACAGCTTGGCTGTGCGCACAATAAATGTGGAGGAGAAGCGCTTGGTACGACAAGACGGTATATCAACCAAGTGTGGATGGTAGGTTAAAATATTTCCTTTATGCCAACCTGGGCAGTCAAAGACGAGGTTGATCTTCGAGGTTAAGCAACGCTAGCCGAGATGGATGGATGGGTAACCATCTTAACATATCGAGTTTCTTCCATGCCTCGAAAAGCATTAACCATTAACCCATTAGTCCCTAGTCTCAGGTCTACTGTAACGGGGACGTGTATGTACTCGGGATTTTCAATATAAACGCGATAGGTTTTATACCTTGTATAATATTATGTTCACATTTTTATGGAAGATTATTCTAATTACATTTTCACGTTATTTTAATATCGAGTCTGCTCCTGCGGGCGGCTCTGCGCGGTCTCCCCTGTTTCTTAAAACAATTCCTTCGCATGTCCAACATTGCGATCTAAATTCAAACATTTCGAACAATGCCAGCCAGTGCGATAGGCTGACCGCTCGCATAGCAGACCTCCACAGTACACATCTTTGAAAGTCGTTACGGGTAGTCAGAAGTCAGAAAAATTGACACTGGTCTAACTAATGGGGTAATGGGGGTATCGTGTTATCCAGCTACTGGGTTGTGGAGGTCAGATAGACAGGTTTTTTTTTTTTAAACAATTTTTTTTTATGTAAAGCACCAGTACTCAGCTGCAGTTGGTTAGACTGAAAGCTGGTACCAATAGTTGGGAAAAGGCTAAGTAGTTGATGTTGCTTATCTGTGCTCACAAATCATGTTATCAAATATGCATGTTTTAGAATTCATAACAATAAGTGTACTTAATCAACTTTGTAAAAAAAACGCTTTGATACCGAAAATTATATCCTAATTGGGTACTAAATTAAACATTGCCGTGGGCATATTAATAAGGAAAATATAAAATGAATAACTGGCTCAAATAAGCTCGTGGAATGTTTTGGCTCGAGTAGGTATAAACTCGAAAATTTTAATACAATACCTATTAATATAAGCCTTCTTAGTTAGGTTTCAGTATTGTTGATTTATCTCAAAATTAAATAAAGCCAGATTTCATGGTTTGTTTTGGTTATAGATGTTGTGTTTATGTTGCCTACCGGCCCTTCAATTCACATCCAATCAGGCAAGTTTGGAGGGCTTTCAATTTGGGTCTGTTGAATACTGGTTGGAGCCACAGTTATTTAATTCCATGGCACGTATCATGGAGTCCTTGCCAGGAAAGTAAAGAGTAAAAGAAGGGACAAGCGACGTTTTAACGATTCCTTTACTTAAAAGCTCCTTTTGTTAAAGCTTTCTTTGATTTATAGCCTTTGACTCGTAGAATGTACGGATGTAGCTTACAAAATATTGGAATCGGAGACGTTCGCTTCATGCCTTGCTCAAACGCTAACCTCAGTTCTTTATATTGAACTCCAGGTTTCAAAATCATCTGTAAGCAATGATTTTAATTTGTACTACACTTATCATTTATTATATAAGAAACATATAGGTATGTACTTACATATCTTACTTATTTTATAAATGCAAAAGTTTGAGAGGATGGATGCATGGATGTTTGGTACTCTTTCACGCTAAAACTACTAAACGTATCTGAATGAAATTAGGTAAGTAGATAGTTGATATCCAGGAATAACACACATGTAATTTTTTATCCCGGAATTCCCACGGGATCGAGATTTACGCTGGAAAACTCTCCCGCGCGAACGAAATCGCGCGCCGAAGCTAGTATAAATATAAGTCAGACTTACTTTGTGAAATCAAGTGTAATTAGACAAATAAATATAATCGGGGCCTTGAACCACTTGAGTTAAAAAAAGAACTTTATATTTTTTAGTCAAACACCAAAGGACATAATTATCCCAATTGTATTGCAAAAAGCGTCGGCCAATAAATAACCTCTAATCAGTGGATTTAAAGCCGCACCAAAAAGCTAGATATAAATGAAAGTATAATCTGTAATTAACAACACCGAACGATGTAAATTCTCGCGGTTCGTGTTAATGGCGGCTATTTGAAATTTAATTTATGAAAGCCTTCTGTAATGCATACCACGTGAATACCGATATTCAGTACATTAAATAATCTTGTTTAATTAGTGATTCAGGATAAAGTTTGTTGCTATGTTTGAAAATAACTTTGTTATTATATTCGATATAGAAAAGTGGTGGCTAACCCAGTCAAGCACATTACTTTATATAAATTATATCAACGCCACTGCTCTCAGATCGGTAAAGTAAAACATCCTAAGGAAATCGGCATGTCTGGAACCAAACATTCAAACATTCGAAGACATGTGACATCCATCAAACCGCATTGGGCCGGGTGTGATACGTGATTTCGAAAATGAAGCACCGAAGAACACGTCCCCGTAAGTTCACGAATACGAAACACTTAACAACGAATGCACGCTACCACGAAATACCTAACGCCGTAGCCATGGGATCTCGAATAACAAAATCTCTAATCTCACCTATTCGAAACACTTAACAACGAATGCACACAACCAAGAAAAATTTAACACCGTAGCCATGCAATATCGAATAACTAAATCTCGAAAAGTTCGTAAAATATCTTTATTAATTTAACAATCAAACATTGCGTTTGCTATTTTAAACGATAAAAGAACTCATATTACCCATATCCCCTCATATTTCCCATTAGGAAATAAATAATTATTAGGTTGATTGACACATAATATGACATGATATGTTTTATTTTTCTCAAAAATTAATGTTTGAAAATAAGAATATCGTTTAAAATAGCAAAAGCAATGTTTGATTGTTACTTTAATTAAAAAAAATAAATATGAAGACTTCGAGGTTTAGTTATTCAAGATCGCATGCCAACGTTGTTCAGTTTTACTTGTTAGTATGCATTCGTTGTAAGGTGATTCGTGTAGGTGAAATTAGAGATTTAGTTATTCGAGATCCCATGGCTACGGCGTTGGGTATTTCGTGTTAGCGTGCATTCGTTGTTAAGTGTTTCGTATTCGTAAACTTACGGGGACGTGCTTCATTTTCGAAATCACTATCGCACCCACTGCCTCTCGATCTCGGTGACGCGAGAGGGTGTGTCAGTCTTTTACTGACTAAAACCCATCCGTGTAACGTTGGCCTGTGTCTCAGTAGTGGTAACATAACAGGCTGAATTATTATAGAATATTTTATTATCTTAGTCCGTATGGCATGTCAATGCGAATCTTGCAAAATTCCCACGAAACCCACGTCTCTATTGCAACTACCGGTTAGACGTGAAATAAAATACACAAATACTTAAGCAAAACACAAAATCACGCCTGAATTGGCAAATGGTTTAGACGCCACATTATTATGTGCCTATCAACCCTCATTTTGTCAGTTTATAATACAATAAACAAAACACAGTACATAATACAATGACAAAATGGGGGCATATAATTGGAGGCAGTTCTTTTGGCTCATACCTTTTAAGTATCGACAATTATCTATAAATCTAAAATGATATTGACTGTTCTAAATTTTTTTTCTTTCCTAATTTAATAGGACAGATGTGACATACACCGTTATCATATGATTTCGTTCTGTAGGAAACACAGGCTTCATTTCCAGCTTAAAGTAACCGAAAATACTGACATACAAATGCGTTTTTTGAAACTATAAATATCATTTAAAATTAAGGCAAAATAATATGACAACCACACGCACTGCAGTTATAATTTAACAGTACACAGCACAAGGTTTTTCAGGCTTACTCATAAAAAGATAACCATAATTATTAAGATAATGGTCTGCTAAATAGCAGTTTCTTCATTATTTTTTTCTGTAAGTAGGGAATTTGAATTTAGAATCCACTCATCAGTATTTGAACCAAGCTTACAGTAATTAAAAAAAGCATCTACTTATATTCTTTTAGTCTAGTTCACAGGTATACGACAAAATTAAATAATAATGAATATCCGGGCATTTTACAAGAAACGAGGTCCTACAAAAGAATAAGGAAATTATGTAGACTTCACAAAGATCGATGACTTTTAAAGTCAAGGCACATTAATCTTTCAAATCAACACAGGCAAAGTTGACTCAAGCAAAATTTCTCTTTAGATAAGAACTCCGTATCCGCACAACTTACAGCTTGTCGAATTTTAAAACATCCCCATGAATTATAACAAACGCTTTAGAAACTTTCAAGTTAGTAATGTGAAACTTAAATTAGATATCTATCTACCTACTGAAATTGAGTCCCACCTTTATAATAATTTATTACAAATGCAAAAAAATAGGCAGTGGTTATTTAATCCCGTCTCTGCTGATCGGAGTTTTATTGAACTTGGCAAACGGTATCCTGGATTAGGATATAGATTTTTTATATGTTTAGATCACAGAGACACATACATACGAGTACATAATTATGTACTAAAAATACAAACTAGAATAAAGCATCAAAAAATTGATCATCAACGCTGTCAGCTGGCAACGTACCCAAGATACTGGCGGCATTGCCTCGTTGTATGGCAATGCTTAGCCATTGACCAAAGAAATAGCCAGCCCCGATATTTGCTGAAATAAATGAAAAAAAGACACATACATTGTTTCTGAATTATATGCGAGATAAACCGTTAACAGTAGCATCATTATAAGTTCTAATCCAAGCATTTGCGAAAATGTTTAAAAAAGTTCTAATTTTTCTCTTGGAATTCTTATTGTGTTTTAGTGTACAAAATACAACTGATATTGATCATACAAGTGTATAATTAATATCGGTTGTATTTCGTACACTAAAACATCATTGTTTTCCCAAACAATGTTCCCAATATGGATGAAAATTAATTCAACAGGACCAAGCGGTAGGGGATCTGTTTATTCAGCAATGCTTGCTAAAGGGAAATAATTAGGATTCTAATGTTATTGCAATGTAACATATTAAGCGATAAGCACTTCTGAAGACAGCAACTTTGGATTATGATGTCTTTGTTGAATTTATGGATGAGGGGGTAAAACTATAGCATATTCTATGAGCAATAACAATCTTCAAATACCAATTTGTTTAGAAAATGACTATGAACAAACGACTGAATAATTAATTCTTAATGCAAAGTTTAAATACGTGGCTATTTCTACTAATCTATCTATAAAAAACTTCAACAACATCAGCTTAGCCTATATATTTAGTTATTTCGCTGCTGGTCCGGACACCATAGACGCTAGATACACTCTTGCATCTATGGTATGTTACTAATATACATGTGTTTATTTCTTTTTTTTTTTGTAGTGTCTACTAACATACTATACAACGTGTAATGGAAACCCTATCCACAAGGGCTGAAGACAACATCTGGTGTGGAGGCTATAGAGCCCAGTTTCAGCTCAAAATAAGTGACTCAAAGAATTGATACCAAATTATCGGTTTCATATGTTTCTTGAATGCCAATCATAACAAACCTATCACAGCACTACGAGGGTTAATAACTTTCCACGTGACTTGGAAATAACACGATAATTCTCTTCGTTCTTTAAGAAGAGACCGAATCTTTCAAATCTTAAATCGGTCTCTGGTATCAATGTATTGAAATTTCTAATAAGTTCCACACAATCATGTAGACATAGGATTAGAACACCCTTGCCATATCATTTGTTATCATCCAAAGAAGCCCTGCACTTGGTATGTATAGGTATGCCCTTTAAGTTACACGTTGTATAAGATTATTGTTACTAACAACTGGGCCTTGCCATAAAACATTTATTTATTTTCCCATAGGTGTTGGGGTTGCCTCCAGTCTATCCAAGTAGTTGCAGCTGAGAATCAGTGTTTTACAAGGAGTGACTACCATCATTCATCTGGGTAACACAATACCAGTTGACAAGACGTCAAAGAGCTTAAAAATGTACAAATGCCAACTGAAACCGACGGCTTCAAGAGGTTTTTGAAGCACGGAGGAATCTCTGTATGTTAATATTGTCACGCATTCATGGTCCGGCCTCGGCAAGCGTTGCTTAACCTTTAGATAAGATCGACGCGTGCGGCTGTTATTATTAAGCCAGAAGCTCCTCTACAACATAAATATTAAAATACTATAAAAAAAAATTATCAATACTGAAATACAAAACTTAATAGAGCATTATCTTATCGTTCTTATCTTATTATTATCTTACCGTTGTCCCAATTTCTTCCTTTCATCGCATCAATCAGAAGACTTTATCTTCATCGTCATCTCGTCGCACACAACCCCAATTCCCTCATCGTATCTCTGCGTTTCCCCTTCATATAGTCCCCCACATACATACTCAAAAGTTTCCTCAAGACAACCCTCATTCTTCCACATCGCCTTACCGTGACAACCGATTTACACAGAACTTCTCGACTGCTATCACTACTTTCTAACTTCCTCGTACATAACTATGAAACTTGAGAGATAACAATGTTTTGACTTAAAAATAGCAGAGTGAGAATCGTAGGCAAGTATTTTATACATAAACATTTGGGACAATCATCTCATTTGCATAGGCCTTTTCCAACTATAATTATGGAGGCCTTTAATTTAACCGAAAGCTGCCAAGTACTAGTGTTTTATATGGAGCGACTGTCTGTCTGATGTTTACTACCCAGTAACTGGGTTAACACAATACCTCTTGGCAAGACCGGTGTCAGATTTTCTGGCTTATTCTGACTACCCGTAATGACTGTCAAAGATATCCTAATGAGAGCCAATGCCAACGGTTTCACTTGCTTGCCGAGGCACGGTACCCCCGTGTAGCAAGTAGAGAAATTCCTTATAGAAAAACCCAATATCATAAAAAAGGGAAATTAAAAAGGTGCAAAAAAGGAGTTTCTACCATAATATAAGCTCTTAATATTTCTAAATGCGGAAGTTTGAATATTTGTTATGGTCGTACTTTTGAGTTTCAATTTTTTTTGTGTGTGGCATCTCGCATCAATCACGAAATGGCTTTATTCATCTGGACGAAATTTATTTTATTTTGGCAACATAACTTCGCTTTGGATAATCTCAAAGCAGCAGGTTTCCATCATTAATCTGAGAGTCTTATTCCTTTCTGAAAGTCCATTTGTTTCTTACAAATCCTCTTCCTTGTTACATTCCGTTGGCTTATTTCGGACACTCGTAGAGCATAATTTTATTTTAAGAACCTTTTATTTTGTTATGGCACTTAACATTTTACTCGAGACAAAATATCTGGATTTGATTGCAGGCCAATTTTCTTTTATTTCAACTTTAATATTACGTTTTGGATTGCATTGTTCTGCTAGACCACTACGACTTCAACTCTAGTCTCGGCCATAACCACAGTGAGTCCTGATATTGCCTTGATCTGATGAGCGAATAGACAAACGCAGTGGTCTTTTTCCGTACACATTTCTCACCACCAGTTATTCCAAAATATCTGGATAGTAGTAAATAAATTGAAGAATGTTAAATGGTTATGTATATTTATCGAAGGCTTATGGCGGTGGGACCGTCTAATCTATATGCCCTTTCTAACTGAAACGGACTCTTACTAGTGTAAGTTATAACTGGTATCGTGAGCCAGCATGCCAAATGATCCTACAATGGTGGACACCACAACGGGTTGAAACGTGCGTACTGTTAGCCACTAACAATTAGTCGTAACTGTTTGTACGACACGGTACGTTGCAAATCGACCTTCACTGCGGTGCACGTAAATGTTTAGTTAAGCGGATTAAGTGGCCAGCCGCAAATATAAACATAAACATAAACATAGTTATAAAAGCATTCCCTTCATAAAATTAAAGTTAGCTGAATTTTTGCATTTGAAAATTATTGTTTGTAATCAAACGTCAATAGCCTAATAGCTAAAGCAAAGTAAAGGTAAAAAAAATTGGAACATAGACAGTTGGCTTAAATACAAAGAAAACGATGATAGCTACAAAAGTTTACAACTGTGTCACAGCTATCGATGCTCATACAAAAAAAGAAGACAATTGTTCCAGACTAAAACTCTAAAATAACTAAAATTAAAAGGGAGCCTATGTGTCTCTGTGTAGATGAATATGCGCAAGTAGTGTGTAATTGAGTATGTTTGGTCATTGTGTGAAATGTAGGGGGTGTATGTGAGTGAGAGTTAGAGTGTGTGTCAGTGTTTGTTTAAGTAAGTTTTTCAGTTTCATCATATGACCGTGATTTCAACCATTCAGTCAGCTTCCTTCTCAAAAGGGTTTGGGGTAAATGGTAAATATTTAGTGTCTTATTTATTTTGTTGTAGAGCTTGGAGCTGATAACTTGAAATGTCTTCTCGGTACTGCTGTTCTACATGGTACAATTTTGCAAACTGTCTGCGAGGCGTTTTGCAGTGCTAAAAGAGCACCAAGAGCTGCCTAACTGTGAGGACCTTGCAAAGTTAATAGAGGTCAGATGTTGGAAAACGGATTGGTTTCTTTAGGATTTTTTAGGACCTTTAGTACAGCCCTCTTTGCCCTTTTTATACGAAGCAAGGAAGTTTTGTGCGCTCCGCCCCACGTGGTCACGCAATACCCGAGGACTGATTGAGCCAGAGCAAGGTAGACGGTTATCAGACATTTAAAGTCAGCAAACCCCCCGAGTGTTTTAAATATACAACGTGTAACAGAAACCCCATATCTATTCAAAAGGGCTGAAGACAACATCTGGTATGGAGTCTCTATGCACAGTTTCAACTAAAAATAAGTGACTCGAGGAATTGATACCAAATTATCGGTTTCATATGTTTCTTGAATACCAATCATAATAAACGTGTCACAGCTCTACAAGGGTCAATAACTTTCACGTCACTTGCCAATAACATATTTATAATTCTGTTCGTTCACCTTAATTTGAACAAAAAAGTACATTCCATGTACACATACATAGTATATAATATTGTATATTAAAAATAGAAAAATTATTTAATACGTAGTTTTTAACCTCTCTGATCTCGTCAGTGTTTATTTCAAAATAATTAGTAATAAAATTATCTTTTCATAATGTTGATGCGTAAGATAGTTTTTTTTATATTTCACACAAAAAAAATCGGAAAACGGAACGCGTTACTTGTTTGACAATGTGTCATTGTCTATGTCAAATGTCAATGTTATGTTATTTCAGGTTCTACATTGCGTCCTGTGTTTGTTTTTGCGATTATTTTCTAATATTTTTGACCACTGCTTATTTCAACGTACTGATACTCTACCACCCGATTACCTTGCTATTAATACTGGACTCTGATTTACATTGCGTTGTGGATTTGTTTTGTGGATCAATATGAGGTGCATCAACTGCGGAATAGCCATGCAAAGGTTGCAGAGGCATCTCATATCCTCGCTTTCTGCACACAATCAAACAAGACTTTCGCGTTGGATAACCAATGCCCAAACCCAGGTAAGAAGTTGGACTAGAAAAAACTTAACCTGATTTATTTTTATATAGTTCTGGTATGCGAAATCTTACAGTGCATCTTATTTTCAGTTGCCTCTTGATACATTTATTTGTCATCCATGCTTATTATTATTAAACACTGAAGCTGGTGAACAAGAGAGACTACTGGGGCATAACATAGTTTGCCTTGGTTGTGGCAAAACAGTGAGAAAAATAAGACACCATAATGTCAATATGGAGCGTCCGTTGCTGGCTGTTCTATTATTAAAAAAGTACTAATTATGTGATAAGCATTTTGTTTTTCATTATTATAAATACCTAGTTGTATTAAGCTATAAAAAAATGAGCTTTTATACTATGTTTGTATGATTGTTATATCTGTGTTTTATGTATTTTTCATCTTTAACATAATATACTTGCCTAAAGTAGGCATGTGTAACATAGTACTGCTCATCTTACTATAACATAGTACTTGAAAACAAAGAGATATTTAAAAAGATACCCTTGTTACTAAAAATTATATAAACATAAGAATTATCTAATGATTGAATTAATTTATTATTTTGTTTATTCTAACTGTGGTTTATTTTCAGCCTTCAAGAAACAACTATGTTTGCCATGTGTGTTGGATGCGAGTAAATAGACAGGCAGTGCATGTCTCATCACGAGACATGCAAGAATTGGCTTTGGATAATGATGCAGCAGCCCCTAATGTTAGCCAAGTTGTTAGCCCACCAGAGCCACCACCGTTGCCGCCTGTTCAAAGAGGGCCATGAGATAGTAATACCATATCATTACCTAATTACAAGCGAGCTTCGATCACATCTGTTCACAGTATATTTCAACAATGCAGAAACAGAATTCCTTAAAAGACTGCTTTTGCAGGAACATAGTTTCTATGTTCCTCGCAGCTGTAGAGTGTGTGAAACACATTTGTACAGCGATCAATGGCATTTATTACCTCAAATATATGAGACACATTCTACATTTAGTGCTATCCATATAGAAGACATAATTAATATTATGAAGTCAAAAGCTAATATTTTGAACTTTGAAAATGTCTCAGAAATTCTCTCACGGAACAATAATCACAATTGTAAAATAATAATAAATAAATCTATGATTGTATTTTTTTTAACAAGTCTGGTTATGTTTAAAGCAGTTATTTATGTAATTACTGAAGCCCTATATTTACACTTAATCCAGGTTAGTGTATTGGTGAAATAAAAATGCTCTGTTCTATCCAAGCTGGTTGATTGACCTCCCTAGGTCTCATTATTAACACTATCGCTGCATTGCTCTAACGTATATTATCTTCGTAAGCATTTAAGATATAATAATTATAATATGTCAAAATATTTTTATTTATTTTCTCTAATAAGTAAATAAATAATAATTTTTACTTCTTTGTTTTATTCTGTTTTTCCCTCGTTGGTCTAATGGTCGCAAGCACTACTGCCGAGCATGAGGTCCTGAGTTTGATTCCCAGGTCGAGAAAAGTGATATTGGGTTTATTCATCAGGAATTTCTCAGTAGCAGCTCGGAGTCTAGATTTGTGCCTGGTTGATAGAAACAGACTCGCCCCCTATTAATTGGTACTCAAAATAACTGGTGAAATCTGGGTGTACTATAGGTACACCTCTGCCCAACCCTTCGGGGAATACAGGCGCGATGTTATGTTAATGTTTGTTATTACTGTCACATTTTTTGAGACTATTACCCAGTTCAATAAATGTTAGTCAATATTCAGTTTAAAATCCTTCATATTTTATGTGGCCATTACTTTGTTTATTGGTTTAATACTAAAACTATATCAGTTATACGCAATAATTCACAGCTGTTCACTATTTTAAAGCGCCTTTAAGTTTTTAATAGCGAAATTATAATCTAAACACCTTATTGCTAGCGATCTGATTAAAAGGTTTACTGTAACTGTTTTTTGTCTAGTCTGGTGTAATGACAAGATTTCTGAGCAATTTAATGAGTCAATATTCACGAATATAAAACACCAAAAATCATTGGTGTACACTAAATTCGATAACTATGCCGATGTCCATAGTAAAATTGGCCATATCCTTTCGGTCTCTGGTATCAATATATTGAAATTTCTAATAAGTTCCACACGTGTTGACATAGGATTACAAAACCCTTGCCATATCGTTTGTTATCATCCAAAGAAGCCGTGCACTTGGTATGTATATACCCTTTAAATTTATTTTATTTATTTATTTAGGGACAAATAACAGTTACATAATAAAAGCATATTAACTAAAATTCGTATAACTAATTAAACAATTATGCAACCCACACCATTGTCCACAGGTTAACAAAAGAAATGAAAGTTAGAATGACACATTATAGCTAAAAACGAAATAGTTAAAATAGCATTAATAAATCCGTAACTGATTAACATATTATTAAATTAAATAGTTAAATCTCAGACAAGAGTTTACAAGCTTCTACTTTAAATTGCTTAAATTACACGTTGCATAAATCAATCTTCGCACACGTTTCACTGTACAGTCGATGTGCTTTTACCATTTTAGAAGATTGTCGATGGTTACTCCAAGATATTTAATGTGGTCAGTTCATTCAATAAGTAAACAGTTAAACGTCGAAAAATCAGTACATGTGCTAGCGTGAGCTGTGATTTTAAAGGAATGGTAAGGCTCACTTAAAATGCCTGGAGTAAATGGTATAAATTTAGATTTGCTGATATTTAGCGTCAGCAGGTTGGTGTTTAACCAGTACATGACTGCTCTGAGCACCGTCTCCGCTTTATTGAACGTATCAGCCCAGTCCTTGTCATGAATTATAAGCGCTGTGTCATCGGCATATATGATGATATACACACATCAAAAGTGTCTAGGGATCAACATATATTTTTGCAATAACTTTTCTCCTGATTGATATTAATTAAAATTTTCTTTAAGGATTCATCAAATAAAGTGTTTTCGTTTGTCACAGTAACGATAAACCAAGTCACCTTTGCATTAATAAAGAAATTTGCCATTTTCCTAATAAAGGGATTTTTGACATTTGAACCACTAATATTAAAGTTCGAAAAAAAGACTGAAATAACAGTTTTCTTTAAAATTTTATTGGGTAACTTAAACAATTAATAATCCGTGTTTCTACCGCGAACACTAACAACACAAGAACATCGGTTTGGCATACTCAAAATGAGTTCATCCAAATCACGCTGTGGAATGGCCGCCCATGTTCGTTGCAACAACAAAAATCGTCTCAGCATAAATTTGAGCGTTGAGGTTGTCTCTGATCCAAATCAACTCAGTTCTTCCGCCGATCCAAATACCCGCCCATACCATGATGGTTCCACCACTATAAGGATGGACTTCCTGGCAGGATTTTAATCGCTGTTGGCGTCCAGGGGTTCTCCAGTGTCGTATACGTCTTGTATCCGGTCTCATACCAAAACGAGACTCATCAGAAAAGCACACGAAACGCCATTGTTCTTCTGCCCAATTTCTGTGTTCAAGAGCCCATTGATATCGAATCCTACGATTGTGCATTGCTATAGGTGGTACCCGTAGCGGTCTTCGGGAATGAAGGTTCACTTCATGCAAGCGGTTTCTGACTGTTTGGTCGCTAATTAAGTTCCCTGAAGAGTGATGAAGCCTCACGGCTAACATCATGGCGGTTATTGTTGGAGCTCTTCGAGTTAAGATTTGAATGTATCGGTCTTGTCTCCGTGTGGTGCAGCGATACCGTCCTCCATGGCGCTCAGCCACGGTACCAGTGCTTCGGTAACGTGTCCAAAGTCGACTGATAACACTCTGACTTGTATTCAGAGCTAAAGCCACAGTACGTTGCCGGGAACCAGCTTCTATCATTCCCACGGCTCTGAGCATTTCTTCCCTGCTTAAATGACGTCGCCGCTCCATAATAACGTTGGTTTTAATCAGTAGTAGGGAAACAGTAGCACTAATAATGTCTTCAATGCGTTGTATGTTTTTATAGGGAAAATATTGACAGCTGATTTTCATCTTTTACTCGAATTTGATTAACAGTTCCTGTTTCAAATTATGAAATGCACCAAAAAGGATCCATATAAATTTATAAAATCATAAATTTATTACAAAGCCACATCTCAATCTCAAGAAATCCGCATAAAAATGCTTGATCCCTAGACACTTTTGATGTGTGTATATACAGGATATACAGTTTACAGGAGATAGGTGGCAGAGTTCATTCACATGAATGAGAAAGAGAGTCAGTCCAAGGACACTGCCTTGGGGCACACCAAGAGTAACTATCTCCTTTTTGCTGGTAAAATTTTCTATTTTTACTACCTGCTGGCAGTCTGTCAGGTAGCTGCGGAAAATATTGTTAGCAATACCACGAATACCAATGTTATCAAGTAAAAGTAAGAAAGAAAGAAAGAAAGTAATAAGTGTGTCGGACTTGTGATCGAGAGTTCACGGGTACGAACCCCACCCATTAAACGATTGCCGTGAATCCACCCCAGACACAAGCATATTTAACTTGGTTGAAGAGGTTAACAGGATTGCTAGTAATGTGAATTCTACCCACATTAAAGTTCACTTAAAAAATCTGTAAGTGTTGATGATAACTAAAAAGAAACTGATTACCTTTGTTTTTTGAGCACTCATTGATTTGTTTTCGGTAGGCACACTCAGGATAACAATCTTGTAACAAATTAATCGGTACTGCCAGTATAAACTACGCAGGTTTATTTACAGTCAGGCCGAATATCTAAAAACTTATTGGAAAACCAGACAAACCGAAAAGCTTCCCCTTTTCGGTTCCCGTTTCCAGGGAAATGTTTTTCAATAAAACCAAATTCAACGTAACCCTTTGAAAAAAGGTTAAAATATCGCTGCTTTAAAACATAAATCTGTGTCATTCACAAACTGATTAACCACCCGACGTCCATAATATAATTACTGAAACCTTTTCATACGGTGCTGCCTGCCTTTAATGTTTAAAGGGAAATTAATACTTTGTATTCGAGGCGTCAATATCGTATAAAAATCCCGGTTCTAGTAAGTATGGGTAGCAGTCCCAGCTTGGTTGTAATGAAAAAAAGTAAGTTAAAGTTTATAAAAGTAACCAGTAAATACATCGTCATTCGTCTCAGTTGTTAAAGTTAGTGTGTATAATATAATATGCTGGGTACACCGACACGTACATAACTGCGCAAGTCGAGAGAAAATACGAAAACTTTCGTAGGGCGCGTTCCTAAGCGCCTGAAGCTTTTAACTTATATCGACCTACGTCACTCCACGGCTCAAGTGTTTGTTAACAAAGTACGTTTTCGTTTTAAAATGAAGCGCCCTAAATTACTTTTGCAGTGTATTTTTAATTTTAATTATTTGCTTAGCTTTTGTGGAATCTCTCGAGCTCCCCACAAAGCTAAAAACAACTTCGATTGCTTAAGATTATTGGAGTTATATTGAGTAAACTATAATGGTATGCCACCAATTTAGTTAAATACTTAGTTCTATAATTGGCTATGTGTATAAACACATGGCCATCAAGAAACAAGATACGTAAGTAGAAACAATTTACGTAAAGCGTTGGTAGCTCGGATGAAGACATTAATTAAGCAGCGAGGCCACGAGGGAATTTTGTAGCGCCAGCATGCAGAGCGCAGAGTGCATTCATTGCAACGCAGGTGGTCCCTAGCGGTGAGTAGTTACAGCTAACTACCCTTCAGACGTGTGGAAATCTTAACAGAACTTCTTGGCGAGACGTCCCGCTTTCACGGCTCCTACAAAACACAAACATCGACCACACATAACTCGGTAGTTATACATAAATCCACCTACTTAGGACTTGGTCAACGAGACTTCTTGTTGCCAACTACACACATACTTGAGATACTCGGTCTCACTTTGCAATTTATTTCATGACCGTCATCCTGTCCAGTTCCCGTACAGTTAGGTGAATGTGTATTGTCGTACAGCCCTAGTTATTACACTAAATAAAGTGGCTATTTAATTATCTACAAAAAACAGCCAGCTTTGATACTTCCCAACTTAAATAAATTATAACATTATCGCATATTTCTGCACAACTCTAAGCACTTACTCATCCACAGGATCTGAGAGTATTTTAATTTCCCGAAAAGTTTTCCTTCTCCAAATTAATGAAAAAAATATCTCCAGGCTGGTCGACTGTCTGCGTTAATTCTTGAAAGTCTTTTCCTTAAACAGAAGAGTTTTAATAATAATCAGATATGTTTTTTTCTCTGTCGCTACGCTAACACCATTTCAGTTGTGGCTGAGTGTTTGCAAATGATAGTCATGTAGTTACACTACGGTTGAACTATGACCATTAATATTCATTCAGTGAACGGCCTGTTTCAGACGTCTAGCTAGCATTGTTCTTAGAGTATAAATGAAATGAGATAATGACCGCGAGTGCCGTTACAAACGATTCCTTCTACGCCGGGTGTCACAGACTTTGACTAAAATATGACCCCGCGGGGCGCACTGCCCGGATAAATAACACGGTATTAAGAGCTCTGAAAATATCACACGACATTAGCAAATTCAGGCAGTGTTTTCAGAGGTGGTTTATAATTAATTTTAGTATCAGGTACTATATTGCTAAATTTGATATCTCATTGCTTTGTTAATGGGAACCCTTTTCAAGAAATTACCAACGTTCTTACCAGTTTTATTTATTTATTTTTACTTTATTGTACACCATATAGTATTTAAAAAATATTAAAACTGGTATCCAATGGTCGGTGTTATCAGGTGGGGCAATCTTTTACAGACAACTTTTGTATAGACGATTTTTTTTTATATATTACTAGTAATGTGGGTAGAATTCACATTACTGGCATCCCTATTAACCCCTCCAACTAAGCTAAATATGCATGTGTCTGGTTCACGGCAATAGTGTAATGGGTGGGGTTAGAACCCGCGACCATTCGATCACAAGTCCGACACCTCAGCCATTAGGCTATTGACGCTTCGTTCGAAATGAAAGGCTGCGGATATTAAAAACTTAGTGCTGTCAATGTACAAACATCATACAATACCAAAATAATGTACTGATAAGAGTATAAATGTATATCCTATGTCCAATCAAGAAAGGAGGGGAAATATATATTCGTGTTCTCTTTTTAACCAACTTCAAAAAAAAATAGAGGAGGTTCTCAATTCACCTTGATCTTTTTAGGGTTCCGTAGTCAACAAGGAACCCTTATAGTTTCGCCATGTCCGTCTGTCTGTCCGTCTGTCCGCGGTTTAGCTCAAAAACTATTGGTACTAGAAAGTTGTACTTTGGCATGAGTATACACGTTAATGACGCCGAAAAAGTGGTAAAATAAAATTTTGAATAAAACAATTATTTAGGGTACCTCCCATACATGTAAAGTGGGATGATAATTTTTTTTCCGTTCTTCCCATAGTGTGGGATATCGTTGGATAGGTCTTTCAAAAATATTAGGGGTTTGGTAAGACCGTTTTTTGATTAAGTAAACCGTTCGTGACTTATCAAGCTTTAAAGTACCAATTTTCGTTAGAGTCAAGTGTCCTCCCCCTCTATCAACTAAACGGTTGTAGTTAGAAATTCAAATGTCACGGCAGTAGTACCTATATATAACGAAATTTAAAGGAAAACTATCACACATAAGTGGGCTTTACAAGTTTACGAGTAATAGTCGACCAATTGTATTTGACTCGAAAATTTCGAATAACTCCATAGAAATGTCGATAGATGGCGCTAAGCGCCAGTTGTATCGTGCTAGTTTCTTGTGACGATTGAGTAGTGTAGCTGTGTCCGTATTTAAATTCAAAACACCGGCTATGAGAAGTTTTATACAAATCTCTAAAAAAATTAAAACTTTCCGTGCAAAATTGTCGGATCAGGTGAGGATTTGTATAGGAAGTCAAATTAGTTAGGTAGTCATGTTTGGCTTTTAGTTAGAGCGTGGTACAAAACGATCAGTCAGCGAATACGACACGCACTTAGCTTGTTATAAAAACTACGGAACCCTTCACTGCGCGTGGCTCGACACGCAATTGACCGGTTTTTTTTATGTATGATACCTCATTACTCGCAGATGGCTGGACCGATTTGGAAAATTCTTTTTTTGTTTGAAAGGGTATACATACTTTCTAGTTAGGTGCCATTGTCGTCATGTTTGGATATGATGATGAGATCATGGAGAAATCGAGGGAACGCTTCAAATATTATAGGCACACCTATAGCGTTTTGGGTATTTCTTATAGTACCTTGTGCAGTTGCTCTTGGAAAGCACCATTTGAGGAAGTGAAACTGATGATGAAGACCCCAGATGGCCACCGAAACTACTCAATAATAAGTATTTCGTGGATTGCGATTAGATTACTTGAATATAGATGTTAAGCAATTTATGCTGGTCACAGTGCATATGGTGAAGTAGAGCTGATGGTGATGTACCAGAAGAACTGCTCAAAAATTAACGGCTCTGCACCGGGAAAAGCAATATTTTGTAAAAGGTGATAAGTAGTTGACATTTTGGCTTTTGTAACAAGATAAATTACAAACCGACCCACTAAAAAGAGTGAAAAAAATTTGTTTGCAAAAAATAAATCCGACTTCCATATAAAAAACACTACAAAGGCAAAAATAACTTTAATTTCGGTAGTCGGTGTCATTTGTTTTGTATTTTCTTTTTTTTTGACACCGCCTTCTGAAGTTAAAGTTATTTTTGCCTGGAAGTCGGTTCTACTTTTTGCTAAAAAGTTTTTTATATTTGTCATTGTTACGGTCTCGGAAAAAGCTCCTGAAATGAAAAATACTGCAACTGACTACCGGTGAACTTAATTGTATTTGAAGTCCCGCATCCATCAAATAAATTACAGTGGCTGAAGATAAAAGGATGAGGACGACATTATGAAAGTTTACATCAGATTAAAGAAGACCGAACTGTGGAAATGACGTCACTGCGGAAATGCTTTGTTTCAACTCTATCCGCTCGGGACGAGGTAAACTACAAGCACTTTTACACCACTGAAATGTTAGCTGACAGGTGAAAATAACTTTTCGGAGACACAAGGAACTTCTTGACAAGGACGTACGATTTTTCAAAGCTTTTAACTCTAATACCTAACAGGCTGTGTCAACAATAAATTCAAATTATGACTTGACTCATCAATATGCATGAGCCGCCTTTTTTAACTCGTTAGATATTCCTTGCCACGAAAGTCAAAATAGAATAAATCAGGAAAGTACTTCTAACTATAATTGGCGATGCCCTACGTGACATGGTGGACATCCCACCCATACGCACAAAACGTTTTGGGAATGCTTTCATTGTGCGTACAGCTAAGGACTGGCTATCCCTGCCAGAGTCTGTATTTCTAAGTCACTTCTAGACAAGCATGCTTCATCTTCGACCATATCATCGCTTACCTTCAGGTGAGATAGTTGTCAAAAGCGAGGCTACCGTGAATTAAAAAAGCGTATATGTATATATATGTATAGGTTTCATATAACATCGATCTATGAAATCCGCACTATATGGATCTACATAATATATTCACAAACAGTACGGTGTATTTTCCGGAGCAAAGACTTTTAGGCAAAATACTCAGAAACATGCATTTAAATATGATCCCAGGAACTAGCAGGTGGTTAACTGGTTTACTCACGCGTTGTACATTCGTATGTATAACGACACACACACATACTTGTGTTACGTAGTACATTCGTATGTATGTGACAATATTGTTTTAATGCAGTAAGTTGGTTCAAAAGACTAAATAGTTACGAGACATAGGTATTATCTTCCCTCATATTATATCCTAAGACTGTATTACATGATCTGCTTTTATCCGAATAGATTGCCTGTGATTTATTTTTATTCCATTACCACCGTCCACGAACGCTACTGAAAATTAGTGATGAGCTGGAAGCCTTATAACTTGGGCACTACGCGCATTTGCCTAGTTTCTAGTTTTTAAATATTATCTTGGTTTTTTTTTCAGTCAATTGTTTATGTTAAGAGTATTTACAGCATATGGTGAAAGTGAAAATACTGCATCTCTTTTCCTCTGAGCACTTTTTAGAAAAAAAATTTACTTATTATTTAGTCGTGTACAACAGGGCCGTGTCTATCAGGGTTGTGGGAATGTTCTGAAGAGATACCATACCGCGGCTCCAGAACGTAAAGCTAGTTGAAGGAACTGGATGGGTTTTTAGTCAATAACTCCGCCCAGAGCGCAAGGATTAGATAATTTTCCCACTGAAAAAAAGGTATCTTGTATACCAAATCTTATCACAATTGGTAATTTAAATTCCAAGAATAGAATCTTTAAAGAGTCTATGAATCACCGAAAGGTGTAAGCGCTCTTAAGACTTGTATTTACTAACATATTTAACTACTAATACGTCTTTATGCGTGTGATTTCTACTACAGTAAATACTTTTGCGTTCTTTCTATTCTTTCCATATTTATCACCGGATTATTGCAAAAACCGTAACAGACAAAGATTATCTCTACTAAAACAGGCAATTTCGAATTCAGTAAATTCAATCCAAATATTTCTGTTTACAATATACCCGTGTCTTATAAAGAAGATTTATTATAATCTCACAGGGTGTTTGCAATAAGCTGTTATATTAACTGATTCTTAAAGTATTACTTTAGAAGCTTACCGTTAATAAGTTTGAAGCTGAACCTTATATTATATAAAAAAATATATGAAAATATGTAAATTTGGACAATTACCTCACCGGGGTAGCGGGAATATTCTAACGAGACACCGGGGCCCCGCACCACAAGGGCAACGGAAAGTAACAGGGTGGGTTTTCAGTCACTAGAAGTCTAACACTCCCTTCCGAAGTCTTTCGTTGTTTTTCACAACCGAAAAAAATATAAAGGGCCCAGTGCCGTAAACAAATTACTCTCACTCAAAAAGATCGAAAATGTAAAACTAACGTAAAAAATAAATGAAATATATATAACATAATCAGCTTATAATGTTTCCACTGGTGGGATACAAGGCTCCAGTCAATGAGAGAGAATGAGCTTTTACAACTATGCGAGCTCAACGCGGGTTGGTTGATGTCACACATTTTTCGGTCCTACTTCAAATCACTTCCGCCTAAGTATTACTTTCTCAAGCTTCAAGCTAATTTCACCAAATCTACCCAACACATTCGAAGATTAACAGAACATAACAAACAAATAAACTTTTACGCTTTTTTATATTATATTATACAGCAAAGTATAGATGGTAACAATTAGAACCCGAGCCTCTTCGCAGCTTACCGCTTTCAGCGACTTTTTGTCACTTTGCCTTTTGAAGTTTTAATTACAAAGAGCTAATTTACATTTGATTTTTTAAAGATAAACTGAGCACTTTCTCATCGCTTTTATTATAACAACATTATTTACTATGCATGTAGTGTATAAAACACGTTTTTCGTAATGGTTAATTATAATATGAAGCGGATTAAATAATACCGGAAAAACTAAAAAGCCATAAATGGTATTACATGCTTCTATTCTAATTCCTTATCTTTAATATTAAATACAAATATATGCATAATATGTTACGTTACATGGTGGACATCCCACCCATGCGCACAAAAAGTTTTGGGAATACTTTCATCGCGCGTACAGCTAGGGAGTGAAATTCACTGCCGGAATCAGCATTTACTGATAGCTATAACCTGAACCTCTTTAAGGCCAGAGTAAATGGGCTACCCTTAGGTAAACGTGTTTTATCTTCGACCATCTCACTACTTACCATCGGGTGAGATGGTGGTTAAACGCGAGCCTATAAATCTATACTAATATTATAAAGCGGAAAAGTTTGTTTGTTTGTTTGCTTGAACGCGCTAATCTTCGAAAGTACTGGGTGGATTTGGATGCAATTTGGTATGGAAGTAGCTTGAAGCTTGAGGAAGGTTATAGGATACTTTTTATGCGACTGCAAAAAAGGAGAGTTATGTTTTTACCGTGATAGAATCCACGGGAGCGAAGCCCCGCGTGAGTACTAGTAATATTATAAAACTGTTACCGGGTAGTTGCCTAATAATTCTGATTCGCAATCTAAGCATTCAAACCATTAATTAAGTACCTATGTACCTACTTGGGTACATATCTGAAGGTAAGTAGTCGTTAACGAGTTTACTGCCCCCTCTTGGATATTAAAATTTTAATAAATCGTAAGTTTATGTAGGGACCTATGTATATTTTTATATTACCTACAGTAGCACGTTTTATAACCCGCTGAATATGCATCTTAAACCATAACGTACATAAATTACATAAAGTAAAAAAAGTACATAAAGTACCCAATTATGCGAGTAACGGCGAAAGAAGTAGCCCGAGTGTTGAGGAACATGAAGAGAGGGAAATCCCCTGGCCACGACGCACTAAGTATAGAACACCTGCAACATGCAGGTGTTCATCTGCCACGGGTGCTCGCTATGTTCTTCACTTTCTGCATTGGTCATGCATACCTGCCGGAGGCACTTATGAAAACTGTTGTGGTCCCAATTATTAAAAATAAAACGGGAGATGTGTCTAGCATCAGCAATTATAGGCCCATATCACTCGCAACGGTGATTGCAAAAGTGCTGGATGGTGTGATTGAGACTAAGCTTCGTCAGCATGTACAGCTTCATGATGCTCAGTTCGGGTTTAGAGCCGGATTATCGACTGAGACAGCTATACTCACTCTCAAGAACACTATCCAGTACTATACCAGCAGGAGCACGCCTGTTTACGCCTGCTTCTTAGATCTATCGAAAGCTTTTGATCTTGTGGCGTATGACAGGCTGTGGCAGAAGTTGTCGAGTGATACAGACCTCCCAGCTGAGCTAATATCTTTGCTGAAGTACTGGTATGGTGCTCAGGATAATTGTGTAAGGTGGTCAGGGTCGCTGTCGGACCAGTACAGGCTGGAATGTGGCGTCCGGCAGGGTGGATTAACATCGCCGATCCTTTTTAGTTTGTACATGGACCGCTTGATCCGTGAGCTCAGCAGTACTGGTATCGGATGCTCCATTGATGGAGTTTTTGTAAATAACATCAGTTATGCTGATGATATGGTGCTGCTGAGCCCATCGATCAAGGCTCTTAGGAAACTTGTCGACATTTGTGAGCGATATGCTGGAGCACATGGCCTCAGATACAATGCTACAAAAAGTGAAGTCATGATATTCAAGTCGGGTTCAAAGACGTACAAGACCGTTCCACCCGTATTTCTAAATGGCTTTGCACTTAAAGTAGTATCTTGTTTTAAGTATCTGGGACATTGGGTCCACGAGTCGCTCGCAGATGACGTCGATATGGAAAGGGAGCGCAGAGCGTTGTCGATCCGAGCCAATATGTTGGCCCGCAGGTTTGCACGATGTACGACACAAGTCAAGATCACACTATTCACAGCCTTCTGCCAATCTTATTACACGTGCAGCCTGTGGGTTAAGTTTACAAAGAAGTCGTACAACTCTCTGCGCATCCAGTATAATAATGCCTTCAGGGCGCTGATGAGGCTGCCGCCATGGTGTAGCGCTTCTGGGATGTTTGACGATGCACACATTGACGGGTTTGCATCGATTCTGCGTAAGCGAGTCGCGTCCCTAATGAGTCGAGTCGCCGGCGGCGACAACAGCTACCTGCAGCTATTTGCCAGCCGGATGGACCAGGAGTGCTCAATCATGAATCACTGGAATAGCATTCACATTGATCACTCTGGGTCTAGTCCAAAATACAGGTTGAGGTAGCTTTTGTAATAGGAATACCTCTTTTATAAATCTAGTATTGTTATTTTTTTTTTTTTTGTTGCCTAATTAATTTAATAATAATAATATAATATAATTTTTTCGTCCAATGTATTTTATAAATTTGTGATTATTGCAAAAACCGTAACAGACAAAGATTATCTCTACTAAAACAGGCAATTTCGAATTCAGTAAATTCAATCCAAATATTTCTGTTTACAATATACCCGTGTCTTATAAAGAAGATTTATTATAATCTCACAGGGTGTTTGCAATAAGCTGTTATATTAACTGATTCTTAAAGTATTACTTTAGAAGCTTACCGTTAATAAGTTTGAAGCTGAACCTTATATTATATAAAAAAATATATGAAAATATGTAAATTTGGACAATTACCTCACCGGGGTAGCGGGAATATTCTAACGAGACACCGGGGCCCCGCACCACAAGGGCAACGGAAAGTAACAGGGTGGGTTTTCAGTCACTAGAAGTCTAACACTCCCTTCCGAAGTCTTTCGTTGTTTTTCACAACCGAAAAAAATATAAAGGGCCCAGTGCCGTAAACAAATTACTCTCACTCAAAAAGATCGAAAATGTAAAACTAACGTAAAAAATAAATGAAATATATATAACATAATCAGCTTATAATGTTTCCACTGGTGGGATACAAGGCTCCAGTCAATGAGAGAGAATGAGCTTTTACAACTATGCGAGCTCAACGCGGGTTGGTTGATGTCACACATTTTTCGGTCCTACTTCAAATCACTTCCGCCTAAGTATTACTTTCTCAAGCTTCAAGCTAATTTCACCAAATCTACCCAACACATTCGAAGATTAACAGAACATAACAAACAAATAAACTTTTACGCTTTTTTATATTATATTATACAGCAAAGTATAGATGGTAACAATTAGAACCCGAGCCTCTTCGCAGCTTACCGCTTTCAGCGACTTTTTGTCACTTTGCCTTTTGAAGTTTTAATTACAAAGAGCTAATTTACATTTGATTTTTTAAAGATAAACTGAGCACTTTCTCATCGCTTTTATTATAACAACATTATTTACTATGCATGTAGTGTATAAAACACGTTTTTCGTAATGGTTAATTATAATATGAAGCGGATTAAATAATACCGGAAAAACTAAAAAGCCATAAATGGTATTACATGCTTCTATTCTAATTCCTTATCTTTAATATTAAATACAAATATATGCATAATATGTTACGTTACATGGTGGACATCCCACCCATGCGCACAAAAAGTTTTGGGAATACTTTCATCGCGCGTACAGCTAGGGAGTGAAATTCACTGCCGGAATCAGCATTTACTGATAGCTATAACCTGAACCTCTTTAAGGCCAGAGTAAATGGGCTACCCTTAGGTAAACGTGTTTTATCTTCGACCATCTCACTACTTACCATCGGGTGAGATGGTGGTTAAACGCGAGCCTATAAATCTATACTAATATTATAAAGCGGAAAAGTTTGTTTGTTTGTTTGCTTGAACGCGCTAATCTTCGAAAGTACTGGGTGGATTTGGATGCAATTTGGTATGGAAGTAGCTTGAAGCTTGAGGAAGGTTATAGGATACTTTTTATGCGACTGCAAAAAAGGAGAGTTATGTTTTTACCGTGATAGAATCCACGGGAGCGAAGCCCCGCGTGAGTACTAGTAATATTATAAAACTGTTACCGGGTAGTTGCCTAATAATTCTGATTCGCAATCTAAGCATTCAAACCATTAATTAAGTACCTATGTACCTACTTGGGTACATATCTGAAGGTAAGTAGTCGTTAACGAGTTTACTGCCCCCTCTTGGATATTAAAATTTTAATAAATCGTAAGTTTATGTAGGGACCTATGTATATTTTTATATTACCTACAGTAGCACGTTTTATAACCCGCTGAATATGCATCTTAAACCATAACGTACATAAATTACATAAAGTAAAAAAAGTACATAAAGTACCCAATTATGCGAGTAACGGCGAAAGAAGTAGCCCGAGTGTTGAGGAACATGAAGAGAGGGAAATCCCCTGGCCACGACGCACTAAGTATAGAACACCTGCAACATGCAGGTGTTCATCTGCCACGGGTGCTCGCTATGTTCTTCACTTTCTGCATTGGTCATGCATACCTGCCGGAGGCACTTATGAAAACTGTTGTGGTCCCAATTATTAAAAATAAAACGGGAGATGTGTCTAGCATCAGCAATTATAGGCCCATATCACTCGCAACGGTGATTGCAAAAGTGCTGGATGGTGTGATTGAGACTAAGCTTCGTCAGCATGTACAGCTTCATGATGCTCAGTTCGGGTTTAGAGCCGGATTATCGACTGAGACAGCTATACTCACTCTCAAGAACACTATCCAGTACTATACCAGCAGGAGCACGCCTGTTTACGCCTGCTTCTTAGATCTATCGAAAGCTTTTGATCTTGTGGCGTATGACAGGCTGTGGCAGAAGTTGTCGAGTGATACAGACCTCCCAGCTGAGCTAATATCTTTGCTGAAGTACTGGTATGGTGCTCAGGATAATTGTGTAAGGTGGTCAGGGTCGCTGTCGGACCAGTACAGGCTGGAATGTGGCGTCCGGCAGGGTGGATTAACATCGCCGATCCTTTTTAGTTTGTACATGGACCGCTTGATCCGTGAGCTCAGCAGTACTGGTATCGGATGCTCCATTGATGGAGTTTTTGTAAATAACATCAGTTATGCTGATGATATGGTGCTGCTGAGCCCATCGATCAAGGCTCTTAGGAAACTTGTCGACATTTGTGAGCGATATGCTGGAGCACATGGCCTCAGATACAATGCTACAAAAAGTGAAGTCATGATATTCAAGTCGGGTTCAAAGACGTACAAGACCGTTCCACCCGTATTTCTAAATGGCTTTGCACTTAAAGTAGTATCTTGTTTTAAGTATCTGGGACATTGGGTCCACGAGTCGCTCGCAGATGACGTCGATATGGAAAGGGAGCGCAGAGCGTTGTCGATCCGAGCCAATATGTTGGCCCGCAGGTTTGCACGATGTACGACACAAGTCAAGATCACACTATTCACAGCCTTCTGCCAATCTTATTACACGTGCAGCCTGTGGGTTAAGTTTACAAAGAAGTCGTACAACTCTCTGCGCATCCAGTATAATAATGCCTTCAGGGCGCTGATGAGGCTGCCGCCATGGTGTAGCGCTTCTGGGATGTTTGACGATGCACACATTGACGGGTTTGCATCGATTCTGCGTAAGCGAGTCGCGTCCCTAATGAGTCGAGTCGCCGGCGGCGACAACAGCTACCTGCAGCTATTTGCCAGCCGGATGGACCAGGAGTGCTCAATCATGAATCACTGGAATAGCATTCACATTGATCACTCTGGGTCTAGTCCAAAATACAGGTTGAGGTAGCTTTTGTAATAGGAATACCTCTTTTATAAATCTAGTATTGTTATTTTTTTTTTTTTTGTTGCCTAATTAATTTAATAATAATAATATAATATAATTTTTTCGTCCAATGTATTTTATAAATTTGTGACATATGTAAATTAATATATTTTGAATGATTGTTTTTGAATATATAAGTTAAGCTATTGTGACGTATTTTATTTCTTTTAATAGTATTTCAATTTTGTAGTGTCTATTTTTAAGGTATTAATGTATATGGTTTTATGGGTGCAAAGCCCGAAATAAATGATTCTATTCTATTCTATAAATGGTTTAACCATCCCAACACCAAAATACCAAAATAAATATAGGTAAATAGATTAAATTCTCTATCATTTACACCGTAATAATCAGCAATAAGGAACTTTCCATACTACTACAGTACTTCTAGATTATTTGCAATTACAGTTATAGATTTATTAGATATATTTTAGACTTTCTACTGCATACTGTAGTGGTAAAATATAGTGTATGGATATACTGTTTTTAATTTTTAATACCTTAAATTCATCAAATCTAATACTTAAAACGAAATGCAGCTAACCTAAAACCATAGATAATGTCGAATGGCTGCCGGCAAATCGTTTCTTTGGGGTTTCACTTTGCCTAAGGTTTCTTACGTGCAAGGCATTCCCGATTAATAAAAACTAACGTTAAGCATACTTATCGTAGTCTTTTTACCGCACCTGATCATAACTAGCAAATCTAGCTGTCTCTGTATGACAAGGGAATATTGTATTCTCCGTCTAATTCATCAAACTTAATTCACACAAACATAAGTATCTAGATACCTATATACCTACTTATGTTTTTTATTATTTTTGTTTTATGTGTTTCAGTTTGAATTTCGAAAACGTACGTTTTCGAAATTCAAACTTGTTCATTGCTTTGCGTGATCTAAATACACTATTATTAATGTAATAAAATAAATCCAAGCAAAGAAATTATTTCAAAATAAATTATTCTTGAATAATAATAATGAATTAGCCTTAGAACAACAACGCGTAGAAGGATAGTACGAGTGCAAAAAGTGAGGCAACTAAAACTTAGCCATTTTTGGCTAACTTTGCTCGACGAGCCGTCAGTACTCAAAGTCACATTCTGCCGAACAGAGCTCGCGAGTAAATAATTTAAAACGACCGTTTGTAGCGTAAAGGGATGTCATAGTCCTTCAGGAAAACAAAAAAACGTGTAATCAAATTACATTTCACAAGTAAATACTTACATTTTATACATTATATTTAAGTAAATCGACCATCAAACAAAAATTCTAATAACCTAACTTATCACAATTCAATGTTGCTATCCGTGAGGAAAAAAATACCCATATTGATTTCATTTGTGCTTATTTTTGTTTAAAAAAAATATAGTTTTGGCGGCAATTAATGTATGCGTCAAACTAAACTATCTGGGGGCACGGCAGTGCCCCCGCCAAGTCGAGCAAAAAAGCGTATTTATTTACAGCTACTACCTACAGTGTTTTATAACTAAAAGTTACTGTTAGTTCGAAGAGTGGTATCATAAAGATGACAATTTTATTGATTAAGATTCTTTTCATTTAAGTAATGTTCTCAATAATATTTTTCGATTTCATAAATACAACACATACTTTTGATTGATATCAAACGAGATTTTTCAAGCAATAATACATTTCTATAATATAATTATAACACATTACACATCAAACATTCGAAACGGAATAAACGATATCTCATTTCGTTTACCTTCCGTAAATATATGTCATACTAGCTGACCCGCCACGACTACGTTCGCGTGGTATCCTACCTCTACCCAACCGATACCACTACTCCTATCCTACTCCTACCCTACCCAAACCCTACACTACCCAACCGATACCACTACCCCTATCCTACACTACCCTACCCTACCCCTACCCTACCCTACCCCTACCCTGCCCCTACCCTACCCCTACCCTATCCTACCTCTACCCTACCCCTGCCCTACCCTTACCTTACCCCTACCCTACACCAACCCTACCCCTACCCTACTCTCCATTTTATTTAGAAAACGTTTGTATAGGAAATAGAAAAGGGCTGTTTTGACGGTTTTCCCGGTTTTTTTTTATTTTTCTCATCTTTTAAACCTTCCCTAGACCTCCACGAACATTTCAAAACCAAGATGAATGAAATCGGTTCGTGCGTTCTGGAGTTATAGCGTCAGGAAGGAAAACCCGACTTATTTTTATATAGTAGAAGAAGAATAAGTCATATTACATGAAAAAACATCATCTTATTTAGTTTCATAACATAAAATACTTGATTTGATCCGGCAACATAATAGTGCGTTTTCCCATTTTTGTGGTAATGGTACTGGTAATGGTATCACTGAAAGCTATATTTGTGTGCGTTTGAAGAACGTAGACACATTCGGCTCACGCACACAAAGAAAATAAAGTGGACACACGAAATCGCTCGTGTTTTGTTCTAGACGCCTCTTCTATGCGTTGTTATTCTAAGGAATTAGCTTATTTTTGTTTAATTATTTATACAAAGTTATGTTGTAATTCTCATGTAATCGATTTTGATATCTGAAGCACTGATACGATATAAAAATATATAGATTTTCAACCAAAGGAAAATGACAACAATTAGATTGAAATAAAATTGCAACTTAATATTCCGTTATTAGAAAAAGAAAATAACTTAGACGCTAATGTAAGCAGACACATAAAAATGGAAGACCACCGAATGATATGAATCAAACCGTCCAACGGAAATCTGTGCCAAAAAACTTGAACACTGCAAAAACGTAACCAACAAACATTCATGTCAAAACTTTTAGAAAAATTCATCAAGATAAAAGTCGGGATTACATTTTCTTTAATTAGTGTGCCTAAAATGTGGATTTGAGATGGCCTAGTATCTAAATAGAATCACTTAAACATGACTTATAAAAGTGCGAGGCTTTGGAGTGCTTTGAAAAAATCTAATGAGCGTTTTTTTTTATTCGACCAACAAGCTTCTGTTTACATTTAAACATTGAAAAGTCTACTGTTGTCTATGGTTTGTATAACAACTTTTTAATGGCCGCATGCCCCATAAATCTAGCGGCCATAAGTATTGTGTGAATTGTATAATTAATATTTAACTCAATTAAATACTTAAATAACATTATTAATATAATAAAATTAAACATAAAAGTAACATTTTAAATTGAATTAAACGAAATAAAATAATTAAATAACAAGAAGAATATAAATTAAAATAAATGAACGTCAAAAATCACGATTGAAAAGAAGCCGTTAACACTTATGCAATTGACCTGAATATTAATACCATTTTCTGTAGAACCACATTATTATAGATATCTTTATCTCGTAAAAAAAATGTGCACAGTATCTAGAATAGTCCATTTAAATAAAATTAATAAAACCTCTCGAAGAACAAATTACAGCAAAATTGCCTTACGAACAATAAGAAAAGCTAGTTTTGAATAACCTCCTTGCAAGAAACTTTATGATTGTAGCAACTTCCGAGCAGAATTATGACATGATTCAAGTACTACTTATTATATATCATCGTGAAAGCTTTTTTAGAGTAACTATGAAAGTGTTTACGGCCCCTATTAGTACGGGCATAAACAAGAATAATAAAACTGAAGAAAAGTATGACATGAACGTTTGCGTTTGAAAATTCCTGAGCAAGCGCGCGAGAGATTTTAAACGTACTCGCTCGCGTTGAAATAAAACATTAACTTAAGTCCAATTTATATAGAAAACAAAGATATTTTTCATCATTACTTCCAGAAAGTGTTCTGTTTACCCAGTTTCAATACAAATGGACGTTTACGTAAAAGACTTAAAACGAAATAACGTATAAAAATTCGCAACGAGGCCAGAGAAAAGAAGAATAAAACCGGGTAGGTATGGTTAAGAAGCTCCGGGTAGATGGGCATACATGAAATAGAGGGCAGCAAATACAAGTAAGAATGGATCTGTAAGCGGCCTTGGTACACAAATAGGATTCAGTCAAGTACACATTTGGTCAGTGTGTTTGTCTGAACGTGCCGCTTGAGTGGGGTTTGTTTAAATACCGGCCAGACGTGTTTCCGATCAAACCTAATGGTGAATAATACCAAACACATAAGCAACGAAATAAAGTAAAACTTGGTATTGGTAGAATAATTGATGTAACCGCTTCACATCTAGGATAATTTTAAGCAATTATAGTAGATGCGAAGCACTTAAGCCCGATTTACACTTCAACAAGTACAGTAGCGAGTTAATTTGCGTCATCGGCGAGTTAAGTTGTTATTGTAGTTTGAACGGCAAAAGCGAGTTAAGTAGTAGTACATTAACAACTTAACTCCCAATGACGCAAGTTAACTCGCTACTGTACTTGTTGAAGTGTAAATCGGGCTTTAGAGTTGACTTGCTTCGAAGCAGAACTAACTCACATTTAGCTCGCCTCTATTGTTTCTGTCCTATATATCCTACATTTCGTGCTAAACTCTTCACAAAACAGTAATGGACCGCTGCAAGAGGAAAATGATAAAGACACGATTCTTATTTGAATAGTACCTGCCAATTGTCGCAGAAAGAGCAAACAGCCATAATAGCACTCAAATAGTTTTTAAGTTTGTATGAAAACAGTTCTTTGTTATTGTATTAAACCAATTGAAATCAAGTACCAAGGATACATATGAATTCCGTTAATTAATGTAGGAATGTCTTTATTACTCTAAATTAACACATGTCTCAAAATTTTCCTTTCTAGGCCCCGAGATGTGAAATTGATATAGCAATTTGATAGACACGGTCCATTGAAATGCTCAGGAGAAATTAATTAACTTGTTAATTTGTATACAATTTGTCATTCTGTACGGGTTCTTCGTCTCTTACTATAAACAATGAAGAGTAAATTTATCTTGATGAAGCAGCAATGTAAGGTATGACGAGTCGATCCTGAAATGTAAGTACCTACACGAGTATCGAGTATCATAAAATCAAGTTCCTATTATTTCAGACTAAAGTAAAAAAAAAATCTTTCATTCCTTTTCTTTGATGCTGAAGTATTTATGACATTATTTTCGAGTTATAAGTGTGTTTCAGTGATGAATAGACGTCTCTTTATCATTTTATTTTATGTAGAGAGAAGAAATGTTGAAGAACTAATTGTCTGAAGTGTTATTATTGTAAAAAGCAAAAACAACTCGACCTCAAATGCCATGAAAATTGAATTTAAAACACAGGTATTAAAAAATGTGGTCGTATAAAGTGACAACCATTTCGCTTACGCGCCCTCAAGTGACGTGCTTTATTTTTCGACAATGATACAGCTTATACATACAGTGTTCACAGATGATAAGATGATATGTTTTATTTACTTACTCTTAAAGGCAAATACCCTTACCTAATCAAACCTTACGTACCTAAAACACAAACAGATTTAAATGCTCAAAGAAAACTGGCAGTGCGTCAGATTATAATTCGCAAAAAAATAATTTTTAAAATGACGATGACATTCGTGAAGTGGTCAGTCACTTTCTGAGCGCCATCTTACCCTAAATACCATTAATGTCTAAAACGGCTATTTTTATTAAGAGTCCTTAACTAGTTAGAAAAATTTACATGGCGTGTCGTTAGAGTATTTGGAATTGCCAAAATAATTTATGTGTCAAACTCATGCCTACAGTAAACTACTACTACTACGGCGCAAAAGCTAAAAATCTCAAATCAATAATAATCAACCACAATAATCTTCCACATACTATGATAAATTATGTGTACCACCTTTGGAAAACCTACGCGTATTAACGAAAACCAGTAGGGATTATCTCGCGGATCGTGCACGCTTCAAATCGAAATGAAATCAAAATGGCACTCGGCATCGCTATCTACTTCTCTTTGTACTTGTTACGCACCATTATCTCTAATGGCTTAACTTGTTCTCATACACAATAGTGTATATCTCCTCCGTTAATAGGGACCCTAGAAATTGGCACAGAAACGATTCTCACGGCGGGAATCCAGTGCCAACTTCCATTTTACATACCTACGCCAAAAACTAAAACCAATATCGTCGAGCGGAGGAACTTGAGTACTTAAGTACCTGCATGGTTATAGAAAATTTTGCCGTTCCTGCAAAAGTTTCATCGAAAATAATTTTGATGTAGTATCTAATATCGCGTATGTTGACAAGATCAGCGCTGGGGTCATGGATTTGATTTCGGCGCAGCCGGTTACGCAATCGCCGCTCTCCATGCACTCACATCGGGGCTCAATAACCGCTTGTTTATCTCTTCCAGACAATTTGCCCGCTACGGTGCATATGAACACATTGCCCGAAAATAAGTGCATAAATTGCCTAGCTACAGTTTACATCTCGAGATAGGTTGTATGTATTAACGTGATTTTCTCTTGAGTCATGAAATGGTAATGTCACCTGATTTGCAAAAAAAAATCATTATGAATAATAAAGAATTAATGACGAAAATAAATCACCAAAGATTTATTTCAAACTATGTAAAATTACTTACCTGAACTTTCAACATCCGAACTTTTAACAAAACACAGAAAGTTGAGAAAATGTCACTGAAAAGTAATTTCAGTCCGATTTTTAAGTCCGTTGAACTCCCACACGCACTTTAACTGAAAGTTTATTTTATTGCATCGGCGCGGGTAGGCGAAAGTTGTGGTGGGCGGACGAGCGGGTGCAGGTGTCGCACGCCGCCCGAGAAGTGGCGGGCGAGGGTGTGGGCGGGGCGCGGGGCGGCGGGGAGAGGGAGGCGACGAGACGCCTGCGCGGCAACCGTCCGCGCCCGGACGCTGACGTCACGCGCGATCCGCCACACTGCCGCCCGACAGCGCTTAGCCCCGACAAGACACCCCCGTTTTGCACAACTCGCACACTCAACTCCAAGGCTTGATCCCGGCCTGGTTAGGCCGGAGCAATGCGCCGGCCTGTATGGAGAAATCAGTCTTTCAGACTCAGCTCCACCCAATAGCAAACTCCCTAGCTGCTGTGACATCACACTACTATGAAACAACTCATGTACATAATCAATAGCTTACACGCAACTGTAAACAAGTTGGAAGTAAACTAGACGACATTATTTCGCGCGCATTTTTTGTAAACATACACTTGTACTTTTTTCTGAATAGTACATGTCACAATGGATCTATAATTTTTTTTTTACTTTAGCCCAGACTGATAGTATTCTAGTTCAAGTTAGACACATTCATGAAGAAAAGTGTTATAAGCTATAACCAAGCAACTTAAACATGTTTTAAGCTGACATGTGAAGTTTCAAAAGTTTTTTAGGCAAAAAGTACATTTTGATTCAATAATAACCGTTTACGTGTAGGGAATGCAATTTATAATATCTTTTTAAATATCTGTATAGACGAACAAACTATTTGAAATATTCCTCCTTTTTAGGGTTCCGTAGTCAACAAGGAACCCTTATAGTTTCGCCATGTCCGTCTGTCTGTCCGTCTGTCCGCGGTTTAGCTCAAAAACTATTGGTACTAGAAAGTTGTACTTTGGCATGAGTATACACGTTAATGACGCCGAAAAAGTGGTAAAATAAAATTTTGAAAAAAACAATTATTTAGGGTACCTCCCATACATGTAAAGTGGGATGATTTTTTTTTTTCGTTCTTCTCATAGCGTGGGATATCGTTGAATAGGTCTTTCAAAAATATTAGGGGTTTGGTAAGACCGTTTTTTGATTAAGTAAACCGTTCGTGATTTACCAAGCTTTAAAATACCAATTTTCGTTAGAGTCAAGTGTCCCCCCTCTATCAACTAAACGGTTATAGTTAGAAATTCAAATGTCACGACAGTAGTACCTATATATAACGAAATTTAAAGGAAAACTATCACACATAAGTAGGCTTTACAAGTTTACGAGTAATAGTCGACCAATTGTATTTGACTCGAAAATTTCGAACAACTCTATAGAAATATCGATAGATGGCGCTAAGCGCCAGTTGTATCGTGCTAGCTTCTTGTGACGATTGAGTAGTGTAGCTCTGTGTCCGTATTTAAATTCAAAACACTGGCTATGACAAGTTTTATACAAATCTCTAAAAAAAATTAAAACTTTCCGTGCAAAATTGTCGGATCAGGTGAGGATTTGTATAGGAAGTCAAATTAGTTAGGTAGTCATGTTTGGCTTTTAGTTAGAGCATGGTACGAAACGATCAGTCAGCGAATACGACACGCACTTGGCTGTTATAAAAACTACGGAACCCTACACTGCGCGTGGCCCGACACGCACTTGACCGGTTTTTTTTAACCTATTATTGCAGTGTCAGCTGAAAACTGCTCCATGTTTCCGTACATCTTTTTAACGTAGGTACCTGTTTCTTTAAAAAAAAAGATAAGTAGGCAAAGTTACATACAACTTATAGTAAATCAATATACCAGTAAACGTAATTCCTGAAAGCAGTTAGTTCAAAAATAGGTGTTAAATTTTAATGGAAAAATCTTCCATTTAACTTATAATGGAAACAGTATTATGGCAAATTAATACAATCCTTAATTCAAGGAAATTGTGTGTGTGTCGCGTCGGCCGCTAACATAGCACGAGTGTATGCGTCTGCGTAAGGATAATATATGACGTACATACGTTTTGCGTTTAGTAAGGATAACTATTTTATAAAAAAATGCCTAGGTTGGGTTTCAAATTTAGTTACGGATGTTGTTTTAGACATTTATAATTCAATATTTTAATTGGGGTGTCTCAGGTATTGCGCTTAATCTGTTACACGTTGTGTATGTAGGTACTACCTGCAACATAAAGTCTAGAACTAGCTTGTGAATATCCTCTGTAAATCTTAGAACTAGCGCGAATAAAAAAGATATAAAACATGGTCCATTAGTTTTATATCCCTTTCATTTGCTCAGTACCAGAAAATGATTTATTTCCTCAAATAAACTTTAATAACCTAGCTCTAAGCCACGCATAATTCACACGTAAGCAAATAGAACATTCAGTATAAAAATAAAAGTTCAAAATTAGAATTCTCTATTATATCGTCAATAATCTGCTGATTAGTTTTTTGCCAGCTATGTTGGTGTTTAGTCCAATTGGATGCAGATGAGTACTAGTGTTTAACGTGGAGCGACTGCCTATCTGACCTTATAGCCCAGTAACTGGGTAACATGATACCCCTTGACAAGACTGGTGTCGGTTTTCTGGCTTCTGTGTAACGACTGTCAAAGATGTACAAATGACAGCTGTGACTAAAGCTTTGGTTTCCTAGGATAGCGGTGCCGTCAAATAGCGGCCGTATTACAGCAGTGAATGACGTCACTAGAACGTAGTCTATGTTTTCAAAATGGCGCGGTTTTCTAGAGAGCGGTAACTGACACTGTAACGTAAAAAAGCGGTGCCGCCGTTTGGATGACGGCCGTCGGTGTCAGATGGTTTTCGTGAACGTTTCCTTGAGAGCGTTGAAGCAGACTGTGTTAAAACGGCCGTGGAACTTTCCACATGTCGTCACCGTAAAGACGGCCGCCTTTTTGCGTCCGTAATATTACGGCCGCTATATGACGGCACCGCTTTCCTAGGAAACCAAAGCTTAAGCTCTTACGTAAAGTACGTTAGAGCTTAGTCAAGGCACGCAGGAATCTTGATATTGCAAGCGTTATTTAACCTAAAAGAACGACTCATGCTACTTTTATTTTTAGCCACGAGCTCCTCACGAGCTAGTGTTAATTATAATGAATAATTCTGTTTCAATTTTTTCTAGCTGGCCAGTATTTAATTAGTTGAAATCTCCATGGCTAACCAAACTTTTTATTGCTTTAATTTGCTGGCCAAGAATGGCGAAGGAACAAAGTCGTAAAGCAGACGGCGCGGCGGTTTGATACTGAAATTAAAAATAAATAATCCTCCGGTATTTGGTCAGAAAAAAAGGATAATGAATTCGTTGTAGAAACGTGCTTCCTTAAAATATAGCGATATTTTATTTTTGTTTTTGATATTCCTGAATACTTTCAACGTTACCAATATGTATATTAGCTTTTTATTTTGTACTAACTTCTGCCTGCGGCTTCGCTCGCGTGTATAATTCTACATCAGGTATTCCAGTTTCTGAAATCAATTATACAACAAAAAAGTTTCATTCAAATCTGTCTAGTAGTTCTGGAGAATAGCGTATAAAAAAAAATCACTGTGCTGCAGACATTTTATTCAAAATAAAATTTCTGTCTTTTGTATATATATTCAATGTACAGACACATTTTTTACTGTATTGTTATAAATGTATTGATATAGTTCGTTTAACGATCGTAACACAATTGCATTAGTCAAGTGCGAATTGAACTCGCACAAGATGGGATCCCAACATAAACTAAAAAAGGATTCTTTATGGCAATCGTTTTCTGTTGTTAGAGCGGCAATAGCAACACCCTCTGTGAACGTTTTAACTGTCTTCCTATTTATGACAGGCACAGCCTGCTTACAGACAAATAGACAGACGCAAAACGGAGGCTTAGTAGAAGGGCACGTTGGTAACCTTCCGGGCACGCAATCGTAATAAGGATATTTTGTCAGAAAAGCAAAATAGTTGCTACAAGCAACGAAATGAAACCTGCTCTATACAATTGTCAGAACTAAAGTGAACAACAAAATGTGTTTATTATTTGTCTAACAGTTTCCATTAAGTTTGTTGTTTTTTGTTGTTCAAATTCTTTATTTAAAAATAAGTTTTACAAGATAGTTTACAATTGAACTTATTCTAATTGTATACGAGTCCTGATTTACAATGTTGAATAGGTTATCCTCCATTAAGTATATCCATTAAGTTTGGGTTACACAAAAGAGTCTTTCACAACACTTTTATCGCACAATTTCCGGTGGAAATCTAAAAATACCGAAGTTTCCCATTACGGTGCGTCACATAAATAATGTTGATATAAAAGAGATTTGTAACTATGCACTGTAATCTCATAAATTCTTACTTATCTATTCAATTTAGGTCAATGGCTTGCCAGTAATTTGAGTACACATTTACTTACAAACTGACAGACAAAATTGCTAATTTACATAATTGTAAGTAGGTACACATTTCTCCTGAAAGGTGCTGTTCTTATACACAATATTGCTGTGAATCATCTCGGATGGTAGTGTATTGAACTTTCAGAACAGTAACTTACTACAGGGTACCAACTACACCTGGTTGATAAACCGTCTTGTCGCAATAACGCTTAATCACCTCCACATTTATTGCATTTTATGCATAGCCAAGATATGGAACTCTCTGCTGGCTTCTGTTTACCCTGCATCTTCTAGGCTCGCTCGTTTCATCGTAGACATCATCAATCGCTTACCTTCAGGCGTGTTATTTTGCATTTTTCACGACTTAAAAAATTTAATTGATTAAATTTTATTTCTCATAACAGTTTGCTTGAACTAAGTAAAACAAGCGTTTTACTTAGTTCAAGCAAACTGTTATGGCCATATAATTAAAATACGTGCTTACGTATTTTAATTATATGGCCACTGATATTAACTCAGTATTAAATAAGTATCTTATTTGGTTTTTGATCAGTGATAAAACCGAATTCTATCAATATAAACAAACTTACATTGGTAGATACATTTATACAGACTTTAAAAGTAACATTTCAAGTGAAGAAGGAACCTAATTAATATTATGTATCACGCAAGATCACACTTGGCTTTTGCAAAATCACCAGTGGAATTTTTGACCAGTAAAAGCTTCTGAACTCTTGCTTATGTTATAAGTATAATTTTTCGCACCTTACATTTGTTGCTACAGTCAAAACTAATAAGTCTGCTCCAGCTGTAACAAAATCTTTAAAGATAGTGCAGTGATACACGTCAGCTGTCTTCAAGAAAATGGCATTTCTGTGTAAAAAGACACTTCTACGTTACTCTACGGGAGGATATGTTCTGTGTCTAATATACAGTTTTGGTTGGCATATTTTTAACTTTCAGTCGTCTTTTTCTGTCGTGGTTTTTCATAAAAGTTGATATTTCTGTAGAACTATACTGCTCATGACACTTAAACATATCTCGACTTCAACACAGTTACCGAAATACCCTGTATACTTTTCTTACGCACGAAAACAAAATGTGAAAAGCCATTCGGAAAGATGAATTTTATTCAGAAACTATTCCGGAAACAGTAAAGGCCATTATTGCCGCTGCCCAAAGCTGTTTATAGGCAGCTATGAAAACAAGACTAACTGAAATAAATTTGCTCACCAGAACACTGCTGTGCCAGTATAAACTATGTGTTTGCGGCATGTGTGATTATTAGCGAGCAACGCCGACATAAATTCATTTACCCATCGGATTGACTCAATGCAATATAAACGTTATTGTTAAGCTTTCATTATACTAGTTCGCTTTGACATCAACCCACAACTTCGACCAAAAGTGATTAAACTCGATAATTACCAAACTTCGCCACCAATCGGTTTTGTCACGCTCCAATTGGTGTAAAAATAATTTATTTTATTTAGCGCGGCGCGGACAAATACCTCTTTCCACCAGCTTTACTTTTCCACTAATACTTACCAAAATTTCTCTATTCTCATCTTTACTGACATGTTACTGTAACGATGTATACTCACGTTTATTAATCCAGTAGAATCGCAGAGCGAGCTGATTAAAATTTCATGAAATGAAAGGTATCCGTGAAATGAAATGAAATCCTTGACAATTTGGTTTCAGCTTGTGTTGTGCGAAAAAATCTTCTAACGACAACGTTTACGGCTATTTGCTGCTAATCTTATACAAGCTTTGGAAACTTTTATAACAAGAAGCCGTTTTACTAAACGTTTTGTTCATAATTTTTTAAAGAAGTGCGGCTAAAGGCGGATGTTTTGGATCAGTACAGTAATATTGGGATACAATGATTTTTAGGAGTATTGCCATTTGAGCACCTACTTTTTGAGCATTGTGCATTGAGCACCAAAGGTATTCCTATTTGAAATGGAAATACGTTTGGTGTTCAAAAACGGTGAAAAACATAGACTCTCATCTTATCTCTTAAAGCAAAATTCCTTAAATTTTGATTGGATATAACTAGAGATATTGAAACCTAGTAAGCATTGTTGATTGGTAAATATTGATCAAAATTCGCAAGGAATAAATGAAATACTCCGCGGTCTGTACCTATATATATCATTAGAACTTAAAACGGAACGTTTACCAGAGATAATTTGTTAATTAGTTCATATGCCTAATAATATATTTACAAATCTCCCTTTCGATATTTACCCGGTATTTTTAGTTTCCAATATTTTGGCACTGTTGCATTGACAACATGAGTTCTGATGATACTGTTACCGATCATGTCAGTTCAAAAACTTATATAACAGGTAAACGGATCTGTTATCCTCATGCAGGTAAGTACATAGGTAAAGCTATAATTCCAGACTGGAATTTCCAGTCCCTACATATGACTTCAAAGATATATTAAGCCACAGTCGCCGACGGCCTTTACGGTCTATTTAGTCTCTGATAACTTTGACGTAAGAAACGTTTACGGAGATGAAGACAGCCTACAGCGATCCCATACCTTCCCTGAAAAGGATGAAATTAACCTGGAAAACGTTTACTGTGAAGGTAAAGCATATGAGACAGGTAATTTTCAACCTTAATGGAATACAATGAAGTCGTTGATCCGCCACTCGGGAGAAAACGTATGTCTTTGATAGTGAGTGCGAATACGCTTCGTAAAACTTTAATATTGGATTCTTCCGTCGAACTTGATACTTATAGAAATCTAGATGGTCGATCAGGAACTTCCACTCGCTTTGAAGACAAGCTGGCGTTTCTTCTGCTACTACATAATGTATGTGTGTAACATTGTAGCATTGTTTGCCAAACTTCACATATCGTCACAATATGTGAATAAACGATATTATCGTGGAAGGTTAGGAAGGTTTCTCTATATAAATATTACTAAAATTATAAATGCAAAAATTTGTGAGAATGGATGTATAATGTATGAATGTTTATTACTGTTTCACTAAAAACCTACTGAACGGATCTGAATGAAATTTAGTAAGTAGATAGTTGATATCACGGAATAACACATAGGCTTTTCATCCAACGGAAAACCCTCCCACGCGCACGATTTCGCAGGCAGAAACTAGTAACATATGTATATGTAACAAGCATTGCTTGAGCTTCTTAAGAGCGGGTAGCTTGTCACGTATAAGCTGCGCTAACAGGCAACTAAATGCGGAGGTAATTGTTCTCAACGGCACACATACATCGTGCACGTGTTTTAAAATTGGTCCCCGACAAACTATTTTACACAATTATCATCCATCGATAACAGAAAACAATAATAATAATTCAGCATATTTGTTTATTTATTTACACTTTATGCACATAGGTAAATAGGCAGACTTAATGCCGTAGGCATTCTCTACCAGTCAACCACTTCTGGGACACAGGCCTCTTCTCTATGAGAGGGAATGGGCCGTAATCCACCAGACGGACCCAGTGCGGATGCTGATAAGTAGATAGTAATAAAAGCAAAACAATACAAAGTATTAAGATAAAATCATTGTAAATTCATACCTTTTATTTTTTCTTTTTTTCTGGGTGGGAAAATCATCGAATGACTTCTCCCGCTCTGGGTTAAGCGGAAGGGAGTGTCAGACTTCTACTTTCCGGAGCCGCGGTAACTCGTAAGAACATTCCCGCAACCCCGGCAGGTAATGGTCTTATGGGGCCCCGTCACTGGTGCTGACAGCTCTTTGGGCCCGCGTGGAACACTGCGAGCCGCCGACCCGGGCCTGGTCCTTACCGGACGGTCAGCTACCCCTGCTCGCCGTCCGCAAGCCCACGCCTACGGTGGCCGGAGAACGGCGCGATCGCGATCACCGACGCTTGGGGCGTATACCACTCAATAACATCGTGTAAGGTGCCCGTTTCATCATCGGACTACGAGACAAACGACGAAGCGCCATCGTTACATGGTGGACATCCCACCCATACGCACAAAACATTTTAGGAATACCTTCGTTGTGCGTACGGCAGAGTGGAATTCCCTGCCGGAGTCTGTGTTTCCCGACAGCTACAACCTAGGAGTCTTTAAGTCCAGAGTGAATAGGTTACTTCGAGGCAAGCGTGCCCCATCTTCGACCACATCATCACTTACCATCAGGTGAGATAGTGGTCAAACGCGAACCTACTTTCAATAAAAAAAATGCACTAAACTAAACATCGTTATTATCGACACGCAACAGTGCATAGTTATTAGCTAAGAGAAGCGCTCAATACGTTACATCGACATTGCAAGGCCATACTAATAAATCCATTCTTTAGCAGTCTACACTTTAAATTAAATGATATAATACGAGCTAGCAATAAACCCACTGAAGGGAAAAAAAGGCTTAGGGTTCAAGGTGTGTGTTGCGATATTAAGCAATACTTGCTGCGAACGATTCGTAGATAAGTGACTATCCACTTCATAGATAAAATAAATAAGATCCACTTCATATCGAGACTACTACTGCATGCTACAGAAATTCCATTAAAACGTTAGTTTGGGCTATGATTTGTCTTAAATAGTCGAAAATCTGACACTAGCTTTAATAAGGGGCGCTTTTTTCGGCAAGCGGCTTTTTTTCCCGCTTTACCGGAGATCGTGCGGTATCCCCGGATGATCCGGATGGCCATGACCCTCTGGGACGCGACCAGTCCGCGGGCTGCCTTGTAAAGTACTATATCCGGTTAAACTAGAAGCCATAATATTCTCATACAGTCTAGATAAATCGACTCTTAGTATCGTAAATAGCAATAGAAAAGTTGTATTGACATGCAAAGGTATGAAAAGGCTTAGGTTACTTTTTATTTCTAGATAAAACAGTTCCAATATGAAATTGAAATTATTTATTGTTTTCATATTATTATGCAATTATCTGTTTTTCTGTAACACTAGTTTAAACTTTTGTATCCATAGAAATATTGTGAGATGTACAATAAAGTATATAATAAATAAATAATAATATATTATGTGAAACACTTTTAATCCCGAAGAGCGTAGTAACAATATCTTCAAATTGTAGCATGATTACTCCAATCTAGTTAAGTAATTGCGTGAATTATTAACAAGGCATTAGCTGTAGCAGTGAAATCATTACTTTATATATTACTAGCTTTTGCCCGCGACTTAGTTCGCGTGGTAGGTTTTTCTGCGTAAATTCCGATCCCGTGGGAATTCCGGGATAAAAAGTAGCCTATGTGTTATTCCAGGAAATCAACTATCCACTCACCAAATTTCATTCAAATCCGTTTAGTAGTTTTTGCGTGAAAGAGTAACAAACATCCATCCATCCTCACAAACTTTCGCATTTATAATATTAGTAAGTAAGAAGTAAGATAAGATAGTAAGATAATATAAGATAGTAAGAAGTAAGATAGTAAGAAGTAAGAAGAAGTAAGATAAGAAGTAAGATTCCATCCGTAATACAAGAGTAAACGTAAGAAACATGCACGTGTCTTTCAATATCGTAGTTGTTCCAGCCCATATCAAGACAAACAAAACTCATATAACTACGCAGATTTCAAAAATAATAACTACGAATACAACTTAACTAACAACAAAATAAATAAATAAAAATAAATAAACTTCAAACATGGTTGTGAAAGTTTCATACAGTTTGTAAATAACAGCTTGGTAATATTGTAAACGAATACACAGCAACACATACAGAAAACAACTAGGCAACCATCTTCAGCAAAAATTTTTCCCGAATCCAACTCGATTTATATGTGACAAACAAAAGAATTTGAAATGAAATCTTCTTTTTTCAATCGATTCCTATCACATCGCTAAAGTGACGTGATACAGAATCATGTCGATCGACACGTCCTCTACATTTAACATGTACAAAGATCTTGTGACTTAGTGTTCTGTTTCAAACCACAAACCAAAGAAAGTAATCGATTGCAAGCTAACTCTACAGATGGCGCTGCTTAAGTCTACAAGATATGAATATCGCTGAAACTTTACCTATACAAAAGATATGTTTCTAGATTTGACGATGGCTCTCTTTTGGATCTTAAATCAGATTTATTATTAAATTCCGTGTTTGGCATGGAAAATTATTGGATTAGAACATTAGCTATTTGATCAGAAATTGCTGCCTCATTCCAATCTTGTCTCGAAGATCAAAGGTGCGAATAATCATAATGTAGAATCGAAGTGTTTCCCCTTTAGGTATTTCAACGTCACCGCTTTGAAGAAGCGGTTGTTTTCCAAGTACCTATAATGCGTTAAATTTCTTTATCTGAAAAAAGGGGGTTCACGGTCTGAGTGCCATTTAGATCGACAAATCATTTTGCTGACCGGACTGTAAATTAAGACCGTAATTTCTTGCAGCGCACATTTACATGCCAAAGTAGTCTGTATTTTATTGACTTTTAACTCGCCTGATTTATATAGAGCCAGGCTTTGGAGTGTTTTAGCTCACATTTAGTTCTACTTAACACAAAGGATTATGTTATAAATTGAGAAAGAATTTTGTGATAATTGGTTGTTTGTTTAACAGTCTGGTGTAATTTCGCATTGGTAATTAATAAAAACCATTACCTACCGTGACTGTTATGAAATATTTAATTCCAATGTCACAACAGCGACATTTAGAAAATTCCACTACACACTATAAACAATCGATTTCGATCACGCCCCATAGAGCTGGCTGGTAATCAGAGAATACCTGTTTCTAAAATATTTACTAACGTCACTATTAACACATACATAACTGAGATTATACGTGTATAAAATTGGAAAGAAACTTATACCCCCGCGACCTTGCCGTTCACTACATGTTCATAAGATAGGTATTCGACGGATCTCGTGTTGTTCCATTCGGCTCCGGTTACAACCAAATGCCAATATCACTCACACTGTTCCAGGAATCATTTCAATTACGGATTTTGAAATTATTCTAGGAAACACCTTCAAAAGAATAGGAAGATTTTATATTCGTCTGTCAAATGTGTTCTGAAAAGAGCGATATTGCAGTATCGGTTAAATTTGTTCTTGCGATACAATGATATTTTATAGATTTTTAAAATATGTTAATATGTTACATGACTAATAACCATAGAGCATTTATAATCACTATTATTTAGAAGTTCGTGATGATGAATATTCATACAACTAATACGAGTGAACTATTAAACTTAGTACCTATCTAAAAACTATTTTTATAATTCAACGCTAATTTATTGATATATAAAAAGCGTGGGATGTATCGACCACTTGAATTTGTCATAAAAATCGTCTGACAAAAATATTTCGCTATAATTATGCTTACTTATTAATATTTCAATAGTTGCTTGACAGCTTGAGAATTGGAATTGGACTAGGTTGAGATGTAATTTGTAATTCAAATAAGTATTTTGACCTGAGTTAAATATTTAAAAAGTTTTTTTTTTACTCAGATTAAAACCTAACCAGCTGTTTCTCTAAGTACATTCAAACTTTAGATTTGCCTGCGACATAATAAAAATTAGCTACGCTCTATTGTAGAAAACGAAAAAAAAATACTTCAAGGTTACATAAAGTTTAAAAATCAAATAATATTTAAGTTTCTAATATTAGTTCCATTAGGTGAGATCGTGTCCAAATACAAGCCTATCAAAAATAAGAAAATACTTTATTTTTTATTTATTTTACCTATACGCAGTTTCCTTTTTTCGAATTTGTGAAAATATTTCCCTCGCCTAATCAAAAATTTTGAATAGGAATCGCATAATTAAAAAATAAACTAGTTTTAGATATAGTTTCAATATAAAAGTTTATTTTTTATAGTTGATTGGCTTGCGTTTGACCATAATCTCACCTGATGTTAAGCGATGATGTGGTCGAAGATGAAGCACGCTTGCCTAAAAGTAACCTATTCACTCTTGCCTTAAAGACTCCCAGGTTATAACTATCAGGAAACACAGACTCCGGCAGGGAATTCCACTTTTTAGCCGTACGTACAATGAAAGTATTCCCAAAATGTTTCGTGCGTATGGGTGGGATGTCCATCATGTAACGACGGCGCATCGCCGTTTGTCTTGTAGTCCGATGATGGAACGAGCTTGGTGGAATAAGACTGTGCAATTCCATCGCACACTCCCTGAAATTAAATCGATAGAAAACACACCATAGCCATCTTTCAAGCTGCGGGTTACTTCTGAGTAGAGAGATAGTAATTTTGGATGTTTATTACTTTTTGTATGTTTAAAATAAATAATATTTATTTCTTAAACCAATTTCATTTTTAGGCTAATAATAAAACTGTTTACAAAAAAACTTTTTACCCAAAAATTAAACCGACTCCCAAAAAAGTACCATTTGAGGAAGTGGAACTGATGATGAAGACCACAGATAAATATAATACAGTATAAATTAAAAATCATCCAACTCCAACAAAGAGTGAAATAAAAACATTTTAACAAAAAATTAAACCGACTCCCAAAAAACACTGCAAAGTGAAAAATAACTTTAATTTCGGTAGTCGGTGTCTTTAGTTTTGTATTTTCGGTTTTGGCACCGACTTCCAAAATTAAAGTTATTTTTCACTTTGCAGTGTTTTTTGGGAGTCGGTTTAATTTTTTGTTAAAATGTTTTTATTTCACTCTTTTTAGTTGGATGATTTTTAATTTACCTAGTTACAAGAGCCTAAATGTCAACTACTTATAACCTGTTACAAAATATTGCTTTTCCCAATGCTGGGCCGTTAATTGTTGAGGAGTTCTCCTGGTACTTCACCATCAGCTCTACATCACCATATGCATTGTGACGAGCATAAAGTGCTTAACATCCATATTCAAGTAATCGAATCGCAATCCACTCAATACTTATTATTGAGTAGTTTCGGCGGCCATCTGTGGTCTTCATCATCAGTTCCACTTCCTCAAATGGTACTTTTTGAGAGCAACTGCACAAGTTACTATAATAAATACCCAAAACGTCATAGGTGTGCCATTTGTATTTGCTCTCCGAAAACTAAGGCTAATGGCAGGTAAAGAGACAGCCCTAAAAGCATATCATGGATATGTATCTTCCTTCAGTGTTGCGTTATGGTCTTGTCATATGGGGTAATTCAGTGGATGTGAACAGAGCATTCATTGCACAAAAGAAATGTGTCAGAGCAGTTTATGGAGCAGAATATTTAGATCATTGTAAGCCATTATTTAAATCACTTAAGATACTACCACTTCCTTGCCTATATATTCTTGAAGTTTGTTTGTTCATTAAAAGATATTCTTATTTATTTCCTTTGTATGATCACAAGTCCAAAAGAGTTGAGAGCCGAAATCCGGGTCAATTACTTATGCCCAGCCAAAGACTACATTTGTATAGCAGAAATTCAAATTGTATGGCAATCAAAATATTTAATAAATTACCACAACAAATCAGAGTATTGCCCACTTATAAATTTAAGAAAATCATATTTGCTTGGCTTCTTGACAAATGTTTCTACTCAGTTAATGAATTTTTTAATCATAAATTTTGATGTTATTTGACATACATAAATACACTTGAGAGCAATAAAATCGCACACCTCTTGTAATTTGGTTTATAACTGTTTTTTTTTTCTTAAATCTAAAGATATTGGGTACAAATCATTAGGCAAAATAAAGAATATAAGCTTAGCTTTAAAAAAACTCAAAATTAAAATCATTGACCTTCACGTAACTCACAGAAACCAGCCGTACACCAGATTCCCTAAATTTCCCAAATTCACCCGTTAGCATTGTCACTACTTGCACCCTTTACCCGCAGGTATAAAAGGGTCGTTTTTTTTTGGAATTCTAATCAGCAACTGCTATGCGACTCCCAGATGCGTCAAGTGTCTGGGCGAGCACAGCACTGCGGACTGCCCTCGGCCCAAAGACCGAACCCTCTGTTCGGAACCACCCAGCTGCGTTCTCTGCGGCCAGACCGGTCACCCGGCAAACTACCGCGGCTGTCCCAAAGCCCCCAAACTCGCTCCTAAATTAGCGAAGCGCGCCAACACCCGCCAACAAAGAGAGACACCTTCCTCTCAAATTCCCCAACGTCTAGCTCCTCAGAGACCATCCCCGTGGAACAGGCTAAACCACGAAAAAGCCTTTCCCTCCTTGGCCCCTGCCAAACCTTTGCAGGCACTGATGGATATACCCATCACAGCGCAGATCCTGCCTATAGCCGTGGCTCCAGAGGCCACAACCAGCCCAAACCCGCGCCTCAAACCACTGCTGCTCCTGCAGCCAAACAACCGCCCAAACCCTCACCCGTCGGGAACGGCGAGTCTTGCGCCCAGATTCTACTGCGCCACTATAAAATATTTATGACCCGCCAAGCCAGGTCTCTCCGCGATGCCCTTCTGGCTGCCGAGCAGCAGAATAACGGCAAAATTACGACGGAAATGTACAGCCAAATATTCAGCACACACAGTGATGTCGTGCTAGGCCTCGACCAGATGGATGCGATGGACTGATCCAATGGATTCCCAACGCACAAATCACACTAGGCCTCGATCCCTCAAATTAGGTTTTTTCAACGCCAATGGCATTTTCAACCAACGCGCCGAAATAACTAAATTCCTCCGCGACCACCAATTAGACGTCCTCCTTATACAGGAGACCCTTTTGAAACCCCACCGCGCTGACCCCAAAATTGCGAATTACCGTCTAGTTCGCAATGACAGAACACGCTGCCACGGCGGCGGTACCCTTATTTATTATAGGAAGGAGTTATACTGCATCCCTCTGACCCCACCCGCGCCTCTCTCTCACCTAGAGTACTCTGCCTGTCGACTAGGCATGACTGGTCATCCTCCGATAACCATCATCTCTGCCTACCATCCCCCACCATCGGTCGCGTCTCTTGCTTCAGACGATCCTATCGCGCTCACCAGCGATCTCACGACTCTCTTCGGCCTAAGTGACTCCGTCTTACTAGCGGGCGATCTCAACGCCAAACACCCCGCTTGGAACAGCAACACGACAAATGCCAGAGGCAGAATCGTGTATAACCTAGGCGCGACCCTAAACTATGACGTCATCGCTCCGATGACTCCCACCCACTACCCACACGACACCAACCATAGGCCCGATTTCCTCAATGTGGCGCTCCTAAAGAATGTAAACCTCCGTTTACACTCCATAGAAGCGCTTCACGAGCTTAACTCGGATCACCGTCCCGTTATCCTACACCTAGGTTCCCGCTCGGGTAACCATGATCCTACCCAACCTCCTCCGACCCAATTGATCACCGACTGGAGGAAAGTAAGTGAAAAACTGAAATCCACCACGTCGCCACAATTGGACACCATTCCTGACCACATAGTCTCAGTAGCTGACACGACGGCGGCGATCGACTCGCTTACAGATCACGTACAATCCGTCCTGAATGATTGTTCAAGGGAAGTTCCTGTAGTGGAAGACCACCGCTGGAAACTCCCGGACGATGTACGGAATCTGATAACCGAGAAGAACGCAGCCATCCGCGCGTACAGCGCTTTTCTCTGCGCCGCAAACAAAGCTCACATGCGCAACTTACAGCGTGCTGTAAGGAAACGCATTGCCGAGCAGCGTAATGCGAGCTGGGACAAGATGCTGAGCGAACTTGAGCCCACCCATCTTGCCTTCTGGCAGCTTCAGAGGAAGTTACGATCCACTGAAGAGGCCACAATGCCTCCTCTCATTCGTCCCGATAAGAGTATCGCCTTCGATAACTCTGAAAAAGCAGAATGCCTAGCCGACAGCCTAGAGTCCCAGTGTTCTCCCAGCTCTCAACCAGTAGACCAAGCCCACCTCGATATGGTGAACGCCGAAGTCGAACGTAGAACTTCCCTTCCGCCCGTCGAAGATCCCGATAATCCACTGGCCCCCATCACTCCTGATGAGGTCCAGGATATCATTAAAAGTCTCCAACCGCGAAAAGCCCCTGGCTCCGACGGCATCACCAATAGGGTTTTCAAACTTTTCCCCGCCCAGCTTATAGTGCTAATGACTGCCATCTTCAATGGCGCATTGAGCAATAATATGTTCCCTACAACCTGGAAACAGGCCACCGTCATAGGTATTCCCAAACCAGGCAAACCCAAGTCTGACCCGTCTAGCTACCGTCCCATTAGCTTACTCAACGTCCTCGGTAAAATCTATGAAAGGCTTATATATAAGCGGCTCAAATATTTTGCCGAAGCAAAGAGTCTAATACCCAATGAGCAGTTCGGATTTAGAACCGAACACTCATGTATCCAACAAATCCACCGCATCGTAGAACACGTCAGCGCCGGCATCCAACGGGGCGCAATAACGGGAGCCTTATTCTTCGACATAGCGAAAGCGTTCGACAAAGTCTGGCACAATGGCTTAATCTATAAGCTATACCAACTCAGCGTGCCTGACCGTCTCGTGCTCATCCTACGGGACTTTTTATCGAATCGCACCTTTCGTTATCGAATTGAGGGGGAGCTCTCCTCCCCCCATCCCATTCGCGCAGGAGTTCCTCAAGGCTCCGTACTATCCCCCCTCGTTTTCACGCTATTCACTAGTGATATTCCCAAGCATAAAAATACGCAGCTAGCCCTATTCGCCGACGATACGGCTATCTATTATACCGGTCTTAAACCCGATGCCATCGCTCGCACTCTCCAAACTTCCGCAAACACTCTGGCCAAGTGGTTCCGGAAATGGAGAATCGAAGTCAACCCAGACAAAAGCCAGGCAGTCCTCTTTTCTAAACCGCGGATAAACCCACCCTCCCCTCGTCCGATTACCATGTACGGCAAGCCGATCCCTTGGGAAAAGCAATCCAAATACTTAGGCGTGGTCCTCGATAGACACCTCTCCTTCACTGAGCACATAAAGCAGGCACGTTCGCGCGCCGCTTTCGCTCTAGGTAGGCTCCACTTCATTCTTAGCTCTCGCAGCAAGTTATCACTCAGGTGCAAGCTGCGTATTTTCACCGCGGTCATCCGTCCCATCATGACCTACGCCTGCGTTGTTTTCGCACACGAAAAGCCCTACCTCCTCCATAAGATGCAGACCCTCCAAAACCGATTCCTCCGTAGAGTCACGGGAGCCCCCTTTTATGTTCGAAATGAGCTTCTTCACGTAGACCTCAAGATGCCCACCATCCAGCAGTTCATGAAACGCGTCTCCAAGTGTTTCTTTGAAACTTCAATCCAACATAGGAATCCCCTTATCGTATCGGCCGCCCAATATGAACCCTCGCGTATCTCTAAGATTCGCCGACCAAGGCATACCCTAGTCACTCCCGATGACGCAATCACCCTGCTCCAAGAGAGCCGTAGGGAAACAAGTACAGTGGCACACAAACACAAAAACCGACCGTCCTTCCGTCCTCGCCGCCGAGGCCCACCGAGACGTCCTCGTAATAGTCCACCCCGACCCTTGCCAGAGCCAGCCCGCGACGCTGAGCCAGTAGCTTTAAATTCCCTTATTAATAATAATAATGATATGATCCAGCCTGTCCCTAGCTGCCCTCCCCTGCGACGCCCTAAGCCGAGGTCCGTACCCCACAGGGGGTGCCCTTAGCGTGTAGTCGCCTAGTTTGTAAGTTTTTTAATAAGCCCTGGCTGGAGGCTTTAATTAATTTATTAATTAAGGCAACCACAGGCAAGCCCGGTTAAGCAGCCGACAACCTCAGAGGTTGACCTGCGAGATGCCACACACAAAAAAAAGGAATTCTAATCAGTTGCATACCAAAGGTCAACGTGATAACATCTCTACTGAAAGCATACGGAAAAATATGGATACCACGCCCGCAGAAGCCGCTCAAGTTGTTGCCTTGTTCGAAGCAGGCCTTAATCAAAGTGAAGTTGCTCGACGACTAAATTTGAGCCGCTACTCTGTTCGTCGTGTGTACCAGAGGTTTCTAGAGACCGGTGGCTACATTCGGCGACCAGGATCTGGCCGGCGACGAAGAACATCAGAGCGTGATGACCGCTTTCTTGTGTCGAGGTCTTTAAGAAATCGGCAACTGAATGCGGTTCAACTGGGACAAGAGCTTCGAGAAGTTCGCAATGTCAGTATAAGTCGGTGGACAGTCAGAAGAAGCCTTGGTGAAGCAGGACTGACTTCACATCGCCCAGCAAATGGTCCCAAATTGACCATAGCTCACCGACAAGCCCGACTACAATTTGCCAGGGAACATTTAAATTGGACGTATGACCAATGGCTGTCTTTTATGTTCTCTGATGAGTGCAGAATGACATTACATGGTCATGATGGACACATACACTGTATTTGATATCATTAGAAAGGTAATGAGGTAGACTTTCAATTAGTGTGTGTGGTTTTTAAAATATTTATTCAGATTCATAAAAAAAACTGCCTTAACAAAGAAAAGTCAAGGTGTGCGATTTTATTGCTCTCAAGTGTAAATCTGACATACATGAATAAATTTTGACATTATTTTACAAAATTTTGACATGTAGCTCTTTTTATTATGATTTTTTTTTTACTCAATACAATTTTTAATGCGTTTCCTTCTTTTTTTTTAATTTATATAATAATAAATATATTGACATCTCAATTTATTTTAATTTTTGTATAAGTAAATGAAAATTCAACATTTTTAAATGTAATTCACTTAATATTTCTACACCGGTAACGGTAGTGTATGTGAAACTATGTTAATATTAAGAACTCAATGTACCATATGCTTAGAAATAAATGATATTCTATTCTATTCTATTCTATTCTATTCCTATAATATTTGAAGAGTTCCCTCGATTTCTCCAGGATCCCATCATCAGATCCTGACGTTTATGAAAATGGGACCAATTTCGAAGTATACCCTTTCAATCAAAAAAATAATTTTCCAAATCGGTTCAGCCGTCTTCGAGTAATCGATGATCATACATAAAAAAAAAAAAATTACTCGTCGAATTGATAACCTCCTCTTTTTGTCGTCGGTTAAAATGGTATATTGATCCTATCTTTACACTGATGAGTAATCTCTTTCAGACCAATCTTGGATAGCCTGAACGAAAGGTTCTGAAAACATTATAAATAATATTAATTCGTAATTACATCAAATACATGCATTATTTATGGTACCAAAAATATAACTGTGAAAAAAGGATAATCATTTTGCTGAAAAACCGTCACCAATTTTTACAGTAACATACTGATTAGTACAGAAAACTCTGATTTAAATGGCAAAGCTAACGGAAACAAGTTTACTTACTTTAACAAGTGAGTTTCATCGCCGTAGCCTTCTAAGCCTTTTCCCAATAGGTTGAGACTACTTCCAGTATAACAGAATGAAGCTAAGTTCTCGAATTTTACTTTTTGACAGCCCTGTTGTTTTAGTCAGTGTTAGTTTAGGTCAGTGGCCCTGACTGCTATGCACAAGGTCGTGGGTTCGATTCCCACCCAGGACAAATGTTTGGGTGATGAGCACGATCATTTGTTCTTTGTCTGGGTGTAATTTATCTATAACTAGTACTCACGCGGGGCTTCGCTGCCGTGGATTCTATCACGGTAAAAACATAACTCTCCTATTTTACAGTCGCGTAAAAAGTAGCCTATAACCTTCCTCAAGCTTCAAGCTACTTCCATACCAAATTGCATCCAAATCCACCCAGTACTTTCGAAGATTAGCGCGTTCAAGCAAACAAACAAACAAACAAACTTTCCGCTTTATAATATTAAGTATAGATGTGTAGCTCAAATTCTTTAGCAACCTAACAACACAAATATGCCCTTATATACTATGCTCAAATAGTTTCATGTATTGGTGGTGGTTCCTCAAATTGTAAGACTATTTGAGAAAAAAGGGTTAGACTACTCTGATCATCAACACCAGTGCATCCCCCGAAAGCTGCAGAACCTCTAAAGAGACCACTGAGGACTTGTGCAATACCTGTCAGGGCATCTCCCTGGGAACTCTGATAAAACAGGCTCCCCTGAGTGTCGTTGAGTACGGTAGCACGATCATTGTGCCACCGTTCATCCTCGGGTAGTTGGCGGTCATAATCCCTACTTTGAGGGTGCATGAGCGCAAACATCCCGCCGCCTTAATTTATAGTCCAGACAGCGTAACAGCGTGCGACGCGTGTGCACCCCGGCTGGATTGGGGCCACAGCTCCTCTTTACCAGAACAGGATCGGTCCTCTCACGATCTCTCTTAGCGGCCTTCTGGTTTCTGAGTGCAATCTACCTACTCCAGAAAGGGCAACAATAGATTTGGAGACTTTTGTTTTTAATATAATTTGAATTCAGTTTAGTATTTTTTTTTTATAAAGATTAGCAGTGTGGGTAGAATTCACATTACGAACAATCCTGTTAACTCCTCCAACGAAGCTAAATATGCTTTTGTCTGGAGTGGGTTCACGGCAATAGCGGACGGCAACGACAATTTGGACAGTATTGAATGGAATTACAATATTATAATTGAATTGAATTTAAATTTTATTTCTTCTTTTATTTTTATGCCTGGACCTGCGTGCCTGCAATTAAATAATTTTTATTTAAATTTCGTGTGACAGGAAAAGTAATATGCATTCAATGCAACCAGTGTTTGCACTCAGGAATCTAAAGAGTACCCAATTCTCGTTACCGGGGCTTTAAAAATACGGACTTGACCGCTATATAAAGTCCTACAGACTAAAATTCGGTTTATGGTCTTTCGACTTGAATATATTTTCGACCCGAGCAGTAGTGGCGCTCTGTGATGTAATTTGAGTTAGCTGGTCAATACCTAAATAGTGTGTAACTTTATTTTGATTTGGTCGTCATGCTTTGTATGTTTATTTTCTTTAATCGAGTCTGTAAAATATAGATTTAATTAACAGTAGTGGGTTTAGATACTGACTTACTAAACTTTATGAAAGCTTTTTTTTGGTTTCATATCCCCACCTATAGGTATAAATAAGGCTCAATATTCCGTCAGTCTTTTTGCATCTTAAAATAATGAAAAACCTAGCATTCAATTATCAATACTAGTTTGATACATAATTAACTTTAGCCATAATAGAAAAAGAAACAAATCCGTAGGTAGTTCTAATGAACACGAATCAATAATAATATGCGCAGCCAATTAGAATAATCACCGGACTGATGCAATTCATGTTTTTTAAATAGCTCGATTTTGATCGCTCGGAGTGCTGACATTGCCTTCTCCGGGGCAATACTCGTATTCTGCAACCAAAGAGATGAGCCTTGTCGTTCATATTAATACAATGATTAAACTGGATTTATTACATATATTTCACAAAGAACATGCCATTATTTAAGTACATTACTGCATACCAAAATTAATCATTTAATAATACAGACAATATTATTCAATGATTTTCTTTTGTCTGCCCACCAATTATAAAGAATATGAAGGGCATTTGAACACTATTTACAGAATTTATTGCGAAAGCTGTATAGTAATGTAACATTCGTCATTAAAGTAGTTTAGTTAGTTATATTCTAATGTTTTATAGTGCTTTTTATATAACTTGAATAAATGTCTGATTTTTGTCACAGAGTACGAAACATGCGAAGCAAGGGAGCGTCGCCTTTTTGTGAAGAATCTTTTCTTATACCCCACTGACATGTGTAACATTTCATCTTAAATAAATATATATTCCGTTTTCTTTCCCTATTATATTTTGACACATGCTCATCTTTCATTCTGGACTGACGCCAAAATCTGCTCACTGACAATAGCTTTTGTATCGAACCGAATTGAATCCGAATCCTTGTTCCTGTTTTTTTACCCGGACAATCCTGTAGTGACCTATAAATTTAAAGGCCCCCAGCCAGGGCTTACATACTAATATTTACATTTAAACGACCGCACGCTAAGGGCTTAGGATCGCAGTCATTGTGTCAGCAGCGGACTGGATGAGGAAGGAGGTGGGGGGAGCATGGGTTTGTCAGCCCTGGGATTATCGGCTTCTGAGTAGGACCGCCTAGTGCCGGAATTTTTTTCGAGTGGTTGGCAGCAGTCCAAGGGTTTGGACGCTGCAGGCTGAGGCTCTGGGGGAGCTCAGACAAGAGCGTGGGACACTCTCGTCTCTGGCGTGCGCTAGCGCGTGTTGCCAGTTTGGGGGCCGAGGTTTTTGGGGCTTTGGGACAGCCCCGGTAGTTGGTCGGGTGGTCAGATTGTCCGTACAGCACACAGCTGGGCGGGTCTAAGCACTGCTTCCGGTCCTTTGGTCGACTGCATTCGGCAGTGCCGTGGTCACCTAGGCACTTGACGCAGCGGGGTTTGCCGAAGCAGTTTCGCTGCGAGTACCCGTAGAGTTGCCAACGGTGGCATTGGCCTACCATGCCACTCTTGTGTGGCTTCTCGATAGAAATACCCGAATACTGCAGACAGTTTTCAGGGCGAAGATGGGTTGAGGTCCCTCAGTGGGGTGGCAGATGGCCAGGACGTTATTGTACGGGATTTCACTCCTGTTGTGCATGCTGCATGTTGTGTTGTGGTGCACTTCGGCTATTGGGACATTCTGCGACACTAAGTCGCAGTGTATATCTGTGGTAGAGATCTCTTTCGGAATCTGACAGATAACAACAAGTACTGGTTTGCTCTCGTGGAGCGTGTACGTGTGGTACGGGATTTTTCGGGCCTTGAGGAGCTTTGAGAACTCTCTGTGATCGTTGGCCAAAGGTAGACTGACTTTTATGCCGTTCTGGACGGCGCGGGTATTTGTGTATGCAATCCTGTGTTCGCAACACGCTTTGGAAACGTTTGTCCATGTCCCCTTATCATGGATGAAGATAGGGGGAGGGGAGGGGTCTTGCGCGAAGATACGCTTGTCGAGGAGGCGAGGGGCCGGCTCAGCACTGGGTGTGCTGGCTCAGCTGGAGAGGGCTTTTTGGCTTTAGGGGCTCGGGGCGAAGAGGCCTTCGACCTCTATTTCCTCTTTCCCTGGACGAGTTGGAACCCATCCGAGGAGTTAGAGCTTGAGGAGCTCTCTTCCTCAGATTCTGAGCGGGCAGACTCTTCCTCAGACTCCATATCAGCGTCTGCGGAGTGCGGAGTGCCAGGCTACTCTGGTGATCATAGGGGGAGAGGGAGTGTCTGGAGCCAGAGGGAAAAAAGCTCCGGTCCAAATTCTTTAATTAAGTCTGGGTTTTTGTTAACCATGCGGTTAACAATCCCAATGAGGGCATTTAGGGCCTCCATATTTGATGAAGGGAGGGGATGAGGGTTTTGTGGTGTGAGGGAAGGGGACAGGTTGTCCTAAACTCCTAACAAAAGCCTCGAGGAAACACGTTAAATGTGAGCTCCCTGAGCAGACGGTCCCTCTTGTTCCAGTGTAATAACGTGGGTTTATATGCAAAAAGCAAAATATCAAGATCCAATTTTGAATGGAATTCGAATGAAACCGTAATATAAAGATAATATCTAAGAAACCTTTTTTTTATTTTTTTTTGCAGCGTTACCGTTTCTTAAACCACCTCAATTACTATTTTTGTATAAAATTTTAATGTACAGACACACTTTTTTTACTGTTTTATTATATGTGTAGATAGATTTTTCAGCGAAATTGTAGTTATAGCGACACGATTAAGTGACACGATTCAAAAAATTATACAAATGAACGTGCCTCCTAACCCTACATTTAAATATAAAAAATATCCTCCATGGTTCAGTAGAAACTTAATAAAAGCATTGAAGGAAAAAGAGAAAATAAGAACCCGTTACAAAGTGTACAAAAATCCTATGAACTCAAATTATTGGGCAAACGGTGTTACAAATTAGCAACTGACTCGTATAATGCTTACATGAAAGATATAGAGAATGAAATCTCCAAAAATCCCAATCGCTTCTGGGCGTTCATTAAGGATAAAAGAGGCGGTTCTAGTTCTTTCCCGGCTACAATGACTAACGGAACCCAAATAACATCGGATGGGCATCAAATATGTGAAATGTTTGCGTCCCATTTTTCTACTGCATTCGGTGAAGCAAACGAGACCCAAAGAGAACCGGTGTCAGATTTCCTTCAAACTATGATGAATAATAGTCTGTCACTAACAGCACCAATTATTGATCGTGCGACATTACTGAATAAACTCAAATTGTTGGATGTTCGTAAAGGCGCTGGACCTGACGGTATTCCACCAATATTCATCTCCAAGTGTGCCTCTGCATTGTTATCTCCATTACTTCTTATATTTAACAAATCTCTCATCTCCGGTATCTTCCCTGACTTATGGAAAAAAGCGAAAGTTGTTCCAATTTATAAAAGTGATGAAAAGGATAATATAAAAAATTATAGACCTATCTCTATCTTGTCGACTTTTGCCAAGATTTTTGAGTCCTTAGTTTGTCCGTATATTCAGTCACACTTTAATCTTTATTTGAACAGCTCTCAGCATGGTTTCGTGGCTCGTAGGTCTACTTGCACTAACCTAGCGACTTTTACAGAAATGCTATCGGATGCTATCGACTGCGGTAAGCAGATAGACGTAATTTACACGGACTTTAGCAAAGCGTTTGACCGCGTACCCCACCATTTACTCCTGTCGAAGTTATCTGCATACGGAATCACCGGTACACTTTATTATTGGATAAAATCTTATCTTGCAAAACGTTTCTTCTTTGTTGTGGTCAACGGTTTTCAATCTGATACTTACGAGGCCTTCTCTGGGATCCCTCAGGGTTTACATGTAGGGCCGGTTCTATTTAATATTTTCGTTAACGATATCCCACACTGTCTGAAATTTTCTGAATGTTACATGTATGCAGATGACCTTAAATTCTCTAGGATAATCGAGTCAGAAAACGATACTACATTGCTTCAGAGGGATGTAGATTCATTGGTTCAATGGTGTAACGAAAATGAAATGAGCTTAAATGTTAAAAAGTGTTACCATGTGAAATACACTCGAAAAAAGAAAGCAATAGCTAGTGCATATCATGTGGGCCCAAACGATGTTCAAGGGGTGGATCAAATAAGAGACTTAGGAGTTGTTTTCGACAACACACTGACATTCGTGCCTCATGTTGAAAACGTCATTAAAAAGGCTTCTAAAATGCTGGGATTCGTTGTAAGGAATGTCACTGGTTTTAAGCGCAGTAGTACCAAGATCATGTTGTACAACTGTATTGTGCGTAGTATTTTGGAATACTGCAACACAATCTGGAGACCTCATTTTGCCACACATAACCTTAGACTGGAACGTATACAAAAGAGATTCCTTTGGCATCTAGCTTATGCCAGCGGTGTTGCCAAAAGCAAACCATCTTACTAAGCTCGATTATCACATTTTAAAATGGTATCATTGGAAAAACGTCGAAGAATCGGTGATTCTATTTTCCTTTATAAACTACTCAGATTCAAAATTGATTGTCCCCAACTATTGAGTAAGTTTCAGTTCCGAGCTCCTGCTAGACTCCCTCGTACTCCTATTACTACATTTCGTCCTCCTCCGCGCCGAACAGTCTTTGGTGCAAACTCCATTATCCCACGACTTTGCAAACTGTTGAACAGTTACAGTGAACTTGTTGACATTAATTTTGACTCATATAGCAAGTTCCACAAAATAACAGCTAGTAATACTTAATTTTAATCCTTTTTTATATTTTACAGTATTTTATCAATCCAATTTATTATTATAACTCTCCGTTTTGTTTAACTCAATTTAATTTTTATGTTAGTTTTAAGATTATGATATTAGTAATGTTATTTAGATTTAATTTAGTTTTTTTTGTAATTTGTTACAGACAGTGTCTGTGGCGCAACTACTTACTACATTAATGGGGCATGCGGTGCTAACCTTTAAGAAATTGTTACACTAACCTAAGATAGTTGTAGAACATTTTATTTATTTATTCAAATGTATAAGTGTAAACAGTTGTTGGTTAGCCAAATAAAGAAAATAAAATAAATAAAATAAAATAAAATAGCCTATGTCAATTTCCAGCCATAAAAGAACAACCAAACAAACATACTTTCGCAATTATATTATGGACTAGTACTCTCGCGGGGCTTCGCTCCCGTGGATTCTATCACGGTAAAAACATAACTCTCCTTTTTTGCAGTCGGGTAAAAAGTAGCCTATAACCTTCCTCAAGCTTCAAGCTACTTCCATACCAAATTTCATCCAAATCCACCCAGTACTTTCGAAGATTAGCGCGTTCAAGCAAACAAACAAACAAACAAACAAACTAACAAACTTTTCCGCTTTTGGATTTATTTTTTTATAATTTATAAAGACATGATGCCTCGTGGTTAAATAATACCAATTGTGTCGCTAAATAATAAGTTGAGTCGATTCAAATCTTGCTGAAGTCAGTCTAAGGATACACTTTACGTATCGAGACTCATTCGTGCCTCGATAAGCACGTTAAGGTGTTAATCCCATGTGTCATTTGTACATCATCCCACTGGGAGTTTTTCAATATTGCGACAACTTTTATTTTATCATAATCACGCGGGGCTTCGCTGCCGAGGATTCTATCACGATAAAAACATAACTCTCCTTTTTTGCAGTCGCGTAAAAAGTAGCCTATAACCTTCTTCAAGCTTCAAGCTACTTCCATACCAAATTGCATCCAAATCCACCCAGTACTTTCGAAGATTAGCGCGTTCAAGCAAGCAAACAAACAAGCAAACAAACTTTTCCGCTTTATAATATTATAGTATAGATTAGAACTAAAAACGGGATATTTACCATGTGTATTTATTGTTTCGAGTTCCCGTTTTTAACCGACTTCAAAAAAAGGAGGTTTACAATTCGTCTTCAACTTTTTTTTTTTTTTTTATGTATGTTACCTCATAACTCGGAGATGGCTGGGCCGATTTAGAAAATTCTTTTTTTGTTTGAAAGGGTATACTTTCTAGTTGGTCCTATTGTCATCACGTTTGGATCTGATGATGGGATCATGGAGAAATCGAGGGAACGCTTCAAATATTATAGGCACACCTATAGCGTTTTGGGTATTTCTCATAGTACCTTGTGCAGTTGCTCTCGAAAAGCACCATTTGAGGAAGTGGAACTGATGATGAAGACCCCAGATGGCCACCGAAACTACTCAATAATAAGTATTTCGTTGATTGCGATTAGATTACTTGAATATGGATGTTAAGCACTTTATGCTCGTCACAATGCATATGGTGAAGTAGAGCTGATGGTGATGTACCAGGAGAACTCCTCAAAAATTAACGGCTCTGCACCGGGAAAAGCAATATTTTGTAAAAGGTGATAAGTAGTTGACATTTTGGCTTTTGTAACTAGATAAATTACAAACCGACCCACTAAAAAGTGTGAAAAAAAACTTTTTAGCAAAAAAATAGAACCGACTTCCATATAAAAACACTACAAAGGCAAAAATAACTTTAATTTCGGAAGGCGGTGTCTTTAGTTTTGTATATATTTTCGTTTTTGACACCACCTTCCGAAATTAAAGTTATTTTTGCCTTTGTAGTGTTTTTATATGGAAGTCGGTTCTATTTTTTTGCTAAAAAGTTTTTTAAGTTCTAATGACACTGTTAGTGACCGTGTTAGCTTATTTTTTTTATTCAAAATAGGCTCGCGTTTGACCACCATCTTATGATCTCACCTGATGGTAAGTGATGATGTGGTCGAAGACGGAGCACGCTTGCCTAAAAGTAACCTATTCACTCTTGACTTAAAGACTCCCAGGTTATAGCGATCAGGAAACACAGACTCCGGCAGGGAATTCCACTCCTTAGCATGCGCACAATGAAAGTATTCCCAAAACGTTTTGTGCGTATGGGTGGTGGACACCATGTAACGATTATACAACGAAATATTTTTCATTTATTTCCTAAATAAAAAAAAACTCAAAACGTAATTTAAACAGCCTAAGTGCTATTCATATGTATAACGATACGATTATTTTCACTTTTTGTTAGCATCCATGTTTTAGTAGACTAATTTGAGCAAAAAACGTTTACTGTAACCGCAATTAATATCGCAGATTTTTTGTTCAAATTAGTAATATCGTTGAGCATGTATTGTATTTTTACCCGACTGCAAAGGAAGGGTTATGTTTTTCGCGCGTATCTTGTATGTATGTATGTATGTTTGTAATATTCTTTATTACCTCATATCTACAGAACCGTTGAACGGATTCAAACAGTTGAGGTATCGTTAGATTTGTCTTAATAGCCCGAGTGTTCTTAGATAGGTGACATTTAAAAAAAATAAACGTGGAGGCTGTGCGAAGCCATTATACATGGCGAAAAAGAAAAAAAATTTTTCCAATACTACAGTATGGGTATCAAATTAAAGGGCTTAACATAAGAATTTCAAAAAGGTATATCATGTTTATCATTAGTGTAATACTAGCAAAATAAAACAATGAGAAAGTTTAAAAATATGGGCTCACTTTCTGAATCCGGTGGAGTGCCAATGCGACACGAACGAGAAAACTAAAAAATTTTTAATTAATATTTTAACTAAAAAGTTGCAACAAGCAGGCGGACCCATCCCATTTTAAAAAAATATGTTCAATTGGGTCCCGCCTGCTTGTCACTATTAAAAATAAAAATGTGCTTGTTTCTTACACTTCAGTTGAGCAGTCTGGTTTTTTAGATTTTTTAAATAAGTTTTTTATTATTAATATAATACCAACAATTATTGCAATATTTTTTATACCATGTGTAAAACTATCGACATTTTATGAGGAATAACTTATTCTTTTATATTAGAATATAGGGAAATTATTTTTAAAATCGGTCCTGTAGTTTTTGATTTTATCTATTATAAACAAAAACCTCTTCATATTATTATATAGTGTAGATGTCGTTAAATTATATTTAGTACTTATAACCTGAACTATACAACGTGTAATTTAAAGGGTATATACATACCAAGTGCACGGCTTCTTTGGATGATAATAAACGATATGGCAAGGGTTTTGTAATCCTATGCCTACATCTGTGGAACTTATTAGAAATTTCAATACATTGATACCGGAGACAGAATTTTTCAAATTAAGAAGAACGAAGAGAATTATAATTTTATTGACAAGTGACGTGGAAAGTGATGACCCTCATAGTGCTGTGACACGTTTGTTATTACTGGTATTCAAGAAACAAATGAAACCAATAATTTGGGGTCAATTCTGTGAGTCACTTATTATGAGCTGAAACTTTACATAGAGACTCCATACCAGATGTTGTCTTCAGTCCTTTTGGCTAGATATGGGGTTTCCGTTACACGTTATATAGTGAATTTGGCTGAATTAAAATGAAAAAAGTGGTTACAGATAAATTCCTACCTAAATGTGACTACAATTAATAATATGCATAATAGGCCCGTTGGTATAGTGGTCAGTGGCCCTGACTGCTATGCGCAAGGTCGTGGGTTCGATTCCCACCTAGGACAAATGTTTGTGTGATGAGCACGGTCATTTGTTCTTTCTCTGGGTGTAATTTATCTATAATATGTATGTATTTAGAAATATATATGTATGTTTATCAGTTGTCTAGTACCCATACCACAAGCTCTGCTTAGTTTGGGACTAGATGGCGTTGTGTGAGAAAAAAAAAGGTGTGGAATATTATATTATACACACATCAAAAGTGTCTAGGGGTCAAGCATTTTTATGCGGATTTCTTGAGATTGAGATGTGGCTTTGTAATAAATTTATGATTTTATAAATTTATATGGATCCTTTTTGGTGCATTTCATAATTTGAAACAGGAACTGTTAATCAAATTCGAGTAAAAGATGAAAATCAGCTGTCAATATTTTCCCTATAAAAACATACAACGCATTGAAGACATTATTAGTGCTACTGATTAAAACCAACGTTATTATGGAGCGGCGACGTCATTTAAGCAGGGAAGAAATGCTCAGAGCCGTGGGAATGATAGAAGCTGGTTCCCGGCAACGTACTGTGGCTTTAGCTCTGAATACAAGTCAGAGTGTTATCAGTCGACTTTGGACACGTTACCGAAGCACTGGTACGGAGGACGGTATCGCTGCACCACACGGAGACAAGACCGATACATTCAAATCTTAACTCGAAGAGCTCCAACAATAACCGCCATGATGTTAGCCGTGAGGCTTCATCACTCTTCAGGGAACTTAATTAGCGACCAAACAGTCAGAAACCGCTTGCATGAAGTGAACCTTCATTCCCGAAGACCGCTACGCGTACCACCTATAGCAATGCACAATCGTAGGATTCGATATCAATGGGCTCTTGAACACAGAAATTGGGCAGAAGAACAATGGCGTTTCGTGTGCTTTTCTGATGAGTCTCGTTTTGGTATGAGACCGGATACAAGACGTATACGACACTGGAGAACCCCTGGACGCCAACAGCGATTAAAATCCTGCCAGGAAGTCCATCCTTATAGTTGTGGAACCATCATGGTATGGGCGGGTATTTGGATCGGCGGAAGAACTGAGTTGATTTGGATCAGAGGCAACCTCAACGCTCAAATTTATGCTGAGACGATTGTATCTGACGTCATCGTTCCTCTACAAGTGCAAATCGGTCCCTTATTTCAGTTAATGCATGATAATGCACGACCGCACACCGCAAGAGTTGTAAGACAGACTCTCGCCGCAGCTAACATCAATGTCCTGCTCTGGCCTGCTCAGTCGCCAGACTTGAACCCGATTGAGCATGCATGGGATATGCTACAGAGAAGAGCTCTGCCGAATATGGAGGGTATCCAGTCGCAAGAAGACCTTTTTTTGTTGTTGCAACGAACATGGGCGGCCATTCCACAGCGTGATTTGGATGAACTCATTTTGAGTATGCCAAACCGATGTTCTTGTGTTGTTAGTGTTCGCGGTAGAAACACGGATTATTAATTGTTTAAGTTACCCAATAAAATTTTAAAGAAAACTGTTATTTCAGTCTTTTTTTCGAACTTTAATGTTAGTGGTTCAAATGTCAAAAATCCCTTTATTAGGAAAATGGCAAATTTCTTTATTAATGCAAAGGTGACTTGGTTTATCGTTACTGTGACAAACGAAAACAATTTATTTGATGAATCCTTAAAGAAAATTTTAATTAATATCAATCAGGAGAAAAGTTATTGCAAAAATATATGTTGATCCCTAGACACTTTTGATGTGTGTATCTTTATTTCCAATATATACATATAAGTTACATTTTTAAATATTCTCAAAAAAAAAAACACTTAAAAATATAAAAAATAGTAGCCCACCGGTATCGGGAACAGGGTCTAAGCTACCGGCGGTCAGGGCTCCATAGAGAGGAACCTCCTGACGATACGCGCCGTGTCCAGGAGTACCGCTTTCTGGAGCAAGCCCTTGATCCAACCGTCTAACGAGAGCCTCCTGAGGTGTTGGTCGAGGCTCTTGGCTATTAATCCATTGGCTGAAATGACTATCAGTACAATGATTGCCGAGTTCACATCCCACATGTCGACAATCTCGTGTGCCAAGTCAAGATACTTGATTTGCTTATCTTTCTCAGCTTTCACGAGGTTCTCGTCATGCGGGATGGTTATGTCGACAATCATGGCACGCCTCTCGATTAGGTCCACCACCACTATATCAGGCTTATTGGCTACAATAGTCCTGTCAGTGATGATGGACCGATCCCAGTATAATGTGACATGGTAGTTATCGAGAACTGAGTGGGGCACATACCTATAGTACGGCACTTCTGATTCCACAAGAGAATATTTCAGAGCAAGTTGCTGATGAATTATCTTGGCTGCAAGGTTGTGCCTGTACAAGTACTCTCCATTAGCAAGACGAGAACAACCAGAGATAATGTGGCGGATTGATTCACCCGGATGGTGACATGCCCGACATATGTCAACCGTGCCATCCTTCACAATAAATTTCCGGTAGTTGTTCGTCATGATAATTTCGTCCATAATTGCACAGATAAAACCTTCGGTTTCCCCAAAGAGGTCACCGAAGCGCAACCAAGCTACGGACGCCACTTGGTCTACGTCGGGCCCATGTAAGGCCCGGAAAAAACGTCCATGAAGCTCCTTACTCTGCCATATCCCCCTTCGATCGTTAGTGTCTAGCACTGCAGGTTTGCGCCAGTTCTCATTAGCCAAGGAGAGCGGGGTGAGTCCCTTGTCCACTGCTACTACATCTCGATGCATACCCACTTCAGAAGCAAGGAAATATTCCCTGAGACTGTATACCTCGCGGTTGTGGAGAGTTTTAGCATTCAAAAAGCCTCGACCTCCACATTTCCGCGGGATATACAGCCTCATCACTGACGAGCGTGGGTGATGCATTCGATATGCAGTCAGCAATGTACGAACTCTTCTATCCAGGGCGTCAAGTTCAGTTTGAGTCCATTTGAGTACACCGAAAGAGTATATCAACACTGGCATGACCCAACCGTTGAAGGCACGCACCTTATTTCCGCCCGATAGAAGGCTTTTGAATATCTTCTTTAGGCGTCCAAAGAAGCGCTCCTTCAGCGATTGCTTCATGTCAACTACATTGATACCTAACGCTTCCGACATACCCAAATACTTATAGGTTTCGGTTGGGGAGAGGGATCTCAGGTTTATGGAATTCGAGGGTTGAGATCCCACGGATTCCACAATCTCCCCTCGCTTTACATGCATAATCGCACATTTGTCGACACCAAACTCCATCCTGATGGCACTACTGAAAGTTTCAGTTACCTTCAGTAGTTCCGTCAGTTGTAGACTAGTGGCGCCAAAAAGTTTTAAATCATCCATGTAAAGGAGGTGAGAAATAACCTGACCACCTCTTTTCAACCTATAGCCTAGGCCTGAATTCTCCAGCAGTGTGCTTAGAGGATTCAAGGCTAAGCAAAACCAAAGTGGACTCAAACTATCGCCCTGAAATATACCTCGCTCGATCCTTACCGGTTCGCTGTACCTTGGGATATATCGACATCCTGGATAGCGAAGAACTGTCCTCCATTGTCCCATACATGATGTCAGAAAGGTGCGTAAAGTTGTATTAATTTTATACAATTCTAGCACCCTCATGAGCCATGTATGAGGCACTGAGTCTCAGTGCCTCATACATGGCTCATGAGGGTGCTAGAACATGTCGACAGATCTTTTTTGGAACGTCGAACCTGTTGGCTAATGGCCATATCAATGAGGAGTAGCTCCTTAGTACCGCGGGATCCATTCTTACATCCATTTTGAGAGGGAGACATGATGTGATTGTCTTCAATGTGTTTGTTAATTTTAACCCTCAAAATGGATGTAAGAACCTTATAGACCGTTGGTAGACACGTGATTGGTCTATAATTTTTGGATTCCGCGGTGCTACCAGATTTGTGGAGCAGGTGGGTAACTCCAGTAGTAAAGAACTCAGGTAGCGAGCCAGATTCTAGGGCAGACTGGTACTGAGACGCCAAGCGGGCGTGCGATCTTGTTAGCCACTTGATCCAAAAGTTATGCAGTCCATCCGGCCCTGGAGACTTCCAATTAGGCAGCGGACGGACTGCATGGGCTACATCTTGGGGGCTGATAGTGATTGCCCCCATTTCTGGTATTGGATCGCACACTCGCTCGACCTCCCGAGTCCAATCACCTTCGGTGTGACTGACTGGTACCGACCAGATGTTGCGCCAAAATGTACATAAGGCGTCACCATCCGGCAGGCACATATCAGTCGCACCTTGGTCCGGTCGCTCCCAAGCCCTATATACCCACCTTTCGTTACTTTGGAAAGTGCGATTCTGGGTGAATCGCTCCACTCGCCGCCTATACCTCCGGATACGGTTTGCCCATGCATACTCCTTCTGCTTTAGGAAGTCGATGCGCTCTGTGACACAGGACATATAATTATGTGGGTGGATATTGGTTCCTAAAAACGCCCGTCTCACAAAGCGCATCACTCTCGGGCGAGTGTTGCCCTCCCTAAAGCAAACAAGTTTGCCAATGAGTGCCCTGGCCTCACCAATACGACGCTCGATCCTACATTGCCAAGCTGGTACAGCGGGTTTAGGTCGAATAGCTATGTCATTAGAAATTTTAACATTAGATACACGACATGCCGCAACAGCTGCGCAGTATAAGATAGAGTGGGTATCAGCGAGGACTTCGCAGTTATCAAAATAGTTTGACAACTGCGAATCCAGAGCAACCAGTGCCCTATTCCTGTTATGCATGGGCAAACGAGGTAAACGTGGTCTTAGTTCAGGCGGCATGTTGCGATATTCCCGAATAGCACATTCCAAAGCACTCCTCAATTGCTCATTACACCGGGTACTTACGTTTGTAACTCTGTCACTACTCTCCTCAACTTGAATGTTGGGCTGTGGTGGTGCCACCACAGTCGGCGTCGGATGTGAAGTGACACAGCTACTCATTTCCGAACGGAGGCGATCAAGTACAGCTTCATCCAACATACGGTTACGTTGGATGACACGCACCTGATCCGATAGTCGCTGGGCCGAAACGTTGACTGTTGGCTCAAGTACCTGAAACAGAGAGAGCATCCGACCACGGTACGCAGTCAGGTTAGTTCCCCCCTCTGTAGCCCCATAGTATGAGCGCATGACGTTCTCATTGATGGGCTGAGTCCATCGCATGCGCTGCACACTTCCACCGGCAGCGGGGACCCTATCAGAGGCCGGCGGGCCTCGAGGTCCCAAGCAGGCCGGAGGTCGGCCTCTTCCCCGTCGACGCGCAGGTGGTGGTGTCGTCAACGGTGAGAAGTATTCGTCGCTCGAGCTCGACGCAACTGCAGCGACCGGAATCTCTTCACTCACGATTGGAGCAGGTCCCGGCGGCTGGGAGGCGGAGCTGGGCGACGAATCCGAAGATCTTGGGCGTGTGTTCTTGTGTAATCTATATTATATATTATTATATTTCTTTTTTCTGTGGGAAAATCATGAAATGACTCCTCCCGCTCTGGGTGGAGCGGAAGGGAATGTCACACTTCTACTGATTAAAAACCCACCTGTTCCTTCAGTTGCCCTTGTGGTCCGGGACCGCGGTATATCGTTGGAACATTTCCGCAGCCCCAGTAGGCAATGTCCCTATCGGGCCCCATCAGGATTGCTCTTAGAGGCGCTTGGAACACGACGCGCCGTCGACCCGGGCCTGGTCCTTACCGCAAGCCCGCGTCTACGGTGGCCGGACATCGCCTCGCGATCTCAGACGTTTGGGGCGTCTCCCACGGCGGCGGCTGGAGTATGAGAAAGAGATTGTCTCTCCCTCACCCGTTCTGCCTCCTCCTTCGCTGGCATGACTATGCATATATAATGCTTTTAAAATCCGTTATTCTTGCAAAGCGCCTGCAACTGTTTATAAACCCATTTTTTTTCTTATAAAGTAGATACACTGAATAAAAATTACTTTTACTATTATATTATTGAATAATAGTAAATACAAAGTAGGTACAGTACCAAGAGGTCTCCTACACTTTCATAACAAAAAAAATGACAAGCGTTGATTGATGTAGTATCGCCATTTTTATTATTTAATTGGTTAGAGACGTGTTTCATGAATCGTTGCGCAAATATTCCTTTCTATACGAAATATATCGTGAGGTTGACTCGCACTTGACCGATTTAATTCTTACTTAAAAGCCACCCACTTGAAGCTTCTACTTAAGTATGCTTAATAGGTGCAAGGTCTGTTGATTTATTAGTTGACAGATATTTATTACATCTATCCATTGTACGTGAGTATCAATTTAATTCAATTACCCAAATATATTCATGCTTTACCATATTTATCATGTACACACTATCCTGTGGTGAATTAGCAGGAGGTTATGACATTTGCTATTAAATTTGTATTATCACTGTATAGCTTTTATTACTCTAAGCTTTTTCTTAGTCATGGAACAAATGATTTAGTTATTTAAAGATTTCGTAGAGGGGCAAAAATCGGTCTTAAGGTACAACAAAGAAGCAACGAAGGCTTTAAATGATAGACCATTGCAGCATTGGTTCATTGAGCCTGTGTACATGCTATAACATAACTTGGCAGATCCAGTTTTTAAATTTCTAGGACTTTAGAATATTAATAAAGGTATAGATACCTATATCATATAATTAACTAGTTTCTAAAGTAGGTATGTAAACTTTTTTTTCGGATGAGCATGCTGTTGGTAAGTGATAGATGAGATCTACGATGAAGCGAGCGAGCCCAGAAGATGCCTGTTCACTCTAGCAAAAAGGTGATGAACCATAATTATGTGGCAGGAAACATAGAAGCTGGTAGTGAAAAGAAGATAATGTGATCAAGTTGCAATGCTCCTGCGCGCACTCTCCAAAGTCTTTTGAAGGAGTCCGACGGACCAGCAACGTTTAGCCAATGAGCCAGACTGTGAAACTTGCCCAACGGCGTCTAGTCGCCTATGAGCCTGTTAGCCCTGTGCTCAACCAATTGAATTGCAGCAACACGGTTTTTTTTTAAAGAGATCTATAATTTTTATCAGCCACTTTGACAAGTTGACTTTACACAGGGTGGCGATTAGGTTATCACATTACATTTTACAGCAGGTATTACAAATTGTTATCAGTCCGTTAAAATAATAAAATAAATTATTTTACTAAAATTAAGAAAATGCATTTTTCAAAAAAAAAAAATGACGTTATTGGTAAAAAATAAATAATCCTTTATAATATTAGTTTACTGAACTGTAAAAGCGGCAACGCCACGGTGCCAGCGCCGGCGGAGCACGCGCCGAGTGATTGGTCAGCTGATTACGTTTATGCAATACATGATGTTGTGAAATATTAAAATGTAAAAAAGGTCCCACGGCTATAATATTGTTTATTATTAAATTATTTTAATTGTACATAATAACATACCTAATATAGAGTACGTGGTTTCAATTAATGTGATAATCTAATCGCCACGCAATAACAATGACAATTTCCATAAATTTGTCAAACTATGTTTTATTCATGCCAAGCATAAAATAATAAACAAATAAATTATGATATTCAAATGTCTGCCAAAAAAAAAACAATTTAACTAAGGGACAAATTCAGTAAAAAAATAACAAGTTATTTGATTTATTATAAAAAATATTAATGAGGCATTCTCACTATATAATATTTTCCGCCTTAACATAATATAATTGATTATGTATTCTTCAGATCAAGCGTAAAAATATTATCTTATGAATCTATTTATCTCTACAGTAAACGAACTTGGCTTTAAATTCCATTTAGTAAAATATTTTCTATAAACATGACTAATGATGAATTATCATTGTCTCTTACGGCAAATATATTAAGTAATTACCGTGTTTCTGTACATTGTTAAATATTCTATTATGTAGGTATATGAAAAAAAAAACAATATGTGACTTTGAATAACTCTGTCTGTCTGCCTGTCCGTCTGTTACTTTCACATCGATTTTGATAAAATTGAATACAGTGATGACTTCGGAAAAGGGCTACATGTTTTGTTGCAGGCAGAATATAGTTACAAAATATAAACAAATTTGTGTCTGTCTGTGTGACGGCGGTATTACATTAACCTAAGCCACCAACATCAATGTAAGCCTCACAGGATCTGGAATAGTAAATTAGTAAGTAGAATAGTAAAGTAGGAGGTACAAGAGTTATTGCAACAAAGAGAAAAATATGTTTTATTAACTCTATCTGAAAATTGAATGCCTTGCTGGAGTCTGTGTTTCCAGAAATCTATAACCTGGGGGTCTTTAAGTAAGTTCTAGGGAAGCGTAATTCTACTTCGACCACATCATCGCTTACCATCAAAATGACATTGTCGACGATGATTCCTAAAATCTTTGATTATACACATGTCTAGATAAAGAGTTCGAGCGTTAAAACGCCGAAAAAAATATCAGCCAACTGTTGGCTCATAAGCTCGTTCCGCCCGCTCAGTGGTGTCACTGTCATTGTACGGTAAACACGCGTTCAGTGACACATAAAAATGACGATTTGCGCTATAAAAGTGTGCAGGAATTACAAACGACGATTAAAAACAACTAAAAAAGTTACCTATCATCGGTAAGTAAACTTTAAATAACTATATTGTAAAGAAACAATTAAATTAATAAAGTGCAAAGATGTAATGCGATTTGACAGCCATGTATACGGGGTTGCCTGTTAACTGAATGTAAAATTTCCCATTTGAGCGAATCATATCCAAAAAGTACATTTCGAGATTTTAAGCCACCATTTAACTGCAGTGCTGGATAATATACTTATATTATATAAATAATACATAATAAAATTTGTTGTGCGGACATTGTTTATTTTATTTAAGTATTTGATATGGGTGTCAATTTCGGGGGTCCTTGCGTGCTGATAACGAAAGTAGTATGAATGTATTCTACGTATAATAGATAAAGTATTAAACACTAACCAATAAAATTGAAGTTGACCTATTAAAATTATAAAAACTGTGACAGCTTTAAGTGCTGCAGCCAGTGTTGTGTAAACTTGTAATTTAATACATTTTTTACAGAATACCTAAAGATCCTACTGTAAGAAGTAGGTGGATAGACATAATAAGAAAAAGCCGCTGAGAGGATCTCTGGGAACCAACTAAAACAACAGTTATTTGCTCTGATCATTTGCGTGCCAAAGACCTGTATTTTGTCACATCTAAACGAAAACTGTTTAAAAAACAAATTCAAAGAGAAGGTCACTAAGCTTCCTGCTGTACATAGCTTAGAAAAAATGTTTGTTTCCAATCCAATCTAAATATTAATCATCCAAGAGTAAGAATGATTCTTCAGTTTAATGACTTATTAAAATTTATTTTAAAAAACCCTTTTATTTCTTGCATGCACTTTACATTTACTTTTTGGTTGTTAGCTTATGTTAAATTTCTTATTCTAGTGTATAGCAAGAACCCCGTCATCACAGGTGAAAGCCTCTTTCAAAGTTAGCCAATTGTTTCGGTCTTGAGCTACTTCTAACCAGTGTGGACCGTCGACGTTTTAAGAGTAAGAATGGTTCTTCAGTTTAATAACTTGTTAAAATATATAAGGTCTATCTATTAACCTTTTGAACGCCATTGTCACATATATGTGACAAACTAAATCTTACCCTGAACGCCAACGTCACAAATATATGACAAAATACACGTTGCACCATATTATGAAATAAACAATTTAACCATAACTTTTGTGTGTTTTTATTTATATAATTTAAAAGTTTAAGCTTCCGTCTATATTGTATTGCATGAAACTAATATAAATAAAATAGCAATATCGAGAAATTTGTTGTTTTAAAAGTAGATGTTAAACGCGTATAAAAGGAGTGTCTCACACGCCGTAGTCTGCTATATGTGACAGCTAGTGTTTTTATTTATTTTATTTTATTTTTATTTTATAAATTTTAAGGAAACTTACAGCTAATACATTTGAGTGATCATGGACAATATGTAGAAAAAGGCCAATTACAAGCTTCCGCTAATAAACAGTTATATGTAACATAGATACGACGGCGGATGTCGCACGGTCATGGACAAGTACATACATATTATGAAGTAAAACATGCATAAATCAGTACAAAATGTATATATATCATTTGATAGAAATGAAAGAAAAAAAAAAGTTAAGTCATCATTTGTCAAAGAAAAGGCTACATAGGCGTTTTTTTAATTGCTGAACACTGGTTCTGAATAAATCCAACTCCGTGTCCTGGCACACCATATTGAAAGTTCGACAAGCTCGTAACATAAACGAATTTTGCCTATAGGCAGTTTTTACACGTGGTACATGAAGAATATGTGGTCGTCTAAGAAACACAGATGGCACGCGAAGTCCAATCTTGGCCAACAGCTCGGGGACGTCAGTGGACCCGTTCAATAAACTAAATAGGAAAGTGAGATCTGCGATACGTCTGCGCTCGTGCAAAGGCAGAATATGAAATTTCTTACACCTACTTATATAGTTAGGAAGATAACAATTGGAACGATATTGAGTGTACCTTAAAAATCGCCTTTGAATGCTTTCAAGGCGATTAATGTAGATATTATACTTCGGATTCCAAATTTGACAAGCATATTCCAGATGGCTACGGACAAAAGCACAGTAAAGGATTTTAATTGTTTTCACATTCTTAAACTCCGAGGATACCCTCAAAATAAACCCTAAAGCCTTGGAGGCCTTATTAACAACATTATTAATATGAGCATCAAATAACAGCTTTGAGTCAAATGTTACTCCGAGATCCTTTATGACGTTCACTCTGGCAATTGAGGTATTCGACAACTTGTAGTCATAAATAATTGGATTTTGCTTACGAGTAAAGGTGCATACATAACATTTGGATATATTTAGATCCAGCCTATTTCTGACGCAGTAGTTATGGAACCTATCCAGATCCTCTTGTAATAGGTGTGCATCCTCAGTTGTTGACACTTGGCTAAGAATTTTCATGTCATCGGCATACAGTAAGATTTTAGAGTTTAGGAAACAAGAGGCTATATCATTAACAAAAATATTGAATAGCAGAGGTCCCAATAGGGATCCTTGTGGAACCCCCGATGGGACGTACATCTCTCTCGAGGTATACCCATTCAGAACTACAGTCTGGCATCTATTTTCTACGTAAGATTTGAACCATCTGTACAAATTACCTCTCACACCGACTAATAGTAGTTTGCGCATTAGATGCGCATGATCAATTCGATCGAAACACTTACTGTAATCGGTGTATATAACGTCAACCTGAGACCTCCTGGACATATGCTCTGACAGATAATCACTACACACAACGAGATTGGATGTTGTGGAGCGACCTTTTAAGAACCCATGTTGATGTTCTGAGAAACTAAGTTTAAGCGACGAAGACAATTGTACATATACTATTTTCTCCATGATTTTGGCAAATATGCAGAGTTTGGAGATCGGTCTGTAATTATCAACGCTGTCCTTAGGTCCCTTTTTATGAATTGGAGTTATATACGCCGACTTCCAGATAGTAGGCACAACTCCCAAGTCAAATGACCGTTTAAATAATATTGTTAATGGAACTGACAGACACCTGGCACACTTTGTTATGAAAATTGGTGAGATATTGTCCGGGCCCGCAGATTTGTTAATGTTAACTTGCTTTAACAACCGAAATACTTCCTCCTCCCGCACATCAATGGAGCAGATATCTGACATAATGGGTGTGGACTGATCATCAAGTTGGTCTCTTTCCAAAGTGGGCAACCCAAATGAGTCAGATCGCTCCTGGAAGTTAGAAAAGAAATAGTCCCCAAACATATTGCAGATTTCCTCGCCATTACTAGACGAGATGTCTCCAAATTTAAGCACTGATGGGTAACAGTTGGTTTGCTGTTTGGATTTAACGTATTGCCAAAAAGCCCTAGGATTTTTAGTAATGGCAAACTCAATGTTTGCTAAGTGGTTATCAAACATTTCTTTCTCCATATCTTTGGCCCGTTGACGCAAGGTAGTAAAAGACTGAAAGTCCGAAAGATTTCCATATTTTTTAAATTTTGAATGATATTTAGCCTTTTCTTTAAGAACTTTAATAAGAGGGCTTTTGTACCAAGGTGGATACTTACCACTCGGAACAATAATTTTAGATGGAATATATGTATTATGAAGCAAATTGATGGTGTCATAAAAGAATTTAACAGCTTCTTCGAGAGGTCTACAATTTAGTTCTAATGGCCAATCAATTGCCATAATGTCTTGATTTATAGCAGCATAATCCCCTTGAGCATACAAGAGCTTGACTCGAGGCCGAGAATGAAGTCGATGAAGTTGAACGAAGTCAGCAGAGATACAGAGTGCCTTATGGTGTGAGTCCTCTTGCACTAGGGGATCTTGACTGCAAGTGACAACAACTTCACTATTAGACAAGACGAGGTCCAGAATCCTATCATTCGCGTTACGATGCGAGTTGTACTGTAATAGATTGCAAGCGGTGAGAGTATCACAAAAACTGGTTTGGATGGGACCATGAAAGTTCCCAGGATATAAGTAATCACCGTCCACAGCAGAAAGCCAATCTATATTCGGCTGATTAAAGTCACCAAGCACTAAAAACTTATCTGTGGGATGTCTGAGAATAATATCGGCTAAGCTATTGGAAAAATTATTAAGCTGTATCATTAAAGAGTTGCCAGACTGTTGACAACATATGTACACAACACATAAATGTATTTTATAGGTTACTTTAGGTTTCTTTTGGTGTAAAGTAATAGTAACCCACAGATCCTCAGCTGACGAGCACCATTCATTGCGAACATCGGCAACAAGTTCTCGATTTATGGCTATTAGAACACCCCCACCCATACTTTGATTTGTTTGCGAGTAGTTTCGGTCACGTCTCCATACCATATAACGATCATCAAACAATTCGCTATCTGAAATACCATCAATAAGCCACGTTTCTGTCAGACAAATGACATCAAAGAAATTCATACGAACATTTCTGAAGAAAACAGATGTTTTCGTCCGTAACCCCCGAACGTTTTGATAGAAGAAACTAATAGGCGCCATTATAATTCAATTTTAACACCAGAAAAATGATTGAAAGGATATAAGGTACACTCAGGCTTATTGCCAAGAAAAGATTATAAGTAATAAGTGACGGCTTAAGTAGCAACTTGTAGCATAATAAAACAAAAACTATGTTAAATAGATCTTCCACAGTGAAATACAAACGATTCCGGTTTGTATTCAATGTGTAAAAAGCGTTTGTTTTAAAATTATTTAAAATATATGTAAGAAGTTTCCAGTGTAAGTAAATCTCATCTCTAACTACACGAGCGTACAGTATATAATGGCAATAAACAAGGCCTAATGAGTTTAATGAATAAGCGACAACAAGCGATAAGGGAACAAAAGGCAGGCGAGAATGGAATGCGTGCAAAAAATACGTACCTGTGTTTCTCAAACTTCCATCTAATGAGTTAACATATAACAATTTAGTGACCATATTATTAAGTAAAACTTTTTCGAGACGAGCAACTAACTTGCAGAACACTTGAGACGTTTTTATTAGCAAATAAACTTTTTTAAATCTAGTTCCGTTTTGATGCAGTGTTTTGGTGACGTGGAGTTTTTTCGCACAAGTATTTTACAACCTCTAACCCACACATGTTCGAAGCCACGCTCATTGGCTAGAGCTTTGGTTTTATTGAGCAAAAGTTTATTTTCCAGTATAAGGTGGTCGTTAATGTAAACCCTGTTATTACCCTGAAAGCCCAGATCTCCAGAATTTAGTTTTTTATATTTCCTTGCAGCAGCTATAAAATCATTTTTAAGGTAGCTGTTATGCACAGAGCAAATAATATTCTTATTTACTTTGTCATTACGTGTTGGCACCCTTGCAATGTAGTTTATTTGTTCCTTTTGTATATGAAAATCTATTGTTTCGCCGATCTTGGCCATTACTTTGAACAAGTCTTCATCCTTCGATATAGGTACTCCTTTTATCTCAATATTGTTCATGCGAGACCTTTGTTCGTTCTCTAACTGCTGTTTCTCAAGTTGAGTAATTCTGTCCTGTAATTTGACCACCACTTCCTTGGTATTCTTCATTGCCTCGACATCATCTTCCAGAACGGACACTTTGCTTGTCAATGCTTTTATTTCCTGACTGTAGAACTCAAAGGACGATTTCATTTCAGACATTTCTTGCCGTATGGTTTTCAATTCTGCAAGCTCATTCTTGATTACCTTCACACTCTCCATTAGCGCAGGCAATGCTTCTAATTTGCTTGATAGACCTTGAAGCTCAAGCATGATGGTCTCTGAGTTGACTTGTGATATCTTCAAACTACCTGTTTGAGGACTGGCAACGGGCGTCGCTTTGCAGTTTTGACATCTCCAGGTCGACTTGCGCTCACCCAATTTTCTCCATCCAGCCTCTGTGATCCCAGCACAGGGAAAGTCAAATTTCGCCTTACAAGCCACACACGTGGCACCATCTCTGGATTCGGCATCACAGCGTCTACAGGTAAACATGTTTTCTACTGGCTGACTTTAGTGGAAAGTTTGACTAACACTGCAAACGGCTGATATAAAAGTACACGGGGGTAGACCGGTCGACGCTTGCGATCACCCAGGCCACAACTGTCAAGTAGCTGATTAGTGTTTACTGATCCACTTAACACTGTAATAACATAAGTAATCCGTGTCTGATTTAAATGAGCAATATCACCAAACAAAGAACTTTCCTTGTGCTTGACACTGATATAACTTTTGAGTTAAGATTTACACTTTATACTAGTTAACGAAAATATTAAATACGGAGTATGTAATTAGTGCTGTACACACGACCGAGGCGCCGTTGTGAACGATGTTGTGACGTATGATTGTAAAATCAATACAAACTTAAGAAGATGAATATGAAATTTTAGTCCAGAGTATATTATTTGTGTATTAGTTGGTATCAGGAGAAATAAAACGTATTTTCAAAACAACTCAGCCTTATACAACCATGCCTGTTTTGTTTATATTAGGTACTAAACTGATGTTCTTCCTCGTATTATTAGGTACATTTTGTTAAAGATTTGCGATATTGTAAGACGATACGTAATAATTATTATTAGGTACATGTAACTATTGATTTTTAAATTATTTCTGCGTATTTTTTACATGTAAAAAAAAACAATAATTAAAATATTGATTTCAATTTCTTTTTATTACTACATTAAAATCCTTGCGTATTTTTAGATATATTATATTAGATTAGATAGGTATTATTTTAGATAATACTTATTACAAACGTTTACACTGCTACATCCCTAATTCAGATGCGAGAATGTCATAAAATTGACTGGCAAGCAACGCCATTGTCACAATACCAAGACAAGTCGTGTTGAATAGTGTTGTAACCATATTTTAATAAATATATTTTTTTAGTTTTCTAATATCTGCTTTTACATTAATAAAGTCTCTGTTAAATGCTGTGTAAAGATTACTATATTGCAATAAAGTGGCAGGTTAAATAAAATTTCAGTGTCGTGAGTACGGTTTATTAGAAAATTAAAGACGAAAATAAAAACTCAGTTGTATATCGATATAAGTTTTGGAATCCCTATTTTTTATGAAGGTCATTTGACAGAAAAAGTGGCCTGGCGTCAGGAGTACGGCGATACGTCTATACTCTGGCGTTCAAAAGGTTAATACACGAAATCTTTTAAGGGGACATTGTACTCACCATTATGAACAACTTCTTAAGGGACCAAACCTAAAATCACGAAAAAAAATTTTTAGATTCAGTGTAGGTCCCATAGTAAAAGTTGTTCATAATGATGAGTACAGTGACCGCTTAAGAGATTTAGTGCATGAATATATAGATCTTATATAATATAATAATAATTTGGTTATTAAATAATTCTTAACTAGAATATTAAGAATAAATAACCTTCAATAGCAATACATATTTATTACAAATAATTTTACCTTGTAATTCATATGCACAAACTCCTAATAATTATAGATATTTAAATATCTCAAAAGCAAAATATATTTTTTTCCCTCCTTTAATGGGAAATATCCAAGGGCTGGTATCACTCAGTACGCCCCACCAGTGACGCGCGCTCTTGTTAAACAGTAGAAGCTGCGCTTACTTGTGTGCGTAACACGCACACAAGCGCTTCAAATCTGGCCTGTTGTTTTTGTTGCGATTGCAGCGCAACGCTCTATCTAGACATGTGTATTATCAAAGCCTAAAATCATTTTTTCTCAAAGTCAATCGTTTAGAAGATATACACTTCCAAAGTAGTAACATGTGTTCTCTCTAAATTTTAAAATAATAAAGTGTAAAATCAAAAAAAAATATATATGTGCTGTAGATTTTAATGAAAACTTTTAATTAAATAAATAAATAAATAAAATAAATGCATTGCAATTAAAATTGGTTTGAATTAGATACAGTCAGTTGTTTTGAGATATAGGCAGCACATTTTCAGAAACCGCAAATATATATATTTATGTACACACATGACACTTTTTTTTTTTTTTAACGCGGTAAAATTATCAAATAAGTCCTCCCACCCCGGGCAGGGTGGGAGGGACTGTCAGACTTTTACTGACTAAAATCCACGGTGTTCCTTCAATAACCCTTTACGTACCGGGGTCACGGTAATGGGATGAGTCCCACGACCCCGGCAGGCTTTGGCCCTCTACAGAGGGGGCCTCGTCATGTTGCTGACGCTCTTTGAGGCGCGCGTGGAACACAACGCGCCGTCGACCCGGGCATGGTCCATGGTCGGACAGCGAGTTGCCCTTTACTCGCTGTCCGCATGCCCGCGCCTACGGTGGCCGGAGATCTTCGGCCGACGTCCGACGCCGTGGGCGTCTACCACTGCGGCTGGGCTGGGGGGAGGACGCCATCCTCTCCCTCACGCGGCCCGCCTCCTCCTTCGAAAGCATGACTGCTTCGCAGAAGAAGGCGACCGCTTCCCACTCCCTCTCGCCCCGCAGCATGGCCTCGACCAATGCCGGGCGCGAGAGGTCTTCGCCTATCGCCGCCGTGAGGACACGTCGGTGCTCTGCCCAGGCGGGGCAGTCTTGCACCGTGTGCTCTACGGTGTCCTCAGGGCGACCCTCGCAGTGGTGACACCCAGGCATTTCCTCCTTTCCCATCAGACACAGGTACCTCCCGAAACTTCCGTGTCTGGTGAGGACCTGCGTCATGCGGTAGGTCAGGACGCCGTGACGCCGATCTAGCCACTCCTCAAAGAGGGGTCTTACCGCCGCAATTGCGGCGTGCCCGACACACATGACACTTAGGTATTAGAGAAAAACAAATACACACAAAAGTGCTGCTTATTTCATAAGAAATTTCTTCCAGCAGACCTGCGACAGAGAGGACACGGAGAGTTGCATAAGAGATGATGGACACAGTGTGTATTAATACTAATTACATAAATCAAAACATTCTTAACTAATAAAATAAATTATAAAGATACAATAAACAAATATAAACATACATTGAGGTAAAATACATATTTATATGAATACTGTAAAAATTTGTACAGGATATAAAATTACGGAATGGTGGACAGGTAGTGTTCTTTGACTTTGTTTTTTGAATATATGAACCGTTTGAACTTTCTTATTCATACAAACGCTATGAAAAACAAAAGTTATTTGGCGTAGCTACTACAGAACCCATCATGGGCGAGTCTAACTCGCTCTTGGCCATTTTTTTTTGTCACATGGTCAATTATACATTGCTTTATCTAGATCCGGACGCAAGGAAAACCAATCCCATAAAAAACAATACTTGTCAAAAACCCAAGTCTCGCAACTTAGTTGTTCTACCGTAAAAAGTTGTGAGATCCATGTAATACCAAGTCGGTTATTAATTTATTCAGTCCCTACTTAAGGGACCTTCTGTCTTAAGTTGTTACGTAATTATCTAACCTAACGACATCTTATAGTGACCATAACAATATTAAAAATCTTTACCGTTTTAAATAAATAGATTGACTCGGCCATCGCATGAAAACACAATATATCTCACAAGTAATACATATATAAATTAAATTGTTTATTGCGATTGCCAAGTCAATCTATTTATTTAAAACGGTAAACATTTTTAGCTGACATGACATGGTTAGCTGATGGTGAAGTACCAGGAGAACTCCTCAAAAATTAACGGCCCAGCATTGGAAAAGCAATATTTTGTAAAATGTTATAAGTAGTTGACATTTAGGCTCTTGTAACTAGGTAAATTAAAAATCAACCAACTAAAAAGAGTGAAATAAAAACTTTTTCCAAAAAATTAAACCGACTCCCAAAAAACACTGCAAAGTGAAAAATAACTTTATTTTCGGAAGTCGGTGCCAAAAACGAAAATAGAAAACTAAAAACACCGACTACCGAAATTAAAGTTATTTTTCACTTTGCAGTGTTTTTTGGGAGTCGGTTTAATTTTTTGGTAAAAAGTTTTTGTAGGTAGCCTTCCTTTTTTTATTTTCCGGTACTACTTCTTGAACTTCAGCTAAAGTTTTTTTCAAAGCCCACTCCCTGTCTCTATGGGTTTGTTTTCGGAGGCTTTGATACGCACATATGGATACGCACGTACGTCTTTTGTATTAGTTAGTAATAATTAATGCCGCACTCGTCAAACGTCTCGGTTAAAGTTAATCCATAAGTAAGTAATTATGCAATTTCGGGCAATTTACTCTACTTAATACTCCCCAATACTCTTAATACTTCTTGCTTTTTTATTCCGTTGACCATTTAACAAGTTACATTTGAGCATAATTATTATATCTAGGTACCTATCTACACTGGAAGACACGGTGGAGCATATGGTCGAGGTGTGCCCTGCATGGGTGGAGCACCGTCGTATCCTCATAGAGGCGATCGGCGGCGGCGACTTCTCGCACCCTGCTCTGGTTTAGACCATGGTGCGAAGCGAGAGGGAATGGGATGCAGTCACCTCCTGCTGCGAAGCAGTCATGCTAGCGAAGGAGGAGGCCTAACGTGCGAGGGAGAGGCAACTCTCTTCCTCGCGCCCCAGCCGCCGGGGGAGACGCCCCGGGCGTCATGGATCGCGAGTCGATTTCGGGCCACCGTAGGCGCGGGCCTGCGGATGGCGAGCAGGGGTCGCTCACCGTCCGGTAAGGACCAGGCCCGGGTCGGCGGCGCGTTGTGTTCCACGCGCGCCTCAAAAAGCTGTTAATACCAGTGACGGGGCCTCATAGGGCCATTGCCTGTCGGGGTTTGCGGGAAAGTTCCATCGAGATACCGCGGCCCCGGAACTTTAGGGCTTACGAAGGAACAGGGTGGGTTTTTAGTCAGTAGAATTCTGATACACCCGAGCGGAAGAAGTCATTCGATGATATTTTTCACCAAAAAAAAAAGTACCCATCTACATCTATTATTTCATTATATTATACAGGTACATTGATTCATTAACTGCAAATGTAACTTTGTAATCCTATATATTTATATGGGATTACAAAGTTATTTATGCAGTTGATGTATCTAGAAAACTGGAACGAAATTGAAAAATATTATAGTTTTTCCTTGATTCATATACTAAACACTAATTGTATTCTAAATTTGAAGCTTCTATGTCTGCTAGAAGTGCTTTAGACTTTTGATGATCGGTCAGTCAGTGAGTGACAAAATTAACAAAATTAAGGAACTTTGACTCGTTATAATTCTTAAACTACTGGTTCAAATTGAATGAAATTTGAAATATACCGTGTTTATACAATTCCTGTTTGGTAACTGAAAATTCAGGCTTCTAGTTTTATCCACAACGAAGTTATAGGGGGTCGAAAATGGCCTGAGTTGCTTCGAGAAAAGAATGGTACGGCCGTGCCGCTTTTTTGCTCGACTTGGCGGGGGCACTGCCGTGCCCCCAGATGCATACTCATGCCACAAGAAAATAGGACAAAAATATTGTATTGTATAATATTATACTGAAATACTCTAAATCTATTCTTATATATATAATTAACAACTGTCTTTACTTAACGCGACAATTTAAATATACCTATCTTATGATAGATATATTTAAATTTTAACATCTATTCATCGATATTCAGAGTTTTTCGAGGTAATAATAGTAGTAGGATTATACACGGGTGAAACCGCGGGGCACAGCTAGTAACATATAAGGTGGAACGATATAGCACTGACCTTTATCGTGTCATGAGTTTATCTATGACTAAAGCATTTATGGCCAAACTTTGACTGATCTTACCAAATGTCAGGAACTCTGACTAATACGGTATATTGCGCAGTGACAGGTCGATGACGTTGACTAAATAGGTAACATAATATATCTACACTATACTAATATTATAAAGCGGAAAAGTTTATTTGTTTGTTTGAACGCGCTAATCTTCGAAAGTACTAGGTGGATTTGGATGAAATTTTGTATGGAAGTAGCGTGAAGCTTGGGAAAAGTTATAGGGTACGTTTTACCCGACTGCAAAAGAAGGAGGTCATGTGTTTAACGTGATAAAGTTCACGGGAACGAAGCCTCGCGCGACGGCTAGTCATAACTACATATGTATTTACTTTCCCAACGTCCGTGCTCAAGGCGGCAATGAACAAAATTATTTGTCTTATAATGGCTGTCGTTAAACATAATAATTATGTTGCAGACTTATTAATTATCTGGTTGCTATTTAAAACGTGAGTTAGTAATTCATTGTAATTATGAAAGCCATTGTAAGTGCATTCCAAGCGTACGAAATCGTGAAGGACTTTAATCGAATGAGCGACTTCCGCTTGTCGTAATATATTAGGACGTTTGACCCCATAAACAGTTTTAGTTTTTAAATTGGATCGTCAGCTTGAAACGAAATCAACATTTGTCATCAATTAAAATAAATTGAAATAAGTCACTATGCTATTGTACATTATACTACCTGTTGCCCGCGACATCATTCGTGTAGATCATAGATAAATTATATTTCTATGGTGTAGATATTTTAATAAATTTCTTCTACGGGAGTTGTACATTTTCCCGGCCTAAAATGTAGCCTATATGCCATTGCCCACAGGATAATTTTTATTACATATAATCGATCTGAGTTCCAAATTGCATTCAGATCCGTACAGCATTTTTGATTAAAAGTTATCAGTATCGTATCCATACACCAAAATTTTCACATTTATGATATTTGGCTGCTCAAGTTTGATATTTTTTTTACAGTTCAACTAATTATTAAATTAAAGTAAAATGTGAAACGAAACGAAATATACTTTTTTATCTGGGGTAAGTAATTAGTGCTCAAAAATATTTGAGGTTTTTCACAAAGCGGGGCCGGGTAAAAAATTTTTTAGCAAAAAATAGAACCGACTTCCATATAAAAACACTACAAAGGTAAAAATAACTTTAATTTCGGAAGGCGGTGTCAAAAACGAAAATATATACTAAACTAAAGACACCGCCTTCCGAAATTAAAGTTATTTTTGCCTTTGTAGTGTTTTTATATGGAAGTCGGTTCTATTTTTTGCTAAAAAGTTTTTTTCATGCTTTTTAGTGGGTCGGTTTGTATTTTATCTAGTTACAAAAGCCAAAATGTCAACTACTTATCACCTTTTACAAAATATTGCTTTTCCCGGTGCAGAGCCGTTCATTTTTGAGGAGTTCTCCTGGTACATCACCATCAGCTCTACTTCACCATATGCATTGTGACGAGCATAAAGTGCTTAATATCCATATTCAAGTAATCTAATCGCAAATTGACAGGCCCGTTGGTATAATGGTCAGTGGCCCTGACTGCTATGCGCAAGATCGTGGGTTCGATTCCCACCTAGGACAAATGTTTGTGTGATGAGCACGGTCATTTGTTCTTTGTCTGGGTGTAATTTATCTATAATATGTATGTATTTAGAAATATATATGTATGTTTATTAGTTGTCTAGTACTCATACCACAAGCTCTGCTTAGTTTGGGACTAGATGGCGTTGTGTGAAAAAGTTGTGGAATATTGTGGAATATTATAATCAACGAAATACTTATTATTGAGTAGTTTCGGTGGCCATCTGGGGTCTTCATCATCAGTTCTACTTCCTCAAATGGTGCTTTTCGAGAGCAACTGCACAAGGTACTATAAGAAATACCCAAAACGCTATAGGTGTGCCTATAATATTTGAAGGGTTCCCTCGATTTCTCCATGATCCTATCATCAGATCCAAACGTGACGACAATGGGACCAACTAGAAAGTATACCCTTTCAAACAAAAAAAGAATTTTCCAAATCGGTCCAGCCATCTCCGAGTTATGAGGTAACATACATAAAAAAAAAAAGTTCAAGACGAATTGTAAACCTCCTTTTTTGAAGTAGGTTAAAAAATAGAAGTAATAAAGTGATTGTGATCTTCAATAAAAATTGTTATTCACTCTGAATCATATACTGTAATAACAGTAAGTTGTTTTTGTAAATAATTTTATTTTTATTTATTTTCTACCTATTTTTTTGTTAACGCCAAATATGGATTGGTATACGTTCCCGTCAAAATACTGTCGGTCAAATATGGCTTGCTATGCACTCAAGCTTCTGTCTTATGCTTTTCCGAAATGTACTCTGCACGTTTTAGGGTAGTAACAATCATGTAAATATTATACTTAGTGATGATTCTTTGAGTGAACGTGACTTTACTTCCGATTCTGACTTAGAAAGCAAACATCCTTCTTCCCGTTCAACTAATAAGAAGCACGTTATCATACTGGAGTCTGACTCTGATAGTTCCTATGATAATACACCTTGACAGTACTTGCAGAAAAACGAGAAGTCTAAAAGAAAGAAAAATGGAGCCTAATGTCCAAGAAAATTTCAAGTTCACAGGTAAAACAGACTTTTTGGAGGAAATAAAACAGCTGGATTCCCTCTAGACGTAGCTACCGACCGACTATTAATGCTATACTTATGTATGGTAAACGCATGGGCTTTTTTGGCGCCGTTATATACAATAATTACATGCTATTGTTTTATTTTAAGCTTGCAGTTGCTGAACATATGCGTAAAGCAGGAAAACTGCTCAAACAGACAATAAGACGTGGTCATCCAGCCTGCTTTCTAGGCTCAGCGACGACGTCAAGAGCTGACGCGGACTGACGGCATCGACCACCTTCCTATTTGGGTTGAAATGATCGTCGATTGTATCAAAACTGTTCAAAGTGCTCAAACGAAGCGCCATCGTTACATGGTGGACATCCCACACATACGCACAAAACGTTTTGGGAATACTTTCATTGTGCGTACAGCGTAAGGAGTGGAATTCCCTGCCTTAGTCTGTGTTTCCCGATAGCTATAACCTAGGAGACTTCATGTCAAGAGTGAATAGGTTACTTCTAGGTAAGCGTGCTCCATCTTCGACCACATCATCACTTACCATCAGGTGAGATGGCGGTCAAACGCGAACCTATTATCAATTTAAAAAAAAATTGGTTTCTTCAGTTACACAAATATGAAAAATTCTTCTTCTTATGGTATAATGACAAGCGAAACTATTTCAAAGATTTACGCAAAAAGTATCTAGCATTCAAGTATATATTTAGCTGACCTTACTCGATTTTTACTAGATGCATACGAATCCGAAATACGGCGCTTTCATTTATATTCATAAATAATAACTTTTATTTTATTTTTCTGTCTGTTCTATGTTCAATATAGATAAATAAACACAAATGTACCAAAAACGATTTTTTCATTAATCTCCTTCATAATTCATGCAGTAAGGGGTTGAGTAAAAATACCTTTTTACGAAAATTTCGCAGAAAGAGGCGTATGAAATTTAGCACATTTATGTGGAATGTTTATTTGAAAGAGTATAGAAGCTTATATTTTTATATAACAAGACATTCGATATAATTCAAATTATGGTCTGATTTCTACCACTGGAATCCACTACACTTACCTACTATACGTAAAGCGATATCGCTGTACCCCCTTTTTACGAAAATTACTACGGAAAAGAATGAAATGTGGCAGATTTTGTGTGAACCCACTCCAGGCACAAGCATAATTATTTAACTAAATATGCTTGTGTCTGGAGTGCGTTCACACATATTACTGGCACTCTTGTTAACCCAACTAAGCTTAACAGGGGTTAACAAGATTATTCATGTGAATTCTACTCGCATTGCTAGTTCTCTTTAAAAAAAAAAAGAAATGTGGCACATTAAAAGCTAGCGACTATTGGGTGACAACTAGTTCTTATAAGTACATAATCGGTATCACTACCAATTCAACCTACAAATATTGATTAGCTCACATTATAGGGAAAAAGCATAGTATCATTACACTTATTTAGTTATTTCTCATACACGTATTCAATAGAATGTCAGTTCTCGCGGTAAATGGTTGAGACTTAGTTGCACGCGTCACGGAGCCGTGGCGCTCAGCGGTAGTTCGTGCCGCGCCAGGCAGGTGGCGCAACCTACCGTATCATGGCGCCACACACCTTCGGAATTTATTATTAACGTGTGGGCTTCCACACAAATCAAAAACATCGCAATATTATTCAATCTAGCTGATGTTCACGCTTCGTTTGAATAACTATCTTTAAGTCAAGAGTGAATAGGTCACTTCTGGGTAAGCGTGCTTCATCTTCGACCCTTACCATCAGGTGAGATGGCGGTCAAACGCGTATTATCGCCTATTATCAATAAAACATACATACGCGCTAAAAACATAACCCTCCTCCTTTCGGGCTTCGCTGCAATCGGGTAAAAAAGCTATTACTACTTATATTACACTATAATTACCTATTTTTTAGCATTTGTTTTAATTAATTTTACACGGGTATTTAGAAACCAGCCCCTTAATATATTTCCTTCTCCAATGGCCAATCTACCTGCATCATGCATGCCAGATATCATCGAAATTTGTTAAGGAGATTTGGACTGTAAACGTCTTGTGCTCGCGGCTTCGCACGTGTGAAAAATTTTTCTGTTTCAGCAAAAAAAAATATCCTGTCCTGCATTCTCCAAGATCTAATCTATCTCTGCACCAAATTTTATCAAAACCTTTTTCGTGCTTTAGATGTGTTAGCGTAACAGACAGATAGAGTTACTTTCGCATTTATAATATTAGTAGGAAGTGTAATAAGTAAGAAGGTTATTAAAAACGCCCAATATCTTAAACATCGCAACACAAGAAATCGCAACAACAGAGTTCCTGTATTCTCAATAGTTTCCAGTTATTAGCAAAATCGATAGCCATATCCACTTACGAAACTATAATTAGATGAATAATAAGTGATACCTATATAACAATCAGGAAGGCGTAAGTCACATAAAAACTGGCAGTAGACAGGAAGCCCATTGAACGCTGGTATTCGTAACAGCGAAGTGGACGGGGAATGAAAACTTAATTTTGTATGTCACTGTTGCTAGCCGACTCACTTATGGATTGGCAAAATATTTAGAACTTATTTCGACTTGTTTAATTAACCAAATGATCAAAACTGTCAGCCCTATTCATAAAAACTTTTTAAACATACTACGAGCTTTAATACTCATAACAGCTGTTTCCGTATTCATATTTTATAGCGAATTTTAGAATAAACTAACTAGTAATTAAACTTAACATAATATACAGCTCTGTTTTAACATAAATATGCTTTACTAGCTTCCGCCAGCGACTTCGTCCGCGTGGAAAAAAAAATCCCCCGATTTTGAATCATTCTTCATTAGTGCTCCGCTCCTATTGGTCTTAGCGTGATGATATATAGCCTGTAGCCTTCCTCGATAAATGGGCTATCTAACACTGAAAGAATTTTTCAAATCAGATCCGTAGTTCCTGAGATTAGCGCGTTCAAGCAAACAAACAAACAAACAAACAAACAAACTCTTCAGCTTTATAATATTAGTATAAAAGTATATGCTTTATTTAAATCTTCATTAGCGGATTCTAAATTCGAAATCTCTGTAGACAATTTGAATAAAGAATGTGCTAATCAGTTTTTAAACTAAGCATCTGTTTCGATTTTTATAAATAAACTTGAGAGTTAGATTTTTTCGAAAAATCCTATTAGTATTTGGTTTGAGTAGATACTTTTAAACAAGATCTTTCTAAAAAAGGTAACATACCTATCCATTATTCCAGTCCAGCCGCTTTTAACCAATTTGCCAAGTCCCCGCTGTTAGTTGACAGCTACGAAAGAAATATAAATCACTGCCCAATCACATCGCCGGATTCAATATCCGGACGTTCAAAAAGCGAGATCATATTTTCACGATGCGACCCTTGTGAGCTGTCAGCGATGTCACTATAGAAATGCTCTTAGTATACATTGGACAGTTTTCTTGACAGGCTCTTAGCTCGAGTGGTTTTTATACATTATCATGTCGTTATAGCAGTCTACATTCATACATAATTTCAGGCTTACAATCTCCTAGTCGGCAGATATAATTAGCATAGAAGTGATCAAGTATAAAATGCTTCGGGAATACTTTTATTGTGCCTACGAATTTTTTGGTCGTTTCTTAGAACAGCACTTGAAATCATTATAGTTCAATTACTCTAATATTTATAAATGTTTCTAATAAAATAAGAAACTTGAGGTTATCTTGTCATGTATCATAAAATAGCATAATTTCAGGGTTACAATCTCCTAGTCTGCAGATATAATTAGCATAGAAGTGATCAAGAATAAAATGTTTCGGGAATAGTTTCATTGTGGCTACGGCTAAGGAGTGGAATTCCCTGCCGGAGTCTGTTTTCTAATAGCTATACCTGAGGCAGGGCCGCGCTGACCTAAGACAGCGCCTGTGTGCAAAATCTATGAAGCGCCTATGACTTTTTCCACAGGCGTGAGTATTGTCTTGGGGTCTCTCAACTCTCAAGACAATACTCACACCTGTGGTTTAATTTTAGACTGTTGTACCTACTCAATTATAAAGAATAATACGTTGTAGCTTTACAAAAAATATTTCAATAATTAATGCTGGCATTACATCCGGCGCCCCTTCTGCCTTGACGCCTGTGTGCGCCGCACACTTCGCACATAGGGACGGCGCGGCCCTGACCTGACGGTCTTTAATTCAAGAGTAAATAGGTTACTTCTAGGTAAACGTGCTTCATCTTCGACCACATGATCGCTTACCATTAGGTGAGATGGTGGTCAAACGCGAACCAAAATCAATAATAATAAAAAAACGATTTACTTACTACTTTAACTACGAAAGCCTACGAATGTTTTGGTCGTTTATTAGAACAGCACTTGAAATCATTATGGTTCAATTACTCTAGTTCTAATTCTAGTTCAATTACTAAAGTTTCTAATAAAATAAAAAACTTGAGGTTATCATGTATACATAAAATGTAATCGAAATATCCTGCATTTATCTTTGACATCGATCAGATCAGACAGCAATTCTTCACATGGTTGAAAGACCCAAATGTTTTTGCCGCTTATATTTTTTGCACCAGTCATACTAATCATAGGACAGCTACCGATAAATGTTAGCAACTAAACAACGTGGCACAAAATAGATTTATTAATAGTTACCTACCTTGATATCCTGTTCAAACTCTCGGCGCCAGGCCGAACTTATGACATTCCTTTTATCAGATTGCACTTGCTTTGAAATATTTTTTTTAAGACGAACAGTTAGAAGTTCTACGTAAGTAGATCAAATGTTCTGGTCACGTATAATGGGAAAGGTATTGAGTGAAATTGGGTTCATATATCTAGTGGGTTTGTTAATCAATGCGGGCGTATCAACTGTATCAACTGTATCAGATTATTTGGTTGCGTGCGAGGCCACGCCAGGCACGACCGCGCCAGGCTCTCCACTCCATCACCTCATAGACAATACGATTGATGCAAACCCTTGAGCACAACTTGCAACATCAATTCTTTAGCATTTTGGCGCTAAACACAACTTATTAGCTAACTCAGCAATTTGATTAACCTCGCCAGGAGGTAAATGTGTCAACGATAATGCACTTTGACTTATTCATTACACACTCACGCCTGTTTGGTATCGTGCCATAGAATGTAAAATGCAATCTGGTATCTCATATTTCGATTTTTAAAAGCTTTTCTAAATGTTTTCACATAATTTTTTCCGTACCTACAATATTTTTGGCACAGTAGAATTGCGCACAGCTGTTTCAGTTTTAAAATAGGTTGTATTCATATGGATTAGGTAGATAAAATATTCCATGCTACACAAATCCGGGTATTTATATGGGACACACGTTTTCCCGACCTAGTGTTATTTTTATTTAAAAAAAAAAGCGTTCTGTTTTCGATACGTAAAATTTTATGATTTCATGTAACATACGAAATGATACACTCAATTCAGGTTGGTAACAAAAACCTTTCAGATCAAGGTTTATTAAACACTTGATATTAATTCACGTGACATTACTCACGTATGCAAATGAGATCAGGCTAGTCTCTAACTGCATCACTATTATGAATGCAAATAAATGTTAAATGAAAATTCTATTAGGTCTGCTTCTCAGTAATTAACAAATTCCATGCAACAATTACGGTGTTTGACGCCCTGGTAATCATCACTTTTCCGTCCATTCCATTGGCTGATCACGTAAGGAAATAAGGCAATACTCACCTAAAATTTCAATGAACCGTGACCATTACTTTGCATAGCAATAATTTAATCTTGCACAAATATTCCTATTTATTCCTAGGCGCACGGCAAATATAAATTTTCCTAATAGTATATCACAGAGGAGGAGAGAGACCTCTGTTTTTCTCTTTCGTGGTCATGCAAAGAGTGAAACGGGTGGCGCGACGGTCGCAAGGTCCCCGAGCGGTGCGCTAGAGGCGCAGGCGCAAGCACGCCGCAAGTCTCGCAAGTAAAAGTAACTTTTAACAATACCTTGGCGGCGCTTGCGCGCTGCGTACGTCAGTTTTGCCAACTCCTACCGCGCGCCACCATATATCGCTCTTTGACTATTTCGGAAATCGAACCCAACTCCAGTGGCAGTTTGTTGACTTAAAAAGTTTTTCGCTAGGTGTTGAGTTCAAATATTTCGGTGCTTAAAATAGGATAATTTGGTGTGATTTACTAAAACTTTTGTGATTATTTTATGACGTTGCAAAAGTTCAATAACGTTAATGAGAATTTGAATATTTTGTAGTTGTTGTACTTGCCGGCAATATTGGATGTTACGCTCACTTGAACGTAAGTATTTTTTTTATTTGTTTGGTATTTTATTGTAACCTTCTACCTAAGTTTTATCTGTAGTTCCGTTTATTTCTTATGAACATTTTTCCTTCACTTGGCAACTTGTGTATGTGTACAGTCGTATTTATTTATGAAGTTAGTTGCTTTACTATAATTATTATAAATTATTAATGAGGTGATGAAAGTGGTCGTGCGTTTCCCGCGAGTGACTGCTATGTGGTCACCCGGCCAGTCGGTGAGCCAGTGATTAAATCAACTTGCAATCGGATCATAGAACTGGTTTCAAACTTCTTGTAGACACGTGTCCCATACTTACTTCTAAGACTTTGAGTATATATAGAACAGTTCGTAAATAGATAAAAAAAATAGGTGACCATTAATTTATTCGTTCATTAAACATATCTAAGCCTACCAAGCCTGGCCGGTAAATCAAGTTTTTCGATTATTTCTTCGAAACTGTGGTAACAGGTTCTTTTATAAATAAGCATTACGTTCTCTATTGATATTTGTTACCTAATAATGTTTGCTCTACCAGTGACAACAGCTACCAACTTAGCTATTCATAAAACAGTTTCGCGTTCATCAGGTTAACATAACTTGCGAATTTATCTCTGTGAGGCATGCAAGAGTTACGTATCAATCAAGATGCATTTGTGTCAACGATTAAACGAATATATTCACATTTTCGCTGTGAAACCATGTAAACATTGGTTATGCAAGTTTTTATGCGAATATAGAATTGATTTATCATTAACCTAAGCCTCGTATTGCTATGTCTAAATAATTGATAATTGTCGTCTACCAAACAACGATTGAAAACCTAAAATCTGCATCCCTTTTTTTGCTCGACTTCGTGGGGGCACTTCCTTGCTCCAAGATTTACTGCCATTTCCTCTACAATCATTTTCATTTTCTTTTCAGTAAATACTTCTACCTATTACTGCTTCAGCGTCATCAATAACAGAATATTTTCGTTTATAGTACCTCTGACCTGCTTTAGTTAGGTTTATACTACCAATTAGGTCAAACGGATTAAGGATTATTTCATTATTTAACTAATAAATATCGACAAACAAGAGCCTAAAAATTTTGAAGAATTATGAATACTGACAGCTGTCAAAAACAAATCAGACTCAAGACTTTGGCAATATACCTTGAACTTCAAAACAATCTGCAAATTTGCAAGTGCTTTTGAAAAACAATTCTCATTTTCTTTATATAGAATGGTTTAAAAGTAACAAAATCGAAAAGCAAACCATAATAGCCTAATGCATATTACGCTCACGAATATCTATAGGTACATACATGCTCGATTATTCTGCTTTCCCCTGCGTACTAATTTGCAATGCAATAGGATACAATAACGCTACATTTAACTACGACTCCGTTTTTTTAAACGGTTTCCCCTCATAAATATACAATCGTTCTATTGTAAGCTATAAAAGCTTGGTCCTGGTTGCTGAATTATTAAGAATTTACTAAATTGTCTTACCTCTAACATTTCCTTGTTGAGCGCATCCGCATAGATCTCATAAACACAGTCATTACCACCGATCAATGTTATTTATAATTGGTCTTCAAAGTTGGGAATATCTGCCTCTCCACCGCTGTGCAGTCGCGTCACGTACCAGAACAAAACATTTAGATTTTATACGCAATACCCACATTCCTCGCCATTTGCATTCACAAGATCCGTCGAAGCCATAAAACAATATTGCTCGCATTTAAAGTCTTGCATTCACGTCTAAAATGTTAGTATGTATGACTTGTTTCATATGAAACATTAAAATTCTCTATAAAAGCAAATAGACTTCGATTGGTCTCAAGTTAGGAACTGGAGCGTTTCAAAATATTGGAGCTCTAAATATATTACGAAATTGCATTAAGTTCGATGTGAGGAAATTTGTTGTTAACTGCCGTCCGCAAATTGGACCGCTCGGTTTGGTACTTAAATTGATGTCATTGATTCTGGTAAACGTCAGTAAGAGGTTAAAAGAGCCATAATAAACTAACTGAAATTAAAGTAATCAATCTTGTCGGGTAGCGCCTAGCGGTGACCTCTAAGTCGTGGCGTAACGAATAAATGCGCGCACCCGCGTCCCGCTTCACTGAACACTTTCCACGACCCCAACGCGTACAGAAAGCTTGAAAATATTTTACTAAAAATTTCAAAAAACAGCCTTGATTACATTGTCTGTAATGGCTGACAGTTAAAGCTTTAACAATGGATCAATAACAACTATAAATCAGTGAAAACTTTTTTATTAAGCTACTGTATACAACTATTGTTATTCCGTGTAAACAAAATACAATATGGTTCAACAAAATAAATTCTTGTACGTAACACGACAAAACGTCTCTCGGCCAGCAGTAGTGCAATATGTGTTTCTGTCAGCAACATTGGATAACGAGGTATTTCGACAGGTGTTTAGCATGCGGCCGACACGCCGACCATTGCCGACCGTAGCCGACCACTACCGACCGGCGACCTCGGCATGGCTCTCTAATGTCTGATCAGTGATGACTTTGACTCATCCCGGCCTTCACTTTTTTGTAATCATAAATTGCGTTCCGAACTTTTTTGTCTTAAAACGGCGTGCCTAACTTTTCAATTAAAAGTATTTTAATTAGAAACATTCATTAGATTGATAAACTAATTTCCATTGACTATGCGATTAATTAAAGCAAAAAGTAAGGAGATAATATAGCCTTCAAAATAAAATAAAAACCTTTTAAGTATTTTTGTGAAATGATGAAGATGGCAAGCATAGGTACCTACTGACTTCCCGTGTGATTCGCGGTTTGGGTAAAGTTTAATTGGGTTTTTCCATCGGGAATTTCCGAGTAGTAGGCTGGAGCTAACACTTGTGGTTTTTGGCGATAGAGTCACACGCATGGGTTTCAAAAACATTACTGGTGAAGTGCGCCAAAAAAAAAACTCCGCTCACAATTTTGACAGCACACTTTACGAACTTTTTACATTTCCATTTAATTTCTTTGTCACGAACATCCGACAACACATTCATCTTTCTCTTAGTCGAAAGATGAAGATTTGATAGTTCGTGCTTAGTTTGGTGGATCGTGAAGGTCGGCGGGTCGCGGAAGCCACCCCGCGATGCGCGCGCGCCGCGTGCCTGCTGACGCAAGCGCAGTGTGGCAACTGCAACGTTACGTGCATGTACGTGCCACCGCACTCGAAGACGACCTATTTAACACCACAACCCGTTTGTGAAGTGTCGTGATGTAGGTGGGCCTTGACCTTTTTGTTGAATAAAGTAGCCTCAAAATAATAAAAGCAATGATGTGGAACAAGCCATATGAAATTCCATCCTATATGAACAAACAACTGAAATATTATAACAAATATGCTCATTTACCATTTATTGACGTCGTCAAAGAACTTCCTAGATTTTGGTTTCGTCAATTTCAAGGAAGTCGTAAAAATCTGGCGGCGCGCTAAACAACCAAAACTGAATAACATTTGTCCGCATTATTAGTTCGTGTTCTGGGATCATAAAACTACTTTACATAATTCGTCTGAAAAATAACACGTAATCTTATATAAAAACTAATTTTCCAGCAACGCGGTCGATTACTGTAACGTGTTATCAAAACAGATCATAGATCAAGATTGCAGAGCAGAGATTACAAAGGTCCTCTATTAAAGAGTTGCTTCTGCTCGAGAATTGCTGTCTTATTTTTGATGGCACAACACTCAGCCGGAGTGGCTTGCTGTAATTACACTGTAAGAAATGAAACCACGAGGAATTGCTACCGATCTTGTCTCTACTGTTATTTCTAACAGTAAAAACTAATTGTTATTGTTTTAACATTCCCTCATGCACCAATGGTTCGACATACTTTCTGACTATCTGTACCATAGAATTAGAAGTCTGGCATGAAGAATTGGTTTCTGAAGTTACCCAATCAGTTTGCTCGAGTAACGCTTATCTATAGTACAGTTTCAAATTAAATAAATAAATTAGTTTTCTTTTTAAAGAATTAATTATGTATTTACCAACATTATAAATTATTTTTATATTCGCCCGTACATAAAGACATAATAATTTTGACACTTAATATACCTAGCCTCTTCGGTCGGCTCCCATTGTAATCGAATTCATCTGGAAAATCATACTTGATATGGTTTTAGTGAGTATCTGGCCTCCACAACCTGACTGCCATAATGATAGCCAAAGATGTTCAAGTGACAGTCAAAACCAAAATATTAATTTGCTAACCGAGGCATGGACGAGTCTGCGCATGTAATGAATGGTCACTCGTCTATAGAGAACTCGAGGATCGGCCGTAATATCATTACTAAAAATTTAACCGACTCCCAAAAAACAACGGTGTCTTTAGTTTTGTATTTTCGTTTTTGGCACCGATTTCCGAAATTAAAGTTATTTTTCACATTGCAGTGTTTTTTGGGAGTCGGTTTAATTTTTTGGTAAAAAGTTTTTATTTCACTCTTTTTAGTTGGTCTATTTTTAATTTACCTAGTTACAAGAGCCTAAATGTCAACTACTTATAACCTTTTACAAAATATTGCTTTTCCCAATGCTGGGCCGTTAATTGTTGAGGAGTTCTCCTGGTACTTCAACATCAGCTCTAAATCACCATATGCATTGTGACGAGCATAAAGTGCTTAACATCCATATTCAACTAATCGAATCGCAATCCACTCAATACTTATTATTGAGTAGTTTCGGCGGCCATCTGTGGTCTTCATCATCAGTTCCACTTCCTCAAATGTTACTTTTTGAGAGCAACTGCACAAGTTACTATAATAAATACCCAAAACGTCATAGGTGTGCCTATAATATTTTAAGAGTTCCCTCGATTTCTCCAGGATCCCATCATCAGATCCTGACTTTTATGAAAATGGGACCAATTTCGAAGTATACCATTTCAATCAAAAAAAGAATTTTCCAAATCGGTTCAGCCGTCTTCGAGTAATCGGTGATCATACGTTAAAAAAAAAATATACGCGTCGAATTGATAACCTCCTCTTTTTGTCGTCGGTTGATAAAACTAAACCTAAATCATATTTCAAAGTTGCTGCGTTACATTAACATCGGCCAACGACCCCATAGTCAGCTATATCGATCGATTCATCTTCGAAGTTTTGCTGACGAATTGAATTTGGTCCTACACTAAACTATTAAGTTTTCCACTGAATGTTATTGTTATGATATAGAAGCAGTCGTGTGTATTTAATTAAATTATTATAATTAGCTATTAATAACGAATGATAAGTAATCATGGGTCTATTCTGCTCACGCGACAGAGATGCGCGGGTCGTCGACCCACACCGTTTGTAAATACTCCAGCGGTGACGCCGCCGCATCGCTTGCCACCTCCATACACGCCATTGTAATTGAAAACGAATGTCGTTACAAATAAGTCCATTTTACTTAATCACCATCAACGCAGAATTTCGCTTTATTTGCAAACTCGTCGCCTCCTGCGTCGCATACATAACTTTTACTCTTTATTTCAGTCCAACTTTAGCACCATAGAACTAACATGGGAGTACTGTCTACTCAGTTCTCACTATAGAAACGTTATTAAATTTTTAGACGTGTGTTTTGTAAACAAATAGTGAAAGTGAACGCTTTGCAATTTTTGCGTCACGCTTTTTGCAAATATACCTACGTAGCCGTTAGTCTGACCACCCACGAATTCTCGGGTGAAAAAAGATATCAGAGGGTTCTGACCTCTAAGATCGCTTGCGTACTTTATAAGAAACGTTATAAGATTTATCATCGCTTTTTTCATGAATGACCGTATTTAAAAATGTTACTTTAAATGTGCCTACTCAATATCTAGACATAAGTTAATAAAGTAACTTTAATGCAGCATCTTTTTCTGGTACAGTTTATGTTCAGCTGTATGGTGAATGGGATGTGCCGTCAGTGTTGCACTCTACGTCATGCACCATGAATCCATGATCCACACAGCAACTTTTGCGCAAGCGCAAGCAGCTAATTGTTTAAATGTCCACGTGACAAGTTCCATCCTTAACTTTCTATCATCAACTGTTACAATTAAATTTGCAAACCACCTAATCAATTGCCATTGGTCTGTAGATGACCTTCTTGACAAAAAAGTAATAATAGCTCCGAGCGCGCCAGTATTACAAGCTAAGCTATAAATAACAACATAATTACGAGTGTCAATAAAGTCGATCGTTGCCGGGGTGATTTACTGCAATAAAACAAATAATTTATCGGCGATATTGTGGGCAAGTGTTAGTAATATTTTTGTTGCAAGACAATGATTAACGCATACGTATTAGAACGGATATCTTGCTTGACACAACTGTCTGTCGGTTGCGGGTTGCACCTTTGACCTTGCTCGTGCCCCTTTCAAAATAGCACCGCATTCCACAGAGTAACGCCGCGGTATTCACGCAACCCGCCGTAGCTCTATTGTTCCTCCATTTAAACTTTACACATCGGAATTCTCGACATATTTACTCATTCGCCTTCCGCTGCACCTCACAGCCGATCTTCTGATATTATCGTCACCTATTAAACTTCATAATGCAACGTAAAGGAAATCTTGCTGTGTCATTTCGTTGTTAAATCAAGAACATTAAGGATTAAGCAGATAAACTTTTAGGTAGTCCAAAGCAAATTATTATTGGCGACTGAGTGACGTGGCTTCATTCTCTGCGGGGTTGAAAACTAAGCCAAGTGGCACTCGAAACTTGAACAAGCCAGTGATAATGTCTAATAAACGTCCGTGTCTGTACCGACTCCGTACAGGTAGGCGTAGCTAAAATGTTATTCAACTTGACGCAATAATAGACTGCCGGATTTAATAGCTGTATCGTGACGATAGGCTTCCGCCAGGTGTCACAAAAAGTAAAAATTCAGTAGCAAACAGAAGTTAAAAGAAGTCGTGACTAGTATCTAGCGAAATTCGTAGCAAGCGGCGACAAAACCTGATGACTATTTTTAAAAGTTACTGCATTGTCTGTGTCATTTAGTCTACAATGTTTTTTTGTCTTCAAGCACTGAGCCCGGGGACCTGTCTGCTCAATTCATTAATAGCGTCCATTTAATGCGATGAATAAGTAATTTTATGTGACTGAATGAATAACTTTTTAAATGCTTGACCTTTGTAGAGATGATACACGTCGACCTATAGAATTATAAAGACAAAATAAATAGCTATGGGCAAAATTTGATGGTCGCATAGGTGAATGTTTCGCAAAACAAGTGAATCTTTCCACGCCCAATTGACCCACTAATTTGCTTGCTTTGAAAAAAAATGATGAAATCATATTAATATGGTAAACATTAAAACTGTACCAACGTATCGCGTGGTTTTAATAGCTTTACGCTTTTGTTGCGAAATAATTGAACAATAATGTAACTGTTTATCGGAAAAACTGTAACTTGAACAAAACTGCAATTAGCTCATAACCATTTTAGTGAACTACAAGAAGTTTAAAAAACATAATGAAATAACAACGATGAATGCGGTGTGTAGCAAATGTACAGAAAACTGTTGCGTACCAGCGTAGTTGCGCCGAAGCTAGTAATTTACTGATCATGTTTACATGTTGCAACGGATTTTACACAACACCATATCAGAAACTTAAACAGTTCCGGTTAATTTAAAAAAGAAATAATCGATTAACTCTACAAGTTTGATCTCCGATGCAGTTTATTAATGGTTAGTAGACGTAGCATTAACGAAATTGTAGAGACGAACGAATCAAGACTGCAGTTCTGTATGCAAGATTTTCGAAGAATTCTAATTGCGATTATACGTTAAGAAATTAGTTTTTAATAACTCTATACAATTTCCTTTGTATCGACATAATTGGTAATTTTAATGAATCTATTGCCATTGCAATTGGAATTATGTTAGCCTAATGTTACGATGCTATGGAAATTAAGATCAACAGAAATAAAACCGTTTATATAATTACCTACCTCATTCCTTATACATGTGTTATTCATGTTTAAACCCACTCCCAAAATACTAGAGACTTAATTAATAAAATTCCTTGGCGTGTATAATGCCTGTTAAACACATACTTTTTCCTTTAGAGGGACTCCCAGGCGGTCAATGTTAAGTATTTCGTTACAAAGTCTTCTGAAGGAACATGTATTTTTAATTAATAAAGAACATGTAGCTTAGGAATAGATATTGTACGTTGTAACGATCCGAAATATTTTTCTACTGATATTAAGTGCAAGAAATATACACGTTTTTGAACTTAGATAATAGAACAGAAATAGCTAAAAGTTTTTTGAAGGAACTAAATAATATTTTCACTTGATGCAAATATAAGTTATTATTATAATATTCAAATAACACACTTTTTTGTTCAATAATGATACAATTTTGATAAAGAGATAAATTGAACTTTGGAGAAGTATATACATTTCTTTTGTCTCCGTTATCCTTGAGTATTTTTTTTTTAACTTTTGCGCTATCTAGCAGAAGCCAGTCATTTATGTTGCTTGTATAACCCAACCTACTGATATTTACATTTTAGGCTACGGCTTTCAACTGCTTATTCTGATTAAAACTCAAAAATGACATCAGATTTGACGTAATGGCTCCTAGTTCAATGAATGAATATCAAAAACTTGTTAATGGTGTACCTTTCTATTTACATAAAGTAGGATATTACTTAGCACATATCAAGCACATTCCATCAACGGCTCACCGACGTTTCGCAAGCCAGAGCGAAACATTACAAACTGCCGCATAAGTTGTTAACTTTACGCATTTTGTAACTTCACTAGCAAAAATATTTTCGACTATTACAAATTTTGTTTGACATTATCTTAACGTGACCGTGACAATAGAGTCGATGAGAAGAGCCCCTGTTTTACTGAGACCCACTTTGTAAGCTCGCTGTACAATAAGTTCTGTACTACGTCGAACAAGCTACCGAACTATTAGTGAATACGGTGATTGTTATTTTACAAGACTTTACAATCAGTAACGTATAAATACATAAGTTATTATATACCTACTCTGTATTGTTCATTAGTTACGAAAAGTAAAATAAATCTCTGAAGTTTCCAGGCAATATTCAGCAGAACTAATATTTGGACGCTTTTAAAGAAATAGTTTTGTTCCGAAACTAGTTTGTGAAATATGAAAATAACAAATGACGGTGACTGCAGTATTTGTTACATTTGATAGGTATTAGGTTCTTGTGCAATGAGTAAGCAGATCTTGTCACATTTAGAGAAGTAAATGTGAAACCATTAAATATATTAATGATTGGTGTGCCCTTACGAGATGTCTCCGCCCGCCGTGTCGTTAGGTAACCGAAGATGTTCGGTCGCGCTCACTACTAAATGCCAGCTCTTTTCCCACGGCCAGCAATCTGCGCCCATTGTCTGTCTAGTTCAATTATTAAGTCCGGTATTTGCAGCAGATATGCACGCATATTTTTTTCAAAGTGGTATGTAAAGATGACATACCACTTTGTTTGTATTTCCATATCAATATTAAGCAAAAAGATTTCTCGTTGAAAGTAAAACAGGTGACATACATATTCGAATGCTCTTTTTAAAACTCTGCAGTTAACAGTTTCAAATACAAAGAACAAAGACAGATCCTGGCCTACACAACTCTTAAATTTAAAATAGCATGGCCATTTATCTTTAACGTCTAAGAATCTACACGAAAAAATCTAAACTTTAAAGTTATATTTAATTTCTTTCGAGAACTTCTCCAATAGAATTGATTTATTAATAAACAAATAGCTGACCGGAAATTGTCAAAAATAAGTTGAGTTGTCAGCATGCTGCAATTAAACTTATTAATCAGTTTTTTATTTCACATCCTTTGTTTTCTGCGTTCTTTTCTATATTAAAAATGCAATAAATATTCACCACATGGTGAACAACAATCGCATTTGATCACATAAAAAATCTGAAATAATGTTTTATTTATTGAGAATAAAAACTCTATTTCATTTTTATATATGGCAAGCAAAGGCGATGTCGACTATTCTGCCAAATACAAACTCTAAAAGCAGAAAAAACAAGTGTCAAAAGTGACACAAAGGGAATTGATTGACATTACAAACACACTTTTCCTATCTTAATGACAAACACAGACAGTAATTGTTGTTGTCGGTGTGACACATGCACTACAAAAAATCACCGACACATTTCCTTCTCTGTTTTTTGAGAATCTTTTGCTTTTGAAATGAAATGAAATATTTATTTTGTAAATTGGTTATAAATAACACTTTTACACGTCATGTTTTTTTGCGTGTTAAGTTTAGGTAGATGAGGCCGGTCTTTCCTAACTGACTACTGTGAGAAGAAACACCGAAACAAACTCAGAGGTCATAGTCTCTTTTAAAGTCCAGACAATTTCTATTTTTATATATGAGAAGCATGTAGGTTCATGTCTATGGTATTCTTTTGAGGAAATAACCACGCAAATTTGAGCAGACCTGTCCAGACAGTGCAAGCATTTGTCAGTTATCATGTAGCTCAACTTAGAACTCAACAATTTGACAAAAAATACCAACGGACATTTGGGTAGGCCACACAAGTACTCATTAAATAAATTATAGTGAAAGTAAAAACAATGAAGAAAGAATAACCTACATTGTCCTCACATTAACAATAATGAAATAAATATATAAAAAAAAAACAAAAACAAAATAAATAGGTATATACAATAGTGAACAAAACAAATATTTTAATCAATAAAAAATAAATCAGCTATCAAAATAAAAAAAATAAAAACGGCTCACATACATCACTGGAGCAGCTCATTCCCAAGCCTTCTTGTCCTCAATATAATCTTTAACAGTGTAAAAAGCTTTCTAACATAGCTTACATTTTATAAATAATTTGAATTGATTAATACTTAGTTCTTGAATATGGCTAGGAATTTTATTATAAAAACGTATACATTGGCATCTAAACGAACCACCTATTTTTTTAACTTTGTTTTAGGAATGACATATGTGTCTTTGTTCCTTGTATTTACACTATGAATATCACTGTATTTTTAAACAGATAATTTTTTTTTGTATGCATACAAGAGATTCTCATAAATATGCTGAACTGGGCCTATTTGGTACAGCCGTGAGGCACACGCAACGCGGTTTTTATTTAATTAAGTGTTGTTTTAGTTATATTTAATTCTTTTTTTTTGTTTTAGTTTTATTTTATTTTTTGTATTTCATTGTGTGCCTTTACATCTGGGCCAAATAAATTTTATTTTCTTTCTTTCTATACTGAGATGGTACAGTCATAATATTAATCTCTTTAAATTTGTCTCTTAAGGAGTGCTTGGGACTTAATTTATAAATTGCACGAATGGCCCTTTTTTGTAATACAAATATTGTGTGAATGTCGGCGGCATTTCCCCAAAGTAAAATGCCGTATGACATCACACTGTGAAAGTAACTAAAGTAGACTAAACGTGTTGTTTCGATATCAGTTAATCCACGTATTTTTCTAACGGCATATGCTGCAGAACTTAACTTTTTTGACAATTTATCTATATGGGGGCCCCACTGAAGCTTCGCATCCAAAGTTATGCCAAGAATACTGTGGTATCTTCGGGTTTCAATATTTCGCTCTTTATTGATACACTAGTATTCACTTGTCTAACATGAGGTAATGTAAATTTTAGGCATTTGGTTTTTTTCTCATTAAGAAGAAGATTATTAACATTAAACCAGCTAACTACAGTTGCAAGGGCTATATTTACATCTTCAGTAACCTGCTGTTGACGTTTAATTTTAAATAAAAGAGAAGTCTCGTCAGCGAATAACACTGTGTCATGATTTTTGATCAGGTACGGCAAATCATTTATATAAATAAGAAACTCTCTTAATCCTTTCACTCAAGTATGAGGTTAAAAGATTCAGAGAGGTGTCCCAGAATCCGTAGTGGTGCAGTTTCCTGATTAATGTCTCATGGGGAACACAGTCAAATGCCTTAGACAAATCGCAAAAAATGCCTAACGTATCGCACTTATCTTCCCATGCATTATAAATGTGTCCTAAAAGTTCAACACCGGCATCAGTTGTTGAACGACCCTTTGTAAAACCAAATTGTTTATTACGTAGCAATTTGTGTTTATTAAAATATCTTTGCATCTGCATTAAAATAATTTTCTCAAAAATTTTACTGAAAGTGGGCAGTACAGAAATAGGTCTGTAATTAGTAGGGTCAGATGTACTATCCGATTTAAATAGTGGGATTATTTTACTATATTTCATTAGATCAGGAAACTCACCGCAATCAATACAATTATTAAATATAACAGCTAATGTAGGAGCAATAATGTGTATAGTTGACTTAGTAACTTCAACAGAATTACCCCACAGGTCTGCAGTCTTTATAATATTCAAAGAATTAAAAGTTTTAATGATGTCATTAGAAGTAACATATTGGAATTTAAACTCTGAACTACAAACTGGAACATTTTTTTTAAGTAATGTGTCTGCAGCAATGGGAGATGACTTTAGCGACTTGGTTGTCGATACGGGAATGTCAGTGAAAAAAATTTCAAATACTCTGGCGACTTGCGAATCTAATGTTATTATATTATCATCAATAGTGAGGGTGTAATGACTATTTCGGTTGCAAGACCTTCCCGTTTCGCCTTTTGTAATATCCCCAGTCGTTTTAATTACATTACTACTATTTTTAATTTTAGAACTCAAGTAGCGAGACTTGGCAATGTAACAGACCTTTTTAAATAATTTAGAGTAGTTCTTAACATATAAATTAAATTCAACCGAGTTAGTGTAAGTCCGCTCCTCATAGAGTTCATAAAGCCGATTTCTACTTTTATAAATACCAGCGGTGGCCCAGTCACTGAAAGAAGTATTACTATTGCTTTGAAGCAATTTTGGGAATAAATGTGTTATCAAATTGTTGGCAATATATTTTGAAAAAATCATTATAATGTTTATTAGGGTCCTCATTAGTTAACAAACAGGGCATTTTATTTAAGAGTTTAGTTCTGAATGCTTCCAGGCGATATTTATTTTTTGTATTTACAGTGATATTCTTTTTTAACATTTTATTGACGTTTTTTGGTAAAGTAATTAATTGCCCACAATGATCAAAGTCTATTAAATTAATAATTTTTTTGTGAGTCGGTACAACATGCGTAAAAATATTATCTAAGCAAGTGGCACTAGTAGGAGTTATTCTAGTGGGCTCCATAAATAGGTTTACAAGATTGTATGATTGGAATAAGCTAATAATGTTAGAGCTCAAACCAGAATTTTCTAATAAATTAACATTAAAATAACCACAAACAATGACATATTTACTTGAGTTACAGATTTTATGCAAAACTTCATCCATTACTTTTTCAAAGCAATCGTACAATCCTGAAGGTGGTCTGTACACACTTAATATAATAAACTGCTCCAATTCAATACAGGCTATTTCAATAGATCGTTCAACAGAGAGGCTCACAATATCCATTCTGTACTTGAATTTAAGATTATTACTTATTAAAATTAAAGAGCCACCATGTATAGCATTTACTCTGCTGAAAGAACTACCAACCTGGTAATTATTATAATTGAAAATAAATTGATGGCTTTGAAGCCAATGTTCAGTTAGGCAAAGAATATCAATATTGTTAAAATTAAGAAAAAACTCTACTTCTAAATCTTTGTTTAAAAATCCTTGAATATTTTGATGTACCAGGTTAATAGTATTTATTGATTTTAAAACTATATTATTTTATTATTGTGTCCTCTTTGCAGCTTAAAAGTTCATTACTGCTAGAGATTCCCTCTGTTGTCAAAATTTCTAATTTAAATTCTTAGTAGTAAAATTGTTTGCAACCAAGCAATTGGTTGAGTTATGTAAACTGTCAATGCAATAATTAATTTCAGTATTATTAGATACCCTAGATAATACTGAATATTCACTTAACCTAGGATCAGTAAAATTATCAATAAATGAGTGTATATTGTATGCTAACAAAGTAGCCAATAAATGTCGACTTTTTTGGGAAGATACATATATTCCCGAATCAAAACAAAATCTCTAACAAAATTGTTAGTATCAAAATACAATAAATGGTCACTATGATGGCATACTAACATATGCATCAAATTATTAAGGCTAAAAATATATTAATATTCTATATATGTCAAATTATTAGAATAAGGCAATGCACATAAAATTAATTTGCCTTATTTTAATTTAAGGAGGGTGCCAATACCATTAACAATGTCCTTTTTTGTGACATTAAGGCTATTTCCAAATAAAAGAATGACTGTGGTCTGCTCATTCAATTTTGATTGTTTAATTTTATGAATAAGCTGAGTGAAATGCAGGTTATGGTAACAATGACTTACTATGGTATGATAACAATAATTATTTAATAGTGAGCCAAAACCTGTGCCTAATCTAACTGAATACACTAAAATGTTACTTTGAGCTGGGCTTGTGGTTTCCAAAGTATGAGGCAAAACGGGTGAGGATGCAGGAATAATATGTGGTAACATGATGGCCGGGTGATTTGAAGCACAACTACAGGTGAGGTCATTAGTCAATGACTTATACCTCTCTGCATTGTGCTTAACCAAGTCCACCAGGTCACAGGCCTCCTGCATGCGCTCATTTAACATTTTCTGGCTAGACTCATACTTACAAAAAATATCCCTTAGTGTATTTTCGCTACTCAATAATTCCTTCTGAAGTTTATTTATGTCAAGATCATACATTTTTCTTTGACTATCCAGCATGCAATTACATTCCTTTAATTGGTTGTTTAGGATAACACACTGCTTTCTAAGTTCAATGTTATATTTATACACACTTCTTGATTTTAAAAGTTTCTTGTACTTTTTAATGTTTCTATTAATTTTAATATACTTCTTTATTTTGTTGGGACTACCTAAAACAGGACCATTTGTTAATATATCGTCCCCAGTTAAGTCTATGGTATAGGTGGGCTTCTTACATACTAGTCCGGATCCACTACCCACCAGCTCGTCAAAAAGACTGTTTGTATTGGCCACTTGTTCACTGGCTCTGAAGGTTTCTATAGTAGAGATTGTGTTATGAGCCTTGTTTAATTCCGCTTCCAGTCCCGATATACGTTTGAGTGCTTGGTCATGTGTGTCGCTGCATTCTTGAAACCCAGACACCAGATTACGGAGATGGTGATGCTGGTCGAGTATGTCCATGTGCTGGGTGTGCAGTTCCACAAGCTGTCTCTTGAGTTCTGTGTTTTTGTCAACTAACTATCTGACTACCATCTCGCTTTCCTCTCTTTCTTGCAGCAGGTCACTGCAGTTCTTCTTTGAGACCTCAAGCTCCTTCAGTGCGGCATTCAGTTTGATATTCATGTCACGTACAGTAGCTCCGCGGGTCATCATATTGGAAAAGTTGATGAAACCGCTCCTGGAATTTGACAAGAATCAACTAAGTATTTGGGGATATACTAAGGAAGTTTAGAACAGTAGTAGGTAAAAGGAAAATATATAAATATTAGAATTAAATGAAAAAAGTAAAGAACAATAGACAACATTTTTTTAAATTACAATTAATAAGAAAGTAGGTAGCAGAAAAAGAGAAAATGATTCTACTATTAACTTCTAATTTATGTGTATCATGTATCTAACACATTATTTACAGATTTTCTAATACTTATCTGAAATTCATTTGCTCAGACAAAGTTTTTGGCCTAGCTTAGTTGATAAATAGTATGTAATGTTAAATTATATGGGTTTCTTACTTTTACAATAAACAGTTAGCTACTAGTTTAAATGAAGTTAATAGATGATTAAGAAGAATTTAATAGTAATAATGTATGTATTGTTGAGGATATAAAATTGTTCTCTTACCAAGATGTTGTAAGGGTGGGATCCTTTATGCAAATAAAGTCCTTCATTCAATCATTACACAGCTTTATTCCATTCTAAAATTCTTTATAAAATGCTCAGTAGATTCATTACATGTTTTGTACATCTTGATAAAACTGCTCTAAAAATAACTACAATATATGATCGACTATTTCAAACTTTACTTTACTGATGCAACTGAACTACCACGACTACGACTGAAATATTTTCTCACTTGACTTTTCTTTTCGTCTCTCTTGTCACTTTCAAAAAACCTTCCTAACAACATTTGGTTTTAAAGGCCACAGACTTTAAAACCTGCCTGTAATCCATAGACATAAAATTCCATAAGACTACTATCTTTTAATTTTTCATATTTAAACTTTTTCAAAATTTGATTTATATAACTTTCCTGATAAATCTTAATAAACTTTTGTTCTACTTTAAGATCAAACCCTATAAACTTTTCAGTCTTATCAAATCTCTGCATTTCAAACTCTGTTTCTAATTTATTAATAATTTTATTTATATCAATCTCGTTTTCACCAATTAAAATACCATGATCTACATAAATAGCCAAATATATTTCTTTATCTTTATTTACAAACACACATGGATCTGATTTTAATTGTAAAAAACCCAATTTTTTCAAAAACTCCGTTAATCTCTTGTTCCACATATGTGGTGCTTGCTTCAAACCATACAAACTCTTCTTTAATTTACGTACTTTATTCTCTTTGTCTTTTATTTCATATCCTAAAGGTATTTCCATAAAGATTTCTTCATCTAATTCTCCATATAGAAAGGCTGTCTTAACATCAAATTGTTTAATTTTAAAACCTCTTTGAGCTGTAATCGCCAACAGCAATCTAACACTAGTACTGTTTACCACTGGACTATATGTCTCCTTATAATCAATATTGTATTTTTGAAGAAAACCTCTTGGCTACTAATCTAGCCTTATATCTTCCACCAGGCTTTATAGTAAATATCCATTTACTCGTAATTATTTTCCTATTTTTTGCTTCACACTTGTCAACGATTTCCCAAGTTTTGTTTCTCTCTAAGGAATCTTTTTCTTCATCCATTGCTCTTTTCCATAAATCTTTATCAAAACTATTAAAAACATCTGTATAAGTCAAAAACGAAGTTTCCAAATCATAATCTTTCAGTCTAGATGGCAATTTTCTTTCTCTATTCGGTTAAATCCTCAATTCATCATTAATAACTGGTTCAATTGCATCCTCAAACTCATCACTAATTTCACCTACTATATCATCTCTCACTTCCCCTCTCAAATTATTATTTTCTTCAACACCAACCCCAATGTCTTCAACACTATCTTCAAAAATCTCATTTTCTTCAACACCAATTCCTCTAACTTCAACATCTTCATCACTAACTCCAAATTCAACGTCTTCAATACTATCTTCAAAAACCTCAGTATCTTCGTCACTAACTTCAACATTTTCTTCAAAAATCTCGTGATTATCATCACTAACAGCTCCATCACCACACGAAAATCATCACGACCAACTACATCATCATTAACTTTATCACTAACATCAACACTAACCTGTTTAAATAAATTTTCTAAATCGCACTTTTTCGCTCTACAATTACACATTTTCAAATAACTCGCAACATCACTCTTATTATTATTAAACACCACATCTCTCGAATAAACAATTCTAAAATTTAAAGGATCCCAGATCTTATAACCATTATTAGTAAACCCTACTAAAAGCCCTTTGCTACTCCTGGAGTCAAGTTTATGTAGCTGAAAATTATTTTTATAATATGCTAAAGATCCAAAAATGTTTAGATGTTTTAAATTAGGTATCCTATTAAACCACATTTCAGCTGGTGTTTTAACATTTATTGTATTTGCACTCCTGTTCAATAAATAAGCAGAAGTTAAAACAGCTTCACCCCATAACTTATGTGGTAGCTGCATATCAAAAAGCAACGCTCTTGTTCGTTCCATTAATGACCTGTTTAATCGTTCAGCTTTACCATTCAGCTGTGGAGTATAGGGAATAGTGTAATCAATATTAATACCTTTGTTAATACAGTACATTTTAAATTGCTTGCTAGTATATTCACCCCCATTATCACATCTGAATGTTTTAACTGTTGTTTTAAAATGATTTTCCGCCAAATTAATATAGTTGATAATTTTCGAAAATGCCTCGCTTTTATTTTTGAGTAGAAAAATTTTAACAAAATTTGTATAGTCATCCAAAAACGTGATAAAATATTTATATCCATCCCATGTTTCCATTTCAATAGGACCACAAATATCGCTATAAATAATTTCTAATGGTTTACTAGCTCTGTGTTTATTTGATTTAAATGGTTTTCTACATAATTTTGATTTTGTGCAGACTTCACAGATTTCAATCTCCTTTACCAGGCCTCCATCCATACCCCGAACAGATCCTTTGTCTTGCCAATAGGTACATGGCCCAACGCACGATGCCAGAAGTTAGTATTAATTTGAAGGATGTTTACAGACCTTAAAGGCACGACTGGGTTTGCATTAACAGTTAAATAGTATAGCCCGTCTTGCTTCAGTTCACCAACCTCTATGCATTCAGAGTCCTCACTTTTGATATGACAACTCGTTCTGAAAAATTTTAACAAATAATTATCATCAGCTGCAGCAGGGGAACACATAATACATCTTTAAAAGTAATATGTTTAGTATAAATATTGCCCATGATGTTCACATGATGAATATTTCCATCTGCAGTCATGATTTTATAATTAATCTTCTTCTTATCTTTAAGATAACTTTCTGAAGTAACAATATGACTGCTGGTACCTGAATCTATTATGAATTCAAATTCTCCTTCTGTTGTATTAATTGAATAGAATTCACTTACATTTTTTTTTAGGCAGAACTTTGTATAATGTGAGTTGTTCTTACAGTTCACACAGTTAAACTTTATGTTGCAATCTGTATGTCTGTGTCCACTCTTCATGCATTTGTAACATTGAAGTATGTTATTGTATGTTTTAGCGTCATCATTCAATGTTCTGCAGAATTTTGCAATGTGTCCTTTCTTCCCGCATTTGCAACAAGTTCGCACATGAAAGCTGTTTTCTATTTGTTTGACGTTGTCATTCTCAACAGTTGTTGAAGGTTTCGGTTCCTCATGTCTGTCTGTATTTTCTTGCCTCATCTTTAATTCTAGATTAATTCTTGATATCAAATTTATTAAAGTTTTGTCTGCTAAAGATGTTGATTCCCATGCTGTCCTAAAATGCAACAATTTTTCCGGTAGATTCGAAAGTATTTTAGTTATGATCTGCTTGTCATCAAAATCGTATCCTAAACTTCTTATCCTTGTCGCTTTATTTTCAATTTCTGCTATGTCTGTCATTAAATCCTTGTTTTCAAATTTATATTTATAATATTCTTCCAAAAGGCGAGAGATTTGAGACTGAAAATGTCCAAGAAAAAGTGTGTCGAATTTATTTATAATTTCCTTTGTGGTTTTACAGTTGATTGCATAAACCATATATTTATCGCTAATTGCGCATATTATTATCAATCTTGCTTTTGCATCTTTTTTAATAAAATCTTTCTTTGTTTGTGCATCACTTCCAAAACAGAATCCAGTTCCTTTGCTGTCAAAAATCACGTTAACTTTTGTTTCCAAAGAACATATTCCGTCTCGTTTGACAGTTTTGATAATTTTAAATCTTCAGTCATTTTCAATAAATTTTATTTTCAATTATAATTTTATCTTGTACTCCAAAGAATTTTTAGACTAATCTTTCCACGATCTTCTTACAACATCTGGTTAAATTTGCATCCTGGGCCCATAACCTGTTGAGGATATAAAATTGTTCTCTTACCAAGATACAACATCTTGGTAAGAGAACAATTTGGAATTGGAAGGGTGGGATCCTTTATGCAAAGAAAGTCCTTCATTCAATCATTACACAGCTTTATTCCATTCTAAAATTCTTTATAAAATGCTCAGTAGATTCATTACATGTTTTGTACATCTTGATAAAACTGCTCTAAAAATAACTAAAATATATGATCGACTATTTCAAACTTTACTTTACTGATGCAACTGAACTACCACGACTACGACTGAAATATTTTCTCACTTGACTTTTCTGTTCGTCTCTCTTGTCACATTCAAAAAACCTTCCTAACAACATTTGGTTTTAAAACTTTAAAACCTGCCAGTAATCCATAGACATAAAATTCTATAAAACCAATATTACAACATGTATATTGTAAATATGCAGTGTAACTTTTGTCTGGGGCGAATGTTTTCGTCATCGATTTTGCTTCCACAGTTTGTCAAGCAAAAGGAGACATAAACGGTGCCAATGTGTGCTGGACGTAGCTCAGAAATCTGAGCAGTACTTTTAGGTGTTGTGAAGTGTGTAATAGGTAATAATATGAAAAAATATACTCCCCGGGTTTGGTGATTTCAAATCCGCAGTCCAAACTGACAGCCGGTCCAAAACTTATTGTTTTATAGAATTTAGACGTTATTACAACAAAAACACTGACTGGGTCACTTTATACATTGATTCTAAAGTAAATAACACATTTAAAGCTAATTTATACACAATTAATGAATATTTAATAAAAAAGAATTATCTAAGAGATCGTTTTTTCACGACCTGTCACCAGTGTTGCCAGTAGTCAACCGTTTCGAAGTGTTGAAGTAGTACATCCATTATTCCATTATTACACCATGAAGACCGGTATGTAGGCCAGTCGAGCACAGAGATCGTCAAATTGTAATAACCTCAAAATTCCATATTTGTATTTATCCTAATATTTTTGGTTAGAAGTTCTATACAATATTTAATGCTAAGAAACAGTTATTAGTATTGAACTACACACAATAATTATTTTCATCGCTGGCCGTGAGTATTTTATATTAAGCCAAAGTTGCTATGGACACTTGGCATTGCTCTTTAACAAACTTTTTGTAAGCCTCCTCTGTCTCATAGCTGGGAAAAGCCCTTTACAATATCTTTCCAAACCTCTCTATGCTTTGCTATCGTCAGCCATTCGATCAGGACATGTATGTCTAGTTCAATTATTAAGTCCGGTATTTGCAGCAGATATGCACGCATACTTTATTCAAAGTGGTATGTCATCTTTTATTTCCTTATAAATATTATGCAAAAATGTTTCTCGTTGAAAGTAAAACAGTTGACATATTTTCGAGCGCTCTTTTTAAAAATCTGCCGTTAACAATTTCACATACAAATTTAACAAACTTTTTGTAAGCCTCCTCTGTCCCATAGCTGGGAAAAGGCCTTTCCAATATCTTTCCAAACCTCTCTATGTTTTGCTATCGTCAGCCATTCGATCAGGAAAGAGTCCAAATTGTGATGCCAGCGGTACTTGGACACGCCTTGGTTATGACACTCGTCTTCAGGCATAAACTATGTATGTGACTATTTTTGCACATCTGTCATGATCTATCCTAGAACCCACGACAAAATCAGACTTTATATTTTAAAAACTGTAAGTATAACTAGTAAGTGTAACTGTGTAAGATTTTTTTCTTTCCTTTCAATTTTCATTCCCGCACGAAGAACGTTTTCATCGCCTCGCAATTATTTGGCCTTCACATTTTTGTTGGAGCAAGTATTACATTCGCGTACATTACGATTCGTGACATCATGTTGGTGTGTGTGCACTTGGCGTAATGTATTGTCAATAAAACGGTGACGATTAAACAATACGTGCATCGCCTAAGGAAGCCGCACTTAAGTGAAAACGGCGCCCGCGCCGGTGTAGGAATTCCTCCAAAGGAAATTATCGCACCAGGAAAACTGCACAAATAATGACTTTAAATATCAATCGAATAAGCTAACGACAAACTTGTTTGTTATTCTTATAACCTGTTTGAATACAAAATGAACAAACAATTTTTATTTTGGCCGTGGCTTGTAGTTCTGCTACCAGCCGAAAATGCTATTGTTTGATTTTGAAATGCGGAAACTCGATGATTGTAACGCACCTACCGAATTGTGCAAAGAATAGCCTTAATCTTGTTTCGTCAAGGTTTAAAGGCCCAACAATGAGGATGAAACGTGCAAATAACATGAATTACGATTCGTTTCGCTAATGGAGTGCACACATGCCGAGAGTGAGCAATCGCAAACTTGCACATAAAATCCACTTGAACTGACAAAGAAGTCTTTAAACCTAACCTAACGTAAGGTAACTAACAAGCATGCGATTTACTTATGTTTCATATAAATCTTATTAGTTAAAAAAACATTTAGAAATTATCAATGTTAAATAAGTTATCAAACCATAATCATATCTTTATGAAAATGAATTGAAACCATTTGCCCTAGTTATGTAGGTACAGTATGTATAGAATGAAATCAAACAATACTTCATTAGCCGCCATTGACGCTTTTTCTATAATGATTGAGACATGTGATCTACAGCACAGCGTCTATGGCCCCCTGCGTGGTAAACCTGCCGAGATAACTTTCTTAATATTGTTTATTCATTGTGTGTTAGCAGCTCCCGGTGGGTGAACAATTATTGCACTCTATGATTGGTTAAATTTGGCAGGCGAGGCCGGGGCGTGAGGCGCACGACCCCGCGGCATGCCTTGAAACGGGCTTTTTAAACCACTGTACAATGCAATGGTCGCCCAGAAAATAGTCTAGCTTTCATTATCTATAAGATCAATGATCATATATGATATAAATCTTTTAATTACGACCTCGTTGCCTAGTCTGTACCTGTTACCTATTGACACATTGACGGCTTTCACGATATCTAGCCGCCCACTCGTTTACAGCCAATCCGTCGCCTAGAAACTAATTTAAAGGATAAATATAGGTAATAATTAATGTTAGCGACTTTTATCAAGTTTTGTGCGTGTACGCGGGCGCAGCGGACACTAACCCAACCGGTCGAGTGGCATTCGACGAGTTATCAACTTTAACATTCTCAATCACCTTAATGAGATGACCCAACCTCTTTCGCCATCGCCCATTAAGAAAAACCAGATTTTAGTAAGTTATTTGTCCCCATAGATATTCCAACTATTTGGCATTACCCGTGCGCCTGCCAAAAAGTCGGCTAAGCGGACCTATTACGTAAGTCATGTGACCTTTGAAAGGATTTCATCGTCCCAAACGTCGTTTATTTAAGATAGAATAGTAGGATGTCTCTACGTTTTGAATATTACTATTGGTTCAGATACATCCACATGGCAGGCATATCTGATTGCCATTGTCCGCTGTCACTGACAACATTAGAGGTATAATTTATAATGATTCCGAGTTACGTAAAAGTCATCAGATAATAGGCAACAATCTTTGAATAGGTTTGACAGGTTGAACATTGTAGTCTCGAGAAGTGACCCCTATTGAGGCCATAGGTAACTAATCCGTGACCTACAAAGTCGCCATGATTGTGCTATAAATAGCTATCAGTAGTCAATTATTGAGCTACTAACTAGTCATAAAAATGGAGGCGTTTAATCGGAGGCAGGTGCACAAATGGTCTGGCAAAGATTGTATCTATATGTTGACTCTCTAAATCCAATAGTTCTTTATTTCCTGTAACAAAGTCTGTGAAAAGACTGTGATAAAGGGGGCTCGTTAATATTAATTGGAACCCTGCAACATTGCCATCAATTTTATTTACTTACCTACTTTATTAAAGTTTATTATAATTAAACATAACATCGACGTAGCACCTCGTAGCAGCGTAGCAGTATAACGTCACCGTCACGACTCGACCCCTGATTATAGACTCATATCCAATCTTATCGATATCTCGTTGCATTCCAATCTAATAAATTAATTGACAATATTGACATTTAAATCAGAAACACCAGATGTTCATGATTCTGATTAAAATGGCATTTAGTCAACTCTATCGAACTAATTACATCAATTTATTTTATCGACCAACAATAATTAAAAACCATAGGTAAAATTGATCTGTTATTAATAAAAGATTCGGAACACTTATGTAGCACAACATTATCAATTCATTAAACGAAAACGTTGATGAAGGCAAAATGGAGCTGGTAAATTGACACAAGGAAAGCAGGCAGGTATCATTGACGACGATCATTATTTCCTTTTTCTGAACGATACTGGTACTGGTAAAGACGATGTCGTACGAGCAAATCAATTCCCGAATATTGTACCGTACCCCGTATACATCCTGTATATCTGACGAAGCTTTGTGCACTCGCTCTGGATAGTGACGTCAGAGGGAACTTTACTTTTGGCCCAACGTTATAGCCATAGTGGCGTCCCGTGGAACAAAGATTAGTTGCCCAGAGTGCACCAAATGAAATAAAGGATGGTCTCTTACGGCATAACACAGTTTTATGAATTGAAATATTCATTTATTTGCAAATTAAAACTAACAAGGACTTAGACTATTTAACTACAGATCCCGAACAAGGTGCAGCCTGTATCTTGTTGACCCAAAATGTACACATTGCTTGTAAATATCGACCTTCTCAAGCAATTAACTCGGTAATTGAAAAATCAAAATTTTACAGGAGAAAAGATTTAGTGATTTTATCAAATATGTTTTAACTAGTGGGATTATTGAAGTCATTGATGTATTAAATGGAAGCAATATTCTTGCGAAATGTTCACTGTGTCATTGATATGAAATTCCTTTTATTCAAAACCTAGTTATTTAAGAAAAAAAAAATACCTAAAATTCTATACCTACATAAAATATCATATGTGTCATGATATCTTTGGAAATATCATTAGGAAAAATCTTAAAAAAATTGCTAATGTGTATTCCGGTCTATAGATGCCAAATCTGACATATTCAAACTCAAATATCTTTATTTCGAGCCACATAGCTCATGTAATTATGGTTAGTAAACAATTACCTTAAAAAAACTAGGGTTAGTACACAACACGATACGAAGACACATGTAATTGACAGCAGGGGACCATATATGGACAGTCCACTCTATCCGCGACCATCTTCAGAACCCTGTTGGGACTAGCCATGACACGAGCCACCAATAATGCTGCACATTTGCGCATTATTGTGTGAAAACACACGCAACACGCGCCGCTGCAAACATCCCTGACGCACTGCAACGCCATGGCAACCCCAACAGTGTTCTGAAGGCGTTATTGAATTGGACACGGAGGGCCCCATACGATGCCTGCGAATACCTCTCCCACAAGCTGCACGTGTGGAAGGTGATACAGAATGCTCTAAAGAGCGTCACCTTTACTTCTGCAGTACAACGTGTAAACCTGCGGGCTATCATATTCGCACGCACGGACAGGGCCCTCCGTTCCCTCTCTATATCAGCATTGTCTTTGAGGTCAGTGGTGATCAAGTGACCGAGGTATTTAAATTGAGTCACTCGCTTCAGAGGAACACTGTTAAGCCGTATAGAAGGCACATCTTGATTATACCTGGTACCCGCTTCAAAAACAATGTACTGACTTTTCTTGTCATTATACAATAAGCCATGTGTTCCCGCATAACTTTCACACATGGCTAATAACGTCCGAATACCACCGACTGACGCGCTGAGTAGCACCATATCGTCCGCGTAACTTAAATTATTGACACAGACACCATCAATATGACAACCGATATGATGACTACGAAGCGCCTCAATCAGGGCATTCATATACAAATTAAAGAGGGACGGCGAGGTTAAGCCCCCCTTGTCTCACTCCGCACTCTAATTGATATGGGTCCGATAAAACACCTGCCCACCGCACACTGTTGACCTGGCTTCCATACCAATGCTTAAAGATTCTTATAAACTCTTTAGATAAGTTTATTGTTTCAACACAACAACATAAAACCCATAATAGCACATTACCGAGTTCTTGGTTGGGGGGATCGATATGTGTACCTATATATAAAATATAAAAACTTTTTAACAAAAAATTAAACCGACTCCCAAAAACACTGCAAAGTGAAAAATAACTTTAATTTCGGTAGTCGGTGTCTTTAGTTTTGTTTTTCCGTTTTTGGCACCGACTTCCGAAATTAAAGTTATTTTTCACTTTGCAGTGTTTTTGGGAGTCGGTTTAATTTTTTGTTAAAAAGTTTTTATTTCACTCTTTTTAGTTGGATGATTTTTAATTTACCTAGTTACAAGAGCCTAAATGTCAACTTATTATAAACTTTTACAAAATATTGCTTTTCCCAATGCTGGGCCGTTAATTGTTGAGGAGTTCTCCTGGTACTTCACCATCACCATATGCATTATGACGAGCATAAAGTGCTTAACATCCATATTCAAGTAATCGAATCGCAATCCACTCAATACTTATTATTGAGTAGTTTCGGCGGCTATCTGTGGTCTTCATCATCAGTTCCACTTCCCCAAATGGTACTTTTTGAGAGCAACTGCACAAGTTACTATAAGAAATACCCAAAACGCCATAGGTGTGCCTATAATATTTGAAGAATTCCTTCAATTTCTCCAGGATCCCATCATCAGATCCTGACTTTGGTGATAATGGGACCAATTTGGAAGTATACCCATTCGAACAAAAAAAGAATTTTCCAAATCGGTTCAGCCGTCTTCGAGCACTCGACGATCATACATTAAAAAAAGAAAAAAAATATATATACGCGTCGAATTGTCGTCGGTTGAAAAAGGAAGAAGAACTAAATGTACAAGCAGAGATAATGCAAAAAAAGCAGTTAAGTTCTATGAATATGAAGGGTAAGCAATGGTATGTGTTGTTGTATGCATTATTGATGAGACCAAAATCGCTCAAACCAATATAAAAAAATAGGACAGCTGTTAATACAAAATTACAAACCCACAGTGTAAGTCGAGTATTGCAAATAAAGAAAGACAGTATAAAAACAGTAATCCAACTAGAATAAAACGTGATAAAAATTACGAAACAAAAAATATTTTAGACATAAATCAAGACGAAGTACAAAATTGGCCAAGCCAAAGCCGCGATCTAGATCAGTTTTATTTATCCTGTTACTGTTTTTGAAACTTTATTTTTTTCGTTTAAACGTTTGAAAAACGTTACGTTTATACTTTTGAACAACAATACCAAGAATTATAAAACAAAAACTACCAAAAGAGACAAAAATAGAATCAATACAATCGCACCTTACTCTGGCTTCAATTTTCTTGTATTTATGTAATTAAGACATATTTATTTATTTAGACACTATAAGATATACATATGTGCGTTCTGTAGTTTATGCGCTTTTTATGATCTTTTCGGAGACCACACATGTTTTCGAAGGCAGTAAGGCCACCTTATAAAATTAAGATGCAATAAAATAATGTCTAAGTCACGTCACACTCATTCGATTTTTCGATCTAAATCGGTTCAGTACTTTAAGCACTACGGTCGAACATACGTCAATATAAACATATATAACACAGACTCATAAAATCACAACACTTCCTTTTAACTTTGCCATATTCGTGTAATAAGATCGTCACATAACAATCCATAATAATCTTGTAGCTGTTGCCTGGTAGAGATAAAACAGAACATTAGAGCAGCGAATTTCCTCATAGTCTTAAACACTTATTCTTTGCATCCTAATCTTTTCTTATCGTGTTGACTACAGTTGGTAACATATAAAAAATTGCAATTAAAAACATAATAAATTAATCAATAAAACCTTTTTTTTGTTTGGCAACGTCTGAGGTTGTTGGCTGCTTAACCGAGCTTGCTTGTGGTTGCCTTAATTAATTAATTAATGCCTCCAGCCAGGGCTTATTATAAAACTTATAAACTAGGCTACTACACGCTAAGGGCACCCCCTGTGGGGTACGGACCTCGGCTTAGGGCGTCGCAGGGGGAGGGTAGGGACAGGCTGGATCGTATCATTATTATTATTAATAAGGGAATTTAAAGCTACTGGCTCAGCGTCGCGGGCTGGCTCTGGCAAGGGTCGGGGTGGACAATTACGGGGAGGTCCCGGCGGGCCTCGGCAGCGAGGATGGAAGGACGCGGTTGGTTTTTGTGTTTGTGGGGCACTGTACTTGTTTCCCTACGGCTCTCTTAGAGCAGGGTGATTGCGTCATCGGGAGTGACTAGGGTATTCCTTGGTCGGTGAATCTCAGAAATGCGCGAGGGTTCGTTTCGGGCGGCCGATACGATAAGGGGATTCCTATGTTGGATTGCAGTATTAATGAAACGCTTGGAGACACGTTTCATGAACTGCTGAATGGTGGGAATCTTGAGGTCTACGTGTAGAAGCTCATTTCGGACATGAGTGATAATTTGCTGCGGGCGCCAAGGATGAAGTGGAGCCTACCTAGAGCGAAAGCGGCGCGGGAACGTGCCTGCCTTATGTGCTCAGCAAAGGAGAGGTGTCTAACAAGGACCACGCCTAAGTATTTGGCTTGCTTTTCCCATGGGATCGGCTTGTCGTACATGGTAATCAGACGGGGGAGGGTGGGTTTAACCGCGCTTTGGAAAAGAGGACCACCTGGCTTTTGTGTGGGTTGACTGCGACTCTTCACTTCCGGAACCATTTACCCAGAGTATTTGCGGAAACTTGGAGAGTGCGAGCGATGGTATCGGGTTTCTATAATAGATAGTCGTATCGTCGGCGAATAGGGCTAGCCGGGTATTTTTATGTTTGAGGATATCGAAAAGCTATAAATAAACCATTATGTACGTCTTAACATATGGTTTTTGACTAACATCCAAAAGTCCAAATTCAAGGTTTTCCAACGTGGATTAGAACGCAGTATACTAAGTGATAAATTGCCGGATAGTCATCGAAACACGATACTGCGTTCCAAGACAAATATAGCTGATATAATATGATACTCATTTTTGAGTATTCCTTTAAATACATAATAAAAATATAATAATAAATAAATAATAAAAAATATAAGTATTGACGTCAATATCCATTTTCCAATAAGTTCAAGAGAATTTTAAACACGCTACAACTTTTATTTCTTTTCAAAAGTTTCGTGTGCCCATGGTTGCGACGCGACTGCCTCCTGCGTACTAGTTCCCTTTCTATACAACTTTTCGTCACTATACAAAAAGGTTTACAGAAACATAGCAGAACCAGGATCCATTATAAAAGCCAATTTCATCGTTTTCCAATACTGGACTATCGATAAAATTAACTAAGATTAAAATCTTCTATTACCGTTTTCGTGTGCAGCTTCGGGTTGTCCTTTAATTTCCTATTTGTAATTCCACACGATAACAGTATACGTATACGTCTATCATTTCTACTTTGCCGAAAGCCAGCACTTTGGAGTTTCTTCTCAATGAAGTTTTAACTTAGCTCCTCAGTTATTAGTAACATTCCATTTTTGAAACAATCTTTAGCATCGTTTGCTTAGCCTTATACCAATTATGTTGGGGTTCACGCCCAGTCTGAACGGATGCAGTTGAGTACTATAGTGTTTCCATGGAGAAACTGCTTATTTGACCTCCTAACCCACTTTACTGGGTAACACAAACACCCTTGGCCAGACCAGTTTCAGATTTTCTGGTTTCTGAATGACTGACAAAGATATGCGGTTAATCCCACGTAAAAGTTGATTCGATCGATAGGAATTCCAAGATAAAACCTTATTTATATCTTTCAGTATAGCCCCCTCTATCTTTCAAATCCCATTAAAATCGGTTAAGCTGTTCCAGATATTATCCCAGACGAATAGAAAGACGTGACAAAACCGGCTTCTGTCATCCCTATCACATATGACACGTCAGTCTTTAAAGCAAGAGTGAACAGAAATCTTATGGGTTCGCTCATCCTATCGTAGACCTCCTTATCTATAGCTTACCGTCAGGCGTGATCGAAGTCAAGAGGAAGGGATTCAAAAAGAAAATTTTACAGGGTTATTGGAAAAACACTAACAACCTCGCAGGACTGTATTACATGAACAAAAACTTTTGTTCTATGACTTTTTAGAAAATATTATACATTTACCAAAATGCAACATGTAATAAAAATAAATAATTACGAATTATGACAGATAATAATAAATCTAATGCGATGCGAATGCAACCAAAAACAAAACTTCAAGATCGATCATTTCTTCTGCTGTCCACTGCGTTATTAACCGACTTCAAAAAAGGAGAAGATTCTCAGTTCATCTTGAATTTTTTTTTATGTATGTAGTTACCTCATAACTCAAAGTCGGCTGGACCGATTTAGAAAATTTTCGTTTGAAAGGGTTATACTTTCTAGTTGGTCCCATTGTTATGAAATCAGGATCTGATGATGGGATGCTAGAGTAATCAAGGGAACTCTTCAAATATTATAGGCACACCTATAGCGTTTTGGATATTTCTTATAGTACCTTGTAGAGTTGCTCTTGAAAAGCACCATTTGGGGAAGTGGAACTGATGATGAAGACCACCGATGATGGCCACCAAATCTACTCAATAATAAGTATTTCGTGGATTGCGATTCGATTACTTGAATATGGATGTTAAGCACTTTATACTCGTCACAATGCATGTGGTGATGTTGAGCTGATGGTAAAGTACCAGGAGAACTTAAAAAATTAACGGCTCTGCATCGGGAAAAGCAATATATTGTAATAGGTGATAAGTAGTTGACATTTTGGCTTTTGTAACTAGATAAATTACAAACCGACACACTAAAAAGCGTGAAAAAAAAAAACTGGTTAACAAAAAATAAAACCGACTTCCATATCAAAACACTACAAAGCCAAAAATAACTTTAATTTTGGAAGGCAATGTCAAACAAAAAGAAAATACAAAACCAATAATACTGACTACCGAAATTAAAGTTATTTTTGCGTTTGTAGTGTTATGATATGGAAGTCGGTTTTATTTTCTGTTAAAAAGTTATTTTTTACTATTAATTTACCTACATTACTCGAGTTCCGTTGCTTTTTGTGCTATCAGTTTATGTACATTACAAGCGCTTTCTTTTGCTTCGCAGACTGCGTAACGTTTAGAGCGGTAAATTGAAATCTTTTTATTTTTGTATAAAAATCAGATGAACTAAAATATTATGAATACCTCGATATGGCGAATGCCCAAGTCGAACGTAGAACTTCCCTTCCGCCCGTCGAAGATCCTGATAATCCACTGGCCCCCATCACTCCTGATGAGGTCCAAGACATCATTAAAAGTCTCCAACGGCGAAAAGCCCCTGGCTCCAACGGCATCACCAATAGGGTTTTCAAACTTTTCCCCGCTCAGCTTACAGTGCTAATGACTGCCATCTTCAATGGCGCATTCAGCAATAATATGTTCCTCGCAACCTGGAAACAGGCCACCGTCATAGGTATTCCCAAATTAGGCAAGCCCAAGTCTGACCCGTCTAGTTTACTCAACGTCCTCGCCAAAATCTATGAAAGGCTTATATATAAGCAGCTCAAAGGTTTTGCCAAAGCAAAGAGCCTAATACCCAATGAGCAGTTTGGATTTAGAACCGAACGCTCATGCAGTCAGCAAGTCCACCGCATCGTAGAACACCTCAGCGCCGGCTTCCAACGGGGCGCGATGACGGGAGCCTTATTCTTCGACATAGCGAAAGCGTTCAACAAAGTCTGGCACAATGGCTTAATCTATAAGCTACACCAACCTGACCGTCTCGTGCTCATCTTGCGAGACTTTTTATCGAATCGCACCTTCCGTTATCGAATTAAGGGGGAGCTTTCCTCCCCCCATCCCATTCGCACAGGATTTCCTCAAGGCTCCGTACTATCCCCACTCGTTTTCACGCTGTTCACTAGCAATATCCCAAAACATAAAAATACTTAGCTAGCTTTATTCGCCGACGATACGGCTATATATTATACCGGTCAGAAACCTGATGCCATCGCTCCCACTCTCCAAGCTTCCGCAAACACTCTGGGCAAATAGTTTTGGAAGTGGAGAATCGAAGTCAATCCCGACAAAAGCCAGGCGGTCCTCTTTTCCAAACCGGGAATAAACCCACACTCCCCCCGTCCGATTACCATGTACAGCAAGACCATCCCTTGGAAAAAGCAAGCCAAATACTTAGGCGTGGTCCTCGATAGACACTTCTCCTTCGCTGAGCTCATAAAGCAGGCACGTTCACGCACCGTTTTCGCTCTAGGTAGGCTCCACTTCATTCTTGGCGCCCGCAGCAAACTATCACTCAGGTGCAAGCTGCGTATTTTCACACGCCAAGCCCCACCTCTTCCATAAGATGCAGACCCTCCAAAACCGATTCCTCCGTAGAGTAGATACTGCAATCAAACAGGAATCCTTTTATCGCATCGGCCGCCCGATACGAACCTTCACGCATCTCTAAGATTCGCCGACCAAGGCATACCCTAGTCACTCCCGATTATGCAATCACCCTGCTCCAAGAGAGCCGTAGGGAAACAAGTACAGTGGCACACAAACACAAAAACCGACCGTCCTTCCGTACTCGCCGCCGAGGCCCGCCGCGACGTCCCCGTAATAGTCCGCCCCGACCCTTATCAGAGCCAGCCCGCGACGCTGAGCCAATAGCTTTAAATTCACTTATTAATAATAATAATGATATGATCCAGCCCGTCCCTAACTGCCCTCCCCCTACGACGCCCTAAGCCGAAGTCCGTACCCCACGGGGGGTGCCCATAGCGTGTAGTCGCCCAGTTTGTAAGTTTTATAATAAGCCCTGGCTGGAGGCTTAAATTAATTTATTAATTAAGCCAACCAAAGACAAGCCCCGTTTAGCAGCCGACAACTTCAGAGGTTGACCTGCGAGATGCCAACCCAAAAAAAAAGATGAATTATTAAAAGTCATAGAACAAAAGTTGTTGTTTATGATGTTACTAATATAGTCCTGAGAGGCTGTTAGTATTTACCGATAACCCTGTATGTATACATAGATGTATACGCTGACATTACACGTTGTGTTCCAGGACATGATTCGCCGGGAGTATCGGTGTCGCGCGGTCGTGCTATGACGCGAACCTCCACCATGCGGGCGGGCTCTCGAGTGGCCACCGACTAGCCACACGGCCTCATTGCGCTTTGTGTTATACTGAGGTAAGTCTTCACTTTTTTAAAGAGATCTAGCAATGTAGGTAGAATTCAAATTACTATCAATCTTGTTAACCCTTCCAACTAAGCTACATATGCTTGTGTCTGGAGTGGGTTCACGGCAATAGTGTAATGAGTGGGGTTCCAACTTGCGACCTTTCGATCACAAGTCCGACACCTTAGCCACTAGGCTATTGACGCTTCGTGATAACTATAGCCTTATTAAGCGCGTGAGCTGTAAGTTGTAAAATAAGTATTTATGCTTATTTTATTCTACGCCTACAGATTTTTACGGGATACCCTTCAACAGATTTCCGTATATTCTTAGGTATTTTCTCCGCTCGACACAGCCTCCGTCAGTTTATATTTTATCCTAGTTATTTTTTTCATGACATACTTAATCGTTTGAGTTAGGAGTTTTATTCAGAAGGACTCCAAGTATAGATGTTATATCTGAGACATAATGTAACGCTTTTTAATAATCTAGTTATAATATATTTGTTTACTATGACTATGACTAGCCACATAAGTTTTAAGTTAGACGACAACGAAGATAATAAGACGGATATAAAAACCACTATATATTTATCATTTGTACTCGTCGGGTATTTGACTGGCATTGAAACCGTGGCCTTTATTTTCACAGCTTAGGCTCTTCCCCATCTCTATATCTCCCTCTTCATTGTTCGTTCGTTGTAGAAGCACATAATAGCGGCTTGCTTTCGAGTTCTCGCCGACTAGCCACACGGCCTCATTGCGCTTTTTGTTCCACTGAGCTGAGTCAACATCTATCTACCTATCAAAATGAAATGGGGCTAGGATTATGAAAGTCACATGTTATTGGTTTGTTTGCTGAGAGCCAGGCCATTGTTATAACAGCAACATGTAATTAATATGTCAGTATTCGTTCAAGTTTACAAGCAAGTATTTGAGATATAGTGCTTTGATTCTACCAACAACTTGCTAACTAATTACGCCATACTTATACCGTCAGCCAGCAAATAAGCACACACCCGCCCATTTGTTTTAACAAGTTATATTGACAAACCACTGTCGTTCAAAGGAGCATTGTAAACAAACTGTTCTAGGTGAGCAGACATTGCGACAAACTTCGCACAGACGGTTTAATGAGGGGCTCGATGAGGCATTACGTAGACGCGACGCGACACTGCTACTAGGATTTCCCGAACGATTCATGCAGTCAACAGAACGTTCTGCCCCCATTTAGTCAAGAGAAACTCTAATACGTTAGTGTGCCAAGGCCACCCAACAAATTGATATTACATCTAGAGAGAGTTTGCCGCACCGAACTGCTCTTACAAATTCGCAGTTTGTCACGTTTTTTTATCCGACTGCAGCGCACCAATATCAAGTATTTCTTACCCACTATTAGACGCTTTTAAACGATTCACTATAGCAGCATTTCAAAATATATTTCAGGCGGACAGGAAATAATAATACTGAAACTGCAATACTGGCCGAATGTCAGACATCTAATTACATTGAAATCGAACATTACGAGTGAACAGCTCAGTTACAAGTTGATAGGTCAACGAGCCGGTCGCGCCGTCGCTGGGCTAAAATTAGCTCCATTTACTTGTCTTGTGATAAGAACCATTCCACTGTAAATGGTCTGCAGCGCGAGCGTCCGTCATGTGTGCAATTAATTATAGCGGAGTCATTGCACGCAAGCAGACGCCATGATACCCCGCAAAGCCGCACCACGAGCAGGCGTCCTCACTTCCACTCAAAGTGAATTAAATCGTTATGAACAAATATCTCGAACTCAAACAATGCACGTAACGTTTTGTGATATTATAGAACCCTATTCAATACAATATCACACTATTATTGTATGAGTTGCTCATTGACCTCTTTACGTGTCACGTATTAAGCACACATTATAGCTAGAATATCCACTTAATAAGCTTCTTACTACTTACAAACTATAGCTTGTTATGAGCTTACTTGCTTAGCTTTTTAGTTCACAACAAAGTATAAATATGTGATGTAAGACACGACTGCTGGTAATTACTTTAACTATTCTATCGTAGCTACAGTGTCTGAGTAAGCTGCATCGATAGATAATGCACTTACTGCAGAGCGAGCGGCTGTGTGTATCGATCTTAAATGATTTACATTTACTGCAACAGTGTTACTAACTCTAGATTTACAATTTGTAACCACCTCACAGTTACGCCTCATCTGAACTTATTAAATGTTCATACAACTTTACAAAACAATAATTCTATTCTATTGCAAGTGATTGCGATATTATTACGATCGATACTCATCAAAGTCATCAATCATGGTCGGCGATGTACGAATGATCGCTAATGACTTCCCGCGAATGGTAACATCAGACATTCAGAACCATATTGTCACGACCTACTTTAGAGTCAGAATGTAATGTTTGTAAAATAGTGGCGCCGCCGTCGCAGGAATTTGTAATTCGATTGTCGATTTGTTCCGCTTCCAAAACCAACGCGCTCGTCTAAATCCACACCGTGATCGTTTCAAAAGTGGTTATGACAAACACTGCTTCAAATAGAAACTAACTATTGTTTTTTACTTCCAACCAACACCGTCAAAATAATATTCAGCAAACAGCTACAGGTACTAAACTTTCGCTAAACTATCCTAAATAGTTATTTCTTACTATTAATTATCATCAACAGAGCAACTCGTGTAATTTTATGAATGTTTTGAACGTTTATTAAAATGCTTTGTATGAAAGTGGACAATAAAATTAAATGTAACGAAACTGCAAAGTGTAATTAAATTTTGTTTGCCGACTAATAAAAATGAAATTGTATATCTTAAAAAGTATCTTACTTTACGGCTCGCTATGTCGTACAACTTAGCACCTGTCGTATAACCAGATTTAACTGTTGTTAATTAGCACAAGGCTTTCGGCTTGCTTACATACTTATCTTAATGCTTTCACTATACAAGGAAAGTGCGGATTGCCAAGTTTTTGCGATCGTAAAGAACGTTTCAATGGAATCTGGATCACTCTTACCCATCGTACTTCCAATTTCTTATGTCTTTTATTGCACCTCTACAATAATATCGACGTCGAAACATTTATGTACTAGATCACTTCTCAAGATCAGGTATATTTAATCAAATTTCCCATCAAATACATTGCAATATAACATTGAAAATAATGTTACATTGCTTGTTAAAAATAGTAATGAACTAACACTTATCAAAAAATTGTCTCTTGCGAAAGTGGAAGGACTAATCACTATGCTTATAAAAAAAAAAACACATCGTTAGTATCTTTTTGTACAAACTCAATGGTAAATAAAATGGTAATTGGAACATAAATATAAATTTACGTATATTATGTGTGGCAACAACGAAACAAATTGTAAACAATCTTTTTTGTAAGGACAAAAAACGTAGGTATATGAAGCAAGCAATAGCTATCAATTTATTTTAATCTAACAAGGTTTATTTTTATTTACTCACTTTTTCTGTACTTGTTTGGCCTTATTTCAGTCATAAAATGTTCATACATACACTTCTCATCAGACAAATCGAAACACCTTGCAAGTTTATGTTTTGTAAGGATTATCAGAAAAGTGTGTATATTTAGGAATATACACATTTACACATATGTCAAATGTCGTTTAATAGTTAATAGGTAATATGAGATTTTCAAATCCTAATATTAATATTCTAAATTCAAATATAATTTTCATAGGTTTCGTATTTTGTTTAACAAGTGATTTTGATCCTGTATGGAGTATGAAGGAAATTGATAAAACAACACACGTAAATGAAAATTAGCTAAGAAACGTTTATTTAATAACTTGTATTCCTCCCCGAGCTCTTATTACTGCTTCCATACGGTTCTTCATCGATCGGATGAGAGTCACGATCAAATGTTGTGGTATTCCATTCCATTTCTCTTGGATTGCATTTTGCAGCTGGCTAAGTGTTTCTGGGGCAGGATCTCTTGCACGAATTCGTCTCTTTAATTCATCCCATAGATGTTCAATCGGATTCATGTCCGGGCTTGTTGCTGGCCATTCCATAATGGAGATACCGACTTCGGTAACATAATCTCGTACGACGCTCGCGGTGTGAGCCCTAGCATTGTCGTGCATGAATATGAAACCATTGCCAGTAAAATGTGCATAGGGCATCACGTGAGGACCAAGACACTGTTCGATGTACCGATGACTGTTTAGTGCAGGCAGACGTGGCTCAGACACAAAGACAAGCTCTGTGTTACCGTTGGCGCTGATTCCTCCCCAAATCGTCCACGAACCGCCACCATAGCTGACCTTTTCTTCAATGCAGCATTGTGCAAAGCATTCTCCATCTCTTCTGTAGACCTTTTTCTTTCTGTCGTTACCATACAGCATAAATTTACACTCATCAGAAAAGAGAACTTTGTTCCACTGGAGGTATGACCAATTTAGGTGCTCACGCGCAAAGTTAAGGCGCACTCTTCGATGGTCTGCAGTTAATTTCGGCCCATTTGCTGGCTTGTGCGGTACCAGTCCACGTTCCTTCAACCTTCTTCTAATTGTAGAGTCACTTACATCCACCCTACGTACAACACGAAGCTGCTGCTGCAGTTGAAAAGCATTAAGGCGGCGATTTCGTAAAGAAGTTGTTACAATAAATCGATCATCTCGCTCAGAAGTGACCCGATTCCTGCCAGATCCTGAACGCCGCGTGAACAAACCAGTCTCCCGATAGCGTTTGTAGACTCTATGAACAGACGATAGGCTTAGATACAGTCTTTCAGCCACAACACGCTAAGTCTAGAATCCAGCAATGCCACCACTTGGGCGGCTTCTGCGAGCGAAGTATCCATGTTTTAGAAAAAAATCTTTTTCAGACGTCTCAAAGTCACAGTAAACAAACAAAGAACAAAAAGTTTTAAGATGAGCGCAAATTTTTATTTTTCAAAGGTGAAATATACTCCAACTCTAAACATACATTTGTCTCAAACGTCTTACCAATTCACAAAGTATCAGCAAATGTTATGCAACAGTGTCGCAATCGCGATGAAAACTATTTTTTTGAAGTGAAAACTTCTTTAGCAGCGTTGTGCACTTTTTTTGTAATGGGTAGAAAATGTTAAACTCGCGTCAGGACACGTGACCTGATCGAAAATTCGTAAGATGGACGGAGAGTAGACAGCCGGCGCGGCGTAGGAGAGGAAGTATCCCCCTCTCTTTCTACGGCGTGGCGAAAATGTATGCCTGCGCAACCTTTTTAATGTAATATAAATTGTCATGTTTGTATACGATAGCACAATAAATAATTATTGTATTCTACTACATAACTGATAGTACTTTTATACTGATAATTAAAGCAATTCGTGCAAAATTATTCCCTAACCATTCCAAAATATAAAAAATGCACAACGTTAATATTCAAGTTTTCACTTCTGCCGGCACTCCCGGAGTGCAACTCGTTTTTTTTAATTCAGAACAGGCTCGCGTATATCCGTGTAACAGAAAGGATTTATACATACCAAGGGCACGGCTTCTTTGGATGATATCAAACGATATAGGAAGGGTTTCAACTCAAAATAAAATACTCTAAAAATTGATACCAAATTTTCGGTTTCATAAGTTTCCTAAATAGAAATCATAACAATTGTGTCACCGCACTACATAGGTCAATAACTTTCCACGTTACTTGCAAATATCACAATATATCTCTTCCGTAATTCTGTGCGCCTAGTACTGTAGTAGCCTACCGTCCAGGCGGTGACTACATTACTTCCGGTTCCGTACATGTAGAGATAGGATTTAAAAACCCTTCCAATATCGTTTGATATCACTCAAAGAAGCCGTGGCCTTGGTATGTATATACCCTTTCCGTTACACGTTGTATATCGAAAATAAGTAGACAATTTTCCTATTACACAATCATATATCATTTACGCTGTCCGCATTCCGCATAAAGTGCATTTCTTTAGTACCAATTCATACTGGACTATCAATAAGGTAAATAACTGCATAGATACCAATACAATAACAAGCTGCGTCTAGATCACTACACAACAACAATTCAATCATCTATTACTGTTTATATAAACACATTACAAACTGGTAACACTATCTTGACAACAGAACACGGCAAGGGTTCCTCGAAACCCGAACAAGCCTCTAATCAGTCAATTCATGTCAAATGTCGTGTTAGCTCTGATTGGTTGTCCGAGACTACAAAAGCCAATCACATCATTTGACGTGAGTTTTAACAACGTATCTGACTTTCAAAAGCCGGGTTGGACCCAAAGGTTTGTTGGAAAACTGAAAACTTCAGGGATTAATTATGTTGGTAATAGAGGTTGATGTAAAGACATGAAAGGCATACAGACAGATATATAGAGATAGAAATAGCTATACTAATATTATAAAGCAGAAAAGTTTATTTATTTGTTTCAACGCGCTAATCTTCGAAAGTACTTAGTGGATTTAGATAAAATTTGGTATGAAAATAGCTTGAACCTTGAGGAAAATTATAGACTTTTTACCCCAAAAAAATAAGGTTATGTTTTTGTCGTGATAAAATCCACGGGAGCGAAGCCCGGCGCGACTGCCAATACCTGTTTGTTATGAGATTTGGCTTTTTTATAATTATAAATTAACATTAAATATAGCATTTTTCAAAAATTTCAATATCACGTAAATTCAACCCGGTGAAAACAACGGGAACAAACCGTTGACTTTCAACGCGTTGTCCCAACGCGACGCTCGCCGCGCCGTTCAAACGCAAAGGTGTGAGTAGTGATTGACAGGCAACCAAACACCGCGAGTGGCGCCGACCTTGTGTACTCGATTGTACCAGCGCAGCGGCTACCGGAATTCACATACCGGTACAGTACCGCTGTCCTTAATATTACACTATCATTTTATCTCTATAATAAAGCACGTGTTTATATACTATAAAACAACGGATAAATATAAATTGGTTTCTAAGAAATAACACCTCAAAGATTCTTCTGTCACCGATAAAGTGATTTTATATATTTAGACGTCATACAGAAAGGTGCCAATCAAGGGTTGTGAAGAGACAAAATTGAAAAATTGATTTCAAACAAGATCTGGAAGAATGTTGTTGTTATTGTATTTTTTGCATAATTATGTAAATGTACTATCTGCATAGACCTCGGTGTAACATCGCGTAGACATTTAAAAAATAAAAAGTAACAAAATGATGTTATGTCGTAGTAGTCATGGCGTAGGCTATGCTTAGTTTTTCCGTACCCTGCGCGTAGTTTTTGCGTACCTTTGCGTTTTTTTTTTATTGATAATAGGTTCGTGTTTGACCACCATCTCACATGATGGTTAGTGATGAGTAACCTATTCACTCTTGACTTAAAGACCCCTAGGTTATAGCTATCGGGAAACACAGACTCCGGCAGGGAATTCCACTCCTTAGCCGTACGCACAATGAATGTATTCCCAAAACTATTATGGGTGGGATGTCCACCATGTAACGATGGCGCATCGCCGTTTGTCTTGTAGTCCGATGATGGAACGGGCTTGGCAGAATTAGATTGTGTAATTCCATCGCACACTCCCCGAAATGTAACCGATAGAAAACCGATAGATAGACTTGCAACTCGTCGTCGATATTCAAGGCTTTAACTCGACCAGTGCATCGTTGCCAATGAGTCTCTTGGCCCGTTTCTCAGTAGTCTCAAGCGCGTCCAGTTGGTATTTGGCAGATCCATCCCAAAGATGAGAGCAGTAGGTACTCCATACACGATTGAACCTGAGCTTGATACAGATTGAGCAGCTGTTCCAGTTTGAAGTACCGTCTCACCTTTGCTAAGATTCCCAACTTTTTTGACACTATTTGAGCCTTAGCCTCAATAAACGAACCAAAATTGAGGGTGGAAGTTAGTGTTACCCCAAGAAGCTCAATACGATCGGTTGTCGGCACGGATGCACCACGGAAAGTAGGAGCCAGTTCGAATTGACTCCTTTTTGCGGAGAAGAGACACGCCTGGGTCTTAGTTGAATTAAACTTAAGGACGCATTTACGTTTATCACTCGCTCAATTTTAGGTATCCTAGTAGCAACACAACAACATTGCGCGCACACACACTTACAAACCATTGTTCGCCCGATTTTATACATTACTTAACTAATCTTGATACTTGAAGGTAATATTATATTTTCTTTAATATTGTTTAACCATAATAAGTTGTAACTTATTGTTTACAAAGGGATTTTTAGTTGATTAGATGTTAGTTTCAATTTTGTATTAATGTGTTTGACGCCCGATTATGGGTACTAGGGGACTTTGGAAATAAAATACTCATATGTGATAAAAAAATTAATAAGAAATAAAGAACTTAAAGATACTTAATGAAAAAAAAATATTTATACGGTCGAATTGCGAAACCTCCTTATTTGAAGTCGGTTAAAAAAAATTGTTGTTTCATGCTAGGTTCAGTAACCAATATCCATCCAATTCTAAAAATAAGTATGGTTCTCGTTCTTACTTTTGTTTCGGTACGAAAAAGTATCAACGTATTCTAGTCACAGTATACAAGACGCCACACTCTTTATTATAGGTTTCGACGTATTTATTTTTTCGAGGAAAGCGATACACCCCTGCGTTCACGAGCGCGTCTGAGCGCGGAATGACGGTCGGAGCCGTGCGTTCGGTAGAAAAATGTATGAAGAAATTTGAGACCGATTTTATTTTTCTCATGAATCATAAAGTTTTTATGTATGTTCAAAATAATTAGCTTAACGTATAGATAAATACATAGGCTATAATTTCTTGTTATTTTGAAGTTAAGAATATGCTCCAGATTTGGCTTACAGGTACCTATTCAGACCCCATTTTTTTACGATTATTGCGGCGATAAAAACTTATTTGTGTGAAAAAGATGTATAGGACTGTGTAATTATAATGCATTCAATGCGGAGATGAATAAATTATCTTGAAATTAATACCATAACATTGTCAAAATTTTAACTCCTTATGTATCAAAATGGTCCCAGAAAAACATTGATATTTGCGAGAAAACGTAAATGCGTCCTTAACCAAGTTGGCATCACCCCATTCGGAGACAGCCTTCAAGGACAAGTTCAAGCGCCCAACCATGTCCTCACGGAGAGACTTTTTTTTGTGAATTTTGAACCTTTGTAATAATTTTATAGCTAACCATTATAAAACCGTCATACTAGGTCGTATACTCCCACCTTTAACTAACTTTTTGGTTGAAACGTTATTCTAATATAACTTATATAAGTCAATTGATTATTTAAACAATTATTAGCAACTTTTATATAATATAATATAATAAATATTTTATTTGAAACACAGCCAGAAAATTACATGTGCCTTAATAGCTAGAATAAGTACATGAATTTGACAGTAATACATAGCCTGCTGTCCCCCAAACTAGGCAAAAACCTGTATCTTGGGAGGCAGTATAAAAGTGAATTTTTATATTCTTTATTCATAGCCCGTGTAACACGGTGTGACCTTCAAATAGATAAGGTCAAAATAAAAATATAAAGAGAAAACAAACTACAAAAAAATAATAATACAGAGAATCAAATACAAACAAAAAAAATCCCTGAAAATAAATCATTATTAAATAAATTAATAATATAGAATGCCATTTATCTACGTTTATGCTATACAAGTGAGTGTATGGGTGTAGTTGTAAGTGTGTGTGTGCGTGTGTGTGTGTGAGTGGGTGTGTGTGGCTATAAGTATGTGTGTATGCGTGATTGTGAGACTGGATCTGTGACCCACCAGCACGCGCGCTGGATACATATTTCTCAGCAACTGTGTTGTCGTCTGCAGAACCAAAGGTACCGGGCATAAGCAGATCATTAATGCACAGCAAGAATAAAGTTGCTGAGAGAACCGACCCCTGCATTAATTGCCAATTGGCCAGACGAACAGCCATCAATGACCATTCGAATGGACCGATCTCTCAGGAAGTCTTCAATCCAAACGCAAAGTTGAGTGGGTAAACCGAAAGAAAAAGCTTAGCAATAAGGCTATCGTGCCAGACCCTGTCAAAATATGTCAAAGGAAATAGCAAGTGCTTCCCCGTACTTCTCAATGGCCTCAGTTCAGATGTGAATGACATACGCTAGAAGATCCCCAGTTGACCGGTTTTTGCGGAAGCCGTATTGTCGGTCACTGACGATGTCGTTGGCTTCTAGGTGTGCCAGGAGCTTACTATTAAGTGGACGTGACTGAAATTGGCCGGATCAGCACGACTGCCTTTTTTGAGCACAGGCTGCACTTTAGCCAGCTTCCATGCTTTTGGCACCTTTCCAGTCTCAAGCGAAAGGCGAAACAGGTGTGTCAAGATTGGAGACGGTTCAGGCGCAGAAGTTCTAAGGACAATTGCTGATATCCCGTCGGGGCCACTAGCTTTGTTCACGTCGAGATTACGCAACACTCCTTACGGACGTCCTTCTGATGGATGCGAATATCCGACATACACGTCTCGCATCCAATAGGAGCATCAAGAGGGTGAGTGCCACTACTATCCAGACGTGAAGACTCCGCAAAAAGAGCTGCAAACAAGCTTGCTTTGTCCTCAGCGGAGTGGGCCAGAGACCCGTCAGGTTTGAGCAGTGGTGGTAGTGAGGGGCGACAGAATTTCGATTCAACCGACTTCACCAGGGACCAAAACATTTTGCTGCCAGCAGGGTATGTAGCCAGGCCAAACCGACCCCTCCGCAAAACCTTCTTACAGGACTTGGCAGCCTTATTGAAGGCTCGCTTCTTCTGATCCACGTCATTTGCTTTGCAGTTTCGAGCATCGACCCATGTTAGGTACGCCGCGTGTTTAAGCGCTTCAGCGTGATCACATTCGGCGCCAAACCAAAGTTGAGCTAACCAGAGCTGGACATTGTTAGATCAAAGAACGGAATATGGTACTCCATCCCATGTCGCGAAACATCCGACACGGCGTCTGCGCACGACGATGAATCATTTGAAAAGAAGCAAGTAGGCTGTCAAGGATAACATGCAAAGAAAGATCGCATGCCATCCCAATCCGCTGACTTGTATCGCCACACCCGCCGAGTGCCTTTAAGGCTGGGATTGGGCGGGGAGTAGACAGATACAGACTTCACCAGACAGTGGTTGGAACTACCTAATGGTGAAGAAATCGTAACCGAGTAGCGGTCTGGATCTGTAGTCAGCAGAAGGTCCAAGCAATTGGCTGTGTGCGACTCAACATCCGGCACCCTAGTTGCTCCTTGGACCAGCTGAGTAAGTCTTAATGCAAGCGCAAGATTGTGCATTTCTCGCCCAGCATGATCCGTGCACTGGTATCTGGTATGGGAAGAGCCATTCCTGGTGATGGGCATTAAAGTCCCCCAGTAACACAAACTGAGCAGAAGGTTACCGCTGCTGGGCCGCATCTGCTGCCTCACTGATGTACTGTGTGAGCCTGGTTGTCTCCTGATCTCCGCTGTGCGAGCGGTAGACACAGGCATAAATAATTTGATCCATGCCTGTGTCCACCAGAGCCCAAAGCGTTGAGAACCTGGAGTCCTCAAGGTTGCGGAGAAACCGATACACTCAGCGTAGCTTTATGATGAAATATCATCTGTATTAGTTGACGATATTGCATTTGTAAGCACTAAACTGCTAAGTATTATAAAGCAGTTTCGTGAGACTGGAAGGTTCATGTTGTAGAAATTAATGCGGTTAAATAACTATAATCATCCCATGCCGCTCCCAACGCTGGGACACAAGCCAGCTCTCTATGAAAGGGGGCGTAATCTAGCACGCGGGTGAAGTGTGGGTTGGTGCATGTATCCCGATTTTTCTTCCCTAGGGCATACCGGTTTCCTCACGATGTTTTCGTCCACCGTAAGAGCAATGGTGATCATGGCAATTTCACAAAGTAATGTGCCAACTCGTAAGCGGTTAAGTGAAATAATTTCATGAACCTACCTTACTCAGCAGTAAAGGTGCTTATGAAAGAAACTTTTAATAATAATTTCGAAAATGCGAGAGCAAAGGTAATTTGAAATATTGCCAAATATTCAACTTTGTTTCGCGACCCGATTCCTTTTGGAAGAATTGTTGCATTCTCGCACTTTCCAATAACCTTGAAGTCGAAAATGTTAATTTCATGCTCGGCCCATTAACGTGGTTATTACTAGATAGCCTTATTTAGATCAAACCACTAAAAGCTTAATATAACTATCTAGTTTTTATCTAGATAATTTGCTGCATCATAAAACTGCAACAAAACCCGTTCACTCCGTCTGGTGCTAGAGTACTTAAAAAATCTAGACAGCGTAGGTCACATAGAAACCCAACAGCTATTATCTACCCGTCATCAGAACGTAAAGAAAAAAGAAATATATCTTTTCGAGCGTGAATAATTAGTAACAATTTAAGTTGAAATGTATTCATTTAGAAGATGAAGGCATTTAGTTAAAGGTCTGTTGTCTATGCCGCGACTGTAGAAGTGTAACGAAATGTCAAGGGTGCAGCGGCGTCGACCGAAGATCGAACATTGTTTGTTCGGCTGAAGAAATGTTCGCTTACCTAATACGTATAATTTATGATTGTGGAAAGAAATATTGATTAAGCACGGCTTTTAAATTGATTTATTTTAAGATAATTTGCAGATTTCAATTATAGGCTTTTGGCTGAACAACATATCGTCAATAGCCTAATGGTCGGCGGCCTTGCGAACGAGAGGTTGCAGGTTCGATTCCCACCCGTGAACCTAATATTGGTGGGTTCCAATATTGCCGTGAATTTCAGACACAAACATATTTAGCTTAGTTGGAGAGGTCAACAAGAGTGCTAGTGCTAATGTGAATTCTACCCATATTCCAAGTTCGCTTATAAAAAAAACCTACCTACTTATTCTGTCTTCGGTCTGAATTTGTTACCCTAATGCACTGAGTATTTGACACCCCAAAAAGGAGGGTGGGACCTATTTGGATATTAAATAAAATTAATTTGGAATGGTCCAGCCTCCCATCTAAATTTAATATGCCTAGTTTAATGTGGGTATACATATTATTACTTTTTAATGAAATTATATGACATGTTTATGAACTTTAGAAACATTTTTCACCTTATATTATTTAAAAACATGTATATTATTACGCGTTCTTACTTCTTTCACCCTTAGACATAATATACATACATAACTATAACAAAGTTCCATGTTTCACCCGCAAACGGGTATTTAAGTATTTTCTTACATTTCCTATGTCTGGAAATCCATAAAAAATCTTAAAACAAGCTCCTAAAAACATTGTCACTTGTAAAAAAAATCTAATTAGATTTTATATTTTCATCTTCCACTCACATTATTAACGTATTACGTTCCGCAGCTGTATATTCCAAATCCATTAATATGATCCCGGTATGAATTTTAAAGAGCCTTGTACCACAAACCCTTATGAGGCAGAGAAGTAGGTTGTGTTGTGATAACCGGCTACCAAATGACGTCATCCACACTTATGTTAAAATGACTACCATGCGGGCCTAACGACTACCTAATACCATTATGGCTGCATGCTAGTGGCGACACGAGATATAATCGATCACTAAACTACGGTTCAAATATCAGGGTCAATGTCAAGCTATACGAAGTCGAGCCGAGGCTTGAATTAACTGTGTTCTAACTGTGTAACTTCTATTAAAACAGTGCTGTTATAAGAAAAACGTCTGTTTTTCTTTCTCAATCCGCGTCGAGATGTAAGTAAAAGTGGCGTATCCGCTACTTTTATCCATCCGCAACTACATATTAGAGACTTTTTGATTTTCACTTGGAAATAAAAGCCCAATAAATAATGAATGTAACTTTATTACAATGTAGAAGTCTAGTCTTAAAACAAAAAAGTAATAAAGACTGATGATAAAGATTTTTTAAATAGGTATTGTAGGAAATTACACCTGCAAAGCATAATAATGTTTCAGAAATTTAAAGCTGAAAGTATTATCGTGTATAGTCGTGAGATAGTACTTGTCCTTACGCAACCCTGAAAGGAATGTTACACAATTCTAAGTTGTATCATTACCGAACACAACATGTTATTATTGTTTTAATGACTGGCTACGTTTCTCTATAATTATCAAACATCTACGCACATCTACAATACCATGTACAATTTCAAAACCGATATCTACACTTGTATCAAATATTGTGAACTACTAATTAAATAACAATCATTTCACGAAATTTTCTATAGTGAGATGTGGCAACGATCCGTTGCGAGCGCATACCAGTGGACAGTGGTAGTTGGTACGTGAATACAATTTTTGATACAATTTTACGTAATTGACGCGTTCCATGTAAACGAGCGTCGAGTAAAAGCGGGTAGACTGCGTTGTTGGTTGCGCAACGTTGCGCCCGCGCCGCCGTCACGCGTCGGCGTGACGCGAAGCTCTGCCGTGCCAGCTGTGTCAGCAGATATCACAGTCAGGGTACGAAGTATTGCCGGGGCCCGATAAGGCCATTGCCTGCCAGGGTTGTGGGAATGTTCTAACGCGTGAACGCAACCGCGAAACGCAAAGGGGTGGAATTTTTGTCAGTAAAAGTCGGACATCGAATTTTTGGACGTAATCTACCCACTTCTGAGCATAATCTTGACCAAAATTGAAGATAATGCCTGTAAACATTGCCCGTATGCAAGGGCGGATCCAGCTTTGGCGCCAGCGGGGTACATAGTCGTAGTCAAGTCACAAGAAGTTATAATAGGTATTGTATTAATAATTGTTGGTACTGAAAAGTGAAAGTACTTAAATAAAATGTATATTGTGACGAAAAATATATAAAAACATTGTTTAACAATTTTAATTAGTGGTCCACCTAGGTCCTGGACCCAGCCCAGGGGGGAGTCATGACCCCATGACCCCCCCCCTGGATCCGCCCTTGCCCGTATGGCATGAAGCGGAGAAAAAGTCTTTAACCTACTACCTAACCGTGTTAACACAAAAACGTACAAATGTTCCCAAAAAGCAGTTCTTATTGACGCTTGAATACGCACAAGCCCAATGATACAAGTCAGTAGATTAGTAATTACAAAGAATTGCTAGAATGGCGCATGCCAGACTATCCTAGAACCTGTAGGTACCTGTTTAAATTCACAGCGTTTGGGCTACGCCAAAATTCTGACATGCTAGATTTCGTACCCTATACCTTGTAACTTTTGGATCTTAAATCGATAAACCTTTCGTGTAATAAGCCGTTTCCATCCATAAAATTACAAAGTAAATTAACAAACCTCAGATTCTTACATTAACACTTACCATTGTACACAGATTAGCGTGTACACGAATAATCTTCATCTTCACACTTGACGGGCCCATCCATCCACACTTAGACAATTTATCTGTCAATCTACGCATATACATGATGTAAAACGGCCTTGAAGGTTACAATAAGACATAGAATACTGTGCCCTTGGAGAGCCACAATGATTTGCAGTCGATGCGCGCGTACGCATAGTACCCACCCACTACTTCGAACCCCGCATCCTATGAATGAATCATAGGAATTCCATTGATGTATACATGAAAGCGCTTTATTTCACGATTCAAGTTTTATTGTCATTTTATGGGTTGTACTGCTGAAGGTTTATTCGATGTGGGCCTTTAGCTGATTCAGTACACTTCACGTGGTTGTTGCCACTCAAATAATTACTTAAAGGAATTGGTTGTAAAACAAAGATCCATGCTTTTATGGTATTTATTGATAAGTTAAGATAACATAGATTAAGAGTTTACAGTTTAGCACCCTCTGCGTTGTCCCAGAGAAACAAAATAGTAAAACTGATGCATTAAGTTCACCTACGCATAATCTGTACATATAACTAACTAGCTTCTCGCGACCTAGTTCGCGTGGGAGGGTTTTCTCGTGTAAATCCCGATCCCGTGGGAATTCCAGGATAAAAAGTAGCCTATGTATTATTCCAGGATGTGAACTATTTACTTGCAATCCACAGGTTGTAAAAGATCGCTTTTAGCGATAAGACCGCCCATTGTTGATACGATGGACGGTCTTATCGCTAAAAGCGATCTTTAACAATTAACAATTAAAAAGAGTGATCCCTTTTTAATTGTTAAGTCCATAATTTTGTTTTACTGTTATGGTGTAAAATAAAGAATATATCTATCTATCTACTTTTTTTTTTCGTGGTAAAATTATCAGATGAGTCCTCTCACCCCAGGCAGGGCCGGAGGGACTGTCAGACTTGTACTGACTAAAATCCACGGTATTCCTTCAATAGCCCTTCACGTTCCGGGGTCACGGTAATGAGATAAGTCCCACGACCCCGGCAGGCTTCGGCCTTCTACAGGGGGGGCCTTTGAGGCGCGCGTGGAATACAACGCGCCGTCGACCCGGGCATGGTCCATGGTCGGACAGCGAGTTGCCCTTTACTCGCTGTCCGCATGCCCGCGCCTACGGTGTCCGGAGATCGTCGGCCGACGTCCGACGCCGTGGGCGTCTACCACTGCGATCTATCTATCTACTTGCCTATTTTTTTCAGATCCGTTTTGTAGTTTTTGTGTGAAAGAGTAACAAACATACATCCATTCATCCTCACAAACTTTCGCATTTATAATACCTATTAGTAAGATAAGACAGAATGTCAGAAACAATTCAATTAATTTCTACTTTTTTACAAATCGTTGTCAAATTTGGTCTATTTTAACCGACTTCAAAAAGGAGCAGGTTCTCAATTCGAATGTATGTTTTTTTTTCTTAACTTCCTTATATCATTGTGTTGAAAAGTAAGTAGTATAAAACAGGCATGTAAAGCGCTTTAAGTGTAAAACGAATCTTGTTATCTGTATAATTTTGTTCATAATCAATTTCCCATAACTACATAAAATTATACGTTCCAAGTTTTGATTGTCAAATGCATTAAGCGAATGTTTCTAATTATAAATGGCCTTTACATACCGAACTAACTATACTTTCATCTAATTACTGTCAATAACAGGCAAATGATCAATTACACAACCAGGAACTGCTCGATACAATATAATTATAAGCATCTACATATTGTGTACATGTGTTCGACGTTCGTGATTACAACTAGAAAATTTATTCGGGACGACAACGGGAGTGGTTACACTGTCAGACTTCTGTATAATATGTTTGTTGTGTCTATGTTCGCATCTAGATGATTTCGATTGATGCTCTGCTTTCTCTATTGTTTGTAGTGTTGCCCAAACGAGAGTCTCGCAAAGTCTGTTACATTGTTCTGAGATCTCAACTACCGTTTAATAAATAGCAATAGGATAATCGCTAATTGCAAGACTCTTGCGAGACTCTCGTTTGGGCAACACTAATTGTTTGTGTGACGCCGCCACCGACATACAAGCCACTCCCCATATATCGTCACACATTGTCTCGTGAGTTTAAACAAACTAAACAGTACCTCCAATTTTCTAAATAAAAACAAATAAAAGTACAGTAAACATGGGAATCGTGTCTAGGTTCGGACAGTTACCGTTCAGTTTCATACTCTCAGGAAGCGATAGGATCGTATTTTCCCTTTAATTTGAACATTTATTGCTTTTCTTACGCACATTTATGTCATTATTGTTTTCCCTTGTATATTTCCTATGTGCCAACTATGTTCAGCTAACTATATATCTAGCAGGCCCCTCCATAATATATGTTTTAAATGAGGATAGTTTTCTTGAAATGTGATACCAATCTTCAAGCACCATTTCCGTTACTACGAAACGAAGAAGACCAATCGTGAGTCAGACACAGTCATGTTCAGTTTCCCTTTCATGTGTGCACTCATTCACGTTTCGGTTGCATGCAATGATGGCGATGTTAAGCATGTTGTTGCAATTTGCGCGTCATCCCTTGTCGATGAGATCATGTGCCGCACTCTCACCGGGCGTCGAGGGCGGAACTCGTGGCGGGTCTAACATCACGTAGCGTGCGCGCGCGGTTTGTTCGCCCGTGAAGTTTCCTACAACAAAAATTGTACAACAGTAATTATATCATATTACGTCTTTTTATTGCATTCTTACTTTTTGTTCGTTACTAGAGTCGCATTCTGGTTGTGGTATATTTTTTCTTTTTAGTTCAGTAAAGCACACTGTATAAGCATTTCATGAACACCTATAGAAGTGATGATTTAATTGCTTAGAAGTATACGCCCCCTTAATACTGTTATTTTTTTCAATATTACGATTGTGAATCTGTTAAAAATTGCGTAAAATGACAATCAAATATTTAAATGTGGTCGGTACATAACTCACACTCAAAGATCTACGTGAAACGATAACATTATAGGTTTATTGAGAAATTTTCCGTGGCATGAGTGACCTCCCCTTCCACAACCAGTAAATTAATTTAATGTACAAAGATAGTGCATATAAGATTCTGATGACTTAACCTGTCAGCTGAATATCAAACAAGTAAATTATGGCGCCCGATACATTAACGATAAAATGTGGTTCTACAAATACTTGTTGTCTGCGGTTGTGATCTAATAAACTGTCTAAATTATAACTTAAGACCTCGCCAGGCCAATGTTCTTTGGTTACACGAAGGGCATTAAAAATATTAGATTTCTATCGTTTTGTATGACATTTAACATATCATTTCAATTAAATAATCTCTTATAAGTTCGCATACAAAATTGTTTCGAAACAGGATATTAAATCATATACATTTATCTAATTTGCAACACAAATTAACAACTGTTTGACCGAATTACAAAAGCGCAGTAAATGATATTTAATAAGTACGTAAACCGAAGGCAAGAGGCTCGTAAAAAAAAAAAGATTAGCGTATGGCCACGAAATAAAAGGTCATGGGAACGATTTCCGCTGAGGAGTGAACATCACGCAGAGGATTGAATGACAAAACTTTTAATTACTACCTAGTAGTTATAAATCTGACTCGCTATACACACATAGTTTGTAACAAATTCTCAAACCAGGCAAGGCTTTATTTCACTGATGACTGCAATATAAAGTAATAGGTATTTTTTTAATCGAATGAGCCGAAAAAGCTTTCCGAAGGATTTATAAAAAACGTAACTGTGCAAATTTCTGAAAAATCTATCAGTATAAAAACACGCGACTTTCTATATTACATTCATGAGTTAACTTCACACATATGTCATACGGACTTATACGTAGTTTTTAGAAATCTGCTATTCAAACTTACAACAAGGTGTAATACTTTTTACATTCAGACATGATATTGAGAACGATTTCAATGATATGTTATTCAACCAATGCAGAATACAATAAGCATAATATGTATCGAGCCGCAAAAAGAAACTTCTACTAAACAAAATACTTTTGTGTTCCTCTCAAGACTTTGGGTACGCCAGAACTTACAACGACGCAAAAATGTTTTGCAGAAATAGAGCAAAAAACAACAATCCTCGGGGAAACTTGAACAGAAACGTAAAAGAAAACCGCAAGTTATGTAAGAACCGCGAACGTCTCTCCACATGACTGTTGTGATGAAATTCAAAACAATTTCTATGGTTCCACTTCATTATACTGACTTATGACAATTAATAAAATATACGATGACAAATGCACAGTAGTCAGTAGGTTAGTGGTTACTGGTTAAATTCATATTAAATTAAGCAACATTCTTTATATTAATCCTCGCTGGATTTGCTGTGCTGATAGGTATAATTCATTTACCAAATTAAAATAAATAGACATTTTAATAAAACACAATTAACATTCATAGAAAACGTTTAGTTTATTGTTAAATGAGTATATGGCTTTAAAGTGGCCACGCCATCTACGTGCCATAAATCTGGGACAAATAAAAATATACTTATCCATAAAAGGTGTGACATAATGAAGACCTGTCACCCAATTCAAAGCTTGAGAACTATTTACGACGTCTTTAACCTCACTTAATTCTCAAAATGTTTACACAGATTTGAATGAGATAAACAAATATATGTCGCAGACAGTATATGCCGTAAAGTTAGATAGTAATGCAGGGACATACGAATGTACTGCGCCTGCGCGAGTGCAACACGTCTCGGTATTGCTCAGTGAGGTCAAAAGTCTGACGCGGTCTTCTTCTAAAATATTATATAACCGTAAGCGGACGCATGGGAACTTTTCTGTCGAAACTGCTACTTGAATCGAAATGCCAGTAGTGTAACATGTACGAAACAACTAAGTATATTAAGTATAATAATTGTAAATTATGTGTGGAGATGACCTAACTAGCAGTGAAATAAAACTGACAGGAACAGTTGACATTTAATTATGACAGCGTCAGAGTGCGCTTGCACTCTCATCCGTTTTCGATCTCAATATTTGTCATCACTCATCAGAAAAATAAAACAATATAGTGACTTCGTGACTGCAATTATTCAATGAAGATTTTATCCATCATTGTAAATTGAGGAATAAATAGAATAAACAAACAAAAAACTGGTGAATGACAGAGGAAACGTCGAGGAATGCGACGGAGGCGGCACAATGGAGACGGTCTTAGTGCACACAATTGGCGTTTTTATTTTCTTTTAAATTAACTTGTTAGTTAGTGGGAATTAGCAATAATGTTAGAATTTTCGTTTTTATATTATGGTTGCTATATGCAATTAGAATTTAAGGCAACTCAAAACTTTTCAAACAGAAGTCGAAAAGCAAATTGATAAGTTTAACTGTCACTTGATGTAATTCATTGAAACCCGCTACCGCTCATATGTGTGCTGGTAGTGTTAACTCTCGGTACCCACACACCGTCTGCTCTTCCCGTCGCGCTTGCGTGTTTCTCCGACCTTCATCCCGCATTCTTCCATGTAGCCCAGTCATCCAGGATACGCACTATTTGCTTAGTCGTTGGCGGACAACGACCTCTAATCGACTCTTAGACAATCACATTTTTCCAACAATACGATTCAGTCCTGTGAATAGAGTTTTTCATATATCAGTTTCGACATAGTCATTCAATCCGAGTTTAGTCAACAATATTAATTACACGTAGTGTATTACTACTAACTTATCGCCAGTAGATACATACGCAGTTCGCAATCTTAGGAAAACGCAGCAATATGTAAGGCATGCTAATCTACTTTCATTTCCACGTCTTGCTTGCTATGAATAGTTAATTTTCATGAGATGTACTCATTGGATAAGTGTAAACTAAAATATCACATTCAATGCTCAGGCGAAGTAATCGCGACCGAAGGGCACCTAACCACCTGGATTTGCCCGGAATGTGTCTGTGGGAAAGGTGATGATTACAGCATTGCTTTAACACAAGATAGCGATGCGAATATTACGTTCAGGAAAAAAGTTCCCCAGATGCAAAGCGCACTGAACCAAGTTGAATTTCAGGAACTCTCATTTGAAATGAGTAAATTAAGGCTTGAGATGGAAATATTAAAAGAGCAACTTAGCTCAGCTGTATCGCTTGTTACGAATTATGAACGTAAGTTAACCGGATATGCTTCCCAAATTGACCTCCTTAATACCCAATTAAAGCAAAATAATGCCCTATTAACAACTCAAATAAATGTTGGCCAGCAGCAACCCCTCCGTGTTACCAGTAAGCAGCCACACATTGTAACCACACAACAGCAACTTCAGCTCACACCTCAAGCACTGGATACTCCTACACCGGCACAAACTATGCTACGTGCTAAAAAACAGCAAAAACCCAAAGCAAAAAAATCTGCTTCTAATGTACCCGTCTCTAGCGGCTCTAACCAGCCTATCGTCATTAAGGGTAATCCAACCAGCCTTGAAGAGCACGTGACTGAAACATTGGAACTGATTAGTCAGGATGTGTACGCATCTCCTGCCGACGACCACACTTCTACAGTCAAGGACCATGCTTCACCTGCCAACGACCACACCTCCCCTGCCGATGATCTAACCACTTCTACTGATGGCCACAATCCTCACGACGGATACCCTTGTTCTACTTTTTCTGCTGATGATCAAAGCTGGACGGAAGTAAAGAAAAATAAATTCCGGAAACCCGCTTCATTATGCGGTATCGCTGGGCCAAGCATCACTACCCTAAGAGCAGTCGAACCACGTAAATATCTGCACTTGTGGAATATGGAGTCCAGTGCAGATGAGATTCGCGACTATCTGCGACAACTGTGCCCTACTGGTACATGCACGGTCGATGAGCTGCGGGCTAGGGGAAGTTACAAGTCGTTCAAGATTGGTATCCCCATTATTTATTATGGAAAATGCTTTTCTGTTGATGTATGGCCAATGAACGCAAGATTAAACACATGGATTACTTATGTGAACCCGATAAATACCAAAAACCATATGGCATCTGTTAAGGCCCAACCAACACACCAGTCATTTCGTGCCTAAGCAGCCTCTTAACAAGATTAAGAACATTGATGTGCTGTATCAAAATGTCCGTGGTCTTAAAACCAAATTATCGACGTGGAGAACTAACTTGTTACAGCTGGAACATAATCTGATCGCCGTAACAGAGAGCTTTCTTGATGCCTCTATCGAAGATGGGGAGCTTGCGACCGGCGATTGGAATGTGATACGACGTGACCGGGGAACACCATGCGGTGGAGTGATGCTCGCCGCGCGCGCGCCTAACGTGCTCTGCCGCCGCCATGATCTCGAAACGGATGGTGGTGAGGACTTATGGGCTGACTTTACATGGTGCGGACGTACTGTTCACGTATGTGTTGTATATATTAAACCTAGTGCAAGCGATGATGAATACATGAGATGGTTTTGTAAAGTAGAAGAGTTTATAAATAATTTAAAAGGCCTAGTTATAATTTTAGGTGACTTAAATTTAAATAGTGTATCGTTAAATATTAAGAATTATTATTGTTACTTTGTTTCATTTTGTAGTCTGAATGAGATGAACGTTGTGAAGAATTCGCATGGAGGTATGTTAGATGTTGTTTTGGTTCAGGAGAGCATTGGCGCACCAGAAACATTCGTCACTGCTACCGAGGGTATAGTACCACTGGATGCACATCATCCGGCACTACACATAGAGGTAAGAGTCAATGTAGGTTATTGCTCGGAGTCAATCGAGCCCAGTAATATAGATAATGCCAAGGATTGGAACTTCGCTAAATGCGATTTCGAACAACTCTATTTATTATTCTCTGATGAAAACATTTGGGAGGAGGTTTTGGAATCAAAGGATGTAAAAGAGGCTACTCTTAAGTTTTACAGCATTATCTATAATCTCTTTGATATATGCATTCCTAAAAAATGCAGACGGAAATCGGCAAGTAGGCGATATCCTATATGGTTTACAAGCGATATCATCCAGGATCTAAGGCTCAAGTTAAAACTCCATAAAAATTGGAAACTAACCAAATGTGATGACGCATATTTGCTATTTTCTGGCCTCAGGTCAAGCCTTAAAACCCGTATTGCAGATGCATATTCCTTATACATGAGGAATATAGAGAATAAAATTAAACTTAACCCTCGTCAATTCTGGTCGCACATTTCTAGCCTGCGGTCCAGAGGTGGATTTGAACCGAACATAACATACAAGGGCTCTACTTTTTCGGGTACTAAGGCGGCTGGTGCTTTTGCAGATTTTTTCTCGGCTGTTTTTCATCCTGACGTTCCGCAGCTTAATGCTGATCATGTCGGTACGTCTGACCATTCTTGTAACAGCAATTACATAAATATACCCCCCTTGTGCCATGTAGACGTTGTTAAAGGTATAAAAAAACTTAAACCTAACAGTTCTATTGGTCCCGACAATATCCCCCCCTTCATAGTTAAAGACTTAAGAAATATTTTCATTGATCCTCTTTGCCACATTTTTAATTTAGCCTTGCAGACTGGTACATATCCCTCTCAGTGGAAAGTTTCTAGAGTTGCACCTATTCCTAAGACCCAAAACAAAAGTTCCGTTGAAGAATACCGCCCTATCGCAATCCTATCTTCCCCGGCGAAGGTCTTCGAAAACATCCTCCATAACGCTATCTATGAGCAAATAAACAAATATCTTTGTAATGAACAGCACGGTTTCAGAAGCAAAAGGTCAGTTGACACAAATCTCCTGACGCTAGTAGATTATATCTCGTCTAGTTTGGACCGCGGGCGTCAGGTAGACGTACTTTACTTCGACTTCCGGAAGGCGTTTGATAGGGTCAACAATGACGTGCTGCTAATGAAGCTTAGCAAAATAGGGTTCGCACCATCTCTCCTCCGTTTCTTTGCAGACTACCTACGTGATCGACAGCAGTTTGTTAGGCTTGGTATGTACGTGTCAGGTACCTATCACACGCGTTCCGGCGTGAGTCAAGGCTCAATTTTGGGGCCTTTATTATTTCTCATCATGGTCAACGATCTTCCTCAAGTTCTGCTTCATGCTAGATGTCTCTTGTATGCTGACGACTTGAAACTATACCTGGAAATAAACTCCGAGCGTGACAGTTTGGCACTGCAGCAAGATATAGACGCCATTTACAAGTGGAGTGTAGACAACAAGATGGAGTTTAATTCGTCCAAATGCTTCGCTATGACATTCGGTCGCATGCGGCACCCAGTTAATTTTGAATATAATTTAAATAATAATACCATCACAAAGTCAACAGCCATGAAAGACCTGGGAGTCACATTCGACCGAAAGCTCACCTTCCACGACCATATGGCCATGGTAGCTAAACAATCCTACCAAAGGTTAGGTTTTGTTCTGCGTAATTGCCGCGATTTTCGCTCCGCTCATGCCATCAAAATAATATTTAATGCGCTCGTGCGTACTAAGCTGGAAACCAGCTCTTGCGTGTGGAATCCACATGAAAGTACCTACGCACTTTTATTAGAAAAGGTTCAAAAAGCGTTCCTTAGGTACCTATATAAGCAGAAACATGGCTACTATCCTTACCTCTATCCGACAAAGTTCTTACTGGGTTGCCTCGGATACAACTCCCTAGAGGTAAGGCGAGCTCGAGATCAGCTCACAGTAGCCTGTAAGATGCTCCGTGGTACTCTTGACGCTCCTGATGTGTTACATGTGCTGGCGCGCTTCTTTGTCCCAGACAATTACTGCCGGGGCAAAAAGCACAGGCTGTTTGCCGTGCCTCCATGTCGTACTGTTGCACGTGCTAAGTCGCCAATTCCTCGCACTCTGGCCGCGCTTAATGATCTCTTGGATTCTAATCCAACAAGCGATCTGTTTGCGGATGGATGGATGAAGATTTTATTGGTATGTCAGATGTACTGTGAGAAGAATTCATGAAAGTGTTGTTAAAACGTTAACCTACTTTTTACTTTGTTTATTTTGTATATTTTAGAATTGTCTCTTTTAATTTTAGTTACTGTCATTGGTTGTAAACATAACCGTTGTAATTAAATTAAATAAATAAATAAATAGGACCTTGCGTAACAATGGACATGGTACTTATCACAAAAACAGTACCAAGAACCTACTCAGCAGCGATACATAAATTGTTCCATATCCTGTGAATATGAGTTTCGTGCGTAACAAGTGAGTCACTATCAATCAGCTTTGGAGACCCAACTGTCTAGTACTGGTATAAGTATATAAACAATCCTGACACGTGTTTAGTATTGTCACCAACCATAATAGGACAGACGTTCTCGTTCTTTATTATTATTTGAGCAGTGTCTCTCGGTGATCCAACTCAACACGTCCAGCGAAATTGTAGACCTACGTAAGACCACTCAGGTATGTAGAGAGAGCTTTTACGCGTGACCTGATGCATTTGCTTACATTCCGATCTTAACAATCCACGTTACCAAATCTCAACAGAAGTGATTTACGATGAGTTAACAATAATAACATCTTACTTCCATAAACGTACAACAATTGAGCATACGAGTGGTGTGGGCGAGAACGCGTCTCTGCAACTGATAAGGATAATCGCGTCGTGAGTCATACCCGGGATTAAGTACACAACCGGTAGTTAAACGGTCCTAATACGGTACAGGTAATATTCGCCACGCGTGTCGACATAGGTCACAATTATTAACTTAATTGTCTTTAGCGAGTAGGCGACCCATTGTTTGTGCTTTTGTTACTATCGCATGTTCAATCAAGGACCTGAGTTATTCATGCTTATTCCTTAAACAAATTATCATGTCGTAATATTACGAGACCTCAATTATAATACCTTAAAAACTGGACCAGTGACTCCGCTTTGACATATCAAAACATATCATCGATCAAAGGCCACTCTTATTCTTATGCAATGATTATTTTATCGTATTTTCCCAGTCACGATTGTCTTCCTGAATATCATTGTGTTTTTCGGCCCCAAATATGATATGATACATTGACGTAACATTATCATATTGAAAGGATCTTGTGGGTCAGATACAAAGTACTTTTGTGGATACCCGTCACTGATTGTCAGTACCTACTTGGTAGGCGATGTCGTTTGTTACGAAAAAGTCGAGACGTGACATCTCAATCGGCGAGGATACTATACCCGTTTGTGGGTTTATTCATCTTAACACATTATGTAACTCTATTGCGGTAAAACAGAGTATGTAGGCAAGGCAATTGAAGACGAACATGTTGTTAGGACAGATAATCTTATAAACGGCAGAATCGAATATTAATTAGGTTTATCGAGTACTGTAATAGAGTAATCGATGAAGCGTGATGCGTATAGTCTGAAGTAGTGACCGCCATTCTGTTGGCTACTTGGTGCCTCGGACGCTGCACTCAACATACTTGATGACATAACGGAGCGCGGTCGACTCGGGCCCGTTACATCGGTGCACCGTTCATGCGTAGTTTTTAGGGTTCCGTAGCCGAATGGCAAAATACGGAACCCTTATAGTTTCGATATATCTGTCCGTCTGTCTGTCTGTCTGTCCGTCCGTCCGTATGTCACAGCCATTTTATTCCGAAACTATTAAGACTATACATGTTAAACTTAGTAGGTAGATGTATTTTGTGAACCGCTTTCCGATTTTAAGAAAAAAATATTAAAATATTTAAAATAAAGGGGGGTCCTCATACATGGATTTTTTTCTTTTTTTCCTTTGTGGGTAGGCATAGCATTAACTTACGTTTTTCTGTGCTCTTAATAAATATTTTTTTTTAAATAGTTACATATATTTATTAATGAAATAAATCAGTTTATTTTATAGTAGCCCCCCCCCCCCACACACCTGCTATCTATTGTTATCAAGTCTATAGAACTTATTCCTGGTTCACTTTCACTACACACTGAATATGGACACTAAACTTGCTGCCAGCTTGGAGGGCCTCGAGCAGCTGTTTGGCTCCCGAATGCAGGAATATGAAGCGAAACTGCAGCAGGCTGCCACTAGTACCGCATCAGCTTCACCAGACATTGCATCCATTGCACGTGAGTTCTCAGAGTTTAAGCTGTTTGTCCTTCAAGCACTCTCCCAGTTAAAATCACAAATTGAGTTGCTAGCTGCTGGGTTCGATAGGCATGAAACCACCATGCGAAGAAAGGTCCTGCTGTTCCATGGTGTTCCAGAAAAGGACAATGAAAAGTTACTGGATGTGGTCCACAACATCATATCCAACCAAATTAAATTGTCGAAGGTATGTAAGGACCGGAACATTATCAATGTTTGTCATCGGCTCGGATTCTCACAGCAGAAGGCCCGACCCATAGTGGTACGATTCTTCAAAATGGAGCACCGGCAACTTGTATGGAAAGAAAAAGAAAGCTCTCAAGGGTACCGGGATCACCATCTCCGAGTTCTTGACACAAGCTCGGCATCGTGTGTTTGCAGCTTCTCGTAAGCCATTTTGGTATACCGAATTGCTGGTCCATGGAGGGCAAGATTGTTGTCATTTTCCCAGACAAATCCCGGCGGAAGATCGAAACGGCAGGCGAACTTCACGATCTAATAGCCAAATTCCCGTCTTGTTCAGTCGACACCGAGGATTCTGCGCAATCTGAAGAACCTGGATCTCCTAGAGCCGCAACCGTGGCTACTTTCGCTAAGAGAATAAGGAAGACGCGTGTGCGCAAGTAGCTCATTCGTTGTTTTGTTTTGCCAATCCATTTACTTCACTACTTTGCAACTTAGCCGCTTTGCATGATCACAATCATTCTGGGCCGGTAGTTTGTTAATAATTTTTATTTGTAACACCGCATTTCATTTTACTTTTTATTCTTTATTAGCCGGTATACATAAATGTTTCAAATTATAGGTTAGATTTATTGACAGACAACGTGACAGCTGTAGACAGATGACACTGTGTCACTGCTCCTATCCATCCGTCATTGCGTTGCGTTCCATTTTACGTACAGTTCGATGTTTTAGTTTTGTTTCTATTTTTGTTTTTTCCATTTCTCTTATATTGTTGTTTTACTTGTATAACTTTGCTAGATAATACTGTAAAATTTCTGCCAATATATCAGCGAGTGGAGGAGGTTTTCTCAGAGGAAAATCTTAAATCTTTAATTTAATAGTGTTTTAGTATTTATTCTTATATTTTAAATATGTATATATATTATTATATATATATTATTTATATTCATGGATGATGTAGCTGATCTTAACGACAGCTTCTTTTCGTGCTCTTCTTCTACTAGTTTTGTTAGTGCGGACAGTGACTCTTTCTTACCACTTACTTTGCATGATAAAATCTCTTCTCTTTTCTCCAATGACCCTAAGAATCTGCATATAGCTCACATAAATGCTCAGAGTGTTCCTAGTCACTATTCTGATCTTCTGGCATCCATTAACAGTGCTCACTTGGATGCACTCTTGATATCGGAATCATTTTTGAAACCATCTCTCCTCTCTACTCAGTACTCACTCCCCGGCTTCGTCTTGATCCGCAATGATAGGACTGACAAAGGTGGAAGAGATGTTGCTATATACCTGCGTGCTGATTTACCCTACAGGGTGGTCAGTTCATCTCCATCTCGGTATTCTGAGTCGGCTGAATACTTGTTTCTTGAAATTATTGTTCATCACACAAAGGTTTTACTTGCAGTGCTCTACAGTCCTAATCTTCACATAGACTACTTCAATTCTCTCGACTCCACTCTCAGTGATCTTTGCCCGATGTATGAGCATGTCATTTTAATGGGTGATTTTAATACTTGCTTAATTAAAAATGATTCTCGCTCCCTTAAACTCCTTTCACTCTTGTCTTCTTTCCATCTGCAAGTTTTGCCTCTTTCTGCAACTCACTATTTTCCTAATTGTTCACCCTCTTTTCTAGATCTTATGATTGTCTCCTCACCTAGTAATGTTTCTTACCATGGCCAACTTACGGCTACTTTTTCTTACCACGATCTCATTTATCTTTCGTATCGTATTCGTGTTCCCAAGCGTAAGCCCCAGCTTTTATATCTCGCAACTACAAGGGCATAGATCTGGATGCTTTGTGGCGTGATGCCGGCGATCTTGACTGGACCCCTCTGGTTGAGAACGATGACATCAACGATAAGGTGAATTGTTTTAACGCAACCATTCTCAACTTATATGATCAGCATGCCCCTATCAGACGTGTCAAAGTTAGACATAACCCTGCACCATGGATAACGCAACAAATTAAAGAGATTATGGCTCGCAGGGATAAAGCTAAGAGCAGATATAAGCGCAGACCTTCAGAACTGAATCTCTCTTATTACAAATCGTTACGTAATCGCTGCAGTCATCTGTGTCAAGATGCTAAGAGACGCTATTTTCACGACCAAGTCAATAATCGCAGTTCTTCCGATGTATGGAAGTTTCTCAAATCTGTAGGCATAGGTAAGTCACCTACCAACCAGTGTAAGGATGTCAACCTCAATGATCTAAATAAGCATTTCTCTTTCCTTCCCTTTTCTCTTGATCCGTCGGTTAAAGCTGCGACACTAGAGAGTCTTTCTAGGTTGCCGTTACCACTTTGTCCTCTCTTTAAGCTTAGCGATGTTACTGAGGATGACGTTAAGAAGTCTATTCTTGCGATTACTTCTTCAGCAGTCGGCAATGATAAGTTGTGTTCAAGAATGATAACTCTTATCCTTTCCTCTTTACTTCCTGTTCTCACTCACATCTTCAACCACTCATTTTCCTCTTGTTCCTTTCCATATGTTTGGAAACAGGCTCACATAATACGTTTACCTAAAACTAACAATCCTACTTTATTAACCCACTTTAGACCCATTTCTATCCTCCCTTTTCTCTCTAAAGTTTTTGAGCACATAGTTCATAGACAATTATCATTTTTCTTGGCGTCAAACTCGATAATATCCCCTTTTCAATCCGGTTTTCGCTCGGGTCACAGTACTGTAACCGCGCTTTTAAAAGTGACTGATGACATCCGCTGGGCAATGGAGAATAAGTCCCTTACTGTCCTTGTATTGCTGGACTTCAGTAGCGCATTCAACTCAGTGGATTTCGACATTTTACTTGGTATCCTCAAATCTATCAATTTCTCTCCTTCCACTTTAGCCTGGTTCGGATCTTATCTTCGGGGACGTTCTCAGTGTGTTCGCCTGGAGGAGCCCTTCTCTGATTGGTGTAGCCTCACTGAGGGTGTTCCTCAGGGTAGCGTTCTCTCTCCTCTTCATTTTTCAATTTTCATAAACTTTGTTACCAGAGTAATCTCCTCTAGTTTTCATCTCTACGCAGATGACTTGCAGCTTTACCGTCATTTTACTGTAGTTGACGCGGGTTCTGCAATTGCTGCAATTAATTATGATGACCTGGCTTGCATCAGCGTTTGGGCTAAGTCATTTGGTTTGCAAATTAACCCAACTAAATCCCAGGCCATGATTATTGGCAGCAGATTCGTTCGCAGTGCGGCTGTTGTTGCACCTCTGATGCCTTTATATCTCGACGGTGTTCGCATTGACTATACCGAAACCGCTAAAGATCTGGGTGTAGTTATTGACTCCAATCTCTCGTGGCGTGCTCAGGTCAATGAGGTCAGCCGAAAGGTAAATTTCTCCTTTAATTCGCTGAAATGCCTTCAAAGTCTTCTGCCCTTGAAGACTAAAGTTTCTTTGGCACAAACACTTATTCAGCCGATTATAGATTATGCCGATGCCTACTATTTGGATGCTACCGAGGAGCTATTACACAAGCTTGAGCGCTTGCAAAATCTGTGCATTCGCTTTGTTTTCGGTCTTCGAAAGTATGACCATGTTTCTCACCTTCGCAAGGAACTCAAGTGGCTCCCAATCCGTCTTCGCAGGAATACTAGGATTTTGTGTCTCCTCTTCAACATCTTACACAACCCGTCTTACCCTTCCTACCTGCGTGAGCGCTTTTCTTACGCTCGTTCTAGCGACGTACCGTGTAGATCACACCTTAGATCCCTCCTTAAATCTCATCCTCATAAAACTAGCTACTACTCTTATTCCTTCTCTGTCCATGCTGTAAGATTGTGGAACTCACTTCCGCCTAGCATTCGTGATTTAAAAACTATATCTTTATTCAAATGTCGATTAAAAGAGCATTACCTTTCCTCTTAACTGTGTTAATTATATATTTATATTATATGTTTATACATTCTTAAATTATGTATTTATTTAAGTATATGTTATTTTTATTGCATTATAAGTATGTGTAGGTATACTTAATATTTTAGTTTTAGTTTTAGACTTCACATATTAATTTTTATTTCTCTTCTTGTTCTCACACACTATTGTCTACATTTCTTTTTCACTTCTCCTTTCGCAGGTCTGCTGAAAGAAATTTCTTAAGAAATAAGCAGTACCTTTGTACTCAAATATTATAATTATGTTGTCCTATTATATTTTACTGTGTGTACATAAGTAAAAAAATAAATAAATAAATAAAATAAATTGATCTAGAACTGATTTTTTTTTTCACGAAACCTATTCGTGTCTGGTATCTATAGACAGGTCTTTAAAAATGATATAAGGGTTTCTAGAACCACTCTTTCATAAAGTCAATCGTTTAAAAGATATAAGCTTCCAAAGTGGTAAAATGTGTGTGTCCCCCCCTCTAACTTCTATAATAGTAGAGTGAAAAATCTAAAAAACTACAAATCTGTAGATCTTAATGTAAACTTTTAACCAAAATTGGTTTGAATAAAATCGGATCAGCACTTTTTGAGATACAGCATGTTTTCAAAAACCGCAAATATAACTTTGTAATTCATACAAACACTATGAAAAACAAAGTTATTTAGCGTAGTTGTAAAAAAGTAAATAAGCAAGTTTTAAGAAATTTTTAAGGTATTTATAATCGTCAAATAAATATACATATTATATTATTATAGTTACTACGGAACCCTTCATGGGCGAGTCTGACTCGCACTTGGCCAATTTTTTGTTGTATCTCTAAGTAACACATAATACAATTCCTAATAGACGTAGGACGTTGTGCAAATCTACAAAATTAAGCCACGACCAATCGACGCTTGATAATCAATCTCGGTCACATCCATTTAAATAAAACTAAATTGTTAATCAAATGATCGACGATAATCTCGAAGTGGGATACGACCTTTAAAAACAGCCGTGAGGTTGTTTTGATTCATATCTTAAAGTGTCACCGTGCAAATGAAATTATTTACTGTTCTATGTACAATATTTTCTTCGTTTTCGGCAATAGGATAAAAAAGGTTACGTTTACTACCAGTTACCGTTGAAATTCTAATTTGTTCCCGCTTTAGTGAAGCTTACGGTTTTTTCGACCACTTGCAAGCCAAATTATCCACTCCAGTTGACATAGCGGTGATAGTCCACACGTCGACATGAATTATAATAGAACCAAATAGATAAGCATCAGACAGTCACGTATCGATTTAAATTTAATTGTACGTGGATTAAGAAATGATTATCGTTTGTTTCCGTTGGCAATACCGTTACATAAAGGGTATTGCGTTAATTCGATCCCGATATACATAAGTAAAGTAACGATATCAAAATGCTGTTAAGCTATACTTATGTGTCAGTTTGAATCAAATTAATTAACAGAACAATGGCCATAATTGCCTAATTACTCCTTATTGGTCGTCATAATGAACCACTGCTTCCTCGTTCAAAGTGTTTGATACTTTTATCATATGAATTATTAATAGGTACTGATTGTTGAAGAAAGTATTTTTAATTAATACCTCGTTTATAATCTCGATCTATAGTAATTAAATTTATTTGTTCAATGCCATTGTGCACGCAATTACTGAATTAAAGTCAAGTAGACATTAATGATATTAGTATGTAATTTTCTCGGTTGGTACTAACAGAAATATTATAGGCATTTACAACCTGTTCATTTTTCATTTATTAACCTCGCTAAAATGGCCGAACGAATCTGGATGAAATTTGGACAGCCATAGATTTTAGTATAAAATAGACCATGAACTGCTTTTTAGTCCGGGAAATGTGTAACATTGCCACGCGAAGGATATTGAATATCAAACATTACAATATATAAAAAAAATTAATTAGACCGGAATGTAAATTTACCTGAATACTCGACAAGGCTTAACATCATTGGCCACCCCATTAGTATGTAAGTATCTACCATTGCAAGCTTCCGACCTCAAGTATGGAACTGACCACAAAGTGCAATACTCCTCGTGGTTGAAATCATTATAATTTGACCACAGCACCATTTGCCGATATAAACACACCACAACATCTTTTCAATTATCTCCATTACATTAAAAATAAAAAATAAATGAGAAAACAAAACGAACAATTCTGAATCTCTGACAATATAGGTACCCGTAACGACTGACGTTATCCCCTACCTATTTTTTTTTAAACAGTGGGTAGAATTCACATAACCAGCAATCTCTTTAACCCCCTAAGCTAAATATGCTTGTATTTAGAGTGGGTTCACGACCTCTTGATCACAAGAGCGATACCTTAGCCATTAAGCTATTGACGCTTGATTCTCAACTTCACTCACAACTCAAGAAGATGGTAAATATCTATATATAAAAATATAAAATAATACATATAGTATTCTTTAAATAAATGGGAGAAAATTTTTGGAAAAGGAGTACAATTCCGACCACTGGGCTAGCAATGACAAGGGTAACCCCTCGAAAGTAACCTTGGAACACAACAGTACGCTTACTTAACAAATATAGTTACCTACGTCATTCTAAAAGATTATGTATTATATACAGGGTATTTCAACAAGAACTTTGTTTTTCAATTGGGGCAACACCAAGAACGTGATAGTTTTGACATTTAGTTTTTGGTGGTATTCGCAGTAGGTGCTTTGGCAATTGTTATAATGAATTCAATTTCGCTCGAAAATCGCATTAAAATAATTCAAATCCACTATGAAAACGGTCGTTCTGTTAAAGTTACATTTCGTAAAATTCGTGATATTTTCGGACAACATAATCGTTCTTCTGAGACCGCTATTAAGAATTTCGTCGCGAAATTTGAGTCGACAGGCTCAGTACAAAATGTGCCAACACCAACACGTATTCGACGGGGTCGTTCAACAGAAAACATCGCCGCCGTGAGCCACAGTGTTGAGGAAGATCAAAATTTGTGAATTTCACGACGTTCTCAACAATTAGGTTATCCAAAAGCACAACATGGCGAATTCTGCGAAAGGATATGGTTTTGAAGCCTTTTAAGATTCAACTGGTGCAGGAATTGAAGCTGACCGACCATTCAAATCGCCGTAGATTAGCTCAGTTCATTCAGGAACAACCCACTGGTTTTTCTGAAAAAAAAAATTTTTTCAGACGAAGCAGCTTTCATATGTCAGGGTACGCCAACAAGCAAAATTGCCGCATTTGGGCTTCTTGAAAATCCTAAAGCAATTATTGAGAAGCCTTTACATGCTCAACGTGTCACAGTGTGGTGCGCTATGTGGTCTGGAGGCGTGGTTGGGTCGTTTTTTTTTCGAAGATGAGGCTGGAAACCCGGTAACAGTCAATGGATCACGCTATCGCGAGATGTTATCCACTAAATTTTAGCCTATTATTACATGGACATGGATATCACTGAAATGTGGTTTCAACAGGACGGTGCCACATGTCACACAGCCAATGAAAGGATAAATTTTTTGCAAACCAAATTTCCCGATCGCATAATTTCGCGAAATTCAGCTATTAAGTGCCCAGCCAGATCGTGTGATTTAACACCACTAGATTCTTTTTTGTAGGGCTATGTTAAAGACAGAGTCTATACGGAGCGAATCGAATCGATTGCAGCCTTAAAACTCAAAATCCGTGATGTCATTAACGAAATAGATCCATATTGCCAAAAAGTGATTAAAAATTTGGATGAAAGAATCAACATCTGTCAGCGTGGTCGTGGTGGACATTTGCCAGATATCTTTTTCATTCATAATTGCCAAACTTTTCTCTTTGTAATACAATAAAAAATTTATTCATTTTCCTCTAAAATCTTTGTTTCATTTTGTTTTAGAAAACAAAGTTCTTGTTGAAAAACCCGTTATAACATGACAACACAACCAGCCTGTACCATTCCCACTGCTGCGACACAGGCATGCACTCTTCGAGAGGTAATTGGGCCGCAATCCATACGGAGCCCAGTACCGGTTGGTGGTTGTCACATGTCCTCGGACTTTCAGACCTAGGACATGCCGTATACACAATACTTGTGTCATCCTGTAACCATTGGGCCATCATTGCGCATATACAACGTGTAATTTAAAGGGTATATACATACGAAGTGCTTCTTTGGATGATAACAAATGATATGGCAAGGGTTTTGTAACCCTAAGTCTACGTGTGTAGAACTTATTACAAATTCCAATACACTGATACCAGAGACCGATTTTTTCAAAGAAGAACGAAAAGAATTATCGTGTTATTGGCAAGTGACGTGGAAAGTTATTGACCCTCGTAGTGCTGTGACACGTTTGTTATGATTGGTATTCAAGAAATATATGAAACCAATAATTTGGTATCAATTCTTTGAGTCAGTTATTTTGTGCTGAAACTGTGCATAGAGACTCCATACCAGATGTTGTCTTCAGCCCTTTTGGATAGATATGGGGTCTCCGTTACACGTTGTATATACAAATAAAGGTAAATATATCAATTTTTTACTAAGCATTAGATATTCAAACTGCGATCTAAAACTTCTACCTATACTCGACGTAAACAGCTGATGGTTTAAGTTTTGACCGAGAGCGGGATATTTCCACAATCATCCTAAAGCTCAGCAACTGCGCATATTATGATCAGTACCGTCACGGACATAACAATTACCAGTTCATATTAATTACTATACTATCTCAACTGTGTTCAACAATAATAAAAGCCATTATATCTTTTCAACAGATTGTTTCTTAAATTGTACTCACGATATACAATCAGCAATTTGCTTCAATTGTTTAATAAAAGTTCTCGTCATATATCATTCTTGTCTTGCGTAATTTATGTTATGGTTGAAGCTTCCTGATTTCCGTCACATACATGAAATAGACTAGATGGAATCGAGGTGGCACCATAAAGTAAATCATCCTTTTGTTCTACTTGGTTTGGTTTACGTTGTAACTCATATTTGAATTCTCTAATAGAAAGAAAACAGAGAGGCAGTAGAGTTTCGTACTGGTCATGATACATTATCCTTTCATATCTTTTAAATTTATATATGTATACTTAATCTACCTTCTTAACAGACCTATTAATGTTATTTTTGTTACGCACAGTTACTTCATTGTCTTGGTTGCGGAGACGCCTAACATAAGCTTATAAGCACTATTTGCTTAAGAGGTGATCTCCAAGGTATGTATGTAATGGCTACTTAAAAGGCTACTTTGAAACTGAAATAAACTACATTATTATTAATCTCAATCCGCCTACAAAGGATTAGCGTTGATTGAGCGTTAGGTCGATCCAGATTAGTTTTAGACTTTTGAAACATTTTGTATAGCCATATTAAAGGAGGTTATTCTATATCTGATATAAAACGAGCAACAATTACAAAAATATCCACTTAATATGACTCCGTACTTCTGAAATATGTAAAACTTATTTTTGTATATTTTATTAAATATTGTCTTCTTAATACCCACTTTAGGATCAAATATTACAAAGATAGATAGATTAAATATTCTTTATTGTACACTAATAATTTAAACACATCTGATTCGAATACATGATTGTATCGATTTCAAAAGTGACTTCGACTTTCTGAGTTTACTACGGTGTTTCTTCTCTGGGTACTCAGTTAAGAAACACGGGCCTCATCTAGTTTTAATTTACGAAAAAATTACGTATAAAATTTTTATTTAATAAATTGCAAAAAAATAATAATTTATAGTCTTAATATGTTAAATCGTTCTTTAACATTACGCAATTTCATGTTACTTTATAGAGCAATATTGTGCCACTTTATTCACAATAAAACTTAACTATAGTTTGCGTATGGCTCTAGGATATTCGCATAAAGGCCTTATTGTCGTAAAAGGACATAATAGTACCTGCTACAAGCACACTAAATAGTCACCTTTCATGAAATTACGCAAAGTAACGACTACAGTCGTTTCGCAAATACCTTCGCCAGTTTTTTTTTTTCATTCTCAATTCTGCACACATATTATGTTTTATAATTTTAAGCATGAAGCAGAATATTAAAACAAATACTATATTAAATCACTTGAAAACCAAAGTCCAAACAGCATAAACCATTCAGGGTTGTCTCTTTGTCATCAAACTCATAAAAAGGTGTGCCATTTATACAAAATATAAACCAAATCTGTTTTCATTTAACGAGGCTAGACTTTTCAATATTACATCATGTGTCATTAAGATAATGATAATACCAAATATTCCAATCGACATAGATTCTGTCGACAACGGAGCAAACAAAGCCAGAGAATTAGGTGACGAAGACCGAACACGAAGACGTTGGTATCTATAACACTATACCACGACTTTAAATTCTACTCAGTAAACTGACATAAGCTTGTCACATTATAAAATAATGATAGGATTCAATCTATCGAATAAAATAATTGAACTATTTTTAATCAAGAGAAATATAGATAAATGGTGTTCACACTATCTTTATTTGTTTTTAAGTAGTTACTAGATTTTATAACAAATAAATATATCCCTCCCCGGAACGCGCTTGAACCGCCAATACAAGTTCTTACTTAATCCTATCAGTAAAAATAATAATCGCCTGTTAATCAAGTACCTATTCCGCAAACCACAAGTTTAGTGCAGTGTGAACCTCATATAATCGTTTTTGATACTCCTCGTAGTGCAAAACAAGTAATAAACTATCATCGAAAAAAACTTACAAAAGTGACATATCACAGTGTCCTTCCGCGAGTGCACGGAAACATCACGGTTGTGTGAAGCGCTCAAGGGTGAAAGTTCTGTGAGCGAGCAGTTATCGTTGTTCTGACTGTACTGCCATCTTGACAGAGACGAAGTGCGTTCCAGCTCTCATATAGTGCGACTAGAATATTGTGAGCTTTTGCGACTGGTGGCGCCACCCCGATCTTTTCTTATCATCTTATCTTCATTGTTGTAAATTACAAAGGATAAGGATGTCAGTGCAGCGCTCTCCACCTGGGTTGGATTCTAGATTAATTCCCCCTAATCCTCCAATACATTACAGCTCGGACCCAGCTATCAATGTCTCCAGTAAGCCTGATTCAGAGGATAATTACCACGTTACGAAGCGGCAAAAGCGTAAGTTTGGTGAGTCTACAGAATTACCTGAAATCACTATCTCAGAAATTAAATCTATGTTTATGGATTTTAAAATTCAACAAGACCACAAGTTTGATCTGTTAAATGAAACCTTGAATACGATTGCTATCCAGAACAAGGAGATCAAAAAATCAATTGGGCTACTGACGTCTCAACATCAAGACTTACTCGTAAAAATTGATGGCCTAGAAAAGGACAATTCTGATTTCAAAAAAAGAGTGTCTTTCCTTGAGAACCAGGTTGATCTACTGGAAAAGAATGCGCGCCGTTCAACCATCGAGATCCGCAATTTGCCTACGGTGCTAAAAGAGACAAAAAAAGACTACACCAATTTTATCCAGAACCTCGGGTCTTCACTGGGACTGGATTCTCCAATCGAAGAGGCTGAAATAAGAGATGTATATCGCTCGAAGTCGGAATCTCTTGTGGTAGAATTTACTACTGCGCGTCGAAAAGAAGCCGTGATTTCCAAGTACATATCCTTCAATAAATCTAGAAGAGAGCTTAAAGAGCCGCGTCTGAACTCGCAACACATGAAAGTGCCTGGTGAATTACGTACCGTTTATATTTCGGACTTCTTGACGATGAAAGCAAGAAAACTGTTCTATATTGCGAGATTAAATGTCAAGGATAAAAAACTTGTTGCTGCCTGGACTTCCTTTGGGAAGATCTACATAAAAAAAGAAGAAGGTTCTTCGCCAGTGCGTATTGATGAGGAGTCCGAACTAAACAAACTTGTCATGTGACTAGTACTAACTGTTATTTATTATTATGTATCTTCACTTATTCTAGCGTTATCTAAGTTATTTTATTTTATTAAGAATCTCTTGTCACTTTGTACTACTTTAGCTTGTTTTCGGTGGAATTACAGTACTTCACACTCTTATACTTTCACTTCTTACCTAACACCCAACACATTATACTCCTCACCTTCACTGCACAAATTCTCCAAACGAATATTAACTCACCACGTGTATGACTTAAGCTACAGTATTCTAGCAAGTCGCGAGTCTCTCTATATAATAGCTATCTGTGAACTGGACCTGGGTAGATTTTTCAACTTATTTACATACTCTATGTCACGTACGTTGCGTGACTCTATCGTATTGTATTCTAGTATTTGAGGTATGCAAAGTATAGAGACTATACACTCAGATCTAGACTCACTCCAGGTAGCTAAATCAATTTCTTGCGACGTAGACGACTTAATAAGATACATGCCAACTAATGCTGGCACCCTAAAGATTTTGTCTCAGAATATCCGTAGCGTTAATTGTAATTTGCCTGGTTTCACCACCCTTCTGCAAAGATCAGACGTATCATGGGACATCATAGTTCTATCAGAATGTTGGCTCTCTCCAGCTCGTAATATTCCGAACCTCGATAACTACAATCTTGCATCTACCACGTCCCACAGAACCCAAAATGAAGGTGTTGTTCTCTATTACAACAAAAACCTTAAAGTAACTATTGAAGAACCTCAGCTAAGCGATGTCAACTGCTTGCTGCTGAAATTGGGTACTGATACTTGTGTGATAGGGATTTACCGCCCCCCGAGTCAATCTAATACTAATAACTTTATTGGGACATTAAATACATTACTCTCAAAATTAAGCAGTTATAAAAATATTATTTTATGCGGCGATATAAACATCGACATTTCTCCCCACACTCAAGACAGACGATCGAATGAATATCTAAACGTCCTTGCAAGTCATGCCCTACTGCCAGGGCATACTGAAGTTACGCATGGGCGCACGTGTCTAGATCACATGATGCTCAAAACTAAGCTAGATAGCAAATGTTTCGTTTTCGAGTCATCAATAACAGATCACGAAGCCGTTGCCCTTGCTATAAATCTTAATGTTCGCCCGGATTACCGCATAACTTCGGCCAACAAAATTGATTTTGAGTTGCTTGATCAAACTATCCCATTAATTAATCTTCAGCCTATCTTAGCGTGTAATGATGCCAACACTGCAACTAATCTACTCATAACAAAGCTATCTGCGGCAGTAACGAACTGCTCAGGTACAATATATATTCCCAAAAGACAAAGGGTAAGCAAGCCGTGGATCACCAAAGGATTAATTCGCTGCATGCAAAATAGGGATAATTTGTATAAAAAATTCAAACGATGTCCTGAAAATGAGGTTATCCGCAATACCTACAGAAGATATCGTAATTTTTGTAACAGTATTATCAAAAATGCTAAACGGAATTATGAAAAAACAGAGATTGATAACGCAAAAGGAAATAAGAGGCAGCTATGGCAGGTGATTAAAAGGATAAGTTCCTCTGTCAAGCCACCAGACCTTTCTACCCAGCTCATCTCAACCGCTAACAGAGATCAAGATATAAATAAAGTTAATAATTTCTTTGCGAATGTGGGCAGAAATCTTGCAGAGAAAATTACCAGTACATCGCAGGACTCAAGCTCTTCTACTGTTTATCCAAGTGTAGCTCCCATAAATTCATTTGTCTTGTTACCCCCTGATGAGGAAGAAGTTTTCTTTCTAATTAAAGGATTAAAGGAGAAGTGTGCCACAGGAGTGGACCAGATATCTAGCAAGTTCTTAAAGAGGTATGCAACCTATCTTACTGAACCTATAACTTACATTTGCAAACTCGCTATGGAATCAGGGATCTTCCCTGAAGCCTTTAAAATCGCACTCATCAAGCCTATACACAAGGGGGGGGTGAGTGACTGTGCCGGTAATTACAGACCAATCTCTATTTTACCTACATTATCCAAGATCTTGGAGCGTCTTATAAATCGTTGACTAACAAATTATCTTGAAACCAATAATCTACTATCACCAGCCCAATATGGTTTTCGAAGTAATAGATCAACCAATGATTCAGTACACGAACTAATACACTCTATCATTACGAACCTCGACCAAGGGAATAAATGTCTTGCGGTTTTTATTGATCTTGCAAAAGCCTTCGACACAGTCTCTATCCCGCACCTACTTCAAAAGTTGGATGGCATTGGAGTGCGAGGTATTCCTTTAAAACTATTGCAAGACTACCTTACTGAAAGGAAGCAAAGGGTCAGGATAGGCGAAGTACTCAGCGATGAGGTTTGTGTTGATTTTGGTGTCCCCCAAGGCAGCATACTTGGTCCAACATTGTTTCTGGTGTATATCAACGACCTCTGCCGCCTCCAGCTACACAATGGTCAAATTATTACTTTCGCAGATGATACTGCCCTCTTTTTTAGTGGACGGAGCTGGGACGAGGTTTTTAACTCTGCCCAAAATGGCTTTAGCGTGGTGTATAAATGGTTGCGCACGAACATTCTGACTTTGAATGTTAATAAAACTAAATACGTTACCTTTGCTCATAGGTCTAATCTTCTACCGTCATCGTGTTTTTCAGTTTCTTGTCATGATTGTGTTACTGAAACCTCACCGTGCTCCTGTCCTATTCTTCAGAGAGTTGGTGATATTAAATACCTAGGAGTCATCATAGATCAATGTCTGACATTTAAATTACACACAAAACTCCTGGTATCCCGATTGCGGAAATTAATTTATATATTTAAAACTTTGAGATATGCAGCTGACAGGCGGGTTATCAAGATGGTCTATGATGCTCTGTGCCAATCCCTAATCGAGTATTGTATTACTTCCTGGGGTGGTACCGGCAAGAGTCACCTGATTGAAGTAGAGAGGGCACAGCGTGCCATACTCAAAGTTGCAGCCGGTCTCCCCTTTTTTTATCCAACCGTCGATCTTTTTAAGGAATGGGACGTTCTGACTGGTAGGCAAATATTCATACTCCGTACGGTGCTAAAGCAACATTCATCTTTGCCTTTCGATACAAAACTCCACATGGATAAACGCCGAAAAGGTAGGGTGTGTCTAACGCAATCCACTAAAACTGCGCACTCTCATAATTTCTTCTTCTTTCTGGGGCCGTTCTTATATAACAAACTTAATAATAAACTCAATATATACCCCCTCACTAAATTAAAATGTAAAGATCAACTATCTAAATTTCTCAAAAGCCTTGACTACAAGGGAACTGAGGATTTGTTGGTCCCGCTGAAATAATACTGTTTTTCTTGTTTTGTACTCACTGTCATCACGCATACTCATACAGCTCTTTTTTCATACATTTACACTCTTCAAACTGCATAACAATACACTGATACACTTAACAAACTGGTTCCACGTCTTCTCATGTATGTAAACAATAATTTTCATATTTTTAGTCTTTAAGTAATATTGCTTCATTCTTGTATTCAATTCTCTATCCACTATTTAAGTTAGTTATCTCAGGCCGCGGGAGGGAACTGGTGACCTGTAATACAGGTTCTCGTTGAAACCCACTTCAGGCACCAGTCTCTCACAAAGTCAAACCCCTACTATAGTTTACTGTAATTTTTAGCTTTAAGTTACTTTGTGTTGAGAAAATTAAACGTCTTATATTATTATTATTATTATATTTTTAACCGACTTCAAAAAAAGGAGGTTCTCAGTTCGTCTTGAACTTTTTTTTTATGTGTGTTACCTCATTACTCGGAGACGGCTGGACCGATTTGAAAAATTCTTTTTGCGTTTGAAAGGGTATACTTTCTAATTGGTCCCATTGTCACGAAATCAGGATCTGATAATGGGATCCTGGAGAAATCGAGGGAACTCTTCAAATATTATAGGCACACTTATAGCGTTTTGGGTATTTATTATAGTACCTTGAGCAGTTGCTTCCGAAAAGTACCATTTGGGGAAGTTGAACTGATGATGAAGACCACAGATGGCCACTGAAACTACTCAATAATAAGTATTTCGTGGATTGCGATTCGATTACTTGAGTACGGATGTTAAACACTTTATGCTCGTCGCAATACATACGAGTATGGTGATCTAGAGCTGATGGTCAAGTACCAGGAGAACTCCTCAAAAATTAACGGCTTTGGATCGGGAAAAGCAATATTTTGTAAAAGGTGATAAGTTGTTGACATTATGGCTTTTGTAACTAGATAAATTACAAACCGACCTACTAAAAAACGTGAAAAAATTTTTTAACAAAATATAGAACCGACTTCCATATCAAAACACTACAAAGCCAAAAATAACTTTAATTTCGGAAGGCGGTGTGAAAAAAAAAGAAAATCCAAAACCAATAACAACCACTACCGAAATTAAAGTTATTTTTGGCTTTGTAGTATTTTGATATGGAAGTCGGTTCCATTTTTTGTCAAAAATTTTTTTTTAGTAATATTATTTTAATCTAACCAAACATGGTAAAAGCCAATCTTTTGCAAATTGTTTCACGTAAGCAATATTTAACTAAAATTACATTACATAACATTTAACTTTTTGTTTCACACAATACTATTAAAAAGCTTGCTTAAATCGTATTTCAATTTTATTCCCGAATCGATTAATTTAGTTACATCAAAATTTCGTATTCCTCATTGTCTTACAATATTGAAACTGACTGTCTAATGAATCGAATTAAAAGTCGTGGTATAAGTACATGCGGCCCTACATATGTATATTCCCTAGCAATTTAATTAATGGTATCAGATTACGACACGTCAAATAGCTGTCATTACTAAACACCTCGTGTTCGAATCTTAATGGTTATAAGCCTAATTTTATTTCCGGTTCAGCCATTACATCGCCATTAAGAGCACATAACATCTGTCAAGCATTCTTTGCGGGTTTATAAAACAGGTTCTGTAGACAGATTTCTAGGCCGTCTGTGAGATATAATTTTGTGAAAATATTGTCGCGACTCGTTTTAGGTGAGGCACAGACGGGTCGCAATTTAAAATTCTATTAAACTTGTATGTAAAGCTTTCATTCTACAGGACGAGGCTGAATATCTGAATAATTATTGCCAATTGAAAATAAAACAGGGAATACACGTAATGAAATCATTTTAGGCATGGAAAAAAGAATCGTTAAATCGAAAGAAACATATTTTCAAAACACTTTTCCTTATAAGGTTGCGGTCATTACGTGTTCAGAGTACAAATGTTGTATTCATAGTTGTGTCCTAAACGCACATCGTCAGCTGCATATAGCCTTAGTGTTTCTGTCGTTCGCAATGCTCCAGTTTCGTGCCGGTCCACCGGCCGTCGGTCTTACTGCTTACATCAAGGAAACCACGCCCTAGAACAATCTGACACAACTGCCCATTGCAACAGCTTTCACGGTATCGAATAACGTTCAACACTATTATATGTCGCAGGTAACAGTTAACAAATCACTGGTTTTGATAAATATTTTTATTATAGGAACAGAAATCGCCCCGAGAATTACGCAGCCATGGATAATGACATAATACCTACCAAGTTTTCATAGTAGTTCATATTTTAGCCTAACTTTCAATTCCTATAGTTGCTTTATTCTAAGCTACTACTACTACTAAATTTGTCCTTCTAAGCGAGACGAAAGCATAAATTTAATAATTAAATAACGGAGCTTCTGTTACATTTTAAATTCAACATTATTCTAAAGACTGACTAATTAACTTTGCTCTATTTAACAATATTAACGTAATACAAAAACACAAGGATCATTAACCTCAAGTTATTAAACTGAACTCACAATAGCCATTTCGATACAGGTAATACGAAGTGGTTTTTACGCTGAATCACAAAATTCGTGACAGAATCTAATATTAAGTCAAAATTCTCTACACAATTTTAAGTAACTGCGACCGATATTAAAAAAGTTATTGGATCTAGATTTCAAAGAAATATCATCCGATTTAAGTTTACTCATTTCATAATCGTTTCGTAACGATTATACTACCTATATCGTTAGATCAAAAGCATTCATTTTGCACGTAGGTAAGTATTGAAACCCATAGCTTAAGTATCTATACCCCTGATAGAAGTATCGAGTTGCTACAAATTAAATGGGCGTTACATCACAATAATCGCCATGTTAATGGTTTTATTAGTAAAAAGGGATTAATAAATGTCGGACATACTTTCTATCATGTTCGATCAACGTGCACGTTTCTTGTATTAGGAGCAGACGCATGTACCTACATAATTATTTGGAGTAGAAAGGTGTTCATGTAATACTAGACAAATGATCTGCCAGATCTCACGTTGTGGACTATAAATGTTTTAGTAGTTACGATAAACTAGCCTTTATTAAATCTCTTAATTCGAAATATCGATATTAGTAGTATAACATCTCGTGTTAAACAACAACTGATGCCTGGGTCGCTTTTTTAATTTAATTGGCACTTGCCGTGCTTAATCTGTGGGTATCTAATTACATAACGAAACTCTTCAGTATTCGGAAAGCACGTTACCACTGTCTGCTTTGGGTAGTTACGGATAATCAGTGGCAGAAAACCTGACACCAGTTTCACTAAAGCTTTGTTTCCTAGGAAAGCGGTGCCGTCATATAGCGGCCGTAATATTACGGACGCAAAAAAGCGGCCGTCTTTACGGTGACGACATGTGGAAAGTTCCACGGCCGTTTTAACACACTGTCTGCTTTATCGCTATCTAGTGAATTACATTCTCTTTGGAAACGTTCACGAAACCATCTGACACCGACAAGACGGCCGTCATGCAAATGGCGGCACCGCTTTTTGACGTTACCGTGTCAGTTACCGCTCTCTAGGAAACTGCGCCATTTTGTTTACATAGACAACGTTCTAGTGACGTCATTCACCGCTGTATTACGGCCGCTATTTGACGGCACCGCTATCCTAGGAAACCAAAGCTTAAGGGCTAACGTATCACCCAGTAACTGAGTTCTGAAGGTCAAAGACGCAGTAACTTAGTATGTAAAATCCTGGTACTTAGCTGCATCCGGTTAGAATGGAAGGTGATTCCTTGAAGAATGTTTGGGAAAAAGCTTAGCAAATTTATTGATTAATAAGTGTCCATATTTTACACATCATAGAATAATCTCCATAAATTTTGTCGCATTCCTGAACATGTTTTCTTTAACATTGACAATTGAAAGACCTTGACATTTGATCACATATTTTATTGTCCATGTCACTTTTTCACATCGATATAAATGTTATGAGCTTAGTACCTACCCAACCGTCGAGACGCGGAAATTAATATGTTTTGATAATATGTTTGTTACATTTGATTCAAATGTATCACAGAATGACTTCAGCACTTATTTCGATTGTCTGTTTGAATACAATTGATTTCTCTCAATAAGTTAATTTAATACTTAAGGACAGAGCCGGATTAACCCTGTCAGAGGCCCTAAGGCAATGGCATTCTCGGGGCCCCTTTTCTTACTTTGACTGATCAAATCGTGTGTGAACTGAGGAAACGCACATTAAGGGCTGTGGTTTTTAATATATTTGTTTACTTATTCTCAGATTTGTTCTAAACTTGTTCTAATTCTACTACTAAATCTAACGATTTGTATTTTGTGAGATAACAGTGAGGTCCCTAAGTTCACACGCACATCAAATTCTCGTTCGAAGAAACATGTTTTCTTGGTGCGTGCACTGGGGCTGGGCCCCTAGTTGATGCGGGGCCCCTAGGCAGTTGCCTACTCCGCCTAATGGTTAATCCGGCCCTGCTTAAGGAGCATATGGAAATGATCGTAGACTTTTCAAAAGCTAGTCTCTTAGGTCAGGGACTTATACAACCGGACGTCTTTAATAGAAGCATAGACAGACAGACAGACAGACAGACAGACAGACAGACAGACAGACAGACCATCTTCAAGGTTAAGCAACTCTTGCAGAAGTCGGTCCGTGGATGGATAACCATCTTAACATATCCAGTTACCTCCGTACCTCTATAGCATATTACACCGTTAGTCAAGGCTGTCATTAGAACATCTTTGACCATCGTTACTGGTAGTCAGAAGCCAGACATTCTGACACTAGACACCAAGAGGTATCGTGTTACCCAGCTACTGGGTTGTGGAGGTCAGATAAGCAGTCACTTCATTCATTACCTTCAAAAAAAAAAAAAAAAAAAAAAAAAAAAAAAAAAAAAAAAAAACTAGTACTTAGACTGGAAGTGACCCCCAAAATAGTTGAGGAAAACTAAACAGACGATGATACGCCTTAATTTTAAAATCATAAATGTGACGGTACTATATTATTGAAGCATTAAATTATTATTTAACGATTAATTAGTCAATTCGTAATGAAAGATGCTCAATATTAGAACAATTTTGAAAACAGGTTCATTGTTATGCATCGAAGTATGTAATTATAAAATTACGTAATTTCAGATGAGGCATATCGGAACAGCTCACTGTGGATGGCTAATTGTAGGTGTCGCAAGATGATTGTTCCGTAGATGCGCGTGCGAATTTCGCGACCTACCTATTGTCTGCCTTTGTTTTGTTTACACCTCTGCTTATGTATTTACAAGGAGGAGAGATTGATTTCCGTTATTTTGCTTCTGGAATTAGTACAATCTTCAGACGGTTTTTCTTTCGCAATTAGAATTGTGCTCTCATGGAAAGTATGTTATATTTGACGCTGGCTTAATTAAAAGATTGGTTGTTTCTTTTTTAATTGGACCATAGAGTACCTAGACAATTTAATGCCGTCTGACATTAGGAAGCGCCTCTCTATCCAATTGTGGCTAGTTTAAAGGGTACCGCAGTGTCAGGATCCTACTGGCTAAAAACTCCTGTTCTTTCAGTTACCCTTGCTTTCCGGGGCCGCAATATCTCTGTAAAACTTTCTCGCAACCCTGGCACACAATGGCCTTATTATTTATTATTATGGCCCCGTCATTACTGACAGCTCTTTGAGGCGCACACGGAAGACGACCGAAAATTTTTATAAGATCTGTTCTGGCTGCTACATTTGACTTTAACACTGTATTAAATAATATCTATGTATTAATAAAAAAAAACTGTTGATTTCAGATGCGGCGGCAGGCTCGGATCTCAGGCGGCGGCGCGCTTGTTGTGCGCACCGCCTCTGCCTTACAAGGTACATACATTTTACAATATTATGTAAACGATAACTACTTTGAGACTATTTTGAGATATAATTAATTTTAATCTAATAATGTCGGAGCAGTGGTAACTCAGTGGTAACAGGCTCGATTTGTGATTTGCAGATCGTGGGTTCAAACCCAATCAGATTTGTGCAATTTATTCCTATAAATTGCACAAATCTGATTGGGTTTCCTCACAGATATGAAGGATCATATCTGTGAAGAAACCCAAACCTAAACCGGCATGTCCTAGGACCGAAACTCACCGTTTGTGCGTGTAGGTACATACACTACGTTGGGCACGCCACAATCGCGGCGATAAGTCCCCTCTTTGAGGAGTGGCTGGAGAGAGGCCACGGCGTCCTCACCTTCCGCCTAACGCAGGTGCTGACCGGACATGGCTGTTTCGGGAGGTACCTGTTTCGGATTCAGCGGGAGGACACGCCCGGGTGTCGTCATTGTGAGGACCACCTGGAGGACACGGTGGAGCATACGGTGGAGGTGTGCCCTGCTTGGGCGGAGCACCGCCGTGTCCTCGGCGGTCGGCGGCGGCGACCTCTCGCGCCCTGCTCTGGTTCAGACTATGGTGCGGAGCGAGAGGGAATGGGATGCGGTCGCCTCCTTCTACGAAGCAGTCATGCTAGCGAAGGAGGAGGCCGAAAGCGCGAGGGAGAGGCAACTCTCTTCCTCGCGCCCCAGCCGCGGGAGACGCCCCGGGCGTCTGGGATCACGAGCCGATTTCCGGCCACCGTAGGCGCGGGCCTGCGGACGGCGAGCAGGGGTCGCTCACCGTCCGGTAAGGACCAGGCCCGGGTCGGCGGCGCGTCGTGTTCCACCGCGGCCCCGGAAATTTAGGGCAGCCGAAGGAACAGGGTGGGTTTTTAGTCAGTAGAAATCTGACACACCCTTCCGCTTGACCCAGAGCGGAAGAAATCATTCGATGATATTCACACACCAAAAAAAAAAAGAAAAAAACAAAAAAAAACGGTACATACACTACGTAAGTCATGTTAATTTTGCTTTGCCTTTTAAACATGCCATTTTGAAAAATAAAACACCGTTAAAACTAAGCGAAGAATATGAAATGCCTTATACACATAATCAAGGTGTTTCTGTTAAATCAGAAAAAAAACACAGTGAAAAGTAAGATGAAGTGAGCTGTCATCACAAAATTGATGTAAGAGATCGATAACTCACTCCAATGTGTATTATAGTGGTAAGTATACAGAAATTGCTACTGAATAGCGAAGCGGCGCGTCTTTTTAACCGACTTCAAAAAAAGGAGGTTTACAATTCGTCTTGAACTTTTTTTTTTTTTTTTTTTTTTTTTTTTTTTTTATGTATGTTACCTCATAACTCGGAGACGGCTGGACCGATTTGAAAAATTCTTTTTGCGTTTGAATAGGTATAGTTTCTAGTTGGTCCCATTGTTACGAAATTAGGATCTGATGATGGAATCCTGGAGAAATCGAGGGAACTCTTCAAATATTATAGGCACACCTATAGCGTTTTGGGTATTTCTTATAGTACCTTGAGCAGTTGCTTCCGAAAAGTACTATTTGGGGAAGTTGAACTGATGATGAAGACCACAGATGGCCACTGAAACTCCTCAATAATAAGTATTTCGTGGATTGCGATTCCATTACTTGAGTACGGATGTTAAACACTTTATGCTCGTCACAATACATATGGTGATGTAGAGTTGATGGTCAAGTACCAGGAGAACTCCTCAAAAATTAACGGCTATGCATCGGGAAAAGCAATATTTTGTAAAAGGTGATAAGTTGTTGACATTATGGCTTTTGTAACTAGATAAATTACAAACCGACCCACTAAAAAGCGTGAAAAAAAAATTTTTAGCAAAAAATAGAACCGACTTCCATATCAAAACACTACAAAGGCAAAAATAACTTTAATTTCGGAAGGCGGTGTCTTTAGTTTTGTATATATTTTCGTTTTTGACACCGCCTTCCGAAATTAAAGTTATTTTTGCCTTTGTAGTGTTTTGATATGGAAGTCGGTTCTATTTTTTGCTAAAAATTTTTTTAGCATAAAATTTTCTTTATCATTAAAACTGTGGAGTCACTAACTTTAAAAACTAATTGTCTATGTGTCAAAAGAAGGTATCACTGATTATTTCATAGTACACCTCCTTCGCCTACTAACCTTGTATCTATAGTCGTTCTTCACACACTAGGAGTCTGCTTCTCCTGTTTTGTCCTTTTCATCCTTCTGATATTCTTAATTCTGTCTTTTATATTACGAGTACGTTTATTCTTAACTGCCTCATTGATCGACTGGCAGGAGGTCTGCTGATGGGCATGCGGACAGCGAGTAAAGGGCAACTCGCTGTCCGACCATGGACCATGCCCGGGTCGACGGCGCGTTGTGTTCCACGCGCGCCTCAAAGAGCGTCAGCAATATGACGAGGCCCCCCCTGTAGAGGGCCGAAGCCTGCCGGGGTCGTGGGACTTATCCCATTACCGTGACCCTGGAACGTAAAGGGCTATTGAAGGAACACTGTGGATTTTAGTCAGTACAAGTCTGACAGTCCCTCCGGCCCTGCCCGGGGTGGGAGGACTTATTTGATAATTTTACCACGTAAAAAAAATGTGAATTGGGTTTTTCTGTAAGGAATTTCTCATTAGTAGCCCAGAGTTTGGAAACTAGTGGTGTGATACCCACTTGTCTCGGAAAGGACGTTAAACTATTGGTCCCGGCAGTCAGAACATCTTTGGCAGTCGTTACGGGTTGTCAGAAGCCAGTAAATCTGACACTGGTCTAACACTGGTATCGTGTTACCCAGTTACTGGGTTGTGTAGGTCAGATAGACAGTCGCTCCATGTAAAACATTTATACTCAGCTGTATCCGGTTATGCTGGGAGCCGACCCCAACGTAATTAAGAAAAGCCTTAGCCAATGATGATGACATTATGTCTATTCCTCTGTGGAATTCTCTCCTCCCGATATCGTGACAAACAATTATTTTACAATAATATAAACAATTATACAACGTGTAACAGAATCAACGCAATTCCTGAAAGTAGTTGGTTCAGAACCGGCTTCTGAATCGATTTCCGTCATAAAAAAATAGGTGTTAAATTTTGACGGACAAATCTTTCATTTATCTTAAAATGGAAACACAGTATCATGACAAATTAATACAATCCTTAATTCAAGGAAATGCGCTCGTATGCGTGTCAGTCGCTAAAATTGCATGAGTGTATGCGTCTGCGTAAGGATATTGTATGACGCACATATGTTTTGCGTTTAGTAAGGATAACAATTTTGTAAAAAAATGTCTAGGTTTGGTTTCAATTTACTTAGTGAGGCTCAATTTGCACCGCCGCGGAATGGAATACATATATACTTCTGCTACCGTATACAAAAATATATTTTGTTGTTAATGCAACTGCTATGTTATCTCGTCACCAGCGCAGCCGCTCCCTGAGCAAAATAATACAAAAAATCGATAATTAAAAAGAACGTGTAAACGTTGTCCCTCCATAGGACATGTATACTAGGAATGTACCTATCCTGTATTATGGGTGTGATTACAAAAAAACTATTCACATGCAGAAACTCCCTAGCCCGGAACTATTAATTATCTGTAGGCCATACAAACATTTGTTCCGCAGATTGTTATTTGACGCGCAGAGCACCAACCAACAGCTCAACCACTGGGCCAACCGTATGGGTATCAATACGCGTTAAGCCTGCAATACATGTTGGCCGAGCGTTGTCGAGTGAAGGCCAATACCTACATGTAGACGGTATATTTGCCTTGTCTTGCTATCACTCTGTGTCACTTGCCTAGTTGGCCGAGGGAATGCCAACGCCAACGTGTATAGAGCTCATTTGGTGCAACTTGTTATCACTTCCCTCACTTCGGATCGGTGTCGGTTTTTGGTCACAAATCAAAGGCGCTCGCCTGCGGTCGGCCAACGTGTGGGCAGCTCTACAGACCCTCTTCTACATTGGTCGTCTGCATTGGCGTTCGACGAATATGTCGAACGGGTGGACATTATTTCTTGCCCTGTACCTATTTGCCAACGTTTGCGTTGGCCTACGCTCGGCCAACATGTATTGCAGACTTTAGATATAGATGTGCTACAGAAAAACAGAATATAAAATACATTGTTTTTTTTTTTTAAGAAATCTAGCGATGTTGGGAAGAATTCATATTACTAGCAATCTTGGTAACCCCTTCAACTAAACTAAATGTGCTTGTATCTGGAGGGGTTCACTACAATAGTGTAATGTGTCGGACATTACCGTAGAAATTAGGCTATTGACACTTCAAATCCATACTAATATTATAAATGCGAAAGTAACTCTGTCTGTCTGTATGTTACCTTTTCACGCCTAAACCGCTAAACCGATTTAGATAAAATTTGGCATGAGAATAGTTTAGGATCCTGGGAAGGACATAGGATAGTTTTTATCCCGCAATTTCCACAGGATCAGGAATTACGCGGGAAAAACCTCCCACGCGGACGAAGTCGCGGGCAAAAGCTAGTAATATATAATATCAACACAGTAAAAGCATAATAATCAAGTTAGTAGGAAATCAAGACTTTTACGCTAGTCGTTTTCACTTGAAACCTCTCATTCTCCTTGAACAGTCGCGGCGTAACTCATTGATGATCTGACTTTTATGACCAACATGTTTCCTGCGTTCTACAGGTTGTAGAAATCAAGCTCACTGCTCAATATTCTAAGACTGTACTTAGTTTCTAGTGAGGATACCTTCAAGATATGTAAATTCGACTTTTACTTATCATAATTCTCGTTCATTTATCACGAGTACAGTTCTTACTATAAACTGCTAAAGGTTAATTGTATACCGAAATGTTATGCTTCTTTGACATTTTAATTTTTTTATACTAAGGTTCTGAAATTTAATTGATGTTTTTTACGAAAGATTCTATCACGAGGTTAGACCGCAAACATTTTATGTGCTGGGTGATATTTAGTCTTTGTGATGTGATGAGTCAAAAACTAAATACAAAAATATAACCAATAGTCTAATGAATATGGTTTTAAACCTGCCCTAAGATTCAGTGGTTGCAAGGGGCTATGTATATGCACAAATAGATGATAATATTAGATGACTATTCTGTTCCAGTTTGGCTGTGGTTGCTGATATTCATATTCCAGAACGAGTTTCGAATATCCAGGTCAATTCAACCAGGTGTGAGTATCTTGTAATATAAAATATGTCCTTGACCTAGTGAAATTTGTCCATGACCTTGAACTAAGAACCTAGTCGTAAATTTCTATAAGTTAAATACATACAATACTGACAGCAATATGTTGTAAATTTTAATATCAAATAAGTATATTTTTTATTGTGAACAACACAATATATTTTTAATTCAACGTTTGTATTTGCAATGTACAAAAAATGTCAGTCAATCATTCTTGAACCTACTCTATTGTTGTCGATACACTGAACATACCCTACAAATTTTTTGTTCATTTATATTCTTTATGCTTTTCAGTACTTGGACTTTGACAACTTGCCCGAAACTAACTTCACGTGCACTGGCAAGGTTATTGGCGGGTACTACGCGGACCTGGAGACCTCGTGCCAGATGTTCCACGTGTGCACAGTGGGCCAGAATGAAGAGCCCATGGACATCAAGTTCCTTTGCCTTAATGGCACCGTCTTTGATCAGGTGAGTCGATAAGTACGTGCACTATTCAATTCATTATAATGACTTTTTTTAAAGTCTATGCTACTAATAAAAGTAATGTTCATAAATACCACCATACCATACATGTTGCATATCTACGAAGCTAGCTCAGTAATACCTGCCATGGTCCTGAGCGTTGTTAGCCTTTTAATATCTACATCTTTTATTTTCGGTGGGAATATCATCAAATTACTTCTCCCGCCCTCTGAGTAGGTGGAAGGAAGTGTCAGACTTTTACTGACTTTTCCATTTCCTTCAGTTGCCCTTGCGTTACGGGCCGCGGTAAATCGTTAGAACATTTTCTTTTTATTATTATTATTATTTATTTATTTATCATACAAAATTACAATCATATTGCTTATATAACTAGTGACTTAAAAATATAAAACAATACAACATAGGAGCATCTGCTGCCGAACTAGGAGAAAACCTGTATCTCGGCAGACAGCGCCAATCCTCTCAGTCTATGTAGTAGAAGAAATTAAGCCAGCCAGTACAAACTTATTTATAAGTCGTTCGTAATCGTTAGAACATTACCGGAACCCCGGCCCTTCTAATATCTTACGTATATATCTACTACTCGTACCGCATGAAAACATTCTCCAGCTACTTTAGCGATCAACTGATATACTTACCTATTATTTCTCATTTCAGGAGACAAGAGTGTGTGAGAGAGTCGATGAAGTAGATTGCACAAAGTCTGAAAAGTTCTACGGTTTAAATTTAGAGTTATATGGCAGCACTTTGCCACCCATCATACAGCCAGACCAACAGAAACCTCAAGCACAACCAACTGAACAGTCACAACTACATACTAAACCAAACCAAGAAGCCGACCCATCTATAGATGATAGTCCGACTACGTCACAAGATAAAACACAGGGACATTCGACAGACGCCACTGACTCAACAGAAGATCCAATTCAGGATATAAAACGAGATGAGCCAAAAAACCCACAAACTAGACCTACACACCCGCCTTTACCATTTTCAGAAAATGAGGAACTTACTGAAGGTATGTACTGTTTAAAATAATTTAAAGCATTAAATGTCATGATCAGCCTAGTGGCGTAGCGACGGTGGAATGCGGTAGCAACCCACCCTTATAACATCTCTTTTTACTGGAGGGAAAATCTAAAATTACTCGTCCCGCTCTGGGTAGAATAAAAGGGAGTGTCAGACTTCTACTGACTAAAAACCCACCCGGTTCTTTCAACTGCACCTACGTTTCGGGGCCACGTTATCTTGTTATACATTTGGCAACCCTGACAGCCCTTATAACACCTAACCGTGATATAAATTACTTACACATATTTATCAAGTATGGATCACTCGTGATCATAATCATTTATTGGTTCAATACAAATTACAATAATGTGATCATTGTTACTTAAACTAGGTAAAACCTGTGCTATAAGTAACAGTAAGGTCGTTGGTCAATGGAACCAGTTAAGTTGTACAAACTAGCTATCCTTAACTTAATAACCACTTAATACCTACCCCATATATGTATATATCGGGTATCTGGAAAGTATGTGCGTTCCTGGATACAGGTCCATATTGTGGTTTTTTTTTTGAGTTATCAACTACACAGCTAGTTACAGTAGGTATGTAAGTTTGCTACCAAAAATAATTTGCATAAAAATTTCTTTTCGGGAAAAAAACAAGAAAAACAGTTTCTAAAGCCGTGACGAAAATGACTTCTATTTAATTGCGAAAATATCAAAAGAAAATCAAATTTATCTTGGTGGATCCAAACATGTTTAAGCTTGTTTCGCTCACTCTTGTAGGACCATTAAGCCCGATTTACACTTCAATAAGTACAGTAGCGAGTTAAGAACTCAGACAGTTAAGTAATAGGTAGTAAGTTGTAAGTAGCGTCGAAACGTAGGCGAGTGAGTAGTCATAAGTTGCCCGAGAAGAAGAAAAAAAAAAATAACACGTGTTCGCGGCCGCAACCTACCAATTTATGGACAGTACTAAACTCGCCCGTCTACATGCCAGCAAGTTAAGTTGGAGGGGTGCGGGAGATGCGAGAGAGGGGGCTACTTCGCACTGGACTCGCCGAAAAATAGGATCGCGATCTATTTAACTCAACTTAATCAACAACTTACTATTTAACTCGCTTTTGCCGTTCAAACTACAATAACAACTTAACTCGCCGCAAATTAACTCGCTACTGTACTTATTGAAGTGTAAATCGAGCTTTATAGTTACTTCTATCATAGCATGAACAAAAAAAATCAAACATGTTTAATGCTTTAATTAATTAGAACTGACGGAAATAATATTAAATATATATAAAACAGTAGGTACTGCATGACAACAAGATAGAGTTTAATTCGTCCAAATGCTTCGCTATGACATTCGGTCGCATACGGCACCCATCCAATTTTGATTATAATTTAAATAATAATACCATCACGAAGTCAACAGCCATGAAAGACCTGGGAGTCACATTTGACCGAAAGCTCACCTTCCACGACCATATGGCACATGGTAGCTAAACAATCCTACCAAAGGTTAGGTTTTGTTCTGCGTAATTGCCGCGATATTCGCACCGCTCATGCCGTAAAATAATATTTAATGTGCTCGTGCGTACCAAGCTGGAAACCATCTCTTGCGTGTGGAATCCACATGAAAGTACCTACGCACTTTTATTAGAAAATGGTCCAAACTCGTTCCTTAGGTACCTATAGGTATAAGCAGAAACACGGCTACTATCCTTACCTCTATCCGACAAAGTTCTTACTGAGTTGCCTCGGATACAACTCCCTAGAGGTAAGGCGAGCTCAAGATCAGCTCACAATAGCCTGTAAGATGCTCCGTGGCGCTATTGACGCTCCTGATGTGTTACATGTGCTAGCGCGCTTCTTTGTCCCAGACAATTACTGCCGGGGCAAAAAGCACAGGCTGTTTGCCGTGCCTCCATATCGTACTATTGCACGTGCTAAGTCGCCAATTCCTCGCACTCTGGCCGCTCTTAATGATCTCTTGGATTCTAATCCAACAAGCGATCTGTTTGCGGATGGATGGATGAAGATTTTATTGCTATGTCAGATGTACTGTGAGAAGAATTCATGAAAGTGTTGTTAAAATGCTAACCTACTTTTTACTTTGTTTATTTTGTATATTTTAGTATGTGTTATAATTGTCTCTTTTAATTTTAATTACTGTCATTGGTTGTAAACATAACCGTTGTAATTAAATAAATAAATGAACCTTCAGGAAATATTCCTCCTATTCCCTTCCAAAATAGGAGGGGATCATGGGACCGTTGCCTTGACCAGAAATCTCGGTTTTCTACAGAAAAGAAGTGCCCGTGACTTCATTTTCAAGTTCTTGGCAGGTTATCTCGCGTCAAATCCTGATCCCATGGGAATATTAGGAGAAAAAATAGCCTATAATTATGTTGCTCTTTAAGCTCCTCTATCCTATTAAAGCCCTTGCACACATAAACGGGGATCAACAGAAAGACAAAAAAAAATGGCCAAATGCGAGTCAGATTCGCCCATGAAGGGTTCCGTAGTAACTACGCAAAATAACTTTGTTTTTCATAGTATTTGTATGAAATACAAAGTTATATTTACGGTTTTATAAAATGTGCTATATCTTAAAAACTACTGACCCCTATCTCGTTCAAACCAATATTTTTTTTTTATTTTTCACTCCATTATTTTACAAGTTCCATGTATGGAGAGCACCCCTTAATTATTTTTTTTTGACATACGTACGGCCGGGTAGACAGACAGACAGACATAACTATAAGGGTTCCGTCTTTTCTTCCATTCCGCTACGGAACCCTAAAAAAAGGTTTGTGTTTGTTTAGTCAATAGCTATCACTTGAGAAAACAAAGTTATTGGTGGGAAAAGTGATCAAAAGTGGCCTATATGTTCCAGGATTTCTACTATAAACACACGAAATTTCATTCAGATCCGTTTAGAAGTTTTTGCGAGTAAAGTAACAATTATGCATTCTCGCAAACTGTCGCTTTTATAGTACTATAGTATGAAGTAAGATGTATGTATGTACATATATAGATGTATAAATGACTAGTGTTATGTTTTTCTCAGACTAATTTATTTCGTAACAAAAATTTAACTTCGACTCTTTCATTTCAGAGTACCAAGAGGAAGACGAAGACACTGATTATGAAGATTACGCACATCATTCCACAACGACGACTACGCAACCAACCACTACATCGACCAGAAAACCTACTACTACGACCACGACCACGACTACCACACCCCGACCGCCCACGACCACGATATTACCGTCAACATCCTCTCGACACACATCTCCAACACCACATCTTATTTCCTCTCCCTCCCCCATTCTTTCGTCGTTGTCTCCCCCGTCACCATCATATCCTCCCTCCGCCCCATCTGCTCCTTCAGCACTCTCCGGCCTATCCGCCCCATCAGCACCGTCTGCTCCGTCCGCGCCATCTGCGCCATCTCTTCCAACACTGGACCCTTCCCTACTCTCCCCACAAGAATTTATATACCGTCACCGAGGACCAGGATCAGAAGCTATCTCTTTTCAACGCCAAAGCTTTCGGCCCGCTGACGGAGTTTATATAACCCATGCGCCACCACAACAATTTGACCACTTCCAGTATGAGTCGTCTAGAACCGCTCCAAGGCCATCACCACAACGACCAGCTCCGTTCGCACAGCGACCTCAACCAGCACCATTCCGACCAACAACACTTGATCCACGAGATCAATTGCTACGTCCCGGACCTACTTCTCAACCATCCGAACGGCATGAAACGACGGTCAAGCAAAACAGAATTCAGAATTATCCCCAATCACTGCCTCAACGACCTTTCAATCCTTTCTACTATGATCGCAAACGAAGTGATGACGCAGCACCAGAAATAGAATCTTCACTATCAGCACGATCTGTTGCTCCGCCAAATGTCACGGAGAAACCACACATTAAAATAAAAAGTCCGCCGCGGGTTATTGTTACAGCGAGTGCTTCAGTTAGTGATAGCAATGGTAAAAGACTAAACTATACAGTTGGTAACGTTGTCAGCGCGGTGAAACCAATAGTGCCGATAAACTATGATGATTATAAAGAATCTGATCTTATATTTGATCCATTCTTTCTCGATGTGCCAAAACTACAAAAAAGACGAAAAACTAGATCTAATAAAAATAGAAATGTATTTACAGTTCCGTCCACAGCCACTGTGGCATCAGAATTATTGCCAGAAAAAACGACAATCACAACGTCGCCAGTGACGTCTCGAGCGACGACCACAAGGACCGCAGCTAGTGAGGCCTCACTAGCGACCACCACCGCCGTCTGGAACCCTAACGACTACGTCGACGACAACTACGAGCCGCACGCCTACGTGCCGCCAGCGCCACCGCTTGCGGTTCTGGTGCCTTACGAGCTCAACAAGTATAATAAACACGATAGACTGTCTAAGAACGATTTAGTTGAGAAGAAGACTCACAGAGATCACAAGAAGAATGTTGATAACATCGATGAACCCGCGCCGACGCCGGCGTCTGCGCTGCAGACAACCTCTAGTCACGTCGAGCGGGCGCCCGCCGCCTCGCCGCCCCCGCCGCTCCTCGAGGCGCCCGCGCCCGCCTGCGCGTCCCCGCGCTCTACTCACTGTCGGACTCGTGCCTAATTAAATTAGCTCACTTTATACGATAAATAGATAAATACCTAGTTTCATATTTAGATAGGTAGAAAATGTTGAACAATTTTTCAGGCGCACTGTGAAATTCACTAAGTAAAATTATTTACTTACAAAATAAATTAAAATTGAGAAGTTACATTCTTGAAAGTTTTGTGTTCTTATAAGAAAATCGTTTTTAAGCTCCCTCCGAATAGGTTCTAAAAGCACAAAAGGTGCCAGACCTCGGCTTGCAGGGTTCATTTTCATATAACTTAATTTAAATCCGACTACAAGTTTTAAACAAAACAAACACATATGATTACCTCGTTACCTCGTTTGTGAGACCAGTTCGAAGGGAGCTTTAGTATTTATATTATGTTTTCTTATTATTATAACCAATGTAAATATGTACGAGTTTTGATTTATTGATATCATTATATTTTTTTAATTTTCATATTTTTTATAAGTACCTATGGATATTTATGAAGGAAACCTTGTAAATATCGTAAAATATACTTGATGTTTCTATAGCTTTTTATTTCATTTCCTTTAAGCAATAAAGGTGGGATACACCCTCCACACTAGAGGAAGCACGGTGTTAACTGCTGAAGCTTGTGTAACACTAAGCGGCTGGTATTAAGGTGGATGGATGAATGATCTCCCTGCCATTTTGTCGCTAGATGGCGACACATCCACAATTTCGAACATTTTCAATATTTACACCTAACATAGAAATTTTTAATAGACAACTTTATTATATGCGAGACCTAGGGCATTAACTTGATTTTTTTAAATAATCACTGTGCTTGTTAACTGGTATCATACAAAGATTAGAACAAAATAAAGATTTAGCCGCATGAATTTATTCTTTACACACACATGCAAAGTAAACAGTAGTAACTTTTGACGCCACTAGATGTCGTTTTATTCAAACATGGTTGGAAATTAAAATGTCCAGATGGCGTGATGGTATTTATAAGATGAATGTCCACATCAGGCGCGTGCATAGGATTATGACAGGGCATGCGGCGGAGTAAAAACACACAAAAACTTCTTCTTTTATAGATTTTTAGCATAGCCACAGCCACGCATCGCCACCATGCTACGATGCGTGGCTGTGGCTATGCTAAAAATCTATAAAAGAAGAAGTTTTTGTGTGTTTTTACTCCGCCGCATGCCCTGTCATAATCCTATGCACGCCCCTGGTCCACATTATAGCAAAAACTAAAAACAAATATTAATTTATTCATTAAGCATACTATATATTACTAGAGGTTAAATTGTTATGTTCCAATCTATTTCTTATTAATATAATTCAATAATTATATATATATATATATATGGGAGTCGATAATAAGTTAGTCGAATATTGTAAATAGTTTATGGTTGTTTTAAAAATAAAAGAATGTGTTATCTATGGTAGAGAATCTGTGGTTAGAGGTGGATAGCGACGAGCGAGAGTGAAGAGACTGGTTGGAAGTGTTTAAAAAGAATAAACTCAAGTTACTCCGGTGAATCCGTTTCATTTCTACGCCCAATTGAGCATTAAAAAACCCACATATATATTATTATTATTTAATAATTATATATTATATATATATCAAACAAAAGTATGCATAGACCAATGTCTATGCATACTTTTGTTTCTAGGCTCGATATCCGATACCTTTTCATCAAAACAAATTACCTATTCAGATAAATTATTTTGGGTAATAAAGGTATATTGTACCTATATAGGTTGTTGCAATGTAAATTGTAAAAAAATAGTAAATTGAACCTAAATAGTACCTAACGTGTAAATAAATTGTGACGTGTACTAAATAAATAAAAGATTAAAAATTCAATTGTAAAGCTTTTCAAACGACGACAAAAAAGGAGGAGGTTATCAATTCGACGCATATATTTTTTTTATGTATGATCACCGATTACTCGAAGACGGCTGAACCGATTTGGAAAATTCTTATTTTGTTTGAAAGGGTATACTTCGAAATTGGTCCCATTGTCACCAAGTCAGGATCTGATGATGGGATCCTAGAGAAATCGAGGGAACTCTTCAAATATTATAGGCACACCTATAGTGATTTGAGTATTTTTTATAGTAACTTGTGTAGTTGCATTCGAAAAGTACCATTTGTGAAGTGGACCTGATGATGAAGACCACAGATGGCCACTGAAACTACTCAATATATAAGTAGGAATAATAAGTATTTCATGTGTTCCGCTTCGATTACTTGAATGTGTTTATTAAGCACAATATGCTTGTCACAATGCATATAGTGAAGCGAATCTGATGGTAAAGTACCAGGAGAACTCCTCAACAAATAACGGCCCAACATTGGGAAAAGCAATATTTTGTAAATGAATATAAGTAGTTGACATTTAGGCTCTTGTAACTAGGTAAAATAAAAATCGACCAACTAAAAAGAGTGAAATAAAAACTTTTTACCAATAAATTAAACCGACTCCCAAAAAACACTTCGGGTCGAGTCGGTTTAATTTTTTGGTAAAATGTTTTTATTATTGTACCTTACTATACTTGGATTCGAACCATCGACTCGTACCATACAAAGATAACATAATTTTTTAAATATTTTTTACTATTTAAAATGAAAAATGAAAAAATGATTCTGAATTTAGTATTAGAAAGAATTATGTACGTAGATTATAATTTATATAACATCACACGTAAGTGTATATGTATAACGGCACATGTAAGTATCTTACACAACAACACATAAGTGGTTGCTAGCTAACCATAACATTTATTTTTCAAGAATACCTACATATTATACAATTTTGAACTTCAATAAATATTCTTTTACGATTGAATTGTTAGGCTGGTACCTACAGCGGGAGGACACGCCCGGGTGTCGTCATTGTGAGGACCACCTGGAGGACACGGTGGAGCATACGGTCGAGGTATGCCCTGCTTGGGTGGAGCACCGCCGTGTCCTCGTAGAGGCGGTCGGCGGCGGCGACCTCTCGCGCCCTGCTCTGGTTCAGACCATGGTGCGGAGCGAGAGGGAATGGGATGCGGTCGCCTCCTTCTGCGAAGCAGTCATGCTAGCGAAGGAGGAGGCCGAATGCGCGAGGGAGAGGCAACTCTCTTCCTCGCGCCCCAGCCGTCGTGGTAGACGCCCCGGGCGTCGGGGATCGCGAGCCGATTTCCGGCCACCGTAGGCGCGGGCTTGCGGACGGCGAGCAGGGGTAGCTCACCGTCCGGCAAAGACCAGGCCTGGGTCGGCGGCGCGTCGTGTTCCACGTGCGCCTCAAGGAGCCGTCAGCATTGGTGACGGGGCCTCATAAAGCCATAGCCTGCCGGGGTCGCGGAAATATAGTAAAAAGATACCGCGGCTCCGGAACTTACGGGCAGCTGAAGGGACAGGGTGGGTTTTTAGTCAGTAGAAGTCTGACACTCCCTCCCGCTTAACCCAGAGCGGGAGAAGTTATTCGATGATTTTCCTAACCAGAAAAAAAAAAAAAAAAAAAGGCTGGTACCTAAATACATGAGTGAAACATATCTACACAGAAAAATCTTACGGTCAGATCTGTATGAGAGATACTTTTCACTACCCTCGAATTTGGATTTATTTCATTATAGAGAAATGTACCTACATACTTACGAAGACTTCTTGCAGCCGAGATATACACTTATGTTTATACTGTGGCTTTGCTGACCGCGAGTATGATATAAGGGACTTTATTACTTACTAATTCATAAAATAAAAAACGTGTTATTTATAGTACTTAAATATTTTTATTGATAAACATTTCTTCAAAATAAAGTTATGTACGTAGGTACCAGAGATTGGTTTTACAATAACATTACCTACCAATAAAGTTTTAATGATTAGAAAATGTATACATAAATTATGTGAATTTCTAAAAAAGCACTGAACGGATTTTTATACGGTTTTTACTAAAAGGTAGTGCGATTCTTGAGGAAGGTAACAAGTAAAGAAACTGAGACAACACGTGCGAAGCTGCGGGTAAAAGCTAGTTCATTTGTAAAATGGCCTAACATTTTCACCTAAGTAGCAATATCAGTTACCTATAACTAATTATAATACTGTAGTCAATCTAGTGAACGATGTGAGAACGCATAGACGAACTATAAGTATATTCGCCGGGGTTAACGGGAACGGTCTAACGAGCCTCGGAACGCAAATACAACCGAAGAAAGAGGGGGTTTTTAGTCAGACGAGGAGTTTGCCACGCCCTAGAATATTTATTTGTAGATGTTAAATATACCTACAATTATTATCACATTTGACATATTAATATTTTCCTTAGCAGTACTGTGTTTTCATTGGCAATTTTCAACAAAATATAAACCAAAAAATATTTGTATAAAAGTTACGAACCTTTACGAACATTCAAAATAGGTACCTACATGAAAACTATCGGCTGATATCAAAGGATAGTAGGTATCAAAAGTTCGCTTGTAAATGATTTCGCGCAGATTTTATTATATAAGAATTTCATTGTGTTTCTTCTAAATTTCTTTTTATTGTGTTAGGTCTGAGAAATTTACAATGCATCAATAAAACTAACAGTTGGACTGTTAGTTTTATTGATGCAATAAATTATTTTATTTTAAATTGTGATATTTACATTTTTTTTTATTTTTTATTTATAGGTGAGGGATAGGGTCCCATTGTGTTTATTTTTTGAAGTGAAAACTTCTTTAGCATCGTTGTGACTGGAGGGAACGACTGTCGCAACCGACGGCCGGGCACGCCGCAATTGCGGCGGTAAGACCCCTCTTTGAGGAGTGGCTAGATCGGCGTCACGGCGTCCTGACCTACCGCATGACGCAGGTCCTCACCGGACACGGAAGTTTCGGGAGGTACCTGTGTCTGATGGGTAAGGAAGAGACGCCTGGGTGTCACCACTGCGAGGGTCGCCCTGAGGACACAGTCGAGCACACGGTGCAGGACTGCCCAGCTTAGGCAGAGCACCGACGTGTCCTCACGGCGACAATAGGCGGAGACCTCTCGCGCCCGGCCTTGGTCGAGGCCATGCTGCGGGGCGAGAGGGAGTGGGAAGCGGTCGCCTCCTTCTGCGAAGCAGTCATGCTTCCGAAGGAGGAGGCGGGCCGCGTGAGGGAGAGGATGGCGTCCTCCCTCCAGCCCAGCCGCAGTGGTAGACGCCCACGGCGTCGGACGTCGGCCGACGATCTCCGGCCACCGTAGGCGCGGGCATGCGGACAGCGAGTAAAGGGCAACTCGCTGTCCGACCATGGACCATGCCCGGGTCGACGGCGCGTCGTGTTCCACGCGCGCCTCAAAGAGCGTCAGCAACATGACGAGGCCCCCTCTGCAGAGGGCCGAAGCCCGCCGGGGTCGTGGGACTCATCCCGTTACCGCCGGTATGTAAAGGGTTATTGAAGGAACACCGTGGATTTTAGTCAGTAAAAGTCTGACAGTCCCTCCCACCCTGCCCGGAGTGGGAGGACTTATTTGATAATTTTACCACGCTAAAAAAAAAAAAAAAAAAAAAAAAGCATCGTTGTGATTTGAAAATTTATGAAACGAAAAAGCGACAGTAAAAAGAGACAGACACATAAATTACCGAATTTTGGAATTCTGTTAGGGCTAAGTGGTAGAGCTTTTGATGCCCTTTAAAATGAGCCCAAACTTGGCTATCTTGCGACCACGGGAACGAAGTTAGGTCGCGGGGGATGAGGTAGCCCTGAGAGGGGGGGAGGGGTGGTGTCGTGGGGAGTTCAGGGGGGTGAGGGGTAAGGGGGGACACAAATTTTTGAAGGTTTCAGCTCTACCACGTGTGAATTGCACACATGTTTTTTTTTTTTCTTAAAATCGGAAAGCGGTTTGACCAAACAGACATGACGAAACTATAAGGGTTCTGTTTTTTGCCATTCGGCTACGAAACTCTAAAAAGCCGTCAATGACACATGCCTAATCTTGAGTGTGTAGCTTCCATGTATGTCAACATACAAGTATTACATGGAAGCTAAACGCCAACGATTAAAATTTAAAAACCTTTTAATAAATAAACCGTTTTCGTTTCAATCTGTTGACCATGGACGATTAACATTTAATTTACATTAACCAAAAATCCGTCAATGACACATGCCTAGTCGCACCACCGCGTCCTTCACTCGATGGTAACTCTTGGCGGTTGTTTGAATTTTCGAACAGCGCCATCTATTATAAATCTTTACCGAACGTAAACTCGTAACACAACAGCAACGAACTCTTTCTCGGTGGTTCTATAAATTTCTGTCAGATGGCGCGATTCAGGTCACTCACACATGTAAAGATTTTTCGTTTTTTATTGGGTCTAATTCTCCTAGAATTTTTTTTTTTTTATAAATTTGGGCGATACGCGATCATAATACATTATAAAGTTTCATTATACTTGCTTTTATTCTGCAGAAACCGTTTATTTACGGAGATTACATCTCCGGAAAAATGTATGGAGAGGTCTATCTAGGCATTCACCTTAATATCATACTGTCATTCACAACAGAATAATATAATCCCCAGATACATAACTTCTTATGTTTCCCAAATCGGCTGCTGACAGCGTAACACCAAATCCAAACTCAAAAAAAAAATCATGTATATGTTGCAAAATATGTATATGTATGTTTCCGATTCAAAAACTACAGGTGTCCAGACCCAGAAACTAGATAATAAACGCATAAAATGCGCGCTGTTATGTTTTATCAGTATACAACGATTCTCATGCTCATTTTTTTTTTTTCTTGACTGAACAAATTGAGACATATATGGAATATAGGTAATTAAAATTAGTTTATATAGGCAAAAGTGTCGGACGCTTAGTTTAGATGCACGCATAAAGTAGATAGCACACACAAAGCTCAGAAAATATTACCATTGTCTAAATATTATTTTATTTTTAAATTAAGTTATTAATTTCTTAAATATTTTAAGAAATTCTCAGATGACTGGAATATAGGATTTCTGTTTCAGTCTAATTTTCATCTGAACTGAAGGTCCGATATTTTCGGCATTCGGCTTAAAGATATTAATTTCCTCATAAAAAACATAACATTTCAGAGAAAAAGTAAATAAGCAAAAAGTAAAAGACCATATCGAACAAAAACACGACTGCACTAAAAAACGAAAAATAATCAACGGATATCTAATTCCGTTTATAATAAGGGCTAGGTACCTACTCACCTGGTTGAAGTCAGTAATGCCAATGAACAGTTAGATGATATTACTTCCATCATAATCTGAGCACTACGAGATGATGACTGTCATACACGAATATCTGAGTTGCTTTAGATTTTATATGGAAAATGTTGTGAGTAAAGTTTTAAGTCGAGGGTTTCCCTTGATTTTCCTGAGAATCCATAATCAGATCCCAATTTATTATTACCTTCCATTATCCACTCAGCAACATGATATGATGATTACTGGGCACAAATATCTGAATCGCGTTAAAAGTATATGAAAAACGTGTATGTGCCTATAAAATTTGAGGGTTTCCCTCGATCTCCCCGGGGTCCCGTCGTCAGATTTTCAATTGGTGGCCATGGGACCACATCAGGACTATAGGCTTTCGAACAAAAAAAGGATTTTGAAAATCTGTGTACAATTGGCGGAGAAATCTGTGAACATACTTAAAAAACATACATACAACTGAACACAGCTACCTCTTCCTTTTGTAAAGTCAGTAAAAAGTTTTCAATATATGCGACATATGTTTCATACAGACGTGGTCTTCAAGGGCCATTTAGGGTTCCGTAGTCTACAAGGAACCCTTATAGTTTTGCCATATCCGTTTGTTCGCGACTTAGCTTATTGTTAGAAACGATTGGTACTAGAACGCTGAAAGTGAAATTTAGCATGGATATACTTATTAATCACGCCAACAAAGAGGTAAAGTAAAATCATGAAAAAGTTATTTTTACGGTACTCCCCCTACACGTAAGCTGATGATTGATTATTTATATCTTTGGATGACTTATCAAAAATAATGGAAGCGTGGGAAGTCTGACGATTCAGTAAACCGTTTGCGAAATATTAAACTTTAAAGTTGTTATTTTCGTTAGAGTCATGTGTCCAGTCAGAGGGGGGGGAGGGTTGTACCAAATAAGTAGTTGTAGGTAGGAATTCAAACGTCACGGTAGTAGTACATCCTATAAATATTATAAATTGCGAAAGTTTGTGAGGATGTATGTGCTGTGTCTGTTGCTGTTTCACGCAAAAACTACGGAACAGATCAGAATGAAATTTGGTAAGTGGGTAAGTAGTACCTACATATGCTACTTTTATCCCGGAATTCCCACGGAATCGAGATTTACGTGGGAAAACCCTCCCAGGCGAACGAAGTTGCGGCCAAAACCTAGTCTTATATAACGAAGTTAAAAAGAAAACTATCAGACCTAGGTACAATGGCTTCACAAATTTACGAGTTATAGTCAACCAACTGTATTCTAGTCCCTTTCGGACAAATTCGATTGAAAAATATTTCGTTGAAAGTTTTACATGGATACGGTTTTTTGTTCTAAATGCCATATTTTACGAGAAAATTTATGTTAAATGTTTAATTTTTTCTTATTAATAATAAAAAATAATTAGCATAGGAAAATTATTTAACTGCATAAGTCATAGAGAAGTTTATTTAAAACATTTAAAAAATCCTTAACAAAATTTTAAAAATTAAAAGTATTGACACAGAGGTTTTCTGAGATTAATGCTATGCCACTTTATGCGAGCGTCTGAAATGAGGGTCCGAGACATTTACCCGTAAAGGCCAAAGTCATAAAGGACTTTTGTCATAAGTCTTATAATAATAATTTCCCCGTAAGGCTCAATTTACTTTAGCAAAAAATTGCCCTCAGTTGTTGACATCAGCTACTTTATCTATACACACAGGGTTTGTTGAGTTAATTCACTTATTTCACTCAAAACAGCAATGTAAATAAAACATGAAAATCTGTTCAGTAGTTTCTGAGTTTATCGCGAACATACAGACAGACAGACGCGGTGAAAGGTCTTATTTTATATTATTTAAGGATTTTCAAACTTTGAAAAACACCTTAACTACCTTTTGGCTTTAAAATATCAATGGCGACGTGCGAATCTGCCCAAATTTTTAATGAGCTGAGAAAAACTTTGGTCGACTTCGCTCCATGCTCTACTTGGAACACATTTACCACTTCTGTGTCCCTTTAAAAACACCTACTGAGAAGGTAAAACCTTTTTGAAAAATAAGGTTTTTATAACAACTTATTGATTTTATTTTCTGTGACATATTTCATTGTATTACATTCTCTTTGGTAAGACCATCTGGATCAAATCTAGATTACAATTGAAAGATTTTTTTAATTTATATTTATTTACTTTAATATTAATTTAATCATGTCGATGTCATCTAAAAATGCTCCAGCTCCTGATATAATGAATGTTAGAGAGTTAATTGAATACGCATTCGGCGATTTCGAGGTATACTATTTTAATTGAATGCTATTTTGTGGAATTTTTTGAATGCTTATTACGTTTATCTGATTTTAGGAAAACGCCGTGAATTTTAAACTAGTGCAAACTGTACTTTTTCTCATCGCTAGACAATTGAGGTTACTTGAAAGGCGTGTAGAAATTGAATTGGGTACTCTACACCTATTACCCTCTGACACTACCTTGAGTGTAACTGAAGTGAAAATTCATGCAATGCAAAAGAAAAAGCAGTCTGTTAAAAAGAAAGCAAAAGATGGAGGTGTGGCTGGCACGAAACCTGGTAACGCAGCTACAAAACCTGGCGCTAAACTTGGAGCTGGTGGACCAATGGGAAAGAAACTAGATCTAGGCTTCAAGGGCACCTCTACTGATAAATCTTTTACTTATAAAACTTCTGCCGATAAAACAAGTACCGATAAAACTTCTCCTGATAAAACTTCTTCAGATAAAACTTCTACTGATAAAACATCAACCGATAAAACATCGTCTAATGACAAAACAACGTTTACTGGCAAAATAACGACTCCTGATATAATATCAAGTGGCAAAACTCCTTTAACGGGTGAAAAGACTTCCACCGACCAAACTTCTAGTACCGTCAAAACAACTTCGACAGGTGAAAAATATTCCACTGACCAAACATCTAGTACCGTTAAATCAACTTTGACAGGTGATAATAAGACTATCACAGATCAAACTTCTACTACCGGCAAACGGACTTCAACAGGTGAAAAGACTTACACAGACCAAACTTCTGGTACTGTCAAAACAACTTCGACCGGTGACAAGAGTCCCACTGACCAAACATCTAGTACAGTAAAGACAACTTCAACAGATGAAAAGACTTTCATTGACCAAACATCTACCGCTCTCAAAACAACTTCTACTGATATGACTTCTATTAGAAAAACGACTTCTTCAGGTGAAAAGGCTTCCAATGACAAAATATCTTCCACCGACAAAACTACATCTCATACGGCGTCTAGTGGAAAAACCACTTTGGCACGTGAAGAGACTTCGACTGTTGAAATATCGTCCACCGCCAAAAGTACTACTTATAAGACCTCTAGTGGAAAAACGGCCTCGGTAGGTGAAAAGACTTTCTCTGATGAAACATCATCTACCGATAAACCTACTTTTAAGACTTTGAGTGGAAAAACTACTTCGTCAAAAGGAAAATCTAGTGATAAAACAATTTCTACTGATAAAAGCTCGAGTTGGAAATCCTCGGATAGAACATCTGTGGATAAGTCGTCATCATCAATAATGACATCATCTCAACACAGCAAAGATGTTGTAGAGAAGAGAGAAAAGGTAACTTCATTTAGTTTGTTTTAAAAACCAAACTCGTATAGTAAACATTAGACGTTTCTTTACAGTAATTGTAAAAAGTTACAACTTAATGAGTGTATGTGTTCTGCAGACATGCAATTACTTTGATAACCTAAACACTTTGGAGGAACAAAGGGAGAGGCAGCTTCGTGTTATTCATCAGGTGCAATAAATCTCGACGTTTACACAAAAGATATTGTCATTGTTGTTTTTCTTTTAACTTTTTTTCTAGCAGTGGAGTTCATTTTTGTATCGTGTTAATTTGGTAAGTATTGAACAAATTATAATCGGAAGTGTTTTAAAGGGTATTTCACAAAATTTCAGTTTCATTTTCATTACCAAGCATTTCATTAGAGCTATTGCCAAAAGCTTAATGGCAACTGAGTAAAAAATAACAACGAATGCAAAAATAAAACATAATACATTTTTAGATCTTATTTAGATTTACAGGAAAACATAATATTTGATTTTAAAATATCATGTAATTTTAGAGAGCCGATTCATTTGAAGACGGAAAGAAGTCACCTTCGCCAATAGCCTCACTTAGTTCCACAGGCCAGTATAAAATAATCAGTAAAATTCTTATGTTTTAAATTTTTATTGCAAATTTACTCACCATTTACTCACCATTTATATCATTTTCAGAAGAAGCACACTATGAAAAATTACTTGTTGGTAAGACTTCTCCGTATTTTATTTTACATCAGATGCTTTCCGTATTATAAGTGTTTTCTAAATAACGTTATTAATTCCAGTTAAAAAAGTATCCAGTAAAGAAGCAAGAGGAGGAGGTAACATTTTTACGACGCTGTATAATAATTATTATTTTATTTAACGCACTTGAAAATATTCCAATAAATTCGGTATTTTTTAACCAGAAAGTGTATATGGATCAAAGCGCACTCCTCAGATATCTGTGGTAACGCAAGAACAATTTGAGGAAGTAGCGGATGCTGTCCGTCAGCTTGAAAAGAAACTTCTACCTGTCGGCACTCCTGGATTTCCAGAACATGCTGAGCTCATGGAAGAACTTCGGCGGGGGGCGTCTCTTACTGATGCTATGGCAGCATTACAACTGTCTGCTCGATTGGAGGCCACAGAGAAAACTCTTGCACAAATGATTTCAATGGTCACTGAGTTAGCTTTACAAACTCCAGGAGTGGAACTAGATGTAAGTTATAACTTACATTGAGAAACACAGAAGATGATTCGTAATCATAAAAACGTATAGAGGGTCGTGATTTTTACGATGGTTGCAGAGTTCAACGACGCGATATTGCTAGTGATATAAGCCTGATAATAAAATCAAGTTTCTTATCAATTCATATTTCTTTTAAATTCAAAGCATATTTGTAAAACAAAAATAATTTATTCTATTTACAGAGTGATACAGGAGCTTATTTAGGTTTACCTGGCGAGAACGGCCAGAAAGGATTCGATGCTATCGGTGTATTTGAACGCGGCCGTGCTAAAAGTGGAAAAAATACAAGGGAAAAGAGGGGTAAAAGTGTAAGTGCCCCCTCCGCTATAGAGCCAACAAAAACAATCATGGAACCTGAAACGGATGAAGCAAGTGAAAGCAAGACAGCAGCACCTGATGTGCAAGCAAAAGATACTGTATCACTGACAGCAAGGGCAGACCAGACCGGAGTAATACAATACGTAACTTATCATGATTTACAGTGAGTTATCATACATTAATCATGGTTTATAGCTTTCCTTTGTCGTGCAAAGGTTTACTAGTAATACAGTTATGCAGTACTTAGAAACGAATGCAATGCGCGCTTAGTATTCACGGAATCCAGGCGGAGGATATCGATAACATAGCTATCCGCATTAGATATTAATTTACAGGTTAATTGCCAAACGTGGCGTGCGTTTGACGATACCTGCAAATTATATCACAATTCAAAACCCAGAGTGTAATAGTAACTCGATTTTTGTAGTTCGATAAACTTGAACTAAAAAAATCGAGTTACAACAAAAAATTAATTGACATGACGAAAGGGTGAATAAAGTTCCTGCTTTGTGCACTATAAATTCAAAACAAGATCGATGAACCAAAGAGAATGTTTATAACATCACGCTTGGTCACAAAGGGGGTAGTGTCTTCGTCACGTAGTAAATATCCTCTTGGGAAATCTCGCACTTTTCGAGCTATTAAAAGAGATATTCAAATCACGGTGTGCAACGCTCAGTTTGAGCTAGTTTACATATTATAAGGGACTAACCGTCACGCAGGGCTTCGCTCCCGTAGATTTTATCACGGTAAAAACAAAACCCTCCTTTTTGCAGTCGGACAAACAAGCCTATAAACTTCAGGTTCAAGTTACTTCCGTACCAAATTTCATTCAAATCCACCCAGTACTTTCGTAGATTAGGAAAGTTCGCGTTCACACAAACAAACAAACAAACTTTTCCACTTTGTAATATAATAGTAGATTGAGTAATTCGGAAAAGTTAATTTTTATCGTTGTGCCTAGTTCAAACTACTTAAAATTTGTTTAATTTTTGTATTCAAGATATATGATATGATTCAAGATATAAGATGTATTCTGTATGTATTTAATTCAAATTGACAGATGGAAATCCATTTGAAATACTGTCAAGCTTTTTTACAATTATTAAATAAGCATATTTGTCTATTACTACTCTGATACTTGAGGGGAGAAGAGGTTTTGGCATGTACGTACGAGTGGTCGCCGAGGGGTAAGGGAATAAAGATAATACTATCGAGAATTCGGGATACATAGAATGGGTACGTACCCTAATGATTTATCTATTTTAGTGCTGCAGCAACTGAAATATATGAAGAAATAATCAAAAAAGTGAAAACATTGACGTCACGTACTAGCGCCACCGCCGACAACGCATACAAGTTGTCAAAGAAGTTAGGTAAATTTGTAGATTGTTCTCAGAGTTATTTTTAATTACTAAAGAAGTTATTCCAGTACCTAAATATATTGCAATAATTTAATCAACAGAAGCAAAACTTGATGCTTCAGTAGATGTTTCTTCGAAAATGGCTAATTTGGAAAATGCAGTTAAACAGTATGCAGAACAAATAAATGCACTTGATACTGGTCTGTCGTCTCAGGTAGAATTTAATTATGTTATCATAACTAACATGAACATCATAACTATATTAAAAAATTGAAATATTATTACTATTTATTAGTAGTAATTGATCTCAATTACAATTTTGCACTATGTGCTTACTGTTTTTAGATGACTAACTACCAAGAACAACTGACACAAATGCAACATGATTTAGAAATTGGATTGGACAACATGGCTGAAGTATTTGGTAATTCAGGCGGTGACGTCGAGGGTAGGTACATTTTTACTGTAGAAAAGCTTATACAAAAATGAATTGAATCTCATCAGTCTGCATAAGTATTTCCCCAAACTAGAGAAAACGCCCCTTTCACCCTTAATAAAACCACTATTTTTTCTAATCAACAGCTATGTCGGAACTGCATTCACGTTTTACGAGTCTTCAGGTGGACTTGGAAGCCATGGCGTTTCGACAAAAGGAATTGAAAGTTGCTCAAGATTCAATGACTTATGACCTCGAAGTTAGTTACCAACTGCTTAAGGCTAAGTACAGTCCTCATTAGTTTAAATACAAATGATTTTTATCATCAGAATTTATGGAAAGAGATAGAAATGTTGAGAGATACGAAATCGGATCGAGAGGAAGTAGCAGATGCTCTTCGTGACAAGGCGGGCATTAGTGAACTCAACGGTCTGGTTTCGTTACAACAATTTGACGCTGTACGAAGTGATTTTGAAAAGCGAATTGCTGCAGCGTATGATACATTTAATAATCAGGAGTACGTCTGGCAGGTTAGTTATTCGATTTTTGCAGGACAACATATGTACCTAATCATAAATAGATTTACTAGATAACCCCAAGGTACCTTTTCGAGTTCTCAACTAAGTACAAAGATAAAGATTTAAAATCACAGTAGGTATAAATACTCAGTCCGTCTTATTTTTTCTTCGGAATGTGTTAATATCTTTTCATACTTATGTATTTTTCTTTTGTGGCAATATACAATTTTTATTATTTTAGAAAGCTATAGATGATATGTTTAAAGTACTTTACCAAAAAGCGGATGCGGCTCAAATTCTATCTTTGAAAGAAGAAATTCAAAAATATCTAAACAGAATGAAAGAACGCATGCGAATGATATCAGACATTGTTGGTGAACCGAAGAGTGCTATTATTTCCAAGAAAGTATTCCGAGACTCTTCATGTCTAGCTTGTGGGAGTCCAGCATACATGGACATGGAAGAAGCGAACAAAGTACCAGCCCTGCCAAAGTTTCCGTCAGCCAGACAACCAGCTGAAGGGGCTGAAGCAGAATCACAAACCAAAGGAGGTGGAGACAATAGGCCTTGTTATCCTGATTTACCAATACCGCATCCAAGGGACCCAAGGTATTTTATAACCAAATCATAGCCAAAATAGGCATTCTATAGGAACAGCAATGTATCTTCTATCGTCAATAATTCTGTCGCTAGTTTATTGCTCTATTAGATATGGTAAAAATAATGACAAGTCTGACGAATTATTGGTAACTACGGGCATATTCAAATTTAATGGCATGCATATGGCAGTAGTTTATAATTATGGAAGCGAAACTTAGGAAAAGAATACTTACTACGCAGCTAAATTTGAATCGACTTCGACGTGACCGTTTCACGCGTTTGTCGTCCGCCATTTCTTGAAATTGTGGGTTCTTTAATCTAATATTTTTATAATGTTAATGAATTCAACAGATCTCATATTTGTAAACGATATTGTGGCGGTTCACATACTGTTGTAACAGATGCATTAAACCGGGCTCCACAAAGCTTAGTTGTACAACAAGCTCAGAAAAAATTTAATACTGCTCCTGGGACTGATGGAAAGGTTTGAAAATTCTCTTTGGTATTATATCTTTTTACTAGTATATAGTTAACCATCCTCCTGGTTTCATTCTAATCCGTATAAGTATATGGATTCGACGCAACGTCATGTCTTTTTCAATTTGTTTCTATTTGCCGACATCTCAACCTCTTTTCTTCAATTTCTCTCTTCGCTTATCTACTACAGAAAAAAACTTTTTGACTTGTAAGTAGGTAGTTACTATTTTTTTTAATTTTATAAATTAATAATCATATTCTGTCTAGCTGTATATGGTGGAAGAAGAAACGACAAAGATACCGTGCTTGGCATGCAATAAAATGTCAATGCCCGCATCGGTTGCTATGGAGCCGAAGCCTCAAAAACATGGTACGTGTGTGATATAACTCATAAGTAACTAGAATGATTGCAGGAACTCATCAGTTACCTGCTCTATTTCTAGCTCTTAATTTAACTTTTTGTCTTTTCAACAGCTCCAATTGATAGTATTGATGAAATTGAGGATTATTCTTTGACTCCAGCGGCACATGAAATTTCCTACAGCTAATCTGTTTTTGTTCCCGTAAACTTTAAATACACAATTTCATAAAAATTCTGTACCATTATTGAATTAATTCAGTAATTATTTGCTATAGGGACATTGCCAAACCGGCATTTAATATAATTTAATGCTGTCTAAATCATTAAACAGTGATGCTCATAAACACGCTTTTATTTTCTTTATGTTCTAATCATTGATTTAAATAGTAAAGATACGGTCATCAGAACATTTGACGGACGCGGTCGCCCTACAAAACACACTAGCGCCATCTATGATAACTAAGATGTCAATCGGCGTGGTCTGCTCCTAGACGTAGCCTTGTAAGAGCGGGGTGTGGTATTTTTCGAGGTACAAAGAAATAAAACAAAACCTTTTAGTTTCTGAATTTTATATTTGTTATAGATAAAAATACATTTTAATTTGCTTTTAATAAACAATAAAAATTAATTTTGTACATAATTTAATCTTATAGTAATATTATTGAATCTTTTTATTTCATCGGCTGCAACGAGCGCCGCTGCAAAGTTATGTCGCACTTTTACGCGGCTTCGCGTTGTCTATGCTAAAGGTTGAGACAAACAAGAAAGAAAATTGTTTTAAATAATGTTAGAAGTTGATTTAATGACATATTTTTAACTTAACGGTGATATGAAATGTTATATTTTTTCTTATTGTGCTTTACGTCGTAGTTCACGCAACCCTTCACGACACAATTTGGCATTTTTGCTTGTAAAACTGACGACCCCTCCCGAAGTTAGCCGATCGCGTTCTAGTTCACTTCGATAAAGGTTAGACCACTTTGGGACCAAGTTCCAGGCGTCATTATAACATGCGATCCGCCCAGTCCTTACGAAGTAATATATATGTCAATGGTTCTAATATCGAAATTATAGCAAATATCGGCGGTCAGTATTATGTTTTAATAGCATATCTATGCTATTCAAATATAATACTAACTATACCAGGACATGACCAGGACTTTTAATTCGATTCAGTAAGCTGACAGTTTCAATGTTGTAAGATAAAAACGACTCCGAAATTGTGATGTAACTAAACATTGATTTAAATAGTAAAGACACGGTCGTCAGAACATTTGACGGACGCGGTCGCCCACAGAACACTATCGGTCGCCCTACAAAACACACTAACGCCATCTATTATAACTAAGATGTCAATCGGCGTGGTCTACTCCTAGACGTAACCTTGTACGAGCGGGGTGTGGTATTTTTCGAGGTACAAAGAAATAAAAATAACTTTTATTTTTCGAAATATATATGTGTTGTACATAAAAACACATTTTATTTTGCTTTTAACAAACAATAAAAAATAATTTGGTACATAATTTAATCTTATAGTAATATTATTAAATCTTTTTATTTCATCGGCTGCAACGCGCGCCGCTGCAAAGTTATGTCGCACTTTTACGCGGCTTCGCGTTGTCTATGCTAAAGGTTGAAACAAACAAGAAAGAAAATTGTTTTAAATAATGTTAGAAGTTGATTTAATGACATATTTTAAACTTACCGGTGATATGAAATGTTTTTTTTTTTATTTTCACACAATTTGGTATTTTTGCTTGTAAAACTGACGACCCCTCCCGAAGATAGCCGATCGCGTTCTAGTTCACTTCGATAAAGGTAAGACCACTTTGGGACCAAGTTCGAGGCGTCATTATAACATGCGGTCCGCCCAGTCCTTACGCAGTAATATATATGTCAATGTAACTAAATTAATTGATTGATTAAATTCGAATAACGATTTAAACAATTTATTTAATAATAAAATGTGTTAAATTAACAAAAGTAAATGGAATTATGAAGGTACATGAAAAATAAAACGAATACATCATAATTATATTGGTACCTAGGTATAGGCAGTGGTAACGAGACAATTTTTTAATAGTAATCCCACGTAATTTACTACAATATTCATCATGTCAAACAATTTGCAAAAGAGTGGCTTTTACCATGTCTTGTAAGATAATCATGAATATTTTTAGTAAAAATATTCATAATTATCTGTATTTTTAGAGCATCTGGTAGGATGCTCGGAATGTACTAAAATATAAACCAAATAAATGTTCCTTTTGCAATCTTTTTTTTTTCAATTAAATACCTATACCATGAGAAACGCTTACACAAATAAAAAATATTTCAATAATAATTTGCACTAAGTGCCTCTAGGACTACCAGAAAATAAACACGTGGCCGAGCTGCAACGTATACGGTACTGCCCGGTGACAAACAAGTGCTTTTTTAACAAGGTATATTTGTTGTACATTTAATCTATTAATAAATTGGTACTGCAAGAACAATTTAAGAACATTTAATTGATACGTCTATAAATTACGAAATTGACTCTGGCCGGGCTGCATCGCAACACACTTTTATTCGAGTAACTATGGTAAGCGTCGATTCAAACTCTCGTAGAATTTACTTGTAGTGAAAAACTGAGACGTGGGACTTTACGTGGGATTGACGGAGTTCAATAGTCGATATAATAATTACTTATCTGTGCTTGTCACATAGTATCAACGTCAGATACGTAGGTTAGGTTAGTAACTGGTGACTAGGCAGGGGCGGATCGTGAATTTGAGGGGCCCTGGGCTGAAACTGCTCTGGGGCCCCTTAATTATTCAAATAATTATCATTTTGTCAAGAAACTGTTTTCTATATCCATTTGATGAAAATAAGGTACAGGATTAAAATGGATTAAATTGAATTTATTTAATAAGAGTTTGTATTTACATATTTTTTTATTACTGATTAGCCCGCACTTGACCTCGATCACGCCTTATATTAAACGACATATGAGGTCTATTATAGGACGACAGAGCACAGAAGTTGCCTGTTCACTTTTAATTTAAAGGCTGCAGACGGGTCATATGTGGAAAGGAACACAGAAGCCGGCAGAGAGTTCCAAACCTTGGCCGTGTGCACAATAAATGTAGAGGAGAATCGAACAAAGAAAGAAAGAAGATGGTGTATCGACCAAGTGAGGATGGTACCCTGCAGTACGTTTGGTAGATCAGTAGTAAAAGGGCGTTTTTCTGATCGAATTTTCAAATTCGATTAGAAAAACGCTTAAAAACATACAATCAGGAACAGTCTGAAGGGAGTTGTTACTCGATTATGTTTTAAGAATGTCAACTTATTGCTTTTATTTTGTTTAGTTGTTATAGACAGTTGATCTGCAAATATATTGAAGGTGGCATTTTTAACGTATCTCTGATGACGAAAAATGTTCAAATGCAATGAAAACAGAACGGTAACCATTACGTTATGACAAACTTTGAAACAAGAATTCCATGTTTATAATAAAACTAGTACCCACGCGGGGCTTCGCTCCCGTAGATTCTATCACGATAAAAACATAACTCTCCTTTTTTGCAGTCGGGTAAAAGTAGCCTATAACCTTCCTCAAGCTTCAAGCTACTTCCATACCAAATTTCTCCAAATCCACCTTGTACTTTCGAAGATTAGCGCGTTCAAGCAAACAAACAAACTTTTCCGCTTCATAATATTAGTATAGATTAATTTAAAATTGGAATTCTTAGCTAAAAAACCGGCTAAGTGCGAGTCAGATTCGCGCACGAAGGGTTCTGTACCATTATCTATAAAAACGGCAATAAAATCATGTCTGTTGTATGGGAGTCCCCTCAAATATTTGTTTTATTTTAATTTAATTATTTATTTTAAAAGTAAATATACATTAATACATTAATATACATTCAAGCGTCGTTGCCAAAAAAATCACGTTTATTGTATGGAGCCCCTTTAAATATTTATTTTATTCTGTTTTTTAGTATTTGTTGTTAAAGCGGCAACAGAAATACATCATCTGTGAACATTTCAACTGTCTAACTATCACGGTTCATGAGATACAGCCTGGGGACTGATGGATGGACAGCGGAGTCTTAGTAATAGGGTCCCGTTTTAGCCTTTGGTTACGGAACCCTAAAAATATTATTATCAAACTCAAAATATTTATCTCACATGGGCCTACATGGAGATAAATAAAGCACTTACAAAACGTCAGAAGTTAGTGCACAGTTCGAAATTGGTCGTTTTCTATGGAGAAGAATCGGCAAGAAACTCCACAGTCACTCTTATAAAAATATAATTTTTCCAATGTATCCACAATATAGGTTAATTAGGTATGAGAGGACAGTATATGGTTTGATAATTATTATGATTTGAAATGAAATCGCTGTTTTTATGAGTAAAGCCTGTTATTAAAATCAGATATTAAAAAAAAAAAACATAACTAGCAGTCGGGTAAAAAGTCGGGTACTTCCATACCAAATTTTATCTTAATCCACCCAGTACTTTCGAAGATTAGCACGTTCAAACAAACAAACTTTTCTGCTTTATAATATTAGTATAGATTTCCTAAATTAAGAGCATTGTAGGATCTTTTCATAATCAGATTACTTTCAATTATTATAATAAATAAAATAATTCTCTTATCTTCAAGGCTAAATTCTGATATTTATAAATGAAATTAAATGAAATATTTATTTTTAAATTGGTTATAAATAATACTTTTATATGTATTTTTTGTGTTTTAAGTTAAGCTAGATGAAGCCGGTATTTGATAATTGACTACTCTGAGAAGAAACACCGAAACAAACTCAGAGGTCAACGTCTCTTTTAAAGTCTATACAATTTGTATTCGTCAAATCATATGAGAAGCATGAAGGTTCATATCTGTTGTGTCTTTATTTTTATTTATTTATTTGGCTCACCAACCATTGAATACACTGATGCAAATATATGAGATAACATTCAGTAGATTTAAGGACAAGACGTGTATCAATTTCTTATAGGTAAGCACATCATGCATTACATATGAGTTGTATGATTGCCTACGTATAACTAGATCAGTCTTTTGAGGAAAGGAGCACGCAGATTTGAATGGACCTGTCCAGACAGTGCAAGCATTTGTCAGTTATCGTGTAGCTCAACTTCGAACTTAAGGAGCTTAACGATCTGACGAACAATATCAGAGTAAGGACATTTGGGTAGGCCACACAAATAGTCAAACTGCTAGACATCAACTATAAATTATAATGAAAATAACATAAAATGAAATAATAACCTACATATTCCGCACATTTTCAATAATATAAAAGATAAAAAAAAACAAAAAAAAGGAATAATAGAATAAAAAGTATATACAATATTTTAGAAAGTAAATCATTAACTAAGCAAGATATATTAAAAAGCCCACATACATAAGTAGGTATAAGTATAATTGGAGCAGCTCATTCCCAAGCCTTTTTGTCCTCAATATAATCTTTAACTGTGTAAAAAGCTTTCTGGCATAGCGTACGTTTTATAGATAATTTGAATTTAATGAGAATAAGTTACTTATCACTTAATAGCACACTAAATATACATACTCACACACAGTTGTGACAATTAAACACTGAGTTTGTATTTAGACGACAAGAACAAAATGGCGGCGGTACCACCCGACGCAATTGCACTGCAGGTGACCTGATCATTGATAAGCGACAAGGGAATTCTCTGCTTCGTTCTCGATATTCGCACATACGGATTGATCGATTATGGCGCTGCCAATATTATGTTTTAATTTTACATATTTCCTATTTATATATATAGGTTAAAAAGTATCGTCTATTTTTTTTAATGAGCACTGGCAGGGGCCCCTTATATCCACGGGGCCCTGGGCTACAGCCCAAATAGCCCATAGGTAGATCCGCCCCTGTGACTAGGCAGCATGGTCTCAGACCTCAGCCTGTTCTATAAGGACTATAACCTAATTTAAAAAAAAAAGTATCAACGTCATTCATATACTAGGTAGAATGCGTACTGAGTCTTAAAAGTACGCGTCCGCACAAATACTTATTCCAAAAACTAGGTCCACGAGTATTTAGGCATCTCGAGTCTATTGACGTTTCATCGAGTCTATTGAGGTTTTGACACGGTAATATTATGTATACAGTATTCCGACATCATACAAACGGACGAAGCGCGAGCTATACCTACGCGCCTCGATCTCGGTGTGCGCTCGGTTTGATGACAGTCGCGACCGGCGACTGTGCCGCAGTGACGAACGGACGGAGTTTTTTTTTTTTTAACAATAACCGCGCGATTTTTCGCTATAAATAAGTTCAAGTACATATTTAATATGACGAGTAGAGTCTGGCAAACGAAAGTAGAGACTGAAAAAGCGCGGCAAATTTAAAAAATATCAGCATAGCAACCCCAAAACTACTATGAAATACCTGGAATAACCTTATTTGATACTTTTAAATTATCTATTTTTTTTTCATCGGAATAAAATACAAGAGGGATTTTAGATAGGTAATAGTTTAGACATTGTCTTAATTCGAATTAAAAAAAAACAACAGTATTCTAAAATAGTTCTGATTTATTCATTATAATCAAAATCTGAATGTAAGACTTCCATGTGGAAAGTTTCATTAGAGTCACTGGAACCATTATTTCCTACGTTAATTATAAAACTTTCTGAATTATTTTCTGTAATTCTGTACCTTTCTTTATATTTATTTTCAACATGGATGACATGATCAGTCATTTTCTTTCACTCCTCGGGAGTTATATTTTCAAACCTCTCTTTTATAACTTTCTCTATCCCCACCGCAGGCAGATCAATATTTTTACTTGCCACATTACGTTTAGCCAAACTCCATACTAACTCAATGGCATTTAGATCACAGTGGTAGGGGGGAAGTCGCAATACCTCGTGCCCATTCTGCTTCAGAATTTCATCAGCTTCATATACTGGCTCTGGTGTGTTTCGTTTTAAACTTGTTTTCTAATGATATAAAATTCGTTAATTTTGTTACGAATAGCATCAATGTCGAAACTATCTAAGTCGGACACTGTGGGTTTATATGAACTTTACGCGCACGTTCCTTTTTAATGTAGTAACGCTCACTTCTGTAAAGAATGGTAAAACACAATGATTAGGTTCTGCAAATCATGAATTCAATTACATCTTTATAAAAGTTATGTACTCCTAGTAAAAACTTACCAGTGATTTAAGCTATTTCTTCCAAGTACTGGTTCTGGGTTTTTATCCTATCTTTCTGCTCTAAATCTGTAAGTTTTTCAATAGTTTTCACTATCTCATCAACCCCTGCTACATCCATCAGATTTTCTATAAAAGAAAAAAAATTGTTAAAAACCATGCAACATTTAATAGTATCTATACTAATATTATAAAGCTGAAGAGTTTGTTTGTTTGTTTGTTTGTTTGTTTGCTTGAACGCGCTAATCTCAGGAACTACCGTTCTGATTTGAAAAATTCTTTCAGTGTTAGATAGCCCATTTATCGAGGAAGGCTATAGGCTATATATCATTACGCTAACACCAATAGGAGCGGAGCAGTAATGAAGAATGTTTCAAAATCGGGGGATTTTTTTTCCACGGGGACGAAGTCGCGGGCGGAAGCTAGTGTTAAATAACCATAATGCATTATTATGAAGGTGTTTAACATACTATAAAATGAATGTCAATCAAAATAGATAAATATTTTTCCTCGCTAAAAGATATATATAAATTATGAATTACAACAAAGTATCAACTTAGTAGCGTCATACTAACTTATGAAATCGAACATCACACGTAAACAATCATGTTTTTGTTTGAATTCGGCGTCTTTGTCCTGTTGTTTTTCTTGATATTTAGACATCATGCGAAATAACATCTCCCGTACTCCACTTTTAATAGTTTTGTTCATTTTTCGCTGAATAAACGCTATTAACAAGATCACAACAAATCACCAACAACACGCCATCTTGTTTTAGAAATTGAGTTTGACATTAGTATAGAATTGCCATATAAAAAGTTTGCAAATAATTCGAGTGTCTACTTTCGTTTGCCAGACTCTAGGATATATTATGCTGTTTTTGGTTGCATGAATTCGTCAATAACGCATCCAGAGATAACTTTTTTTAGATTGCCTGGAAACTTTGAAAGGTACCTTTTTTTTTTTTTTTTTTTTAGCGTGGTAAAATTATCAAATAAGTCCTCCCACTCCGGGCAGGGTGGGAGGGACTGTCAGACTTTTACTGACTAAAATCCACGGTGTTCCTTCAATAACCCTTTACATACCGGGGCCACGGTAACGGGATGAGTCCCACGACCCCGGCGGGCTTCGGCCCTCTGCAGAGGGGGCCTCGTCATGTTGCTGACGCTCTTTGAGGCGCGCGTGGAACACGACGCGCCGTCGACCCGGGCATGGTCCATGGTCGGACAGCGAGTTGCCCTTTACTCGCTGTCCGCATGCCCGCGCCTACGGTGGCCGGAGATCGTCGGCCGACGTCCGTCTACCACTGCGGCTGGGCTGGAGGGAGGACGCCATCCTCTCCCTCACGCGGCCCGCCTCCTCCTTCGGAAGCATGACTGCTTCGCAGAAGGAGGCGACCGCTTCCCACTCCCTCTCGCCCCGCAGCATGGCCTCGACCAAGGCCGGGCGCGAGAGGTCTCCGCCTATTGTCGCCGTGAGGACACGTCGGTGCTCTGCCCAAGCTGGGCAGTCCTGCACCGTGTGCTCGACTGTGTCCTCAGGGCGACCCTCGCAGTGGTGACACCCAGGCGTCTCTTCCTTACCCATCAGACACAGGTACCTCCCGAAACTTCCGTGTCCGGTGAGGACCTGCGTCATGCGGTAGGTCAGGACGCCGTGACGCCGATCTAGCCACTCCTCAAAGAGGGGTCTTACCGCCGCAATTGCGAAAGGTACCTAAGACTAAAATAATTTTAGTTACTAGTAGGTATGTACATAATGTGTTTCTTTTTAATGGATAAGTATTTCCTTTTATCTCCCGAAAAAAAAGATGTCTGGATCTCTTTCCTTTACTCTATCACTTTAATTATTAATTAAAGTGATAGAGTAAAGGAAAGTGATTGATACGAGTGAAATAGGTAGTTATAGGCGGTTCATGAATCATGATACGGTAGGTACGCTTGTGTTAAAACCTCGGGGCATGTGTGTTTTGTTGTTTGTATAATTCAAAGTAAAGACGTGGTATTTTATTATTAATAATAGTTGTTCATTGTACTGTGTGTATGAATAATACTAGAAAAAATATAAACATGTTTTTTTAATAATTAAATCTACCAATCAAAAAACAACACGCATTTTTATTGAACACTTCCTATTCAATTCACAAACTATTTTATTTGTTTATATAAAAATAGTATATTTACAATCACAAAACTAAATGGAAACGCAAAGTAGGCAAATGTAATTAAAATGTTGGAGGCGGGTAGCCCTGTCGCATGTTTACGTACCGCGTAAGATACGGCCGAGTTAAAATACTGTATGATAATATTACCGTGGTTTTGACGTCTTAACCTTAAGGCGTTTAGAGTTTATTGACGTTTCGACGTATCGAAGTCTTCGTAAGCGTATGTAATATCGAGACGATCAAGTAATGGAGTAAATCATACAATTCAATAAATGAGATAAATGCACAACCAACAACATTTTCCACATAATATAAAGGAGTAGTAAGAGTCAAGTATCTACGAGTACGTATGCACCAGACTCGGTGAGACTCGTTCAGACGCCATACGCCTAAATACTCGAGACGTGTTTATGTGATGCGCACGGTATAAGTCTTTGCCATAGATAAAATAGATGTAGAGGATTAGTAGTTAGTTGCATATACAATTTTGGTTATACAAATATCATGCAAACATGAACCTTGTCAATAAAAATATATCTGTCTCATTCTTACACATCATAACTTTCAAATGTAAAAAGAGGTAAGCATAAATCATAAACTTCAATTTCTGGTAACATTTTTCATGACGTCACCAAGCTCCGCCTTGAAGCACCACCGCCATTAAATTGGGACACTTATTTCGCTCGTTTTGTGGTAGATCAGCTGTCAAAAATACGGTGTTTGGAATAAGTTTTCAGTGTTACAGTGGACTGCGTCGATTTTAATAAGCTTTCTATTGATCTGTGAAGTGTATCTGAGCAGAACTATCATGAGGAAGTGTTGCATCAAGGGGTGTAATTCAAATTCTCGTAAAAATGAAGAAGGATTGTCATTTTTTAGGTTAGTTGTAATTTTCTTTGTTATTCATGTACAATTGTCGTGTGAATTACAGTGTGTGTTTATTATGAGTTCTAAGTCATGTTTTCTGCTGTCATGTAGAATTTCATAAGACTTTTATCACATACAATTGAACAAGTAAAAATGTTTATTGTTTACATATATACGTAGTGTTGCTCTTCGTTTTATACAGTTATCGATATAAATTTTATCAATAATATTGATATACATATCTGATTAACGAAGTTGTACGACATATAAAACTGTATTTAAACAAAATATTGATTCTGAGCCTTTTATTTAAGTAATACGTTAGTGTTAATTGACTTTCTGAAACATACGACTTCAATATTATTATTTATGTATTCGTAATGGTTCAGATTGTTTAATTGGCACAATAATGATGTTTAAAATTGATTTTAGATTCCCCAAAAAGGAAGGCCTTAAGAAATTGTGGATGGAAAAAATTGGCAAGGAAAATATAAAACCTGCAGCAATAATAATAATATGCTCCAAACATTTTGAAGACGAGTGTGTGAACAGAACATTGAATATTATTCGACTTAAAGATGACGTAGTTCCCACTCTTTTCCCAGTAAGTATCTTTTCTGTTTATAATTTACATACTTTATCCGGCAAAAGTTTTTGAAGAAGTCCAATATCTATAAATATGTATGCCGCTGGCATTCAGATCTTTTACAGAAATTGAGTTAGTACTAATCGATCATGTGGCTAGTGCATGTTTATTGATGTCACAGGCCTTGAAATGATTTGGTTTAGGAATGTGTTGTTTGTTTCAAAATATTTTCTATCAATTTAGCAGGGTTTTTGAAACATATTTCACAGAGTGATATGAGTGCTCAAGGAAGTGAACACTACTGATCAATGAACCTTTCCAAATATTAATATTTTATTTTTTCTCGTTTCTCTTAGTTTACTACTTCATCTTCAGTGCAATCGAGAGTCCAATCAACAAGTGGTGTAAACAGAAATGTGATTCCAGTTACAGATGATGCAGCTCCCACTATTTATCCAGTTAGTATCTTTTTGTTATTTTTTTTTTTGTATTGAATTTATTGTAGTATGCACAAATTTTTGGAGAAACATCGTATTCCCCTACACATAAATATCAATTTCTGTTTACTATTTTTCATCTTCAGTGCAATCAATCAAGTAGTAATTTGTATTATCTATATCGCATTTTTGTTTTAATTTTACATATTTCAAAATGTTTTATTAAATGTTACCAGGCAAATGTTTAGTAGCAATTCCGTGCTATATAAATATGTCACCCGAAAATAATAAGATCCGCAAGTTTATAAATTACCTAGGAAATTTCCTAGGAAATTTATTAACTTTCGTAGGATTCTAAACGATAGATAAAGGTTGTCTGTAAGAGATTGCCCTGTGCGATAAGACCGCCCATTGTACACTAGTTTTATTATTTGTATCTTTAAATGTATTGTAAGGTGTACAATAAAGTATATAATAAATAAATAAATTGTATTATTTTACGCCCACATTTTCATTTTTATATAACTTTTAAATCAACTTGCACTAGATTTTTTTAAATTTAAAAACCACTTTTTTTAACTTCCAGCTTATTCCGATCGATTTAAATATAGTAAATCCCGTCCACACGGAACAAACAATAAGAAATTTATCGGAAAATACAGAAGAGATGACAGGAGAGATGTCCATGGTTGGTATTTTCATACTCTGTACGTAACAAGACATATATCAACATAATGGCTCCAATACCTTGACCACCGAGCTTTGATCAGTTTTTAGGGTAAAAAACGGATCCCTATTACTAAAACTCGGCTGTTCGTCTGTCTGGATGTCTGTCTGTGACCGTGAACGTGATAGCTAGAAAGCTGAAATTTTCACAGATGATGTATTTCTGTTGCCGCTTTAACAACAAATACTAAAAACAGAATAGTTTGTGACTTGAAAGAATCATCAGAACATGTTCTTAAAAAATTGTATTGTACTAGCTATTGCCAGTGCCTCGTTCGCCCTCTGCTTATAGCCTATGTTATTCAGGACTTATACAGCTTTCTACTGATGAAAGAGTATTTGAAATTAGTTCCGTAGTTTTTTAATTAAATCGTAACATACAAACAAAATTAAATCTTTCTTCTTTATATTTGTAGTTTAGACAACTGTATAAAACATTTTTTATTTCAGCATATTCCAATGGATGTAGATAATCCCATCCACTCGGAACAGGTGCAATCTACTAGTGACATAAATTTACCGGGAAATACAGAGGAGATGTCCATGGTTAGTTTTTATTTTCATTCATTACTCATAAGAAAACTATGATACCAACAAAATGGCCTGACAGTTCGAATGTAGAACTCAAAAGAATCATGAGATTTAAAAAAATTACTTCTCTAATAGCGAATAAATATAATAATAATAATTTTATTCTAGTGTAAGAACATTCGCTATAACGTTTTTTTTATATAAATAACTAGTACTCACGCGGGGCTTCGCTCCCGTGGATTCTATCACAGTAAAAACATAACTCTCCTTTTTTGCAGTCGCGTAAAAAGTAGCCTATAACCTTCCTCAAGCTTCAAGCTACTTCCATACTAAATTGCATCCAAATCCACCCAGTACTTTCGAAGATTAGCGCGTTCAAACAAACAAACTTTTCCGCTTTATAATATTAGTATAGATTTATATATTTTTTAAACCCTCAAAATAAGTTCCTCACTCTCCTATAATTTACTGCTAAAATACGTATACTATATATATATATATATATTTTGTTTCTTCCAGGTTATTGCAGATGAAACAAAATTTAAAATGCAATCATTAAAAGAAAAAATTCAAATACAAAGGAAGAAAATAAAAGTGGTGAATCAGAAGTGCCGAAGGCTGAAACGTAAAGTACACACTTTTCAAAACATAATAGGCGAGCTAAAAAAACAAAATTTCATTCCTCACGAAGGTGCTATTCTATTGGAAGAATGCGCTGGCTCTCATGAGTTTCTTTCGAGACAAATTTCAAAACACAGAGGTGAGTCTTGTCCGCGATCATACGGTGATGATCTACGTAAATTTGCACTGACATTAAACTTTATGTCGCCAAAAGCTTATCGGTTCGTGCGGACAACATATCGGAATTGTTTACCTCATCCTCGGACACTGTCAAAATGGTACCAGCACGTAGATGCAGAACCAGGGTTTACAGCCGAAGCTTTCAAAACTCTGAAAATAAAGGCCCAAAATAGCTCTAGACCGATCCTCTGCACTCTTGTAATTGACGAGATGGCTATAAGAAGAAGTCTATATTGGGACAATGCAGCAAAGAAGTTTTATGGCAGAGTTAATACGGGGATAACCGGAGAAAACGATTCAACAGAAGAAGCCACTGAATGCTTTGTGATGCTGCTCACAGCTCTAAACGAAGCGTGGAAGCTCCCTGTAGGATATTTTTTGATAAATTCGCTAAAGGGAGAGCAAAAGGCCCATTTAGTTACTATTCGCATTGAAATGGTGGAGGCAGCTGGCGTGAACGTAGTTGCACTAACATGTGACGGGCCAGCTGCAAATTTTGCCATGTACCAGGAGCTTGGTTGCGATTTGCTCAAAAATCAAAATATAACTGAATTTAATGTCGGGAAACAAAAAGTTTGTGCTTTTATAGATCCCTGTCATGCCATCAAATTAATCAGAAACGCATTTGGTGATTTAGGAACATTAGTAGATTATCAAGAAAATAAAATTGACTTTAAATTTGTTAAATTGCTTCTTGATTTACAAGAGAACGAAGGGCTACATTTAGCCACCAAACTGAGCAAAGCTCACATCGAGTTTGGCACTCAAAAAATGAAAGTGCGGCTTGCTACTCAGTTGTTTAGCAACTCAGTGGCGGACGCACTTGAATTTTGCGAGAGCAAATTGGGATTGCCTCAATTTCAAGGCTGTCATCCGACAGCAAAATTCATAAGAATATTCAATAATTTGTTCGATTGCCTTAATAGCCGATCTCTTCGGCCACCAGGCTGGAAGAAGGCCTTATTTTGTAAAAATTATGGAGATGCGATTAAAATGTTCCATGAAACAAAAATATATATAAAAAACTAAAGTTGGAATCAGGGCAGTCAATTCTTACTTCTCGTCGAAAGACAGGCTTTATTGGTATGTTCGTAAACATGTCCAGTGCACTCAATTTATACCAATCATTGGTCATAGAGAAGCAACATATAAAATACTTGCCTTTCTATAAAATTTCACATGATCACCTGGAACTTTTTTTTTCTGCTGTTCGTTCAAGAAGTGGATACAACAATAATCCCAATGCCGTACAGTTTAAGGCAGCCTATAAACGACTGTTAATTCGTGCTGAAATAAGAGACCACGGTATTGGGAACTGTATACCTCTTGAACAAATATCAATTTTGAATTGTCCTAGTACAGATGATCCTGTGAAAAATATTAATAAATTAACGGACCGCAATATTTTAATTGAAGAAGATGACAGTACGCTGTATGAGGAGTACCTGGATCACCTTGATATTACACAGAGTGAATACACGGAACAGGTCGTCATATACATAGCAGGCTTTATCGCTAGGAAGTTAACCAGAACCTTAAAATGTGATGTGTGCGTTGGACTGTTACACGGTTCAAAGAATCAGTACGAACAAAGCCTAATTGAAAAAAAAATCAAAAAGTGGCTTAACATATCCGTCTCCAACTTTAGTTAAAATTGTAAAAATGACTGAGAAAATTGTGAAACAAAATTTAATTTATTATATTAATTTATTATTTAATTTATTATTTATATTTTAATTTTTATAAAGAAAATCCTGAGAAGTATAAATCCAATCAACCAAAAAAAAGTTTCACCAAATCGTACTTTATGTTCTCATTAAATTAAACATTTATTTTTATAACAAAAAGACACTTTCTATCTAGCCAATCTTTCTTAGATAGATGGTTTTCTATTTACATTATTATTTAGAGCTGATCTATTGAGTAATTGTTTTGTTTTGGATTTCAGATTTATGATTAACCTGTATTATTATGCAGTAAATAAACTGCAAATAAATACTATTCAACATAAATTCCTTGTTCGGGGGCATACACAAAGTGCGGCTGATAACGCCCATTCTTATTACTTCAAAACTTCATACGAGGGCAACTGGATTGAAGTCAATCGTATTCATACAGTAACACGAAGCACAAGAGTCCAACAACCTCACGAAGTAACATTAAAGCAGGCTTATGACAGTAAAATCCTCTTAAGTGCTCGAAAGAAGGCAGATATTCAAACCTTAATTGACACCAATATTATACCGAAAGTTTATGAAACTATTTACAACACAACATTTTGATATTTCTTTATTTTATAATTAAACAAGTGCGATGCGAGTCGTACTCGTACTTATCGCTATATTTTTAGCAGAGCATTTGATACTGATTTTCCTTATAATTTTGTTACCAAAGTTGTAGTTCCTAATTGGATAATAAAGTCCAAATACATACTAAACTGTGATGAATGTGATTTACTTAAATACCTTTAAGCAATTTAATATTACAACGTAGATATATAAAGATGTTTAAGTATTAGTGTTATTTGTGAGACTGTTTAATATTAAGCTAATATTGTTATATCAATTTTAGAATTTATCTTTTAGGAGAATGCTATAGAATTTTGTCCACGATACTCGTTTTATTAGATGATAAGTGCCGAATGGCAAACTCTTTAATCGTATTAAGACTGATGATTGATTTATTATGTTGAAATGTGTGACTATGCCTAGTTTTGTTCAGATTTGACATGCCATGCATCTGAGACATGGTCTTAAAGGGATTATTTTGATTATTTTATTAAATATTAAGTACGTACAGCTTAAACTTTCATAAAGATTTTAGATACTTAAACAGCATGCTACTGTCATTTTATCTATACTATAACGATTATATTTATGATTATAACTATTCAGTATAATTAAGGTTTTATCTGACAGTAACTTGAAAGCCATTTTCAATAGTTTAGAGCAAATACCTTGAGCTTGTGGTGCCTCCAACATACAAGTTGGCCAATATATCGTCCACACGGGTGTCGGTGTGGAACCTCTTTCAAAATGTATGTTATTCTTTTTTAATTTTGATGCCATTTGTTTATTATACAAATAAAAAATAAAAAAGATATCATCTATTTCATTTAATAACCCTCTATTTTATCAATAAATATAGTATTTTACCGATTCTTCTTCTTCTTCTGCTTGTTTTAGTTTGTATTGGGTTCCAGTTAAATATATCTTTACTAAAAATAAACGTAAATCACCCGTATCAATAAAAAATACGTACTTTCATGAAGTTATTATTTTTTAAAAAGGTCATTTCTGCAATATGACAGTTAGCGATTTGTAACAAAAAGTCACTTTTGGTACCCTTTCCTCAGTTTATGGCTTGTTTCTCAGAAACCCCTTCTTGTATTTTTTTTTTAATATTCCCAATTGTCCGTGAAGAAACTACGGATTTAAGACTGTAAGAATCGCGTCAATACTCTAAAACAGTACAGAGTTAAAAAATAAATACATAAAAAAAAAACGAAAAATGCTCCTCCTGTAAAGTTGGAAAACATGCAGTAGTGACTCTTTGTTCCCAAAGGTGCGATATATAAATTTTTAATGGAGCATTTTGAAAACGAAAGAATTTTTAACACCAACAGCGAACATGACAGTTTCCATAAGTTACTACTAATAAAGTCAGTTATTATTGCATATTTATATTTAAGATACAAATATTATGGCAAAAAACATGACGAACATGTATCAAAAATAATTTTTTTGACAAAACTAATATTATTTCGTCACGAATAAATTATTTTAATTTGTAAAACGTATTTTTATTTATTAATTATTATGCACTCTCTCACCTACCCTTGTTCCAGCGTACAAATTCGTGGGATTCGGAGTACTGTGAAACGCACGGATTTTGATGGTATAACTGTGTTTTATTTTTAGCTGTCGGGGCTTTATACAAAATTAGTTCAGACTACATGATTTAAATACAACGTTCCTTTCTTTAGCCAACATTCTCTGGAAGGGTCAGATTTTTAATAAAGTACTCACTTTAGAATGTACAATGAAGTTATCTTTGAATATTTAAAAAAAAAGTGTCCTTTTATTACAGGAAAATTCTTTGTACAGCTCAATCTATACTATATAATATTATAAAGCGGAAAAGTTTGTTTGTTTGTTTGTTTGCTTGAACGCGATAATCTTCGAAAGTACTGGGTGGATTTGGATGCAATTTGGTATGGAAGTAGCTTGAAGCTTGAGGAAGGTTATAGGCTACTTTTTACGCGACTGCAAAAAAGGAGAGTTATGTTTTTACCGTGATAGAATCCACGGGAGCGAAGCCCCGCGTGAGTACTAGTTTATAATACGGTACAATTCTTTTGATTGAAATCTTAATGTAAACAGCGAATAAAGGGACTTATAAAATAAGAATGCAACACCCTGAGAATCCATCTCTGCTACTGGTGGTAGTTGTAACATCTTTAGTTTGTAAACACTTTGGTACAACTAAGTAGGATAGATTTAGAATTTAAGAGGAAGTCTGAAAGTATGTACACTACCGCTCCCAGTGACCGAAGTTGCGTGGAAATAGTTTTTCATAATTATAGTATGATGCGGTTCGCCCGCGTAGAATTGGCAGATTATGCCACGGGAATGTTATACCGGGATAAAGTATCCTGTTATTCCATATTATAATGTATCCCTGTGACAAATTTCATCCAAATCCGTTCTGCCATTTTTGCATGAAAGTGTTACATACAATGTTCGCATTTATAATACTCTAGCTGTTATGGCGCGATTTCAACCGCTGCTCGGCTATTATTGGTTGTAGCGTGGCTTGATGAAAGAATTCTTAGAATCGGTCCAGTAGTTTCGGAGCCTATTCGTTACATACAAAAATACATACTTTTCCTCTTTATAATATTATTTCTATTAGTACAGACTAGCTTCTGGCAGCGGCTTCGCCCGCGAGCCTGTTTGAAAATTATCCCACGGGAAAGTAAAATCGGGATAAAAAGTAACATATCATCCAGATCGCAGCGTGCCTTAGTAACAAAAATCCACACATAATAATAATATCCTTGGACATTTCACACAACGGATACCTAATATTAGTAAGAGTAAGATTATGTATATATTAAGATTGTGAAGATACTTCACCATCACTTATAATGATATATATATATTTTAATTTCCCTGTTCCGAGTTGAACGTAAACTAAACGATAAATCATTATTTTATATTACATACAAATTGTCAATATCGACAAAAGAGGTACAACACTATGTGGGCGGAGCTTCGCCATCTTTGATGTACACTTGGCTTCAAATCACGTGACCATATTTCAGATCCTCTATTTTTCTTATTATCTATGGTCTTTGCGCGTCCAGTCACATACCTGTTCCAAAAACCTGTTGCAGTATATACGTTTCACCTCATTCATTACCAGCGTTGTCAATTTGACGTATTTGTCTGACGTAAAATGCATTAAAATTTTGGAATTTTGTGGGGTTATGATGAAAATTACAAGATTACTATTTTGATTACAACTACTATTTCAATTAAAAGGTAAACTAATTCATCAGTAACTTAAATCATATACAATTTTCTATTACTTTGTGAAAATAAGTAGCTATTATGGGGTGTCATTAATTTATTTTTCAGCTAGATTGAACGTTATTAAGGATGCATAAAATACTAGAGTTTCAAGCTGTTGTCCTAGCTGCAGGGAGAGGCTCTCGATTGCCTGATGTCGGTGGTTCTGTCTCCAAGTGTCTCCTACCTGTTGGGCCCTACCCTGTGCTGTGGTATTCCTTGAACTTGCTGGAAAAAATTGGATTTCAAGGTTCCTATTTTTGTCGAGGTGTAAGTTAATATTTTATATAAACATTTACTAATTCTCGTCCTGTAAAATTTCAGAAACTCTAGTAGTTGTACTGGACGAAGATAAGTCAAACATTTTAAATGCTCTAGAAAAATGTCCTTTGAAAATTAAATATGAATTAATAGTAATCCCTTCAGATGAAGACTGGGGCACGGCAAACTCACTGAAACATATTAGCAGTAGAGTGACCACTGATCTGCTAGTGATTTCTGGAGATCTAATTACAAACATCAATCTTAATGAAGTATTGAATGTTCATAGAAAGTATGATGCTGCACTCACTACATTATTCTTTAACAATGGCCCAGAAGAATGGATTGAACTCCCAGGACCTAAAACTAAGTCTAAACCAGACAGAGATCTAGTTTGCATTGATAAAGAAACACAAAGACTTGTCTTTTTGGCTAGTGCCAGTGACTTTGAGGAAAATGTGACCATACCTAGGATTCTAGTGAAAAAGTTTGATGCCATAAGCATGTACAGCCGGCTCTTAGATGCCCATGTCTACGTAATGAAGCACTGGGTAATAAACTATCTTGTAGAATCAGATAGATTCACATCCATTAAAGGAGAATTGATTCCTCACATAGTGAAGAAGCAACTGTCAAAGCCAAAAAACCCTGCAGAGAAAAAAGGCACTTCTGAGAAAAATATAGATATTACAAAAGATATATTTGATTATGCTGTGGAGAATGGATATGAAAGTAAAATAAGAGAGATGACAGCATACAATGATCATAAACTTGGAAGCAAAGGAATCTTTTATAATGACTTGTTGAGGTGCTATGCCCATATACCTAATAAGTACACATTTGGGATAAGAGTGAATACACTTTCATCTTTTTACTTATCAAATAATAAGGTGAGAAATCTATACCATATAATATGTTAAAGTAACTCTGCCTCTCTGTTTAGACCGGCTGAAGGCTTTTATTAATCAAGGCAAACACAGGCAAGTCCACCAAAAAGTAATATGTTTTTCCCGGTTAAGAAATATACTTAACCACCTATTCTCAAACAAATAATAAAATAATAGTTTATATTAAAATATATAGTTAATTATTCAGTAAAAGTACATAATTTTAACATGCATCTATTTTTTGTTAATATTCTACATATCGTCGTTGCGCTTGCAAAAGGCGCTATGTGGTGAATAATCAATTTTCGTTCTTTTATAAAGTTTCAATCGTTATTTTAGTACACACATGTTGTAAAAACAGCTATCTGATAAACGCAATATTGAAAGGTAACTCTCTAAATATTTCGTTTATTAGATAGCTGTTTTACAGCGTGTGTGTATTAAAATAACGATTGAAACTGCATAAAAGAACGAAAAAGACTATTTACCACATAGCGCCTTTTGCAAGCGCAACGACGATATTATCAAAATGGGAAGAATTAACTGGAATGCCCATAGTTAGTTAACTTAATAGATACATGAATTGCTATTTATATGTCTATTATTTCACATACTTATGAGACTAAAAAAATATTACACAACTTTACACAATTTACTATTAGCTGGAAAGTAAGCTTAATAACATATCATAAACAATTGTGCCGATTTGTCAGCATCTGCTGCCGAAATAAGTTTATAACCTGTGTTGCAGTTTGTCATGCCTCGGATACACCTATGTTACATACATATATAAGCGGTATGAGCTTTCAAACAAAAGAAAACAGTTTATATTAAGATATGTAGTTAATGATTCAGTAATGACATAATTTTAACAACCATCTATTTTGTTAACATTCCAGATATTGTCAAAATGGGAAGAATTAACTGGAATGCCCATTACTGAAAGATTCCATCCCGACAGTGAAGTGAAAACAAAGCAAATAGATGAGTCCAGTACTGTTGGAGAGAAAAGTCTTGTCAGTGAGAAAACTTCCATCAAGAATACATTCATTGGAGCAAATTGTACCATTGAAAATAAAGTTAGATTGAGTAACTGTATATTGATGAATAATGTGACTATCAAAGAAGGGTAAGTTTGTGAAAGATGAAAAATTAATCAAGTATGATAAATCTTACTAATATTATTATTTATTATAAATGCGAAAGTTTGTGAGGATGAATGTATGAATGTATGTTACTCTTTCACGCAAAAACTACTGAATGGATCTTAATGAAATTTAGTAAGTAGATAGTTAACATCCTGGAATAACCCATAGGATACTTTATCCCGGAAAGCCCACTCGGGATTTACACGGGAAAACTCTCCCATGCGTACAAAGTTGTGGGCAGAAGCTAATGCTTATTAAACAATTAATACTTTCATCATAATTATTATAGCAAAATGAAGCTATTACATTGCTGGATGTTTAAGTGAGACATACTGATTAACCTCCCTTTACTAAAAAATATGTTGTTTTCAGTTGTGTCCTCCAAGACTGCGTGGTTTACACCGGAGCGACGGTAGACACGGGCTGCAACCTACAGTACTGTCTCGTGGGACCGCACCACGAGGTCGCCCAGGCTACTTCCAGTAACCATCAACTACACGCCGAGACCACCGACAACATGATCACACTGGGATGAAGTGATCTACTTATTGTACAAAATAAAAGATTTTTATATATAAATTTAGCTTTTTGTTAAATTATGCAAAAATAAATTCATACTAAATAAATGAGATCTACCGGTCGTTATGTGTCGACCGGTGTGTCTTTTGAATTCTACTAAGCTATGTTTTAAAACGTAACGTAGCAAACGCGACGTACATGTGGCTGTGTGCTCACCTTCAATAATCAATTCAGTGCTTTTTGTGTTAGCAAAAAAATTCTGGAAGCACCTACTACGATAATCTTTTCTTTAACATCATGTGGAGAGAAAACAAAAGAATTATCATAAACTAGCTTGTGCCAGCGGCTTCGCCCGCGTGGGAAGTTTTTCCTGTGTAAATCCCGGTCCCGTGGGAATTTCGCAAAATCCTTTCTTAGCGGATGCCTACGTCATAACATCTACCTGCATGCCAAATTTCAGCCCGATCCGTCCAGTGATTTGGGCTGTGCGTTGATAGATCACTATGTCAGTCAGTCAATCAGTTTGAGTTATATATATTTAGATATGAAAGAAAATTATTGACAACCGAGCTTTTAAAAGTAGCGAATAACTGAACTTGTCTTACTGACACCGGCAATGCCATAGATGATACAATATGCAAAGCATTCCACAAACGAATAGCTTGCACCGTAAAAGATGAGACCTAGAATTTAGTGGAATGTGCAGTCATTGAAAGTATACAACAACAGTATACCAAAATTTACTGCCCAAGAGCAAATGAAACCAATAAAGTGGTCTTGGTTAGTAATAGTAAGTCCCTATGCCAATTGTTGCCCTATTTTGCCTATACTTATGATGTTATTAGTGATGTACAATGCCAAGGTACAGATTTAAATTTTTGAGTACGCGAGTTTTGACCATAACCGCAACCTTGTTTTTGGTGAGCATTGCAATTTGCACATGTGAGCCCTGATTGGGAATAATGTAAGGGCAGCTTTAGTTGCTCGGTTACCCTGACTGATGGAACCACCTTTCTTCTTAACAAGTACCTAAAAAGTATACCAAAATGTCTATGTTGGGGGACTACCTTAACATATCGAGATGCGCCCGCGTCTCGGAAATCACGTTATGCGGTTATTCCCGGCTGTCATTTCAACATCTTTGACGATTTCTCGTCTTACCATGGGGTATCGTTTTATCTAGCTGCTGAGATGTGGAGGTCAGATAGGCAGTACACAAAACACTAGTACAGCTGCTTTCGGTTAGACTGGCAGCCGATGAGTATGATGATACATATGTTACAAAAGAAAATATATACTATTAAATAATTCTATAACCTTCCTATATTGAATTAGAATCAATCAATTAAATATACGAATTATAGAGTGCAGCGCTTCAAATATCTGTTCTTACTCTTCGAAATAGTTGGTAACCGCCTAGACTAAATTTCTTAGCAAAACGGAAACATACAATATTCCTCCAGCCGTATAGTTATATAGCAAAATAATATAGTTCCTTGTGTTTTATTATTAGTTTTATTAACACAATTAATAAACTTATGAAATGATGCATCAACTAAAATTACTTTTTGATCCCAAACATTTAAACCAAATAACTTCAGTAATACTTTTGCTTTGGTTCTGTGCATTTATATGTATAATCTATGGTTCTGTGTAAATCTGCTAAGCGTTTTTTTCTGTGGAACATTGTGGCTCTAAGCTTTCCAAGTAAAAAAATTGTATTTCCTTTTTTAAATACGAATGGCTACCAAATTACTCGTTACTTTCGCTGTAGAATATTTTTGTGTTCTGGGTGACACTTTCGTATTCGAGTACCTACGACGAAATTGTAAAACCCCTGAAAGTTCTTCCTTGTAAATTAAGTTATATGCAGTAGCCGTGACATTGATTCCAGTCCAAACCGACCAAGTCCAATACGGATGCCGGCCGCGGCAGAACAAAAGTACGCGTTGCCCGACATGTGCAATGCAACTTCGCTGAAAAGCCTGATAGCAAATTATCTATGCATACTAATAGTAACAACAGTGCCTCATCAGAAGTCATCATGCCGCTTTGACTGCTTGTGTACAATCTTGTCTCTTTATGCATGTAGGTTCGTATACAGTTCCTACCTAATTGAATGGTTATAAATACTCAATTTTGTTAATTAATTACATAAAACGCGATTTACAAGTCACTAGTTACAGTGTTCAGCGTGTGGAAAATGCCTAAGTGTGACAAGAAATACCTAATTTAACATACCTAGTAGGTACATAGCCGGGTTACCTAACTAAATAATTAAAATTTTCACGTCAGACAACGATTAACCATGATAGATGTCCAGCGATAATGATAAAATACGGTTGTACTTGCTTGTACTACTTAACTTTAAACCTGTTAAGCACTTAATCTTGGTAGGAATAAAGTCTTTAATAGACTGTATAACTTTATCCTAGTACCTACCAAGTCCTTCTGTCATGAATTATGTGGGTCAATTGATTCGGTTTCTTCATAGAAATATTTTTTTTTTATCGATGGACGAAGCGGATGAAGTTTCATTCCTCTACATAAGCAAGCGCAACTTTTTTTGTTAGTAGTCAATCTTATCAATTGCCTCGTTGGCCTAGTGGTCGCAAGCGCGAATGCTGAGCATGATGTCTCGGGTTCGATTCCCGGGCAAAAAGTGCTGTTGCGTTTTTCTATAATTAATTAATCTATAGTGGACCGGAGTTTGGAATTTGCCGGCGTGATACCCCCATGCTAATCGCTCCATGTAAACTGGAAGCCGACCCCAACATAACCCCAAGGTTGACTGGTGGAGAATGCCTTGTTTTTTTTTTTTCTTTTTTAGGTAGGGCCACTCGTAGATCAGCTCAGTAAGGCTGTGCGTCTACTTAACCGGTCTGTGATGCCTTGTTGCATTAAGTCCGCCCATGTACCACTATTGTACAGACGCCAGCGCATCAAGCTACAACAATCTGTCAAATTTCTTTAATAGATTTTCAACTTTATTGTTAAAGAAATTAGGTTCAAGGTTGATTGGGAAAATTTGACAGTTTCAGGTAGCTTTATGTGCTGGCGTCTGTACATAAAGTTTAAATAAATAAATAAACAGCTCATCACATCTTCGGTGGCTAGAATGGGAAAATCTTTACGGTTTTTAAGGATCCGTAGTCAACAAGGAACCTGTTTACGCCATATCCGTCTGTCCTCAAAAACCGGCTTAGCTTAGCTCAAAAACTATTGCTAAAACGCTGTTTGGCATGGATTTTGGCGGCCGAGTCACCCGCGTCCGTAGGAGATTACCCCTTTGCGAATCCCTACACGTGGCCCCCGGGTGGTGCTAATCAGGTGACATTAAACTGGTGGTAGGTTCAAACCGCAGGCTTGTGACCACCCACAGGGCAAATACGTACCGCCAAACGGCCTAGCTGTGTTCCGATACGATGCCCTGTGAAGCCTTTCAAGGAGTTGGGTCGAAGTAGCTGCTTCGCTGCTGAATGACCAGTCAGGCTCGCACTGGAGCGGTCGTATCGGGAGACTAGATAGATAGACATACTCTTTATTGTACACTATAACAGAATTAAATAAGGACTTAAAAAACTACAAAGGGTGTTACAATGGGCGGTCTTATCGCTAAAAGCGATCTTTTACAGACAACCTTTGGGTGGATTTGACACAGCAGGAGAAAATAAATACGCGGGTAGTCCATTGTGTACTATAATTCCCTTATATACAATAAATAAGTAATAACCTACATACTCAATACACATATACATAAAAAGAACAAAGCTGAGTTATATAAAAAATAGTAACAAATTAAAGAGAGAGATAGAGATCTTTTACCATATTTTTGAAAGAAGGAAGGGTTTGTGCTTGTCTTACTGACACGGGAAGAGTATTCCACACTCGTACTGCTTGAACTGAGAACGACATACCATTTTACCAATTGGTGGACTGACTCGTCGGTACCTCTAGCCTCAAGTTTTCCGATAATCTCAGAAATTTGGCATGTGTGTCATGGAGGAACTTAAAACGTTCTTTAAGATAAGAGGGGGTCTTAGGATTGAACAGAATACTGTAGAGCAGAGACAAGATGTGTAAGTTCCAGCGAAGACGTATAGGAAGCCACTTGAGTTTCGTACGAAATTCGGATACGTGATCATATTTGCGCAAACCAAATATAAATCTTATGCAAAAATTTTGAAGTCGTTCAAGTTTATCAAGTTGTGCCTCTGTGAGATCAAGATAACTGACATCAGCGTAGTCTAGGATGGGATGTAAAAGAGACTGTGCTTAGCGCAATTTTAGTGGCAGTTGGCAGAAAGTGTGTGCTGATAACCGATCGTATTGAGCTTGAAAAGTTGAGAATCCTAGCAAAGGTGAGACGATACTTCACACCGGAACAGATGCTCAATCTCTATCAAGCCCAGGTTCGGTCGTGTATGGAGTACTGCTCTCATCTTTGGAATGAATCTGCAAAATACCAACTGGACGCGCTTGAGTCTATCGAGAAACGGGCCAAGAGACTCGTTGGCAACGATTCACTGGTCGAATCAAAGCGCTAGAGCCTTGAATATCGACGACGAGTTGCAAGTCTATCTATCGGTTTTCTATCGGTTACATTTCGGGGAGTGTGCGATGGAATTACACTATCTAATTCCGCCAAGCCCGTTCCATCATCGGACTACAAGACAAACGGCGATGCGCCATCGTTACATGGTGGACTCCCTACCCATACACACGAAACGTTTTGGGAATACTATCATTGTGCGTACTGCTAAGGAGTGGAATTCCCTGCCGGAGTCTGTGTTTCCTGATCGCTATAACCTGGGAGTCTTTTCCTGATAGTTATAAGTCAAGAGTGAATAGGTTACTTCTAGGCAAGCTCCATCTTCGACCACATCATCACTTACCATCAGGTGAGATGGTGGTCAAACGCGAGCCTAATATCAATAAAAAAAATGGATGCACATACACTTCTCATCAGAAAATTCGAAACACCTTGCAAGTTTATGTTTTGTAAGGATTATCAGAAAAATGTGTATATTTAAGAATACATGTCAAATGTCGTTTAAGGCTGGTTTCACTGCTGTACGGACGATCCGTACGGGCTGTCAGTACGGGGACGGGTGCACAGAGTGGGAGCATGTTAGGCGCAAGAACATCGTTTCACAGCGACGCACGGTGGGCTGAAATCAAGCTTCCATGGACTTAGGGATTCACGAAAATTGATGAGCAATTTAAAAAAAATAATAACGGCTTTGCAATCTACCACTAAATACAAGACATTTTTCTTCTGCGATTTTTGTATCGTACCTTATATTTTTAAAGTTATAACGATTTAAATTTATTTTTGTATGGAGAAATTTGATTTTATATGAATAACTTTTAATTCTCAAGAGTTCTCAAAAAACGGCTTTCGGTATTCGATTGTGCTATTTTTTACGCAAATTATCCGATATATCACTTGCTTCGATTTTCTTCGATTTTGGAGAAAATTGTTTTTCATTCCCTTTTCCACACCACTCTTGAGGTACAGAACTAAGCGCGTTTTTTTTATCAGTTATGTCCCCAGGAGGCGTAATCCACTCATACGCACACTCTTACTCACACACGCACTCACAAAATTATCACTTAGACAATTTCATCAGATTCTGATTCAGATTCGTTCTCTAAATGTTCCACATTTACAAATTCTATATTTTCCCGCTCATCATCTTCAAATGTTGGAGATAACAGAAGCATGGCTTTCGCTTCTTCTGAAAATGGTTTGTTTCCGTATCATTTTATGATGTTTTGAGGATATATAAGGACCTGAACTAATTATTAAATTATTCAAAATATCCTCATTATTAGCTCTTCTGCAGAATTTTCTTGAATGGTGTTGGCGATATCGCCTAAAGTCTTTATTTCTAGATTCAGCCGCTTCTTCCGATAACTTTCCACTCGGAATTAATCCCAAGATTTCAATGATAGCTGCTCCATGAACAAGAACTTTATGCACACTGGAGGGCATGTGATACCACTCATATAAATCTACGTATAATTTTATGGTGGCTTCCGTATATTCTTTAAACTTCACTGTGTTAATTTTATGACCAGAAGATATTGTTTCTAAAATGATTGAAAACAGTTTTATTAAGTTTCCATCGACATCAGTAATTGCAGCAGAAATCTCTGTATTTGTAAAATCTTTGAGCGGTATTCCCGTCATTATTAGTTCCATGTCCTTGCTTCACAATATCTATTAAAAGGCCTGTTTGATTTTTATAAGATTGCTGAATGCTTTTAATTCTATTTTCCATCAAAATTTTGTTTTCACTTTTTGCAACCCATGTTTTGAAATCCAGTCTATAGGATATGTGAAGAATGCATTCCATATAACGAATCCATATATGTAGCGATGATAAACCATATTTGTACAAGTCGGTATCAATGTTTTTAGTCAATAAAAAAGACAAGTTATTCATTTCTGTAGGAACAGCTTTACATATGTCACATCGTTGAGCTGAAGTTTCACAGAGGATTGATGTTGCTTTACCATCTATCATGGTATGTAAGCAATAATGAATGTGAGACTTATTTCTCCAATTTCTGTTTCCTTCAATTCATTTATCTCCGTTTCAATTTCGGTTTTCTCTATTAAAATTGTTGATTTATTCTCTTTTTCAAACTTGAAAAATATTGGACGACACCAATATGCTGAATTTGGTGAGTCGTTTTCCCAGATAATTTGTTCCTCGGAAACAATTTTTTTTGGTACTAAACTACCCATAAAAATACTTGAATCATCTGTCGAAGCACTGTCCCCTTTGTCATCCGTTGTCATTTTTTGCTTATAGTTTGCTTGATTCGAGGCACCATCCATTCCCCATTTGCTTATCATTGTCAACTCCTTACGGTCTGTGCTATCAATATTGATTGCTTTGAATATCCTTTTGGCGGTTATATCTAATAGAGGCTACAATTTTGTTCTAGCAGTTGTATCTGTTAAGGTGATATCATCTTTTGGCGGGTAGCATTCTTGTTTTGCATTTTGCACCTTGTAGTAGGAAGGGAACATGTCGACATTTTTCTCTTTGATGCTTTTTCTTAAAGTATTGTATTGCCACTTTTTTAATTTAAGGGACAAAACAAGTCCCAAAGCTTCATCTGGAGTAAATTTAGGTTTTTCATTTTTACCTAAAAGACTATCTTTGGCTTTTTGCACATCCTGTAGATTTTTAAGTAGGTGTTCGAGGATTTCAGCTATTCCTTGATTACCATCCTCTCGTAATTTCATAATATATGCATGAGATATTTCCTCTGTAGTCATAGTTCTGTACGTCTCTTTTTTTGCTCAGGTCCTAATTCACAAAATGGTTTCCTTGGACTTACATTCGTTGACGTGGCAGTAGACACTTTTGCTGGAGATTCATGTTCACTTGATGTACTAGGAACAGAGTCTTGGTTTCTTTCAAATGCACTTACAATGAAATCAGGCCCGTTTATTTCCGATAATAACCATTCGCTATTATTGTTGCTAAACAATTCCTCTTTGCTATGAGCATTTTGCCATCTCCTTTGCAGATTATAGCAATATTTTGCATAAAACGCTTTTAGCGCTTTATCGTTTTCATTACTTAACACAGTGGGGACTAATCTAGATTTAATAGCACTATATAAAACACTATTATTTTTAAAACTTCCACTTTCCTTTAATAGCACAACAATATCAATATTTGACACCAAATCGAACATTTTTACGTAATAAATAGTATTAGTATTCCGAACAAACGATGTGTAACAACGTACTGAGGATGGTTGTTTTTCAAATGTAACCATGTCATTTTCAATCACATAATGACACGTCATCATTTTGCTGCGCTCAATGAACTACGCGCGCGTTAATGAGGGTCACCGCGCTATTGAGTATTGTTAGAAACAAATGACGTCATAAGGGTGGTGTAGAATGTTTACCAATAATTTGATTTTTTGCTATATTTCTGTAATACAATATTAAAACATGTCAGATTAAACCAAAAACCGATTAATATTTCATACAAAGTTTAGGGGCCTATAACTCGAAAAATACTAGGTATAAAAAAATTTACATATAACAAAAAATATTTGTATTAGTACATAAAATTCAAAAATACTCATTTGAATCCTTAAGTCCCCACTTGACGATTCCAGCCCACCGTGCGACGCGACGCGGGTTGGTTTGGTGCGCACGCGACCCGCTGCGGGTAGAGCCCGTATAACACCACCCGCGAACCCGTGCCCGGACCCGCCCGCATACTGCCGCGATCTCGTCGCAGCTCATGAGTATATATGTTCTGTCATCTGTGTCATTCATCGTTTCACAGCGACTTAGAACGCCCGTGCTCCGGGAGCACAGTCGATGTGAGTCGATTTATTGACACGGGATTTCTCATAGGTGCAGTGCAATGTAAACCCTGTTTATGGGATTACTCAAATGTAAATTACAAAACAATCCAAATGCAACCCGGATACCAATCTGCGACAGCAATATACAGTATACAACTGGGTACTTCTGGCGAGTCTTCATTCATCGTGCCGATTCGTGCCCACAAATGATTCCCTATCTTAACCTAATCTTAAAATATTAACAATAAATCTAAATAAAACTTATTAGTGATTATTTATATACGTGTTATTTTATTTTCTGTATTGCTTGTTGCCCAAATAAATGTTTTTATTTCTTTCTAAAATAAATACGTATAACAAATAATGTAAAATATATATATATATATATATTATTACCTCAAAGTAAGCGCCAGTCTTTCAATTGGAGGTATAGCAGCACCAAACATGTCTTGATGTTTTATTTTATTCTCCAACCTTGCTACAATCAAAACTAGTAAACGACATAATAATTATTGTTAATAATTGACAAAAATGCGCGGGTCGTCCCTAAGTTTATGGTTTAAGTTGAAAAATGCACTATTGAAACATCTCGATTCGAGGATCAGATGTACCCATAGTCTTTTTATCTGCCGTCGTCGTCTCTTATAAATTAAATATACGGCTAAGGAGTGGAATTCCCTGCCGGAGTCTGTGTTTCCCAATAGCTATAACCTAGGGGTCTTTAAGTCAAGAGTGAAAAGGTTACTTTTAGGTAATTAAGCGTGATCCATCTTCGACCACATCATCACTTACCATCAGGTGAGATGGTGGTCAAACGCGAACCTACTATCAATAAAAAAATACACCAATCATTTTTAAAACGCATGCATTTATTTTTTAACCGACTGTCTCCCGCTAGCAACCGTATCGTACTGAACCCACGTTTCAGAGCACTGCGGGCGGGACCCGTACGGCTCTTCCACGCACGGACAGCCCGTACGGGTCTCCCCACAGGACAGATAAAAGAGGTTAGAAAGGAAATAGTTCCTGATTTGTATGAGAACGCGTGTCGCCGCTTGTCTCCCACTCTTTAGCTCCACTACAAGCAAGAGGCCCGTTACGTATGCGAATTACGCACACAAATAAATTAGACACACTTAAATCGAGAGCTTGCTACTGATTGTAACTCACTGTCGATAAACATGCGCCGTGCATCACGGCCAATCAGGGCAAAGGACGAAACGTCAATGGTTGAAATGTGGAGGACGCAACGCATGCAGTACATTGTAAGCGGACTTGGTCATTGCGTTGATTAAGCGAGTACACATCGGGTAATGTATATTTTTTGTAACTTGTTGTAATAATGTTGTTAATGTTCGGAATTTCACAGTGATCAGAATATTTTTATGTTTTTCAACTATATATTATATTATAGAATATTTTTATTTTTTATCATAGGTTTCGTATTTTGTTTAACAAGTCATTTTTACCCTGTATGGAGTATGAAGGAAATTGATAAAACAAGACACGTAAATGAAAAAAAGCTAAGAAACGTTTATTTAATAACTTGTAATCCCTCCACGAGCTCTTATTACTGCTTCCATACGGTTCTCCATCGATCGGATGAGCGTCACGATCAAATGTGGCATTCCATTCCATTTCTCTTGGATTGCATTTTGCAGCTGACTAAGTGTTTCTGGGGCAGGATCTCCTGCACGAATTCGTCTCTTTAATTCATCCCATAGATGTTCAATCGGATCCATGTCCGGGATTCTTGCTGGCCATTCCATAATGGAGATACCGACTTCGGTAACATAATCTCGTACGACGCTCGCGGTGTGAGCCCTAGCATTAACGTGCATGAATATGAAACTGTTGCCAATAAAATATGCATAGGTCATCACGTGAGGCTCAAGATACTGTTCGATGTACTGATGACGGTTTAATGCAAGCACACGTGGCCCAGACACAAAGACAAGCTCTGTCTTGCCGTCGGCGCTGATTCCTCCCCAAACCGTCCACGAACCACCACCATAGCTGACCTTTTCTTCAGTGCAGCATTGTGCAAAGCGTTCTCCATCTCTTCTGTAGACTTTGTTCCTTCCGTCGTTACCGTACAGCATAATTTTACACTCATCAGAAAAGAGGACTTTGTTCCACTGGAGGTATGACTAATTTAGGAGGTTATGTACAAAGTTAAGGCGCGCTCTTCGATGGTCTGCAGTTAATTTCGGCCCATTTGCTGGCTTGTGCGGAAGGTTGAAGGAACGTGGACTGGCCACGTTCCTTCAACCTTCTTCTAATTGTAGAGTCACATACAGCCACCCTACGTACAACATAATGCTGCTGCTGCTGCAGTTAAAAAGCATTAAGGCGTCGATTTCGTAAAGAAGTTGTTACAATAAATCGATCATCTCGCTCATAAGTGACCCGATTCCTGTCAGATCATGAACGGCGCGTGAACAAACCAGTCTCCCGATAGCGTTTGTAGACTCTATCAACAGATAACAGGCTTAGATGCAGTCTTTTAGCCACAACACGCTGACTAAGTCCAGAATCCAGAAATGCCACCACTTGGGCGGCTTCTACGGGCGAAGTATCCATATGTTTTGAAAAAAAAAAAAAACTTTTTCAGACGTCCCAAAGTCACAGTAAACAAATAAAGAACAAAAAGTTTTAAGATAAGCGCTAATTTTTAGTTTTCAAAGGTAAAACGTACTTCAACTCTAAACACACATTTGTCTTGTCTCAAAACAGTGAATCACAATACTCTTTGGTGAATCTTTTCATTTACATGATAAACAAATGAAATTCTAATTTTGAATTTTGAATTTTCGCTTATCACTGTAATGGTCAAACTGCCAGCTATACAATCATGTGATTTTTTTCATAGACTGAAAACTCTTTTGTGTCAAATTAGGACAGAAACCATAAAAATGGAAGTGTTTTTATTTATTATTATTTATTTATTTTATACAATACACATTACACAATAAATAAAAATAATGTTTTGCCATACACGAAAGCCTCTTAGGGCTTATCTGTGTGCTGGCGAGTCATAATTAGTTAATTAATTGACTATGCAGAGAAAAGTAAAATTAGGAATACTAAATACAATTAACTATTTTTTATGTAAAAGCGTTTATATCTGTACTTACAACTTTTCGTATTTGATATGTATAGCGTTTGCAATACCTCTGGGAGTTTGTTAATATAGTAAGGTAGGTACTACATACTCCGAAACCCTAATTCCATCCCATATAGATTTTTGTGTTTTGGTAAGATATATTTATTTTTAATCACTATGTTTCTTAGGAAATTCGGTCTTGTTTTTTCCGTTAGCAACTCGGGCCTATTAACTTCAGTGAGGATGGAAAATTGGACCTTATTGTACACACTCATCACACCACAGTATTTAAATTGTTCGTGTTCACTATTTTGACATTTCTTTTTAACATGTTTAGGCGTTATAATTTTTAGCATTCTCAACTGTAACCTGTAAATTTCCGCTAAGTATGTATGGTAAGTTTCCCCTAGCTACTTAGTCCGTAGTTAATAACCGAGTCGGCTAGGGCCATGTATAACATTTATAGGGTTTTATAGGGTAATTTGTATTTTAGTATCCTAAGTTTACTAAGTATAGACCTAAGTTTGTTGCATACGTAGTCTATGTGTGGTCCCCAGCAGAATCGGCTATCCACCAATAGACCGATATACAATGTGATGATGTTATCAACAACATCCAAGCGCGGACATTTGCAGGCTAGTGCTATTACCGAATTATGAAGGCAAGAATGTTCGTGTGCGAACTGTAGGTATAATGGTACATTTGTTGTGTGATGCTGATGAGCGTACGTGAACAACTTTTGTTTTAGCTGCATTTATTACTAATACTACATTTTTTATTTTTCTGATGAAAAGTGTATTAATCACGCCGACAAAGTTACTCCCTCTAGATGTAAACGAGGGAATGTTTTTTCTATCTCGCGTACCCCATGGTGTGGGGGCTCGGGTTGGTGACGCACCGTGTTACACGCGCTCCTCAAAGAGCCGTCAGCAGCATCGACGGTGCCCGACTGGGCCATTGTTGCGGGAATGTTCTAACGAGATACCGCGGCTGCGGACCGCAAGGACCACTGAAGGAACAAGGTGGGTTTTTAGCAAGTAATGGACTGACACTATTCCGCTCCACACAGAATAGGAGGATTCATTTGATGATTCTCCCAACGAAAAAATAAAAGTGGTTAAACAATGGCCTGAAGAGCTGTATGACATGAGTTCAACCCCTCACGAATCAAATAACTGTGAATGTATGAATAGTACAGTAGAAATTCCAGGGTGGGGCAACGTTTATGTCCATAAAAAAACAACACTCGGTTTCCACTTTCTTTAAAAAAAAGTCAACAATAGGACTAAAGCGTCTGGTCGAAGCCGCTGGAATTCAACACTCCCACAACGAGAATCGCCCATTTATTCATGCAGTAGTAATTGGCAACAGGTATCAATTACCTTCACATGCATATGAGTTAGCGTCCAGATATATCCAAACCAAATAGAACGGTAATTGCAGGCAGGTGCCGTAATCGTAACAAACTTATTTATTTATTTATTTTATTATTTAAGTACACACAGTAAAATACATTAAGATAAACATAATTATAATATCTGAGTACAAAGGTACTGCTTATTTCTTAAGAAATTTCTTCCAGCAGACCTGCGAAAGGAGAAGTGAAAAAGAAATGTAGACAATAGTGTGTGAGAACAAGAAGAGAAATAAATATGAATATGTGAAGTCTAAAACTAAAACTAAAATATTAAATATACTTACACATACTTACAATGCAATAAAAATAACATATACTTAAATAAATACATAATGTTAGAATATATAAACATATAATATAAATATATACATAAATAATTAACACAGTTAAGAGGAAAGGTAATGCTCTTTTAATCGACATTTGAATAGAGATATAGTTTTTAAATCACGAATGCTAGGCGGAAGTGAGTTTCACAATCTTACAGCATGGACAGAGAAGGAATAAGAGTAGTAGCTAGTTTTATGAGGATGAGATTTAAGGAGGGATCTAAGGTGTGATCTAAGACCTGTAATAAACTAAAATGCCTTTGTTGTTGTGAAGTTGATCATAATTACCCAGAAACCCAGACTCAGGGTCAATAGAAAAAGCAGATAGATGTTTAGTTACCACAATCATACATTTTTTAAATAATGCCTTGCCCTATTCTTCTGTCTGTAATTTGAAATTGAATATAACACCAGTTTAGTCATTACATTAAGTAGCTATCTTAAGTCATTGATGAGGCGAAGTTATTGGTAACTTAAGTTTAGGTGTGGTAATTCGCATCGAAGTCACTAGCGTCGGGGCCGGATAGGGTCATTGCCGGTTGAATTCCGGGAATGTTCTAAAGAAATACCACGGCCGCGGAAAGCAAACACAACACAAAAAAAGGTGGGTTTTTAGTCAAGAGAAGTTTGAGATTTGAGACATTTTTCCGCTCAAATCAAAAGCCCAAAATAAAAGGAAGAGCAAAATAGGGGTCTATCTGACTCATATTGAATAAACCCGCACGTTGGTTGCTGGTCTTTGACCAGAGTGCGTGGAGTGCTTGTACACATCATCACGTTACCTCAGCTATTTTTTAAAACCTACAAAATTGGAACAAGTCGCACCTTTAAAGACAAACCGTTACTAAACGAAAATTTTCACGAATTGAGTTATTTATACAATCAATCTAAAATATAAGTAAACTGCAGGTTAAACTTGTAATTATTCCAAAATATCGTCCTTTTCGCCATCTAGCATTAAATCATATCGTTACCAAACAAAATATAAATCTAAAAAATATTATTGTAAGTAAATAAAGAAAAACTATTCTAAAGCACATGTCATAAAGTAAACAGATATCTATCATATAAACTCATAAGAAATCTTAAAGTACTTGTACTTAGACTTACCTAGACTACATTAAGATACTGAACTGTTTCAAATATTGGCTCTCCTGTAAAATTTGATAATTTCGTATAGTAACGGTTTTACTTTAAAGGTTCGAAGTATCCCCTTTGCCTCGGAAAGCATGTTAATCGATTGGACTCGGCTCAATTGACAAATTATTGTATAACATATATCTTTGACCGTCGCTACAGCGGGCCTAGACAAAATCCATTTTCTGTAAGCGTTAACGCCAACGGAAAAATTAAATTGTATGGAGTTGACATTTACTAACACGTGACAATCACGTGACATGTGGTTAGCAAATGTCAACTCCATACAATTTAATATTTCCGTTGGCGTTAACGCTTACAGAAAATGGATTTTGTCTAGGCCCGCTGGTCAGAAAATGTTACACCAGTATTGCCTCGATACCCCTTGTATCATGTTACCCAGCTACTTGGTTGTGGAGGTCAGATTAGGCTGGAATTCGATTAGACTGGAAGCTGATCTCTATACAGTTTGGGAAAAGGCTACTCAGATAGTTCTTTTTTTTTAATTGTTGATTATGAGATTGTGGTCAAACGCAAACCATCAAATGACCACAATCTCACCTATGTTAAGCGATGATGTGGTCGAAGATGAAGCATGATGATGAATGATGATGATTTGGAACACGTATATGATTTTGACTTTGACATAAATCACCAATACGTAAGTAAGCGCTAAAACTAGCGCGACTTGAAACAATGTGCCACGACCGACACTGCCAAAAATAAATCATTCGGTTAGTATCGATCTATGTAGTTGTTCACGCAACCACATTAGCTCCTTAGAACCATTTTTGGTTGTTCGCACCTACGTAATTGTTTTAAATAAGGTAGGTAGGTACGTAATTAGCATTATCATAAAATGGTATCTCATGTAATAACAAGCATTATGATCTTTTAACAGCTATTTGGACATAGCCATGATTATCACAGAGAGTAAGTAGGTTCTATTACGACCACGAATTTCAGAGAAGGTAATTGTTAGTTCACAAATAAAAACAGGAGAAAGTTAAATTGATAGGTATGTTAAAGTTGGTAGGTATGTGGTAACGTAGGTACATGTTATCTAAATTAGATTACTAAGTGAGAAGAAAGGTTGTCTTTATGAAAAAATTATGAAGTAATAAGTATTATTAGCATCCGCATGTATAGAGTTATACAAAGGTATGTGTAACTCTACGTGCATTCATAACTCACCAGAAAGTTCTTTTTATTGAAAATAGGTTCGCATTTGACCACCATCTCACCTGATGTTAAGTGATGATGTGGTCGAAGATGGAGCACGCTTACCTAAAAGTAACCTATTCACTCTTGACTTAAAGACTCCTAGGTTATAGCTATCGGGAAACAAAGTAAGAAATAACAAAGTACCTACTTATAAACTAAATAAAGACCAATACCTACCCGGTTACATCTGTAACACAGCATCCTTCATACTTGCACGTTAATTATGAATCCAATTCGAACATTATTATTTTATTGAGACAGTAACAGGCACTATTAAAAGAGCGTGATCTGAAAGAATGACCTAACCAAAATTTTGCAATTTTTACTGCAGACTGGCGCCATTTATCAGATTGTTGCAACAAATTATTGGACATTGCGTGCAAACTGGTTGGGCTAGACAGATAATAGCTGTAGCAATATGTAGAAGGTACGTCTTATATTATATAATAAACACTGGCATTTATAGCAAAAATACTGGAAGTGCTAAACCAATTGCATCGCGTGCTACCGCGTAGTTTGACGAATGTATCTCTCGTCTTCTTTGCATAATAATAATTACGTCTGCCCATGTATTGCAATACAGATAAAAAGAGAACTGACTTGGCCTAGCTTTACGAAATCTTACTAAAATGTAGCTACAGCCACCCGCTTACGAAAAGTAGAATTTTGTTGCAATATGCATGGATTTGTATCCATGCATATTGCAACACCCTGAATAAATATATGATATAGATCATCATCTGGGATACAGAAAAATCCAAAAAGTTTATTAGTAAAGCTCGTCTAGAAAAGAGTATTCAAACTTAAGTAACCATTAGCCGAGCTGCGCTACTACTACCAACAATCAAGAATAGTATATGTTATCTAATCTTTGCAGTATGTATTATTTAACAACAAAGTACCTACCTATAGTATGCTGCTGGTGGAACCAGATGCTGGGACTTTAGCCTTTGGCTACCCAACAACATTTAAATCATCAAAAATTAGTAGACCCAAGTATTTACAAACGGGTCATGGCTATCCGAATGATCCGGGGATACCGCACGATCGCCGGCGAATCGGCCAACCTCCTTGCCGGATTGCTGCCCTGGGATCTGGAGGCGACTGCCCTCCAGCGCGTCTATGAATGGCGCGTGGAGGCGCAGCGCCGGGGCGTATCCCCGCTGCCTCGAGAAGTCGAGGCACGGCGGGAAGAGCTCCGGCGCGATCTCAGGGCAGTATGGAGGGAACGACTGTCGCAACCGACGGCCGGGCACGCCGCAATTGCGGCGGTAAGACCCCTCTTTGAGGAGTGGCTAGATCGGCGTCACGGCGTCCTGACCTACCGCATGACGCAGGTCCTCACCGGACACGGAAGTTTCGGGAGGTACCTGTGTCTGATGGGAAAGGAGGAAACGCCTGGGTGTCACCACTGCGAGGGTCGCCCTGAGGACACAGTCGAGCACACGGTGCAGGACTGCCCAGCTTGGGCAGAGCACCGACGTGTCCTCACGGCGACAATAGGCGGAGACCTCTCGCGCCCGGCCTTGGTCGAGGCCATGCTGCGGGGCGAGAGGGAGTGGGAAGCGGTCGCCTCCTTCTGCGAAGCAGTCATGCTTCCGAAGGAGGAGGCGGGCCGCGCGAGGGAGAGGATGGCGTCCTCCCTCCAGCCCAGCCGCAGTGGTAGACGCCCACGGCGTCGGACGTCGGCCGACGATCTCCGGCCACCGTAGGCGCGGGCATGCGGACAGCGAGTAAAGGGCAACTCGCTGTCCGACCATGGACCATGCCCGGGTCGACGGCGCGTCGTGTTCCACGCGCGCCTCAAAGAGCGTCAGCAACATGACGAGGCCCCCTCTGCAGAGGGCCGAAGCCTGCCGGGGTCGTGGGACTCATCCCGTTACCGTGGCCCCGGTACGTAAAGGGCTATTGAAGGAACACCGTGGATTTTAGTCAGTAAAAGTCTGACAGTCCCTCCCACCCTGCCCGGAGTGGGAGGACTTATTTGATAATTTTACCACGTTAAAAAAAAAAAAAAAAAAAAAAAAAAAAAAAAAAAAAAAAAAAAAGTATTTACAAACATAAAGATCCTTTTTAAAATCATTCACTTTTTGAGTCAACTACATGTAGGTACGTACATGTAATTGACTCAAAATTTTCTTTTTAAATTTTAATTTAGTTTTAAATAGTTACTAACATAGTTGTAAGTAGTATTACTAATGATAATTATTAATTGTATTGGTTATGGGAAAAAAAATCCTGACATAGGTATTATTGTTGTTGTACACAATGATATCTCTGAAGTTATCTCGAATCTTATTTTTTAGTTAACTAGTTAGCATACACTCCTTGAAAATGGTTTTGGAAAAATACAACGAGTACGACAAAGATTTCTCACAGCTCTATATGGCAAGCCCTATCAATTCAAGGAATTAACGAAGAGTATATCGATTTGATAAAGGTAATTTACAAAAATAGTAACTCTAGGATTATGCTCGTGAAACCTGGAAATAGTTTTAAAATCGAAAGAGGAGTTAAACAAGGTGACCCGCTCTCCCCCAAAATATTCATAGCGGTGTTAGAGCAAATATTCAGAGCAGTGAACTGGGAAAATAAAGGCCTAAACATACATGGAAAATACTTGTCACACTTACGATTTGTTGATGATATAGCTCTGATGTCCGAAGACCCAAATGAAATGCAGTCTACGCTAAAGTCGCTATTTGAAGAGAGCAAAAAAGTGGGGTTAGAAGTAAACCAAACAAAAACAAAACGAATGACAAACAGACATAAAGCACCAATAATAACCTTGAATACGTTGACGAGTACATCTACCTACGACACTTAATTACCTTAAAAAATTGCACAGAAAGAGAAATAGAAAGAAGAATCAAATCCACCTGGAATAAATACTGGACACTAAAAGAAATATTCAAAAGCGATGAGATGAGATGCCAGATAAGATGCCAAACAAAATAAAAACAAAAACCATGGAAACATCGACGTCAAACATGGCCCCTTACAAAACGTAACTTAGAAAAGCTCAGAGTATGTCAAAGAGGAATAGAAAGGAGCTACATGAACCACAGACTTAAAGACAAAGTAAAGAACACTACAATTAGAAGTAAAACCAAGGCAAGGGACGTGGGTAAAAAAGTACTTGGTTTGAAATGGAAATGGGCTGTGTTAAAATATCGAATAGTTCTCTTACCAAGATGTTGTAAGTGTGGGATCCTTTGTTCAAATAAATAACTTCATTCTGTAGTTTCACTGTGTTTTATTTAATTCCCAAAAACCCTTTACAAAATTCTAAATTACATTCTATACATGTTTGATAAAATTGGTAAACTGCTCTAAAAACTAAATCATTTATGATCGACCATATACAACCACTCCGACTACGACTATCTTCAACTCTCAATATTTTCTACTTGACTTTTTCTTTTCATCTATCTTGTCACATTTTAAAAACATTCCTAACAACATTTTGGTTTTAAATGCCATAGACTTAAAAACCTGCCAGTAAACCATAGACATAAAATTCCATAAAACCAATATTACAACATCCCCTCTGAATTTTATGTTTATTGCAATTAGAATAACATCTCCTATATAACTCCTATCAACTCATTTTAAAAACCCAACTCAATTAAACCACTACTTCACGTTGCCAGCTATGCAAAGGAGCCCCAATAACACAAAACCTATAAAATTCTACACCAACATCCCCTCTGAATTTTATACTCTGACCATCACTAAACACACTTCACTTATAAAACTCCTAACTTATCTACTTCGACTCTATATAAAATTATTAAAAAACTCCTAACTTATCTTCTTCGACTCTATATAAAATTATTCAACGCTATCTTCAACACCAACTCCTCGAACTTCAACATCTTCACCACTAACTTCAACTTCAACGTCTTCAATCCTGCCTTCAGAAACCTCAGCATCTTCATCACTAACTTCAGCATTTTCTTCACTGCGAAAATCATCACCAACAACTCCTTTGCAACGCTTTCAAATTTCAACCACTATAATATCATCTCTGACTTCCCCTGTGAAAATATTATTTTCTTTTGTTTCCAAGCGACATATTGTCTTTCTTGACAATTTTGAATCTTTTTATTCTCAATTATAATTTCTCTTGTACTCCAAAGAATTTTTAGACTTATCTTTCGATGATCTTCTTACAACATCTGGTTAAATTTGCCCGGGGGCAGCCCATAACCTGTTGAATACCATCTTGGAAGCGTCCTGGGCCATAACCTGTTGAGGATATCGAATAGTTCTCTTACCAAGATGTTGTAAGTGTGGGATCCTTTGTTCAAATAAATAACTTCATTCTGTAGTTTCACTGTGTTTTATTTCATTCCCAAAAACCCTTTACAAAATTCTAAATTACATTCTATACATGTTTGATAAAATTGGTAAACTGCTCTAAAAACTAAATCATTTATGATCGACCATATACAACCACTCCGACTACGACTATCTTCAACTCTCAATATTTTCTACTTGACTTTTTCTTTTCATCTATCTTGTCACATTTTAAAAACATTCCTAACAACATTTTGGTTTTAAATGCCATAGACTTAAAAACCTGCCAGTAAACCATAGACATAAAATTCCATAAAACCAATATTACAACAGGCTGAACATTTCCAAAGAGATGTCCAGCCCATTTCGATTTTCCTTGTTTAATCGAGAGTGTAAGAAGATGAAAGCTGGACGAAAATCACCACGAACTGGTACCTACTGAACAAAAAGCGCAGACAAGGTCGACCACAAATGAGATGGAGCGAAGATATTACAAAAATAGTAGGAAACATTTGGAGTAGAATCGCTAGACAGAATAGCATGGAAATTAATGGAGGAGGCTTTCACCGCTATTTAGCGATCCTTGTACATAATTTACTAAATAACTAATATAATCATATAAAATATAAATTAAGAAACTTAATAATACTAACATTTACACTGTAAGTTAAATTTGTAACACTTCATTAGTTAAGTTGAACAAAACTGTAGGTATAAGGAAAATAAAGCTATTTTATTTAGTTAGCATACGATTGCTAACTAGTTAACTAAAAAAATTAGATTAACTCATAGATAAGAACAGATAATAAGTTTAATACAACAGATAATAACAAACCTATCTATATAAAGTAAGTACTGTATTGTTTGAGGGTCTGCCGGAAGAATCGAAGCAAACTAATAGTGTCAATATTTTTAAAAATAATCTTAAGAAGATCTCACAATGTAACATAACACCTGATAACATCCCAGGGATGAATGCTGCCTATTGTTATTTAATTACATGTTATATTTTATGTCTCATTTTAAGGGAACCATAATATTCTTATGAGAAATAAATGTCTCTAAACCTATATACAATTTCAATGCAAGTAACATTTAATATTTTCAGGCATCATGCATCTACGATAAATTACCTGATGCCGTAAAGAATATAAGTACCTATTAAAAAATGCTACTGCACAATTAAAATAGTCATACAATGGATGCCTGTCCACACGGGCGTCGTAACCGAAACAGGCCCAAATAAACCTTTTATTTTGGTGGGAAAATCAGGGTATTTCCCTGTCCTCCGATCGGAACTCGTATTGGTAGGAGGAGCGGGAATATTTTTCCCATGCCTCCGATTGAATGGGTTTTGTTTTTATCACTTACTTTACTTAACTAAAAGTACAGTCAAGGCCATTATACTTTATTTTTGACCGATTATCCGAGTCGATATTAACGATGTCGACTGTACAGTCAATAAAATACAAAAATAAAACTTAATTTTTTAGTCTTTCTAAATAATGTACTATGCTAATTTCACCAGTGCTAAGCATCATTTGACAATTTATTAAACATTCACCTTGCATTATGTGCTCTTTTGTCTTCATTTTTACTTCTAATCCTCTCATTATGGGTGTTTGAAACAAAGCGTCGCGTCGCGTCGTCTTCTAATATTTGCAACAAGTTAAGAAGACTTGGTGCCTTCCTAATTATTTGTATTCAGTGTTTTGTACCAGCTTTCTAGATAATTTATGTACGGTGTTGCAAACCAAAAACTGACCAGGATTCAATAAATGTTGAATTTTTAAGCCATTGCATATTCATGTAATTTTTAAAACTTTGCAATTTAGGTAGATCCGGAGCATCATCTATAATGTATGCCCAACCTTCAGGTATCAAATGAGCCGGTAGTAAGGGCAGAACGCCAGAAAGGGCAACTATGCGTCTTGTCGTTTTTGACTTAGTGAGATGTAGTTTCTTTCCTTTTTTCTAAATGCTGTTTGAAAAATGAAAATAACAATGTTTTATTTGCACATTTTCATAAATATTAATAATAGCATTCTTCGATGCTATTTCGAAATCCAATAAAAACGTTACTGGTTTCATATCTGGTAACTGGCTTTGAAGCATACTGAACAGAATATGGTAGCTGTTGTCGGTTTTGTCGGTCATGAGTACATAAATCAATGGCACTACATTAGTACTATTTGTGTGGCTTCCGATATCTCCGTGAATAGTGAACAATTGTGAAACACAATTTGGACTAACTTTAAAAGTGCCATCACTCATATAATTTTTTATACGCGGTATGTGTTGTTTAGCTTCTTCTGTTCAGAAAGCTATGATTCTGGTCTTGTTATAAGAATAGTCTGCTAAAACAAATTCGTTATACTTGGAAGTTAATTCCAGTTCAATTGCATCACCATAAAATAATTTCTTAACGCCATAACATTTATTTCTTTGTCTGTACGCACTGCTTTCTACTGAGCTAAAGGATGGAATTTTGTAATTAAATGAATACCTGAGTTTTTTAAGGGCCGATTTACACATTCTTTGTATATTTGCAGAAGTGGTTTAACAGGATTTGACGAACATGCCTGCTCACGAATTTTATGTAGAGAAATTTCTATTTCATTTTTCCTACATCTTGTGTACGTGTATGAGCTGTAGATTTTAAAATGGTACTAAATATTAACAACGTAACACAATAATTAACAAGACTTGTCATTGAAATTACTATTTTGAAAATAGATCACACTTTAAGGAAACTAAAGAGAATTTAAATTTTCAGGAAGTATTTAATAGCAAAATGTTTATTATTAACAGATTTAAAAATAGTATGCCGTTAATTATTTAGTTTATTGATTTGTACTAAAATAATTGAATTTAAGTGATTATAGTGAACAGATTAATAAATCAATAGATAATAATTTTACATAATTATTTTGTACTAGACTGTACAATGTTTATAAGATGCTTAATCGGAGGCATGGGAAAAAATATTCCCGTTCCTCCTGCCAATCGGAGTTCCGATCGGAGGACAGGGAAAGACCCGAAAATCATGTACCTAATGACTCCTCCCGCTAGTCCCGCTCTGGGTGGAGCAGAAGAGAGTGTCACACTTCTACTGACTAAAATCCCACCCTTCAATTGCCTTTACGATCCGGGCCCGCGGTATCTCCCTAGGACATAGTGTGACGATTTACAGTTGTTCCTCACAGATTGGCCGGAGATGGGAAAGCATAGAGATGATTGAAAAGATATGGGAAGGCCTTTTCCCGGTAAAGGGACAGAACAGATAAAAAAATAACCTGTCCTACAATTGATGAATAAATGAAAACCTACTCATATTTCGCCGCAGTAATAACATTGAATATTTTTTCTAAAATGTGACTTTCTGGCAAGGTTATAATGTTTTTTTTTTAGTTATTTGACCTAATAATAGATATCTCCCTACAGTACCTACCTACGTCTTGAGCCTACACAGCGACCAATAGAATAGAATAGATTTTTATTATAAAAACATGATTATACATCAAAGTGTAAGATCTTAAAATAAAACGGTTAGATCTGCATGTTTTGTCATTCATGGCGTACAAAACAAAATAATTTTGGTTTAGAATAAACCAAAATAAAAAAATACAATTTGAGTTTACACAGCTAGTAACTTAATCTTAATGCTAATAAATAATGGAAGTTTGTATTTATAAATGGAGACAAGTAGTGAAAATGTGCTAATTGCAGGTGGTATCCAATGATGATGTTACCAGTTACCCACTGTATTTACCTATGCTACACATAAATACTATTATTATTGACTAGCTTTTGCCCGCTATTTCGTTCGCGTGGGAGGTTTTTCCTGCGTAATTCCCGATCCCGTGGGAATTCCGGGATAAAAACTATCCTGTGTCCTTCTCAAGGTCCTAAACTATTCCCATGCCAAATTTCATCTAAATCGGTTTAGCGGTTTAGGCGTGAAAAGGTAACATACAGACAGACAGAGTTACTTTCGCATTTATAATATTAGTATGGATTATCCGGGCCATGTTGCCATTTTTTCTTTATTTCGTAACCTAATTTGAAACATTGGTATTTTTTGTAAAGGTCGAAACAGACTATAACATGAATATTGAGAAACAGCCGTTGTGATGCGCTCTTACCAACGAATCGTATTTAATTTTTATTAAAGAATATATTATAATGGCTAACTCGTAAAAACGGATTACACAATTTACCGCATGCACTGATATGGGTAAATTACATTTATCTTGTAAATTAGTTATTAAATAACACTTTTACAAGGTCTGTTTTTCCTTTCCTTTAACTATCTACATATGTGAGGCCAGTATTTCCTAGCTGTCTACCCTGAGAAAAAAACACCGAAACAAACTCAGAGATCTCTTTTGTAGCCCATACAATCCGTACTGGTCAAATCATATGAAAAATATGTAGATTAATATCTGAGGTGATATTTTAAGGAAAGATATTGTAGTACCTATGTATTGAGTTACGCACTTAAAAATATATTCTCCTCAAGATTACGACTTACCTATATTTCGATGCCATTTATTGGCTCTGGGGAATAACAATTATCCTCAAAATAATAAAGACTGGTAAATACGTCATTGTAGAATGACGTCAAGTTTGATGAATGTTTGGTACTTCCAAACAAGTAAGAACTTAAAAAAACATGAATGCATGAAATTTTCCTGTTACTAGGTTCCTCAAAGAAAGGGGAAGAACAGTAGAATGACAGGATCAACTGGAAACATTACTTACGCAGTCGCACAGACCAGAGTAGGTAAGTACCTAACTAGTGAGTCCGTTTTCTCGTGGTCCTACTATTTTGCCCTACTAGTAGGACCACGAGGGTTCTGTTCGTCCTACTATAACATATTAGAGCTGTTATAATTTATTTATACCACCTGTATATAATTAATACCTTTTACACTAGTATTAAAAGGAAGAATAAAGAACAGTCATTTGTAATAAACTAAAAATATGCTCCCATTATCTCATTTTCTCTAAGAGATGGCCTATTGGTATGTCACTGTGAATGAATTGTAGCTGGTTTGTCATAACAACGTCATCTCGATCTATTATAAATAAGTCCTTTTTTCGTCTACGTGATACATCATCGCTCGTTGTCTTGCTTTCCATTTCCATTAACACATTTATCAATCGCAGTATTGATACTGGTGTACACTTTTTCATATTTTTGTTTAATCGAGAGTGTAAGCAATTGTTTCATGTGTGGTGTGCAATAAAGTGTTTTCTATATATTTATAATAGGAGCATATTTTTCAAAAAAAGGAGGAGATTATCAAGTTGACGCGTATATTTTTTTATTTTTTTATGTATGGTCACCGATTGGTACTCGAAGACGGCTGAACCGATTTGGAAAATTCTTTTTTTGTTTGAAAGGGTATATATACTTCGAAATTGGTCCCATTGCCACCAAGTCAGGATCTGATGGTGGGATCCTGGAGAAATCGAAGGAACTCTTCAAATATTATAGGTACACCTATAGTGATTTGAGTATTTTTTATAGTTACTTGTATAGTTGCATTCGAAAAGCACCATTTGTGAAGTGGACCTGATGATGAAGACCACAGATGGCCACTGGAACTGCTCAATATATAAGTAGGAATAATAAGTATTTCATGTGTTCCGCTTCGATTACTTGAATGTGGTTATTAAGCACAATATGCTCGTCACAATGCATATGGTGAAGTAAAACTGATGGTGAAGTACCAGGAGAACTCCTCAACAATTAACGGCCCAACATTGGGAAAAGCAATATTTTGTAAATGATTATAAGTAGTTGACATTCAGGCTCTTGTAACTAAGTAAATTAAAAATATACCAACAAAAAAGAGTGAAATAAAAACTTTTTACCAAAAAATTAAACCGACTCCCAAAAAAACACTGCAAAGTGAAAAATAACTTTAATTTCGGTAGTCGGTGTTTATAGTTTCGTACCTACCGAAATTAAAGTTATTTTTCACTTTGCAGTGTTTTTTTGGGAGTCGGTTTAATTTTTTGGTAAATAAGTTTTTAGTTTGTTACAAATGACTGTTTTTATTTCCTTTTGACGCGACTAGTGAGTGGTAAAGAGTAAAGTAAAATTATTATTTTCTTTATTGTTTTTTATATTCCTATATAAAACGAAATTAATGTTTTTTATAGTCCTTAAAACACAACTAAAATTATAAAAAACACAGTAGCCCACTGGTATCGGGAATAGGGTCCAAGCTACCAGTGGTCAGGGCTCTTGAGAAAGGAATCTCCTAACAATTCGCGCCGTGTCCAGAATTACTGCTTTCAGGATTACGCCCATGATCCAGCTACCCAACGAAAGCCCCCTCAAATGTTGGTCGAGACTCTTGGCTATTATGCCATTGCCATATGAGACGAATATCGGCACACTGATTACTGTATCCACATTTCACATGTCGACAACCTCGCGAGCTAGATCAAGATACTTAATTGGCTTAAATTATTTTTTAACAATCAGAATTTAATTTAATTGAAATTGCAATTACTACTATCAATTCTATAATAACTATGCTACTTAAAATTATAATTAGTTTTTCTCACATATTTTTGAAGAAACATTCCTATTTAAAAAAAGCTGTCGTGTAGGTCGCAGGACAATATATTGAGGTTGTGTTAATAGAAAAACATGACTTACATTATGAATGTTAAATATTTAATCAATTTATTGGGTAAGTTCTTCACATTCTACAACTATCATACCGAATCTACTGAGCTGTTCTTCGCTTAAATAACGATGGAAAAAGTTTAAAGTTACAAAGTCTAGGTAAATATAGGTCTAGCCTGGTCTAACCTAGTCTATTTCAATAGGTGCTTCTTGTTACCTACCAAAATTCATCTCAATATCAATCTGTACTTTTCCTCAACTGTGACTGACTCCAGTGTAGCCTATTTGACCTCCACAACCCTGTTATTGTGATATATGGCACCCCTCGGCAATATAATAATTTTAATTATTTTGTGGTGAGAGCGCCGACCGAACATCTATCGACTTTCATGAAGGAGGAATTTTGGCCAAGAGGTGTAATTTTCCGGCGTTTTCGAGGCCGGTTACCGGACAGCGCGCGACATACGACGTTTATAACTCGTGTAGTTTTGGTTTAGTGATGTATGTATTAGTTTTTTTATATTTCTTGTAATATATTGTATTTTATTTGTATGGGCCAAGTTGCCTGAAATATATAAAATATAATACATATCTATACTAATATTATAAAGCGGAAAAGTTTGTTTGTTTGTTTGCTTGAACGCGCTAATCTTCTAAAGTACTGGGTGGATTTGGATGAAATTTGTTATGGAAGTAGCTTGAAGCTTGAGGAAGGTTATAGGCTACTTTTTACGCGACTGCACACTTACATTAATGGTTCCACATTTTTTGGCCGACCTCGGCAAGCTTTGCTTAACCTCAAGGGTCGAACCATTCGACTATAATTATTTAGCTAAGAGCTCTCACAAACCTTCTAATTAAAACAACATCTCACCAAATTCGTATTTAGCGGTAATTATATAATTAATGTAATCAACTGCCCAAAACGTTACAACGATCTCATTTTCTTGGTCCACTGTGTCAAGGCTAAAGATTAATATCGTTTGGTTTACGCTCTGATACATTTACCCCTTATTTCGATGGGTATAAACAAAAACACTTATTTCTTATTGTGGTTGGCCACTAAATCAATATTTTTTTCAATTATTTTCAAAAGATTTACAATTATATTTATAGCTGTTATCATTTAAGAAAGATCGACACTACAAAGACCTATGACAACTAGATAAATCTCAATATTTGCTCCGACTTTCTTATTCATAGCAATTTCACCTGTCTCCCTGGCCATCGATGCACTTAAGCGTTAACAATTACAAAGCAACACTAGAGACCGCTATCAAACTATTTCACGATCTTGAAATATTAACTAGCTATCAATCAAGAAAATAAATTACACTATGTATGATCAACCGCTACACTGGTACAAGGAAAATCGCCACTACTGCTACGGAATAGGGGCGATCGATATAGCTATGGACATTCAGTTATCGGTGCTTGAAATGACTTCTCAGTTCGTCAGGTTGCACACACTCGCCTCGGTACAATGAAAGTGGTGCGGCGTCTGCAGCCGGTCTGGCCGCGCCGCGCCGCCATCGCCAGCTCGCGAGCCAGTCCACCGAGCACTTTCCCGAACCGCGCACGCGCGTACGTTCGCCTATGTTACAACACTCGGAAACGCTCCGAAATTACGTGATTCCATTTAAAGCCATTCCCATTCAAAGTGTAACTACAAGTAAATTCGACTGATTGTTATATAAAACTATTGAGTAACGGGCTTTCGTCAGTCTCATCCCGTGTTTGTTGGTGTGAGCCTTGTGTGTCGCACACGACAGTTTTCAGCGGTGTAACAAACAGGAGAGAAAAGCGGAAAATCTGGGAGCGAGCGGCGAACAAACCAACTGCAGGATCTTAGGTGAGTAAAAAAATAAACATAGTTGTTTATAGTAGGTTTTGTTATGAAACATGTATGACTTTATGAAGTAAATAATAGCTTCACTGTTCAGTAAACAAATATTCATTATTCCGCGTATGTGTATCGCGTAAACGTGAAATATGTAACAAGTTCTCGATGTTACAGCCATGCAAAATTTACTTTAAAACTAAAGTACTTTTTGTGTGAACAATGAAATACATAAACAATAATTAAGTCATTTACAAAACAAATAAACAACTATAACGTACAACAATAATTAATCTAATACCTATTAAAACTTTCATGGAAATTGTACTTTTCCGCACTGGCGCTATTATTTCACACATTTTATAATGTTAGTTCTATAAGTTTGAGCATCTAAATTATTTGTTGAATAATTTAAATCAAATAAAAAAACAAACGTTATTCGGTATTACACACATGCACACCTTCTCAAACTCATTTAATGCATTACACAAAAAATTGGCCAAGTGCAAGTCGGACTCGCCCATGAAGGGTTCCGTAGTAACTATAATAATATAATATGTATATATATTTGACAAAAACAACCTCACAAATTTCTTAAAACTAGCTTATTTACATTTTTTACAACTACGCCAAATAACTTTGCTTTTCATAGTGTTTGTATTGGAATTACAAAGTTATATTTGCGGTTTTATAAAATATGCTGTATCTCAAAAACTGCTGACCCGATCTCGTTCAAACCAATTTTGGTTGAATTTTACATTAAGATCTATAGACTTTTAGATTTTTCACTCCATTATTATAGAAGTTAGAGGGGGTGGGACACATTTTACCACTTTGGAAGCGTATATCTTTTCAACTTTATGAAAAAGTGATTTAAGAAACCTCAGTGTCATTTTTAAAGACCTGTCTATAGATACTACGCACGCATAGGTTTCATGAAAATACTAATTTTCAGTTTTAGTTCTATGTATGGGACATCACAAATCCATTAGCCAGCGGATGATGAAGACACTTCTATCGATACCTACCTGATTTAGAAGATATGAGGGAACAGATCTCCTTATTTATCGGTCAAAATCGCAATCCTGGCTTGGTACCACACACGTACAGGTTTCATGAAAAAAAAAAAATTTCAATTCAGTTTCATGTATCCCCATGTAGCCCCCCTTAATTCTAGATATTTTTTTCGTATTTTCTTTAAATCGGAAAGTGGTTCACAGAATACATCCACCTATCAAGTTTCACATGTATAGTCGGAAATAAAATGGCTGTGACATACGGACGGACGGACAGACAGACAGACAGACATAACGAAACTATAATTTGTAGTTTGTCTTTTTAGGATTCCGTAGCCAAATGGCAAAACACGGAACCCTAAAAAGACAAACTAGCAAAGAAAAACTACAAAACATTCTTCTTTGGTGTTTACTTAGAAGTCGGTTGAATTTTTTGTAAAAAAGTTTTATGTTCTCAAATTTTTAGTGCTGCCAGTTAAACTAGATAGTAAGGGCTCTTACACATTAAAATGATACGTCTACGTGACGTCGTGGTCCATGCTGTGGTTTTCTTAATCTTTGAATTCCTCTGATGTTTGGTTGCATAGTACAGGACGCTCCTTGACCTGGGTTAATAAATGATCAACCTCTATGTCATCTGACATCTTTCTGTATCAAATTGAAAAAATTAATGCGCACCGGCGAAGAAGGGCACCAAAGTTCCACTCCATATCTATCTCTGAATCCTACATTCGATCTTTAACAAAGCTCTCATTCTATTTGAGAGGTATTGGTTCTCATTTGAGAGGGTGTTTTCCCGGAGTGATCCCTCACTCGCAGGAAATAATCTCTCATACAACTCAGTCGAATTAAGTACCTCTACCTTTTTAAAGTCGGTTAAAAACAATAATGAAGGCTATGATCGACGACGTTATGTCAAGAGATACTCGCGAGCCTATAATTCCAAGGAACTGCTTCCGAGTTCATAACCAATACAGCGAATCATGAAAAAACCATCTACGCCTGAATGCGAACCGCAATCAATTTCCAAGTTTCCACGTAATCACTCAAAATGATCATTACGTTGCTTGCTATTCTTCACAATCACAATCTGTCTCGTTGCAAAAAGCTGTTTGACAAAACAAATGTGGCCTGATCATTAACTCGCTTTTTTTTTATTTTCAAGAAAAACAAGATAAGTCTTTAGATAACTAAGTATTTACTTAGTATTTGTGTTTTTTAGATCAAAGAGCAAAAACGTTTGTAACGTTTGATAAGATTTATTATCGGAAGCTTAGGAAGTTATTATGCAAAACTTATTATTCTTATTCTATGTAAAACCAGACGGACAAAACAGTTCCCTTTTCATTGGAACATACGGGATCCTATAAATATTATGACAGTACAAATAATTTTTATATACCTATCAACATAAGGTTAATGACAATATTTACTGATACTCGACTTCTGTTATACCTTAACACATAATGTCAATAATAATAGGTACGTAATATAATGTGCCATTGCATATAAGCTTTAAAATCATAGCTTAAGTTGGTTTATTTCTTTTTGAATTTATATAAATTGATAATTATACGGCGCGTGGATGAACAAAACTGAATATAGTAGAAAAGTGACGTAAAGATCCAAACCTAAACAGATAAAAACTTTTTACCAAAAAATTAAACCGACTCCCAAAAAACACTGCATAGAGAAAAATAACTTTAATTTCGGTAGTCGGTGTCTTTAGTTTTGTATTTTCGTTTTTGGCACCGACTTCCGAAATTAAAGTTATTTTTCTCTATGCAGTGTTTTTTGGGAGTCGGTTTAATTTTTTGGTAAAAAGTTTTTATTTCACTCTTTTTAGTTGGTTGATTTTTAATTTACCTAGTTACAAGAGCCTAAATGTCAACTACTTATAACCTTTTACAAAATATTGCTTTTCCCAATACTGGGCCGTTAATTTTTGAGGAGTTCTCCCGGTACTTCACCATCAGCTATACATCACCATATGCATTGTGACGAGCATAAAGTGCTTAACATCCATATTCAGGTAATCGAATCGCAATCCACTCAATACTTATTATTGAGTAGTTTCGGCGGCCATCTGTGGTCTTCATCATCAGTTCCACTTCCCCAAATGGTACTTTTTGAGAGCAACTGCACAAGTTACTATAAGAAATACCCAAAACGCCATAGGTGTGCCTATAATATTTGAAGAGTTCCCTCGATTTCTCCAAGATCCCATCATCAGATCCTGACTTGGTGACAAATGGTACCAATTTCAAAGTATACCCTATCAAACAAAAAAAGAATTTTCCAAATCGGTTCAGCCGTCTTCGAGTACTCGGTGATCATACATAAAAAAAAAAAAAAAAAAAAAATATACGCGTCGAATTGATAACCTCCTCTTTTGGTCGTCGGTTGAAAAGCTAGGAAACGGTGGTAATAACAAATCGGCCAAGCGCGAGTCGCCTGCGCAAAGAGTTTCGAACCACGAATCATATCTGTATATTAATATGTCAAGTCAAAACTTGAACCACTTTTTACGAAAATTATGCTCGACGTAGGAGTATGATGAGCAATTGAGCACAGTTAAAGTTTATTTATTTTATTTAAATATCAAAGTTTATTCTTATGCATTCGAACTTATTTTAATTATAGCCGAATTTCGACCACTTGGTGACCCCTTTTTTTCGGTGGGAAAAACAAAACCTACCCTGTTTCTTTTAGTTGTCCTTGTGATCCATGGCCGCGGTATCTCGTAAAGTGATCCCTAGTTTTCTTAAACTCATAAAGAAAATTCTAATCAGTTGGCCTGACCAAGCTACATGCGAATAATTTAATTCTGTATATTTCAAAATTTAAGCTCGGAAATAAGGGAATAATAGCATTAAACCTATTAATTACCGACAGACCAAAACCGACCAAATGTGAAAGTTACAAAAATAACTTTTTTAGTTTTTTATGCAAAGCCCTTGCAAGAAAAAGGCTTCGAGCGATTGCCCAGCCCCCTCCACTAAAATCACCACTGCCCAAAGACCGAAAATGCATCTCAGAAGTCTTGCATTATCGCTACGCTTGGCAAAGGACCATACGATCACAACATAAACAATGCAATTATTGCTCAAGTGGATGTCACCCATCTCGTGTTATAATGTCAAGCGTGGAGTCTTTCTTGTGAAATCCACTGAAATAATACATTCAGTGGATAGCGCAAGGAAGACTCCACGCTTTCAAATAGGGGTATCATATTTGAAAGCCCTTGGAAGCTAAAAGGCACATACATCCTAAGTACTAACTAAAACACAAATAGATATGAACAAAACAACTTTCTATACCTACTTAATATAAAATCAAGATCTGAAATTAAACGAGCAGTAGTTATTTTAATTTCAGATACGTCGATGGATGATACGTCTCAGATCGCATTAATGATATAGGTACCTTCCGCCTATTTCCTCGTTTAAACGAATGGATATCACTTATTAAATGATAGTAATTTTCATATTTTCAAATAAGATTTATAGAATGATAATCTAGTAATTAAGAACCAGCGTCCAGATGTGCATGATTGCACTTCATTGAATGTATCAATAGATCGTTATCACGGTCGGCAGTTACTCAATATTTGTTGTCGTGAATCCTTGGCAGCGTGTGCTCCGCACTCCGAGCACGTGCGTTGCATTAAGCAAGTAGCCACACACCGGCGGACCCGAAGCAACCAGCCGCTTGCAAAACGCATCGCTTTCTAATCACTAGAACCTTCGAAAATACAGAAAAGTACTATAATTATAATACACTCGGTAGGCGCTAAGCATATGATTTAATCAATGCGTCAATTTACACGCGAGCAGTGCATTCGTTACGTGAGCCACGGCACAAACATCTTCATCGCATTTTCCACAATTTTTCTCATCGTCCATTCATTCACAACTGAATGACAGGAAACTACAACAAACTGTTATTAATTTTCTCAGTCAATAATTGGAAGATACAACCGACGAACTGTTATTAGAAAGCTGTGAACATAATTGATTGCACTTAATGCTTATTAACACTTAATTTCCTGAGTTTCATCGATTTTTAAAGCAGTCAAAGTTCATACGAACATTTATCATTAATCTTTAGTTAGACAAGATATGAACGCTAAGCTCAACCTCTATAATTGCAATTGCTGTTGTGCGCATATTATGAAATGTACATATGTGTCTGCTGATCCAAATCACTCCTAACAAGTAATACATTAGAAAGAAGCGGTAGTGCACTCGTCGAGGTTCAGGATGAAATTTGCATGATGAAAATAACATAGTATTAAAACGATTGATGGGTTTCTGCATAACACTCGGTGAAATTATTGTTTCTCATGTTCGTTTCTTGCGATCTATGGGTAACTAATGTAATTTTAAAAACATTTTAATTCATGATTCTGTCAATAGATCCCAGGAAGAGCTGGTGAAGTGTAGAAGTTCATAGTAAATTGCACAACGATATCGCCAGCTGTGCAGTTCAGTGCAGTAAGTGAATATGTAAAATGAATTGCACAACGGTTGCAGAACATTACGTCCCGGCGTTTTAATGCTTCGCTTCTGCATTACGGCATTAGACGAACACAGCCGTGTAAGATAAAACCGGGTTACTCGGTTCGATTACAAACTGTCTTTCACAACAATTGGCTTGGGAAAGGACGTAATGATACAATGCGACAAACTAGGCAAAACACACAAGTGTTTCATTAAATTCTACACACATTACACGTATTAAAAGATTTTGAAATAACCACAAGAAAACATGAGTTAATAAACTTAACTAACTTATACATTTTCCAAAACAAAATACATGTGTAAAATATTGATAACAACAAGTTACGTGGCTTGTAATCTATAATCTTACCGCCTCATTACGGCAAACGACGTTGCAAAGCCATTACTACCTTAAATATAACTTGGCTTCGAATAACATAATAACTGCCGGATGATAACCAACATAACTGTTCCGATACAGTTGTCACACATAACTTCGAATCTGATCCTCTTTGCACATAGTTTCAAACACCTGTAATATTATACGAAGAGAAACTTCCCTTTGTGTCAATATTAAATGATATACGACTTCAAGTTTATAAACTGAATCAATCAATAATCACCGTATCGTTTGTAATGCAAAACCAAACGTGATGAGACTCAATGATGTTCGCTTCCTTTATGACGTGTTCATCGATTTCCACACAATATATACTACTGGAAGATTGAACGGTATAAGGTAGCTTAGAAGTTTGTTATCGAGTCTATCTTAATCTGATAAATCTATTGTTAGTTCCATTCATAGAAAGTGCTTGGAATTTCACGTTTATTAAAGCGTGTTGCCCTTTCGGCAGCTGATTTCTATCTCCAAGCATTATTAAGATCTAAATAACTTTCAAACATGGATTAAATATTCTGAATTTATTTCTTGCTCAAATGACTCTAATTAACACTGATTCATGTATCGTTTGATTCAAATTGTAAAAATTGTCGAGGAAAATACATAACGAAATGAAACATATCTTTTTTGGTTTGCAATCAATCTGATCACAAATGGTTGATTGAACTATGCCAAGGCAATCAAGACATTTTCGTTTAAATTTTACGAATAGATTAAGTTAGATGGTTTCAAGGATTGACTTTTACAAGAATGTGGTTCACCTACATGTAAGGGTATTGCCTTGATTCAAATTGACCTGGCTATTAGCCATTAATCTGCTTAATTTTAAGGGTTCAGTACCTAAAAGGAAAAAAACGGAACCCATACAGAATCACATCGAAGTTTGTCTGTCTGTCAGTCTTTTTTTCAGAAACGCATAGAGGTATATTTTGATACTTGACAAATCAATTAAAACCTACTTCTTCTACACTGCTTTCCATCGATTGATGATTCCGGATCATTAATTTTGGCAAGATACAAGGTTTTGCTGAAATTAGATAGGTATATTCGTTGTTGGAGATATGGCCATGGCGTTCATATATGCTACAAAACTACAAAATTAAGTCTGTCCTTCAATCTTAGGTACTAACCTTGTCATCAAAGTCATAATACAGTATTATTTGATGCTTTCATATTTTATCAACTTCTACAGAACCCGTCATTGTGTGTTGTCCGGTACGCACTTAGCCGGTTTTTAATATAAGCAAACACTAATAGGTACCATTGGTATTGCAATAGTAGCAACATACCAATCGTAGCGTGATGAAAACAATATCACATTATAGTTTAACAGCTATCCGCTCGACAATCAACTACCGTCCGCCATTTATATAGCTCCGTTAATTACAAATTTACCGTTAATTTTACGACTATCAACAACGCCTTTTGTGACAAATGATTCGGATAATCCGAATATTAACACTCATTATCGGTACATTTCTAGAATGACGTAATCGGTACCTAGAATTTTTTTAGGTTTAATCAAATTTATCAGTCGTAAGTATTCAAATTATTTTAATTTTATTGAAAATTTACGTATTAATGGAGATTCTGGAGCAAAGTTATTCATCTATTTTCATTTTGCTTTAATTGTAACCTTCTTTATGTCACGTTCTTTGCATTAGCGGACACCATAACAAATTGACATGTTTACTGTGGCTTATGCTTTACACGACATAAATGTACTACAGATATTCTTATAGTATTTGTATCTACTTATATCTTAGGGAATCATGTAAAATCAAAGTCATCTGGTCTTAATTGTAAAGATTTACAATGACTCCTATACCTACATGTGGAAACTCTTATCTAAAAACCAATTTTCTTTAAATTCGCTTAAAAATTTGTCTTCTGTCTGTTTCTTCAAGCTATCAAACTAACACAGGCTCTAAAATCAACTCACTTAACTCCACTAACTACTTATTGACACATTACATCACAAGACCCAAACAATAGCCCGTGAAAGTGGTTTTTCATTTCAAATAATTTAAAAAAAGCATCGTTAAGTAGAGCAGTAATCCATCTCGTTGCTCTTTTTTCGTAAGACCTCAAAAACCTAACAGCCGGCGCATTACCACTGACCTTAATATCACGGTGACATAACACACGTAACTGTTACGTACTCTGATGCTCCCAAACTATTGTGTCCCATTATACTTGTCCCATACAACGGATCGCAGATATTTCCTTGTATTGCCTCAAAAATGCAATTGTCTTAAAAAACTGTTTCCAGAGCTTACATTATTTGTGACGGTTTTGGCGTCGTTCGAAATAGTGGAAGCATTGCCATGAACTACTTCTACGGTTTTCTCGAATATATTCACGCAACTTTAGCATTTTTATTTGAAACACGACGTTTTCTACATATGCATAGTAAATATGTATTATGTTTAAGCGGCCTTACGGGTTAGTGATTTTTAAGATAAATAGTGTACACATACCAGACACGTAGCTATTGCAGTTTCGGATTTTCGCAAAGATACACTGGCGCTAGTTGGTGCAGGTGTCATTTTGAAGACTTCTCACGTCTTCGTCACCTATTTAAGATATATATTTTATCTATTAGGCTAACCAATAATTGCTGTCAATAATAAACTCTCAAAGCTATCTAATGTAGTGTCACAATGTTTTACAGGTTACCACCACATTTGCCAATCGCGTACAAAATAATTGTGCCTAACTAGAAGTAATAACTTAAAACTAAGTAATAAAATAAATATCTAAATACACAACACAAAAATAATAGTCCAGCCATATAATGTCCATTAATTAGCGAAGCTTGTTAAAAGAGTCTGCATGCATGCACATATGTACATAGACGAGGAATGGGCGATTTGGTACCGAGAACGATTCTACGGGGTGGTGGAAACAAATACATTATAAGAGCACGACTCACGAGTGTCTACATACACTTGTGCTCTTATTATTCAAGATTAATTTACCTAATATCTGAGGATAGTATGTTAGGGTATACTGACTAATTAATGTGTCAACATAAGCTGCAAGGTTGTAACAACTGTCAAGGACTAATTCAGATATGAGTTTGCACGCCGATGTATTGAAACGCCCATTCTAATTTAAACGCCACCTTATTTTCTGACGTTGGTACTAGACTAACATAATTTATATTTCCGACTGGTGGCCATGTACATTAATATGCATTAACAAAACCTTCCTTTAGATGGAAAATCCTTGATCTGTAATTGTAAGTAATAAGGTAGACGGTAATGGTAACAACTTTGACTTAACTACAACTTAGGTACCAGCGAGCTTCCTCTTGGCTTCCTTCCTTAACATAAACATAGATGTAAATAAACAAACTAAAAGCGAGGTTTATAGAATATGAGCGAGGCGTGATAGACATAACTGATGTTGTTGGTATCCCCTCCAGCAAAGCAAAAGCTGTAATACTAGAAGTGAGATTATTAATGGTAGAGTTACTGGCTATGCAAAATCACGCTCCCTTTACGCCTTAGCAGTAAACATTCAAGCCAAAGCCATAAATTAAATTCACATACTATGTGACAATGTCTACACATAGATAGATACGTTTTTAGATGCGTTGATAAATTATTTGGCTTATCAGACCGCGTCGCGCATAGCAATGATCGGGGTTTCAGCTCCAACGTCTATTGCATGCAGAGGTGGTTTTCAAATCAGTGATTGCATGCCAATCGTTTCAAACTACCGCACTGTTTACACAATCATCAACGCTCCTTGTGACATGTTGCTTTTCTTATGCTCCATCTTTCCTGCAATCTGTAACTAGTCTATTTGTGATATGAATCAGGCTAAGTTTTGTTTGAGTTGGTTATGTAGATTCAATGGTATGTATTATGATAAATATGTATATTTAAGTTATATATGATTATATTATGATCAACTTTTATTTTTTTTATGCACCTGTTATGTCATCTCTACACCACCCATGGTTGACTGGTAGAGAACGCCTAAGGCATTAAGTCCGCCTTTGTACAATTTATGTTGCATAAAGTTTTAATAAATAAATGCCTACTGCCCGATTACATACATATATGCAGGGTAGTGTGGATGACCTAAATAATACTTTTCACTTCTAGAATACTCCTTTATGTTATTTTATTAACTTCTTACAATTATTTAACGTTTTTGGGTCTTAACTCTCTTGGTTTACTTATGTTTCTTCGTAATATATGCCTTTACTATCTTTATTATGCCTTTATTTCCATTTTCTCGTACACCTACCACAATGTGTTTTTGTAACCCAAAGGTTGACTGGTAGAAAATGCCTTGCTGCATTAACATCCGCCCATGTAACACCATTGTACATAAAGTTTAAATAAATAAATAAATATTATTTTGCTCGCACAGCTTGAAAGCACGCACTAAGATAAGATACCTAACACACTGCTTTCTGCAGTCGCTTTACATTTAAGAAAGTTGCAATGGAATTGAGTAACGCTTTAACAAGAATTAGTAAAAGCTAGTACTTTATCCCGTGGGGTAAATATGCATTTATCTCAACTACATGACATAAACACTTTATTTCGTGTTCATGTCACGTATATCCGTTTAAAGAGTATAAAACATTTATTATTATTGTTGTTGTACGTTCTACCGCATACAGGAGGTAATTTGCAATGATTTACTTATTTTCCTTATTCACAACGTGATTGAAACGGCAAGACTTCTATAATTTCCAAACGAATCAAATCTTCACCTTCAACCTGAAAGCTATAAGTAATCAATTTTCTAATAACTTTCATCGTGCTAGTGGTAAAAGAAATTCTATACGCTCGCCGCTGGAGAAGCTAAACCAGACCGACACTCAAGAGAAAACAAATACTTTCGCTGACTGCCAACTGACCTAGTCCTGTACAACAGCATCTGAGCTGCATTCAATACTTACCGCGACGACATCACTATAACTATCGCAAAATTTTAACTTACAACCACTCTTTGACATGTGTTAATTACATAACAACTCCATTCCTCAGTTCTTTTACCACAGCTGATTTCTTTCTATGGAACCTTCTGTTTAATAAAACATATAGAAAAAGAAATTTCCCAGCAGAGTGGCGTAAACATGCAAATGACGTGTATTGTTGTGACTATACGTCTGTTTTTAACAAACTTCTTAACAACGAACGAGCTAATTTGTATGTAGCTTCGGAAAGGTTTTTTTCATTACAAGACTGTAGACAATTATTGTATAATTCATGTTAAGATTTTTTTTTGTACCCAACGAAATCATAAACGCATAATTAAAATGCTCAGCTCCAGCATTTCACTTGTACTAATTATAGTTATATATTCGTTTTCGTATGATTAAATAACTTCCTTTATTTATAATTATATGCTTTGCAGACTTTAACAAGAGCACAGCGATTAATCAAACTTGCATGTATGTCTATTATATTGTATTGTTTCGATGGCTAATCTGAATAATGTCTACTCTCTGTATTCAGTTTTAAACAAATCTAATTTTTAATTACTACTGTTCTCTTTATTGTGAGGACTGGAAAGTAGTACGAAATTTTACAATTATGTGCTTATGATGTTACATAAATCCTCAACAAAAAATAATTCTGGAAAATTGTTACACCTTTCTGCAAACGCGCTCTTTTGCTGAAAAGGGCCTCTACCAAACATCAAAATGGCTTAGCTTAAACCTTTTAACCCTTAACGTAACTAAATCCAAATACATAACCTTTTCAATAAATGAATCCACACAACCAAATAATAGTTTCTCTGTTAGAGTCCATAAATGTAAAAATAACTCAATGACAAGTCATTGAGTTATTTTTATATGTCAAGGGGTGGGCAGGAACTTGTCCTGCCCACCCCTTGACATAACCCCTTGACAGAACCAATAATATAAGGTACCTTTGGTGTCCAACTCGATGATACACTCTCCTGGAATAATCACCTGGACCTTTTATCAGCAAGAGTACGCAAGACGATTTAGATATTTAAAAAACTCCGAAACGTAGTCAAACTAGACCTGCTCAAAGGCGTTTATTACTCTCTGGTCCAGTCGATCATACAGTATTGCATACCAGCGTGGGGTGGGGCGTGCAAGTCAAAAATTATACTAGTCGAAAGAACTCAAAGATCGTTGCTTAAGATAATGTTGCGAAAACCTTATCGACACCCAATACACACGCTCTATAGAGAATCCCAAATTCCGGTGGTAAGGCAGTTATTTGTCTTGCACACTACACTCCGTTAACACAGGCAGGTAAAGTACGATCCTAAGTACAGTTTCTCCTCACGTAGAAGAAACAGGATCTGTCTTTCTGTCGCACATCACACAGCCTTCTTCAGGAGACAATCGTTTTTCTAGCGCCTTACCTGTACAACAAAATGAACTCCCTTTTAAATATATATCCCAAAACTCTCATGGTATGTAAAAGGATGATCAAAAATATTAAACTTAAATTACATTGACACCGAGTCTCTCATAACCGTAGTTAAATAAGCAGTTCACATAAACGCTCAGACATCCACTCATACATGCACATACATGCATACACCCACACACACACGTGTTCATATAAATCACACCCACAAATACACACACACTCACACATTCAGGCATACAAAGTCAATCCCCGTCCACCCCTTTGGTCTGATTAGACACGATAAAAATCTGTTCCGTAGACGAGTGACGAAGTTCTGAAATACAGGGTTTTCCTAGTTTAGGCTCCAGTCCACCCTTTGAATACTGTAATATAATCGAATATTGTAACATTATAATTAGTACCTAATTAACTGCAAATTGTTAAATATTACTATTGTGGCGGAAAATAAACGTTTTATTATTATTTCTTTCTACAAGGTCCTACCAGGCGCGTGCATAGGATTATGACAGGGCATGCGGCGGAGTAAAAACACACAAAAACTTCTTCTTTTATAGATTTTTAGCATAGCCATAGCCACGCATCGCCACCATGCTACGATGCGTGGCTGTGGCTATGCTAAAAATCTATAAAAGAAGAAGTTTTTGTGACCGATTACTCACAAAAACTTCTTCTTTTATAGATTTTTAGCATAGCCACAGCCACGCATCGCCACCATGCTACGATGCGTGGCTGTGGCTATGCTAAAAATCTATAAAAGAAGAAGTTTTTGTGTGTTTTTACTCCGCCGCATGCCCTGTCATAATCCTATGCACGCCCCTGGGTCCTACCTAGTATTTGTTTCAGTATTCAATATTTTTTGTGCATTCTAAACCATTACAAGATTAACTCCGATTTGAGCTTAAAACCATTTAAATAAATAGGTATTTTTTACTATGTTACGAAAGGTTCCAGATATGTATTGTATTATATTTAAGCTGGACAGCTAGAGGTTAATGATAGATCTTATTTAAAGCTTTTTAACCTTTTAGCAATAAGACCACCCATTGTATCACCCTTTTTAGTTGTAAAGTCCTTATTGTTTACTGTTATGGTATAAAGAATATATCTATCTATGTTTCTATCTGTGTTTGCAGTCGAGTTTTATGAAAAAGTATTTTGTTTTCGCAATTGTTTATTCACTGCACAGATCATATAAACACAGAGATATGCTTTTTAAAGAAATATTTAGTGTTCAGGTGTCTCCACATTTCTCCTACTCAATTCACTAATACAAAAGCAAAAACTATAAGAACGACACACACGCTCATTTCTCCCGCACACAAAGAAACTTACAGGAATACTAAAAATCTCACTAATAGAACACATGCAAACAGGGGGTGGCTCTTCTGCCTGTAGCTACGGACTCGGGAATAAACACACATATGCCAGTTACGCGAACAGTGATGTTAGGTTGTACGCGGTTATAATCGTAGAAAAATATCGAGAAAATTCCTTTCCCTCCTATAAATCCTTCAATATCTGATCTTTTTCCAAAATATTTTATTGACTATGAAAATAAAACGATACACGAGTTTCCGTCGTACTTGCCACTTGATCATAATTGGAATATTGACTAACAAAAGTTAGTAAAATTTTGTCATAGTAAACAATACAATTATGATCTAGAGGCTATAAAATAAAATACTACAATATATCTATATCTGTGTATAACTTCAGTAATATCACTAATCAGTGAAACTTCAAAACTGTATATTTAACTGATATCGGATAAATCACAGAAACAGACGATATTAGTCTCTAGAATTGTAATTATTTAATATTCAAATTATGATCAAAATACTTTTGCATGGATCACACCATGAGGGAAACAGAAACTACTCTTGAAGTATGTGTCAGGCATGCTACAAAATCATAATTAATTATCTTACTGCTATTGTAAATGCAAAAAAATTTATGGACGAATCTGAATGAAATTTGGCAAAGAGATATATAGAATAGCATGTAGGCTACTTTTTATCCCGGAAAAATTTACAGTTCCCGTAGGGCAATTTTCGACATGCATGCGAGCAAAGCCGCTGGCAATAGTTAGTTAAAACTAATCTGATTAGATTAGTTGTTGTGTGTAGTTAGTAAAATTACCAAGGTACCTATAACTTGGTAGTTTTACCAAGAAACTAGGATATCAACTTCTCGAATCTAGATTAGACAAGTAAAACTTCAAGATTTTTATTGATATAGATCTTATTAACCAGTAAAATGTAAATATGTATTTAAAACTTGCCGCTTTGACAGTTTAGGTGTTGTGTTCTTAGTTAAATAGTGTAATCTTACGTTTATATATTTTTCCATTACGGCTTTTATAAGTATTACTAAATGGTTATTCATTGGATTTACAATTACCTACACAACAGCCATAAAATTCCATGCAACAAAAAAGTATAATTTTATTCCCTTGTGTAATCATTCGTAGTAAGTAGAAATGTATAAAATATCGACAACCACAAACGTGTAGTTACATCCCTAACCAACAAAAACCGACAGCAGCCGCTTCACGAAACTATCGAGTGAGTGAGGATATCAGCAAAACAGTTATCAATTGCGCTATTACACCTGCCGCTTCGTTGATCGATGTGTACTAAACAATCAATGGATTTTGTTCTTAATAAAAATAATTGGTTTTGGTAAATCATCGTGTTTCTAGTATCACAAAGTAATGTTTTAACGAATTTAATAAGTACATTATTTACACTACAAACAATATTATTTTAGTACCTACTTACGTGTGAAATGAGATGCCATCTTTGACGTAATTCACAATACAGCTGTTATTTTGCAAACAAGCACAGAACAACGCAGCATTTTGTCAGAAATCATAAGCAGCGAAGACATCGCAAGTTGACATTCGACTAATGGCCGAAACTGGCATTAAGACGCTTTGAGGCCAGATGCTTTCGCAAGCGCCACGCCCCGTTGCCATATCCCTTGTGTTTATATGATCTGTGATTCACTTTATGTCGGGCACAGAAAATCAACAATAAATACTACTACTTAATTCAGAAACACTATAGTCCGAAATAAAACAACCTTTGTGGACGTGGTCGAGATCAAAGAAAGCCACTAGGCATACTTTTTATCTTACTGAATTACCTGTTTTCCGTAACGTGTAACCTCGTGGCTTACTATTCTAGTGACAGATGCGTAGGCGCAGCTGACCGGTGCCAACAAGGTCGCTGCACTCAGTGCTTTCCGTTGCACTGCTAGTCAGCTGTCGCGCTATCTGCGAGTTTTTCCGCCACTCGATGTTCGTATAATCCTTGCGAAATGCCTAATATTCTATTAATTCTGTCTTCGACCACATCATCGCTTGCCATCAGGAGAGATGGTGGTCAAACACGAGCCTATAATCTTTTTTTAATGTGACCAGTAAATACTTTTTTCATCCAATTTTCAACAAGTTTTCAAGTTAACAGGCTCCCTATCTATGATTGCAAACAGATGACCATTTTAAGTTTATTTAAACATTCTCTATTTATACAAGAGTAAACAGAATAGCAATTAATGATTAACTATCTATATTGCTGTGTACCTAAACGTTTCAATGAGATAGTTTATTTGATTTCATTATTTATGGAATTTTCTTTAATGATATCTTCCGGATTTCCACTTTCATTTTTATGCGGTAGTTTGTTTACCACCATAAGGATATCCCGTCGGCAATGCAAATACAACGCATATAATGACGAAGTAGTTGAAACAACATGACCTCAAGACAGAAATAAATCGAATGGTTTCTTTCGATTTCAGGCTTTTAGCCAAAGACAACTTAAATTTTAAAACCATTATTATAATGATGGCGTTTTTCTATCCAATGCATGGATAGAAAAACACCATCATTATAATAAAAATACGTTAATAATAAATACACACATCATGCCATAATTTAGACAGACCATTCATTAAAGTTACGACTAACAATAATTTAAAATTAAGTGCTTGACAATCGCATGCAATTTTAAACAACAGCGGAAACTCTATCGTTCATTATCCACCTAATAAATCGTTCTAAATTCTTCTAATTGAAAAAAGTAATAGCAATCTAGGTGAACGAGCAAAACTAGGTACTAAGACTGGCCTAACCGGAGCTTTTTTCGTACAATTGACTGTTACGTTATGCTTGGTCACTACTATCATTAATACAAGCTTTAATTATTTATTTTAGCAAAGAGTTCATTCGTCTTACCAATAGGGTTTCAAATTAATTATCTATCTACTCGTAAGCCAGCTTTCACAGGAAGAATACTGTATCTCAATAAATCGTTCCGTACTTATGATTATTGTTTGCTTCTGCTCAAATGAAATACCTCTATAGTTGTTTTATTTTACCATGGCGAAAGGGGTCATTGCTCTCTCCTAACACTCCAAGATACCCGAACGCCAAAAATGTATAATCTTTACATTTTTTGCAGCGCAGTGACAATAAATGTTACTACTATATATATAATGTTTTTATTTTATTATGAGTAAGTATAATGTATATTTTGTTAATATGTAATTTTTTTTATATAATAAAACTTGAAATAGACATTAATTGTGTTTTTTTTAAATTGAGAATTTAAAGCTAATAACGTGTGAAACTTACTGTAATGCCCAATATCAACAGATTTCAGCCTAAATTAAAGACTGACATCGGAAGTGTCCGCAGAAATCGGAAGTATTTCTAAAAATTAAAATTTAAGATTTTTAAAAGATTTGAGTACCTATATGAGATTAGTGTTCTGTCCTTGCATGGCAGCTGTTTCGTCTCGTTGAGGTCTCTGCCAGTTGTCGATTCGGGATGGTTCTGTATCTTAAAGGTTGAGGCGTGTCAATAACCGCTATTGCCATCCTTAAACACGAGAACTATAGTTGAAGTCACAACTTGTGTTCGAACAACGATTCTTTCAATGATTGCACTTGAGATTGCTTTTATAGAAATCAACAATAGATACTATTACGTACCACCCACGAAGAGGAAGTAATACCTACAACATGGTCGACGCACTTCCACGTTCTTTTTATTTTGGACGATATTCAATTAGTGTTGTGAGGAAAAGAAACCATTGCCCAAGAGTGCGTACCACCACTGTTGCTCACATAATAACTGAATGGTGTATTCGTATATGTATATAACGACCTCAGTTTTATCTTTACTTATGTTATTTTGTAAACAAAGAGGACAGAAAACGGATCAGATTTAAAAAAGTAACGTTTTTGACTATGCTGTTGCCGAAGCACTTTTTTTCGTTGAGGAACAGTGTATGTCTATATTGGACGGAAAACTCAGAAAGAATAGAAATAGAGTAAAATCTAAACATATATAACTCAAAGGTGACTGACTGACTGACATAGTGTACTATCAACGCACAGCCCAAACCACTGGACGGATCGGGCTGAAATTTGGCATGCAGGTAGGCATCCGCTAAGAAAGGATTTTGCGAAATTCCCACGGGATCGGGATTTACACGGGAAAAACTTCCCACGCGGGCGAAGCCGCTGGCACAAGCTAGTTCATTAATATTTCTTTATAGTAAAGCAGTTTTCGCTTCTACAAACATATCTTAATAAACATTAACCCCCCGTTACCGTGGCCCCGGTATGTAAAGGGTTATTGAAGGAACACCGTGGATTTTAGTCAGTAAAAGTCTGACAGTCCCTCCCACCCTGCCCGGAGTGGGAGGACTTATTTGATAATTTTACCAAGTTAAAAAAAAAAAAAAAAAAAAGTGAAACGTAAAGTACCTACATCAACATAACAAAAAATTAAACTGACTTCCAAATAAAACACTGCAAAGTGAAAAATAACTCTAAATTCGGTAGTCCGTGTCTTTGGTATTTTCATTTTTGGCACCGACTTCCGAAATTTTTTCACTTTGCTGTGTTTCGTGTGACGAGTAGGTATATGGTGCTTAAGTAACCATATTCAAGTTATCGAATCGGAACCCAAGAAGAACTTTCAAACAAAAAAGAATTTTCCAAACGGTCCAGCCGTCTACGGGTTATGACTTAGGAGGGAAGAAACATAAAAAATATACAGTCGAATTGAGAACCTCCTCCTTTTCTTTGAAACCGGTTAAAAAACAAACAACTACATCAACATCTCCATAAAACTGGTACCTACCTACTGGAGTAAAATTATATTTACATTATATAATATTATTTATTTATTTGTAACTAGGTTTTGCCCGCGACTTCGTTCGCGTGGGAAGGTTTTCCCGAATAAACCCCGATCCCATGGAAATTTCGGTATAAAAACCCTATGTCCTATGTCCTTCCCAGGGTCCTAAACTATTCCCGTGCCAAATTTCATCAAAATCAATTCAGCGGTTTAGGCGTGAAAAGGTAACAGACAGACAGACAGAGTTACTTTCGCATTTATAATATTAGTATGGAATTATGGATGGATCTAAGTTTAACAATAATAAGTACGTATAGTATACAGCGTGTCCCAGAAATCAACGTCAATCCGAAAACTGGCAATAGACCAAGTCGTGACAGTTATTAGAAAAATATTTTAAAATATCCTGGTCATGTACTTTTCTATGGATTCAAAAATAAATCTCGAAATGTGACATTTGTACCTAGTCACAGGACTTGAAAGATCATCACAAGGTGTCACTTTTTGAAATTTATTTTTGAAACCATAAAATTTGAAAAGTACATGACCAAGATTTTTTAAAATATTTTTCTAATAACTTTCACGACTTGGCCTATTGCCAGTTTTCGGCTTGACGTTGATTTCTGGGACACGTTGTATAACAAATGAAATTAAATCAAACCTCACGAACTTTACTTCGGAAAGGTACCTCAAAAATATGTTCCTTTAAATATGTTTAATAAAAAAAAAATGCATATTTTGGTTCAGATAAGTTATTTGAGCTACTCGAGGAACCCAACTATTCTCTTGTAACGAAACCTTAGCGCGATTCAGAGTGGTGGAACAACGCCATCTATCGAGTACTGCTATAATTTTAATTTTAACTGCAATATAATATAAAAAACATTTGAATAAAATCTCAGACCGTAAATAGGACTTGTTTGTTAATAACCATAAGTATTTTAATTAAATATTAGTTGACGTTTTCATACTTTATTAAATTAACAACGCATTATTATCATTCAAGGTATGCTTAATGGATAACACCTCAAACAATCGGTGTATGCCATCTTGTCGTATGTAACGCGCCGCCATATTTCCAACGATAAACCCCTTGTTTTGCAATTGAATAATAAACGCAATCAACTAATTAATGTATGTACAGACGCCAGCACATCAAGCTACAACAATCTGTCAAATTTCTTTAATAGATTTTCAACTTTATTGTTAAAGTAGTTAGGTTCAAGGTTGATTGGGAAAATTTGACAGTTTCGGGTAGCATCATGTGCTGGCGTCTGTACATAGTAGTAATTATCTACTGAAATCATCCGCATTGTAAAGATTGCACCAACAAAGATAAATACCTACAACATTGATTTTAACATGGAACGTGTGGACTGTGGTTGCCAACAACATTTGTAAAATTACAAAAATACTGTGTCATGGGAAAATATGCAATTATGTAACACTCAAAATCGTATCTTGTAAGCATTTAGGTAATTTCTTAGTTAAAAACAGAATCTCTAATGAAAATAATCTTATTTATGGGTGTAATAACAAGAGGCAATGAAGTAGGCTCGGTGAGAACAATCTCATACTTTCTCCATTCAAGATTACTGGAGCAGGTTTTAATGCCGTCTACTTAATCCTATCAGTAAGAAATTTGATTAATAGCTTGTAGTAGTTTCTAGCCTCAGATAGTGCTCTGGTGCATAACAATAGAATTGCTAGGTGATTTATTATATGTCAGTTCACACATAAGTAATATACATATACGTACTTGATAGTTACATAGGTACATGAATAAATTAAAGTAGAATCAATTTAGAACTTCGAAATATAATATTTTAATACATTTATTAACAATAAACCATTCAAATATTTACAAAGCTCTAACAATAATGAATTATGTGTAGAGATATAAAGAAAAGGGTGCAAAGAAATAATACATTGGCCATCAATCAAATCGTCAACATCGCTATCAATAGGAAAGCAGCCAGTAGCAACATTGGGAGGTTCAATGGCAATTGGCGCGTCATTTTACACGCGTTCCTCAAATTGCAGTGACGCATTGACGGGTCCAGACTGGACCATTGTCTGTCGGGGTTGCGGAAATGTTTTAACGAGATACCATGACACTGGAAGGTAAAAGGCAATTGAAGGAGCAAGGTGGGTTTTCAGCTAGTAGTATCTCCCTTCCGCTCCATCCAGAGTGTGAGGAGTTATTTGATGATTTTCCCACCGAAAAAAAGTTTAATGGCAATGCTGATTGTTTTTGAGAAAAGGCTAACCCTCTGATCACGTGAACAGTCGACTAATCTGACACTAATTTAACAAAAATCTCGTTCCGCACTCAGATCTAATATTTCAAACCTAAATGGCTCAAACATATAATTTCCTTTATGGTAGTTTTATTTTGCACCGACGACATTTTTTGTATCTGCAGCAGTCATGCTAAAATGGGATGGTCCAAGGGAGTCAAATGTGGCATCCCACGCCAAGGCTGTTGGCGTGACCTTACTTCCAAAGCATTATAGTAACTCCGTCTGACCTCTTCCCGTCTGATCGTAACGTGCTAAGCCATTTTGTTCCACAATTAAAATCGATGGTGACCAGCGGACAATGGATGATTTGACTAGATTGTTTTTATTACTTACATTTCTCAAAACTTAAATAAAAGACAAGATGCTTCGGAAACTGATTACTTGTTTAAATATTTCGAAAATATGACCAAGTGGCGAGTGTTTGAAGAGCTATCTATACATTTATATAAACAGAGATAAAACTAATTTTGTGTACCATCACTTACATTCACAAGTCATGCCATATTCACTACTATTACCTACATTGTTATTTTATTCTAACTTTATGTATATTTTAATTGTACTGAGATAAATATTAAATGCTGTGCTAACCTTTAATTTAGATGCATGCAATACTAACGAATCTGAACTTAATCGTATGTTAAATGTCTTTCTGTGCATTTAGTTGGTTTGCCTAAATAAATAAATATTGAATTTACGCCACCTAGTACAATTAGCGTTTTGAGAATAACTTTTAATGCGTGATACTTCTTTTTTTTCCACCGAAGCTTTTTTTACAAATTGCACCATTTTATTACCGGCTTTCAATTGTTCATTCATACAGATTTGTGGTAGTAGTCGAATTCCATACTGTCAGTATCAGTGTTGAGATATCTAGGTTTTCCTTTCTCTCTAGGTATACATTATTTTCAGTGTTTAAAAGACCAACTAACTATTACGTGTTTGGATAGTAGGTACGGCATAGACTACGTAACACGGTAAGGTTATTATTAGATCATAAATCTATAATAACACCTCATTGCTCGACGACCAAAGACGCGACCAAAGCTGAAATAAAGGAATCTAGGTACAGAAAAAAACAGAACTTAAAATTAAAGAATTAATTGCTATTGCTTCTGTTTTCTTCTGTCTTTTGTTTACTAAGTGTTGTTATTCAAATCTGTCTCGTGTTTTAATAAAATCTATAACGGCATCCTTTTAAGACTGCGACGGCATAACTATACACCCTTATTTGTAAATTATAAATATCAATGCTATTTTTTATTCAATTTCTAAGATTAGTCAATAATTCATCATCTGTTTAGCACTTTTCCACCTATGTTGAGTTCGGCTTCCAGTCTAACCGGATAAATTAGTATTTTACATGGATGGATGGATGCGACTGCTTATCTGACATGCAACCTAGTAGCTGGGTAACACGATACCCCTTGGCCAGGAGTGTACGACTAAACGCCGACGGACAATACGTCGACAGACAGTACACCGACAAGACTATACTTCGACGGGACTCTTCGCCGACAGGACACTTCGCCGACAGGACACTTCGCCGACAGGACACTTCGCTGACAGGACACTTCGCCGACAGGACACTTCGCCAACAGGGCTCATCAGCGAAACAACTTATCATTGATAATCAGATGCTTACTTTGGAAATCGATTATGCTTACTTTCTGCCTTCTGATTACCCGTAACGACTGTAAAAAATGTCCAAATGACAGCCGGGGTCAACGGCTTAACGTGCTTTCCCAGGCGAGGTTAAGGCATCTCTAGCAACGCTTGCCGAGGTCAGTCTGTGGATCGGTGAGGAATAGTCAAAAATATGAAACTTTAATCATAAATATACAACGTGTAACGGAAAGGGTATATACATACCAAGGGCACGGCTTCTTTGGGTGATATCAAACGATATTGGAAGGGTTTTTTAATCATATCTCCTTTCTCGCGCCGACAAAAGAACACCGCCTTTACGCTAGGCTACTACAGTACTAGGCGCACAGAATTACGTAAGAAATTTATCATGATATTTGCAAGTAACGTGGAAAGTTATTGACCTACGTAGTGCGGTGACACGATTGTTATGATTTTTTAAGAAACTTACGAAAATACGTATCAATTTTTAGAGTATTTTATTTTGAGTTGTAACCCTTCCAGTATCGTTTGATATCATCCAAAGAAGCCGTGCCCTTGGTATGTATATACCCTTTCCGTTACACGTTGTATAAAGGTTTTTTTTGTACACGAAGTTACAGTAGAATACTGACTCCTAAGTCACAGGGTCCCCCCTAGTTTAGGAGGCAGGGTTTTTCACTATGTATGCAACCTTTCCCTAAAATTCAAAGTTCCTGTTGTGATTTTGTAATAGCTTTATGTACTAGGGTCTTTATGTTAATAAACATTATTTTATTTATTTAATATCAAAATATACCAGACCGTACCTATCTTATATACATAAAAGCGAAAGATCACTGACTCACTCATCACTAAATCTCAGAAACTACAAGTGCTAGGGGTCTCAAATTTTGCATGGGGGTTCCTCTTGGGACGTTGGTGCTCGCTGAGACGGGATTTTGCGAAATTCCCAGGGGATAGGAATTTACACGGGAAAACTTCCCACGCGAACGAAGTTGCAAGCAACACCTAGTATTTTATAAAAAGCATACATGTCTAACTACAGTAGGTAGAAATTAACAATTTTTAGTACCCGTCGTGTAGCAACAAATGTTATTTATTGCAAATTCAAATTCTTTGAATTTTAAATAAGTGAAAAGTAATAATTTCTAACAATAATTACATAACTGAACAGTAATACTTTGAATAAAATCGATCATTTATTTATTATTTTTATTATTATTATTTATATTATTATCATTAATAATTATTCTAATTATTCAGTGTATGCCGTACTCTTTTGCATCTTCAATAGGTATTATCATTCACCGCTCTGCTGGAACAATTTACTTGTTAAAATTCAGAACTTCAGACTTTTGTCTTGATACGTCCAGTATAATTTGATTATTGAGGACCCTGTCCGAGGTGATGGCCAACTAAAAAGCTCGGTCAGGTCAACATCATTGAAGATAACACGACTTAATGACATGGAACCATTGTTCCAAAAGTTTTTAGTTCAATCAAAACTTACAACTACTGAACTGATAAATAAAATTCTAATACTTCAGAAAAATATCTAGTGTTAATTCCGCAAAAACTAGATGATCAATCTTGCATGCCGTATGCAGCACCACCCTCCCACCCGCAAATATATGCACATGCAGAAGGGATGCAATAAAAACATACCACATGCAAACAAACCATACTTGACACGTGTTTCGCCCCTCCACGGAGCATCCTCAGGAGATGCTAATAATCAGGATGCAAATGTCATGAATTTTTGATGGAATTTCAGTACATATTTTTCTGAAGTAATAGGTCGGTATGGCTTTCTGCAAAGTAACGCCTTATTCCTTGATTTTGTATTTATTTATTATTTCGAATTACACGGAGCAAGGGCATAGAGGTACGGAAGCGCGTGAAGCATAACTTGTATATCATAAAACCTTGTGATAGGTTGCTCACCCCACAAAGGGAAAGAGTATACACACTTTAATAGTAATTACTGCATACTGCACCGGTGGAAGCTTTCTCTGCACCTGTGATCCCGTTACTAAACACGTCTCGACGAGGACGGAGCCTGTCCCTATTAAATCTTGACCCCAATTCCGAGATCACTTGAATCTCTACCACTGATAGATATGTCAGCGTATATATACTTACTAACAGTTGCTGGGGCTTCACTCCCGTGGACCTTAATACGATAAAAACATAACCCTCCTTTCTTTTGCAGTCGGGCAAGCTTCAAGCTACTTCCATACCAAATTTCATCCGAATCCACCCAGTACTTGCGAAGAATAGCGCGTTTTAACAAACTTTTCCGCTTTATAGTATTAGCTTTATTATAATACCTGAGTCTCATAGTGTTTGCCAGTGGAATTAACTTCATGTGTTTCTGAGAATATCCAGGGCCTTTACAAAAAAAAAATCATATTCCACCGTCGATATCGACATTATATTTAAGATATCGACTACCGTAATCATAGAAATAATAAACAAGTTTCTTATAACTGTTTTTTATATTTCTATGATCATAATGCTATTTTCTTCGGACTGCTTAGTATAAACGCGTGACGTTTCAGTACCACACGCCAATCCCATACACTTAGTGAAAATAATTACATAAAATATCTTAAAATAAATTTAGAATTTAACAGAGTGCTGAACCAAACATGAAAGCAATAAAAAAGTAGATATTGAATGGCCTAATAGCATAATTTTTCAGCATTACCGTTTTGGCTGTCAGACTGTTGTTAAAGTAATAGGTGCGAATTTAGCACAATATACCTATCATTTATTGTCCACGGTATATTGTTTTGTTTTAAGACTAGCTAGTAAATGTTCCCACGGCGTCGGACGTCGGCCGACGATCTCCGGCCACCGTAGGCGCGGGCATGCGGACAGTGAGTAAAGGGCAACTCGCTGTCCGACCATGGACCATGTCCGGGTCGACGGCGCGTCGTGTTCCACGCGCGCCTCAAAGAGCGTCAGCAACATGACGAGGCCCCCTCTGCAGAGGGCCGAAGCCTGCCGGGGTCGTGGGACTCATCCCGTTACCGTGGCCCCGGTAAGTAAAGGGTTATTGAAGGAACACCGTGGATTTTAGTCAGTAAAAGTCTGACAGTCCCTCCCACCCTGCCCGGAGTGGGAGGACTTATTTGATAATTTTACCACGTTAAAAAAAAAAAAAAAAAAAGCTAGTAAATGTTGTACGCTCAAAACCTATTTAGTATTTACCTAGAAAAGCATTTGAAGGCCAACATGTGCCAACTAATTATGAGCAAATATATACATACAATACACTACGTTTTATAAAAGCGACAAGTATGTGTTTACTACAGTAACCATTAATTTACAATATTTAAATTATATGCACTGCTAAACCTATGTACATAAAAAACTAAAATAAACTTAGGTGTCAAAGTACTCCTCCACATCGCTATCGTCCGGAAACATGCCCAGAAGGCTGGCAGCATTGCCTCGTTGTAATGCATTGCTTATTATTTGAGCAAAGAACGAGCCAGTCCTCTGGCCACGCAAGGAATCGATCAGCCGACAAGACAATTCCCTAAAAACCTTAAATCGCTCAAAACTATAGTTACTAGAAAGGTTACAGAATAGCGTGCAAAAAAACGTTAATTTTTTGTATGAATGTTTTGTCTGTTATCTACACAGGTACCATGTCGATTAATAATTACAATGCGAAACTGCCGAACAGTGTGGAGAAAGTAATTTGTCGCTAAGCACTGACTGCGTTATGATTGCTAATTTATTGTAGCTGCAATATTACATAATTATTTGATAACAAACTTTCTGATAAATATAAATTATTATGAATACACATTTACACATTATCACAACTGATCATAATCAATTTAAATAACGCATGAGGTCCTATGATCTATTCGAAAGTGTTCAACACATCAACCACATTGCAATTTTCTCGCATAAACCACATTATCGTAATGAAATATAGCTTATTTCCGATATCAAGTTTGAAATTACGTCACACGAGTATGTTTAGTGTTGCGAAACAATTCTACGAGTGTTAGCGCGCATCCTCAATTGTAATTTTAGCGCGTTATTAGCGCATTAGAATGCAGCGCCAAACCGTCATGGTAAAAAAAACAAGCCACTTCATAAATGGTTTGAAAAGTAAAGCGAAATCTCCACATAACTTCACACAATGACCAAGTAATACAATAATTTATGCAAACAATATATCTAATAGCTCTTATTATGCTAGCTTTAATTATATCTTACATAAAACAAACAAGTATTAACATAAAAAGTAAACATACACTACAATATTGCATTTAAACTCTAAAAAGTAGAAAATCACCATTTCTGTAAAGTGAGTTTTAAATCGTTATGACATAATGTGAACATGGAAGAATTTATCAAAATATGCTTCAATCATAACTAAAACAATAATAAGTGTAACATATAAAATTGTAATGATAACATAACACAACTAGAACATAACAGATACATCATCAAAATTCATTACATAATATTTCGCACGACTTAATGGACTGTTGCTCCACATTCTCCAATATGATCATAAACTCAGGAGTTTGAATCTTTGCGAAATTGTCTCCTCACCATGACTATTCTGTGCGCTGTTTCAGTGGGTGGGGGAAACGAGCTTTATTAATCCAGCCTAAAGCAGCAATAATACGGTGCATTTGGTTCAATGCAGTTTGGGTCAGTTTTACATAGATTACATTTCGGGGAGTGTGCGATGGAATTATACAATCTAATTCCGCCAAGCCCGTTAATCCATCATCGGACTACAAGACAAACGGCGCGGCGATGCGCCATCATTTCATGGTGGACATCCCACCCATACGCACAAAACGTTTTGGGAATGGGAGGAGAAGGAGTGGAATTCCCTGCCGGAGTCTATTTTTCCTGATCGCTATAACCTGGGGGTCTGTAAGTCAAGAGTGAATACGTTACTTCTAGGCAAACGTGCTCCATCTTCGACCACATCATCACTTACCATCAGGTGAGATGGTGGTCAAACGCGAGCCTATTATCAATAATAAAAAAACATGCTTAACGAAAAAGTAAGTCATTTGTAATACTAATAACAATCTACTTAGTCGGCTCCCATGGTATCCACATACTTCTGAATACCAGTATTTGAAGTAATACATTCCTCAAAAACCCAGTACAGAAACTTAATAAGTTGTCCTTTTGCGAGTGTACTGTAAGATTATATGACTTCTGAATAATTATAATAACTGTATGTGTGATATGACAGTGTGTGTGACACTTTGATCTATTTATGAACAGCTCATATAATATACATGACGTCTCTGTTCTACGATTCTGACCCCCGATTTATAACTGCAACCATGACAGTGTAATATAATTTACATAATTCATTACACATACTTGTCGATACGTCCTTTAAGCTGATTACAAAATATTACAATATAGCACTAAAAAGATTGATATATACAGGTTTTTCCTCCTACTTAATATTCAATGCGTGTTTGAGTCAGTATTACTATTTCAGCTGCGTGTACGCAGGTCTTATGTGGAGTGGACGAAACGGGAGCAAAGATGAACGTCACTGGGACGAAGAAGACGTACTGACAGTCCAAGGCATTCCATTGTTGGACATGAGACTCTTCCAAATTCAAAAGACAATCAGTTTAGTTTACATTATTATTCATTTGTACTTATACCCTAACGAAACTTTAAGTCTTTTTTGTAAAGATTTTGTACGCTTAAAAAATAGGTATGTACTCGTAGTTTGTCTCGGATAGTCCGTGAGCTAATGCTAGAACACTGTCTCACTGTTCACACTCCAGGCTTGACAATGGTTATCGCACTGGTATCCAGATGCAAGGTTGTAGAAATAAGATAGGATGTCGCTAATTCTGAAATCAAACAGTGGTATTCATTATTCAACTGTATTCATTTAGACAAGGCTTGTCATATGAATATGAAAATGAAAAGATCACTTTACATGGTAACACTTCTCATTAAAAAAACAAAAATCACTCTGAAAAAGAAAGAGCCATTTAGAGGCTGGACATAAAACGAAAGGTATTTAAACTTATTATAATGTACTGAAACCAGGTTATTAAATTAATACGATAATATAGTGCTTTATTCTCATTACTGAGCTTTCGTGCTACATACAAAAGTGGCAGTGACCGCATTGACAAGAACAGGAGAAAGTATCGGTGCACTCCGTCTTGCGCCGGCGCAGTTGCACCATCTCCTTCGCACTCGTGTGCCAATCATAAGATGTACTAATCGTGTATCGGTTTAATGTCATCGGAATCCACCTATTTATTTTGTTAGTTAAGCGAATAACAAATATTATTGGTAATACAGAGTATGCAGATTACCTTTTTGATTTTAAATGTCATTGGGTAAATCGATTACGTTAAGCAAACTCTTTTAGTTTTGATTTAATGATTTGATCAAATTTATTTTATTTGATACTAGCTTCCGCCCGCGACTTCGTCCGCGTGGAAAAAAATTCCCCCGATTTTGAAACATTTTTCATAAGTGCTCCGCTCCTATTGGTCTTAGCGTGATGATATGTAGCCTATAGCCTTCCTCGATAAATGGGCTATCTAACACTGAAAGAATTTTTCAAATCAGAACCGTAGTTCCTGAGATTAGCGCGTTCAAGCAAACAAACAAACAAACAAACTCTTCAGCTTTATAATATTAGTATAGATTATTCGACAGCTAAACTATACAAAAATAACTAACTAGCTACTTTCTGATAAAAAGCTACTACAGTTTGATGACGTTTTGTAGAGTTTTAATTTGAAAGAGTCGAACATTTCAATATATTTAAATAATCATTTATGCAATTATAGTAAATGCTTATGTATTTCTCATTCTAGAACATTATCGTTATATGTATTGATTTTGCGTGTACACTTGATACGGCAAACGATTTCAGCGTGCGTTGATGTCTTCTATTAACGCAAGCGTAACCATTGCTACGCGAGACCTACTCACTACGAAATATATCAAACACATTAAACTCTTAATGGGAACGCGTATTTAGATTTTTTAACGATAAGAATATTGTGTTATGTTATGAATGTTGTTGTGCGGCAAGGCCGTTCATTTCTCCTTCGTTACTGTAACTAATAATTGTGAAATCAAGAGAATGCGATCTTTTGCAAACCGCAAATGGAGATTGTACTCTGTTCCATAAAAACATAGGTACGCGAGCATGGTCAAGACATTCTGTTTTAGTGCACAACATCCGGAATTTTAAGTAAAAGATTCGCATTAAAAGATTCTCGGTAAGTACGTGAGCTTTTAAAAAGCCAAATAAACCTATTGATTTTTTGCATCGATTGCGAAGAAAAGCGGTATTTAAATCGATACATTGACTATTCAGAACACGACATTTCCTCAATGCGTGTAGGTAAACAAAGTAGCGTGTGATATCAACGACTTGTCTTGGCGTACGCATCGAGAATATCCTTGTTTGAGGAATGTATTTTATCGATATCGTCGCGACCCCGCCCGGCTTCACACGGTTTCATTCTACTAATTCACAAAAAAACTACAATAAATAATACAGTAAAACCATAAAATATTCATTAGCGAAAACCGCCTAAACATTTTTCTAGTTTTCGCGAACAGACAGACATTTAGACGCGACGGGAGACTGTTTTATAACACGTAAGAACTTCTTTACGTAAAAGTGTAAAGAATTCAATATGATTTCAGTATCATGAGCTTCTTAAGAACCTTCTTAGATCCTGCTCTTCTTGTCCGCCTGCTGATGACTGAACATCGTCGGAGCGTCAATCCGGAACAACTATCTATGGGCCATACAAATATTGATTCAGTGCGTGAATCGATCCTGCAACACGAAACTAGTTCGGGCAGTGCGTGGCTTTTTAACATGGGACTTCAAATTAACTGGCGAAGGGTGTACTGCAATAGGTATGCTTCTAGCGACTCTTTGACATCGCCCATACAGGTGTGATGTTATGTTATTTCAATTTAAGGCCTGCAGCCATGCGAACTAGTTTTCAAACCAGTTTAGCAGCAATAACGTAGCTACGTCAAAACTCCATCAAGTGTGTGCATACCGATTACTTATTCTACGTCAGTTCGCTTTCTCGACATTATGCGCTGATACAAGATATTAACTTTGAAAAGTCGTGTGATTAGATACGATATTAATTTATTAACTAACCATGTACCGCAAAACTGGCTGGTAATACGTTCCATATTTAAATTTAAAAAAAAGAATATTCAATACATAGGACCTGATTGGGTTAGATCGCATTAATGTCATTTGAATATGCTGTAATCCTGTGGATACAAATTGGCTAGTAAATAAAGTCCCCGCTTAAGTTGAAAGGTTAGTTGAAACCAAGGTCCCAACCGTCAGATATTGACAGAAACACACTTCTACGACGGTCAAGCCTTTCAATTACACAATTCCACATCCAACTATGTAAAAGAGGGGCGTATACATAAGAGATGAACACAGATTTGTTTATGAAATTCAAGACTTATCGAGGGAATCAAGTCAATGCGGCAATCGTACGTGACATTACCAATCTATGTATGTGTAGTTACACATTTCTATGAATTTATACGTTATACTCATTATTGCAGCATTTGCACGTTTTTAATTTGAAGTATGTAAGCACTTGCCTTTGTCTTGACGGAGCTCTATAGTAGCAATAGTTATAGTTCAACCGTCGAAACAGTTTTTTTTATAGCTTGTATAGAGTGGCTGAGTATTAATAATTACCTAACATCTCCAGACAGGGCTCCTTTAAAAATTAAAACTCTCTAAGACCCTTGGCGTTGTTGCGGGGAAGACACCCGTGGATTGATCAATTATTATTTAGGGACATTAAACGAGTCCCTAAATCTTAACCACAAGCTCTGGGTCGGGGTGGAAGAATATCCTTATATTAAACCATTGTATAAATACTCATAAATGTAACTCACATCTTTTGCCAAGAAAGAGGATTTTGGTAGAATTGGTTGTACCAAAACGCCTTATCTTATCAGTGCAATAAAGGATGCTTTTCCCATGTTAGTAATCACACAAGCTAATCACATTACTTTGTCGGGGTGCGGCTTAAACGAAGCAAAGCTATATAGTTAAACATTTATCTACATACATATATTCATTTCAGTTAAACAACGAGTTTTGTAGATAATCAACTGTGCCCGAAGGCGCCACGACGCGACGCAACAACCGTAATAATGTGACCAAGGTTCACAATTCCTATTCTACTAAACTTTTCAAGAAATAAAAATAATCTCGACTGATGACGTGTGTAAACCGTTCTCATTTTAAAAAAAGAGGCGGTTGGCGCAGTGCTTAAGTGATTGGCAGTTAGGCTGCGTGTCGCAGGTACGATTCCCGCACGGGACAGAGGTTTGTATCAGTCTGGCGAAACTCGTATACAAAAAAACGATGTATGAAACGGACGTCCTTTTTAATGGCGTCTATAATCCGATAAAATTAAGAAGAACACTTAGAACTCTGGGGCTTTATCGGCCTATAATTCTTCACAACATAGATGGATTACATCGACCGCCATTTTGACTGTCACTGACTGTCACTAGCGTTTGACAATTTGTTTGTTTGGTTTTCCAAAGTTATTATTTTCGCGTGTTTATTGCATAAAAGTGTATTTAAAAATCATTTAGTTAGAAGAAATTTGAGAAATATGAGAGATAATATAAGAAATTCGTGATATATGAAGAAATATGAGATAAATAACGTGCGAAATTTGTAGTATAAAAACATAACATTGTTGGTGATAACAAACGTGTTTTTATGGCTAAATTTCCTTTAGATGAAGAACGGTAGGCAGAATTAGTTATTTATTTCTATAAAGAAGTCAATTCTAGTGCAATTCCTAAAGGTTTAGTGCATTTTAACAAAGAAAATAACTTTTTCAAAACATTACATAGTGTTTACCCATCAACCTGGATTTATCGATATCGATGTTTAGTTATTGAAATGACTGTTGCATCACTAATTAGTACGTAAATATTGTCTACATCATTATATTGTGTAAGAATTTGCTTACTGAAATCTTGTATATATGATGATGACACTGAAAAGACTCTTTTTATCATACCTAATTTTTAACAAGTAGGGAGACCAAGGACATTTGGACAATCTAAATCTGTTACTATGAACATTATTATTTCTACAAAGCTTACAGTTTAAATTTATTTTCCCTAAAATCGGAATGTGTTTACCACCAAATCCTGTGACATTTATATTATGACATCTGTCAAGTGTCACTTTTGACATATACTTCTGACATCTAATGTTGTGAAAGGTTTCTTTTGACATGACATTTACATCTGCACCTGAGTCTATGATGCATCTGATCTGTTTATTTCCTATTGACAGGTTAATTTCCCATGACTGTTTTGAATTATTATTTTCCAAAGTGTTGACGTTATTTACTATATGACTGATATCTGAGTAATGACTATGTTGGCTGACTAATGATCCATTGTATAACTGTGAATTGACTGCTGTCTGATTATAGTGTGTCTTGTTTTTATGCTGATTTCTTAGTGTGTTTTGTGATCCCTCAGACATGTGACCGTTTTCATCATTGAGATGTTGACACCTCTCAGACATTTCACAGTTTTCATCACTGAGATAATATGAATGACTTGACTGTTTTTTGTTTTGACAATTGGAGTCTATGCAAGATCTCTCAGATATGCCACTGTATTCATCATTGGGATACGAGTGACCTAGTTGCGACTGGTCTGAATGTGACCACTGTGACGGTACCCGCTCCGTCTGAGAAACCACTACTGCTGCTGTGTCTGTGTGTCTATGCGTCTGTGAATGATATGGGCTAGTGACAACATGTTCTATGTCCCATTCATGTAGAAAATTTTTATATTCGACTGATTGGAAAGGAGGTCCACCATCTGACACTAACGACAATGGTATTCCATGACGTGCAAAAATTGACTTTAAATGTGTAATTACATTTTGTGATGTGCTATTTTTATTTAATAATGCAATCTCTATGTATTTTGAATAATAATCTGTGACAACCAAATAAACTAAACTATCAAAATGCATTAAATCAACACCAACTTGTTGCCATGGATACTTACATATTTCAAAATTTGTAGTGGTTCTTTTTGATTACATGGTTTGAATTTAGCACATATGAGACATTGTTCAACTACATTCTTAATATCACTTGACATATTTGGCCAATATAGTGATTCTTTAGCTAATTTTAGACATTTTTGTCAGCACAACTGTTAATGTCAAGAAATTTAAGAGATAACATTCCAGTGTCATGCAACAAATTGAAACCAAAAGTAGTAACATTTCAACAATATACAGAATCAGTCAAGAAAAACAATCAAAGGAAAACCAAGTGCTATAATAAAAACACAAAGTCAATGACAATGTTACATCACAATGACCATGTTTACTTTAAAAGAAAACCAGATAGCAACTGGGAACAAGCGACAGTCAAGCAACGACTGAAAAACAATAGGTCATATGTCATTGAGGATGTCAATGGTGTTAGGTATAGGAGAAATAGAATACATTTAAGACATAAGTATTCACACAACAGTGCAAATCCTCCTATGCTATCTAACTCGTCGCAAGGGGGAGAGGGAGGTGACAGACAGGAGTCTAGACTTCCAGAATCCTCATCCCAAACATCCTCAAGCGTAACAACAAGGTCTGGTCGTGTTGTTAAACCTACAAGAAGGTTAATTGAAGAAATTGACTAATTAACTAAGAATGTTGTCTAGTTGTAAGGTAACCATAAGTATCATTAAGGTTGTTGTCAAATAATTGTAAGCACAGTAGCGTTAAATAAATTGTCAGTCTAGTATTTAATTTAAACTTAATAAGGGGGATGTTGCATCACTAATTAGTACGTAAATATTGTCTACATCATTATTCATTATCTATGGTAAGATATCTATGTCCGGTCTCACTTACTACTGAAACCCCCGTCTGGGAAGCTACTCTGTACTGTGTCTGATTATAATGTGTTAACCAATATAAATATAAGTCCACAAAGTCGTCTTTCATTCAACATACAACGAACATAACAATGACGAGAAGTCTGTTCAGCAGTAGACATCTACAGACTAAGCTGATCATGAAAATGATAATTAGGTACTTAAAAAGAAAGTGAAATCAATGTTTTCTCAATTAGTTTTGTCATTATAAATTTCCTTGCAACAAAATATATTAGTGGTAAAATTTTGGCATATGATAATACATATTGTAGTTATTTTGGTCAATGGTTCGTCTTAGGGGTTTGTTACATTCTTATAATACGTAATTTATATGTAAAAATAACTCAGCACCCACTTTTTAGGTGTAAACAATGGGTCAAAGCAACAGAAAAAGAAGAATTAGTTTGTGTGCCAATAGAAAAGTTGCATCAGTCGAAATATCTAATGAAAAAAAATCTTTGTGAAAATCATTTCCGAAGTAAAGATTTCAAGAACAAAAACAGACTGATGAAAACTGCTATTCAGTATCTGGAAATCTCATCTACACCATTATCTAATGACATTTTAGTTGGATTTCCACTACATTGTATTGCTAGCAGTCAACCGTTGCCAGCCAGAAGAACTGACGAAGAAGAACTATTTACAGAATCATCGTCAGTTACAAAGAAGGAACATAACTACCACTGATCAAGACTGCAATAGGCCAGTGCAACGGTAACTGGGGTGTCCTGAACTGTCCATGATACGTGGAGCTTAACGTTGCTTTTCAAACAAAGTTCTTACAAAGGCCTACTTCTACTAGGCTTTATGAATACATTATTACCAGAATGAATCAGTGGATCTTATAAGAGCCACGCCTGCTACCAAAATTTGTTCGACCCCAAGCCCAGCCAACGGTAACTGGTATGTCGAACTGTCCGCGATTACGCGGAGCCCTACGTTGTGGTAGGCTCTTAGGCCTTATTTCAATAAACAAAAATGTACCACTAACCTGAGTGCTGGGGACGCCAACTTCGACCTTCCAAGGTCACGCTCCAAGTGTGGTTTGTATGTAATGAGGGTGAGTAATTGAAAGGTGTGATGTAAGTCAAGTGTTGTAGAACGTTCCCAAGGCGCCGATCTCCAGATGGCGCGGTCACAACAGCATCACACCTAACTCGTTTCCAGCAAGCGCGCGCTACGCGTGGTAGACCATAAGGCGATGTGTTCCGAGAAATATCACTGGATTCTTGTTAATCCGAGACTACAAAGTTCAATCACTCACTGAACACAATTAATCTGTTCATATCTCGTGAGATCCAATACGATTTACAGCAAATTCCGCGTGCCGGCCGACCGACGACAAGGCGGCGTATAATTCAACAAAATCCCGGGGTTTTCAACAAATGGGGAATACACTTCAACCAACAAATAATTCGCGACCCAATTATCGGTCTCAACAGGCGAATTCAACAATATTTTACCAATTACAATCAAATCAAAGTCCCAAACGTGCGGACATTTTTCCAACAAGCAAAGTCAATCTGTCAAGTCAAAGAGGTTATGTCAAGTGTCAACATCAAAGACAATAGAATGTTGCCACACCAAAAAGAGCGTTCAAATTACATTTGGGACGCAACATCTACCCCCCCCCGGACGGGCCTACCCGTCCGCTAATCAATTGGAAGTCTTGACAAGGTTGCAAATTCAACACAGCTTCAATGCGGCCAAATACCGTAGCTAGTTCATTAAATGTGAGAACGGTGTCTCCCAACAATCTCCGCCAGCGTCCCTTTGCCGCTTTCACCGCGGCCCCAAAAATACCCCCCCAATGGGGGGCAGGCTGGCAGGTCAAACAACCAAGTGACCCCTCGGCGGGCCGAACTATTACCAATGTCAACCTGGTTCTCATTAAGGAAGGCGTATACCTCCTTCAAATAGTTACTTGTACCCTTGTAATTCGTACCGCAATCAGACCTAATCAACGAAGGTAACCCACGGCGAGACACAAATCTTTCCAAAGTCGCCTCAAAGGCCTCTGTCGAGAGGGAGGTTACCAGCTCCAAATGTACTGCCTTGGTTGACAGGCAGACAAACACACAAATAAGCCCTAACAATCTTGCTATTACGAAGGGTGGACGTCTTCAACAAAGGGGGACCAACAAAATCCGTTACGACGCCAGCAAAGGGCCTCGCCTCATTGACGCGATCAGCCGACAAAATCCAAAATTCTCGCTGCAGAATGGCCAACAGCGCATTGCAACCGGCATGCGAGTTCTTAGTGTGACGATCAGTCACCAACAATTGTACCAAGTTCAGTTATAACAAGGGCAGGAGCACCAATTTTAGGGTAAGGACAACTCACAAGGGTGATTTCAAACCAGGTCCTTCCCTCAACAGTGGTGTCAGCCGGTTCGCCAATTCCCCAAATCTTGCCTGAAAGGTCGTTCACCTTCAGGCCAACCTGTCCCGCTAACCAAGAAGACAAAAGGCAACCCCGGACTCCCGTCTCCAAAATGGCACAGACCACAATCGAGTCACCCAAGGGTCCCCAGACCGTGACCGAGGCCGTTGGCAACAAACCGTCTTGATCGGGGGGTTCCTTTAGCGGGGCAGGCGTCAATCTCTTAGTGATGCCTGGGCGGCGACCGATCGCCGCTTCCAGGCTGCCTTCGTTCACGACGAGGCCAACAATCAAACCATTCGTCCGCGCGGTGTCCCAAGCCGCTCGCCATCACTGGAGGGGCATATCCCACCGAATGCCCGAATGGCGGAGGGCGCGACTCCAGCCGGGGACGTTCCGCCAACGGAGGGGAAAGGCAGCGGCGCCGACCCGGCCACTGCTGCCTAGCAGCCAATGCGCGTTCTCCCTGACGAGGGGAGACCAAATGGCGCTCGTGGGGCTCCCGTTCAACCTGCGCGGGGGGTGGAGTGCGGCGTACAGAATCGCGGGTCTCAGCCCGGTGCTCGTCTCCGGGGTACCCCCCCCTGCGCGAACCCCCCTCAGAGGCTGGTCTGCTGGAGCGGTTCGCGTTGGCGCACAAAATCTCAAGGTGGGACCCTTCACAAATTCTACACGGGCGGGGGTCGGGGCAGTCCCGATGGAAGTGGGCCCCCAAGCACGAAAAGCACAAACGGCGTGCGTTGACAATGCGGCGGCGGGAACTTACGTGCAAATTCAAAAAGTCCCGGCAACGCACCATGACATGCCCCGTTGCCTTACAAAAGTCACAATGATGAGGACTCCGGGCACCAGCAAAACGGGGGGCGGGGCGAACATCAACAGGCCCCCTAGCCCGAGGACTCCGGGCGCCAGCCAAACGGGGGGCGGGGCGATCATCAACAGGCCCCCTAGCCCGAGGACTCCGGGTGCCAGCAAAACGGGGGGCGGGGGGAACATCAACAGGCCCCCTAGCCCGAGGACTCCGGGCGCCAGCAAAACGAGGGGCGGGGCGATCATCAACAGACCCCCTAGCCCGAGGACTCCGGGCGCCAGCAAAACGGGGGGCGGGGGGAACATCAACAGGCCCCCGGGCCCTAGTCCGTCCCTGGTCTCTGGGCTGAGAAGGTAGTGGGGGTGACCCCGTGGCGCCACGAGTGTTATCCGCAAACCGACACTCGTCTTCCAAAAATTTGAGGAGGTCGTCAAAGGGGGGAAGATGGGTGGCACTATCCCCACCATACTTCTGCTCAAAACGTGACCTCAACTCCGCGGGGAGCAACTGCAGCACTATGTGCACCAACAAGTAGGACCAATGTTCTACCGGTAACTCCAAGCGTCTCAAAGCGTTGGTCGCTGAAACCAACGGGTTCAGCAAGTCAGTGCGCAACGTCGACGTGCTGACAATGGCCGGTAGCCCCAAAATTTGGTCGATGTGCACCTCAGCCAGGCAGCGCTTGTTCTGATACCGTCGGGAGAGAAGCTCCAGAGCGGTCGGGTAAGAGGAATCCGTCACCGGCAAGTGCTGCACCAAGGCTCCGGCCTCGCCCTCCAGGACAGACAACAAATAGGCCAGCTTCTGGGCAGGTCCGAGGTCCAAACGTGCATCGACAAGACTCTCAAAGAGATCTAGGAAGCCCAGCCAGTGGTCCAAGCGACCGTCAAAACGTGGCAGCTCCAGGGTGGGCAGCCTACTCAATAGTCCAGGGCCTGCAACAACAGGGGTCTGCGGCTTGGCCGCATCAGGCACCCGGCTCTTCAAAATTTCCCGCGCTCGCAGACATATGACATCCCCCAGGTGGATAATCTGGTCATAGTCACCCAAAATCCTATCGCGGGCCGTCTGATCCATCACCCCCAAATCCACGTCCATGATGTACTCGTTGAAGCGCGTGAGCGCAGCATCAGCTGACTTGATCCTCTCAATCACTTGCCCATACCGAGCAAGGGTGAGCTCTTCCAATTCCACACGCTCAACAGTTGCAGCTGCCGATGTGAACCATCTCAACTGTGAGGTCAATCCCGCAGCAGCCTCCCTGACTGCCCTTAATGAGGCCATTGCAACAATCAAATATTAATACAAAACAACAATCAACAACCAACAATCAAATATTAAACAAACAGCAATGACTTGTCAGCCGACCAAATAGTTTCAACAAAATAAAAATTCAAGTTCAATTATTTCAAGTCCCAATCCGACCCTGTACTTATTCCAAGTATGAATCTAGCTTGCTAAGGATGGCTAGTTACAAATAAATAACAATTGAATGTATAATACAATGCTGGATCAACCTCAAATTAAACATCAATAAGCACAACAATTGTCTGTATAATATTGAGCCGGAGAATGTCTATCAACAATCCAATAATTACTATAAATGCAATAACCAATACACACAATTCAAGTCCTATTATGTTAGACTATGTGTAATTATTATTTAGATAACCTTTCAAATTCAGATCAATGACATTCAATTATTAATTGCCACACATACCAAACAACTTTTACAACAATATACCAACTTATGTACCAAATTATGTACCAATTATACCAAATTATACCAATAATTCCTAATTTCACAAATAAATCCTACCTGTCAATGCAATGAAAGAGGCTACAATACAAATTACAAATACAACTTCAAATAGATAGCCCGGATGACATGGTAATATATTCAAAACTTACCAAGTTACAAGTTATGTTAAGTAATTAAACTCAAGTTTTAAGTTTTCAACAATATTCAAAACTTCCAATTAAACCAGTGGATCTTATTATTATAAGAGCCGCGCTTCTGCTACCAATTTTATATTAAAACCACGCTCTGCATACCAAATTTGTTCGACCCCAAGCCCAGCCAACGGTAACTGGTATGTCGAACTGTCCGCGATTACGCGGAGCCCTACGTTGTGGTAGGCTCTTAGGCCTTATTTCAATAAACAAAAATGTACCACTAACCTGAGTGCTGGGGACGCCAACTTCGACCTTCCAAGGTCACGCTCCAAGTGTGGTTTGTATGTAATGAGGGTGAGTAATTGAAAGGTGTGATGTAAGTCAAGTGTTGTAGAACGTTCCCAAGGCGCCGATCTCCAGATGGCGCGGTCACAACAGCATCACACCTAACTCGTTTCCAGCAAGCGCGCGCTACGCGTGGTAGACCATAAGGCGATGTGTTCCGAGAAATATCACTGGATTCTTGTTAATCCGAGACTACAAAGTTCAATCACTCACTGAACACAATTAATCTGTTCATATCTCGTGAGATCCAATACGATTTACAGCAAATTCCGCGTGCCGGCCGACCGACGACAAGGCGGCGTATAATTCAACAAAATCCCGGGGTTTTCAACAAATGGGGAATACACTTCAACCAACAAATAATTCGCGACCCAATTATCGGTCTCAACAGGCGAATTCAACAATATTTTACCAATTACAATCAAATCAAAGTCCCAAACGTGCGGACATTTTTCCAACAAGCAAAGTCAATCTGTCAAGTCAAAGAGGTTATGTCAAGTGTCAACATCAAAGACAATAGAATGTTGCCACACCAAAAAGAGCGTTCAAAATTACATTTGGGACGCAACAACCACCATGGTATTTTGTATGAACCAAGTTAGTATAGTTTACTTGTTGTAACGGATATGTCAATATATTTCTTGTGTTTGATGAACAGACATATTTTGATAATATTCTTTTTTATGTTACAGAACCTTTAACATCAATCTCACAAACAGACATACTGGAAACGGATTGTTCTAAATACTAAAATATTTTTTAATTATTAAAAGTTAATAGTAGTTTAGTGTTTAATGTCTTGAATAAATATGTATTAAAAGTGTCTGAGTTTAATTTTTCTTTCATTATTTTTTTTCGTAAAAATAAAAAAATCAGAATCTGTCGTAGCCGGTATCGATACGTTTTTGCCAGTCACCACAGTCACATCACTAATAATGACATTATGTTGGCAGTATGTATTACGTCGTGGTTCTGTTAGGTTGGTATTAGTCTAGAGTGCACGTTTCATACATCGCTATTTTTCTATAGCACTCCCGTCTCTTACCGTTAGGTTTTACATACTCTTTGGTTTGTATGACCTCTACAACTGTTGGATTTGAGTGTTTTTCAAAAATTCAGGGAAAGGTCAATTTCTTTCCCAATTTCTTTTAATGCAATTACATATGTGAGCTAATTCGTAAAAAAAAACGAACGAATTCAATTCTTATACAACGTGTAATTTAAAGGGTATATACATACGGCTTCTTTGGATGATAATAAACGATATGGCAAGGGTTTTCTAATCCTATGTGTACATGTGTGGAGCATATTAGAAATTTCAATACATTGACACCAGAGACCGAATTTTTCAAATTAAGAAGAACGAAGAGAATTATCGTTTTATTGGGCAAGTGACGTGGAAAGTGATGACCCTCATAGTGCTGTGACACGTTTGTTATTACTGGTATTCAAGAAACATATGAAACCAATAATTTGGGGTCAATTCTGTGAGTCACTTATTTTGAGCTGAAACTTTGCATAGAGACTCCATACCAGATGTTGTCTTCAGTCTTTTTGGATAGATATGGGGTTTCCGTTACACGTTGTATATTCGATTTAAGGTTTTAAGAATGTAATGTTACGTACATAATATATAAAATTAGAAAATATTCATATGTATGCAACTGTTTTTAAGTAATACCGGCGCCGTTGAATAGATTTATCTTGCTTTACAGCTTAACATTGCTTAACTTTGCTCATACCAAGTGTTTGAGTATTGATTACCTACTATAATGTTTACTGGACTATAGGACATCTAAAATATACAAATACTTTATGTATCTTTTGTACAACGTATAGTTTATAAGTCAAAATTATATTTTCACTCTATGTCGTAATAGTGAATTCAAGTCTAGATTTTTAAAGCTATTTATAGTCACGAATATCAAAAACATTTTATTTAAATATTTCATAGAATAGACCACCACTGACGTTCATGTAGTAAAATCAGCTACCATATATGCATTCGCGATATCGAAATCATTTTTTATTTAAATCATAACCAATTTCTTATAATGTTTTCTTTTTCGTCGTTTTTTACAAATTGAATGTGCATCTTATTTATATAGTTTTATTATTAACTTAAAGTCGCGCAAGACATCGCTCTCGTGGACTTTATCACGATTAAAACACGACCCTCTTTCTTTTGCTGTTGGGTAAAACGCTTATATCCTGCCTCAAGCTACAAGATACTTCCATACCAAATTTAGTATAGATAACATTATAGTATAGATTTTGTTGTAAGACTTTAAAGGAAGCGAAAAACGATCATCAGGATTGGAAGATAGAATAGAATATACTTTATTGTACACCAAAATTCAAACATTATTTCTTAAATCTATGTTTACAATGGCGGTTAAGATAATGGAATGAAGTTAATGGAAGTTAAGCGATAACTTACTACTACTGGTACTGGATGTTAACCGGACGGATTAGCGCAAGTGTGTAGTGGAGGATAGTATAGCGACTAAGCTTGGCTCAAGACACTAGCTGATAATAGAGCTATACGACATCTAGGCGGATAAGAATCAACTACCGCGAAATTCCCTTGTCAGGTCTGCTGCAACTCGGCAAATCATGCCGTTTCCACATCGGTTTATATAGCCATTAAAAAATCGTCTGCAATATACGTAAAGGCATAGATTACTTCTAATACATTCAGAAGATCTTTCATAGTTTGCGATCAATCGCTTTTCAATATTTTCATTTAATTCTATCTTTCTACTAAGCACATTCAGAAGATCTTCCATAGAATTTAAGTCGATCGTTTTCCAAATCTATTATTTTATTATTATCTCTGCCCATAGCTGTTGCGTCAACCTATTAGCTTTAATCTTTACGATGAGTAACTATTGACAGATTCCAGTTATAGCCATTCCGAACTTTTACGTAACTGTTGAAACAGCCTTATGTCAAGGTTATGTTTACTTTTTCAAATGATTTCTTAATACGACCAGTGAAAACAAACCGGCCAAGTGCGTATCGGACCCCGCACAGAACAGGGTTAATCGTCTAGTTACAATAAAACACGTAGATTTAACCGATTTTCTATTACATTTTTACAACATTTTACGCAATTTTAAGTGTATCAGCTATAACTCGTTAGCGTTACGTAATTACGCCTAGTTAGGTGCGATTGTTTTTCTTTAAACTTTGTTATACGTACCTACATGACATATCTTCTATACTTATAATAAATCTGTAGAGAGGTCAATTCTGTACATGAAATATATTTACAAAATAACTATCAGGGGGTGATTAAGGATCGATACTCATGCCAAAAATGCAATCAGTTAAATTTTTGACTGTCTGTCTGTCTGTCTGTCTGTCTGTATAACCGTTATAGAAACAAAAACTACTCGACGGATTTTAACGAAACTTGTTACAATTATTTTTCATACTCCTGAGCGGGTTATAGTATACTTTTCATCACGCTACAATCAATAGGAGCAGAGCAGTGAAGGGAAATGTTGGGAAAACGGGAGAAGTTACTCCATTTTTTAAGCTTCCATCGCGTGTGCAACCTTAATGGTTAAAGCTACACAAATCATTTCATGACGGAAATGTTCTCCTTAAAATTATATAAAAAATATCCCACGACAGCATATGTCTAACTTTTATGGTTGACTCACAATAACACGTGTAACTCCCGATAGCTTAGCAGTTCGAAGCTTTCTGATTATAATATTTGTCTACTCTTACGTTTATAACACTCTCAGTCACCCCTAATTGAAAAAGTTAACATTATTAACTATTCCATAAAAAAACTGGCCAAGTGCGAGTCAGACTCGCCCATGAAGGGTTCCGTAGTAACTATAATATAATATGCAAATTTATTTGATGAAAAAAAACCTTACAAAAATCTTAAAACTAGCTTATTTACATTTTTTACAACTGCGCCAAATAAATTTGTTTTGAAAAAAAAACCTTACAAATTTCTTAAAACTGGCTTTTTTACATTTTTTACAACTGCGCCGAATAAATTTGTTTTTCATAGTGTTTGTATGAATTACAAAGTTATATTTGCGGTTTTATAAAATATGCTGTATCTCAAAAACTGCTGAACTGATTTCGTTCAAACTAATTTTGGTTGAAAGTTTATATTAAGATCTACAGACATATATTTTTTTTAGATTTTTCACTCCATTATTATAGAAGTTAGAGGTTGTGTCCACCACACACACATTTTACCACTTTGGAAGCTTATATCTTTTAAACGATTGACTTTAGGGAAAAGTGGTTTTAGAAACCCCGATGTCGTTTGTAAAGAACTGTCTATAGATACCACACATGCATCGATTTCGTGAAAAAAAAATATTTTCAGGTTTAGTTCCATGTATGGGGAGCCCCCCTTTATTTTAAATATTTTTTATTTTTTTTTCTCAAAATCGGAAAGCAGTTCACAGAATACATCTACCTATCAAGTTTCACATGTATAGTCCTAATAGTTTCGGAATAAAATTGCTGTGACAAACGGACGGACGGACAGACAGACAGACAGACAGACGGACAGACATGTCGAAACTATAAAGATTCCGTTTTTTGCCATTCGGCTACGAAACCGTAAAAAGAATCATATAAATCGGTATAGAAACACCAAAGTTATACATGAAATACGCTTATAATAATAAGCCATCGCGCGTGAATACTGAATCATGCTATAAGGATTATTTTTGAGAATCGGTCGCCGCGCTCGACGCGTCTCGCGGTCGAAGCGTTCTCTAGGTACTTAAGCCTCATGTGAACGTGATCTAAACAATATTACCAATACATTAACTTACGCTGACGGAGTCGCGGGCACAGCTATATTGTATCATTACGCTAAGGCCAATAGGAGCGGAGCGCCAATGAAGAATGCTTCAAAATCGGGGTTAAATTTAACGTTAGCTCAAAGTAACTATTCCACGCGGACGAAGTCGCGGGCAAAAGCTAGTATGGAATAAGATCGTTAATAATTTTCAAATATCGATTAGTAATGACTTTGTTGGTAAAGGAGCAATTATACAGAACAAACATTTAGCGTTAAATACGCTTTGAAACGAAATATTTTGTAATTTCATCTCAATAACAAAAAATTGTTTTGCAAACAGTCATATTTTATTTAAAACGTATACCAAATGTAATAAAAGTACGAATTTATTTTTCCCATTTTATAGTTGGTCTTAACAATAAGATAAGGGATAGGTCTGATTATCTATACTTATAATGAATCTGTAGAGAGGTCAATTCTGTACATGAAATATATTTCCAAAATAATTATCAGGGGGTGATTAGGGATCGATACTGATGCCAAAAATACAATCAGTAAAATTTTTGTCTGTCTGTCTGTCTGTCTGTATAACCGTTATAGAAACAAAAACTACTTGACCGATTTTAACGAAACTTGGTACAATTATTCTTCATACTCCTGAGCTGGTTATAGTATACTTTTCATCACGCTACAATCAATAGGAGCAGAGCAGTGAAGGGAAATGTTGGGAAAACGGGAGAAGTTACTCTATTTTTAAGCTTCCGTCGCGTGTGCAACCTTAATGGTTAAAGCTACACAGAAATCAGTTCATGTCGGATATTCTCCTTAAAATTATATAAAAAATATCCCACGACAGCCTATGTCTATATTTTATGGTTGACTCACAATAACACGTGTAACTCCCGATAGCTTAGCAGTTCGAAGCTTTCTGATTATAATATTTGTCTACTCTTACGTTTATAACACTCTCAGTCACCCCTAATTGAAAAAGTTAACATTATTAACTATTCCATAAAAAAGAATCATATAAATCGGTATAGAAACACCAAAGTTATACATGAAATACGCTAATAATAAGCCAACGCGCGTGAATACTGAATCATGCTATAAGGATTATTTTTGAGAATCGGTCGCCGCGCTCGACGCGTCTCGCAGCCGAAGGTATAAAAAGGCGGGGCGTCCGAGCGCGAGCTTCTTCAGCTACCCCGTCCGATTACCATATATAAAATACTTTATTTTCAGACCAAAGTCAAAATATAGATAGAGATTTACTTTTACACATAAACAAAAAATAAACACACAAATCTATATATATATATATAAAAGAAAGTCGTGTTAGTTATACTATTTATAACTCAAGAACGGCTGAACCGATTTAGCTGAAAATTGGTAGGGAGGTAGCTTAGAACCATGAGACGGACATAGGGTATTTTTATCCCGGAATTCCCATGGGGTCGTGATTTACGTGGGAAAAGCCTCCCACGCGAACGAAGTTGCAGGCAAAAGCTAGTTATGAATAAATTTTAACTGAAACACTCCCAAAACCTTTAGTATATTGGGAGTCTCCCCAGGTGTAATGTGTAAGCTGAGGCTGTAATCAACAACTTACGTTACTTAGTACTCTGAGAAACTTGGAGTCACGTAGGTACACAAAACGATGTCATAGGTACTTTAACGGTTGCCAAACCATAGAATTAGCAAGTACAGTTGACTAGAAGCGAAATGATTGTTCATTTCCCTTGGATATACTAATTGTGGCATGTAATAGACAATTGAGTAGACAATTACCATGCAATTAAAAATCACATGCAACATTGTAAATTGTAAGTATATTCGCATGAACACAGAAAAGAATTTAGTGAATAGTCAGCCTCTTTAATGATTTTGCAACACTAACAACGAGTATTGTAAGCCCAGTGGAACGGCTGTAATAATTTACCAGAAATCAGTCAATGTAACTGCGGAATTCGATATGCAAACCGAATGTAGCATGCGCTGTTGTTTCGCGTCCCAAATATGTAGCCACTAGCGGTAATGTACCTACGAGTATGTATATAAAAGATATGAGAAAGATACTTCTCTCACGTCCAGATTCTGTCTCAATAGTCTCTTCGACAAACTTCGTAACGACTAGCAAAAGAGTTGCAAGATAGTCTTACAGAAGTGTAACGTTTGTTGCAATCTGTTGATTATACCTACGGACTATAATCAACAGATTTGAGATCAATCAAGTGTTACGTAGGTACGCATTTCCTAGATTATGCCATGTTTTTATACAAAAATTATCTTTACAACATAAATAAATATTGTTTACTTAGCTAATAAAACAACGTTAACGAGCCTTTCGACACACATTTTTAACTAACAAAAACATTTAAATGCGTGAGTTAACACAAGTTTTCCGCACGAGTTCCTAGTGCCATAAATTATGAACGTTTATCTGCAAAAAGTACCAAGTAATAAAAATGTCATAATGTAAAAACTTTAAACTGCCGGTTATGGGTGTCGCATTCATTTCGTTAAATTTCCATTGACCACAACAACACTTAATGTAGGTCAACAAGATACTGGCTGCAGAAGAAGGTCACCATCGGATATTTGTGTGCCATGTATAACAAGCATTGACAATTGCAAAAATATTATACAATCATAACATTACAAATGATGAACATAATAAAGTATAAGAGTATGGATATATATTGAATATGCATTTACAGTCCTAACATTATGTCATGTGATTCTTGCAATTCACGGGTTGCATCAAACATGATTGAAGAGTTCGGCAATAAATTGCATGTTGTCATGTGTTGGGAGAAGGCCTTTCATAGTCCCATCAGCTTACATAAAGTCGCCATAAGCCAAGCACACTGACATTAGCAGTTATATCAGAGTTAGCAGGTTAAGGTACAATGCGTTCGCGCTGCATTGCATCACCGGCGGCGCGGCGCCACTTCCGCGCGAGTCGGCGCTCGCGCATTCGCTCGGGAAGTGTCTTATTTTATTTGTAACTCGATGGCGGTTCGGTTTTTTCATCGAATCATTTGATGAGTTACTCGCAGTCTTCCGGTTGCTTATCTGACAACGCAATCAGCTGCGATTCTTGTTCTAATGATGAGTGAAAGTAAAATGTCCCATCTAATTATATCATAAATTTATTTGGATTATACAATTATTTACAATACATTCTACTTGTCTTATTAAAGAGCTGTAATAGGCTATTAGCGATTCAATATGTATTTATTTAAAAATTTATTAATTAAGACAAGTTTAGGTTGCTTCACACTGATGTAAGTAACTGATTTAACATTGAAATAATTCCACATAATAGAACTTAACCTACCGAAACATGAAGTAATCTTTGAAATGTTCTGAAACTGCGCATATTTGACTCGATCAACAGAAATCATTATTATTGCGTAAATTAAAATATGCAATGACATTATGAAACACGAATCTTGATGAGCTCTTCATCTTAATCTACAAAGTTGGTAGCATTGAGGATTTGAAATATTTTAAGATGGCTCTTCAAAAAATCATTCAAAATCACTAATGCTGATAAAATCTGAAATTTTCTACTTGTTCTTAAAATACTACTACTCCTTAGTATTTCATTTTAATTTTGGTTGCAAACTTAAAGTTCTTGAAGCCTATGTGTATATGGTATGCAATCAAATGTATAAAAAATTAATACATACTGTGTATTATTTTTTTATGCTATTTAGTATCAAAAATCATGTTAATGCAGAGCTTATGATAGCAGAAGCGCATAACTGAAATGAAGTTATTTGAACAGCATAGGAAAATTATTTTAGACTAAACGGAGAGCATCGCTGGTGTAACGGAATCAAACTTGCTGCTGTAATAGGTACCATATCAAATTCAAAGTCAAAGACATCAATTTGCATTAGATGCAGTGCAGATGGTAGCCAAGGAATTATTACTACAATAACAAATTTCCATTGCCATGATTAATTATTCAAAAACTTATTAAAATAAGTACCTATATGTATTTATATGTATAATCTATGTTGCTGACATAACTTTTCACATATTTTTGTTATTATTTCTTTCTTATAAACTCAACACCGAATTAAATAACATTTATGTAATCTAAAATATTGTTACAGAGAACTACGACATAAAATATATGATTTGTTGTAATTTTGATTGTTAACTACATAACTGTTCAAAGCAATGATATTTTAAATATTAAATAAATGCATACATTTATGCATATACTTATTTATTAGTATACATGTATATTTTACTTATACCTGTAGCTTAAAACTAACGTTATTATATTTTTTTCATGTAAGATTTTAGTGTAAGCAATGGTTGGTCTACCAACAATTGTGTCGCTTAACTTCAAACTCGGATAAATCCACTCTAGCCTCTTAGGAGATATTTACAAAAAAAGTGATACCTAATAGTCTTAATTTCATGAATTAAAATGCAGTATTTTGTTTTTATGGTAACAGGTATTGAATAAAATGATCCTGTTTAGTAAATTCAGTATTTAGCCCATTCATTCTTTCAAAAATGCAATATTTAGATTGGATTTACCTTCATTTGATATAATGGAACACAATTTATCTATCTTTGAAAAAACTCAGTGTGGATTTATAGAATTTTGATTTAATAGATCTGGATTTATCTGGATTTGAAAAGATACGATCAGAACTAGGGTTGTGGTAGTGGCGAAATCACGGTAGGTATACCATCGATAGTCAAATTTTGTTAGCTAACTTAATAATACAAACAAAATAAGGAAACCTAGTTTTATTTTACAAAAATAAGAGCTAACCGATTTAAAATAAAATTCAATATTTCTTCTGAGTCATCTTCTTCACTTTCTTCTTTGTGCATTGGTCGCTATATCACATTTTGACTTATAAGCACTTTTTATAATGTTTTAATTTCACCAACGATGCCCAGTCTTGGCCAAAGTGCATTTGCAGTAATTTACGAACATCAATTAGTTTTGCTTTATGATCCTGAATTTGATCAAATTTTGATCCTGTATACCTCCACAAATCTGACCGGACAGTTCTAACATGTACTGCATATTATATCCTTACGTACTTATTATATCCAAATTATTCTGTAACAGTACCTACAACAACAAAATAATAATAATCGATAATAGTTAGCACAACACTAGTGCCAACCCGGGATTCCAAACGACGCTTAGGTATAGGTATTTCAAATTTACCGAATTTTCGCTCTTTCCTCTTTCTTACGGCGAAATTTTATATTAGGCCGCTTGCGGGCTTTACTTGGTGACACAATTTAAATATAATTATCCATGGGAATTGACTAAATAACAAAAAGAAACAATAATAATGCAGGAGGGTACCGTGCTACTACCGCAAGGTTTACGTCGACTGACAGCCATGTTGAACAAATGCAATTGGCTGATTGGCTTTCATGGACTTAACTACATTTGAAAAAAACTCTCTCATGGATCTATCTGATTTAGATAAAATATTATGATTTTAACGGTTTATTTCTCATGAACCATGCGGATTTATACGCAACTGATAAAATTATTAAAAAAAAATTTTTTCCTTTTTTTTATACCAAAATCTTAAAAATGTTCAGAATTGGATTTATCCGAGTTTGAAGTTAAGCGACACAATTATAATCAATACAATACCAACAATTATGTATTTTATATTTATTTATTTGCTCTCAATATGTAAAATATATTCTAAAAAAATAACATTAATATAGGTAGAATTATGAATTAACATTGTATGCAATAAGTGCAGTGTCGTAGATAAAGGTGGTTTTCAAATCAGTGGTCGTAGAGAATTTCTGTAATGAAGAGAACGCCAAGAACCTTTTTAGAGTGTGTTTTTTAGATAAATCTGTGACTTCCATTGCTCTATTAGTCGTGGGTAAGATATGTATGAAGGAAAAGGATACGTAGATCCCTAATAAAATAACTCTGCAACAATTTAATTATATGATTGTTATCGGCAATCATTAGGCGCTCAGATCGTACTCGCATATATTAGCGATACGATTACGGGCAGCGGCGCGTGTCGTGAATTCGTAAATATAAACACTTTCGTAATAGACCTTTATTATCGTGTGTCGCCTTGGACGATAAAAATATAGGTTGCTTCAAATGCAACTTTTGCATTCATAAAATTTTCAATCCTATTTGTTAACACACGCTAAGCCGAAAGAATAAAATTTCAAGTAAAATAAATAAGTTGTAAAACTGACATGACCGCTAACAGTATAATTAGAACTTAAAACCGGACCAGTTACCATGTGTATTTATTGTATTAAGTTCCTTATATTTAGAAAAATATCCTGTTTTAAGTTGTAATGATACTATATTTTAAATAATATTTAGTAACTTAAACCAACATATTGGATGTCAAATATGTTTGAATTTAATTAATTAGAGAACGTTGGTACCCATAACACAAGTTAAATCTTTTCTTGGGTACCAGAGTTCACTCAAACATTTCAATAAATGTCATTAATTAGTCTTACTTGTGTGTAAATGTTTGTCGGTGCATGCTTTTAAGTGCAAATAAACGTATATTATTATTATTATATTAGTATAGTAAATCAAATAAGTGTAGCGTTCAACCTGATGCTTTGAGACGTGTTGATAACACTCACTGACTTAAATCATATAGTGTAACTATATAAAATGTAAAGTTTAATAAACCTTAACATTTATACCTGTAGGAATAGGTATACTCGGATAGATATGACTTTGTTACTTGGATCTTAGGGTCTGAAAATTACGTATACAGTATCTAATTTACTCTACTCCTAAGTGCATGTGATGAACTTATTCGCTGCTTAAGAAACATTAATTTCCCATCAGTTCAGCTTTTAACTTTAAGTATTTTAAGACAAATCACAAAGCAAACGATCACCTGATTTGCATTACTACAAGTATACGTATGAAAGTTTGGTTAAGCTTATATATTTCAATAACGATTAGCCCCTTCACTACTTGCGGAGGGTACGTTTTATATGAATTAGCTTGTCCTGTGCTTCTCTGCTCGGGGGCAGATGTAAACCAATTCATTTATTTAATACAACCAATTTACACGTATAAGAAACGGACAAGACGGATGAAAAGATACCTATATGTAAAATAAACACGGGAGTTTCGCTTATTATAACAGAAATCGTTTCCTGAAAAAGGGGAGCCGAAGAAAAATTACTTTGGGTATACTTTCAAATATCATTCAGGTACATGAAACCACAAACATTCCGAGATTTCCGTAATTCGAAACGCACGATAAACTTCGATCTTTGAACAGTCATTTTGGTGCAAAGCTGTCTAACGGCAGTCAGACAACAGTCTTGCCAAGGCATCTCGAGTGATCCAGTTACTGGGCTGTACAGTACAGCCGTTCTAACTTAGCGAGCGTGAAGTTAGGCTCTGCGAATTTTAGCGCTTGTGCACTCGTACAAAAATAAAGGTTTAAAAAAAATAAATGCCAATAACAGTTTTTAACAGGAATAACAACTGCTAATTGCATTTATTTTTTTAAAACCTTTATTTTTGTACGAGTGCACAAGCGTTAAAGTTCGCAGAGCCTAACTTCACGCTCGCCAAGTTAGAACGGCCGCATTGTAGAGGTCCAACAGACAGTCGATAACCTAGAAAACTGGTAAATAGCCGCGTCCGGTTAAACTAAATCTCAATCACACATACACATCATCGCTTACCATCAGGTGAAATGGTGATCATTCGCGAGCCTATTATTAATACGTAAAGAATCTGTTTCTTTGATAAATTCTCACTTTTTGTTTCTTTACCTAAAAATTTTAAATAAACGTAAATATAACATAATTCTCCTACCCTCGCGTTAACACATAACATCGTAACGTTCATACCACCCATTGCATAAGAATAAAGAGTGGAGCCTTCCGCGTACCCGGCCGAAGCAAGGAAGCCAGTGCTGGCCGAAGCAAAGGAAACCAATCAGAACCTACGATCTGAACAAGACTGTAAATTACTAGCACAGGAATCACGACACGAACTACTTTGAATATACATATTTTACTTTCCATTTGTTCGTTATCTCTGCTTTGCGAAGGGATATACGAGTACCTACATACGACTAGCTTTTTTCACGGCTTTGCGCTCGAGGCTTGCCCGCAGTAACCGTGTATTTATTCAGTACTAGCTTTTGCCCGCGACTTCGTCCGCGTGGAATAGTTACTTTGGGCTAACGTTAAATTTTACCCCGATTTTGAAGCATTCTTCATTGGCGCTCCGCTCCTATTGGCCTTAGCATAATGATATATAGCCTATAGCCTTTCTCTATAAATTGACTATTTAATTAAAAAATATTTTTTCAATTCGAACCAGTAGTTCCTGAGATTATCGCGTTCAAATAAACAAACAAACTCCTCAGCCTTATATTATTAGTATAGATAGCTGTTGCCCGCGACTTCGTCCGCGTTTCCGTCGTTTTTCGTAAAAAAAAAAGTAGCCTATGTCCTTCCTCACGGTTCAGTGATTTTGATGTAACAGACAGATTAACTTTGCTGCTTTAGCTGTGCCCGCGACTTCATCAGCGTAAGTTAATGTATTGGTAAAATTGTTTAGATCACGTTCACATGAGGCTTAAGTACCTATAGAACGAAATTTTATACCTTCGGCCGCGAGACGCGTCGAGCGCGGCGACCGATTCTCAAAAATAATCCTTATAGCATGATTCAGTATTCACGCGCGATGGCTTATTATTAGCGTATTTCATGTAAAAGTTTGGTGTTTCTATACCGATTTATATGATTCTTTTTTATGGAATAGTTAATAGACAGATTGAGAGTGTTATAAACGTAAGAGTAGACAAATATTATAATCAGAAAGCTTCGAACTGCTAAGTTATCGGGAGTTACACGTGTTATTGTGAGTCAACCATAAAAGATAGACATATGCTGTCGTGGGATATCTTAACCGACATAAAAAAAAAATGAGGAGGTTATTTATATAATTTTAAGGAGAACATTTCCGTCATGAAATGATTTCTGTGTAGCTTTAACCATTAAGTTTGCACACGCAACGGAAGCTTAAAAAATCGAGTAACTTCTCCCGTTTTCCCAAAATTTTCCTTCACTGCTCTGCTCCTATTAATTGTAGCGTGATGAAAAGTATACTATAACCAGCTCAGGAGTATGAAAAATAATTGTACCAAGTTTCGTTAAAATCCGTCGAGTAGTTTTTGTTTCTATAACGGTTATACAGACAGACAGACAGACAAAAATTTTACTGATTGCATTTTTGGCATCAGTATCGATCCCTAATCACCCCCTGATAGTTATTTTGGAAATATATTTCATGTACAGAATTGACCTCTCTACAGATTTATTATAAGTATAGATAATATACCACTTAGTGATATGGAGAAAACCATTCAGTGAAAGAATTGACGTAATCATTTGAGTACTTTTATAGGTACTAATTATATATTAATTCAATTAAATATAGTTTATTTCAGGTATTTTTTAAACCCATAACAAACAGAGACATACGCTTAACTAACATAACATTAACGCATTTAAAATTTAAGAATAAATAAAAACCTAAATAAAATAAATTACACAACATAAAAATTATAAATATGTATATTATTTATGCAATTATAAACATTAAATTAGTAACAATTACGTTTTACCTATAAAACTCGCTATAATATTAGCTCCCTCACGCTTCTGTGTTGTTTATGCAATCACTTTGGTAGACCTGCCTGAACCTTCAACAGACACTTCAAATAAGCAAGAACTTGTTGAAATTCCCGCATCTAAAATCAAAGCAAATAATGACAAACAGAATAATTTAATAACAAACAAGATCCGTGATCGTGTTGATTTATTAGTCATCGATTTGATCAGCACATGCTACTAACATTGGTAGCAAACAGTAACCACGTCTTGGATATTAAATATTATTCCATTACCTTTACCTTAGTGTACCTACAGTAAATAATGAATAATTAAATAAATTAAGGTACGTTAGGTTACGTTATTTAGGTATGTTAGTACCTAACTGGCCTAGGCTTATTAGGTCCACAACAAATTTCTTAGTGATTTACGCCTTTAATAAGCCTTTAAGAGCCAAAAAAAAACAAGAAACACACTCTGTTCCTTCGGATGCCCTTGTGGTTGAACAATTCTGGAACCCCATCACGCGATGAGATATCGAGCCCCGTCAATGGTTCTGACTGCTCTTTGAGGTGTGCGTGGAACATGACGCGCCGCCGACCACCACGGCCTGTTACTAAGTCAAATAAGAGTCAATGATATTAAGTGATCCGCTTATACAAACTGGTGTGAACCTTGATTTCAATACTAGTTTAGGATTATGTCAAAGGCATCGCTTTCGAGTAACTTAAACTTTATCTTTCTGCTTGATATTCATGGGTGGGGTAGGATACCGTTTTATTAACGTAGGTATGCTATGTGTTCGTTGTATCCTTATCACTTTGTTGCCAGACTATCTATCTATACCTATACCTGTGCACGCGCCTTTATTCGCGTGAGAGTTTTATCCCGCGTAAATCCTGATCCCGTGAGGATTCTAGAGTAAAAATCATGTATCTTTCAGTGAAATTCATATTATTGAAATGGTTTCAGCCAAACCAGGGATTAACTCGGACAGGCAGAAATACTGACAAAATTTTTGTGTTTTAGTATTGTGTAACAGAAACAGTAGAGAAAATGTAGTTATTTTGAAATCAAAAACTCTTTAATTTTGTTTAGATATATGTTTAGATACATATAAAGAAGACTTCAGTTAATTCGTTACTAATGAAATTATAATTGTTTGTTCACAGATCCTCAGAGCATGCGACGGCTTTACTTGACAGACAGACATCTTCGCGTGATGCTGTGGTGTATTCTCCTAGGCTTGCAGCCAGCGTTTGCTGGTATCCTGGATCCCTTCAACTGGGCGCGTTCAGACCGCATCGAGGTCAACATTCCCTGGTTACCATGTATGTTTTCTTATTGAATTTCAAATGTACATATAAAATAAGGTCGGCCTCATTGAAAAAAAAATATATAGAAATAATTTAACTTAGATGTACATTTGTACTTTCCGACTCATTCTTTGATTCATTATTCTTACTATTACAGTTGAAAATGAAACAAGATGCTATGATGAGCTGGGATGTCTAAACATCACAAGGAGCTGGTACCATCTCATTCACAGACCTTTCAATGTTTTCCCACTGCCGAGAGTTGTCATCAATACCAGGTAAAATATAATGAACACGAATCTAATAACAAATCATCATAATATCGTAATGAACCGCTGTCATGAACTAATGCATCCATTGAATCGTCCGTTCAAGAAAGCAAAGAAGCGGAACACTGTTTGTCATTGCCAATTTAGCGTCACGAGATTGCTTGGATTTCACCCAGACCAATCTTTTGTCATTGATCTACAGAGAATTTTCAATTTCAGGTTCATTTTATACACAAAAAAGAACCCAACTGATGGTCAATTGTTAAATGTGAACGTGAACAAAACTATAGTGAAGTCCAATTTCAATCCAAAGAGACTGACAAAGATGATTATTCACGGATTCATCGATACACCACTCTCCAACTGGGTAATTATTAATTTCGTCCACAACTGTCAAATTAAATGTAAACATAATTGAACGTGGAGTAAATTAACCCTAATGTTTTTCATTCAGGTCAGTGAAATGAAAGACGAGCTTGTTAAAGCAGGTGACTTTAATGTTGTCATAGTCGACTGGGCCGGTGGAAGTCTACCATTGTATACCCAAGCTACGGCCAACACTAGGCTAGTAGGACTTGAAGTAGCGCACTTCATCAATACTTTACAGGTAAACTACGCAATCCATAAAACTATTGTTACCATAAATTATTCGATTTTATAAAAATCTTAATATTATTACAGAAAGAACATGGAGTGGATCCGTTGGATATTCACATCATAGGCCACTCCTTAGGAGCTCACACAGCAGGTTACGCAGGCGAAAGAATACAGGTAAGTGCAAACCTCTGTAACATTCTCTACTACATCGTACGTTGCATGAGGTTACGTATATCGTTTTCATATTTTCTTTGATTCAGCCTCTCGTTCCATAGGGCTTAGGAAGAATTACAGGACTTGATCCAGCTGAACCGTATTTCCAAGGAATGCCGACGCATGTGCGACTAGACCCAACTGACGCGCAACTCGTTGACGTCATACATACTGACGGAAAGAGCATTTTCCTTTTAGGTAATGCCTTGGACGTAACTCTGTGTATATTCGTGATACTGCACGTATGCTTCTTATAGTCCACACCGCACTATCGTACTCATGTACATTTGTTCAACACGTAATAATATGACGTTTGTTGTTAACAAGATTAAGCTTCGTCGCTTTACCATCTAATCATATTAATAACCCGTATTTATATATTTTATATGTATTTATTATGTAAATATGTACCATACGCTTATTAGCTTTTCGTTTTCATTATTCATTTGTATAGTATATCTGATTATTTATATATCGCGTAACATGGTAACTAATTAATCGACGGTATATTTCACGCGTGCGACAGATTTTGTGTTTATGGCAGGATATGGAATGTCTCAACCTGTGGGGCATTTGGATTTCTATCCAAACAATGGAAAAGAGCAGCCAGGATGTGACCTCACGGAGGGACCACTCGTACCACTGACACTCGTCAAGCAAGGACTTGAAGAAGCTTCAAGGGTCCTAGTGGCCTGCAATCATGTCCGGGCCATTAAGCTTTTCACTGAATCTATTAATGGAAAGTGTTCTTATATAGGTAAGCAAACTTCCACATCTTGATCTAGTTATGAATTTTACAATGGGTGCTATTTTCACTTTCTACAATCTATTTACACTACGGTACGTAATTCTATACTTAATGATCCCGTAATATTATCAGCGTTAAAGTTATTATAATTTTTAGGACACCAGTGCCCGTCCTACCAGCATTTTCAGACAGGAAAATGTTTCCACTGCGGTCACGGTTGTGCAATTATGGGGTATGTTTGTATTTCCAAATCTATGCTTTCTTAGAGAGGACTTTTTTTCATCTCACGTTAAATGTTTCCATAGATTCCACGCAGACAGCTCTCCTGGTTTGATTACGAACAAAAACAATCAATCGGAGAATGAGGTCTATCCATCTGAGGAGCATGATACAATTGGAGCCAAGTATTACCTCAGCACAGGGAAAGACCTCCCATATTGTCGTAAGTATTAGATAAATAACATTATTCGGTACTACTAAAAGAGGTTGAGAATGAAGGCAGAATTCATTTCTAATGCTTATATCTAATTACTAGCTGTGCCCCGCGGTTTCACCCGCGTATAATCCTACTACTATTATTAATGTGTAATTTTATGCGTCAATCTAATTCGCAATGGATAGAGAATCGCGAAGTAAATATAGTTTAATTTAATAATATTTTCAAGAATACATTTAGAGTATTTTTAAACTGCTGACCCGATCTCGTTCAAACCAATTTTAATTGAAATTTTTATTAAGATCTACAGCATATATTTTGTTTTGGTTTTTGACTCCATTATTATAAAAGTAGGAGGGGGTGGGGGGTGAAACACATTTTACCACTTTGGAAGCGTATATCTTTCGACTGACTCGCGAAGAATTCCGTAGCTATGCTTGCTAGCATAGATTAACGTAAAAAAATGCTGTTATCATAATGTTTATATGACAAAGTTTTATTTGCGGATTTTGCAAATGTGAAAATGAAATCTCAAAAACTGTATATCGTTCGAATCAATTAGTTAAAAGTTTTCATTAGAATCTACAGCATATTTTTTTATATTTTACACTTTATTATTTTAAAAGTTAGAGACACATTTTACTACTTTGGCACTTCCAAAGTAGTAAAATGTGTCCCCATATATATCTTTCAAACGATTGACTTTGACAAAAATGATTACATGAACCTCAGTATCATTTTTAAAGGTCTATTTATAGACGCCGACACCCGCATAGGAATACAGGCTTAAGTAAAAAAAAATTTTAGTTCTAGTTCCATGTATGGGGAGCCTCCCTTAATGTTTTTTTTTTTACATTATTTTCGCATAAAAATCGGAAAGCGGTTTGCAGAATATTATTGCGGTCTGTAGTCTTAATAGTTTCGGAATAAAATGACTGTGACATACGGAAAGACGGCCAGATAGACATGACGAATAGTATAAGGGTTCCATTTTTTTGCTATTCGGCTAAGGAATCCTAACAACATCGCTTTTAAAATATGCCAACGTTGAATGTCTGACCCGTTTTTTCGGGTGGGAAAATCATCGAATGACTTCTCTCGCTCGAAGTGGAGCGAGAAGGAGTGTCAGACTTCTACTGACTATAAGCCCACCCAGTTACTTCAGCTGCCCTTGCCTTCCGGGGCCGCGGTATCTCATTACAACATACCTTTAAACTGAACGATGACATAAAAAGTGGGATGAACAAAACAACACCCTATTTTAACCAACACCAAAATTACTTATTCAACTAAAGAGAAAGTAAAATATAAATATTCAAATGTATAGATACAAAAATACACATCTGACGTAAAAGAAGCTGAAACAATTTTACATAGGAAGTCTCTTAGCCAAGAAGTCGAAATGAAACCAAGATAAGGTTCACTATCAGTGCGGTATCTATCGCGGAGTGGTTAGAGTACGCGAGTCATGCTCAACGCGTCGCGTCGTGCATCCCCGGGCCGCTGCGGCCGTTTTGGTGAATAGCGTTGTTGAATAATTTTAATTTTACATTTTCTCCTAAACTATAAGTCCAAATTATATACTGTAAAAGGCAAAGATAATCTTCATAAAATTGTCTTGATGATGAAATTACTTTGAAACGCAAATATTAATATGGCCGCATAATAATAATACTACAAAAACATTCCTTATTTTTTAAATATTTTCTTAACATAATTTGCCTTATTGTGGATTATTTATAAAAGTTAGATATGCAGTACCGTGGACTTTTTTTTAGATCTACATAAATCCTACATTTTTGTAGTACATGATCTTTACGTATAACTCAGCATTTCGCCAGCTCACGCGATTATAGTAATTTAGCGGCATATTTCCTTCCGACTTACTTCACCAATACCTTTATTGTAGGAAAACCGAGAGGAGTAGCGTAATGCTAGATAGCCTATAGCCTTCCTCATAAAACTGCCTATCATAATCAGAAAGAATTTTTGAAATCCACCCAGTACTTTCGAAGATTAGCGCGTTCAAGCAAACAAACAAACAAACAAACAAACAAACATTTCCGCTTTATAATATTAGTATAGATGTATACTCACAGGATATACATGATAGCTCAGGCTTTGCTTTGTCACTGCGCAATGCTTGTTCATAAGCAAGGGTTCAACTCGACTAGATAGGATTGACCCCTGAGAAAACTACTCATTACAACATGCGTCTCAAATGAGGTTCTTTCTCCCTAATCACAGCGTGCAGCTGATTGCTTTCAACCTCATATTACAACACAATACTTACCAATTTGGAATGCGGTTTAGTCATATGACATTTGCTTACCTATGGATTTCCTAAGTCTCGAACTAGTACAGTTTGAATATTATGCAAAATAGCTCCTTTGTACAGGCAGCGTCAGAGCTATTAGTGTTGATCGTAAAGACTTTCAAGACAGGTATCACATTTTATATTTTGGTTTTTCTATTAAACAATCATTTTAACCCAGTTCCACATAGGTAATATTTGTACAACTAAAGCGGGGGTTAATCCTGAATTCATTACATTTCTTCATTTAAATACCTACATTGATAACTTTTGTTCCAGAGCGACATTATAGAGTAGCTATCCAATTGGCGAATCCCAAAGGTGCAGAATCGTGGGTGCAGGTACATACTCCCATTTCATTACAATTTCACTGTAAATTTAAATCATCCTGTTAACAAAATATAAGAAGGTGTTTTTGTCATGTATACATTGAATATACTTTATTTTACACCAAAAATTTAAACACACCTAATTACCAATATTGCTTAAACTAGGGTTACAATAGCGGTCTTATCGCTGAGAGCGATATCTTCCAGACAACCTTCGAAATGACTTTACAAGTTTTCATTAAAAAGTGTGTATGCATTTATGATATCATGTTTCCAATCAACAGGGATTCCTGAAAGTCACTTTGCTGTCAGACCGAGGCGTTATTCGGGGAATGGACTTAACACCAAATAACTACGTAAAGTAAGCAAACATTATAAACATTTTACGGTTATTTCGGTTTTCCACGTAACATACACCCTACATTATAGGTACTGACTTATAATCATTTAATTTTCAGATTAGAGCATGGTACTACTTACACTATAGTAGTCACACACCCCATGGACTTGGGTGGAAAAGTTAGAAAGGTAATCTTCGCTTTTTATTTATTACATAAACCCAGTTAATCTGTTTCCCAGCGCTAGAATCTTATACATACTTATATGATTCGTCAGTTTACCAGCTAAGGGCAGCTGAAGGAACAGGGTGGATTTTTAGTCACTAGAAGTCTGACACTCCCTTCCGCTTTACCCAGAACGGGAGAATTCATTCGATGATTTTCCCAACCGGAAACAGAAAAAAATCAGTGATAACTATTTATTCTTTTCAGGTGGAGCTATCGTGGGAGTACGACATGAATGTATTAGAGCCGCGATCTCTATGTATACTGTGGTGTAATGACCGGCTGTACGTCAAGTCAGTTCTCGTCGACCAAATGGAACTGCCAAGCAGAGGGTAAGGAGTCTTTTTATTTGAAAATGTAACAACCTCAATTTCGTTTTTAAAAATATGTCTCTATTTCTTCTAATATTTTCTTCATACTTCACTTTATTACAGGAAGCGTAACGTTGACTTCAGCACGAAGCTGTGCACTCCGAAGCGTGAGTTCGCTGAAATTCCCAACCGGGGCTCTGCCAGCTTCTACGACAACTGCGGCAGGTAGCTGTGCCATAAACAAACCCTAGGCATACCACAACAAACTTTATTACAGTCTATATACATAGACTCTGAGAGAAAGCTTTAAATGAAAAGTGGATTGAGTAACGAAATGGAGACATTTGTCGAAACGGAATTATCAGTGAGACTTTTCAGCTGTAAGATTGTTACAGGGTGAACGTTTAGCTGCGTATACATAATTAAATTACGAAAATTCGTATTTTTATATGACATAGATTTACACGAGCTAAATTTTGTATCTTGGACTGTAAATAAACGAAAACAGTGAAACTGTTTATTCAATAGGTACTCGACTAATGTAAAGTGTTGTAAATAGTCTACGCATTTGAACCGTTAATATTTCGAGATTAGACATTAAATAAAATCTAGAATGTTGACACTATATTTGTTTCACATATTTAATGTTATAATATTGTTATATTGTTACAACATTCTCAGTAACTGACTGAATATAACTTTATATAATGTTATATTATAATCTTACAATTAGTGAAATACTCAAACTTATTGTAAAATAATATATTAAGTTAGAACTTAGTTAAAAATTGTAAATATTTAAGTTTTTTACCTATTTATATTTTTAAAAGTTTGATGGCCGATTTGATACCAACATTTGAAATAAACAACATAGAGGCGCCTCGGCGCTGTTTCATCACTTTTGGATACCTAATAAACGTGTAGGTAACAGTGTTGCGATGCTATATGTAAGAATTTGTCGGCTGCTGACAACACAAGCGCAACAACAAAATGAGTAACACAAGCGTTAGCCTCTTTCTATGTTCTTTAAAAACATTTCATAATGACAGGGACCAACTTCATAAACAAGAAACCTACTAACACTTATCATATTTAATATTTGTTAATAACAGTAATCAATACTTATGAAAGACCTTAGAGTTAACAGATAACAAAAATATTAGTACAACTTATTTTAACAGCATAACTTAATCTTTAATTAAACCCAGGCATTAATGAAATTGGTTCTGTGTTTAAGATTTGTAACTTGGTACTTAATGTACCAACCTGTACAAATGTTCTAATAGTTACGTAAGTACATAGATTATAACAATCTATACCTACGTATAAACAGTTTTGATTTAATAGTTGGTAGATAGAAATATTGGTTCAAGCTGTAAAATTTAGAAGACGTTATATTATTTGCTATGTTACTTATATCATCAAATAAAGCAGCACAAATTCTGAAATAAAAACTCTTTTCTAGATTTTCATTTTTAATTGCCAATTGCTATACAACTGGAAATTCAGCTTTTTTTTTTTTTTTTTTTTTTTTTTTTTTTTTTTTTTTTTTTTTTAGGTAGGGCCACTTGTAGATCAGCACACTAAGGCTGTGAGTCTACTTAACCGGACTTTCCTGTGGTGACCTCTAATAAATTAAAGGCCCCCAGCCAGGGCTTACAAACTAAAATATACTTAAAAACTAATGACCGCACGCTAAGGGCACTCCCTGTGGAGTACGGGCCTCGGCATAGCGGGGTCATTTTGGGAGGGCAGCAAAGGGACAGGCTGGGTCATATTATTTACGGGAGTATTTATTGCTACTGGCTCAGCATCGCGGGCTGGCTCGTTTGGCAAAGGTCGGGGAGGATTTTCATTACAAGTACGCGGACGTCGCGATGGGCCTCGTCGGCGAGGCCGGAATAAGGAACGCGTTCTGTATTTGTGTTTTCTAAGAGTGCTGGTTTCCCTACTGCTCTCTTGTCGGATGGTGGTGGGGTCGTCAGGCTCGTCTAGGATGTTACGCGGGCGACGAACCCGAGAAATCTTGGAGGGTCTGTATCGGGCGGCCGATACGATCAGGGGGTTAGTGTGGGTATCAGCAGAGGTGAAGTAACGCACTGACATGCGTTTCAACACTTGCTTTATGGTCGGGAGTTTGAGGTCTACGTGGAGATCCTCATTCCTACAGAACCAGGGCGCGCCCGTGGCCTTTCGGAGAAAACGGTTCTGAATGACTTGCATCCTATGGATCTGATTGGGACTGGCATGAGCAAACACCGGACAGGCATACGTCATGATAGGACGTATGCATGTCGTGTATATTCGGATTTTACATTTAAGGGAGAGCTTGCTGTGTTTATTCAGCAGGGCGTGGAGCCTACCGAGAGCGAAAGCGGCTTGCGAGCGAACCGAATTTATGTGCTCACTGAAGTTTAGGAACTGGTCGAGGATCACACCTAAGTATTTGGCTCGCTTCTCCCAAGGGATTGGCTTGCCGAACATAGTGATCGGGCTAGGGGGGGTGAATTGTTTATGCTGGCGAGCCCTGCGAAACAGGACTGCTTGACTTTTGTCGGGATTTACCTCAATCCTCCATTTCCTAAACCAATCGCCTAGTGCGTTGGCTGAGGTCTGGAGGGTATGAGCGATGCTAACGGGATTATGTCCCGAGTAGTAGATGGCCGTGTCGTCGGCAAATAGGGATAACTCTACTGGGGGTTTTTTGGGGATATCGCTAGTGAATAGCGTGAAGAGTGGGGGGGAGAGCACGGCGCCCTGAGGGACGCCGGCTCTGATAGGGCGGGGAGTGGAAAGCGCTCCTTCGATACGATATCTGAAGGAGCGGTTCGACAGGAAGTCTCGAATGATGAGCACGAGACGGTCCGGCACACCTAGTTGGTAAAGCTTATAAATTAAGCCATTGTGCCAGACTTTGTCGAAAGCCTTCGCTATATCAAAGAATAGGGCCCCCGTCACCAGACCGCGTTGAAAGCGGCCGCTAATGTGCTCTACGATGCGGTGGGCTTGGTGGACACTGGAATGATGGGCTCTAAAGCCAAACTGTTCGTTAGGGATTAGGCTCTTGGCCTCGACAAAGTCCTTGAGCCGATTAAGAATAATCCGCTCGTAGACCTTGCCGAGGGCGCTGAGCAGGCTAATGGGTCTATAGCTAGTCGGGAGGTTCTTGGGCTTTTTGGGTTTTGGGATACCTATCACTATAGCCTCTTTCCAAGCTTGTGGAAACAAGTTGTTGGACAAGGCGCCATTGAAGATGGCAGCCAGTAGGACTATGATCGTACGTGGGAGGAGTTTAAGTGCCCTAGTGGTCAGTCTGTCAGTCCCGGGAGCTTTCCTAGGTTTGAGTTTCTTGATGATCTCCTCCACCTCGTCTTCCGTGACGGGGGGGAGGGGAGCATCAGGGTCCTCGACAGGGGGTAGGGCAGATCTACGTTCGACCTCAGCATCCACGTGGGCAAGGTGGGCTGGGTCGACTGGTTGGGAGCTGGGAGAGCACTGTGCCTCCAGGCTGTCGGCTAGGCATTCGGCTTTGTCTTCGTCGTCGAAGGCAATGCTTTTGTCCGGGCGGATAAGGGGAGGCATTGTGGCAACCTCAGTGGCGCGCATATTCCGCTGAAGTTGCCAGAAGGCATGGTGGGTGGGTTCCAGTTCGCTCAGGGTCTTGTCCCAGCCGGCTTCACGCCACTCTCTGATGCTGTTACTTACTTTGCGCTGTAAGTACCGCATGAAAGTTTTGTTATTCTGGCAGGGGAAAGCTCTGTAGGCACGGACTGCTGCGTTCTTCTCAGTCAGCAGGGCCCGTACATCGTCCGGGAGTTTCCGGCGCCAGTGCTCTGACACCGGAATCTCCTTTGAACAGTCGTTCAAGACAGATTGCACGTGCTCCGTGAGTGAGTCGACCGCAGCCGTCGTGTCGGCGGCGGACTGGATGTGGTCGGGGATCTTGTCCAGGTGAGGAGACGTGTTGGATTTCAGCAATTCGCCTACTTTCCTCCAGTCAGTGATCACCTGTGTGGGAGGGGGGCGGTTAGGGTCATAGGGACCCGATCTCGGAGTTAACTCCAAGATCACCGGTCTATGGTCAGAGTCAAGTTCGTCTACCGTCTCTAAAGAGTGCAAACGTAAGTTCACATTCTTCAGGAGGGCAATGTCGAGTACGTCGGGCAAGTGGGATGGCTCGAACGGATAATGAGTAGGCCGCATAGGACCTATGATATCTATGTGGAGAGGTGTGCAAAGGTCGTATAGTACCTTCCCACGGGGGTTGGTAATACGACTACACCATGCGGGATGTTTGGCATTGAGATCCCCCGCTATAAGGACGGAGTCACTCATGTCAAGAAGGGCTGTAAGGTCGCTTCGTAGTGAGGCGTTTATCGAAGAATTTGAATCTACGTCGTTGTACGGTGGGAGATACGCGGATACTATTGTGATAGAGGGATGGCCCGTCATGCCTAGCCGGCAAACGGATACCTCTAAGTGGGCAAGGGGCGGCGGATCCATAGGGATGCAGTGCAGGGAGTTCCTATAATATATTAGAGTGCCACCTCTGTGGCATCTAGTCCTATCGTTCCTAACTAGCCGGTAGTTGGCTACCTTGGGATCCCTAAGGTGGGGTTTGAGGAAGGTCTCTTGGACCAGAAGGATGTCGAGACTATGATCGCGAAGGAAAGTCGCGATCTCGTCCCGTTGATTGGTGATGCCATTGGCATTGAAGTAACCTAGCTTTAGGGATCGGGGCTTTAATCTCTTACTAGCCGTGTTATACATTATGGCTGTTTAAAAAGGTTATCAAATTGACTTTTGACATCGGGATACTTAGAGTATACCCGAATCAGGGAGTTGATGCTAGTGCAGGCCACGACCTCCTTTGCCATTTGGATGGCGCGGGGGGACTGGAAGAAACTGAATGTATTCCCAAGGATGAGGAACGCATCGAGTTCCGGCTCATCCGAGCGAGGGAGTGACTGGGGAGGAGGTGGGGGCTGAGAAGCCACAACAACCGGAGCGGAGGGCATGATGGGTTGATCCATCAGCCCAGGGACTTTCGGCCTTAGTGCCGGGAAGTTTGGGCGTGATTCGCCGCCGTCCAAGGAGTTGGACGCTGGGGACTGAGGGTCTGGGGGAGCTCAGACGAGAGTGTAGGACACTCTCGTCCCTGGCGTGCGCTAGCGCGCGTTGCCAGTTTAGGGGCGGAGGTTTTCGGGGCTTTCGGACAGCCTCGGTAGTTGGCGGGGTGGCCGGATTGCCCGCACAGCACGCAGCTGGGCGGGTCTGGGCACTGGGACCTATCTTTTGGGCGACTGCACTCCGCGGTGCCGTGATCGCCCAGGCACTTTACGCACCGGGGTTTGCCGAAGCAATTCCGTTGCGCATGGCCGTACAACTGGCAACGGTGGCATTGGCCTACCGTGCCACTCTTGTGTGGCTTCTCAATGAGAATTCCTGAAAGACTGCATACAGTCTTCAGCGCAAAGATGGGGTGGGGACCTTCGGAGACGGGGTGGCAGATGACGAGGACGTTGTTAGACGCCCTGCCACCTCTGCCGTGCATACGGTGCACCTCAATCACCGGGATGTTCTGTGACTCTAAGTCGCAGACGATCTCGGTGGTGGGGTTCTCACAGGGGATCCGGCAGAGGACCACCCGAACGGGCTTGCTCTCATGGAGCGTATAAGTGTGGTGGGGGATATTTCGAGCCTTGAGTAGCTTCGAAAGCGCGCGGTGGTCGTTAGCTGTCGCTAACCCTACTTTTATGCCGTTCTGAACGGCGCGGGCATTCGTGTAGGCGATGCGTTGCTCGCCACACGCTTTGGACACGTTTGTCCAAGCCCCCTTGTCATGGATGAAGATGGGTGGGGGAGGGATGGTCTTGCGCACTGAGGCGCTGACGACTGGGGTTTGGGTAGGGCTGGGCCTAGTGGCCGAGGAAGTGGAGGGCTGGCTCTGCACTAAGCGTGCTGGCTCGGGGGGGGAGGGTTTCTTGGCCTTAGGGGCCTGAGTGGAGGACGAGGCCTGCGACCTCTTCTTCCTCTTTCCCTCGACGAGGATAAACTCGTCGGAGGAAGAGGTTTGGTCGGAGGAGTGTTCGGACTCCGCTCGCTCCGAGCGCTCAGAGTGTATGCTCTCTGCGCGCTCCGAGCGCTCGCCGTCCGAGCCCTCTTTTTCTTGTTCCTCCTCCTCAGAGTACATTTCGACGTCTGGGGGGGAGGGGGACCTATCTGCGATGGGCGCGGGGGTGGGACCTAAATCTGGCTGCGGGGTGGGAAACACCGCGGGGGGTATGGAGTCAATCTCCTCCTCATACTCCCTTTGTAGGGCGGGGTTTTTAGATAAGATCTTTCCTAATATATCGGTTGTTCTATTTAACCGAACCGTTAGGGATTCTACTTTGGACATGAGATCCTCAATCCTGTCCTCCATATTGGAGGCGACAATGGTGGGCATCCTAATCTCCTAACCCTAACATAAGCGCCTCGAGGAGACACGTCAAACGTGAGCTCCCCGAGCAGACGGTCCCCAAAGAGCCCTGCCCCGGAGTTTCTCCTAACACTTCGCTACCGAGAAGAGAAACCCAGACAAACTCGGTAGCTGTGTTGCCGTCTGATGTGGCCTGAGGGGCCCTATTTGCCTAACCCTCCGGGCGGGAATGACCCGGAGGTGAGTTCGCTCCCTGCGGGGATAGCAGGGAGGTGTGTGCCTAATGGTGTGCCCTAAGCTTGTAATCCGATCGCCAATCTCAATGTGCGTACCGGGCCCTATTGGGTCTAGTGCGAAGGGGTAGATACACCCAACCGACACTAGGTGTGTATGCTGTGAAGAGAACTCAGTGACTAGGTTTGACTAGGAGATCCCCCAAGGCCAAAACCTAGCACTCGACTCCAATTGACTGCTTCACCCTGAAGGGGATCAGCGGGTGCGTCGGGTCAGCACCCCCTTGGTATTGTTGACACCGTGAGGTTTCCAACCAAGGACCACGAAACTGTGGTTTTACCCTGAAGGGGCCAAACCAAATTGTTTTGACAATCTCTGTTAGAGAAACACGATATCCTTCACCGCCTCGAAAAAGGCGGATCCGGACCAGGCGTCGTAGTCGGCGACTACGAGTGACGTCACGGCGGGCGTGACGAACGGAGCGATGACTCAGGCACGGAACGATCGAGAGCGCGGAGCGGCACGACTGTCGCGGGCGAGCGTCGGAGCAGAATCTTGGAAATTCAGCACCTAGTTACCAAACTTTGTACAGACAAGCAGATATTCTGTAGGCAGAATTTGAGTACCCGTAACATTTTTAGGTCTTACCGTCTTGCTTGTTGTGGCATATCATTCAGCTACCTTCAATAGATACCCAGTTGTAACAAACCTGGCAGTCTAGGTTCGAGTAATGAGCGGTAATTGGGGTCATTGAAGAACGCAGCCTACCTGAAGCGGGCTACTAAAAAAGCGGAATTTCTCTGTGGAGGTCGTGACAGGGCGGGGTGGGCGCCCTGACACCGCATTATATCCTGCATTTCCTTATACTTAAATAGATCATTATAGATAAGTACTTTAGGTACCGACCTACACGTTAGGAAAAAGGATTTTGATATTGTTAATAGACTCGCGTTTGACCTCTCACCTGATGGGAAGCGATGATCGAAGTCGAAGATGAAGTACGAAAAAATTATGCTGATATGCTAAAAAGATTGTCTGTAAGAGATAGCCCTATACGGTAACACACGTTGGCGTCTCCTGCCTGCTAACACCTGTACATACACAGGAGACAGGCCGACCACCGAGTATCTTGAGACTTAGTCCAACTGTCTCTGAGAAGGGTTCACGCTGCTGGTGTTTGTATGTTGGGTATGAAATGAGCTCAGTCCAAGGACGTAAACGTAGGTAATTCGTGCATATTACAGGTCTACAGAAGCGGAATTAAACTCACTGCGTACCGTATTATGATGTTGTCCCGGTCTTGGAACTAACTGGACAAGCAACTCTAACTGTCTCAGCCCAGCGGATGTCGAATCAGCTGCAGGTTACATAACACAACTAGTGTGGATAAAAGAAAAGAAAGAAAGAAAACTAATTTATTTAGCACAGTTGCGTTTTGCACAGCGTTTTATGTGTCTAATGGCTGTGCCAAACGACTAGCAAAACGCCAAATTCAGATTGCCTAACGCTGGTTTTCAACTGGACCTTATGTAGTGAGCTGAGGACGTGCTACAGGTGTCAATTTGCTTTATAGTGATTATGTGTTTATATGGTTACCTAAATTTTTGAGAACAGCAAGAACCTCGTTAGGAAACCACAATCCTGTATTGCACGAACAAACCTGGCAGTGTGGGATCGAGTAATGAGCGGTAATTGGGGTCATTGAACAACGTAGCTTACCTGAAGCGGGCTACTAGGTTTTCCACATCGCGCCTTGCATTAATGGTTCTCCAGTTTACGCTTATGTCTGCAAAGGTCAAGAAACATCTGTGTGTAATAAACAATGCTTTTTGCAAATAAACATTATCATTCTAAATAATTATATTTATTTGCAAAAAACATTGTACATACCTATTACAATTATATATAGCTCATTCATGTTTCGCCATTTATTGGCATACGAATACTTGAACAATAATAATTTGTAACAAAATAAACAAAGCAATTTTCTGCCCCTAGCGCGATGCATTTTATGGTTTGCTTGGTTTGGCTCGACAGCCTGTGGAACTTCATGGAGCACTGGACATTCCTGAACCAGGCAGTGGCTGCACTGAAGTGGCTCCTGCTCAATTTAGGAGGGCCAAACGCCTCTCAATCCTACGCGAGGATTATGCGGTTCATGGCCCTCTATGAGGGTCATGGCCATCCGGATGATCCGGGGATATCAGACGATCTCCGGTAAGGCGGCGAGCCTTGCTACTTTGGGATCTAGAGGCAGTAGGCCTCGCGCGCTTGCACAATTGGTGCGTGGAGGTGCTAAGCCGGGCTGATACTCCACTGCCGCGGCGTATCGCACAGCGGATAGAGCTTCTGCGCGATCTCCTTACCTCAGAGTCAGACCATGGTGTGGGGCGAGCGGGAATGGGATACAGTTGCCTTCTTCTGCGAAGCAGTCATGCTAGCGAAGGAGGAAGCTGAACGCGTGAGGGAGAGAGAACTCTCTTCCTCATGCCCCAGTCACCGCGGGAGACGTAGGGGCGTCTGTAACATTGTATTTTTGACCCTGTGACTGAGTGATGGTGAGTTTCACTGGAAATTGCAGTCTTTTAAATTGAAATGGTAAATCAGTAGGTATTAAAGGAATCTGGGAAATTAAAACAACTTCTCTCGTTCCACATCCAGTCAGTGTGTGCTCTCTATTATATAGGTTTTTGAAGATTTTACCTGCAAACGTGTACCATTGTACAGTTTGGGTGGATTAAGGTTCCGTAATAGAATAAAATTACACCCTACTTTCAACACCAGGTTTTTTTTTTATCTTTATATTTTTTAATTTGGGGCTTTTGTCCAATAAGGATATGTCAACCCCATCGTACCTTATCTATACTAATATTATAAAGCGGAAAAGTTTGTTTGTTTGTTTGTTTGCTTGAACGCGCTAATCTTCGAAAGTACTGGGTGGATTTGGATGAAATTTGGTATGGAAGTAGCTTGAAGCTTGAGGAAGGTTATAGGCTACTTTTTACGCGACTGCAAAAAAGGAGAGTTATGTTTTTACCGTGATGGAATCCACGGGAGCGAAGCCCCGCGTGAGTACTAGTAACAAAATAATCTGCTAAGTAATAATAAAATGCAACACTATAAAACTAAAATACTAGCTCCTCACTGCTGAACGATTAAAACTAAACTACATAGACCTTTTGCTTTCTTCGATTTTGGGTTTGCCAAAATGCTTTGAATTAGTCCTACATCCAGTATGTTTAACTTAAAGTAACAACACCAGGTTATGTGGGGGGAGTCCAGAGGGCTGCAAGGTATTGAGAAATTCTGTAGGAAAATAGACAGCCTCTTCAAGATCGATCACAGTGAACAGCGCCCGCGATACGCATTTTATTAGCAAGACGCGGTGCGGGGCGCACAGTGGTCCGGATTTTCAAAATGATGGACTTTCGATCGAAGATGGTTATTTCATTAAACAAAAAATGGTATTGAATAGTATAAGTAACGTTGATCAATATTTATTACTACAATTTTTCGACAAAATTGCTCCTTCACGTCAAAAAAAAATATTGAAAATAAAAATATATGGGAGAAAATCTATTTTATTTTTTTTCTTTGGCTAGTATCAAAGTATAGCAACCAAACCTTATATTCTAGTAAGTACTTGTTGCCTTTAATACGACGACATATAATTTGCTTGCGTATCCCTGCGGCCTTGGCGCCTACGATGATTCAAAATTTCAAATTTTTATGTTGTATTTTCTAATGGCTATTAACGAGTTTTACAATTAAGAAGAACTAAAAGTATTTTTTTTTTCAATACAATAAGAATTAAAAAACACAAATTTGGGCATTTGGTAGGCATTTCATTTATAAGACAATAATAAAATTACATATTCTTTTAATAAAATTTCAACTGATGCATGTAATTGAAGACAGTCATGTGCTGACGATGACTATTTATACCTAAATGTCTAAAACTATTACTTTGATAAAATAATAACTAACCCTCACCAACAAAGGGTGGTAGGGGCAATATAGACGACGCTGATTGGTTGTTGAACGCAGCGGTTCTAATTATGTCAGTCACTACTTGCGAACTTGTGTTTGTTATAAATATGTGTGCAGGCAACAATTAAGAGCACTTGTTTCTCAAAAATTTTGACACGACTCTATGAAGCTATTATTGTGCGCATCCCAGTTGAAATATGTTCAGAAGATTCAGAAATAATTAAGACCTTTTTAAAAACTTATATTAGTAATATGAGTTGCAGATGGACAAGTGCTTCCAGAAATCAGAAGACGTTCATGAACAGATACGCTACAATGGTTGATGGTTACAATCAAATATTAGTTGGCCAAATTGCACTACAGTGAATTTATCAGAAATTTTTCTAGTCAAGATGAAATTATCGAAAACATATCGTCAGACATTTCGAGTACTTCCGTTGATATCGATACTGTAGCAGCTGTTATTCCGTCCAAATCAACTGTGGGCACATCTACGGATTTAGTTCAGATTAGGAAACCGTCTGTTGACCTCGGCAACAAACAGAAGAAAAGACGTTCAGGGTCTCTTCTGGAATACTCACCGAAAGAACTCACTTTCGCATTAGTCACAAGACTTAAGACAGAAAAGGAGAATGAGTTAGCTAATATAATTGATCACATAACGAAAAACCCTGATAGTGTTGCGATTGTTCATACCACTTTGTTTAAAAAGAAAGTCAGCAAAAAATCTTTAGACGAAGATCACGCTCTAGGTCTTTATACAACTTTGAATCTGTCAAAGTGGAAATATTTGTGTTTAAGGAAAGTGCTGATAGATTGTGAAGTCCCAGTTTTACCATCGTATCACAAACTCCTTGGAGCTAATAAAAGATGCTATCCAAGCGATTTAGAAATTACTGAGAGAGGAGCTAAAGTGAAGATTCAAGCCCTACTGAATCTGACAGTCCAGAAGATTCTTCAGATTACTGGTACCCAAGTTGATTCGTCAAATGAAGGATTGAAGTTAATCAGTAAATGGGGTTTCGATGGAGCTTCTTCACAAAGCACCTACAAGCAAAGAAGTGAAGATGTAAAATTCAGTGATTCGTCGGTATTTATGTCAAGTCTTGTCCCTCTTAAATTAGTTTCTAATAATATCACCATATGGGAAAACCCAACACTTTCTTCAACCCATTATTGTAGGCCTATTAAGTTTAAATTTTGTAAAGAGACAGCAGAATATATCAAGCAATAAGAAGCTTCATTGGAAGAAGAAATAGATAATATTGGTCCTACAAAGTGTGCCAGGCTGAAGATTAATCACGACCTTCATATGACAGTGATCGACGGAAAAGTGGCCACTATTATAATTGATACTTCATCTGCATCTGCCTGCAATATTTGCCTTGATAAGCCGACTGAGATGAACAAGCTGTCAGAAGTATTTTCAAGACCTATACGAGAAAATGTTTATAAATATGGACTTTCTACTCTTCATATGTGGATTCGTTGTATGGAGTGTATTCTACATATATCATACAACATGGACTTTAAAATGTGGGCTGCACGAGGTGCTAACAAGGAACTAAAAACTGCGAAAAAAAACAACTGACATAAGAAGAATTCAAGCAGCAAATGGAAATTCTTGTAGATTTTGCTAAGCAAGGCTTTGGAACCACAAACGACGGAAATATAGCCAGAAGGTTTTTTAGAGATTATGAGAAATCTGCCGAAATTACCAATATTGATAAAGACCTACTAAAGCATTTCGCGGTTATTCTTCAAACAATTACATCTGGATGTGCCATAGATATTGAAAAGTTTAGAACGTATTGTCGAGATACTGCTGAGATGTTTGTTCATCTAAACCCGTGGTTTTATATGCCTGCAAGTGTGCACAAGCTGCTCATACATGGTGCAGACATTTGCGAACACTTTGGCTTCCTACCAATTGGTATTCTTTCCGAAGAAGCCAGTGAAGCAAGAAATAAAGAATTTCGAAGAGTTCGTGAAAATCACACGAGAAAATTTAACAGGATGGAGACCAACGAAGACTTGTTGTATAATTTTTTAATTAGTTGGGACCCATATTATCCCATATTCGACCAAAATACAACAACTCAAAACATTTCGATTTTTTTCGGATGTTAAAGAGCTTCTGTTGTTGCCCGAGGTAACAACAGAAGAAACTGAAAATATGGATCAACAGAAGCTGCAGGCAGGAGTTGACGATCCATTAGCATAATAGCGTGACAGATTTAGTGATATTGTTATTGTTTGAATTGAGTTAGTACGATAAGTCATTTCATTGAAATAGTCCTTATCAGGACTGAATAAAATAGTTCTTTTCAGGACTACCTGAAATAGTTCTTTTCATGACTTCTAAAAATAGCCCTTTTCAGGACTTTATCCATTTCTAACTGTTTCTTTTAAGACGAATCGTCAAAAACATTAAGAAAAATCGAATGAAAAGTTTTAAACTTTGTATCATCGTAGGCGCCAAGGCCGCAGGGATACGCAAGCAAATTATATGTCGTCGTATTAAGGGCAACAAGTACTTACTAGAATATAAGGTTTGGTTGCTATACTTTGATACTAGCCGGAGAAATAAAATAAAATAGATTTTCTCCCATACATTTTTTTTATATATTTTTTTTTGACGTGATGGCGCAATTTTATCGAAAAATTGTAGTAATAAATATTGATTAGCGTTATATATACTATTCGATACCATTTTTTGTTTAGTGAAATAATCATCTTCGATCGAAAGTCCATCATTTTCAAAATCCGGACCACTGTGGGGCGGTACGAGCCGTTTCGCTGCAAGGGATTAGGTATCTATGATAACTTCTAAAGTACTCATTTAAATGAAAAGAAGAAAAGCACAATTTTGATCTACAGTAAATGGCCAAGGTTAAGTAATATACTTATTTGGATAAGATTAATACGGATTAGGACAAATTAGCTTTTGCAAATAAAGTAATATTTTTCAATGAATTGTTTAGCAATAAAAATGGTTGCTGTGAGGAGATAAATGGGCGTTTTTCAAAAAAGATGTACATTTGCGAATTCGAGGTGTCCAAGACTTTAGCTATTTTTAATAATTTTTGTATGGATCGCACTCAAATAAACTGCATATTTATTTAATAGTATCATATTTAAGTTTTAAAATCAACTATAATATGCAACCCAAGTATCACGGATATTAAAATATCATAGTATTAACAACAAAAAATGTGTAAAATATTCATGTCCCACCTGTATGTCTGGCACTTTCAAGTCTCAGGTAATATTATACAAATTAAATGGCGTCACTATTTTAGGGTCTGTAGACGTAATTTGAACTCATAAATATAATTTAGAGCCCTTTATTTCGAATATGGGCTTAAAATAGCTCATAATACAATTTTATTGTTGTCCCAAGAATATGACCGAACCGGAATTCCGGCAATAGTCACGGTGAATTTTTCATACTCCACCCCAATATTACCCTTAAATACGGTTGTTTTTCATTTCCTGAAACATTTATCTTGTCTGTAATTTAACCGCTTGTTTGAAGCAAACCTCAGTGTCAACTAAACCTGTGACGAAAGTAGGCGCGTTACGGTGGTCCAGAATTGGAGTTCCAGATAGTAACAGGATTTTTTGAGGTATGTAGCAGTTTATTAAAATATATTTGCCCTAACAAAATCACATTTTGGTTTATAAATTTTTGTAAAACAAGCCGAAACTAGTTATAAAATGGACACAACAGGTTGAATTATTTTTTAAAGTTTTGATGTCATGAATTCGTCACATCCGGTTCGTAACGTATTGTATAGCCGGAATTATTTTGTGACGAACTGGAACTATTAGGCTGATGCTACATTTGTATGATTGGTATTAAAATAAATAATCCTTCTAACATTAGAAATGTGAAAGATTGTATGTTTGGATGTTTGTTACCGCTAATCTTTGGAACGGTTGAACAATTTAAAATATACATACATCGTGACCTAGAATCAAAATATTATGGTAAACTTGGTTGAAATTTTATGTACTTAGGTACACGCTTTTGTAGAATACAATAATATAATTAACAGTGAAAAAAAAACAGTTGAAACATTGCGAAGATATTTGTAGGTAGCTAGTTGGTTATTTATAAAGGAAAAGCAGCACATGATTACTGCACGACCCCTTGCATAGAAATTTAATTATTTAAAAAAAACCCTTTTCTTAATAACTGTCGAAATGTTTACGCTAGTGTGTCTAGAATCATTATATTGAATTCATGGTTACATTTTTTTTAAGTTGTTCCTCTCAAAGTTGCTGTTTGTTTCATTTCAGTGAACATGGTCCTCACGGCAGCAGAAAGAGCTAAGCGATACCGGGAGAAATTAAACAAAACCCTGAAAAATTTGAAGAGCAGCGGAAGAAGCAGTTAAAAAGACTTAAAAAGAATAAAAAAAATAGTTACTTAACAGAAGAAGATATAGAATGTAGAAGAAAATAATGGAGTGAAGAAAAGAAAAAAACAGAAACTGAAAAAGAACAAAAAAGAAAACGAAGATCAAAGAGCTACCCCAAGTTCGTCGAAGTCTCAGTCTCAAAACCTGTGCTCAAAACAGCGCAGCTCCAGTCTTAAAAATTCGTTACAAAAAATATGTAGGAGTTATCGCGGAGCTTTAGAAAATAATCAAAGAAAAAGCTAAAAGTACTTTTACCAATAAAAGCAGAAAAATACAGATTAACGTCACTAAAAACTATAATCAATAGAAACTTTACATGCCATATGTGTAAACTGCATAAACTAATCATGTGATTACCGACATGACGCGGTGTATTGCTTGTAAAAACTGGGTATGCAGATCATGTTGCAATCAACCAGCTATTGGCTATATTTGCGACCGATGTTTCGAAGACTGATTAGAACCTTAAGCGATACGTAACTTAATACATTCCAAATAGCAATGAACAAAACCTAATTTCAATAATGAATAATGTTTCTTTATTTACTTCTTATAATAATAAATATAACTGAATCATTTTCTTAACAATAGAATGATTTTCTTTGCATCAATTTAATTGTGATTGGTTAGTTGTGAGAGCAATTGCTGTTTGGAATGTATTTGGTGATTGTAATAAGTATTATTTAAAAATACAAAAACAAAATATTAATAAAATGTAAAAGTTGAGTTCAAAATATGTACCTAACTGATATACTAATACTGACATAATTATAATTATACAAGATAAAGTTAAAACTGGTTTTGGTAATAACCTGTTTTTACTTTATATTATTAATAAAAAAACAATTAAAGTTAAAATGTTCGACCAAAAATATTACTGTGTAAACTTAGCTTATTTTTTTCCAATTAGTCACTTAGAGTTCCAGATAGTCACTGTCCCATATTTTTACTGAGACAAAAACTAATCCTATTTAAGAATTAAGTCGTTATTTAATAATATTTATGTTATTGTAGTTAACCCTCAGTTTGCTATTTATATTATTTGTAATCTCGTCCAACTTCATTTTAAGTAGAAGGTAGAAATTTAAAGTTTTAGTGGTCAAAAGTTCCTACTGTGACGATCTCGAAAGAAAATTAATTGCTAAGCGATGATTATAGTGTTCTATTTATATTTAGATGTTTTTTATTCAAAGGTATGAAGGTAATTTAATATATATTAAAAACAAATTAACATAACAACTCATATTTTTCATTTTATTTACATTTTTCCTTTGTGACGAACCGGAGCATATTCCTGTGAAGTCTTCCATAAAAACTAAGATTATCGCGTTGTTTTTCATAATACTAATGTACTTTTTTATTTTTTACATATTTAGGAATATATCTTATCAAATGAGATAAAAATGTACTGTAAAATTTCTATAACACAAAAATCAGTTCCAGTTCGTCACATGTACATTTGTTTTGAAAAATGCCCAAATATATGTTATTTTTTAGGCTTTTTTTTAGATATACATTTACGTAGTATATATGTTAACTATTTTTACTGGTACTGCTGATTAGGGATTTATAAACAAGACAAAAGTAAGGAATAACTTGTATATTCACAAATATAGACAATACAGACAATCTCAACTTTAATAACGCAAAACTAAGCACAACACAACCGTACACGTCGAGAGCTCAACCCAAAGAGAGCCGGTGATCGCGCCATGTCGACCGGTGTAGCCGCTTCGTTTCCCGCCACAGCACCACTCGCGCTAGCTTCACTCGGTGTTGCCAACACGGCCCTCCTGCATTGTGCATGACCTCAGGCACAGTCCAACGAACACCAACAGCACCTGCGTACACCATCACACAAGCCAAAACTATGCATCTGAAAATACAACAAGTATCAGAACACCGCCATCAGGAACATCATCTTGATCTCTTTTACTTCTTCCCTAAACTTGAAACATTAGAGAAATTTATTCTAGTCCCCTTTAGGCCCAGGAAACCTTGCGAGACGCATCGTTTTTCATGTACTGATCTGCCCAACTCATAGAATTTTGTCTTTAGACTTTGACAAAATCTGAAATCTAGTTCACTCCTTTAGTCCGAAGTAGTGCCTGGTCCAGTTTACTCCTTTAGTCTTAGGCAGTAACTGCTTCAGCACACCACTCCTACCCTGGATCGTGAACACTTCAAAGTTCTGGCAGACCAGCACATACCTATATTCTTTTGTATGAAACCATAACACGCATAAATTGAATAAGCATAATAGGGCTAGTTGTAAATAAATTATTGTGAAGTAATCCTGTCCTAAATTGTTGTGAAGTAGTGCCTGGTCCAGTTTACGCCTTTAGTCTTAGGCAGTAACTGCTTCAGCACACCACTCCTACCCTAAATTATATTTTTATATTGAACCATAACACGCATAAATTGAATAAGCAGAATAGGGCTAGTTGTAAATAAATGATTGTGAAACCTAGTTCACTCCTTTGGATCGAAGTAGTGCCTGGTCCAGTTTACTCCTTTAGTCTTAGGCAGTAACTGCTTCAGCACACCACTCCTACCCTAAATCGTGAACGCTTCAAATATGAATAGGGCTAGTTGTATATAAATGCCTGTAAAATCTATTTAACTTGCCAACGCGTGGTTTACTCAAAATACCGATTATTAAGGATTTTATTCTCCGCCTCGGCCACACCTTCATGTCATTTACTCGATCTCTCACTTCCTCTCACATTGTCTATTCGATACCATTTTCATATTTCTCTGACGTCCATAGTATGCACATCAATGTCTCCAAGCACAGGACAATAACTGTCACTATCTTTACGCATTATCTAGTCTAAGAACTCTTCAAAACGAACGGCCCTTATTGGTTTGTCTTAACTACTATAGAAACTTGTTGTAATGTTACATAATAAATATACACTCGTCACAACTATCCTGACTTGACCCAGCTCTTATACTTTACATTAATTTTAATATCGTATTATTAAATCTTTCACATTAATAAACACCCCATGGCCCATTTAATAGTAACATTAGTTCCTTAACAGTTAACCAATATACTTATTCACACTATTCGAACGTGATACGTCTACCACTTTAAAAATGTTTTCAATGTTACTGAAATGTCAGTCCATCGCTTATTTGTCTGTACATTAAACAAGACACTACTGTTACGTTACGATTAATCAACACCTCACCAATCACATTAAGAATTAAGAATATAAATTTCGACATTAACGTAAGCCGAATCTATTTTTATTAAACTACCCTCTTTACACTGTTCCTTGAAAATTCTTTAAATATCATTCATAATAGCAGGTAGTACAGTTATCTCTAAATTGCGTTCCATAACAAAACATGATATCCGACTACTAGGTACCTATTTCTACAAAGGCAAGTAGTTAGGACGGTATCATATTTTTCTACCTTCGACCGCTTCGATCTTTTTATTGTAACAAGACGCCTCCGGATTCTTGCACAAGACTTACACTTTACACTGAGTTTATTTATGATTACCACCGCAATAGTTCCTTTTCTTTTCCGAACTAACGAAACATTACAACTATTTGGTTCCTTTAGTATTTAATCCCGAATACTTGAGCTACTATGATTGGTTAAATGCCCTGGTATATAGACATAACTATGCAAAAAACCCGCTAAAGCTCACGTGTTTTAAAAACTGACCTCTACAGACTTGTACTGCAGACAAATAGTATAATAATTACCGTTTCCGACACGTTTTCGTTCAATCTGGTTATTTAAATAATACTTTTACGTCACCTTTCTTGTAAATTTAACTACCTACATGAAGCCAAATATATTTCTTTTTAACTTTAAAAGACAAAGAAATCCTTTTTTTTCCACAAGCAAACCGGTCACATGTTATGGATACGTAATCACACACTCGTTACGTCTCTTAGCGGAAACTTTGACTTAAGTATTTAGTTTAACTTGATAACAAACAATACTATCAGACCGTTTAAATGTAGATGCATCAATTTCGATTAAATTCACATGGTCACACGGCTCAAACTCAGGTATCATCAGGATATTTAGATTTGTACTTACAGTTTCTGTTAATCTTACTTTGCTGCTACTCGACGCGTATCTAGCACGAATTATGTTTGCACTTAGTTTTGCTTTTCTTTTTACCCGTGGGCTGGGGAAAGCACTAGCTTATCCCACTTCTGATGTTAACTATTTTTACTGGTACTGCTGATTAGGGATTTATAAACAAGACAAAAGTAAGGAATAACTTGTATATTCACAAATATAGACAATACAGACAATCTCAACTTTAATAACGCAAAACTAAGCACAACACAACCGTACACGTCGAGAGCTCAACCCAAAGAGAGCCGGTGATCGCGCCACACGGTGGGCTGAAAAACGGCTTTCATAGACTTAGGCATTTTATTTTGCAAGTGCCAGTTTTTGTGCCGGATATCACTTCTATTTGTTATAACAATATACAAAAATGACACCAGAATTGATTCTGCACAAAAACGAAGGAATTATAATTTTTTTACGAAAATTTTGTATGGAGCTAGTATGAAAAATCGAAATATCTCTGAAACGGCAGCGATAACCGTAATATCCTTATAGGAGGTTTTAGTACTAATTATTTATGATTTTTTGACATACGTTACATAATGGTTGTAGATGCCTTTTTTTTTTTTAAATCGTCAAAATATTTTTATTTATTTTTACATATTAAATGTTCCTTTTAGTGTTTAAGTTGAAGAATTCAGAGCTTTAACAACTCTTAACATAAAATAGCATCACCCCTATAGACCTGAAGGACTAGACAGAGGTGTGTAGTATCTTGTTGATCTTGTAAGATTTCCAACAATACCAAATAGTTGAATATCAGTGTCAAAGTGCCCATGCTGTCGCTTCTTTTAGAAAGATAGGGGAATGAAATTGTTAATTGATCATACCCTAAAAGTATGATTACAACATAACCGGACACATAATAATATCGACACAAAAGGAATTTTAAAACCTTGCATACGTTCAAAATACAAAATAACATATTGTGTAGTCATCTAATGAGTCTGATGACAAGTAATTAAGTAATTAGAATGATGGTTGTAGTCTTCTGATTCTAATGAGCCTATTAAGTGATTAAATGATTTGAAATATCTCGCAACAATACCAACTAAGAACTGCATTCACCTTTTTATAATTAGTGAGCTAATGTGATTTGCTAATGTTGATTAGTTCTACTATGAGTTCTACGAAATGTTTTTGACGATTATAAATTTTTATTATCATATCTTTTATAACTTTAATGAGGGTAGTTAACTAATTATTGACTTTATACAATAAAAGGGCTATAATTTTGTTCCATAATTTAGATTGTTCACAACCGTGTAACTGCTAACACTAAAACTATTTGCTTTGCGACTACAAAATCTTAGAATGGAAAGTTTAATCACCAACTTAGATTTGTTTGTTCTTCTAAAAAGTGAGTGTCCTTCATTTAATCATGAAGTATTGTTTAGTGCAATTGTGTCCCGCATAGGCGATTGCCTTTCTGCCGAAGATCAAGTAACTCTCAAAGAATTTTGCCGGAGATTCACGCGAGCTGCTTTAAACAGGTGGCAGAAATCTAAACGATTCTTTGATAAGTTTAGAAATACGTACGGAGAGTGGTTGCAAGCAAATATTGATTGGCCGAGTTGCGTGCAAACTTTAATAAATCAAGAACCAACTGTTGATGAGATACCAAGAGCACGCTCAGTCTCTCCAGAACCTTCGACATCATCGACTGTTGGAACAATGACAAAAAGGTCCCGAAAACCATTCAAAGATCTGGGAAGCAAACAGAAAAAGAGAAGATCTAGTGAGCACATAGGCGAGGATTCCTGTGAATTGGCATATGCAGCTGCAGCACGTTTAAAAGAAGAAGGTTATGAAGATATCGCATCTGTAATCAATTATATGATCAAAAATCCAGAAGCTGCCGTTAAAATCAAGGAAAGCATTAAGAAAACAGTAATATTTACACCAGAGAAAGCACTTGGATTGCTTCTTTCACTTAAGCTTTCAAAGTGGCAATATATTACGTTGCGAGAGACTGCCATTCGGGAAGGTGCTAAGGATATTTACCCATCCTACTATAAACTGCAACAAACTAAGCTTGCATGCTACCCTCCTAATCAATCAGTATCAGTTACGGATTCATCAGCTAGAATTACACTTCAAGCTTTACTTGACATCACGGTGAAGCGGATTCTTCAAAGTCTTTCTGATAATGTGGAAAATAAGCAGTTAAAGCTGATATCGAAGTGGGGATTTGATGGTGCTTCCAATCAAAGCCGATACAAGCAGAAAATGGACGGCGAGCATGATGATTCAAGCATTTTCATGACCTCCTTGGTGCCACTGAAACTGACAGATGGAGATAATACTATATGGACAAACCCGAAACCATGCTCAACTTTTTATTGTCGTCCGGTTCAGTTCACTTTTGTAAAAGAAAGCCATGCAGTTGTCATTGATAACAAAAGAAAAATGGATGAGGAAATTGAGGCCCTTAACCCCACAGAGTGCATTAATAGTAACAGGGTGACTCATAAACTAATGATGACAATGATCGACGCAAAAGTCTGCACGTACCTTTCTGAAGCTAGATCAAATGCATCATGCTACCTGTGCTTAGCAAAACCAACAGAAATGAACCACTTAGATGCTGTAACATCAAAAACTGTGTGTTCTGACATATATGAATTTGGCCTATCATCCCTACATGCCCGTATAAATTGCATGGAATGTCTGTTACACATTGCGTACAGACTTGACTTCAAACAGTGGGCAGCAAGAAGTAATGAGCATAAAGATATGTTACAAAACAGAAAAAAAACATTCAAAATAAATTTAAAGAGGAGCTCAATCTGTTAATTGATATAGTAAAACAAGGCTCGGGAACTACCAATGACGGGAATACCGCAAGGAAGTTTTTCGAGTTTCCCAATAAAACTGCAGCTATTACTGGGTTGGATCAAAACCTGATAAAAAGATTTGCTGTTATTTTGCAAGCAATAACATCTGGTGAGAAGATCGATGTCATCAAATTTAAAGATTTTGCTCGCAAAACAGCAGAAAAGTACGTGGAATTATACGACTGGTACTACATGTCATCAACCGTACATAAACTATTAATACACGGAGCTGACATAATCGAAAAAAATGATATTGTCCCGATTGGGACTCTCTCGGAAGAAGCCTCAGAGTCTCGAAACAAAGATTTTAGGAGGTTCCGGGAACATCATTCGCGGAAAAGAAGCAGGCAAGATTCTAATCAAGATATCCTAAATATGCTTGTTGTTTCTTCGGATCCTTTTCTAAGTGCACAAAGGCCGAAGTTAGATGCCAAAAGGAAGACAACCTTTTTTGCTGAAACTCTCGACCTAATACAGTTTCCGGAAACTGAGTTCGAGTTTGTAGGTATATCCGATCTGGATTCTGACTCGGAATTGGAGTCCGACAACGAAAGTTGTAAAGAAAATTTGTAAAATTTAATTATTTTTCTTTATGTTCTTTTGTTATTTATGTTAGTTTATTGTACCAATATGTTTAGTTAATAATTTCATAAATTATAGTTTCAAATATGTATTTTGTATAATTGAATTTATTAGATATTATTTTTGTTACTTCTGTTTTATTTAAATTACCTATCAATAAAAAGTTTATATACAGTCTTTTTTTTTTCACATATTCTTAATATTTGGGGAAAAAGCATGCTTCCTAACGATGTTCTTAACTTTGACACAGTTCATGGATCGTTTTGAACAGTTTCATATGTTAAAATAAATAATGTTAGTACTATAATCCCCTATAAGGATATTATTATTATTATGTGTCCGGTTATGTTGTAATCATACTTTTAGGGTATGATCAATTAACAATTTCATTCCCCTATCTTTCAAAAAGAAGCGACAGCATGGGCACTTTGACACTGATAATCAACTATTTGGTATTGTTGGAAATCTTACAAGATCAACAAGACACTACACACCTCTGTCTAGTCCTTCAGGTCTATAGGGGTGATGCTATTTTATGATAAGAGTTGTTAAAGCTCTGAATTCTTCAACTTAAACACTAAAAGGAACGTTTAAATAAAATAAAAAAAAAATAAAAAATTGACGATTTTTTTTTAAAAAAGGCATCTACTACCATTATGTAACGTATGTCAAAAAATCATAAATAATTAGTACTATAACCCCCTATAAGGATATTACGGTTATCGCTGCCGTTTTAGAGATATTTCGATTTTTCATACTAGCTCCATACAAAATTTTCGTAAAAGAATTATAATTCCTTCGTTTCTGTGCAGAATCAATTCTGGTGTCATTTTTGTATATTGTTATAACTAATAGAAGTGATATCCGGCAAAAAAACTCGCACTTGCAAAATAAAATGCCTAAGTCTATGAAAGCCGATTTTCAGCCCACCGTGCGCCATGTCGACCGGTGTAGCCGCTTCGTTTCCCGCCACAGCACCACTCGCGCTAGCTTCACTCGGTGTTGCCAACATATATTATTTTGATGTAACTCATATAGGTTCACCAGCGCTTGCAATGTAAGCGCTCGAAAATCGTACATTTTTGACGGTTTCATCACAAAATATGGAATTTTCTCTACTATATAAATACTTAATTAGAATGTTTTGTATGTATAATCCTTCGGGAATAAATCGTCTAAATAACAGTGAAAACTGCATCATAATCAGATTGGTTTGAAAGAAGACACCGACAGACAGAGGTGGAGGGCGACTTTGTTTTATACTATTACTACTATTGATCTTACATACTAATATTATTGCTAACCAATCATCTCTGCTAGTGACACATGTCCCGGATAGCATATGGTGACTTAATACTATCGTTATTCTAAAGTAATATAATTATTAGCTGACGAAGCTAATAGGTAGGAACTGGGGGATTGGGGTTAATTAACTCCTCCCTCCCTAAGAGAGAAATTATCCGAAGGTGTCGCAGATGACTTCGGTTGCGGGTATGTTCTAACGAACTACCGCGGCCCCGGAACACAAGGGCAATTGAAGGATCAGGGTGGGTTTTTAGTCAGTAGAAGTCTGACACTCCCTTCCGCTATAAATGCAATACAATTGTGTATTATGCAATAAAGTCTCATTTACTCGACATTTTATTCGTGACCCCTTCCAAAATTGTAGGCTGCGACCGCGCCTGGCCTGCTCCTATGTGATTATGGGCGTATGTGTACATAGTTATGTATTTAGGTATTTATATACTTGGGTATACCCAAATCGAAAAAACTTATAAGAAAAAAGTGGCCAAGTGTGAGTCAGAACCGCCCATGAAAGGTTATATTAGGAGTCATAGATTAGAGAAAAATAACATTGTTTTACTTAGAGTTAGTATAAATGACAAAGTTACTTTTGCCATTTTTGAAATTGTGTTAGGTAAGAAAGATATCTCAAAAACTGATGACTTTATCTTGTGCAAACTAATTTTTGTTTAAAAAATTAGAGTGGGGGCGACATTTTACCACTTAGGAAGTGTTTAAGTTTTCTTTGATTAAATTTGAAAAAAAAAATGGTTTTATTTAAACCATTCTTTTTTTCAAATTTAATCGTTTACCCCACACGTATATATTTATTTATTAATTAAAACTTTATGCAACACAAAATGTGCAAAGGCGGACTTCATGCCATCGGCATTCTCTATCAGTCAACCATGGGTGGTGAAGAGATAACATGGCAGGTGCATAAAAAAATAAACTAAGTAGATAATATATTCAAAGTAAAAGTCTTATTACAAGTATATCTATATACTATAAGAAGATTATACTAAAATTACTCCTCTCCTTATCCTACGATGAAACAGAGGAAATCATATAGTACACATATCAGGCTTGTGCGTTCTAACACTCTCACACACACAGGCTGGCTCACATACATTCAACCTTCCTACCTTCAATAAACACATACTTCGCTCAAACACACATCAACACCTCACACTCACACACACACATAAAACACAAAAAAGACAATTAACCCATTAACTACATTTATATAAATTTCAATAAAATAAATTTCTCTCCGTTGTTAGTTGTTTTATACAAGGTGCAAAAAAATGCTTTTATTTTAATTTTAATTGTTTTTTATACTTATTATAAGTAATTTTATTAACTACTAGCTTTTGCCCGCGACTTCGTCCGCGTGGAATAGTTACTTTGGGCTAACGTTAAATTTAACCCCGATTTTGAAGCATTCTTCATTGGCGCTCCGCTCCTATTGGCCTTAGCGTAATGATACAATATAGCTGTGCCCGCGACTCCGTCAGCGTAAGTTAATGTATTGGTAATATTGTTTAGATCATGTTCACATGAGGCTTAAGTACCTAGAGAACGCTTCGACCGTGAGACGCGTCGAGCGCGGCGACCGATTCTCAAAAATAATCCTTATAGCATGATTCAGTATTCACGCGCGATGGCTTATTATTATAAGCGTATTTCATGTATAACTTTGGTGTTTCTATACCGATTTATATGATTCTTTTTACGGTTCCGTAGCCGAATGGCAAAAAACGGAATCTTTATAGTTTCGACATGTCTGTCCGTCTGTCTGTCTGTCTGTCTGTCTGTCTGTCTGTCTGTCTGTCTGTCTGTCCGTCCGTCCGTCTGTCACAGCAATTTTATTCCGAAACTATTAGGACTATACATGTGAAACTTGATAGGTAGATGTATTCTGTGAACCGCTTTCCGATTTTGAGAAAAAAATTAAAAAATATTTAAAATAAAGGGGGGCTCCCCATACATGGAACTAAACCTGAAAAATTTTTTTTTTTTGAAATCGATGCATGTGTGATATCTATAGACAGTTCTTTAAAAACGACATCGGGGTTTCTAAAACCACTTTTCCATAAAGTCAATCGTTTAAAAGATATAACCTTCCAAAGTGGTAAAATGTGTGTGTGGCGGACACAACCTCTAACTTCTATAATAATGGAGTGAAAAATCTAAAAAATATATATGTCTGTAGATCTTAATATAAACTTTCAATCAAAATTAGTTTGAACGAAATCAGTTCAGCAGTTTTTGAGATACAGCATATTTTCTAAAACCGCAAATATAACTTTGTAATTCATACAAACACTATGAAAAACAAATTTATTCGGCGCAGTTGTAAAAAATGTAAAAAAGCCAGTTTTAAGAAATTTGTAAGGTTTTTTTTGTTCAAAACATATTTATTTGGCGCAGTTGTAAAAATATAAATAAGCTAGTTTTAAGAAATTTGTAAGGTTTTTTTTTCGTCAAATAAATTTGCATATTATATTATAGTTACTACGGAACCCTTCATGGGCGAGTCTGACTCGCACTTGGCCTATTTTTTTATGGAATAGTTAATAATGTGACCTTTTTCAATTAGGGGTGACTGAGAGTGTTATAAACGTAAGAGTAGACAAATATTATAATCAGAAAGCTTCGAACTGCTAAGCTATCGGGAGTTACACGTGTTATTGTGAGTCAACCATAAAAGTTAGACATATGCTGTCGTGGGATATTTTTTATATAATTTTAAGGAGAACATTTCCGTCATGAAATGCTTTGTGTAGCTTTAACCATAAAGGTTGCACACGCGAGGGAAGCTTAAAAAATGGAGTAACTTCTCCCGTTTTCCCAACATTTCCCTTCACTGCTCTGCTCCTATTGATTGTAGCGTGATGAAAAGTATACTATAACCCGCTCAGGAGTATGAAAAATAATTGTACCAAGTTTCGTTAAAATCCGTCGAGTAGTTTTTGTTTCTATAACGGTTATACAGACAGACAGACAGACAGACAGACAGACAGACAGTCAAAAATTTAACTGATTGCATTTTTGGCATGAGTATCGATCCTTAATCACCCCCTGATAGTTATTTTGTAAATATATTTCATGTACAGAATTGACCTCTCTACAGATTTATTATAAGTATAGATAAGAAATTTTTGTTTTTGTTTTATTTCGTTATGAAATTGTCACTTCAGACACTTTGTTTGGAATAAGTATCTTTTTTATGTCAACGCAACTCCGGTCTCCAAGTTTGGAGACCATTGACATCCCTGTTGACTAAACATTGTTTTGTTACAGTGTACCTAGGTTAAGCAATTCTGTAACTAAGGTTCAATAAATTTATTCTTATTCTTATTCTTATGCATAAATAACTAAAATAAACTTACATACATATTTATGATACTACGTACCAAATATATTTATTATACATTGATATATTAATAAAGAGTCATAGAAAGGGGTTATGAAAACTCTGCTTCCACTATTTGTTTTGAAAATAATCCCGCAACTTTCTCAGAAACGCATATTGACTGATGGCCGTCCTGATATCAAGAGGTAGTGCATTCCACAGAAGAATAGACTGAATATAAAAGGAAGAATGAATAAAATCCGAAGTATGAGGACAGAGTAAGAGAAGATTATTGGAAGAGCGCAGACTTTGATGTTTTTTTTTTCATTTCAAAGCCATGCATAGGGAGCCCACGTAATTATTTATTTTTGTATAAAAATCGTAAAGTGGTTCACGGAATTCATCGACCTTTAAAGTTTTATCTCTGCAGTCCAAATAGTTTCGGAATAAAGTGGCTGTGACATACGGATGTACAGACAGACAGACATGACGAATCTATTATAGTTCCGTTTTTGCTATTTATGTGCGAACCCGTGAAAATCACTCCTGATGCAAGAATAAATGGCTATATCACATCGCACTTTCAGAACTATTGCGAAACCGGTACTGCATCTCTGCCTCAAATGGGTATGCGCCATACATACATACGTAGACAGAGAATGGAGGAAATTCTCGGTCTACGCATACATAAGATTTGTCTGTGGAAAACGTCGAATTATGACAGCTGTATAGACATGTGTCGTTATGAGTTTTTCTAATAACGTAACGAAGCCGTTGTCCGTTGTCAAATAACGTTGTGAAAACTATCTATTTTGACAACTATCTATTTCGACAACGTCTCGTATAGAAGGCGCCTTATAACGTGATATCTGTTGCAGTTACAATTGATACTAAACATACAGTCAACTTTCTTTCGTACTTATCCAGGCTTAGGCTTAGGTTTTTTTCAATAAGAAAGTAAGTACTTGATATTGTCAAAAAAGTTAGATTTATTTACAATTATTAACACTATAGATGAAAATTAGGTACTTATTGTTCAATTCAACACACATACAAAATTTAACGACTTTAGAAAAAAAAATTGGCCAAGTGTGAGTCAGACTTGCCCATGAAGGGTTCCGTAGTAACTATAATAATATAATACAATATGTATTTTATATTTATATTAAAAAAAAATCTTAAAGACTTCTTAAAACTAGCTTATTTACATTTTTACCACTACGCTAAATAACTTTGTTTTTCATAGTGTTTGTATGAATTACAAAGTTATATTTGCGGTTTTAGAAAATATGCTGTATCTCAAAAACTGCTGACCCGATTTCGTTCAAACCAATTTTGGTTGAAAGTTTACATTAAGATCTACAGACGTATATTCTGTTTAGATTTTTCACTCCATTATTATAGAAGTTAGAGGGGGGACAAACACATTTTACTACTTTGGAAGCTCATAAATCTTTAAAACGATTGACTTTATGAAAAAGTGGTTTTAGAAATCCTTATATCATTTTTAAAGACCTGTCTATAGATACCACACACGCATAGGTTTCATGAAAAAAAATATTTTCAGTTCTAGTTCCATGTATGGGGACTCCCCTTTATTTTATTTTTTTTTTATTTTTTTTCTTAAAATCGGGAAGCTTTTCACAGAATACATCTACCTACTAAGTTTCACATGTATAGTTTTAATAGTTTCGGAATATAATGGCTGTGACATATGGACGGACGGACAGACAGACAGACAGACAGACGGACAGACATATCTAAACTATAAGGGTTCCTTTTTTTGCCATTCGGCTACGGAACCCTAAAAACAATCGTGGAGAAATGGGAAATGGAACACTTGCGGGTATCAAGGTCAACACCAAACTAAATTTTCAAATAATATTTTTCAGTGGCGAAAGTTAGTCATTCAATTATCGACGTTCGTGTTTATAAGATTCGTCACATTATGCAATAAATCATAACTAATAAAACATATCTTTGCTTTTGTGCGAACGAGACGCGCTACCTATCCTATATTTTTCTCGCTCTAACCGTTGCGATACCGCTACGTAGCCAACTTCAACTACGATATCTATTGCGTGATTTCTAGAGCGTTGTGAGATAGCTACGGTTATTATGCGCTACAAAACAACCGATGGTTGTTACAGCTGCAGTTATTGTCATAACGTACGTTGTGAAAATAGATAGTTATGCTTGGTTAGAAAACGAGTGATGGTTGTAAACTCAAATAGATAGTTGTACAACTATTGATGTTACAAAACGGCCATCGCTACAGCTGTAGGTTCTTTGTCTTTCTGTCAGTCAAGTCAAGTGTCAGCTTGCCTGACAAGTGACAGTTGATAATGTATGGTTGTTGAATTGAAATTGAATTGTAAATTTGAAACTCCATGATTTCTTGCTGATTTCACCGAAGTAATAAGATAAATAAATAATTAAATACAAGTAATCAAACTATGTTAATTCAGATTCTTACAGCGAAGTGTATTAAGTGAAAATGTCATCACGGACTTCGAAGTTAGCTTTGACGCTTTCATGTTCGGTAACAATCGGTATTGTAGCATATGTTCACATAAAGCAACAATCAGATAGGTAATCTGCAAATAATTTTATCTTTTCTGAATATTTGGTCAGTGGGTCGTCTTAGGGGTTTTAGTTATGTGTAATTAAAAATAACTTTTTTCTACAATGTGTAACACCGTATTAAAGTCAATATTTTCTACATCAATTAACTTATTTCATAATTAATCAAATCCATGGGTTTGAGTTGAAACATGTAACATACTTTAGTATTACATAAAATTTTGTTTTTAATAAACAGACTAAAAATTTCCTTTGATAGTGGGATTATGAAATCATAAGAATTTGAATGAAATGTGTTTTTGACTGACTGCCATACTGATTCCTGCTGAGCATCGAAGTGGGGCAGGCAGGACACCTATATCGACGGTTAAAAGGAAATTGGGTATAAGCGACATTTTGGACTGGTATTGTTTTGAAAGCCGACTGTTTCTTGTGTTCTATTATCTTTTATTTTGTCATATTTCCCGATTGTAATATTAAAAACTGTTTTAGTTTTTACAATGTTTTAATAAAAAAAAACATCAGTTTTTCTGAAATTCTAAAGTTACGGATTGGGTATAAGCGACATTTTGGACTGGTATTGTTTTGAAAGCCGACTGTTTCTTGTGTTCTATTAACAAACATCAAAACATCAGTTTTTCTGAAATTCTAAACTTACGGCTCTCCAATACATTTCTTTTTTTGTCGCTTATACCATTTCCTTTTAACCGTTGATGTTATATTTATGTCAATCTCTTCAATTTAAATGCCCTCTTAAATCAACAAATTCAAGTAAATGAACTTTTGTTTCAGGGAAAAAATGCATGAAGGTGTAGTGAGGGATGTAGAACGGCAACAGAGACGCAAAATAGAAAACTTGTACATATTAGAAAAACAGAATGAACTAACTAAAAAATTGAAAAAAGAATTAGGAAACTAGTCAAACAAATACATTATTCTGGTAAAAACAATATTTATTATTTATGGAACTAATGCGGAACAAACAAGAAAATAACTAGATAATAGGTAATATTAAAATATTGAACTAAGTTATTGTTTTTTTTCTTTCAACCAAGCCTCTAGCATAACATCTTTAAGTTTAAGATTCACCCCTGTGGGGTACTGCTTATCAGCATTGTCTTTCACACCATCTAGATCTAGCTTCTGTTTAGCTACTGCAGCCAAACATTCAAATGTTCGTGGTTCCCAGCAGGCTAAGTCTGACAATGATTTACGGTCCAGCAAAATATTAGCTCTGTCTAAGCCTTCTTTTAATGTGTATGGTGTAATATTATGTTGCTCGCAAGCAGCTGTGATTCTTGTTGACCAGAGATCAATCATGTCTTGTTTCTTCAGCTTTCTAGCTTTTGTTGCGTAAACTAACGCTCTGTGAACATTGCGTACAGCTACTGAGTAACAGTTTCTTCGACGGCCAATATAATGCGCAGCAAGCCTAAAGATCCTTCTTTTTCTCCAAAATTCGTCAGGACCTCGAGACCGGATCCAATTAGCAACCGTCAGAAATACCATTGTACACTGAAATTATAGAGGTTATGAATTGTGTGTTATACAAATAAACGTAAACTACAGCAAAATAGTTATTACAGTTGATTGGAAAGTTAATGTTTACATGAAAATCAAAATATACCTTTGGTTTTAGACAGATATCATTAAGAAAAGCGCAACAGTAATCGATATAAATTGGAAATTAGGACTTTAGAACCACAGAATAACATAAATACTCTAGGGAGTTTAGAGCTGTCAAGTGTCTAGGGATACGAAAAAAGAATCGATTACTCATTGGCATCGATACTGAGTATTTTTGTAATCGATTACTTTGCTAGCAATACTATACCAGGAATCGATTCTTTCTCATGTAATCGATACTCTTCAGCAAACCACTACCAAGTAGTTAATACACATAGGTACTGGGGAAGTCTCATCATAACTAAAATTGTAATTGGCCACATTGCGCGATTATTTGTTTTTGGAAAGTTTTTGACTGATTGTGTATCTTCATGGTAATCATTTATCTCACTACAGTAGGCATTCAAAATAAATAAATTATATTCATTTAAATTTTTGGAACATAGAAATGACTAAACACTCATAATGGTATCTAGTAGACTGAATTTATTTAAGTAGAATAAAATTGTAGTCTTGTAATTTTTCTTCTTGTTCTATTGTTGCTCACGTAAGTTTCTGTGTTTTTTTTTTCTGAAAAATGGCACCCCCGATTAGAAGTAATGTTTGGAAGTCTTTCCATAAGATTTACAAGCACAGTTCTACTTGTAAAATATGTTTCAAAACTATAAAAACAGACGGAAACACATCTAATCTAATGGAACATTTAAAAATCCATACAAAAAAGTAATTTGCAGATTAATGTTATTAATACAGTGTAATAAAATAATTTATACTATGTTTGTTGTATTCTATTGGTTGTGGCTGACCTTTGTCGTTACTTGACTTTGCTGGAGACCTTTGTTCAACAATGGATGTCCCTTGGCTGATATGATGATGATTAATATTCTATATTCTAGCTAAAGATTGTACGTTCCAGCTTGCTGTCCAGCGATTTATTCATTTAAAATCAATATTAATAAAAATTCGCAAAAAGAATCGATACCTTATGGTATCAATAATTCAAAACTTTTGTTGTGATACTTATATCGGAATCGATACTTTTGATACGATACTGGTACCGATTACAGTATCGATACTTTCGTTTCGATATCGTATCCCTACAAGTGTCCACAAAACACATATACAAGTGTCAAACGTAAAAGTGACAGACCTGAGACCTGAACAAGAAGGATGAAACTGAAGACGAGGCTTAAGCCTTACTTTTAGACAAGTAGGATAATAAGCACTGAAGACGAGGTGGTATGGTCCAAGACCTTAGCCTGCCCGAGAAGGGCGAAGGAAAAAAAAAAAAAACAGACCTGAGACCATTGCCATCTCAGACTAAGGAAAAAAGAGGACACGGCATAAACATTCTGTACGAACAGTAGTTATAGGAATATTATGCATTTCGACGGCATAGCTACTGATATATCGGCATCTCTTTTTAACTTGTGAGAGTAATCATATGTAAAAAATCAGTTGTCTGTAAAGTCAGTTTACTGGCGATAGTTGAACGTGACAACGTCATAAGAAAATACTGATGGAATGGTTGCATTTTTCAAAAGAAAATTTAATTTGCCTTAAATGGAACGCCTCAGAGCGAGGTAACGCCGCATGAGTCATGTATTTTCGTGCGTGCAGCCAGCTTCATCGAATTATAAGACGTTGTCACGTCAAAAAGGACAACATTAGTTTTATCATTGCCAAAAATGGCAACATAACTTTGGTGACATCACAAAATACCTAACTGGTGGACATCCCACCCATACGCACCAAACGTTTTGGGAATACCTTCATTGTGCGTACGGCTAAGGAGTGGAATTCCCTGCCGGAGTCTGTGTTTCCCGATAGCTATAACCTAGGAGTCTTTAAGTCAAGAGTGAATAGGTTACTTTTAGGTAAGCGTGCTCCATCTTCGACCACATCATCACTTACCATCAGGTGAGATGGTGATCAAACGCGAACCTATTCTAAATAAAAAAAAATAAAAAACTGCGGCCGGCCGCCATGTTTTGTCACAGCCAACAACAAGTACATCAGTTGTCATCGCGACTTGCTTGTTTCAGTGTTTTGAAGAAAATTTAGTGATAATAGGCGAAAATTGTGCTTGTTTATAGTGTAAGAACTTGCATAATACTGCACTTATTATGGGTAGGTGCAGTGTGTTAGTGTCTGCCGCATGAAAAGCAACAAAAACATCCCAATAAAACGTTGCACAGGTAAGTAACCGAATTCGTTCAAAATCTTGTTTTTTCTATTATTTTTAAAGATTTTGCTATTTTTGGGAAAGTTTATAAAGATAAACTTGCTTTTCTGTAATCATTTACTGTTTTACTGTTGATATTATGTGATTTTTAAGAAAATCATTTGTTAGTAAACAGAGAGTTAGAGTTACGGTTACTCGATTTCTTTTTATGAAGAAAAGAACAGTGGCTGTGTATACTTTTTTTTTTATCGTGGTAAAATTATCAAATAAGTCCTCCCACCCCAGGCAGGGTGGGAGGGACTGTCAGACTTTTACTGACTAAAATCCACGGTGTTCCTTCAATAACCCTTAACGTTCCGGGGTCACGGTAATGGGATGAGTCCCATGACCCCGGCAGGCTTCGGCCCTCTACAGGGGGTTCTCGTCATGTTGCTGACGCTCTTTGAGGCGCGCGTGGAATACAACGCGCCGTCGACCCGGGCATGGTCCATGGTCGGACAGCGAGTTGCCCTTTACTCGCTGTCCGCATGCCCGCGCCTACGGTGGCCGGAGATCGTCGGCAGACGTCCGACGCTGTGGGCGTCTACTACTGCGGCTGGGCTGGAGGGAGGACGCCATCCTCTCCCTCACCTCCTCCTTCGATAGCATGACTGCTTCGCAGAAGGAGGCGACCGCTTCCCACTCCCTCTCGCCCTGCAGCATGGCCTCGACCAATGCCGGGCGCGAGAGGTCTCCGCCTATCGCCGCCGTGAGGACACGTCGGTGCTCTGCCCAAGCGGGGCAGTCTTGCACCGTATGCTCTACTGTGTCCTCAGGGCGGCCCTCGCAGTGGTGACACCCAGGCGTTTCTTCCTTCCCCATCAGACACAGGTACCTCCCGAAACTTCCGTGTCCGGTGAGGACCTGTGTCATGCGGTAGGTCAGGACGCCGTGACGCCGATCTAGCCACTCCTCAAAGAGGGGTCTTACCGCCGCAATTGCGGCGTGCCCGGCCGTCGGTTGCGACAGTCGTTCCCTCCATACTGCCCTGAGATCGCGCCGGAGCTCTTCCCGCCGCGCCTCGATTTCTCGAGGCAGCGGGGATACGCCCCGGCGCTGCGCCTCGACGCGCCATTCATAGACGCGCTGGAGGGCAGTCGCCTCCAGATCCCAGGGCAGCAATCCGGCAAGGAGGTTGGCCGATTCGCCGGCGATCGTGCGGTATCCCCGGATCATCCGGATAGCCATGACCCTCTGGCATGCGACCAACTTTAGTGGTCGCGTCCGGATGCTCAGGGCCCACACGGGGGCCCCGTAGAGGGCCATGGACCGCACGACGCCGGCGTATAGCCTTCGGCAGGAGACGTTTGGCCCGCTGAGGTTAGGCAGCAGTCGCCTGAGGGCGGCTGCTGCCCGGTTCAGCTTTGGGGCCAAACTCAGGAAATGCTCCCTGAAGTTCCACCGGCTGTCGAGGACGAGTCCCAGGTACTTTATCGTCCTCCCAACGCCGATGCGAACCTCCTCCACTGTTATGTGGGACTCGGACCGTGGTGCCTTCCGACCGCCATGAAAGCACATGGCCTCTGTCTTGTGCAGCGCCACGTCGAGTCCCAACTGCCGGATACTATGGACGACTGTCGCAACCGCTTGCGTCGCCAGGTCGGCCGCCGCCTGGTGCGACTCTCCCTGCGCCAGAACGAGCGTGTCGTCGGCGTAACATATTACGCTGACGCCGTCAGTGAGGTCGCCACACAGCATCCAGTCGTATCCGATGTTCCACAGGGGCGGCCCCAAGACCGATCCGGCTGTGTATACTTGGGATTGAAAATTTGAATACTTACAACCAAGCATATTTTTATTTGTTCCCTGGGTCAGTGGCTCGTCTTAGGGAACCTGCATTTTGAAGATAAATGTTTTAACCGAACTTTAAATATAACAAGACTGCGCGATGATGAGTGATGAGAATGATGATGATGCCTTCAAGTGAGTTGTTGGTAAGTTTTGAAAATAGACAAGTTTATTGTGTTTATCTACTTACTGACAAGTAACCAATCCAAACCAGTTGATGGAGCGAGAGGAGGGACGAGAAGCATGTCAGCAACAGCAGTTCTATATTGCTGAAATACTGGTACAAAGTTTCAGATTTAAATACACATCAGTCAGAATAAATAATAATCTTACTTTTGCTGTGCCCGTCAGGGTCCACGATTGTCTCCAAAAAAATTTGTTTACCACCTAAGCCTACATTGTGGAATGCAATAAAGAATTGAGTATTGAGTAAATAGATAACTTTTTTTTCTGAAAATTATAAAACATCCTTAAAATTCTGGTACAGACTGAATCAAAACCTAATATAAGTTATATGATTTTAATTATCCACCTCCTCACACATTAAGACATATATACATGCACTATTTTTCTCCTGATATAGTCATAGCAAAAGGAGATGGATAATGATTAATTTTTGAAAAAGATACATATCAGGTTACAAAATGTTGTGTCTATGTTAAAATGCAAGCTAAACAAATGTGTGCGTGAGTTAGTGATTAAATTCGCAATGTAAATATTATTAAACATTTATGGTTATTCTTAGCACAATTTGACGAGTGTGAGGAACAACAATCTGTTCCTCGCAGGGTGTTGGAAGAGAAACCTGTTTGCAGCACTTCTAACAATGCAGATGTAAGTGTAATGTTTCATAATGATTATGTTCCTTATGGTAATTACCATGCAATCTTAACTTTTAAATACAAACTCACTCAATATAAAAAAATGTTATTTCTTTACAGTTACCAGCCTAATTTAATGAATGTGAGGCACAACAATTTTTTTCTCACAAATCACTGGAAGAGGAGCCTGTCTGCAGCACTTCTAGCTATGCAGATGTAAGTGTTCTATTTTATTTATAATATGTTACTATAGGTACTTACTATACAATCTGGACTTTTAAATACAAACTCGCTCAATGTTAAAAATTATTGTCATTTCTCCTTTACAGTTACCAGTCCAATTTAATGAATGTGAGGAACAACAATTTGTTTGTCACAAAGCACAGGAAAAGGAGCCTGTCTTCAGCACTTCTAGCTATTCAGATGTAAGTGTTCTATTTTATAATATGTTACTGCATGTACTGTGGGCAGCGTAACTGGTAATTTCAAATTAATTTACGGCAAAAACTTGAACGAAGTTGCAGAAAACTAGAAGTTAATGCGTTTTTTTTTTTTGTTTCAGGATAAAGCGCTTGAAATTATTCAAAAATTAAAATCAAAATGTGAACATCAAAAGAAAAAATTAAAACATTAAATGAAAAAGTGAGAAGACAGAGTAAGAAAATCCAGACTATAATCTACATCTGTGCCAAATTTCATCAAAATTCGTTTAGCCAAACTGACGTGATTGAGTAACAAACATCCATCCATACAAACAAACTTTCGCAGTTATAATAATATGAATAAGTATGGATTGTGTAGTTTGTATTTTTTTTTGTTTGTTCAACATGCTCATATTTGATTAATATGAGCATACATACATTTGTAAAAAATTTGCGCAACGTGCCCTTATTTGATTATTGTGTATACATATTTGTATTTTAGAACTTGAGTATGACTGGGATCAACGGCTTTTATAGTTTTCAATAAATCTGTGTAAAATGATAATTTTTGTTTTATTATGAATGATCGAGCCAAGTAGTAGTACTTAAATAAAAAAAATGTTAAGTTATATTATTAGTTAATAAAAATAAGTAGTCTGACAAACCAGGAAAACAAACCGTATTTTGTATTTATTTATTCTTTTCATTGGTAATTATAGACCTTAGGTACAGGTACTGCAGTCGTGGTATGCTGATCAGTAATAGTGATACGCTAATAAGGCTCCTACACATATGCCCCGGCACAAGTCGCAGAAACTGGAAGTCTGCATGAAACTCAATCTTAATTCCAAGCGCTAAGTAACCCTGAGCCGCGTGCGGCAACCTCCCCAGCCGGCGGCACTGTGTGTAGAAGGTTTTTTACTCGCAACCACTATGTTGAACGTGGTCGCCACAATTGTTCTGGCCGCAATTTCGGTCGCATACTACGCTCACAGGAAAAAGCGAGCAATGAACACAGCGATCACAAGGCAACAGTTTTTTTATTCGTGATCGCCGCGGTGGCAACTGGGAATAAATGGGATAGACATACCACACCATAGAAAAATTTGTTTTATTATGAACATACCCGTACAAGTACAGAATATAGATAGTTAATTTAATTGCAGCAGCATCTATTCAGTATCCACGTGCCCTGCCTGTCATATAAAATGATACTCTGAGCGTGTGCGTTTATATAGCTCGCCTTACCACGTAAATAAAACTGAAGAAAGCTAAAAGAAACGTGTGCATCTGGATTGAGGGCCTATTTTTATAATCCTTGCAAAACGAAATAAGACTTATAGGGAAATTAGTTAAAAATAGTAAAAACTTAAAGCAAAGGGCCATGAATTTGTTAAACGTAAAACTCATTTTCGACCATTTTGAATACTGTAAGCTGTAAGCACCGTGCAATTCAACTATCGATATTATAATGCGCGCAGCTCTACGGCAAGTCGCCATTTTTGTGCCATACTCACAGTAGGTATGCACGCTTTTTTCGTAGGTATTTCATGTCTATTCTTTTTTCCTTAGTCTGAGATTGCAATGGGGACCATCGTTTTTTTGCTCACCAGTTGGCGCCACTGTTGACTATTGTTATCCAAAGGTATAGCTTCTTTAGTATATTATTATATAATATAGTAGTCTATGGTCAGCGTTGCCAACCCTACTGTTTTAACAGTAGATTTACTGTTTTTACCGTGACATCCCTGTTTTCTGTTTAAGTACTAATTTCTACTGTTTTTATTATTATATCTACTGGAGATTTCGTCTAAAACGATAAAACCCCTCCAATTTAAATACCTAACTTCATGATATGCATAATGTATCCGTATAAATTTTAAACAAAACAATTCATAAGTCATAACCTTAGAACAACAACGCATAGAAGAGGCGTCTAGAACAAAACACGAGCGATTTCGTGTGTCCACTTTATTTTCTTTGTGTGCGTGAGCCGAATGTGTCTACGTTCTTCAAACGCACACAAATATAGCTTTCAGTGATACCATTACCAGACCATTACCCACAAAACTGGGAAAACGCACTATTATGTTGCTGGATCAAATCAAGTATTTTATGTTATGAAACTAGATAAGATGATGTTTTTTCGTGTAATATGACTTATATAAGATATATTAACGGAAGGTAAACGAAATGAGATATCGTTTATTGCGTTTAGAATGTTTGATGTGTAATGTGTTATAATGATATTATAGAAATGTATAATTAATACTTTTTTTATTAAATTTTACTATTGCTTGAAAAATCTCGTTTGATATCAATTAAAAGTATGTGTTGTATTTATGAAATAGAAAAATATTATTGAGAACATTACTTAAATGAAAAATATCTTAATCAATAAAATTGTCATCTTTATGATGCCATTCTTCGAACTAACAGTATCTTTTAGTTATAAAACACTGTAGGTAGTAGCTGTAAATAAATATAGTTTTGTTTGACGCATACATAATTGCCGCCAAAACTATATTTTTTTTTTAACAAAAATAAGCACAAAAGAAATCAATATGGGTATTTTTTTCCTCACGGATAGCAACATTGAATTGTGATAAGTTAGGTTATTATAATTTTTGTTTGATGGTCGATTTACTTAAATATAATGTATAAAATGTAAGTATTTACTTGTGAAATGTAATTTGATTACACGTTTTTTGTTTTCCTGAAGGACTATGACATCCCTTTACGCTACAAACGGTCGTTTTAAATTACTTACGCGCGAGCTCTGTTCGGCAGAATATGACCTTGAGTACTGACGGCTCGTCGAGCAAAGTTAGCCAAAATAGTTTTAGTTGCCTCACTTTTTGCACTCTTACTATCCTTCTATGCGTTGTTGTTCTAAGGTCATAACATGTCAAATTCTGACAAAAATAATGTCAGTAATGACAATAATGACATTGACAATATTTTTTTTTGACTTGACCGTTGACCCTAGTAAAACAAAAATAAAGAAATGCTATACATTTAATGCAACTAAATAACATGTGAATAAATTCAATAAAAATATATATGATTTTAATAAAAAAAAGAGGCAGAAAATATCGGAGACAGAGAAATCTCAGTTATTCATATTTTAACATAATAAATAAATAATAATGATTATGTAGTTGTGTTTTCAATTTAATTAAGGGTTTCGATTAAGTAGTAGACTAAAATTCTAATAAAGTAGTGGACTTGTTTTAAAGTTACCATTTTACTGTTTTCTGCTGTTTTTTTAAGTCTGATCTACTGCTTTATGCTTCGGTTGGGTTTGCAACACTGTTATGGTATAGCTGTCAAAGGCGACTTTATAAGATCGGTGCCGAAACAAAGTTTTGAATCTCATTAATTAATTATAAATAATATCTCGTTTATTAATTATAAATAACTATTATCATATCGAGTAGCTATGCCACAATGCTGTGCAGTTCCGTTTTGTTTGGAAAGATAAAACTGTTCTAAAACAGTGGCTTGTGGAGTTGTGGCGATTCCCAGGAATAACTATAGGTACTCCGACAAAATATTCTCGTGTTTGTAAAAAACATTTCAACCCCGAGGATTATGTGTTACCCAAAGAATCAAATACAGAAAATCGTAAATAATTTTATTATCTTTCTTATTTATCCAGATTTGACTAACTTTTACGTCAGGTACTTTCATCTCTTGTAATCTTCTGTTCACAAATTTTCAGCTACTCCTAAATTAAAGCCATAAGTTGTACCTACCTAGTCTATTTTCTTGGAACCAAGACTGTGAGGAGAAAAAGGAAATTAAAAGAAAACGTGCAGAAAGAGCTCGTTCGTTCGAAATCGTTTTGTAATACTATGTTTTCCTCTGCGTTTCCAACAAAGTTATTGTTTCGGTCATATTCTTGATTTCTGTAAAAAAAATCGGCCAAGTGCGAGTCAGACTCGCGCATGAAGGGTTCCATAGTAACTACGCCAAATAACTTTGTTTTTCATAGTATTTGTATGAATTACAAAGTTATATTTACGGTTTTAGAAAATATGCTATATCTTAAAAACTGCTGACACGACCTCGTTCAAACTAATTTTTGTTGAAAGTTTACATTAAGATCTATAGCATATATTTTTTTAAATTTTATCTCCATTATTATAGAAGTTAGAGAGGGGGGACACATTTTACGAGTTTAGAAGCGTATATCTTTTAAACGTTTGACTTTATGAAAAAAATAAAAAATATTCAGTTTCAGTTCCATGTATGACGAGCCCCCTCATAACGCCCAGCCTCAGCCCCTAACCTATATAACGTATTTATAGAAAGGTCTTTAAAAATTAAATTGAGGTTTCTAAAACCACTTTTTTCCCTTAATTTTAAATATTTTTTTATATTTTTCTTAAAATCGGAAAGCGGTTCACAGAATACATCTACCTACCAAGTTTCATGTGTATAGTCCTAATAGTTTTGGAATAAAATGGCTGTGACATACGGACAGACAGACAGACATGACGAAACTATAAGGGTTCGGTTTTTTGCCATTCGGCTACGGAACCCTAAAAACATAGCTACCTTAACATAGTTACCTCGGCAAACATGCTTTCTTTTGGCAAAAAAATAAGTTTGTAAATAGTAAACAAACTAACCTCTGAATTAGCTGCTCTATGAGGCCGCTCATTTTTGTGCATTTTTTTCTTAATTCCGCTTTCAAAGCGTTCACATTCATCGCCAAAAAATCCATATTTGCGATAATTTCACGAAGGAGATCATTTTTCAACAGGTAAATTAAAGGAATTATAATTTATGTCACGAAGCCCGCTAAAACCAGTGAAATGTTTGAATTTATTGGACCTTACGCGACACTAGCGCCTCTAGTGGCAAACTCACACACGATAGCCCCCATTCTACACTTACATAGTGTTGCCAGCTAAATATCGAGCTTTTGTACCATTGCGAATAGTACGTTTGGTCCACAAATCAACATTATTGTCTCAAACTGCAGATTAATATATTGCTGTGTTTAAATAGATTTGCGTTTGAACGTAACTGAGTAAATTAATATTTATATATTATAATTGTAATGCAAGCTATGTGATAATAACTTGAATATTATTCAATTTTTTTAAGATGAATGCTGATGAATTGTTCGTAATTACTCAAATATAGACTGCAGAACATTATGCCATAGTTTTAACGGTTTCCCAACTCATAACTCCACCTAGTTACGTAGGTACCTACGAATTTTTCCATTGCAACCTTCAACCATGCATTGATAAAAATGAGAACTTCATCCTATTATTTAGGTAATTTCTTTATTTATCTTTGTTTTTGTAAGCAAACTATTATGAGTTACAACAGCTGTAGGTAGTTAATTAAATCAACATTAGACTAGTATATTTCTTTCATATCAGGGACTTTCTGTATCTTCGTCATGGTTGGTATTTCTATTATTTACTGCCACCCTGAAAGAAAAACAATAGGTTAAGTGTCTGTCTGTCATATCAAGATACAATAACAAAACAATAATAAACTGCAAACAAACTTTTAAAAATGTTCGTCAATCTTTCTGTTAGTCTGGACTACAGACGTAGGACTACGAAATTTGGCACAGTTGAAAGGAGGTGTTTCATTTTTATATGGGGCTCCGGCCATAACATGTACATTTCAGCAAAGCTGGGAAACTTACCCTGAACAGAATAAAGTAAAATTTTTTTCATAATATCAAATGGCTTTTATGTACAAAATAAAAATTAAAAATGTTTGACGTTTGTCCTAAGAGTTATGACAGCCATGACTGGTTGTAGAAATGACGTTTACTTAACCTTATTTTGTTTTTGTTCATCAGAACTAACCCACAGAACACTATTACCTTAGCGGGGACCTGACTGACTGATAGAGTTTCAACTTTCAAGACAACAAGCGGTTATTTTAAATTAGTTCAGAAACACATTTCAAAAACGGAGACTAAAGATTTTTGTAACGATGAAATCGTCACACTTAATTATGTTTACTCTAAAATATGTAGAGAATACTAGTAATTTATTTTTAACACTACAAGAATACACACATTTTTAATTATCTTCTACGTAACATTGATTTGATGAGACATGATTTCATAACGAATGAAGTATGCAAGCAAACGAGGCGCCATGTTGAATAACACATGGCAATAATTGAAAAACTATTCTTTTTTGTACACAACAAATCAGGCTTAAATTCACCAGAGAATATTTTTCCCCAATTTGTAGTATTTTTTCCTCTTTTTCGATAAATGTACATCTGATGGCCGAAAATGAAACATCTCCTTTATATGGAGGAGTGCTGAATATTTTTTTAACCTAAATAATATCCAAATTTAAAAAGAAATGACTTTTTCAAAAACTTCATGACCTTTAGTATAAATAGTAAACAATTTCTGGATTGCGCCACGCCATGAAAATAATCAATAACTTTTAAGCCTGCGCCGAGTAAAATAACCCAAAACGGTCTTCACAACTAAAGGAATATAACCTATAATAGTACTTTAATTACCATACAAAAATATGTAATGAACACTAGAATAAATGTGTTAGCAAACATAGTTGGCAAAATTTAAAAATATTTTATAGTTTATTAAACAAAAATACATAAAGTTGGACAAAAATCCTTACAAAACATGCTCGTGCGTCGCTGAATTTTGATAGTAAACTGTTGAATTTTTTCATAAACTTCAATTCATATTATTCTCTAATTATCATACTATCATTTACAGCTTTAACATTTCAAAAATGTCGCTTGGTTGTTTTAATTTTAATTTTTTCTTCTAATTTGCGCGCTATTTTGAACCATACGCAACGTACACCGGTCGAAAATTCAGTCGTCCACGGGAGCTCAGAGAGGGGTCACGTCTCATCGTGGAGCGTTTCGCCGGTAACGATAATTCGCGATCTATTGTGTACGTATGTATTGCAGCAATCCGTTGAATAACATAAGTCATATTTTTTGTTTTTTGAGTACGATTTATTATGCATACCCAACAATTACTTTTTATTGTTCAATATATATTTCATTAACATTTTTTTTTTAATATTTGTTTTATTATGGGAAAATGTAAAAAAAAATATTATTAGAAGAAAGTTGGCGCAAATTTTCGAAAAAAAAGCCATTCTCATAAAAAGTACGTATTTCTATTTTGTGATGGTATTATTGCTTTTTAACCGACTTCAAAAAAAAAGGAGAAGGTTCTCAGTTCGTCTTAAACTTTTTTTTATGTATGTAACCTCAAACTCGAAGACAGCTGGACCAATTTGGAATTTTTTTTCGTTTGAAAGGGTATACTTTCTAGTTGGTTCCATTGTTATGAAATCAGGATCTGATGATGGGATCCTGGAGAAAGCGAGGGAACTCTTTAAATATTATAGGCACACCTATAGCGTTTTGGGTATTTCTAATAGTACCTTGTGCAGTTGCTCCCGAAAAGCACCATTTGAGGAAGTGAAAGTGATGATGAAGACTTTTTTCAAACATTCGATATGGGTATCGTGTAATGGGTTTTTGGGGGTGGTGATTGCAAATCTGGAATTTATTTTTAAATTCAAGATGGCGTATGCAACTTTTTCTCACAAATTCGATATGGGTACCGTGTAATGGGTTTTTGGGGGTGGTGATTGCAAATCTGACATTCATTTTAAAATCCAAGATGGCGGATGCAACTTTTTCTCAAACATTCGATATGGGTATCGTGTAATGGGTTTTTGGGGGTGGTGATTGCAAATCTGGCATTCATTTTAAAATCCAAGATGGCGGATGCAACTTTTTCTCAAACATTCGATATAGGTATCGTGTAATGGGTTTTTGGGGGTGGTGATTGCAAATCTGGCATTCATTTTAAAATCCAAGATGGCGGATGCAACTTTTTCTCAAACATTCGATATGGGTATCGTGTAATGGGTTTTTGGGGGTGGTGATTGCAAATCTGGCATTCATTTTAAAATCCAAGATGGCGGATGCAACTTTTTCTCAAACATTTGATATGGGTACCGTGTAATGGGTTTTTGGGGGTGGTGATTGCAAATCTGACATTCATTTTAAAATCCAAGATGGCGGATGCAACTTTTTCTCAAACATTCGATATGGGTATCGTGTAATGGGTTTTTGGGGGTGGTGATTGCAAATCTGGCATTCATTTTAAAATCCAAGATGGCGGATGCAACTTTTTCTCAAATATTCGATATAAGTATCGTGTAATGGGTTTTTGGGGGTGGTGATTGCAAATCTGGCATTCATTTTAAAATCCAAGATGGCGGATGCAACTTTTTCTCAAACATTCGATATGGGTATCGTGTAATGGGTTTTTGGGGGTGGTGATTGCAAATCTGGCATTCATTTTAAAATCCAAGATGGTGGATGCAACTTTTTCTCAAACATTCGATATGGGTATCGTGTAATGGGTTTTTGGGGGTGGTGATTGCAAATCTGGCATTCATTTTAAAATCCAAGATGGCGGATGCAACTTTTTCTCAAACATTTGATATGGGTACCGTGTAATGGGTTTTTGGGGGTGGTGATTGCAAATCTGGCATTCATTTTAAAATCCAAGATGGCGGATGCAACTTTTTCTCACACATTCGATATGGGTATCGTGTAATGGGTTTTTGGGGGTGGTGATTGCAAATCTGGCTTTCATTTAAAAATCCAATTTAAAACACATTGTTTAAACCCTTAGATGTGACAAAGGAGAGGTATAATAACACAATTTTACTATATCATCAGAATATAAATCGTTTCTCCGGCAAAATATTAGATGAGGAAATGTTAATAGATAAATATGATATAGATATCTTATGTTTTTGTGAAACCTGGCTAAAACCAGATAGAATGTTGTTTAAAATTAATATTTTTCTGTTACTAGTGCATACAACAGGTCCTCAGTAGGAGGTGGTACTTTAATATTACGTAGATATAAGGAACAAATCTCTTAGATATAAGGAACAAAAATATATCACCGCTTGCTCTGTTGATTGCTTGTGTGAGGTAGCATGTACAGAAGTTGAAGGCCAAACTTTCTTAAGTGTTTATAGACCACCAGCATCAAACTTGTCATCATTCTTAATGATAATGGGAGAAATTTTAAGTACCTAAGCTTATAAGAGATAATAAATTAGTTTTCGTTTGTGGTCACCTAAATATTGATTTGTTAGTAAATTCACCTGAACACTGCAAGCTTACTTCATTGTTTGGTTCATTTAACTTAAAATGCACATACAAGGAAGCAACAAGAATAACAGCAACATCAGCTCAATGCATAGATAATATTTATACTAATTGTGCCATAAAATACTCGTCTCAAATTAGTGGAGTTAGGTCTGACCATACAGGTTAACTAGTATCCTTTGAGTTGGTTAAAAAGCGGCAATTAAATAAGACTATTAAATTTAGGCCGCTAACTAAAAAGAAATTAATGTTTTTAATGATAACATGTTAAGTAATCTTTCAATGGCCAATTTTGACTCCCATGACCCCAATGAAAATTACAGGATATTATTTTCTTCACTATGCCACGAATTTAGTAAGACATGTCCAGTTAAAAAATTTCAAATGAGTAATAAATCTAAATTTAATGAATGGGCCACTGCTGGAATAAGAATAAGCTGAGACAATGTATACAACTTATACCATGAAAAATCATTGACTTCCGATGAAGCCTTCCATAATTATGTAAGAAACTACTCAAATATATTTAAAAGAGTATGCGCCCTAAGCTAAATCTAAATCAGAAAGTAATAAAATTAGCATTTCTAACAATAAAATAAAAACTGTGTTGAAGGTGATAAACAAAGAAACTGGAAACACAAACCAAAATAGGGTTAGAATGATTTGACTTTGAACATCGATGATCAGGTCATCTCAGATAAGTCAAAAGTGGCTGAGAAGTTGGAAAATTACTTTACCAATATTCCAGTAGAGGTTACTAAATCTCTAAATTCTTCGCCATTATTAGCAGAATCTTTTTTAAAGGAAAACTTCAATAAGGATATACCAACATTTTCATTTAAGCCCATTTCTATTGATGTAATTAAAAAGCATTCCAAAGTCTTTACATAACAAACACTGATGACTTATGGAGTGCATCTGTTAGGATTCTTGGTAATATTATTGACTCAATTGCTGCTATCCTAACAGGCACATTTAATTAATGTATAGACAGCGGTAATTTTCCCGATTTAATGAAACATAGTAAAGTAGTACTAATTTTTAAGTCGCGTTGTAAGAGTGATCCCTCTAACTATAGACCGATATATGTGCTTCCAGCATTAAGCAAAATATACGAAAAAATCATGCTGGACCAGATGCTATCATATTTTAACTCAAATGGAATTCTGCATAGTCGGCAGTTTGGTTTCACGAAAGGTAGGTCAACAACAGACGCAGGAGTAGCGCTCATCCGTCACATTCTGGAATCTTGGGAGAAATCTCAGGATGCAATTGGCATATTTTGTGACCTCTCCAAAGCTTTTGATTGCGTTGACCACAAAACACTGATCTGTAAATTACACCATTACGGAGTTCGTGGATTCGTGTTCTGCTGACCTTGTTCTTTCATATTTATCAAACAGGCAACAAAAAGTTATTGTTAATGGAGCGACATCTGCAGGATCCCTAGCCAAGATGAGTGCTCCGCAAGGTTCAATTCTTGTTTCCTTTTTATAGTGTATATCAATGACATACATGATGACCAACTTATCGGATATTTTTTATTTGTAACTCCATTGTGCTGTATTAATTGGTCTATACGACAGTATAGACCAAAGTTTTAAATATAATTAAGCATATCTTAGAACTGGAAACATATCTTACAACTATATAATAATATAGGTTAACCATCAGAATTGAAGAAAAGCTGAAAAAAAAGAGCTGTCACTTCTTTTGGACTGTAAAACCAGGTGGAATAGTCTTTTAACAATGCTGGAGCGATTTTATCTTTTAAAAACCTTCATTCAAAAAGCTCTTATAGATCTCAATCATCCAATTCGTTTGGAAGAAGTTGATTTTGAATTGGTAAATAAAATTGTTGATGTGCTGACCCCAATTAAATTGACAGTAGAAGCAATCTGTCGGCGAGATGCTAATTTATGCACAGCTGATTCCGCTTTGAAATTTCTTATAAAACATCCTTAGTGGAAAAAATCCAAAATCCATGAAAAGATGATGAAAATCAGTTATTATCGGATTTGGAATGGCATGACTTATTTCCAGTTTCTATACAGGCTTTAGTTTGGAAGCAAATAAAGTGTATTGTTAAAAAACTTAAAAGTCGAGATGACACGGAAGAAGAAGAAGGAAGATCAGGATCACAAACAGATGATGAGTTAAGGCCACAAACCTCCCAATCCCAACCCCAATTGACACTAAAGGAAAAGTTATAGCTGAAAATTGATAAGAGTATGAAATCCCCAGATCGTGAAGTACAAATACAAAATTAATCGGGGTTGGCAAAATATAGTATTAGACGTGAAATAAGCCTGTTTGAAAATGGAGGAATTAGTGGATATCACTTAGAAACAGCATATAAGTATCTATTGTCTATTCCTCCAACCAGTGTAAAACCTAAACGAGCGTTTTCAGCTGCTGCTTATGTTGGTAATAAACGAAGCAGGCTTGGAAGTCAAACCTTGGATGCATTGATATTTCTACGATTGTATTTTCAAAATTCGAAATAAGTTTTATTGTCTTTTTATTTCTTACAAAGTATAGTATCTTTTTGTCATTTTTTCTTTTCTTACTATACTGTGGTATGTGAAGTGTACCAAAATTAAAAATATATATATTTTAAGAAATTACTCGTTTTTTAGAGTTCAGTTGCCGAATGGCAAAAAACGGAACCCTTATAGTTTCGTCATGTCTGTCCGTCTGTCTGTCTGTCTGTCTGTCTGTCCGTCCGTCCGTATGTCACAGCTATTTTATTCCAAAACTATTAAGACTATACATGTGAAACTTGGTAAGTAGATGTATTCTATGAAACGCTTTCCGATATTGAGAAAAAAATTAAAAATCATTTAAAATAAAGGAACATACTACTACCCCATACATGGAACTAAAACTGATAATATATATATTTTTTTCTTGAAACCTATGCGTGTGTGGTATTTATAGACAGGTCTTTAAAAATGACATAGGGGTTTCTGAAACCACTTTTTCATAAAGTCAATCGTTTAAAAGATATAAGCTTCCAAAGTGGTCAAATGTGTATCCCTCCCTCTAACTTCTATAATAGTGGAGTGAAAAATCTAAAAAAATATGTATCTGTAGATCGTAATGTAAACTTTCAACCAAAATTGGTTTGAATGATATCGAGTTAACCATTTTTGAGATACGGCATATTTTCTAAAACCGCAAATATAACTTTGTAATTCATACAAACACTATGATAAACAAAGTTATCTAGCGTAGTTGTAAAAAATGTAAATAAGCTAGTTTTAAGAAATTTGTAAGGTTTTTTTCGTCAAATAAATATAAATATTATATTATATTATTATAGTTACACACGGAACCCTTCATGCGCGTGTCTGACTCGCACTTGGCCAATTTTTTACATTTGAGACCAATTAGAAACCACATAGTCTAATCCGGGGATAGCCCCAGGGTCCCAGGATTCAGCATCAAGAATCACGTAATCCCGGGATTGAAAAACATGCTCGGGATTGTATTCTCTAGTTGCAACTAAGAAAGGATTTCTATCGAAATTCTATTTTAGTTGCCAAATGTGTCGAAAAAAAATAGAATTATAAATTGTAAAGAATCAGATAGATAGCCCTACAGACCTCAATCTGAACGATAATTCTGTAAGCAGTTTTATGTCGATAGGAGCCGGGTTTTCTGGTTTAGAACAAGTTTCAGCTTCCTTTGACATTCCCTCTATGTCCGACAAATTATACGCCAAGTGCCATAACAAGGTCTGTCTACTACGGGAATTAGCCAAAGAAAAATTGGCTAAGTGCGAGTCAGACTTGCCCATGAAGGGTTCCGTAGTAACTATAATAATATAATATGTATAACTACTACAACTACTAGTCTGTCTGTCTGTCCATCCGTCCGTCCGTATGTTACAGCCATTTTATTCCGAAACTATCAGGACTATACATATAAAACTTGGTAGATTGATGTATTCTGTGAACCGCTTTCCGATTTTAAGAAAAAATTAAAATATATTTAAATTAAATTAAAAAATATTTTCAGTTTTAGTTCCATGTATGGGGAGCCCCCCCATACATGGAACTAAAACTGAAAATATTTTTTTTTCATGAAACCTATGCATGTGTGGTATCTATATACAGGTCTTTAAAATGAGATTGAGGTTTCTAAAACCACTTTTTCATAAAATTAATCGTTTAAAAGATATACGCTTCCAAAGTGGTAAAATGTGTGCCCCCCTCTAATTTCTATAATAATGGAGTGAAAAATATGAATATATATATATATACAACGTGTAACGGAAACCCCATATCTAACCAAAAGGGCTGAAGACAACATTTGGTATGGAGTCTCTATGCACAGTTTCAGCACAAAATAACTGACTTAAAGAATTGATACCAAATTATTGGTTTCACATATTTTTTGAATACCAATCATAACAAACGTGTCACAGCACTACGAGGGTCAATAACTTTCCACGTCACTTGCCAATAACACGATAATTCTTTTCGTTCTTCTTAATTTGAAAAATTCGGTCTCTGGTATCAGTGTACTGGAATTTGTAATAAGTTCTACACATGTAGACTTAGGATTACAAAACCCTTGCCATATCGTTTGTTATCATCCAAAGAAGCCATGCACTTGGTATGTATATACCCTTTAAATTACACGTTGTATATATATATATATATATATATATATAGATCTTAATGTAAACTTTCAATCAAAATTGGTTTTAAAGAGATTGAGTCAGCAGTTTTTGAGATACAGCATATTTTCTAAAACCGCAAATATAACTTTGTAATTCATACAAATACTATGAAAAACAAAGTTATTTGGCGTAGTTGCAAAAAATGTAAATAAGCTAGTTTTAAGAAATTTGTAAGTTTTAGTTTTTTGTCAAGTAAATATACATATTATATTATATTATTATAGTTACTACGGAACCCTTCATGGGCGAGTCTGACTCGCACTTGGCCAATTTTTGTAAAATGTTATAATAAGCAATATAACATTAGATTTATAGATTTCTTTTATTATTTTTTTCTTTTAAATTAAGTTACACTTGTTACATATATTGTTATGAAATAAATTACGCTTATATTTTCTGCGAAGTAAGTTCGCTAGACAGCATTAATGAAAAAATGTTTTTTTTGGTATGGCCCCACGTATATATAATAAAGTACCGAATGTTATTAAAAATATGACAGTACATCAGAATTTAAACGAGCACTAAATGAAATTTTAATAAACAAAACTTATTTTAGTCTGGTTTTATTATGACATTACATAATTATATTTTTTTTTTATTTCATACTGGTTTTATTATTCAAATAAGTACTGCATACCCATCTACCCTAACTTGCTACTTACCCAGTTTCGAAGCGTCAATAGCCTAATGGATAAGGTGTCGGACTTGTGATCGAGAGGTCGCAGGTCCGAACCCCACCCATTACACTATTGACGTGAACCCACTCCAGACACAAGCATATTTAGCTTAGTTGGAGGGGTTAACAAGATTGCTAGTAATGTGAGATGTACCCACATTGCTAGTATTCTTTAAAAAAAAATCTGAGGAGTTTAATATATAAAATCAAAGTTTTATTGCAATAGGATGAATAGTGAGGGAACGGATAATGTATTACTACAGTAAAAACAAACGTTAATTTTTATATAATAGGTATAATTTATTAAATTTATTTTTGTGATTTATTTACGTACCTACTTGCTTCATTTAGATCCATCCAGCCGTTTGAGCGTGAAGAAGTAACAAACATGCAAACAGACACATTCATTCACAAACTTTCGCCTTTATAATATTAGTGTGATAAATAAAACCATCTAAATAATTAATATTCGTTTTTCAAGTTTATTCAACATAACGACAAAAAATTAAAAAATGCAAAGTTAGCAAACTTCGTCGTGCAACGGCAAGCGGGCCTCGAGCGAACTTGTCATTGTGTGTGTGACAACGCACACGACTAGCCCGCTGCAGTAAATACCTATTTACCGCGCGTCTCGTAGGCTCGACACCCTCTTAATGAATTTGGTTTTACTTCGATCCGACTCAAATGCGGATGAACGTATACAAATAGCCAGCTAAAATATGCAAACGCGTAGGTCCATAATCTACTAAGTACACAGCTGTCTCACAGGTCACAACTTAGTCGCACACGAACATCAAACATCTATATTTTAATTAAACTTCAGCACCGGATTTTTTTCTGGATTCTATCCGGACTTAATGATAGGTTTTTATATACGGATCAGCTTTACCTGGATTTATCATCCCCTAATTGCACATCTCCAAGATGAACTTCATTTTCATAGTCAGTATCATCGGGATTCATTTCCATCGAGTTGCTGGAGGAGGCAAAATGATCGTTTACAGACATTATATGTCTGACATTCATGTTCAGCAATTTTCTGGTTTTTGGACTTTGACTCGTTTGAATTATGATTTTAAGAATAACTGCCTGTTGAATAAAAAAAAACAGTTACGTCGTTTGTGCAATCACTAGGACTAGATTATTTCCTGTTACTATAATATAACGGGAGAGTGTAGAAATGCCCTTACAGCTTAAAATCAAGTCAATCAATTCTAAAAAGAATAGTTCCTGGAGATGTCTCTAGTACCTGGTTATTTGAAGTTATATATATATAAGAATTTATATACCTTTTTATGTTCTAAATAACTTGAAACAATACCTGAATAACCTACAATATTAAAAAGATAATATGGAATAAATACCAACGGATTGTAGCCGACAACTCACCTCCACTATTATAACAGATAGGAATATAACAAGATGAGCAATCATAGATGCTAATATAATGCGAGTAAGCAAATTTCCACATCCTTTAGTGTTGATAGAGTGAGTTCCTAGCTCCAGAAGGTAATTGGATATGCATGAACCGCTTTTACAGCAGCTGCAAAAAAAAAACAAATATCTAACAGTAGGTAATGGCGGATCCATGAGTTACCAGGGTCCGTGCCCGCGTAACTAAACAGCCAATGTCGTTCAATACAGAGGAAAGTATTTGTACCGGGTAGTTAGTACCTGGTTCAACACTGGAAGCTCAACCGTGCGATAGAATGATAAATGATCTTTATTTTGCAAATTGGTTATTAAATAACACTTTTACACGTCATTCTTTTCCGTAAATATTAACTAGATGAGGCCGGTGAGAACAATGTTGTTACGGTACTAGGTATTTTAGTAGTTATGTATTATAAAATTGACTAGGAAACTGTCATCAAACACCTATTATTGTTTTTTTAATACTACTACTTACCTATATCCTATTATATCTGTACTAATATAATACATGCGAAAATTTTTGAGGACGGATGTTTATTACTTATTTTTCACGCAATGACTACCGAACGCATTTTAAATGAAAATTTAGTCATACTGCTTATGACTGATCCATAAGCTACAATCTATAAAGACTTTGTGTAATTTGGTAATAATAGAAGTACCTATTAAGTAAGTTGGAAAAATCCTGCCGAGAGCGCTTTCTTAGCGAACCCTGCCTAACCGTTGGGAGTTACACTAAGATAATGTACCGTGTTTGTTTTAAATGGTTCTAAATAACAGCCGGCAACAGTATATCTACCTTTTATTTGGAAACAATTATTTTCCACATAATAGATAATAAAACCTTAAAAACCAACCTCAGTGGAACGCTGTCAGTTACTTCTATCTCGTTCCTTTTATGTCCACCACGTCGCACTGCATTAGGATCCCATTCGTAATCACGTATTCTATCATACCAGTCGCGATCAAACCAATCTTGATATGAATTAATCTGAAAAATCATTAAGACTATTAATGCCCACGGTAAATAATAGGTACCACCGTCTATCTGTCTGTTCAAGATAAACTCAAAACTCCTGAACAAATCTTCATGCAGTGCTTTCCACCAGTGATTCATGAGGAAGGTTTTAGAGTATATCTATGAAGGTTTTGTGTGAATTAGCAGCATAGGACCGTGTGAAGCAGGGCCGGGTAGCTAATAAATATATATTTTTAAAGTGATATAACATTATCATTGGAACTTGAAACGGGATATTTAGGTACCATGTGTATACATTGTTTCGAGTTTTCGATATTTCAGCACTGTTGCAAACGCCACGATCACGGATGCACTGAAGTCATTAGGGGTGCACGAGAAACAGGTTAGACCGATTCGTCTGCTCATAAACATCCACCCGCAATGACTTCAGTTCAGCCGTGTACATGGCGCTTGCAACAGTGCCGAAATATCGGAAACTCGAAATGATAAATACACATGGTAAATATAACTGTAATAGATACTGTAGAGGACCACGTTAGCTTTAAAACTGATGATAACATATTTAATAAACTGGATCGGTACTCACCTATATGAAAGATACATACGTTACTACCGAAGATTTTGAAGAACTTCGACAGAGTATAAATACCTACATTTCTTTTAATGATAATAGGCTCGCCTTTGACCACCATCTCACCTGATGGTAAGTGATGATGTGGTCGAAGATGGAACATGCTTGCCTAGAAGTAACCTATTCACTTTTGACTTAGACTCCCAGGTATAACCTGGTCAGGAAACACAGACTTAGACACGGAATTAGAAACATAAGGATTTAAAGTTTTCAGTGGGAGAGAATACGATTTATTATAGCATACAAAAGGATCCGAGAAAAGCTTTCTCATTTGAGAATTCTACCAAAATGAATTTGTTGAGCATACCCCGCAACACTTCAGAGACCACTGCACATTATCCACAAAATGTTTGTATCTTGGGACGCTCCGATAGTGGTTCATAGTCTTATTTATTTTGTTAACTGTTGTAATTTTGCATGTGTAAATCTTATGGATACAGCACCCTACTCCCAAACAATTTACTATAATTATCCACATGATGCAAAGCCATATTGGACAGCAAACCACTTTAGTGTTATAGCTGTAAATGAAATAAAAATGGTTAGTTAAGTTTATTTATAACCAAATCTACAAGCAGCAATTATTCCCCAAAAGATGATAGGGAACGCTATGATGATACGCGACACGAGAGAGAAGAGAAAGTTTGTTTTCTCGTCTCAGGTGATTTTGGGTTTGCATTCATATAGCGAGCCCCAACGGTTTAAACGGGCTATTCCACTAATGCCCATAGACAGGCCCATCAATAGGATTTGTAGATTTTTTATCCACAAATTCGGGTCATTCCACTAGGCGATTCATAATTCGATTAGGCAAGTAATGGGCATTCCCATTGCTTGCCTAATCAATGGGTCGGTATTTTACTTATATAAACGAATAGTGACTCATGTTTTTTGTCCACAAATCCTCGTTATATATTTTATTAGAGGTCAATGAGGATTAGTGAAATATTCCCTTTAAATGAGTAGGTATTTGCTTAGTTACTTCTGTTAAGCCTGCGCCGAGTAAAATAACTCAAAACGGTCTTCACAACTAAAGGAACTTTAAGGAGTACTTTAATTACCATACAAAAATATGTAATGAATACTAGAATAAATGTGTTAGCAAACATAGTTGGCAAAATTTAAAAATATTTAATAGTTTATTAAACAAAAATACATAAAGTTGGACAAAAATCCTTACAAAACATGCTCGTGCGTCGCTGAATTTTGATAGTAAGCTGTTGAATTTTTTCATAAACTTCAATTCATATTATTCTCTAATTATCATACTATCATTTACAGCTTTAACATTTCAAAAATGTCGCTTGGTTGTTTTAAATTTAATTTTTTCTTGTAATATGCACGCTATTTTGAACCATACGCAACGTACACCGGTCGAAAATTCAGTCCAAAGAGTATAGTAATATAGATGGAATAGAGAACCCTCTCTCGAGAATTTTTGACACCTATATTAGATGGTGTCGCCATCTGATACTATATCCGCTGAACTAATCCCAAAAACTATTGGTGCGTACATAGGTATATATCTATAACCTTATTATACAGGTAGGTTTTTATAGGTAGGCGGGTAATTAAATGCATATTAATGCATTATGGCCTGCATTAAATTAATTTAATGCAGGCCATATAAAAATCAGTTTTATAAACATTTTGTATTTGAGGAGGACTAGCACTCAACTCAAACGCACTTTCTGGAGCTTTAATAAAACCGAAACACCACAAAAATTACACAAAATGGAAGAGATCTACAAACACGCGCAAACGCCGAAAGTAGTGACCATTTTGTAACCAAAGAGCATAGATGATTCATCCAAAGAGTATAGTGATATAGATGTTTGTAACCCATAGAGAGTATATCAGTATAGTAATATTTTGCCGAACTAAAAAAAATTGCAATTGCAAAATGCTGTTATAATAAATAAAATAAGAAATATTTATTCTGGTTTAGAATATATATTTATTATTTTGACTAAATTTTCATTAACAACAAGGCGTACTGGCGATAATTGGCGTAAGCACCATCTATGTCATTTATTCGTACTAAATCTCTCAAGTTAACGCGGATTTCGTAAGAGATGGTGCTAGTATCTTTGTGAAAAATTGGACGCCTACGTCAAGTACGGCAGTGTCCCCCCCCTGATTCAGTCGTCCACGGGAGCTCAGAGAGGGGTCATGTCTCATCGTGGAGCGTTTCGCCGGTAACGATAATTCGCGATCTATTGTGTACGTATGTATTGCAGCAATCCGTTGAATAACATAAGTCATATTTTCTGTTTTTTTTGAGTACGATTTATTATGCATACCCAACAATTACTTTTTATTGTTCAATATATATTTCTTTAACATTTTTTTTTTAATATTTGTTTTATTATGGGAAAATGTAAAAAAAAAATATTATTAGAAGAAAGTTGGCGCAAATTTTCGTAGAAAAAGCCATTCTCATAAAAAGTACGTATTTCTATTTTATTGCTTTTTAACCGACTTCAAAAAAAAGGAGATGGTTCTCAGTTCGTCTTAAACTTTTTTTTATGTATGTAACCTCAAACTCGAAGACGGCTGGACCGATTTGGAATTTTTTTTTCGTTTGTAAGGGTATACTTTCTAGTTGGTTCCATTGTTATGAAATCAGGATCTGATGATGGGATCCTGGAGAAAGCGAGGGAACTCTTTAAATATTATAGGCACACCTATAGCGTTTTGGGTATTTCTAATAGTACCTTGTGCAGTTGCTCCCGAAAAGCACCATTTGAGGAAGTGAAAGTGATGATGAAGACTTTTTTCAAACATTCGATATGGGTATCGTGTAATGGGTTTTTGGGGGTGGTGGTTGCGAATCTGGAATTTATTTTTAAATTCAAGATGGCGTATTCAACTTTTTCTCACAAATTCGATATGGGTACCGTGTAATGGGTTTTTGGGGTGGTGATTGCAAATCTGACATTCATTTTAAAATCCAAGATGGCGGATGCAAATTTTTCTCAAACATTCGATATGGGTATCGTGTAATGGGTTTTTGGGGGTGGTGATTGCAAATCTGGCATTCATTTTAAAATCCAAGATGGCGGATGCAACTTTTTCTCAAACATTCGATATAGGTATCGTGTAATGGGTTTTTGGGGGTGGTGATTGCAAATCTGGCATTCATTTTAAAATCCAAGATGGCGGATGCAACTTTTTCTCAAACATTCGATATGGGTATCGTGTAATGGGTTTTTGGTGGTGGTGATTGCAATTCTGGCATTCATTTTAAAATCCAAGATGGCGGATGCAACTTTTTCTCAAACATTCGATATAGGTATCGTGTAATGGGTTTTTGGGGGTGGTGATTGCAAATCTGGCATTCATTTTAAAATCCAAGATGGCGGATGCAACTTTTTCTCAAACATTCGATATGGGTATCGTATAATGGGTTTTTGGGGGTGGTGATTGCAAATCTGGCATTCATTTTAAAATCCAAGATGGCGGATGCAACTTTTTCTCAAACATTCGATATGGGTATCGTGTAATGGGTTTTTGGGGGTGGTGATTGCAAATCTGGCATTCATTTTAAAATCCAAGATGGCGGATGCAACTTTTTCTCAAACATTTGATATGGGTACCGTGTAATGGGTTTTTGGGGGTGGTGATTGCAAATCTGGCATTTATTTTTAAATTCAAGATGGCGGATGCAACTTTTTCTCACACATTCGATATGGTTATGGTATGGATATGGTGGTTTTTGGGGGTGGTGATTGCAAATCTGGCTTTCATTTTGAAATCCAATTTAAAACACACACGATATGCAACTTTTTTCCAACATTCAATATGGATATCGTGTGTGTCTACTAAGTTAAATACACTGATAACCTTCAAGGGTTTATTGCTAAGTATAATTAACAAAGTAACGTAAGGGCTAAAATTATCGCTAAATGATGAAAATGAGTGTACCCTGTTGCTGTTCGAAATACACTAAGCTCGCGGCATTATATTACATTATATCGTTTGCTCAGCAAACGTGGTCGATTGCAAAATATTGCATCAAACATCGTGTAATAGGTTTTTGGGCGTATCGATTGCAATCCTGACATTCATTGTAGAATTTACGACGAAAGTTCATTGGCTACTTTGTTAGCTTACAATTTACACTCGTTTATTGATAATTTAACTGATCCTAGGTTACGTGACTATTCAGTATTATCTAGGGTATCTAATAATACTGAAATTAATTGTTTAAACCCTTCGATGTGACAAAGGAGAGGTATAATAACACAATTTTACTATATCATCAGAATATAAATCGTTTCTCCGGCAAAATATTAGATGAGGAAATGTTAATAGATAAATATGATATAAATATCTTATGTTTTTGTGAAACCTGGCTAAAACCAGATAGAATGTTGTTTAAAATTAATATTTTTTCAGTTACTAGTGCATACAACAGGTCCTCAGTAGGAGGTGGTACTTTAATATTATGTAGTAATTCTCTTAGATATAAGGAACAAAAATATATCACCGCTTGCTCTGTTGATTGCTTGTGTGAGGTAGCATGTACAGAAGTTAAAGGCCAAACTTTCTTATATGTTTATAGACCACCAGCATCAAACTTGTCATCATTCTTAATGATAATGGGAGAAATTTTAAGTATCTAAGCTTATAAGAGATAATAAATTAGTTTTCGTTTGTGGTCACCTAAATATTGATTTGTTAGTAAATTCACATGAACACTGCAAGCTTACTTCATTGTTTGGTTCATTTAACTTAAAATGCACATACAAGGAAGCAACAAGAATAACAGCAACATCAGCTCAATGCATAGATAATATTTATACTAATTGTGCCATAAAATACTCGTCTCAAATTAGTGGAGTTAGGTCTGACCATACAGGTCAACTAATATCCTTTGAGTTGGTTAAAAAGCGGCAATTAAATAAGACTATTAAGTTTAGGCCACTAACTAAAAAGAAATTAATGTTTTTAATGATAACATGTTAAGTAATCTTTCAATGGCCAATTTTGACTCCCATGACCCCAATGATAATTACAGGATATTATTTTCTTCACTATGCCACGAATTTAGTAAGGCATGTCCAGTTAAAAAATTTCAAATGAGTAATAAATCTAAATTTAATGAATGGGCCACTGCTGGAATAAGAATAAGCTGAGACAATTTATACAACTTATACCATGAAAAATCATTGACTTACGATGAAGCCTTCCATAATTATGTAAGAAACTACTCAAAGATATTTAAAAGAGTATGCGCCCTAAGCTAAATCTAAATCAGAAAGTAATAAAATTAGCATTTCTAACAATAAAATAAAAACTGTGTTGAAGGTGATAAACAAAGAAACTGGAAACACAAACCAACAGGGTTAGAATGATTTGACTTTGAACATCGATGATCAGGTCATCTCAGATAAGTCAAAAGTGGCTGAGAAGTTGGAAAATTACTTTACCAATATTCCAGTAGAGGTTACTAAATCTCTACATTCTTCGCCATTATTAGCAGAATCTTTTTTAAAGGAAAACTTCAATAAGGATATACCAACATTTTCATTTAAGCCCATTTCTATTGATGTAATTAAAAAGCATTCCAAAGTCTTAACATAACAAACACTGATGACTTATGGAGTGCATCTGTTAGGGTTCTTGGCATTGATATACTAAAAACCCAAGATGCACAGTCTCTAAGAAAAGTGACGCTCGAAACTGTCGCCAAACACTCACCACCTACGTAGTAATAGTAATGCTATAAGTATAAAATATGTTTTTGCAAATTCCATCTTATGCAAATTGCTTAAAGTTGTTTTTACAAAGCAGTGTGCGAAAAACAATCAAATTTTACGACTGACGTTGCTCGATAGGACAAGGCCTTGAGTGGAGACTTACACCTTATACTATCTTTTTTTATAAGACATTTTCGTTAGTATTATAAGTTTATTAAATTGTGTTCTAAGACGTAATTATAGCTTAAATGTTTTTGGGTAGAACATAATATGTATATCCATGAAACAAATATTAACTGTTAAAATCGTTTATTAATTTTTTTTAATTCAATAAAGCTTATACCTTTTGCCGTGATATACATAATATCTTCATCAAAAAAATTCGCCATAAAAAAATCTCTCGCCTTTGTTGGCTGACGATTGATGTCCGTTCTCCGCATCGTATTTGGTCACGAGAAAAACTTAAGTATAAAAATAAGAAGTTTTAATGAGATTGGTATTGCGCCAAAGCAACACTCACACACACTTTTATCATTAGCATACCGCATGTCGTGAACCCATAAGTTATCCCATGATGAATCGATATACTTAAAGTATATTTTTATTCTATTATTATATCATTTAAATTATTCCAGTATGGAGAGGGACGTTTAAAATTGTAATACTAAGAGCGGAACGCGCACAATGGGCAATACTTAAAGTGATGTCGTTCAAAAAACGAATTTATCCCACTGGACTGCTATACTCGGAAGCTCAAGTACTTACAGTTCCCAATATATATCCTCCGTACCATACTACGTAGACACAGATTGTTACCAGTAAGTCCAGATTTAATAAGCAAACACACGGTTTCCCGTTTGTAAAGTTCCCAAATGTCACACTAAACTTACGTCTAGATACTTTTAGGCATTAAGTTCTAGGTACTACAGTAGAGCAAATAAAAGTATCCTAATTTAGAAGCTTATGTGACATAAGGTCAAACAAATTTTAAAACCATGGCTTCAGTCTTTGAGATATGATAATATTAAAAAAATCATTTCGTCAGTACAGTAAATTAAGCTATTCAAAACACCCACTCATATTAACGCACACACGTCCAGAGTTCCAGACACACACACACACACGCAATTACGCACATACACTCAAACTTACAAACTTGTACACGTTTCGCTTCTATTTCTTTTGTTCTCAATACCTTCTAAAGTTACTTTTTGTTTGTAATTTATTACATAAAAATTTAAATGTGTTTTAATTTATAGCGTAGGACACTGATTCCTGTAACACAGGGTCGCTTAGCATAGGAGTCAGGGGCTTCACTTTAAAGATGTAATATTTTTATGTTCAATAAATTATTTATTTATTTTATTTATAAACATTAAAAAAACCGTAAAATTGACGACCTCTTCTCCTTCAGTATATTATATAACGTATACATATTTGTTAAAAACTAAATTAGTATTAATTATTGTAAAATAGATGTGTACTGAATACTAGCTTTTGTCCGCGTTTTCGTTCGCGTAGAGGTTTTTCCCGCGTAAATCCTGATCGCGTGGGAATTTCGGGATAAAAACTATCCCATGTCTTTCACACGGTCCTAAACTATTCCCATGCCAAATTTCACCTAAATCGGTTCAGCGGCTTAGGCGTGAAAAGGTAAAACACAGATAGATAGAGTTACTTTCGCATTTATAATATTAGTATGGACAATAAAGCATAAACTTATTAATAAAAAATAAATAAATACAAGAAAAAAAAATCGACTCCATTATTTTTTCAACAGGGTAATTTTTATTATGCGACTAAAATAAAAAACATGACATAATACATTGTTTTGACACTGAAAACGCGGCCATTGAAATTTGCCGTTACTATTTGAAATGAGCGCATTATTTAGAAATAAGCACTCATTTTATGCGGACGGTTTTGAGACGTTGAGTGTGCATCTTGGGTTTTTAGTATATCAATGGTTCTTGGTAATATTATTGACTCAATTGCTGCTATCCTAACAGGCACATTTAATTAATGTATAGACAGCGGTAATTTTCCCGGTTTAATGAAACATAGTAAAGTAGTACTAATTTTTAAGTCGGGTTGTAAGAGTGATCCCTCTAACTATAGACCGAAATATGTGCTTCCAGCATTAAGCAAAATATACGAAAAAATCATGCTGGACCAGATGCTATCATATTTTAACTCAAATGGAATTCTGCATAGTCGGCAGTTTGGTTTCACGAAAGGTAGGTCAACAACAGACGCAGGAGTAGCGATCATCCGTCACATTCTGGAATCTTGGGAGAAATCTCAGGATGCAATTGGCATATTTTGTGACCTCTCCAAAGCTTTTGATTGCGTTGACAACAAAACACTGATCTGTAAATTACACCATTACGGAGTTCGTGGATTCGTGTTCTGCTGACCTTGTTCTTTCATATTTATCAAACAGGCAACAAAAAGTTATTGTTAATGGAGCGACATCTGCAGGATCCCTAGCCAAGATGAGTGCTCCGCAAGGTTCGATTCTTGGCCCTTTCCTTTTTATAGTGTATATCAATGACATACATGATGACCAACTTATCGGATATTTTTTATTTGTAATTCCATTGTGCTGTATTAATTGGTCTATACGACAGAATAGACCAAAGTTTTAAATATAATTAAGCATATCTTAGAACTGGAAACATATCTTACAACTATATAATAATATAGGTTATCCATCAGAATTCAGACAGTCTATAATTTTTAATCATATTGTGGGAAGTACTAATTTCACACGGGTTCCCGTTAGTATATGCTTAAACTAGACTAATGGTCTCATGGTGCGTGGTGCGCTGGTTGCACGCTACTGGCATGATTGCTCTATGTTATCTCTTAAAAAATAGTAGTAGAGATACCTACTACTGTTTCTTGTGATTTTTTTTTTTATTTTTGGCTCGCGTTTGAATTTTAAGAAAAAAATTAATTCAAACTCAAAATGTTTTATTTCACATAGGCCTACATGGGCACTTATAAAACGTCAGCAGTTTGGCGCAGGGCACGGTTCGAAATTGGTCGTTTTCTATGGAGAAGATCCGGCAAGAAACTCCACAGTTACTCTTTTAAAATATCATTTTTACAATGTATCTATAATACAGGTTAATTAGGTATGAGAGGACATTAAAATCATTAGTGCTGTTTATATGCCACCAAAAACTCCAGAAAGTATCTACGAAAGCTATTTTGAGATGTTAGATGAGTATCTTGAAAACAATTGCGTTGGGCGCTTCTATCTTATTGGTGATTACAATTTACCTGCCATAGAATGGGATACTAACATCAATAACTTCTCTACCTTTGGTCAAATTTGTAATGGCAACAATCCTGTTTGTACAGTTATAAATAATTTTATGTCTACCCACAATGCTTCCCAATACAATACTTTGAAGAATATGCGTGAAAAAATACTTGATCTCCTTATAAGTAATAGTGCCTGCAACGTCTGCGCACCTCATGACTTTTTATTACCGAGTGACCCGTACCATCCACCGTTTTATATAATAATTCCGTATTATATAACACACACTACTATGGCCCACAATTCAAAAAATAGACACAACTATTTTAAGGCTAATTATGACTTTATTAACCAGGATTTATCTGAAATAAACTGGGATACTTCTTTACATAATTGCTCTGTAGATGAATCATTAACCGTTTTTTACAACATAGTGTTTGGAGTAATAAAAAAACATGTACCTCTAACTAGGACTAAGTCATCGAAATTTCCACTCTGGTTCTCACTGGCACTCATACATATTTACAAGAACAAATCTAAAGCGTGGACAAAATGGAAAAAATATAAAAATTTGTCAGATTATGAACAATTTTCAATATTTAGATCTCGATTTCAAATAGAATACAAAAATTGTTATACACGGTATATTAACACTGTCGAAGAGAGTATAAAACATAACGTTAGCTATTTCTGGAGGTTTGTTTCTAGCCGTAAGTCATCGAAAGGTATTCCGTCTACTGTACACCATAAAGATCAATCTTCGAGCAATCCTAGCGAAATCTGTCAACTCTTTCTGGATTACTTCAAGTCTGTGTATGAAACTTCCACTCTGCCGGGTAATACCACTATTTGCATGAATCTAGGAAATTCTGACAACTTTTCTATTATAAATAATTTGCAGTTCACAGTTCAACAGGTGCAAATCGGTCTTGAATCTCTAGACACATCAAAGGGTCCGGGTCCTGACACACTTCCAGTGATATTTCTGAGAAATACGGCTAAATATATATGCACTCCTTTGCAAATAATTTTTAATCGTTCCTTGTCGGAAGGAATTTCCCTGGTGCTTGGAAACAGGCTTACGTAACACCTGTACATAAGTCAGGACCTAGAGATGATGTTGAAAATTATCGCCCAATATCATTATTATCATCGTTATCGAAACTATTTGAAAGGCTAGTGCATAGTGAACTATACCCATTGCTCCATAATTCTATTATCCCACAACAACATGGTTTTGTTAAAAAACAATCAACTGTTACGAACCTTGTGGAATATTCAGATTATTTGTTTAATAATATGGACGCTGGTATCCAGGTCGATTCAGTTTACACAGACTTTCAGAAAGCGTTCGATAAAGTCGATCACGAGTTGCTATTGAGTAAGATTGCTTTCAATGGTATACGGGGGAACTTGTTGAGATGGTTTGCTTCATATTTTTCTAAAAGAACGCAGCGCGTAGTGATCAATGGCTTTCAATCCGATAGTACTATAGTAACCTCAGGAGTTCCGCAGGGATCGATTTTGGGTCCCCTTTTATTCATAATGTTCATTAATGACATAGGTAGCTGTTTTCAGCATTCTAAATTTCTCTTATATGCTGATGATTTAAAAATATTTAAGCCAATTAAAGCCACTAACGATTGTCTTGCTTTACAGAGTGATTTAGACAGATTAACGGAATATTGTATGAACAATAAACTCAAACTAAGTGTCCCTAAGTGTTGCTGTATGAGCATTACTAAAAAGAAAACCGTTCTGAAGTACCAATACTGCCTAAATCACATAGCTTTAAGTAGAGTTACTATGGTGCGTGATCTCGGAGTAATTATGGATGATAAACTGAAACTCGATACACATATAAATAAAATGGTTAAAAAGGCCTGGTGTATGTATGGTTTCGTTATGCGCTCCGCGACCAAATTCATGCTCGCCGAAACCTACTTATACCTGTACAAGACCTTAATTAGATCTCAGTTGGAGTATGCAGTTGCGGTGTGGAACCCTCTCTATAATAAATATACTGATAGTATTGAAAAGGTGCAAAAGAAATTTTTGAGATCAGTAAATTATAGGTGCTCCCGCTCTACGGCCTCTTACGCTGAACTCCTGAAGAAATACAATCTCCTAAGCCTAGCCAGTCGTAGATTTTTTCTAGAGACTATGCTTTTGTACGACTTTTGTAGTAATTCCCTTGATTGTTCTGGCATTTGTAACAAAATTTGTTATTTGGTTCCTAGTAGAGTCCAAAGTACGCTGTTCGCTATAAGGCCATGTCGAACAAATGCCGGAGTACGAGCACCACTGCGTCGTCTAACCAACAACTACAATAGGTACTTTCTCGATATTGATTTCTTTCATTTAAGTCCAGGAAGATTTAGGAATTCTACTCTCAAAGCAATCAAAGGCTCAAATATGCATATAATAATAAATAATTTATAAGAATGTTAAGTCAAGTAACGTATTTATTTATAATTGATTTTTATTGTTTCCTTAAATATTCATTTTTTTTCTTTGTTGTATTTTAAGAAAACATGTTTGATTTGTTTAAGATATTTACATATATTATATGTTTTAATTAGTTTTGTCTTGTAGTCGAATCTTAGTTTTAATTATTGCATTCATTGTTTGTTAGTGCACTATCTTTGTTAATCTTGTTTTTCGTTTCATTTCATTATTATTTTTATAGCGCGTACTATGTTTCTCATGTGTGTGTTGTGGATAACGCTGTTGGTTACATAATTGTAGTTTCTTTGTAATATTTTGTATAAATGTTTTATTATGTGACTGTTTGTTATTCCTAATAAAAAAAAAAAATAAAGCCTGTCTGAATTCTGATGGATAACCTATATTATTGTATAGTTGTAAGATATGTTTCCAGTTTTAACTTTAAGATATGCTTAATTATATTGAAAACTTTGGTCATTACAAGATATTTTCTAAATTTAAACCCACGACCTACGTCATTTAAATTTAAAAGTCAATTATCTGAAATTAAGTATTTCAAATGGCGGGAGACTTTGTTAAACATAAAAAACACAGTGATACGACGTCAATGTGGAGCTATTTTTTAGTTGCGAAGGATAGGAATAGTGCCAAATGTAACCGATGCTCAGCCATTCTCAAGACTTTGGATGGATCGACTAAGGGATTACATACACATTTGTCAACAAAACATAACATCAAGCTTATATCAGCTTCAACAAGTCTAGATTCTGATAATCTGAACACAGCACCGCCGCCAGCCAAGCGAAAGTTAAATGATTATTTTACTAAAAGTGCCGACGATAGCCTCGATGATGTTTAGGCAAGAATGATTGCATTAGATGGATTTCCATTCAGTATATTCATAACTTCAGATGATTCGAGAAAATTTGTCTTTGCAAAATACACGGATTTACCAAAGTCAGCCGTCACCATTCAAAAAGTGTCATGAATTACAGTGAAAAAATCAGAAAGCAAGTAACTGCAGAATTGAAACATTTGAAAAGTGCAGGTGAAAGATTTAGTCTTTCTTTCTTGCTATCAACGTTCATTCATATAAAAAAAAATTGGAATTTAGGACTTGTTCCTATTTATGGAAGTATGAAAGTATGGCTGAAAATTGTCTTCGTATATTGAAAGAGCGTCTAAGTATATTTGATATTTCCCTGGATACTGGCTTTATGAAAAACATAATTATTTGCAAGACAGCTCTACCTCAGACGATACTATAAATGAACCACCTGTGGCTGTTGATCATATGGACGACATCCATGATGATGAACATTTAGAAGACTTAGACAGTCCAGAATCAGACTTAATCTTAATGTCACAAAATGACCTTGCGCTATAACACATGCCAAAGTTAACACAAGATGAAAACATTAATGAGCTGATAAAGAAAATCCGCAAAGTTGTAGAGTGTATTTCAAAAGATCACCATTGAAAAATGAAACAGTACTTCAAAAATAAATTAAAATTGAACATGGAAAAGAGCTGTCACTTCTTTTGGACTGTAAAACCAGGTGGAATAGTCTTTTAACAATGCTGGAGCGATTTTATCTTTTAAAAACCTTCATTCAAAACGCTCTTATAGATCTCAATCATCCAATTCGTTTGGAAGAAGTTGATTTTGAATTGGTAAATAAAATTGTTGATGTGCTGACCCCAATTAAATTGACAGTAGAAGCAATCTGTCGGCGAGATGCTAATTTATGCACAGCTGATTCCGCTTTGAAATTTCTTATAAAACAGCTATCTAGCATAATCATTTTTTGGCAAGTGCTGACACTTGTCAAAAAATGAAAACATCCTTAGTGGAACGTATGAAGCAACGACGAAGTGATGATTTGACTGGTGTGTTGAATTAATTACAAAATCCATGAAAAGATGATGAAAATCAGTTATTATCGGATTTGGAATGGCATGACTTATTTCCAGTTTCTACACAGGCTTTAGTTTGGAAGCAAATAAAGTGTATTGTTTAAAAACTTAAAAGTCGAGATGACACGGAAGAAGAAGAAGGAAGATCAGGATCACAAACAGATGATGAGTTAAGAGTAAATTGATAAGAGTATGAAATCCCCAGATCGTGAAGTACAAATACAAAATTTATCGGGGTTGGCAAAATATAGTATTAGACGTGAAATAAGCCTGTTTGAAAATGGAGGAATTAGTGGATATCACTTAGAAACAGCATATAAGTATCTATTGTCTATTCCTCCAAACAGTGTAAAACCTAAACGAGCGTTTTCAGCTGCTGCTTATGTTGGTAATAAACGAAGCAGGCTTGGAAGTCAAACCTTGGATGCATTGATATTTCAACGATTGTATTTTCTAAATTCGAAATAAGTTTTATTGTCTTTTTATTTCTTACAAAGTATAGTATATTTTTGTCATTTTTTCTTTTCTTACTATACTGTGATATGTGTAGTGTACCAAAATTAAAAATATATATTTTAAGAAATTACTCGTTTTTTAGAGTTCAGTTGCCGAATGGCAAAAAACGGAACCCTTATAGTTTCGTCATGTCTGTCCGTCTGTCTGTCTGTCTGTCTGTCCGTCCGTCCGTATGTCACAGCTATTTTATTCCAAAACTATTAAGACTATACATGTGAAACTTGGTAAGTAGATGTATTCTATGAAACGCTTTCCGATATTGAGAAAAAAAATTAAAAATCATTTAAAATAAAGGAACATACTACTACCCCATACATGGAACTAAAACTGAAAATATATTTTTTTTTCATGAAACCTATGCGTGTGTGGTATTTATAGACAGGTCTTTAAAAATGACATGGTTTCTGAAACCACTTTTTCATAAAGTCAATCGTTTAAAAGATATAAGCTTCCAAAGTGGTCAAATGTGTATCCCTCCCTCTAACTTCTATAATAGTGGAGTGAAAAATCTAAAAAAATATGTATCTGTAGATCTTAATGTAAACTTTCAACCGAAATTGGTTTGAATGATATCGAGTTAACAGTTTTTGAGATACGGCATATTTTCTAAAACCGCAAATATAACATTGTAATTCATACAAACACTATGAAAAACAAAGTTATCTAGCGTAGTTGTAAAAAATGTAAATAAGCTAGTTTTAAGAAATTTGTAGGGTTTTTTTCGTCAAATAAATATACATATTATATTATATTATTATAGTTACACACGGAACCCTTCATGCGCGAGTCTGACTCGCACTTGGCCAATTTTTTACATTTGAGACCAATTAGAAACCACATAGTCTAATCCGGGGATAGCCCCAGGGTCCCAGGATTCAGCATCAAGAATCACGTAATCCCGGGATTGAAAAACATGCTCGGGATTGTATTCTCTAGTTGCAACTAAGAAAGGATTTCTATCGAAATTCTATTTTAGTTGCCAAATGTATCGAAAAAAATAGAATTAATAAATTGTAAAGAACCAGATAGATAGCCCTACAGACCTCAATCTGAACGATAATTCTGTAAGCAGTTTTATGTCGATAGGAGCCGGGTTTTCTGGTTTAGAACAAGTTTCAGCTTCCTTTGACATTCCCTCTATGTCCGACAAATTATACGCCAAGTGCCAAAACAAGGTCTGTCTACTACGGGAATTAACCAAAGAAAAATTGGCCAAGTGCGAGTCAGACTTGCCTATGAAGGGTTCCGTAGTAACTATAATAATATAATATGTATAACTACTACAACTACTAGTCTGTCTGTCTGTCCATCCGTCCGTCCGTATGTTACAGCCATTTTATTCCGAAACTATTAGGACTTTATACAATGATATTTTATAGTACAGATATGTTATAGGCGCGCGCGTCGTGAAGACTCGAACACGAGCTAATTGGAACGTCTTGCAACTAGTCTGCGTCGAACGCAACCACAAGCGTGCCGCACCGTAATACCCGTGTCCTTAGATTTTATTTATCAAAAATGCCATCGTGTGAGTTTCGGAAGTGTACGAATTATACTTCCAAAGTAAACAAAATACAAAGGATCTCATACCACATGTGAGAATGTAAATATATTAAGATTATTTTTTATATTTCATTTATTTTCCAAACTAGCCAATAAATTATGCTTAGGAGCCATATGTAGGTGAAGACAGAGAGAGCAAACTTGTTCTGTCGCGAGAGCGATAAGGATGCGGACATAGATTAGTTAAAAGTTTACAAGTGTAAAAGCGATATTGATTGACTTGTTTTAATTTGTTTTGTGTTACAATTTTTTTGACTAAAGTTCATATGACTGATTATTGAGGATTATAACTGTTTTTTTTATTGAATTAGGTTTCCGAGGGATCAGGTTCGACTTCAAGATTGGATCGCAATTGTTCGTGAACAAAAAAGCGAATCAGACTGGATAACATCAAAAAACAGCAGGATATGTAGCAATCACTTCCAAAGTACTAACAAATATGTTTCGAAATGTGGTCGAACAATGCTTAAAAAAAAAGCAGTTCCAATTATACATACAGGTAGGTAACTCAAACATTTTATAAAACATAATGCTGCCTGCACAATGTTTTATAAAAGTCAGCTACCTGTTGCTTACATTTTCGCCAACGTTGAATTTGTTTGGTCAGTCAGTATACCTATAAAGTAAAATATATACCTACAAAGAAACCGCTACATGATATTTCATTATGAAACCTAAAGTTGTGTCATGAAATTGATTATTTATTGATTACTAGCTTTCCACCTGCTTCATCCAAAATGAAGTTCCGATTTGACGAAGTTTTCGAATCATACAATTATTGTTATGACTGATCATAAATTATTTCATTAAAATAATGATTATTAATTTCTATTTTAGTTTTGAATATAATGGGCTAAGCTGAATACAAACATTAGTGGTAGGTAATACTTGATCCGTGATTAACCATTATGATGTTTAATTTCTTACCTACGTACTTACTCTTCAATCGAGTGTCCACTCTACGGCTATAAAAATGTTATCATATGGCACAAGGACTCACTTGAAGCGCAATTATTAGAATTATAGCTATCTCTTTCACTTGCGTGTTGTTTCGTATCTTTTGTTCTACTTATCAGTAAAACTTGTCAATGTGTGCCATAGATATCCGTGATGTGTGCAGTATTTACTACGCGGAACAAATTTCAACGCAAATTACTATGAACGTAACATATCTGTACTTTATAATATCATTGACTTTATATATAAAACTTGGTAGATTGATGTATTCTGTGAACCGCTTTCCGATTTTAAGAAAAAATTAAAATATATTTAAAATATATTTAAATTATTTTTAAATATTTATACTATATAAAGCTAAATTACCACTCACTGACTGACTCACTCACTCATTGACATAATTGTTCTCCCAGATGGTGGATGGGGAGGTGGGTATATTTTGATAGATTCGTAAACAAGTAACTCTCAAACCTACGGGAAAAGTGCCAAACCTCCACTTTCCCCCCCCCCCTTCTCCCCCCCCCCTATCGTATCTCGGAAACTACGAGACCCGTATTTTTTTCTTTTTACGGATTCGTATAGAGGAGGCTCTGTAAAGTAAAAACCATTTTTCGAAGTCGCCCCCCTTGCCCCCCTTCTCACCCCCCTTAGGCGGATCTCGGAAACTAAGAGACTTGGAACATTTTTTTTTTCAAATTCATATAAAGGGGCAATGCTTTAGTCGAAATACTTGTGCAACTTCCCCCCCCATCACCCCCCCCCCCTCTTTTTTTTTGTTTTTTTTTTCACAAGCCCGCGAGGTGCTTGCAACTCGCGCAACACGCAAATACTAAACCCCCCCCATCTCCCCCCATCACACCCCCCTTTTTTTTTTTCACAAGCACGCGAGGTGCTTGCACCTCGCGCAACACGCAAATACGTTTTTTTTTCACAAGCACGCGAGGTGCTTGCACCTCGCGCAACACGCAAATACTATTTATATTATATTAAGCTAAATTACCACTCACTGACTGACTGACTGACTCACTCATTGACATAATTGTTCTCCCAGATGGTGGATGGGGAGGTGGGTATATTTTGACAGATTCGTAATCAAGTAACTCTCAAACCTACGGGAAAAGTGCCAAACCTCCCCTTTTCCCCCCCCTTCTCCCCCCCCCCCCCCTATCGTATCTCGGAAACTACGAGACCAGTATTTTTTTCTTTTTACGGATTCGTATAGAGGAGGCTCGGTAAAGTAAAAACCATTTTTCAAAGTCCTCCCCGCCCCCCTTCTCCCCCCCTTTAGGCGGATCTCGGAATCTAAGAGACTTGGAACATTTTTTTTTTCAGATTCATTTAGAGGGGCAATGCTTTAGTCGAAATACTTCTGCACCCCCCTATCAGCCCCCCTTTTTTTTTTTTTTTCACAAGCACGCGAGGTGCTTGCACCTCGCGCAACACGCAAATACGTTTTTTTTTCACAAGCACGCGAGGTGCTTGCACCTCGCGCAACACGCAAATACTATTTATACTATATAAAGCTAAATTACCACTCACTGACTGACTCACTCACTCATTGACATAATTGTTCTCCCAGATGGTGGATGGGGAGGTGGGTATATTTTGACAGATTCGTAAACAAGTAACTCTCAAACCTACGGGAAAAGTGCCAAACCTCCACTTTCCCCCCCCCCTTCACCCCCCCCCTATCGTATCTCGGAAACTACGAGACCCGTATTTTTTTCTTTTTACGGATTCGTATAGAGGAGGCTCGGTAAAGTAAAAACCATTTTTCAAAGTCCCCCCCCCGCCCCCCTTCTCCCCCCTTTAGGCGGATCTCGGAATCTAAGAGACTTGGAACATTTTTTTTTCAGATTCATTTAGAGGGGCAATGCTTTAGTCAAAATACTTCTGCAACCCCCCCCCCTTTTTTTTTTTTTTTTTCGTAACTCGTAATTCGTAAACAAGTAACTCTCAAACCTACGGGAAAAGTGCAAAACCTCCCCTTTTCCCCCTCTTCTCCCCCCTCCCTATCGTATCTCGGAAACTACGAGACCCGCATTTTTTTCTTTTTACGGATTCGTATAGAGGAGGCTCTGTAAAGTAAAAACCATTTTTCGAAGTCGCTCCCCTTGCCCCCCTTCTCACCCCCCTTAGGCGGATCTCGGAAACTAAGAGACTTGGAACATTTTTTTTTTCAAATTCATATAGAGGGGCAATGCTTTAGTCGAAATACTTGTGCATCTTCCCCCCCCATCACCCCCCCTTCCTCTTTTTTTTTTGTTTTTTTTTTCACAAGCCCGCGAGGTGCTTGCAACTCGCGCAACACGCAAATACTTGTTTTAGAGGGACAATGCTTTAGTTTCTTTCACAAGCACGCGAGGTGCTTGCACCTCGCGCAACACGCAAATACTAAACCCCCCCCATCTCCCCCCATCACCCCCCCCCCCCACTTATTTTTTTCACAAGCACGCGAGGTGCTTGCACCTCGCGCAACACGCAAATACTTGTTTTAGAGGGGCAATGCTTTAGTTTCTTTCACAAGCACGCGAGGTGCTTGCACCTCGCGCAACACGCAAATACTAGTTATATTATACTATATAATATAATAAAGCTAAATTACCACTGACTGACTCACTCACTCATTGACATAATTGTTCTCCCAGATGGTGGATGGGGAGGTGGGTATATTTTGACAGATTCGTAAACAAGTAACTCTCAAACCTACGGGAAAAGTGCCAAACCTCCCCTTTTCACCCCCCTTCTCCCCCCTCCCTATCGTATCTCGGAAACTACGAGACCCGTATTTTTTGTTTTTTACGGATTCATATAGAGGAGGCTCGGTAAAGTAAAAACCATTTTTCAAAGTCCCCCCCCCGCCCCCCTTCTCCCCCCCTTTAGGAGGATCTCGGAATCTAAGAGACTTGGAACATTTTTTTTTTCAGATTCATTTAGAGGGGCAATGCTTTAGTCGAAATACTTCTGCAACCCCCCCCCCCCCATCCCCCCCCCTTTTTTTTTTTCACAAGCACGCGAGGTGCTTGCACCTCGCGCAACACGCAAATACTTGATTTAGAGGGGCAATGCTTTAGTTTTTTTCACAAGCACGCGAGGTGCTTGCACCTCGCGCAACACGCAAATACTACACCCCCCCATCACCCCCCGCCCCTTTTTTTTTTTTTTTTTTCACAAGCACGCGAGGTGCTTGCGCCTCGCGCAACACGCAAATACTAGTTATACTATATAAAGCTAAATTACCACTGACTGACTGACTGACTCACTCACTCATTGACATAATTGTTCTCCCAGATGGTGGATGGGGAGGTGGGTATATTTTGACAGATTCGTAAACAAGTAACTCTCAAACCTACGGGAAAAGTGCCAAACCTCCCCTTTTCCCCCCCCCCTTCTCCCCCCTCCCTATCGTATCTCGGAAACTACGAGACCCGTATTTTTTTCTTTTTACGGATTCGTATAGAGGAGGCTCGGTAAAGTTAAAACCATTTTTCAAAGTCCCCCCCCCCCGCCCCCCTTCTCCCCCCCTTTAGGCAGATCTCGGAATCTAAGAGACTTGGAACATTTTTTTTTTTCAGATTCATTTAGAGGGGCAATGCTTTAGTCGAAATAATTGTGAAACCCCCCCCCATTTACCCCCCTTTTTTTTTTTTTTTTTTCACAAGCACGCGAGGTGCTTGCACCTCGCGCAACACGCAAATACTAAACCCCCCCATTACCCCCCCTTTTTTTTTTTTTACGGATTCGTATAGAGGAGGCTCGGTAAAGTAAAAACCATTTTTCAAAGTCGCCCCCCTTGCCGCCCTTCTCACCCCCTTTAGGCGGATCTCGGAAATTAAGAGACTTGGAATTTTTTTTTTCAGATTCGTTTAGAGGGGCAATGATTTAGTCGAAATAATTGTGAAACCACCCCCCATCACCCCCCATTTTTTTTTTGTCACAAGCACGCGATGTGCTCGCACCTCGCGCAACACGCAAATACTTGATTTAGAGGGGCAATGCTTTAGTTTTTTTCACAAGCACGCGAGGTGCTTGCACCTCGCGCAACACGCAAATACTAGTTATTATACTATATAAAGCTAAATTACCACTCACTGACTCACTGACAGAATTGTTCTCCCAGATGGTGGATGGGGAGGTGGGTATATTTTGACAGATTCGTAAACAAGTAACTCTCAAACCTACGGGAAAAGTGCCAAACCCCCCCTTTTCCCCCCCCTTCTCCCCCCCCCCTATCGTATCTCGGAAACTACGAGATCCGTATTTTTTCTTTTTACGGATTCGTATAGAGGAGGCTCGGTAAAGTAAAAACCATTTTTCAAAGTCCCCCCTCCCCGCCCCCCTTCTCCCCCCCCTTTAGGCGGATCTCGGAATCTAAGAGACTTGGAACATTTTTTTTTTTCAGATTCATTTAGAGGGGCAATGCTTAAGTCGAAATACTTGTGCAACCCCCCCCCCATCACCCCCCCCCCTCTTTTTTTTTTATTTTTTTTTCACAAGCTCGCGAGGTGCTTGCACCTCGCGCAACACGCAAATACTAAACCCCTCCATCAACCCCCGCCTTTTTTTTTTTTTTTTTCACAAGCACGCGAGGTGCTTGCACCTCGCGCAACACGCAAATACTAGTTATATTATATAAAGCTAAATTACCACTCACTGACTGACTGACTCACTCATTGACATAATTGTTCTCCCAGATGGTGGATGGGGAGGTGGGTATATTTTGACAGATTCGTAAACAAGTAACTCTCAAACCTACGGGAAAAGTGCCAAACCTCCCCTTTTCACCCCCCTTCTCCCCCCTCCCTATCGTATCTCGGAAACTACGAGACCCGTATTTTTTGTTTTTTACGGATTCGTATAGAGGAGGCTCGGTAAAGTAAAAACCATTTTTCAAAGTCCCCCCCCGCCCCCCTTCTCCCCCCCTTTAGGCGGATCTCGGAATCTAAGAGACTTGGAACATTTTTTTTTTCAGGTTCGTTTAGAGGGGCAATGCTTTAGTCGAAATACTTGTGCAACCCCCCCCCCATCATCCCCCCCCCCTTTTTTTTTTTTTTTTCACAAGCACGCGAGGTGCTTGCACCTCGCGCAACACGCAAATACTTTTTTTTTTCACAAGCACGCGAGGTGCTTGCACCTCGCGCAACACGCAAATACTTGATTTAGAGGGGCAATGCTTTAGTTTTTTTCACAAGCACGCGAGGTGCTTGCACCTCGCGCAACACGCAAATACTAAACCCCCCATCACCCCCCCACTTTTTTTTTTCACAAGCACGCGAGGTGCTTGCACCTCGCGCAACACGCAAATACTAGTTATACTATATAAAGCTAAATTACCACTCACTGACTCACTGACATAATTGTTCTCCCAGATGGTGGATGGGGAGGTGGGTATATTTTGACAGATTCGTAAACAAGTAACTCTGAAACCTACGGGAAAAGTGCCAAACCTCCCCTTTTCCCCCCCCTTCTCCCCCCTCCCTATCGTATCTCGGAAACTACGAGACCCGTATTTTTTTTTTTACGGATTCGTATAGAGGAGGCTCGGTAAAGTAAAAACCATTTTTCAAAGTCCCCCCCCCGCCCCCCTTCTCCCCTCCCTTTAGGCGGATCTCGGAATCTAAGAGACTTGGAACATTTTTTTTTTCAGATTCATTTAGAGGGGCAATGCTTTAGTCGAAATACTTCTGCAACCCCCCCCCCCCATCCCCCCCCCCCCTCTTTTTTTTTTTTTTTTTTTTTTCACAAGCTCGCGAGGTGCTTGCACCTCGCGCAACACGCAAATACTAAACCCCCCCATCACCCCTCCCCTTTTTTTTTTTTTTTTTTTCACAAGCACGCGAGGTGCTTGCACCTCGCGCAACACGCAAATACTAAACCCCCCCATCACCCCTCCCCCCTTTTTTTTTATTTTTTCACAAGCACGCGAGGTGCTTGCACCTCGCGCAACACGCAAATACTAGTTATATTATATAAAGCTAAATTACCACTCACTCACTGACATAATTGTTCTCCCAGATGGTGGATGGGGAGGTGGGTATATTTTGACAGATTCGTAAACAAGTAACTCTCAAACCTACGGGAAAAGTGCCAAACCTCCCCTTTTCCCCCCCCTTCTCCCCCCCCCCTATCGTATCTCGGAAACTACGAGAACCGTATTTTTTTCTTTTTACGGATTCGTATAGAGGAGGCTCGGTAAAGTAAAAACCATTTTTCAAAGTCCCCCCCCCGCCCCCCTTCTCCCCCCCTTTAGGCGGATCTCGGAATCTAAGAGACTTGGAACATTTTTTTTTTCAGATTCATTTAGAGGGGCAATGCCTTAGTCGAAATACTTGTGCAACCCCCCCCCCCATCACCCCCCCCTCTTTTTTTTTTTTTTTTTTTTTCACAAGCTCGCGAGGTGCTTGCACCTCGCGCAGCACGCAAATACCAATTTCTTTTTTCACAAGCACGCGAGGTGCTTGCACCTCGCGCAACACGCAAATACTTTATTTTTTCACAAGCACGCGAGGTGCTTGCACCTCGCGCAACACGCAAATACTAGTTATATTATATAAAGCTAAATTACCACTCACTGACTGACTGACTGACTGACTCACTCATTGACATAATTGTTCTCCCAGATGGTGGATGGGGAGGTGGGTATATTTTGACAGATTCGTAAACAAGTAACTCTCAAACCTACGGGAAAAGTGCCAAACCTCCCCTTTTCACCCCTCCCTATCGTATCTCGGAAACTACGAGACCCGTATTTTTTGTTTTTTACGGATTCGTATAGAGGAGGCTCGGTAAAGTAAAAACCATTTTTCAAAGTCCCCCCCCCGCCCCCCTTCTCCCCCCCTTTTGGCGGATCTCGGAATCTAAGAGACTTGGAACATTTTTTTTTTCAGATTCATTTAGAGGGGCAATGCTTTAGTCGAAATAATTGTGCAACCCCCCCCCATTTCCCCCCCCCTTTTTTTTTTTTTTTTTCACAAGCACGCGAGGTGCTTGCACCTCGCGCAACACGCAAATACTAGTTTATATTATATATATTTAAATATTAAAATATATTTAATTTCTATAATAATGGAGTGAAAAATATAAACATATATATATATAACGTGTAACGGAAACCCCATATCTAACCGAAAGGGCTGAAGACAACATTTGGTATGGAGTCTCTATGCACAGTTTCAGCACAAAATAACTGACTTAAAGAATTGATACCAAATTATTGGATTCACATATTTTTTGAATACCAATCATAACAAACGTGTCACAGCACTACGAGGGTCAATAACTTTCCACGTCACTTTCCAATAACACGATAATTCTTTTCGTTCTTCTTAATTTGAAAAATTCGGTCTCTGGTATCAGTGTATTGGAATTTGTAATAAGTTCTACACATGTAGACTTAGGATTACACAACCCTTGCCATATCGTTTGTTATCATCCAAAGAAGCCATGCACTTGGTATGTATATACCCTTTAAATTACACGTTGTATATATATATATATATATATATATATATATATATTTATATCTATAGATCTTAATGTAAACTTTCAATCAAAATTGGTTTTAAAGAGATCGAGTTAACAGTTTTTGAGATACGGCATATTTTCTAAAACCGCAAATATAACATTGTAATTCATACAAACACTATGAAAAACAAAGTTATCTAGCGTAGTTGTAAAAAATGTAAATAAGCTAGTTTTAAGAAATTTCTAAGGTTTTTTTCGTCAAATAAATATACATATTATATTATATTATTATAGTTACTACGGAACCCTTCATGGGCTCGCACTTGGCCAATTTTTGTAAAATGTTATAATAAGCAATATAACATTAGATTTATAGATTTCTTTTATTATTTTTTTTCTTTTAAATTAAGTTACACTTGATACATATATTGTTATGAAATAAATTACGCTTATACATATTTTCTGCGAAGTAAGTTCGCTAGACAGCATTAATGAAAAAATGTTTTTTTGGTATGGCCCCACGTATATATAATAAAGTACCGAATGTTGTTGAAAATATGACAGTACATCAGAATTTAAACGAGCACTAAATGAAATTTTAATAAACAAAACTTATTTCAGTCTGGTTTTATTATGACATTACATAATTATATTTTTTTTATTTCATACTGGTTTTATTATTCAAATAAGTACTGCATACCCATCTACCCTAACTTGCTACTTACCCAGTTTCGAAGCGTCAATAGCCTAATGGATAAAGTGTCGGACTTGTGATCGAGAGGCCATGGGTTCGAACCCCACCCATTACACTATTGACGTTAACCCACTCCAGACACAAGCATATTTAGCTTAGTTGGAGGGGTTAACAAGATTGCTAGTAATGTGAAATGTACCCACATTGCCAGTATTCTTTAAAAAAAATCTGAGGAGTTTAATATATAAAATCAAAGTTTTATTGCAATAGGATGAATAGTGAGGGAACGGATAATGTATTACTACAGTAAAAACAAACGTTAATTTTTGTATAATAGGTATAATTTTTACATTTATTTCTGTGATTTATTTACGTACCTACTTGCTTAGCCTATTAATTCTATGCCTACTTGCTTCATTTAGATCCATCCAGCCGTTTGAGCGTGAACAAGTAACAAACATGCAAACAGACACATTCACAAACTTTCGCCTTTATAATATTAGTGTGATAAATAAAACCATCTAAATAATTAATATTCGTTTTTCAAGTTTATTCAACATAACGACAAATAAAAACTTTTTACCAAAAAATTAAACCGACTCCCAAAAACACTGCAAAGTGAAAAATAACTTTAATTTCGGAAGTCGGTGTCTTTAGTTTTGTATTTTCGTTTTTGGCACCGACTTCCGAAATTAAAGTTATTTTTCACTTTGCAGTGTTTTTGGGAGTCGGTTTAATTTTTTGGTAAAAAGTTTTTATTTCACTCTTTTTAGTTGGTCGATTTTTAATTTACCTAGTTAAAAGGGCCTAAATGTCAACTACTTATAACCTTTTACAAAATATTGCTTTTCCCAATGCTGGGCCGTTAATTGTTGAGGAGTTCTACTGGTACTTCACCATCAGCTCTACGTCACCATATGCATTGTGACGAACATAAAGTGCTTAACATCCATATTCAAGTAATCGAATCGCAATCCACGAAATACTTATTATTGAGTAGGTTCGGCGGCCATCTGTGGTCTTCATCATCAGTTCCACTTCCCCAAATGGTATTTTTTAAGAGCAACTGCACAAGTTACTATAAGAAATACCCAAAACGCCATAGGTGTGCCTATAATATTTGAAGAGTTCCCTCGATTTCTCCAGGATCCCATCATCAGTCCCTGACCTTGTGACCATCATCCTGACCTGGTGACAATGGGACCAATTTCGAAGTATACCCTTTCAAACAAAAAAAGAATTACCTACCTATTTTCGTAACCAGCATCATTTTAGTCAGAAATCGGGATAAATAGAGCTCAAGAGACCTGATCATTCCAATTCCCAGTGCGGTCACAAATACTTAAATAATAAAAGTACGTACGAGCATTTCTACAAAAAACGCCCAAAATAATGTGTTTCTGAAATGATAATTTTTCTTTGTAAAAAACGCCCGGTAAATGTATACCACAGCGTATTTGATATGTAGGTACTAAGAAGGTTAGCAATAGCTACATTGTGTAATTGTAACATTTTTTTGGCTTGTATTCCTTTTTTTTTCAAAAAGAAGGGAACCTATGTAGGGACACATTGTAATTGTCAGCAAAAATCGTATGACCACAAGTGCACTCAGCCAGTCGTTCCCCGAGACCGCGCGTAACGCTAGTGTTTCCCTTATAATAACATTATGTATAGTGTGAATGCGTACGTATATTATATACCACTTTATGTATTAGACATTTGGAATTTCATTCACTGTACCTAAACGCACCTACTGAAGCGGAGTTAGTGCTCAAGACGATATACACATACACACAACTAATGAATAACAACAGTAGTAAACATTCATCATTCTACCTATCTCTCGGCCGCATAGCGTCAAGTCTGTCTCGGGTTGATAATTTGACCACTTGCATTTTTAAGTTATGACCCAAAAAAAACCCTTATAGTTTCGTCATGTCTGTCTGTCTGTCCGTCCGTATGTCACAGCCATTTTATTCCGAAACTATTAGGACTATACATGTGAAACTTGGTAAGTAGATGTATTCTGTAAACCGCTTTCCGATTTCAAGAAAAAAAATAAAAAATATTTAAATAAAGGGGGGCCCCCTTTATTTTAAATATTTTCCCATATATGGAACTGAAACCGAAAATATTTTTTTTCATAAAAACTTATGTGTGTGTGGTATCTATGGACAGGTCTTTAAAAATGCCATTGAGGTTTCTAAAACCAATTTTTTATAAAGTTAATCGTTTAAAAGATATACGCTTCCAAAGTGCTAAAATGTGTATCCTCCCCCTCTAACTTCTATAATAATGGAGTGAAAAATCTAAAAAATATATGCTTTAGACCTTAATGTAAACTTTCAACGAAAATTTATTTGAACGAGATCGAGTCGGCAGTTTTTGAAATACAGCATATTTTCTAAAACCGCAATTAATATAACTTTGTAATTCATACAAACACTATGAAAAACAAAGTTATAATATTTGGCGTTCCGTAGTAACGGAACCCTTCATGGGCGAGTCTGACTCGCACTTGGCCAATTTTTTATGTAGCTGTAAGCAGGACAGCAGTAAATATAATGAATAAGCTTACCAAATCTTTTTGCCATGGGCTACTGCCCACAATATATATACATTAGTCGGCAACATGATAATTCCAGAGAGCAAAACGATCGCATTAATTATATCTGTCCCTGTTAGTATTAAAATATTGCCGACACCTGAAAATAAGGATCGTATTAGGATATAATAATTTGGAAATTCAATCGCTCAGTATACAGCAACAGGCCTATAAAACACATTAGTTTGAAGAAATTCGTCAGTACTTAGTTGGTAACAACTTGAGGTGATCACGGCTGAGGCAGGAGGTTCCACAAAAAAAAGTCCGGGAACGGACTAATAAATACTCACAAAAGAATAAAATTAATGACCATACTATAGAAAACATAGAAATAAGCCACAAGATGCACGATCCCCACACCACAAAGGGGTGATTAGGAGGGCACGGTGGATTTGAAATCGCGCATGGAGCAGGTGGGCACTGTCCAGGTTCCATCTCGATAAAATGATAATACGATAAACACTATCTTATAAGAAACATATACGTTTATAAACCAAGTAAACCTATACAAAATAATGTTGTCGTCAATATTTGATATTGTAAATAACAATTAATTCAAACTTGCCAAACTTATCATCAAAGAGAATGTAATACACCTTATCATCATAGATGACAAAAAGTATGTAACCATTACGTTATCAAAGAGAATGTAATACACTATGTTTTATAGTGACTGATCGTTCCCATAAATACCCGTCAGCCATTCATTACCCTCGCGGTGCACCCGCCACTTGGAATTCGGGGTTATTTTGACGGGGCCCGATAGGGCCATTGCCTTACGGCAGTGGTTCCCAATTAGTTTTTTCTACGTACCACTTCAAGGAAAAGCTCAAACTCGCGTACCCCTTAGTTAGGACGTTCTCACACGATGACGCATGTCGGATGCGACAGCGACAGTGCGGCAAGCATCGTTGTAAGGATATGAAAAAGCGCCTAGATCCACACACGGGTGTCGCACTGAAGCTGTCGTATGTGTAGTATCTAGGCGCGTTTTCTTACAACTCCTTTCGTTTATGCTTGCCGCACTGTCGCTGCTGCATCCGACATGCGTCATCGTGTGAGATCCACCTTATTGCAGGAACGTTAAATAAAAAATGAATTCAGGTGAATTTTTAATTTATTATAATCAAAATACATTTTAATAACACATGTTTAATTAATGTGACTAATGTGCACGTTTATCTTTGCACAATTCTGAAAAATTTGGTTGCAGTTTGAGTTCGAGTTGAAGTCTGTGACGATGTTTAGTTTTTAAATTTGTCATTGTGGAAAATCCACTCTCGCTAAGGTACGGTGTGCAAAATGACAGTAAATATTTATTATTAAATATTTATATATATTTATTAAATATTTGCTGATACGATAAATATAAAGACATTTACCATTTAGACATTTAAAGACTAGCCCAAAAATTAACCAGTGATTGCTCCGCAAAACAACTTTTGAGTCTCCTGTTGCATAAGATATCTATTAATTCCTCTTGATCAGAGATGGATAGGTGGTCGGTGGCACAGTCTCCAAATGGGTTATTTACCCAGTTCCATTGCGACGATATTTCTGGGAAATAAGTGCGTAATTCGGTCGACAAATTTTGCAAGTGGCATTTTATGGCTGATTTTACATCTTCATTCAGTGATGAAGAAATAGTTTCCAAAAAAGGTTTAGGTTTGGAAATTGATCATATTTACATCTGTCGATCAAAGATGACCAGAGAGCCATTTTTTATTGTTGACTCAACCTTCTCCTGCATAGTGAATATGGTTGCATGCTGTCCTTTAAGCCCCAAATTCAACTCTTTCAGTTTTGTAAAAATGTCTGACAAGTAAGCCAATTTTTGGAGCCACAAATGATCAACAAGCATCTCTTTGTACTGGTCATGTCCTTGCTCGGTCAACAGTAACTCAATTTCTTGTCTCAACTCAAATATTCCCGAAACAACTGTTCCTCTGGACAGCCATCGCACTTCAGTATGTAACAACAGGGTCTCATAATCGCTGCCAAGCTCTTTACAAATGTCTGTAAAAATTCTTGAGTTTGTAGCACGGGCCTTGATTAAATTGACAATTTTCACAGCATTTTTAAGAGTACTATCTAAGCAGGCTGGAATTTTTTTACAAGCAAGTGCCTCTCGATGAATACCACAATGGGTCCATTTTGCTTCTGGGGCTACATCTTCTATTCGCTTCACAAGTCTTGAAAAACGACCAGTGATTGCTCTGGCACCATCAGTGCATATTCCTACATATTTCGACCAATCCAATTTGTTTTCTTTTATAAAAAAAACCGTCAACCATGTTAAATATGTCCTCGCCGGTAGTACGAATCGGCAGAGCACGATAAAACAGGAACTCTTCGTGAACCTTATTGGAATGAACATAACGAACATAATTATGTTAAAAGTTGCGCCAAGTTTGATATGTCTGTGGATTCATCAAGTTGTATGGCAAAGTAATCGCTTTGTAAAATGAGTTGAATTTGGTGGTTTTTTCAAATGATCTAACGTTTCTGCAATACGACGAGAGACAGTGTTATTTGACATAGGAATAACATCAAGTTATCGGGCCATTTTTTCTCCGAACATACATTTAATTATCTCTTTTGCTGCAATAATTTCAAAAATTCAAAATTCATGTATTTTGTGGACACAGGGTACAATGATCTTATGTATATATGTATAGTGTTTGGTCCAACCTATAGGCAGGCAGTATAAGGTTTTCTCCAATAGTATGCGGTTTTGCTTGCTTGGCAATTAAATAAATAACTCGCGCTTAACAAGCGCTTGATGCATACGGTTGACTTACCTACTGATCGTTTATTAATTGATTTGAATAATTTTTTTGAAATTGTTATTGCACTAGGTTTTATTTTTTAAGAATTTATAATTTAAGTTAAGAGATTGCTCCGCGTACCCCTTGATGCAATCTCGCGTACCCCTGGGGGTACGCGTACCACTAATTGGGAAACACTGCCTTACGGGGTTGCGAGAATTGTTCTAACAAGACACCGCGTCCCCGGAATGCAAGGTCAACAGAAGGAGCAGGGTGGGTTTTTAGTCAGTAGAAGTCTGACAGTCCCTTCCGCACCATCCACAGCGGTTGGAGTCATATGAAATAATTTCGATCTTATGCTGTCGATACGGAAAATAAGTCGGATATTTTACCACATATATTTTACGGCCGATTTCGCAGTTTGTGTGAACTAGTTCAAATGTCACTATTGACCTAGATGTACGGTCGGCCAAGAAAGTGGTGTACCAGTTTTGATTTAGTTTCCCGGTCATCGAAAATTACAACAAGGTTCGTTATAAAAAGATATTACTGAAAGAGACAACATTATCATGACGTAAACCTATGTATTTAGTATTCATACGTCATATGTCACATATAAGTACATGACATTTTAACCTTTAGTATAAATGAAAAGGACATTAGTTTCTACAAAGCAATTGAAATGTTTCCAAACAAAAGTAATAAAAACTATTTAGACAACCGAATTCCATTTGAAAAAGAAAACTGACAATTGACATTTTGTCAAATATATGCAAAAAATCGATATATTTTCCGTGTTATTTTTCAATCAACTGCATATAAAATCATCTCAATGCCTGCCAACTTGACCATTGCCGAAAGAGCACAAATAATTGCCCAATTTAATGAGGGAAGCAGTATCAGTGCGATATCCCGGAATTTGAATATATCGAGGCGTTCTGTCCGCTTTTGGATTCGTCGTGAAGGAGAGGAGGGAAGTTTGTTGGATCACAGAAGAAGTGGTCGCCGGCCTGCACTCTCCAATAACGATAGAGAATTCATGAGACGGGAATATTAAATCAATGGTTTTAAGCCCACAAAACATTTTGCGGAGATGTTCGATGTGAGTGCCCAAACAATAAGGAATCATCTACATTACATGGGGTTGCACCACAGGCATTACGCCAAGAAAATATATTTGACGGATGCTCACAGACTTGCTCGTCTGAACTTCGCCAGAGAGCACTTAGAGTTTGATTGGTCTAATACAGTGTTTTGTGATGAAAAAACGTTTAAATCCAGTCAGCATGGACGTCTTCACCTTTGGCGATATAATTCAACACGGTATAAAGATGATCATGTAATCCCAAATAGAGAATCAGGTCGAATTTCCGTAAATATTTGGGGCTGGATGAGTACGGATGGTGTAGGAGAATTGTGTTCTCTACCTCCTCGAGCGACGGCTGTAAATTATATCGACGTGCTTCAGAATGCAATGCTACCGACAGTCCGTAATGTTTACCCGGAGAACGAAGTGCCACAATTTGATTTTGTTCAAGATAATTGTTCAATTCATAATGCGAGGATCGTAAGAGCCTGGTTTCGTTCACACACTGACGTAAGGGTAATTCAGTGGCCCTCAAGATCGCCGGACCTCAACCCGATAGAAAATCTTAAGGCCTTATGGTCCAACGATGGTCGCATCAAAATGAAAGAACCAAACAAGCTCTTATTAGTCACTGTAATTATATCTGGGAGGAAATGCGGGGAAGCGATATTTGCTCACGGCTTGTTGGTTCAATGAGGTCTCGTCTTTTAGAGGTTATAGAGGCCAACGGCGGTTACACCCGTTTCTAATTTTTAAAAATTTTCAATATCTTCTAAATATTACTATATATGCTATGTTTTTGTTTGTTATAAGTATTTTAAAATTGATTGTAGAAATTTAATAAAAGGATAAATCTATTTTTAGCTTGTTTTTTATTGATATTGTAATTACAAGTTTACAGAAATTGTAGGTTTGTGGACTCGCCTTGTGCCTTTACAATTTTATGTAACTTGTTGATTACAATTCTGAATTTGTAGATACAATTTTGTCATCAAAATCTACAGCCCCCCGCCGTTGATTTTACGACGTCATTGGTTCCATCAAGTTCAAACTAAGAACAGCTGTCACGTTACAAACAGTAATAGTCGTTATCAATAATCAGATAAAGACAGCAATAGAAGTTGTCAGATCGATCTGCAAGCGAAACTAATCTTTATCACCTATGAATCTGCAAGCGATATTCAACCTTAGGGTGGTACACCACTTTCTTGGCCGACTGTACGTTTAGCAGATTTCACCAAACATAATCATTTTGATTGCGTACCTGATAGCAATATCCGTCATCAATTATATACTCAATGTGTGTTTGTTTGTCCTTGTTCCACGCATGCGCGATCCGAAGGGGGGGGGGGTCACAGGTAGTGTTGCCAGGTCGGATTTGTTTTAAATCGGGACAGAAGGTAAAAATAATCGGGGCTTAGGGTTGTAGATCGGGACGCAGAAAAAAACAAGTTTTTTAAAAGTATCCAGAGCGCTTCTGATGTGCTGCAATAGTCAACAACATCCTGAAACTAAAGGGTGTCTCAGCGCCAATTTTAAACTTTAAACTTGAATATCTTGGCAACCAGCGGGGCTGGTGTTTGGTAGATGATTAGTGCGGATTTTTTAGTCGCTATGTCGCAGTGGTCTGGCGCGCACCACTCTTACGCAGGGGAGACGTATTTTTGCAACGAGTTTTCATTGAGTGAAGCACAGCGCAAGTTTTGTAATCGCTTTCAAATCCGCCGTTTAAGTGATGCCCCGAGTATTCAGTTAATTAAGTCAAGGGTAGCAAAGTTTAGAGCGACATGGTGTTTACTGAATCATTCAATTGACCCTCGAAATTGACCTGTGCGATCGATTGAAAACATCAACCGCGTCGCCGCTGCGGTCGCGGAGCGTCCACGACGATCAGTTAGAAAACATGCTGCTTATTTGAGCATCCATTGATCAAGTATTCAATGAATTTTGGCCTTAGACTTAAAATTACATCCTTATAAAATTCAAATAGTTCAAAAATTAAACCAGAAGACTACAACAAGCGAAAAATTTATTGTCAGAAGATATTAGATTTTTTTGGAGGAAAATGGGATGGACAATGTTTATTTTAGCGATGAGTCACACTTTCACCTCGAAGGTTACGTAAATCGTCAAAATTGCCGTTATTGGTCATCTAGCAATCCAAAACTAAAACATCTGAAAACATTACACAGCCCCAAAGTTACTGTATGGTGTGCAATATCGTCGAAGAAAATCATCGGGCCATTTTTCTTCGAGAATGACCGAGATGCCGATTCAGATCTAGACGGTTACAGTGACGAGCAAGCGGTATACGGACATGATTAAAATTTTTTTTGTACCGCAGCTTCAAGAAGAGGATTTTGACGAGTCAGGTGTATGGTTTCAGCAAGATGGGGCCACAGCCCACACAGCTAGGGTCTCTATGGACACACTAAGAGCGTTGTTTCCTGGAAAACTCATAATCCGCTTTAGAGATATATTGTGGCCACCCAGATCTCCCGACTTAACCCCAACTGCCTTTTTTCTGGGGTTATCTCACAGCAAGAGTTTTTGATACCCCTCTTACGAATTTGGAGCAACTGAAGACTAATAACGACAAAAGTGAGGGCCATATCAGTTGACATTCTGCGGCGTGACTCTGCAAATTCGCTAGTCCGTTTTGAAGAGTGCATTAGTCATGATGGAAGACATCTTGACGATGTATTCCGTACATAAAATCCGCACTAATAAACTATAATTTATTGCTATTCAAATATTATAAGTACAATCTTAGTCTTTTTTATAAATATTCAAATTTTGGAATCGTCTAGCTATCTTTTGGAGTACTTGGTCCATAGATTACTCGTGCACGTACGTGTAAGGTCCATGTTTTTTATTACATAGTTGTGAAATTCACCGCAAGGTATACTAAAGTTAGATTTTTTTAATTTCGGCTTTGACATGCTCCAGTGTCAAATGGTTTCGCCTCTCGGACCAAATTAAGTTGGTTTGTGAAAATACTTTTTCCGCTGCCGCACTTGCCACGTTTGACACCGCTATTTGATGCCATAAAAGAAAATAACTTCAGAAGTTTTGCGAAGTCTTGTTTTGTAGCGGCGTAAGATCATTGTTCTGTACTGTTCTGTATTGCTGCTTTACTAAGTTTTGACTGAACACACTTCTTCATAAAGTTGATCCACATCGAAGAACACATTAATTATTAGATTTTCAATAAATGACACGTAAGTAACGAGTGGTTAGAGAAAGTGATTTGAAAAAATCTAATTTGCTATCGTTGAGTTCATATTTGGTCTCTTTGTAATGAAGAACTGCACGTTGATGCATGTGAATGCCACAAACTCATCTTCAATCCTTTGCCTCAATTGCTTACTTAATTTTACCATTATTTTGTGACCTTCAAAATATAGCAATGTTTCGTTTTCAAGATATATTACTACCTACCAGTGGCGAAGGCTCCATACAACTCGATTCCTACCGGCTTCCCTTTTGAAATATGGCAAATATTAGTCTATTATTTTATATATGAAAATATAAATAGTAATCTATTATTTTCAATTAAACAAATAATTATTTACGAAGTTACAAGATTTCGAAGTCAGCCCTGTGGCTGACTTCGAATTCGAATACCAGTAACTGTGGCCCTGTGGCCACAGTTACTGGAATTCACGCATTACACTTGAGCAAGGTAAGCATTTTTTTGGTCCAGCTTCCCTTTTATGAAAATTCACCCTTCGCTACTGCTACCTACATCCTGTAAAATCTTAGTGCAGCTTGGTAAAATGTCAAGCATGGCTCCGTTTCAACAGAATTGAAGAATTGGCACAGCGCACTTGGGACATTCATCTTCTCCCAATTATATGTAATAATCTTTCAGTATATCGAAAAATTTTGTTGCACGTTCTACGGACTTCTACGGTAGAAAGAAGTGACAACCATCTTGCTCTAACATGATGCAAGACGGGAGCAAATTCAGCTTCGTGCAGCTGATAAGAATCTTTTAAAGTGTCAACTCGGTTTGTAAATCGGGACATTTGGTGTCCCGATCAGCGGTAAATCGGGACGCGTCCCCAAACCCCTGAAAACGGGACGTCCCGCGAAAATCGGGACACCTGGCAACACTAGTCACAGGGGACATGAACGCGTTAGGGAGAGACAACTCCAGCCACCACAGGGCGTTAGGGATCGCAAGCCGATCTCCGGCCACTGTAGGCGCGGGCTTAGCACAGGAGAGGTAGCCCACCGTCCAGTTAGGATAGGTCTGCTATCACCTAAATTGCCGGTCCCAGACAAAGACTTCAAACCTCCCCCCCCCCCCAAACTAAATTCTTAATTTTTTACTGGACGCCCTAGAAAAACATATTTTCGAAGTTAAAAACAAATCCAACGACGTTACTTATGGTTTTTATTTACTGATAACATTATAGAGCGCTATATTTTTTAAATATAGTGTCCTTCTTTTATTAAATCAACATTATAAAAACAATGAGATGAAATACCATAAGAAATTAATACAGATCGTGCTTTTTAGCACCTGTAAGAGCAATAAGTATCCGGGTTTTAACCCGAACGCTTACAGGAAATATCCCCCGAATGACCCCGGACGTTTTGCAATCTAGGACAAATCCGGGGAAACCCAGACGGATGGCCGAGTTTCCCCGGATAAGCCGATAAAAGACAGGCCCGGGTCGACGGCACGTCGTGTTAAGCCATTGCATGCTGGGGTTGCGAGAATGTTCTAACGAGACACTACAGCCCCGGACCACAAGGCCAACTGAAGGAACAGGGTGGGTTTTTAGTCAGTAGTTGCCTGACACTCCCTTCCGCTAAAATGGAATAAAATGGTGTATTGTGCTTGAAAGTCAAATTTACTCGACTTATTATTAGTGACCCCCAATTCACCAACACACTATTGTTAAGAAAATAATTTAAATAATTTAAAAACCCGTCTAGGCAACTGAAATGCAAGCAACAAGCCCATAATTATAAAAAAAAAAACTTTTTTTTTTATAATTATGGGCTTGGGAGTCGGTTTAATTTTTAACCGACTTCTGAAAAAGGAGGAGGTTCTCAATTCGGATGTTTGTTTGTTTTTTTTTTATGTTTGTTCGGGCATATCTCCGTCGCTCGCCAACCGATTTGAAAATTCTTTTTTTGTTGGAAAGGGTATACTTTCCAAATGGTCCCATGAAAATTTTATCGAAATCGGACAAGTCGTTTCTGAAAAATCAACAAAAGTCTAAAAAAAATATTTACATTGATGATCTTTTCGTTTACTCTGCATTGTGTTTTTTGTTCGCGCGTTTTTATTTTTTTTGTAGTTGACATTTTGGCTTTTATAACTAGATTAATTATAAATTGACCCACTAAAAAGCGCGAAAATAAAACCTTATTTGCAAAAAAAAAATTAAACCGACTTCCATATCAAAACACTACAAAGCCAAAAATAATTTTAATTTCGGAAGGCGGTGTGAAAAAAAAAGAAAATACAAAACTAATAACACCGACTACCGAAAGTAAAATTATTTTTGGCTTTGTAGTGTTTTGATATGGAAGTCGGTTTTATTTTTTTTGCAAAAAAGGTTTTTTTGGTAAAACGTTTTTATATCACTCTTTTTAGTTGGTCGATTTTCAATTTACCTTGTTACAAGAGCCTAAATGTCAACTACTTATTTAAATCATTTACAAAATATTGCTTTTCCCAATGTTGGGCCGTTAATTGTTGAGGAGTTCTCCTGGTACTTTACCATCAGCTTCACTTCACCATATGCATTGTGACGAGCATATTGTATTTAATAACCACATTCAAGTAATCGAAGCGGAACACATGAAATACTTATTATTCCTACTTATACAACGTGTAACGGAAAGGGTATATACATACGAAGGGCACGGCTTCTTTGGATGATATAAAACGATATTGGAAGGGTTTCAACTCAAAATAAAATACTCTAAAAATTGATACGGTTTCGTAAGTTTCTTAAATTGAAATCATAACAATCGTGTCACCGTCAAGTCACAAGTAGTTATAATTTAATTTTGATAATAATAAATACAAGTAAATAGTAGATATTTTATTAATTAAATAAATACCTACCCATATTTAAATAACAAAATCAATTTTTCTGTTACGTCTTCTCCCGAAACGCGTTATCACTTCATCTACTGCAATAGGTATGTTTTTATGGACGTGGTCAAGCTATTCCGTTTGGAAACTAAATTTTCAGCATCTTCAGAAAAGGGAAGCCTATGTTATCAAGTTGAATGAAGCTCTTAATTGCTTAAACATTTAAAACGATTACCTGGAAACCATTTGGCAGTCCGTAACATCTTTTGTCACGGAAACATCCTCTCAAATCTTGGGCCATAGATTTGGATGACTAGTTTCATGAGAATGACGATAAAATTACAAGTGCACTAAGCGGTCACCGTCAGCTAGGTACTTAATATGCAGCACAATAATACTTGCGATGGAAACTTACACAAACGAATCAAGGAAAGCACTTCAAGATTGAGAAGACTAACGAGAGATGCGAAAGATAAGTGGTGGCAAGAGAAGGCGAAATTCTTACAGCGGATATAGACACACAACATCTGAGTGCATTTTATAACGATATTCCTAGAGTCATAGGTACCAGGAAAAATATAAACGTATCGTTAACGTCACTAGATGGAGTATTTCTCGCCAACAAGGACAATATCTTGAAACGCTGTGCTCAACATTTTAATGACCTTCTGAATGTTGATCGCTCTGCTGTTATAACTTACATTAATTCCCCCAAGCAAACTAAACCTAGGGAAGAGTTACTTGTACCTATTACTTTAGAGGAAGACAAAACGGTCATCAGGAGGCAACAGCAGAATAAGAAAGCAGTAGGCGTAGATAATTTCTGCGGCGAAATGCTGAAGTATGGAGGTGAGGAACTCTTGGTGTAACTACACCAGCGGGTCTAGACAAAATCCATTTTCTGTAAGCGTTAACGCCAACGGAAAAATTAAATTGTATGGAGTTGACATTTACTAACACGTGACAATCACGTGACATGTGGTTAGCAAATGTCAACTCCATACAATTTAATTTTTCCGTTGGCGTTAACGCTTACAGAAAATGGATTTTGTCTAGGCCCGCAGATCATGTGAAAACTGTTGTTGCGTATGTGAGCGGAAGAAGATGTACCAAAGTGCTTTAAAATCTCTCGCACTGTATAAAAACAAAGGAGATCGCTCTGACTGTAATTCATACCGAGGCATTTCCATTCTCTCCGTTCCAAAAAAAAAAATTCGTCCGAGTCTTTCTAAATAGATTGCTGCCTTTATCCGAAGAAATACTGCCAGAATCTCAGTTCGGCTTCAAACCGGAGAGAGGAACCTGCGAGGCCAACATCTCAATCCAATAGCTTATTGCGAAGAGCAGGGAGCAAGGTCGACCAATTTTTCTGTTTTGTTGATCTTGAAAAAGCCTTTGACAGCGCTCCTCGTAAAGCTCTTTGATTGGTTCAGTCTAAACTGGGTTGTCCCGATAAATTTGTTAGACTTTTACATGATAACATGTCATGTTGGGTTACAGTCAATGGTGAACAATCAGAATATTTCTCAGTCACATGTGGAGTCAAACAGGGATGTGTATTGGCACCAACTTGTTCGCATTATATTTTTTGTCGCTGTGCGCCCATATAACCATTTTTGGGAATATGACGTAACGGTTTCGACACCTAGTGTGGGCACTGATTTATTCTCGACACATAATCTCGTCGCCGTTCCGTATTAGAGTAGTTGCTGCAACTAAAATTGGGGAAGAGTCGACACAGTAACATTCGGTTTCTAATATACGTCGCTGTGTCGTAACATTGTTACCATATTTTAACCAGAGTTCCCACAAATCATTCATTCAATCGCTCATAACCGCTCATTCGTTGACATTGACTCGTGAAGTGACGTGAATTTTATTACTTATTAAAATAAATAAGAAACCGCCATCATAACAGTATCACCGAGGTAAGTAAACAAAGATTTTTTTTGTTGATTATTATGGTCCTCAATACTCAAATCTTAATGGGAAATTAAATTCATCGTGTAAATTAGTGGGATAGGTTGAAATGTATCAAAGCGCCACATTAATATCATAATTTAACCATTCGGGCGAAAATACACATTGTTTTTATTTTAATGATATTTTTATTTTCTATTATCTAAAGCTTCTATTTGAATGCAGTAATACAGTTGAATACTTAATAACAAACTATTTTAGCAGTAATAAACCGTACTATCGATAAATAATGAGAATATATTCTTTGTTATGTGAAAAATATTTTCGTCACAACAAGTTACAAAGTTACGATTATGTGTCGACATTGTGTGGACATGTTACGTAAATTCGTCACAAAATAACTGAATTTTAAAAATGGTCTCTCCTTGATTTTTGTTCACAGTTTCCCAAACTTTAGTTTGCTAGGCAAAATGCCATATTGCATTGTTTTAACTAGAGAAGGCTGTTCTGATTTCATATCCCTTGTACCAAGTACGTGGGTGAGAGAGAGCTGTTGTCTGTACAAATAACTAAGAACTCAGTTTTTACTAGTTTTCTAATGTTGTTCTCTTCAAGACTTTTAAATTACCATAGAATACGATTAGGTATATAAAATGCATAGAAGTTGAAATCATTCAATGTGCTTTATTTTAGGGGTGAAATGAACACAAGTACATCGAAAAAACAAAGGAGCGAAACGAGAAAGGATACTTCTACAAATAGTAAAAGTTTAGATCAAGAAAAAGAGGAAGTGATGAATATAAAAATGAAAATGCCAAATATAGTAGATGATGATAAATACAAATCTGGAGATGCAAAATAACACAAGAAAATATGAATCTGAAACAGAGGATCAGTTAGATGTAAAAGAAAATGATATTGGTACTTATATAATTTATTTTAATTACTTTTACACATAGCACACTCCTCTATACGCTCATTATGTAATGTAACACACGTGCACACGCACACAACACAGACACAAACAGACACCTAAGTCGTTTTAGACTGAAGTATGGTATGGAGATCATTGGATCTCCATACCATATTTCCGTCTAATTCCGTTTTATTGTCTCAATAAAATTCTTTATTAATACATCATATTGTTTAACATAAATTAATAATTCTTTTACAGACGACAGTACGCCAGACACAAAAAATATTCCAATAAAGCATCGAAAATAGTGACTATACTCTCTGATGTGAAAATAAAAAACAAGTTTTTGGATTTAAAACATGAGACTAAAACTATGAATATCAGTTCTGATAACTTAATGTACTGTGCAGCAAAAGTACAACTACGAAGATGCTGACAAATTATCTTCATGATTGATAGATGATGGAGACGACAGTGAATAAACAGGATATTAAATTATAAAATTTTGTTGTTATTATTGCTCTATTTAGGTTTACTAACCAATACTCAATACGTACAAATATACTATTTTTGATACCACTTTATATGACTGCACATTAAACTGATGAACATAGTATTTATTAGTTTTTAACATTAAATTTTTAACACTTTAAACACTAAATAGAAACCCTAAACTACATATATACATCTAAAAATAAACTAAAATATGGCATCAAGAAATTCGTGCGCATCTTTGTCCACTGGTAATGTGCCCAAAAGACAAAGTAGCTAACGCTAGTGAAGTTATAGTGCAATTGATGATTTTGTAATTTCGAAATAAAAATCGTATCTTCTTATATTTTCATTTTATTTTTACCCTAACGTTGTCAGTACAGGAATAAATACCATTTGGAAGTTGCAAAGCATACATAAAAGCTTACATTTCACATCTTGCAAATTGTATTCTCTTGATTCTTCTGAATCATAATCAAGTGATGTTGCAAATATATTGATATGCGAAGAATTAGCACGAAGCACTTCAGTTCAAGATACTTCAGCATTATTTTCTGGATTCGGTAGTGAATACGTTAGAAAAATCAACAAAATGATGAGTAAGTATCTGTCACAATAGGAACAACACAACATCCAACAATATTATTAATAACTAGCTGTGCCCGCGACTTCGGCCGCGTAGGATTTAGATATATTGCGATGGACCCATGCCCAGCAGTGGGATGAAAAGTAGCCTATGTGTTATTCTGATGTATCAGCTATATTACTGTAAAATTTCATCAAAATCCGTTCAGTAGTTTTTGCGTGACGACAAACATCAATCCTGACAACCTTTCGCATTTATAAATATTAGTAAGTAGGATAGGATTAACTTACTTGTACTTGTGTTATTTTGGTTCGTTCATTCGTTTACTCTCCTGTAAAGTGTTGAAGTCCATCGGAATCTATCAATCTACGTGATATTTTGGGTCGTTTACTATTTTTTTTTTAAATTAAACGTTATACCGGCAGTAAAGACAAGACAATAGTTTGAGAATGACTTGATCTGGTGACTTCCATCTAGCCAAGTTAGTGTTATAAGTATTCCGAAACATTGACGTAACGTTACTACACATGTTATCACTCAGTTACTACACATTGTTACTAATATTGTACACTAGTTCCATACAATACGCAAAGTGTGTAAAACGTGTGTACACAATTTTTTCTGTAACAAGCCGACACAGCTACAACACAAAGTTACTAAAACTACTTTCGGTCGCTTTGTTACTAAACGGTTACGACACATAAAAGCGAACCCCCACACAGTCGCAAGGTGTCGTATCAGTTACGAAACTAATGCGACTTGTTACACCTTTTACAAATCTGCGACCAAAAATGGCTATATGGGCGTGAAGCTTTAAGGGATGTTACTGAAGGTATCTGCATTAAGTTTGTCACGTATGGTGGTCATTTCAACCCTGCGAGACTAAAAGCGACTACGAAAATCTCAGTGGCACTTATAACAGATTATATACGCCGACGATTAAATGTTAAAATAAGCAAGAAAATAAGCCATAGAATAAGCAATATTGTTAAATAGGTATGTTTAAATTTTGGTGTACAATAAAGTATATTCTATCTATCTATGTTTCGTCACAGACTCCGCAAGTGACCTTCAAAATCTTATGACCAATTTAAATGAGGCATGCACTAAGTTTGGGCTTAAAATTAATGTAAAAAAACCGAAGCGGTGGCAACAGGAGGGCTACATAACAATGTACAGACGCCAGCACATGAAGCTACCCGAAACTGTCAAATTTTCCCAATCAACCTTGAACCTAATTTCTTTAAAAATAAAGTTGGATAGTATTAAAGAAATTTGACAGATTGTTGTAGCTTGATGTGCTGGCGTCTGTACCACATAATGTGTCTCTTCGAGACAATATATTAAGCCAAGTCGATAGATTCAAATATCTTGGAAGCACTATTACGTCAAAGTGTGACTTAGACGCAGAGGTAAACAGTAGAATAGGAGCTGCTGCTGCTGATTTGGTAAACTGGGATCTTAAATTTTCCGATCGCATGACATCAAGCTATCCACCAAAATAAAAGTGTATATGGCCATTGTGCTCCCAAATTTTTTGTATTCGTCCGAAACATGGGTCCTGTACTGCGCTCTCGAGTGTCCGAAACACGGATGTTCTTCGTCGTGCAAACTTCGGAGGTATCGAGATCTATCTCATGAGGCGCCAGCTGCACTAGAGTGGACCCGTGTTGCGAATGTCGGACGACAGCGTCCGACATTCTGGCTAAACGCATCTTCTTCTCAGAACTCAAATATGGCAAACGTCAACAGGGTGGACAATACCTAAGATATAAAGATGTTATGCATATGAAAAGACGCAAGATTGAACCATCCCAACGGGAGCATAAAGCAGCTCAACGTTTGTATTAGAGACGTCTCATTAATTTGCAAGTCTCTGATTTTGAATTGCTACGACGAGCAGATTTGGTCAAAAAACGAGACGGGTTGAAGGCCAGACCACCAGCGGCCATACACTATCATCGTGCGAAGTGTCTTAACGTGACCTACATCATTCATGAAACATGGTATTCTCAGCGAAATGTGGGTACGCCCAGTCACCAACGAGCGCACCGCCGGAGAGCTGAACAACCAAGCTCTAAACGTTTGAATAAAATAGCCATGATACAGTCGCCGTAGCCAAAATCGGCTAGGATGAACATCATCATCATCATCATCATCATGAACGTGGAGAAGTGCCAGTCCGGTTAGATGTTCTCCAACTATTGAAGCTCTTAGCCATGATTTGAATTTTCGTAACGTAGTGAAAGATCTTTCTGCTATCGCTACACTAACAGGTAGTGTAGCCATAATACATAAAAAATCTTATATTAGGGTACATCTCAATATCGCAATTTAAAATGAGGCCAGAAATCGTTTTATATTAAGGTCAGAAGTTTTTTAACTTAGTACTTTATTACTAAAGTCGTTCCGATTGAGGTTAGATCTAGCAAGAGATTAGGTCGAAACAAAGCACGCGCTAGGTGGCGGCCGTGGCAGCCGTAGCGGTGGCGCAGTAAAATTCAAAATTTCGATGCATTCGTTCCCGAATAATGCGTTTGCCGTCGAACAAAGTATTATATTAAATCAATGAAATATTGAAAGTACTTAAATAAAATCTATATTGTGACAAAAAATATATAAAAACATTGTTTAACAAATTTAATTAGCGGTCCACCTAAGTCTTGGACTCAGCCCAGGGGGGGGCATGACCATGACCCCCATGCCCGTGGATCCGCCCTTGACTGTAGTAGCCTACCGTAAAGGCGGTGTTCTTTTGTCGGCGCGAGAAAGGAGATAGGATTAAAAAATCCTTCCAATATCGTTTGATATCACTCAAAGAAGCCGTGCCCTTGGTATGTATATATACCCTTTCCGTTACATGTTGTATATTGAGTAGTTCCAGTGGCCATCTGTGATCTTCATCATCAGGTCCACTTCACAAATGGTGCATTTCGAATGCAACTACACAAGTTACTATAAAAAATACTCAAATCACTATAGGTGTGCCTATAATATTTGAAGAGGTCCCTCGATTTCTCCAGGATCCCATCATCAGATCCTGACTTGGTGACAATGAGACCAATTACGAAGTATAACCTTTCAAAAAAAAAAGCCGTCTTCGAGTAATCGGTGATCATACATAAAAAAATATATATATTCGCGTCGACTTGACAACCTCCTCCTTTTTTGCCGTCGGTTGAAAATGGGAAGGTGTCCCGCCAGCATGTCACTTTTTTAAATGAAAATGTGCATGTTTCTTGCATTTCTATTGAGCTGTCGGGATTTTTAGATTTTATAAATTACTTTTTTTACAATAATGAACCATCACTCACGCCTGACAAGCTCCTAGTAAGCTGTACCTAGGTACTTAAATAATTATAAAAACAACACGAAATAAGATTTGACGTTATACGTTCATTTATTCTTGTCGATATTATAACAATTTGTAATAATAATAGAAAAACAACATAATATGAATAATTATACATAATCGAAAATACATAAAACAACGTTTGTATAAATTGCCACGTTATCTTTTATCACCATTCACTATTTAAAAAATACATTGATAAATTATACCTTTAAAAAAAGACTTCATTTAAGACTAGAATACGCTAAGCAAGCTAGTAATATGTAAACAATATATGTGTGTAATTGGAATGTAAAATTTACCAACCAAAGTCTTGCACAATTTTTAATAAGTTATACCTTTAATTTATATTATACTTAATTTATAATATTCTTCTTCTTTGAATATTAAATTATAATTAGGAAGGTACTTAAATAAACTAGATTGTGTGATATTTACTTCATGATATGCTTGTACAGTTGTATAAGTACTTAATAATCTTAAGATCTACATAGAATGTATATAAAAATAAATGTTGGCAAGATTACTTTAAGATTTGGGTAAATATAATAACTTGCAGTAAGGCATTTAGAAATCCATCCAGTAATTAATTTTCAATTAAACACTTGATAAACTTATTCAGAATCTTTCTCAGGTTGGGTGACGTCACCCATTTTCTTAATATTTTCAGCAACATTAATTTCGCAGCCTGTGCTTACCAAGATATCTTCTACCGTAACTCCATCCGCAAGTTCCGTCAATGTTAAGCCTTTTTCTTTGTCGACTTCAAATACACACTGAAAATATAAAATAAAATTATATTTACTTTATTCATCTTGGTATGGTCTGATACAATTTTTTCTTTTTCTTTTTTTTTTTTTTTTTCTTTTTTTTAATAAGATGACTAGCAATGTGGGTAGAATTCACATTACTAGCAATCTTGTTAACCCCTCCAACTAAGCGAAATATGCTTGTGTCTGGAGTAGGTTCACGGCAATAGTCTAATGGGTGGGATTCGAACTCGGGCCTGTCGATCACAAGTCCGACACCTTATCCATTAGGCTATTGACGCTGACAATGAGTTAAAAGTTAGAAGGAGTTTAGCGCTAGTCTCATATATCTTTAAAGTGATGAGAGGAAAGATTCACAATCCGGACGTAAGTGAATGAGGCGGCGTTTACGCGCGTACTCCGTATCCTCAACAGTATAGCAGAAGGCATACACTTATTTTTTTGTACTCTGGGTGGGTTCATAGTGAGAGCTCTCCATGAGATATGTTATGGTCCTGTTGTGATGTAGACCTGGAGAATGTACTTAGTAACAAAAGTACAAGGAACGAAAGCTGTTACTTTTGCATTATAATAATAATAATTATTTTGCTGTAGTCTATACTAATATTATAAAGCAGAAAAGTTTGTTTGTTTGTTTGCTTGAACGCGCTAATCTTCGAAAGTACTGGGTGGATTTGGATGCAATTTGGTATGGAAGTAACTTGAAGCTCGAGGAAGGTTATAGGCTACTTTTTACGCGACTGCAAAAAAGGAGAGTTATGTTTTTACCGTGATAGAATTCACGGGAGCGAAGCCCCGCGTGAGTACTAGTTCTTAAATATGTATAAAAGTTGACTACATTATCGCATTAGGTGATAAGCCTGTAATGATAATTGTATGATGATAAATAAATATAAGTTGAGACATAAGGAAATATTTATTTTCCATTGTTACAATGGTGTTTATAATTCTATACTATATTATTTCATTTGTAACTCTGTGACAATTTCTTTTGTTGATCTGTGGTTCCTAAACATGCAAACCTGATTAAAGAAGGCAATGTTATGGATGTGAGTCTCGCCCGCGATTTCGCAAGAATTATAGAAACTTTAATCTTCTTCTCTTTTGTTTTTTTAAGTTGTCAATTTTGACCCTGGGTCTTCAACTATCTCCATTCTAAATTTAATCATAATCGGTTTATTCGTGAAGGCGTAACAGACAGTCAGTTTCGCTTTCATAATATTAATATGGATTATATTGATTTAATCATTGTTATTGCTAAGCTATGGGTATTACGTATTATGTATAAAGATTTAGTTACCTTTTCTGTGATAATCATGTCAACACAATTTTTTCCAGTAAGTGGGAGTGTACATTCTGGCAGAATTTTATGACTTCCATTTTTAGCTGTGTGCTCCATAGTCACCACAACCTTGGTCCTTGGCGCTGATACTAAGTCCATGGCTCCACCCATACCTTTGACCATTTTACCCTAAAGTAATAAAATAGATTAATTAGGAAAACTTTAAGTCAGATTCATATGTAAATTATTTTTTCCGCATATTTGGATAAACTTACAGGAATCATCCAGTTTGCTAAATCACCGTAACGAGAAACCTGCATGGCACCAAGAATAGTCAAGTCAATATGACCTCCACGAATCATGCCGAAACTGTCATCAGATGAAAAGAATGATGCCCCTGGAAACACCATTAAAAATCAGTTGAATGTCTCAACCATGTTCCGTAAAATCTATTGTTGCACTTGACTCGGTTCCACATAGAGCTAAAAGGCTCATAGGCGACGAGATGTTGGTAGACAAGCTTCACAGTCTGGCTCATCTGCGAAAAGTTGCTTGCCTGTCGGTCTTCTACAGATTGTACTTCAGATAGTGTGAGCTCCACGACCTGATTCGTCCATCTCCCTTTCACTACTTGTCTACCAAACATACAGCAAGTTGCCATCCTCGCTTGGTCAATATTCAAGCGTCAATAGCCTAATGGATAAGGTGTTGGACTTGTGATCGGGAGGTCGCGGGTTCGAACGCCACCCATTACACTATTGCCATTAGTGTTGGGTAGGACACGACTTGAAAAAGAGTTTGTAACAGTAGCCTCTTTTTTGTACTGAGCCGGTACAATGTCCCACTTCAAATGAGGCGAGGCGTACTGAAGCTCGGCGATACATTTGAACTAACCAGTAGTAAGAATATGATATTTGATGTTATTGTGTTAGTATTGTCATAATATTACACTCTGTTTTTCTCTTAAACCAATATAAAAATAATAAACCACTCCAAAATAATAACACAAACTAGCTAAACAAGCATAATAAATAGTTATTGAAAGTCATTCATTAAACATAATAATTACAAAAACTTACATGAATATTAATTGTCACTTAGATAGAATACTTATTAACTTATTTCGCAATGACAAACAATTAAAAACAATAATTTATCAAAACATTTGCATTAAAATTTTGAATGCAGATTCAAAATTTTAAATCGTACATACCTACACATTTCAATTCACGCCTCATCGTGATGATCGTAGTACATTTATTTAGCACTAGCTTTTGCCCGCGACTTCGTCCGCGTGGAGTAGTTATTTTGGGCTAACGTTAAATTTAACCCCGATTTTGAAGCATTCTTCATTGGCACTCCGCTCCTATTGGCCTTAGCGTAATGATATATAGCCTATAGCCTTTCTATATAAATTGACTATTTAATTAAAAAATAACTTTTCAATTTGAACCCTTTCCTTTCCTGAGATTATCGCGTTCAAACAAACAAACAAACTCTTCAGCCTTATATTATTAGTATAAATAGCTGTTGCCCGCGACTTAACTTTGGTGTTTCTATACCGATTTATGATTCTTTTTTATGGAATAGTTAATAATGTTAACTTTTTCAATTAGGGGTGACTGAGAGTGTTATAAACGTAAGAGTAGACAAATATTATAATCAGAAAGCTTCGAACTGCTAAGCTATCGGGAGTTACACGTGTTATTGTGAGTCAACCATAAAAGATAGACATACCTATGCTGTCGTGGGATATTTTTTATATAATTTTAAGGAGAACATTTCCGTCATGAATTGATTTTTGTGTAGCTTTAACCATTAAGGTTGCACACGCGACGGAAGCTTAAAAAATGGAGTAACTTCTCCCGTTTTCCCAACATTTCCCTTCACTGCTCTACTCCTATTGATCGTAGCGTGATGAAAAGTATACTATAACCAGCTCAGGAGTATGAAAAATAATTGTACCAAGTTTCGTTAAAATCCGTCGAGTAGTTTTTGTTTCTATAACGGTTATACAGACGGACAAAAATTTTACTGATTGCATTTTTGGCATCAGTATCGATCCCTAATCACCCCTTGATAGTTATTTTGGAAATATATTTCATGTACAGAATTGACCTCTCTACAGATTTATTATAAATATAGATTACAGTGAATAACATATCATTACGTTTCGAGTCGCGTCTTGTTTCGTCCATCGGTTCATTGAAAAATGTACTAATGCAGCATGTGCCGCGCTTTCTGTCTCTCTCAGCCTTACGATGAATGACGAGCGTGCATCGCTACATAAAATTTGAAGTAGTACATTTTATAGTACCGAGCCGCTCTTACATTTTGACGTCATGTACGGGACAAATGTACTGCCTCTTGTAAGTCCTACTCAACACTAATTGCCATGAACCCACTCTAGACAGAAGCATATTGAGCTTAGTTGGAGGGGTTGACAAGATTGCTAGTAATGTGGATTCTACCCACATTGCTAGTTATCTTTATAAAATAAAATAAAAATAAAAAAAGAGTGAACAGGCACCTTCTGGGCTCGCTCGCTCCATTGTAGACCTCATCTATCGCTTACGAATAGGCGTTATCGAGGTCAAGAACGGGCTTATCAGTAATTTTAAAAAATCTTCTAGATTACCCACCAGGCAGGATAGTGACAGTTTCTTTTCCAGCATTGATAAGATCAGCATCCACATTTTCTTCAGTTGGGAATGGACCCAGACCAAGAATACCATTTTCTGACTGCAGGAGCACCTTAACATTTTGTGGGATGTAGTTACTTGCCAGCATGGGCATGCCTGAAAAATTATAGAAGGAACACCAATTTGTAAAGAGGACGTTTCTGTAGATAGTGCGTCGTACATGTTTTGGCACCTCTTGACAATTTTTTTTAGCTTGGGAAAATCAATGAATGAATTCTCCGAAGGGAGTGTCAGACTTCTACTTACTAAAGACCCACCCTGTTCCTTCAGCTGCTTACATTTCAGGGCCACGGTATCTCGTTAGAACATTCCTGTACCTCCGACAGGCAATGGCCTTATAACGAGGGCTGCCATCACCAAATTTGCCAACCCCAGACAAAAACTTATAAAGCCCGGACATTTGGGTAAAATTAGAATTTTTCCCCAGACACCGTAGAAAAATACATTTATACTACACCTGCTTGGAAAGTACCTTGATACTTTATCAAATTTACGGTAGAAAGTACGTCATTGCATATCGAACAAATATGTGGGGAGAAAACGCATCTGAGCGGGAGAGAAAAGTGTATGAAAATCCATTTCTTACGTGGTTTTTCTTTTTTTAATTTTGGGTAAGACTATGCGCCGGTAACCTAAATATCAAAAGCCAAAAAGTTTTTACAGTGAGTTTTTATCTCCAAGTTCGCAAAATGACACTGGCCACTAGCTGTGTGTTGGATGGTGTCGGGCTGGCAGTGCGACCCTGCGGCGGCAGGATAAACAATTTGAAAACAGAACATGTCGACGCTTTCCGCTACAAAGGGCGTAAAGACCATTTTGGCCAAATTGACTTTTTGATGCAGTCTTACTTAGTTTTTCACGCTCTTTCTATCTGTATATTCAAAATTGCGCTACGTTGAAAAAAATGGTTTTTATTACCCAACATTTTCTTAACGCTAAACATCTCTTTTTCGAAAAACCAAGTCGTAAAACACATTTCTTTTTCATCACGACAGCAAACTTGCTGTATCTACAAATAAACATATTTTCCTGAAAAAAAAAAACGGGGTAAAACACAGCAACAAAACAAAATGTGAGTTACGCCCTACATATATAGGATATTCGCATACATCAGAAGGACGTCCGTAGAGTGCTGCGTAATCTCGACGTGAACAAAGCTAGTGGCCCCGACGGGATACCAGCAATTGTTCTTAAGACTTGGGCGCCTGAACTGTCTCCGAAAGCATGGAAGCTGGCTAACGTGCAGCCTGTGCCCAAAAATGGCAGTCGTGCTGACCCGGCCAACTACAGGCCTATCTCAGTTACGTACTTAATAGCAAGCTCCTGGCATAGAACCTAGAACCAACCTAGAAGCCAACGACATCCTCAGTGACCGACAATACGGCTTTCGCAAAAACCGGTCAACTGGGGATCTTCTAGCGTTTGCCATTCACATCTGGAGTGAGGCCATTCAGAAGCACGGGGAAGCACTTGCTGTTTCTCTTGACATCTCCAAGGCCTTTGATAGGGTCTGGCACGATAGCTTTATTGCTTAACTTCCTTCTTTCGGTTTACTCACTCAACTTTGCGTTTGGATTGAAGACTTCCTTAGAGATCGGTCTATTCGAGTGGTTATTGATGGCTGCTCGTCTGGCCAATTGGCAATTAATGCCGGGGTCCCTCAGGGGTCGTTTCTCTCAGCAACTTCATTTTTGCTGCACATTAATGATCTGCTTATGCCCGGTACCTTTGGGTATGCAGACGACAGCAAAGTTGCTGAGAGATATGTGTCCAGCGCGCGAGATAGTGAGTCACAGATCCAGTCTCTCCATGAGGATGGTTGGGCGCTTGAACTTGTCCTTGAAGGCTGTCTCCGAAAGGGGGATTTCAACTTGGTCAAGTTTAATGCAGCTAAGACCCAGACGTTTCTTCTCCGCAAAAAGGAGCCAATTCCAACCGGCTCCTACTTTCCGCGATGTAACCGTGCCGATAACCGATCGTATTGAGCTTCTTGGGGTAACACTAACTTCTACCCTCAATTTTGGTTTATCTATCGAGGCTAAGGCAACTAGCAGCAAAAAAGTTGGGAATCCTAGCAAATGTGAGACGGTTCTTTAAACCGAAACAGATGCTTACTCACCCTTACTTACAATACGTTTTGGGAATACGTTCATTGCACGTACGGCTAAGGAGTGGAATTGCCTGCCGGAGTCTGTGTTTCCTGATCGCTATAACCTGGGGGTCTTTAAGTCAAGAGTGAATAGGTTACTTCTAGGCAAGCGTACTCCATCTTCAACCACAACATTGCTTACCATCAGGTGAGATGCTGGTCAACGCGAGCCGATTCTGAATAAAATAATAATTAATAATAATAATTAGTGAATAAAATAATTGTGTTATCCAGAACCCAACTTACTCACGGCACCTGTAACTTCCAATTTGATTGCAATTGATATTACCAATTAACAATAAATATGTTTTTAGAACCGTTTATTTCATTTTTACTCAACTTATTACTATTTATATTAAAATTACCTACAACCCATCCTTATTAATTCAGTTATATTCATCCTTACTAATAAAATTGCCTACAGATTCATTGCTTTAGTATTAATTTCAGGGTGTATCTACATATTTTGCGAAAAAACATGGTCTTTATAACTACGTAAATTACCCTTGTATGTGCCTAACTGGTTTTTACCGCAGACGTTTGTTATCAAGTCATTTAATTAAGGGGTGTATATACATTTTTTTTTTCGTTTCCAGGGGTGTAACTCCATGCTAACTTCGTTAATAACTATCGTACATAACTGTAATTAAATGAGGCAAAAGTCAGCCAAAATTTAAGAACTTTCATCCTAGGACTCAATTTTATAAGTATAAAAATTAAAGAGATATTTGAGAAACTTTTTTTTTTGTTTACTCTTTTGCTCATAGCCAAAACTGTGGGTTTTGGAGTTACGCCCTTTGTAGCGGAAAGCATCGATGTGAAAATTGCAGACGCCATTGGCGCCATTTGTGAAAACAGTGTTACATTAAGCTTCACTAACTGCAACAATTTCAATATAAATTTCAATTAGTAAAGATTTAGTTTTTTATTTTCCTCGTAGGTGTAGTATAAAGCACTATGTATCACTCGAGAGAAAGTGCGATTCCCGATCTCGGGTGTTTTAAAGCTCTCGCCTACGGCTCGGGCTTCGGTCACTTTCTCCTCTCGGTGAACAATGTAGGTACTATTTTGAACTTGAAACTAAAAACAACGATGTTTAATTATGGTTTTTATTTACTGATAAAGTGATAACATTGTAGAGCTTCAGAACTTTTGTAATAACAGTCTCTTCCTTTTCATTTAATGAACGTAACATAAAGGATGAGATGAATTACCATAGGAAAATAATCCCCGTAACCCGTAAGACAAACGTGTGTCCGAGTTTTACCTGGACGCTTATTGGGAAAATCCCCCCGGACGCGCTCCGAACTAGGACAAATCCGGGAAAACCCGGAGTCATTGAGGCGCGCGTGGAACACGAAGCGTTGTTAACTCGGTCCTGGTCCTTACCGGATGGTTAGCTACCCCTGCTCGCCGTCCGCCAGCCTTATGGCCTTATGGCTAAAAGTTATTAGCCGCACAGGTCAATATTCAAAATTAAGCTATGCTTGCCAATGTTGATTTATGGATGGTTGATCATCTTAACATACCGATGTTCCTGGTCCCAGATGTTATTTGTACATCTGTGACAGTCGTTACGTGTAGTCAGAACCCATAAAATCTGACACTGGTCTTTGCAAGGGTCGTCTATCGTGTTACCTAGCTGCTGGGTTTTGGAGGTCAGACAGGCAGTCACTTTATGTCAAAAAACGAATACTCAGCAGCATCTAGTCAGACTGTACCCATCATACAGTAGAATCCGTTTATTATGACTCCGCCTATATTGACCAACCGGTTATTATGACGTAATTACACTACGAAATTTGGTTTTCATTTAAAATTCTTTGTAAAAATGTCGGATATAATGACTTCCCTTAGTGCCTTTTCACATGTATCGGTTGCCTGGTAGCCGGCGCCGGCTAAGTGCCTTTTCACATGTACCGGTTGCCGGGTAGCCGGCTCAAATTACGGCGGTACGTGTGAAAGGTAATGTACATGACCATAAACTTCGCCGCTGGGTTTCCGGCGTCGGCTACCCGGCAACCGGTACATGACCCATTTTTAATAAACTATGTTATTTAATAAATGAACAAATCGTGATAATAATTCTGCAGCCATACTGCAGAATTATTATCACGATTTGTTCATAGCAATATTGAAAACTAGTACTCACGCGGGGCTTCGCTCCCGTGGATTCTATCACGGTAAAAACATAACTCTCCTTTTTTGCAGTCGCGTAAAAAGTAGCCTATAACCTTCCTCGAGCTTCAAGCTACTTCCATACCAAATTTCATCCAAATCCACCCAGTACTTTCAAAGATTAGCGCATTCAAGCAAACAAACAAACAAACTTTTCCGCTTTATTATAGATGATAATTTGACCATGGCGATGTCTTCTCTACACAACAGTATTAGAAAAACAGTCTTTAATACTATTGTGTACATTACAATAAAATTAAAAAACAAAAGCAGACAAAAATTACAGATTACTTACATTAAAAAATGAAAAATATAGTACATACATAAATGTATCGTATGTACTTATTACGTGCAATTTTTTTCTCTATTAAAATACATAAGTACATATTTACATAAAAAAGGTTTTTTTTTTTTCACAAAATGCTTTGTATGACGTCCGCTTATTATGACGTGTTCGTCAATTCCCTTCGATGTCATTATAAACGGATTCCACTGTAGTTGGAAAAAGCATAAGGAAATGTTGAGAACAGTGTCATGTTTTCATGAAATGCCTTACCAATGCCAAGGTTTGCATGCATTCCATCCTTAAATTCCAAAGCAGCTCTTCTAATAATCCTCTCCCTCATTGAATCCGAGGCCTTTCCTTGTTGTACTGGTTTGAAAAGTGTCTTTCTTTCAATTCGCTTTTCATATTTCTCTCCTTTGATAACTCTGTGTACATATATTGATGGAACATGTACAAAATCTGGATCTATTTCATCAACAATTTCTTCCACCTCAGCTATGGTTATTTTGGCAGCTCTGCACATTGCCGGGTTAAAATTGCGAGCACTCTTCCTGAATATCAAGTTGCCATGTCTGTCTGCTTTCCATGCTTTGACAAGTGCAAAGTCAGCAGTAATGGCTTCTTCCATAATGTAGTTCTGTCCATTGAACTGTTTTTCATGTCTTGCCGCACTGGGGATGTCAATCTGAAAGTTCAAGATTTTTAATTAGCAACTTTATGGTGCTATCAATTAAAGTAAATATTAAAAACTAGCAATGTAACAAGACAGCCGATTGCATTTGTATTTTTTTATTATTTTGTTTAATTCTATTGATATCTTACCTTTCCATCTTTAGTATATTTAATTGGAGATCCACCTTCATGTATAAGAGTGCCAAAACCAGTTGGTGTGAAGAATGCTGGGATACCGGCACCACCAGCTCGTATGCGCTCTGCCAGCGTCCCTTGTGGAGTAAGTTCAACCTGAAAACATTAAAACACTTTATTATTACCAATCTACACATCAGGAAAATGCAATTATTTCTTAGCTAATACAAATAAATACCTCTAGCTCTCCACTCAAGAATTGTCTTTCAAATTCAGCATTCTCACCAACATATGATGAGATCATTCTTTTCACTTGCTTACTCTTTAATAATACTCCAAGACCAAAGTCTTCCACTCCTAAAACATACAATATATTTATAACAGAAACAATAAAAAAACACATGGGCATATTTACTGTGAGAAAAAAAGGAAACAACAAAACAGAAATCGTACTAATTCTACTTTTAGTATTATAAATGCGAAAGTTTGCGAGGATGTATGTATGCTTGTTGCTCTTTCACACAAAAACTATTGAAAGGTCAACTATCTACTTACTGAATGAAATTTAGTAATTAGATAGGTGACATCTTAGAATAACATATAGGCTACTTTTTATCCCGGAATTCCCACGGGATTGAGATCTACACGATACAACCCTCCCACGCAAACAAAGTCTCGGGCGGAATATAGTTAAAAATACAAATAGAATAACAAAAGTCTCTGAATGTTTTGTTTATTATCTCACAGAATCTAAAACATTCACAAGATACGTCCATCCACCTAGCTGCAAGTAAATCTAGTAATGGTACTGTTATTACGAGAAACCAACAAAATTACCATTGCAGTACATTGCAGATATTGGTAACAACAAAATTAATGTATTTTAATTAATTCTACCTGCATTGTTGGAGACAACAGTGAGCCCAGAAACACGTTTGTTGTTTACAGCTACTATGAGATTTTCTGGTATGCCACATAGTCCGAAGCCACCAACCAAGAGTTTGGAACCATTCTGTATATCGCTGACTGCTTCATTGGCGCTCTCGTATATTTTGCTTGTGCGCACTACTGTGCTATAGTTGGCACATGTAAATATCTGCAAAATAGGAAGGAAAATATTTATTAGTATTAAATTGGTAAAAATATTAAAATAATAAATTAATTAATCTTTATTATATTGTAGGTATTATTATTATTACTAGTAGGTACTAGGTATGTAAAATTTGACTTAATATATGTAATTTCTTCGAATTTTTATATTATACATACCTTTGCGATGGTGTACAGCTTCTTATTTGAATATCCACTGGATTTTATCACAAAAAACCTTCCTAACACAGTGGACGCCATGGTATAATAAAAATGTACTCTGTGATGGTTATACTAATAATAATAGAATAATAATTATACTTGATAAAGCTTATGTTATCACCCACATAAACAATTTAATTATCACAATTAAAAATCTAATTATAAAAACAGCTGATGTCACGTTCAAAAACACGTTCCGTTCACCCTAATTGAATTTGTTCAGGAACTTTCTATGCAAATATTGGATTCACTTTGTTTACAATTTACAAAAATCAAAAAATAAACTTTCTCAGCTGCAAATAATTATGTTTCTTTAAGTGTTCGAGCCGAGCCGAGCGCACAGATTAATACTATGTAGGCCGAGCGCAGCGTTCATGTGTTGCCAACCACGATAAAGGAGATAAAGAGACTGACTGATGACTTGATGAGATTTAACAGTTGTTTGTCTCGCTTATCTCGAGGTCAACAGGGGGCTCGTATGATGAATTCAAGACAAGAAACTATAATACACCTAGATAGGTAAATACTAAATACCAACCTTAACACCAACATATATTTTTATACAAACCCACCTATCCTGATTTTCTTGTTTAGCGAGACATATTTAAATTTTAATTTATGTAAGCGTTAAATCGTTAAATAAAACCTATTCTGAGGTGATTAAATTTGTCTTAAGCTTAACCATTTTTACCACTTCCCAGTGCTCACTGTTGGTGTAGAATTTTATAGGTTTTATGTTGTGGTATTGGGCCTCCTTTGCATAGCTGGCAGCTTAAAATAATAGATAAGTAAGTTGTATGTTGTAAAGTTTTTCAAAAAGAATTGATTGATTAAAACATAGTGTATTACTCTTTGTTAGTTTGGAATAGTATAGTTTAGAAAGATGAAGGTTTGTTTTATAGTAGTAAATTTTATATACGGGTTTTGATTTAGATTCTATGAGTTTTCAAAGATAAAATATGCTGATTTATGTGGTTGTTCAAAATGGAATTCCTAAGATAAATAAATTGTTGTAAGTGAAAGAAATGATTCATTCCAAAAGGAGGATCCTGGCTCATGAAAATTACACCCCTTTAACACTCACAAAGCTTTAGTAGAAAAAACTTTTTTCCTAGACAGGTACTTACCTACCGTGAAGTCGGGTTACTTAGGCTCAATAAAACAGGTGGTGGTATTGTGATGTGACAATCAAAATGTTATTTAGAAGCAAATAAGAGCTCATGGCTGAATAATAGCAGCCGTGCGGATCGATCTTCAAGTTTAAGCAACGTTTGCCGAGGTTGGTCTCTGGATGAAATGAAATGAAATGAAATATTTATTTGTAAATTGGTTATAAATAACACTTTTACACGTCATGTTTTTTTGCGTGTTAAGTTTAGCTAGATGAGGCCGGTATTTCCTAACTGACTACTCTGAGAAGAAACACCGAAACAAACTCAGAGGTCAGTCTCTTTTAAAGTCCAGACAATTTGTATTTTTATATGAGAAACATGTAGGTTCATGTCTGTGGTATTCTTTTGAGGAAATAGAGCGGACCTGTACAGACAGTGCAAGCATTTGTCAGTTATCGTGTAGCTCAACTTAGAACTTTAGGAGCTCAACAATTTGACAAAAAATACCAACGGACATTTGGGTGATCATGTTAACATATCGAGTTTCTACCGTGCCTCGATAGCACGTTAAGCCGTTTTTGGTTCCGACCATGAAGGTATTGATATATAGAGTCTTTCATTAAGCGTGTCCTATCTTTAAATTTAAATAAAACAAAGTGTGTGTGAGATATTATCGAAATTATTTATTTATTTGAAAGATGTAGTGATGCCCTTACGTGTGGAATATGACATCATTCAAGTGTCCGCCACGGCTTCTCTGTGTGGAGCGCATGCGAGATATCCAATTTTCCATGACTTTTGCGCATAAATCAGGCTGAATTCGACCTATGTATGGCATAGGTTATGTTGGCTTTGATGGCAGCTGTGTTTTGTGGTTTATTCGAATAGACCTGCGACTTAAAAAAACCCCACAAGAAAAAGTCTAGCGGGGTTAAGTCACAAGATCTCGTTGGCCAGTTCACATCAGCTCCACGTGAGATGACCATCCCCTCAAATCTCTCATGCAGAATATTCAATGTGGCATGAGCTGTGTGGCACGTAGCGCCGTCTTGTTGAAAACACATGTTGTTGGTGTTCAGATGATCCAGTTCATGCCAAAAAAGTTGGTAATCATCGACCTATAGCGCTCGCCGTTGACAGTGATGGCCTGGCCAACGTTGTTCTCAAAGAAATATGGCCCGATGACGCCGCCAGCCCAAAACCCACACCAAACTGTAACTTTTTCGGGATGCATTGGACGCTCTTGGATCTCATGTGGATTGGTATCGTCCCAAATTCGACAATTTTGTTTGTTTACGTACCCATTCATCCAGAAATGGGCCTCATCGCTGAAGATAATTTTTCTGCGAAAATTACGGTCAGTTGCTAACTGCTCCAGTGCCCATTCAGTGTACACGCGTCGTTGTCTATGGTCGTTTACCTTCAATTCCCGGTTGAGTTGAATTTTATACGGGTGCAGTCCCAAGTGACGACGCAAAATTCGCCAAGTTGTGGTCTGTGAAAGGCCGAGTTCTTGTGAGCGACGCGAAATCGACTGCCTCGGATTCTCCTGCACACTCTCACGGACAGCAGCGATGTTTTCGGCAGACCTAGCGTTTCGTTGACGTACGGGTGTTGGTCGATCATTTACCGAACCAGTGGACTCTTATCCACCACACGACGAATAGTCCTCTCGGTAGGACGATTACGGCGACCGTAAAATGGGCGAAGCGCGCGGTGCGTTGCCCGAACAGAACACTCATTTTGATAAAACAATTTTATCATTTGCACGTGTTCTTGAAGGCTATAGCTATCCATGATGATTTGGCAAAACAGAATGAATAAATTACAACCAATTGGACAGATGTAGCTTCAACAAGATGGCCGCTACTAAGTGTCAAAGTTCGGATGTGCCTATTGGAAGACCCGTTACATTCATGGTTCCGGCCAGTTCCGGCTGTCATTCATCTTTGACACTTTTGAAGTTTTGACAGTCGTTAGGTATCTATAGGTACTTTTCCTATCTCAATGGTCGTTACGGTCGGTTTGACGGTGGACGGTAGTCAGAAGCTAGAAAATCTGACACTTGTCTTCCCAAAGGGTGTTGCCTATTTACTGGGTTGTGGAGGTCAAATATATGCAGTTGCCATATAAAACACTAATACTCAGCAGCTTCCAGTCAGAGTCTCGTTGCAGCGATAAGTTGATATACGTTATTCGTATTGAGTCAATGTCGGCCCCGTATGTCATAGAAACCCGACTTTATTTAGGGTGACCTCATCCAATTACGTGGTAAAACATATTAAGAAATAAAATATACAGTTAAAATAATAGAAATCATTTCTGAATTAAACCAGAAGGTTTAATTCAGAAAAGATTTTCGCTATTTCGAAGCTAGTTTCATCCAGGGTTTGTTTTATCTTGGAAATTGGATTATTGGTTACAATCTCGTCAGACTACTGTTCTCCCTAGAGTATATATTGTTCTGTGCTGCTGTTGGTTCATATTGTTGAGAGGATCACGAGCAATTTCCGAAGGCGGAATCAAACCTAAAAGTCTTCAACCAATACTTCTTGCAGTGGAATTGGCTCTGGGGAAATGGGTTTATCTGAAAGTCTACTAAGAGGGATGGCTTCTGAACATATTGCATTTTTGTTTAGTGGGTAAATGCCTGATTTTCCAAATCCTGCTTTTATATTTACTGGCGTAAAACATCTTTCATATGCTGATGTCAAGAATTTATAAAAATCAAATCATATAGGTATCATATTAGGATTATTTATATTATATTTTTGCAATTCAGCGCGTCATGCCATACATCGAGTGGTTGCAGGATGTGACTTGTGTGTTCAGACATCGTAAATAACAGTATTTGGTTAGATCACGCATACTCCAGTACCTTCAGGGAAACATGACTTGCAAGTGAATCCATAATTAACAGGACCGGCCTTGCTGGAGGAATGTTTTCGCTAAAAAACTTCAGCCACTCTAGAAACAAATCTGCGTTAATCCAGCCTTTTGATGAAAGCCGTATCATACTATTCGGAAGATATCCATTCTTAAGTTCTGGTATAATAATAATAACATAATTCTTCGTACAATTTAAAAAATCACCATCGGCGGAAGAAAACATCCAGCGGCATTTATACAAGCCAATACGGTTGTAGTTGTCCCGTTTTCAGCATATGTACGGTTGTAAATGAATTTTTTGCCAACCTTTGTTACTATTTTAGTTGATTTTTTCACATTACATGAGGCCTGTTTCATCACAATTCCAAATTTTTTCTGGTTATGTCAATATATTATGTTCAATCAACGTACTTAGTCTCCCATTTCTCATAAAAATCGTTAAGTACAACCTGATTAGAACAAGTAGCTCTTCCACTAGAAAGATTTTCTGGCGTCTGAAGCAACATTAAAAGCTGCCGTTGATTCGATAATGTATTACAAGGAAATATATTTAAACGCGCCGTCGACGCGCGTTTCAGAAACGCACGTCGACTGCGCGCTTTTATCCTACTATACTATACATAGATGATACATATAAATACTGAGAATACTATACTAGAGATACAAACGCGATGCTAACGCGCATGTGTATCGAAACAAACGCGCGGCACCGGCGCATCTGTATCGATACACACGCGCGTTCTTCTCCCGCTTGTGAATGTGTGTGTAAAAAAAAATGTCGGTAATTTTTCTTCTTCCTTTTTTAAAAATTAATAACAAAGCGCATGAAATCAATGCTGTCTCGACCGACGCCATCTTGCTACTGTTGACGAGGTTCTGCTTAGAAACGCAAAATGCTAGCGCGTTTGTTTCGATACACACGCGCGTTTGCATCGCTACATACGCGCGATTGCTTCGCGTCTGTTTCGCTACACACGCGCGTCTGTATTGATTCAAATGCGTATTTGAATTTATACAGGTGTGCAAAGGTCTACAGGCTGCGTCTGACTTGCGTACGTATCGCGTCTGTATCGCTACAAACGCGTGTCAACGGCGCGTTTAAAATGGGCATAGTTCATAGGCCCTAATTATACCCCAATTATGTATATTATTATATCCGTTCGGCCGTTCGGCGGTTCTCGAAATATGAGGTGGTATGCATGTACGCCCGCGATGACATCTGCTATCGGCATCTCCGCAACCTTGAGGACTCCAGGTTCTCTACGCTTTGGGCTCTGGTGGACACAGGCATGGATAAAATTATTTATGCCTATGTTTACCGCTCGCAGAGCGGAGATCAGGAGACAACCAGGCTCACACAGTACATCAGTGAGGCGGCAGATGCGGCCCAGCAGCGGTACCCTTCTGCTCAGTTTGTGTTACTGGGGGACTTTAATGCCCATCACCAGGAATGGCTCTTCCCATACCAGTGCACGGATCATGCTGGGCGAGAAATGCACAATCTTGCACTTGCATTAAGTCTTACTCAGCTGGTCCAAGGAGCAACTAGGGTGCCGGATGTTAAGTCGCACACAGCCAATTGCTTGGACCTTCTGCTGACTACAGACCCAGACCGCTACTCGGTTACGATTTCTTCACCATTAGGTAGTTCCAACCACTGTCTGGTGAAGTCTGTATCTGTCTACTCCCCGCCCGATCCCAGCCTTAAAGGCACTCGGCGGGTTTGGCGATACAAGTCAGCGGATTGGGATGGCATGCGATCTTTCTTTGCATGTTATCCTTGGCAGCCTACTTGCTTCTCTTCAAATGATTCATCGTCGTGCGCAGATGCCGTGGCGGATGTTTTGCGACAGGGGATGCAGTACTACATTCCGTTCTCTGACCAAACATTGTCCGGCAAAGCTCGGGTACCTTGGTTTGGCGCCGAATGTGATCGCGCAGAAGCGCTTAAGCATGCGGCGTATCTGGCATGGGTCGATGCTCGAAACTGCAAAACTAATGACGTTGATCAGAAGAAGAGAGCCTTTAACAGGGCTGCCAAGACCCGCAAGAAGGTTTTGCGGAAGGCTCGGTTCGACCACGTTAGCCGAATTGGGAATAAGCTTGCAACATACCCTGCTGGCAGCAAAGCGTTTTGGTGCCTGGCGAAGTCGGTCGAATCGAACTTCTGTCGCCCCTCACTACCACCACTGCTCGAACCTGACGGGTCTCTGGCCCACTCCGCTGAGGAAAAAGCAAACTTGTTTGCCGCTCTTTTTGCGGAGTCTTCACGTCTGGATAGTAGTGGCGCTCACCCTCCCGATGATCCTATTGGATGCGAGACGTGTATGTTGGATATTCGCATACATCATAAGGACGTCCGTAGAGTGCTGCGTAATCTCGACGTGTACAAAGCTAGTGGCCCCGACGGGATACCAGCAATTGTTCTTAGAACTTGTGCGCCTGAACTGTCTCCGATCTTGACACGCCTGTTTCGCCTCTCGCAAGAGACTGAAAAGGTGCCGAAAGCATGGAAGCTGGCTAACGTGCAGCCTGTGCCCAAAAAGGGCAGTCGTGCCAACCCGGCCAACTACAGGCCTATTTCAGTCACCTCCATACTCTGTAAGAGTATGGATCGTGTACTTAATAGCAAGCTTCTGGCATACCTAGAAGCCAACGACATCCTCAGTGACCGACAATACGGCTTTCGCAAAAACCGGTCAACGGGGGATCTTCTAGCGTATGCAATTCACATCTGGAGTGAGGCCATTGAGAAGCACGGGGAAGCACTTGCTGTTTCCCTTGACATCTCCAAGGCCTTTGATAGGGTCTGGCACGACAGCCTGATTACTAAGCTTCCTTCTTTCGGGTTACCCACTCAACTTTGCGTTTGTATTAAAGACTTCCTGAGAGATCGGTCCAATTGGCAATTAATGCCGGGGTCCCTCAGGGGTCGGTTCTCTCAGCAACTTTATTCTTGCTGCACATTAATGATCTGCTTATGGCCGGTAACTTTAGGTATGCAGATGACAGCACAGTTGCTGAGAGATATGTGTCCAGCGCGCGTGCTGGTGGGTCACAGATCCAGTCTCTCCGCGAGGACATGGTTGGGCGCTTGAACTTGTCCTTGAAGGCTGTCTCCGAATGGGGCGATGCCAACTTGGTCAAGTTTAATGCAGCTAAGACCCAGGCGTGTCTCTTCTCCGCAAAAAGGAGTCAAATCGAACCGGCTCCTACTTTTCGAGGTGTAACCGTGCCGATAACCGATCGTATTGAGCTTCTTGGTGTAACACTAACTTTCACCCTCAATTTTTGTCCGTTTGTCGAGGCTAAGGCTCAGCTAGCAGCAAAAAAGTTGGGAATCCTAGCAAAGGTGAGACGGTACTTCATACCGGAACAGATGCTCAATCTCTATCAAGCCCAGGTTCGGACGTGTATGGAGTACTGCTCTCATCTTTGGGATGGATCTGCGAAATACCAACTGGACGCGCTTGAGTCTATCGAGAAAAGGGCCAAGAGACTCATTGGCAACGATACACTGGTCGAATCAAAGCTCTAGAGCCTTGAACACCGACAACGAGTTGCAAGTCTATCGGTTACATTTCGGGGAGTGTGCGATGGAATTACACAATCTAATTCCGCCAAGCCCGTTCCATCATCGGACTACATGACAAACGTCGATGCGCCATCGTTGCATGGTAGACATGCCACCCACAAACAAAACGTTTTGGGAATACTTTCATTGTGCGTACTGCTAAGGAGTGGAATTCCCTGCCGGAGTCTATATTTCCTGATCGCTATAAACTGGGTGTCTTTAAGTCAAGAATGAATAGGTTACCATCTTCGACCATATCATCGCTTAACATCAGGTGAGATGGTGGTCAAACGCAAGCCTATAAACAATATAAAAAAAGGTACCTAATAAAGAATATTACATATAAACATTCAAGATACGTGCTAAAAACATAACCCTTCCTTGGCAATGACGTATTATAATATAGAGTCTATATTACAAAGCCAAAAATAACTTTAATTTCGAAAGGCCGTGTCAAAAACGAGAATATATACAAAACTAAAGACACCGCCTTCCGAAACTTTGTAGTATTTTGAAATGGAAGTCGGTTTTATTTTTTGCAAAATAAGTTTTTTTTTTGTCACGCTTTTTAGTGGGTCGGTTTGTAATTTATCTAGTTAAAAAAGCCAAAATGTCAAGTACTTATCACATTTTACAAAATATTGCTTTTTATATTAAATATTTCAGAGCCGTTAATTTTTTAGGAGTTCTCCTGATACTTCACCATCAACTCCGCTTCACCATATGCATTGTGATGAGCGTAAAGTGCTTAACAACCGTATTTATGTAATGGAATCGCAACCCACGAAATACTTATTATTGAGTAGTTTCGGTGGCCATCTATGGTCTTCATCATCAGTTCCACTTCACCAAATGGTGCTTTTCAAGAGCAACTGCACAAGTTACAATAAAAAGTACCTTAATCGCTATAGTTGTGCCTATAATATTGGAAGAGTTCCCTCGATTTCTCCATGATTCCATCATCAGATCCTGACGTGATGGGAACCCTTTCAAACAAAAAAAGAATTTTCCAAATCGGTTGACCTGTCTTCGTGCAATCGGGGACAATACTTAAAAAAAAAACCGGTCAAGTGCGTGTCGGGCCACGCGCAGTGTAGGGTTCCGTAGTTTTTATAACAGCCAAGTGCGTGTCGTATTCACTGACTGATCGTTTCGTACCATGCTCTAGCTAAAAGTCAAACATGACTACCTAACTAATTTGAGTTCCTATACAAATCCTCACCTGATCCGACAATTTTGCACGGAAAGTTTTAATTTTTTTTAGAGATTTGTATAAAACTTGTCATAGCCGGTGTTTTGAATTTAAATACGGACATAGAGCTACACTACTCAATCGTCACATGAAGCTAGCACGATACAACTGGCGCTTAGCGCCATCTATCGACATTTCTATAGAGTTGTTCGGAAATTTCGAGTCAAATACAATTGGTCGACTATCACTCGTAAACTTATAAGGCCCACTTATGTGTGATAGTTTTCCTTTAAATTTCGTTATATATAGGTACTATTACCGTGACATTTGAATTTCTAACTATAACCGTTTAGTTGATAGAGGGGGGGACACTTGACTATAACGAAAATTGGTACTTTAAAGCTTGATAAGTCACGAACAGTTTACTTAATCAAAAAACGGTCTTACCAAACTCCTAATATTTTTGAAAGACCTATCCAATGATATCCCACACTATGGGAAGAACGAAAAAAAATAATTATCATCCCACTTTACATGTATGGGAGGTACCCTAAATAATTGTTTTTTTTTTCAAAATTTTATTTTACCACTTTTTCGGCGTCATTAACGTGTATACTCATGCCAAAGTACAACTTTCTAGTACCAATAGTTTTTGAGCTAAACCGCGGACAGACGGACAGACAGACGGACATGGCGAAACTATAAGGGTTCCTTGTTGACTACGGAACCCTAAAAAGGTTCCGACGAACTGAGTACGTCCTACTTTTTTTAAATCAGTTAAAAAAATAACCTTGGCCAAGAAATGATGCAAAAGAAAAACTATTCATAATAAATTGTTTCAAAGAGTTTTGACCCCATATTTAATCTAAAAAAAATACTTACACTTTTATTTGTTATTTTAATTTTTCAAAGAAGCTATTTTTATTTTTGGTTACTTTTCTCCAATCTCTAAATTTCATGTAGGTCAAACCCCTAAATCGCATTACATAACAAATGGATGGCGCTTACAATGACTTATTATAATATTATATTTTTGGCTTATAGTTTTTGATTTCATAGAGTCACGGTTATAGTTTTTTTTATTTTTTATTATCTATTATAAAAAGATTAGCAATGTGGGTAAATTTCACATTACTAGCAGTAACCCCTCCAACTAAGCTAAATATATGCTTCTGTCTGGAGAGGGTTCGCGGCAATAGTGTAATGGGTGGGTGGGGTTCGAACCTGTGACAATCAATCAGTTAGACACCTTAGCCATCAGGCTGAGGCTACAAAAATCAACGATGTGTTCGTTACTTCAAATCGCTCCAAAAGGCTATTCGGACGCTTTTTTTTTTCGGTTAACCGATGACCTCCTAGTACGAATACGGCGTGTCGCGGGCCTACAGGTATTTGTTCCGGGTCTGGGTATTTGTGAAAGAGAATTTAAATGTTTGTAAACGCATCTACGACACAGGAAAAGTTCCCAGTGAGGGGCATCCGTTTTAAAAGAAAAGACATAAACTTAATAAATGAGAAAATAATATGAAAATACAGAAAAATATTTTTATTTCTATAAATAATGTGTACCTTAACATTTTTGTTTATTTAAACTTAATAAAAGTTATTTAATTGCTATGGGTTTCTATTACAAAAATACATTCTATCTAATGACTGTACATTATATTGTATAGTATTGGAAAAGACATTAATTGTTTTCTAAAAGTACTTACCTACTATTACATTTTTTCCATAAATCTAGTCACATGTTAAATAAAATAATTACTCAGTGTAAACATGATAGATATTTTCATCAGATTTTTTAATGGATATGGAACTACAAGTATCTCTTAGCTCATTTAATATCGCTATCAACAACTACTGTTAAATACAAAAAATAATACCACATAGTTGGCAAAACAAAGTTGACAGGGCGTTATTTCATCAAATCAAGTTTATCTACATAGTTTAAAACTAGGTAGCTTATAATTGATAATATTACCAAAAATACCTGGATGACATGTCTTTCAAGCAGTGATTTCCTAAATCCTAGGAAGGTTACTTAGAGTGCCTAAAGAAAAGGATTCCTCGATAGTAAGAAATTATAACAATGCCTCTTACTAGAAAAAAACCGGTCAAGTGCGTGTCGGGCCACGCGCAGTGTAGGGTTCCGTAGTTTTTATAACAGCCAAGTGCGTGTCGTATTTGCTGACTGATCGTTTCGTACCATGCTCTAACTAAAAGCCAAACATGACTACCTAACTAATTTGACTTCCTATACAAATCCTCACCTGATCCGACAATTTTGCACGGAAAGTTTTAATTTTTTTTAGAGATTTGTATAAAACTTGTCATAGCCGGTGTTTTGAATTTAAATACGGACACACAGCTACACTACTCAATCGTCACAAGAAACTAGCACGATACAACTGGCGCCATCTATCGACATTTCTATAGAGTTCTTCGAAATTTTCGAGTCAAATACAATTGGTCGACTATCACTCGTAAACTTGTAAAGCCCGCTTATGTGTGATAGTTTTCCTTTAAATTTCGTTATATATAGGTACTACTGCCGTGACATTTGAATTTCTAACTACAACCGTTTAGTTGATAGAGGGGGGGGACACTTGACTCTAACGAAAATTGGTACTTTAAAGCTTGATAAGTCACGAACGGTTTACTTAATCAAAAAACGATCTTACCAATCCCCTAATATTTTTGAAAGACCTATCCAACAATATCCCACACTATGGGAAGAACGAAAAAAAAAAATTATCATCCCACTTTACATGTATGGGAGGTACCCTAAATAATTGTTTTTTTCAAAATTTTATTTTACCACTTTTTTGGCGTCATTAACGTGTATACTCATGCCAAAGTACAACTTTCTAGTACCAATAGTTTTTGAGCTAAACCGCGGACAGACGGACAGACAGACGGACATGGCGAAACTATAAGGGTTCCTTGTTGACAACGGAACCCTAAAAAACAAACGTGTTTGTTTACGTTTTAGAAATTAACAGTAGGTACTATGACTATGAAATTATCGCTTATTTAATTTTATTTACTCTCTAACTACCTACTTAATGAATGACTCGTTCATTAATACCTTCGCTACTTGCACATAACGAAATCTACAAATAAGTAATTTTAATGATCATCACCTAGATGTTGTTACAAAAGATACCACTGTGTGCTTATAACTGAAGTGCCTAATTACTTATTATAATACAGGAAAATAGCTCTGCTCGATTATGAGCAGCTTTCTTTGGCAGATAATTCATTATGAATCTGCAGCACCCATCGCATCGCAATAGTTTTTTTATTTTGGCAGATTAATCGGATTCATTGTACCACTGTTTGTATTGTACTCATACATTTAAGTAGTTGTAATACTGTCTATGGCAATGAATGTAGGTATTTATATAAATATCCCAAACACCTTTTAATCATTGTAAAATTCATAATTTAGCACGTTCAACTAATGACAAGATTAAAATAATCTGCTATTCAGTGTTCAAAATAAGCATATGGTTAAAATATTTTTACAAATAGGGTGGATAAAGTCAACGTGCAATCATATTCGTACTTTGCCTTTTTTGTACCTATACCGACATACAGAAAAAATATAGGTTTTTATATATTGAATTTTCCCCACAATAGCTATTGTCATAAAAATAATTACAATAGGAATGTAATAACTTAATAAGCAAATAGTGTTCTACCAATTATAAAGTAAGGCACTTTTTAATTGGTAGAATACAATTTATATGCCTAAAAATGACGGCCTCGCTCAGATTTTTTGTAGCCTAGGTTTTGTACCCTCAATTACTTTTTTCTACTTGATTAAAATGTATAATAAAATGATCTTTATAATCAACATTAAATAAGTTCACCTCCCATAGGAATATACATAGATACAGCACATACAAATAAGAATAAATATAATCATAATAAACAGGTAAATAAGGTTAAGGGATTAGAACTTTTAATATTGAGTTGTAGAACGACATATTTAATTATAGGATTTTTATAAATATAAACACCGTAGGTAATAATATGACATTATTATCTCATCGAAAATCATTTAATATTAAGGTAAGTAATAATTGTAATTTTGACATGACGACTTATCTATTCGCCTTTAATTAAATATTAATAAATAAGTAATTATGCATGTGGTGATAGATGCGATAACGAGCGTTGAAATTGGTACCAATACCTATTAAGTATATATTTGATTTACTTTTTCATTTAGGTACTTACTAAGATAATCAAAACTGATATAACATTAAGTGAAATGAACACAGTTTAGTAGATACATTCACACCGGTCGCCATGATATGGTTAGCGTAGCAAGGCTGCGGGGCTAATAAAAATCGAGTTTTTTTTTTTTGTTTAACTTGGCTCGTAGCTCGGACCGGTTAGATACATGTTACAATCCAAAAATAGCTAAAGAATATGAACTCGCGAGATAAGTTTAATAATATCAGAACCACAGTCTAGCAAAATCCAAAATATTTTCACATATAGAAACACATAAAACCTACCTATGGTAAAGTTTAATATAAGCAGCATGCATGCAGCCGCCCGAAAGTAGGTCGTCTAAAATTAATAGTTTAGATATTTTTATCTACATAAGCTTTCGTGTTACCTAATATTAATAATTTAAACAGTTTCTAACTGAGTCTACCAGATCTAGCGTCAGTAATAACACCCCATAATTCAATTATGAATTCGTCTGTGAATCCAAATTCTTGTAAATCGCTATTATCGATGGCGTCTGCTAGTTGCATAGAATTGGATTTCCCTTCGGCAAGATCCCACATCTGCGATGCCAGTTCGGAGTCGTTGATGCCCATGAATGACTCCAATAAGCTGTTGATTTTCTCGATACCAGCTTTAGATTTTTCGTCATGCTGAAAAATATATAACTTTAATTAAATGTGTGCCAATTTGATTTTGCCTTGACAAGATAGAAAGAACTGGAAGAAAAGAAAGAACTTAGATTTATGCCTTATCAATACAATTAGAGATGAAGCAATTTTGAAACTTGAAATGGTACTTTAGAGATGAGTATGTTCATTGTTTCATTCATTCATTGAATGAACCTATCTTTCAATTAGATTCCAATTCTATTGTTAACTAGTTGAGTCATCTCTAATTCCGCATTATAACTTACTAACGTAATACCAAGATCATGACGAAATCCTTTCATGCTCTATATTTTAAAACACTATATTACAGATTTTGATTGATTTTTCTATAATAAACAACTTCCCTACATTAGTCATTTTTCATATCTTATTTGGACATGGTTCGTTAGTCACTTGATGGCCTCGAGTATTTTAAAAGCTGGCAATGAATAAAATTGTCCTTTCTTTAGATGTCAAGGTGATTCTTCTGTTGAGTTTTATTATACCCAACTATAATAGATATATCAATAAAATAAATCTGATTGTCAACTGCTAGTAGGTTCCTACGTATATGCTGGTATTAAAAACTAGAAGCAGACTGATTAATATTGTGTCTTTTATCAATTTGTTTACTGAGCTGAAATGCGTGTGTTCAAGTATTTCCTTTGTAGGTGGGTCAAAATGAGAACTTACATCATTTTCTATTGTTGCTTGACCATTGGCTTTAAACCTCAATGTTTCTTTGCCAGAACCATAATTTTGTTTTCTTCCAGATTTCGCACCGCTTGTTTTGGGTCCAATACTCGCGAATCCACTTTTAAGGGGTTCTACCAATCGAATCGTAAAAGTGGTTCCCTTTGGAATATCCTTTAATATCTTAGCAACTTCGTAATGTCTTTTACCGACCATATTTTCTCCATCCAGCTTCTCAATGTGATCTCCAACCTGAATTAAAAAAGAACAAGCTTAATATTACAATCGCTTATTTCCGAGGCCAACGACCACAGCCACTAACAGCATCTTAATGAAATCTCGCTTATTACGCAATGAATCGAATGCATTTTCAGTGTGTATAAACTATTATTATTAGTGAATATAAACTGAACTTCCGTACTTATAGCAACAGGAATTGACGCCCACAATTTCTGTCATCAAATATAATGGTTTAATGATAAGCGTTCGGTTTTGTGAGTGAAGTAGGTACCTAAAAGCGTATACCTACTTGCATAGGTCTACAAAATCATCGTTAAATTTTAACCATACCAATCATGTTTGAAATTCATCTGATGAAATATTAAAAAGCCCTGTATATTTGACTATGTTATATATTATTCGAGATAAAGATGATCAGTTTTATGTTTAAAATATTAACAGCAGATTCAAAACTATTTAAGGTATAGGTACTTAGAGGTAAAGTGGATAGTAACGAAGGCCAGTTACCTATATTTGTAAACGGCATGGTGATCCAGCGGAACATAGGTACATACGACTAATTGGGGACGGGATACTGACACTTGTATGAACTATTAATATTTCCCGGGGCCGAAAGTTATAACTGAAATCCTCATGTTATTTAGATCAATGGATAGTACATTCCCTGCATCTTTTGCATAGGTGGTCAACCCTACATGGTCAAACTATTTTTAAGCAAACATAAAAATATTTTGGCCAAGTCAAATATAGCAAAGATAAGATTCATAAGACCCGAATTTGACTTATCTTTGCTAAGACCGCATACGAATATGAAAATATATGAAACAAAAAGTAGGAAATTAGGAATACATAGACATTACGTAAAATTATGTAAGCAGCATGTAATTTATAAGTTTAGTTGGCCAGCAGACGGCGCTAAGTTTTAATTATTTTCCTAAAACTCACTCCGTCGCGTTAGAGCGTCCTTTTTAACCCAAAGATGGATCCTTATGGGAATTGTGTGTTGCAAATGACCGAGTTGATAGAACTTGAGAAAAAAACACGCTACTGAGAATGGGTCATACTGGAAGTGTGTATTATAGGTACCCACGCGGTTTAACGAGGTTCACAACATCCTAAAAAGCATTGAAGTTATATTTATTAGTCCGAGGTAATTCCACCAAAAGTGATTTACTACATTGATTGTCAAGATTCACAAGCTTATATGGCTTTCACCAAATAAGATCTCGATTCTCGAGTCTTCTCAACATCTCGGTAAAGAAAAAACATGTTTGTTATTTGTATGTTTTTTTTTTGTGATTTGCTATTTTGTATTGTATCTCTTCATAGTACCTATTATGTATGGTACAATGAGGTATGAATTTATAGTAGACGCCTTCAAACCAATCAATAATTGAATATTACAAATGGTCTGTAAGCTCATTCATCATTTGCAAGGATTTTAAAGTTTCTATGGGATAGCCGTTCAATCAGTTACCAAAATATAGCTCACCAATAGAAAGTATTTTCTCTATGATAATTGGGTTTAGAGAAGGTTAAGGTAGGAAAGAGCTCACATATGTTTTTTTTATAAAGCCAACAAATTGAACGGATAACAGTTTCAGAGGCGGTTCAGTGTACAGTTCAATACTTCTTCATGATGTAAGCGAGTTAGGAAATTTTTATCGGTAATATGGGGAGACATCTGACCATAACGCTAGATAAGCCTATTATATGGTTATATTAAGGGCGATGTTTTGTATAGCTGTGGTAAAGAAACAAGCAAATTAAAAGAAAAGCGTATTTTCTTAAAACTTGACCGCAAAAAAAGGCAAAAACTACGAAACTAATCGAAATGGTGTAATATTGTACGAAATTGCACGCGCTTAGCTAGAATTTTTATTGAATTGTTCGTTTCGCATGGCATATTTACGGCACCGGTGTCTCATCGCACATACTTGTTTATTAAAAGTTAAAACATATCAGTTAGAAGATAAGATTTGTTTTACCTAATGCATTCCATTGTTTCCCGATTACATTTTATTACTGAACATCAACTGAATCTGAACGTCAATAGCCTAATAATGATCAAGGTGTTGACTTGTGATCGAAAGGTCGCGGGTTCGAACCCTACCCATTACACTATTACCGTGAACTCACTCCAGACACAAGCATATTTAGCTAAATTGCAAGTAATGTGAATTCTACCCACTTCTCTTTACAAATCAATTAAATAAAATAAATTATAAAACCCATGATTTTAGCCTACATTTATGTGGATGAAGAAGTTTTGTTACAAAAATGTGAAAGTACTCGTGGTAAACGCCCAGATAAAATACTAAAAGGACCGGTTTGCACCACAAATCACTAAATATATTTTATGCTATAGGAGAATATACCGTTATGCTATTATTGCACTCAAAATTCTGAAGCCGATATTTATGTGCGTTACACGTATCTAAGTAGCGTTATCACTGACGTATAAGGAATTTGTTGTGCTATGGGGCCGGTAAAACATATTCGTACCTCTATGTGTGGTATTCTGGCTACAATAGAGCCTTCCTTTATCCTCTTTATAAAAGCGTATCCAGCACCATTATCTGTAATTGTTAATCCCAAAGCATCTTCAGTTTTAACTATTTCTATTTCTTTTGGTCGTCCTTTTCTATGTGCAAATATGAAATCTTCTAATCCTATTTGTCCGCCCAGTAGTTTTTTCATATCCACTTTGTGAGTATTTAGCGTGCAAAACAGTATCTGAAACCAAAGAAATACACAGTTAGCTTGAATAGTGCCTACTCTAGGTATTATTATAATACCACTAACCTAATTAACCACGCCTTACTGTGGTGCGTGCCTAAAAGCAATTTTTCTTTTGGTCGTATTAATCTGTAATACCTTGGATTTGTAGCATTCCACATTCTTTATAGGGGCTTATAGAGCATGTCAATGTTTGCATTTCGTGAGTAATTAGTAAAACACAATATAAGTAGAAATAGCTATGTTTTATTGATTTTCAGGATGCTGTTACGGCTCTACCCGTACTGAGCACCACTGGCAAGGTTTTCTTACGCATAATAATAGCAAAGAAATGATCTATGTGTGTATGTGCGCATCTGCAACCATGCCCGAAGAACGAAAGCAACGTGGAAGCCGGAGGTACCAGAGCCCAGAAAAAGTTATTATATTGGATTCGGTGTGCAGTTTTCCATGCTATAAGTGTATTTAATTAACTTTCGAATGCATACTCTGATAAAATCAATAATCGCTAATGTGATTGTAGATAATACTTACCAAGCACACATTAAATGGCAAACTGTGTTCTGGCTATAACCTTCAATAGTATACAACACACTACCTATTGATTGAATTGTGACAGTGTAAGTGCGAAATGCTTGCATGACAAGGCATGCGTTGCAGATATGACCGCGCTCCGGTCCTTGACCCACGTGTAGTAGGCCATCGCACAGGCACACATACGGCGGCGAAGCGTATCTGCAGTCACTTGCCGTGTTTATATCAACGAGAGACTGCGCCCCTGGGCTGATCCACTTCCTGGCTGCTCAGCCGTGCGTATATCCGCACGCTGTGACATTTCCATACTTAACTACATAGTTACACAGATTTATCTTTGGTAAACATTTCACGTGTTCTAGCAGTATTATTTTAGAAAACCATTTGTAAAAATTTATTTTTCTGGGTCTGGCTACATTTATTTTAAACTAGCTTTTGCCCGCGACTTCGTCCGCGTGGAATAGTTCCTTTGGACTAACGTTAAATTTAACCCCGATTTTGAAGCATTTTTCATTGGCGCTCCGCTCCTATTGGCCTTAGCGTAATGATATATAGCCTTATAGCCATATAGCCTTTCTCTATAAATTGACTATTTAATTAAAAAATAATTTTTCAATTCGAACCAGTAGTTCCTGAGATTATCGCGTTCAAACAAACAAACAAACTCTTCAGCCTTATATTATTAGTATAGATAGCTGTTGCCCGCGAATTCGTCCACGTTTCCGTCGTTTTTCGTAAAAAAAAGTTGCCTGTGTCCTTCCTCACGGTTCAGTGATTTTGATGTAACAGACAGATTAACCGTCGTAATTTAGTAGGGAAATATAATATGTCAATCTATAATACTGTTGAAAAATATCGCAATACCGAACCGCACAATATTATTGTTAATAGGTGTGCCCGCGAATATTATTCTTAATAGGTGTGCCCGCGACTCCGTCAGCGTGTAACTTCTTGTGTGTTATTAAGTTAATGTATTGGTAATATTGTTTAGATCACGTTCACATGAGGCTTAAGTACCTATAGAACGAAAATACTTCAGCACAAAGCTTCCGGGTAAACTATGTTGAAAGTTGACCCGTCCGGCACGTGAACATAAAGATTTCTAGAAATGCTAACCCGGGAAAGAGCGACGTACAACTGACCATGCGAGAAACGACTGACACCGAGATCTACTCCAGCAACAGGAAAAGTCTGCCCTTGAGCCTTATTAATTGTCATTGCATAACACACCGATACTGGGAATTGCGTTCTTTTAAATTGGAATGGAAAATTATTTGGTATTATGGGAATTCTGGGAATAAAGACGATTTCTCCTGCACCGCAACCTGTTAAAATTTGAGCCTCGATTATATTTTGTTGCAACTGGGTTACTTTTAGCCGAGTTCCATTGCAAAGTTGTGGTGGTTTTAAATTTTGGAGCAGAATAATAATCAGAAAGCTTCGAACTGCTAAGCTATCGGGAGTTACACGTGTTATTGTGAGTCAACCATAAAAGATAGATATATGCTGTCGTGGGAAATTTTTTATATAATTTTAAGGAGAACATTTCCGTCATAAATGATTTCTGTGTAGCTTTAACCATTAAGGTTGCACTCGCGACGGAAGCTTAAAAAATGGAGTAACTTCTCCCGTTTTCCCAACATTTCCCTTCACTGCTCTGCTCCTATTGATTGTAGCGTGATGAAAAGTATACTATAACCAGCTCAGGAGTATGAAAAAGAATTGTACTAAGTTTCGTTAAAATCCGTCGAGTAGTTTTTGTTTCTATAACGGTTATACAGACAGACAGACAGACAGACAGACAGACAGACCGACAGACAGACAGACAGACAAAAATTTTACTGATTGCATTTTTGGCATCAGTATCGATCCCTAATCACCCCCTGATAGTTATTTTGTAAATATATTTCATGTACAGAATTAACCTCTCTACAGATTTATTATAAGTATAGATAGACTAGCGTGCTACTAGTATATAGTCATAGGCGTAGGAAGGGGAGGAGCCGGGTGGGCCGTGCCCACCCCAGAATGGTCTGGCGCCCACCCGAGAATTTTTACTAACAAACAATTATGGCTGAAAAATTTAAAAATCTGGCCAATCGCTTCTACTACTGGGGGCCAGGCCCCCCTGGGAAATATGTCTAGATACGCCAATGTATATAGTCACTAGTTTGAACAATAAGGTCCTAGTTATATAATTTAGATCGGTTACTATGATGATTGCCCCTCATTACACTTTCTTTTGTTACTATGAAATTACGAATAACAGGTAAGTCCGCTTTTTAATTTATGCATAATTATTCAGCACCAGATTCTCGCGCTGGTATTCATACCATTGTTTTAGTTAGGCCATGAACCTAATCGTACGATATAATATCTAAGTTTGGTCCAATGTTGAACATCATAATAGGCGCCTCTCGGGCGGCTGATATTATAATGAATTGGTTGCACTGTCTAAGATAAGATAGAAGAATTCTTAACTTAGTTTTCCTGTCCTGGTACCTACCTAGATATTAACAGCAACACACCTGTCGTTATCATATTTTTCTTAATTTAGAGCTTAAGGTATGTTTTTGTGTCCCTTATGCAACATTATTTTTAAGTCTAACAGACCAATTAACTTAATTAACTGAAAGTTTAACATACTTTACACTTTGTATTACGTAATTATTTACCAGGTAAGTAAATATATTCATTACAATTAACGGTTGCAGACGACTGCAATGGTCTAAAAACTCTATTATCTTCTCACGACTAAGCCTTGACAACGAATAAGCCTTGAGTGTTTTCACAAGCCGTGAAATATCAGGAAATTAGCGTCCGTGCCATTTTCGCCGCTGACCTTTAAGGCGTGAACTGAACGGTCGTTGGGCAAAGTCGGCAAGACAGTTTTATAGATAACATAATCTGAGGTATTCTCATATTGATTATCAGCATGAATTGTTAGAAAGTATGGTTATTATACGATTTTAAATATGTAAATTGTAATGATAGACCTACATTAGCTAATCGTTAAGTTATGAGTTAACGGAATGAATGAGTCATGTGCATTCATTAATTATTTGAGCGCATTAGTATGAAGAGATGACGGTTATTAATTAGAACTAATGTATAGTTGAAAATACATTATACAATAAAGTCATTTCATGTGTTTTTTCGTAGCAAGACAAACAAGGAAAATTCTCAAATGCTGTCAGAATGAGAATACAAAGAGTTACCCATACAAGACTATCGTGGTTGTCTCGGCCAAGTAACGGCTAATGTATTACTATACGTGTAATTTAAAGATATTGTGGTGAGTAAAATAAAGGCATTTTATTATTATTATTAATCCTTTGTAAACTAAATTTTCGGGGATTTTGGATGTTGACCGCGGCCACGCCTCGCCGCCGCGCGCCGTGCTGGTCAGTCATCAGAGTTTTGAGCATTTTATTGCTCATCACGTTTGCTGAAGGCACCTTATAGATGCATTATTCATGCTTTCAGGCACGATGTTTTTAACATTGATTAAATCTAATCAATCGATAGATATAAAATGGGTAACTTAGTCATCCGATTCGGTTCTTGATGTAGGTAGATTCTTTTTGATAATAAAACAAAACAACAGAGTGGGAAAGTACTTTTTTTTTTTTAACGTGGTAAAATTATCAAATAAGTCCTCCCACCCCGGGCAGGGTGGGAAGGACTGTCAGACTTTTACTGACTAAAATCCACGATTTTCCTTCAATAACCCTTTACGTACCGGGGTCACGGTAATGGGATAAGTCCCACGACCCCGGCAGGCTTCGGCCCTCTACGGGGGGGCCTCATCATATTGCTGACTCTCTTGGAGGCGCGCGTGGAACACAACGCGCCGTCGACCCGGGCATGGTCCATGGTCGGACAGCGAGTTGCCCTTTACTCGCTGTCCGCATGCCCGCGCCTAACGGTGGCCGGAGATCGTCGGCCGACGTCCGACGCCGTGGGCGTCTACCACTGCGGCTGGGCTGGAGGGAGGATGCCATCCTCTCCCTCACGCAGCCCGCCTCCTCCTTCGGAAGCATGACTGCTTCGCAGAAGGAGGCGACCACTTCCCACTCCCTCTCGCCCCGCAGCATGGCCTCGACCAATGCCGGGCGCGAGAGGTCTCCGCCTATTGCCGCCGTGAGGACACGTCGGTGCTCTGCCCAGGCGGGGCAGTCTTGCACCGTTTGCTCTACTGTGTCCTCAGGGCGACCCTCGCAGTGGTGACACCCAGGCGTTTCTTCCTTTCCCATCAGACACAGGTACCTCCCGAAACTTCCGTGTCCGGTGAGGACCTGCGTCATGCGGTAGGTCAGGACGCCGTGGTGCCGATCTAGCCACTCCTCAAAGATTAAAACGTCATGTAAATTACCTCTTTACGAGTTTATTTTTCAAGTAATGACAAAGTCCATTACAATCCCTACGATCTATAATCATACTTCTTCTAATGAAGATGTATTTCATCATCATTACTGTAAAAATATTATTTTCACAAAACCGTCTGACTTTACCAAGAGTATTTTTATTTATTCAATTAAAGATAGGTGCTACCTTTTTACATCCTTCCGTGCGGGCGACATTATGAACGATCTTGTTCGATACTTGCTTCATTCTCATTTATTCTTTAACATTGTATTACCTCCCCTCACCTCCCTTTGGTCCCATTTTTTTAAATATTGATCTGATAGTATTGATACAAATGATGATTATTAGTACCTATCTGATGCATTACACTGATTGATGTATTCCTGATTCATGAAGTTATTAATAGTAAAATTGATTCAAGATGCTTTTGAAGCTACTTTGGTGACTACCTAAGTTGATACCGACTCTAGAAACTGAACAGCACTGATATTAATAACATAACAATGACTCAGGATTGGCGATGACTTCAAATTTCAATATTGTTTTCCTCATCCTTTGTAATTTGTAGTCCTTACCAACACATATTGTCATGAAGAATTGTGTATTGTTTGCTTGAGTCGCTTTCAACTTATGGATTTTATTGATAGGTAGGTGCGTAAGTAGCCATCCTATATGAATTTCTCCGTAGTCGGACTTAATCTTTTTAAGAAAGGGTTTCTTTTAAAAAAAAGGAAGCATGTTTCCGTCTTTCTGAGTAAGTAGGTTAGAGTTGAGTAGCACTTACTTACTTTTCAGATAGGTACAATACACAATAACTTCCTTGTTTGCTGTCTGTCCGTCCTTTGCATACATTGAAAATAATAACCCTAGGCATGGGGCAGTCACAATCCGTCGACTAAAACCGTACCCTTACAACAAGCTGCTGTCCGCGGCTTCGATTGCGGGAAAGTTTTAAAAAAGAAAAAACGTAGCCTAGGTCCTTTTCCAAAGTCCAATTTATCTCTGAACCAAATTTCTTCTAGATTATATTGAAAGTATAACCGACAGACAGACAAGTTACTTTCTCATTTATAATATTAGTAGGGATTCCAATAACTGTATTAGGTAGATACAAATTTCGTTGGTGAGCAACCTACTCTTAACGTGTATCTAATTTATTATTTACAGGACATTCGGTAATACTTAAACAAACGTAATTAAAGCCTACCCTACGTCCATAACCAAGTTATAATCATAAATATGCATTCTATTTATGCAGAAAGCTGTTTGGCATGTAGGTAACGCGTTTGCCTAGCCCATAGGAGCACTCGATCTGTATCGTGATCTCGGAAGCATAACCACGATGGCACGGTCGCACCTAATACTGTTATATATTGCAGGGTTTATTTTATTTATCGTGTCATATTATATACTTTATCTGACTCAGAAATCGAACTGGTGCGATTTCTGTGTCAGATCGGATGGTGCTTTGTATACTATCACCACTATGTGAGACACTCATACTGATTATCCATACAGACCTAAATACCTAAGTGTCTCATATACGGAAGTCGAACCCCGCGACCGTTGCTGTACACTCTCCACCGTTGCGCTTTTAGGTTTTAGTCGATTGATTAATTTTAAATACATACATGCGGAATGTGTTAATACTGATTGTAAAATCTTATAAAAAAGTTCCTTATTTGAATATCAATGACGCACTCCTTATGGCATTATTATGTACTCTTATCAGTTTACTTAGCGGCTGTGTCCATGAAATGCTTGTGAAGGCAAAACTATGTACCTACTTAGGTACCTGTTTTAATGTTCTGTGTTGTCCCTATTCAAACATAATAAACATGGTAATTTAACGCGTTTGAAAGTTAGATAGTACATAGGTACTATCTAACTTTCAAACGCGTTATAAAAAACGCTATAAAAAACCGATTCACTGCAAAATTGGTCGTGGTGATAACGATTAAGTTGATGACATCTCTCTTTGTACCCCACCAAGACTGTGAGACAAGTAGACAACACAACCATGGTTCCAGGTATTCCATTCATCAATGACTCAGAAACTTGTACATGAGCAATGTTACCTTACTAGATCAAGTTTAAATAACTATTAGTAAATTAATAGAAAAGCAATAAGTCGTACCTACCTCGTCTGGTGGAAAGTCATAACACTCTGCTATCTTTTGATAAAGCTCCTTGACGTTTGAAAATCCAGAGATGAGTCCGAGGGGGCTGCCATGTGCCTGTTGACAGTGGAACACTAACTGTGACTTCTGTGATCCATTATTGTTATCCACTCCATTGGTTTGCTGGTGAGGATCCTCAGTAGGTGACTGTGGCGCTGGTGGTGGGTTATATTTAGGAGCTTTCTTCTTAAATAACGACATATTAAAAGAGCACTCCGTAACGGTAATAAGTTTTCCTTTAGCGAGAACGTCAGTGCGCACACATTCTCTAACCGTGCACAATATAATTTTAATCACTACACAGTCGCTTATCTTGAGAGAACTTTAAAATATATCGTCGCGTCATAGCACATGATAATGTTATCACCCAATAGCGATATTGGGTTAGATTATGCGATGTTTAATCGAGAGTACACTTGGGACTCGCTGCGACATGGAGTGCGCTCTGCCGACAAACGAACGACTGACTGCCCTGCCCTGGCGGTAGGTCGCCTTGCCTGCTCACTACTCTGACGGCTACGTAAACACGTCTCGCGCCCGCACCTCCCCCTTATCGTCGGTGCCTCTACGTCATCAGATGCTTGCTTCTATTACAAAAGAATTGTTAGCCTGACTGGGAATTCAAGCAGCAGGTCCGTTATATTCTACAATTTTTATTTTTTAGTAAAGTCACAGTTTTACAATCTGTGCAGTTGTGAATGTAGGTACTTGCGTAAAAGCAACGGCAAAAGCCTGTCTTGAGTCTTGCGGGGCAGGCAACGGTTTGCAAACTCGCTCAGTGGGCAAAGTTGAACGTTGAGGGGTCTGACACTTTTCGGGGTGCGTTAACATAAATTCATTGACTAGTAAACCCTCATTACTAGTTAATTAATTTATGTTGTTCACGAAAATTCAAACAACCAGTTGGCGCCACTAGGGTGAAATCGTGAGGTATTTTTTGAAAACGTCAACACGACTTTGCCGTCAAATTGACAGATGTCAAAAACCTTTTGAGCATTTGACAGGTGCCCATGACACCTCAATGCTGCCACCTGGTGATCGTTATTTCAGAAAACCCTCATAGCATCCTCAATTCCTCATTCCTCATAGCACAGCTCATAGGGTGTGCACCTGCTCTGATTAAGACTACGCGTTTCAATGGCTCTTGATGAACTTTACGAAAAAATAACTCAACGAGAAGTTAAAGACGCTACTAACGTACTTTTTTGCCCCATATTTTGTTTTGGCTATTAATAATAGGGTAGTTTCCTAAAATATTTTATTTAGTCCGTCAATTAATTTAACAAAAGTATTGAACACGTATTTTTATTGTTTCATGTTATTGAAAAATTAAGATACAGTAAGTTGATTATTCGTGTCATGCTCTGCTGCAGAGCCACCATATTAGAAGTCGATTAATTATATCTTAAAATGATGTACGTGTAACGAACATAATGTACGCTAACCGTCATTACTGTACGTACATTAGGTAATGATAAAATAGACATTGATTGTGGCTCTGCTAAAGAGCATACTCTCTAGCAAAGCCACACGGAACTTAAACGCGACTGTGTTTTGATAAAAACTGTTGTACGAACAGTGTTTATTGCGTATGTGTTGAAATATATTATTATTATACAGCGGTTTTATTTTCCTCGTTCATAATATTTATAGTTGTGCGCCTAATTAAATCACGTGTCATATCAGTGGTTTAAGCATAAATAATGGGACCTCTACTAGCGCTACTAACCGCGCGGCCACGATAAAACGTTTACAGCTTCCTGAGTATTGGATCTACGAATTTGCGACTTTCATCATTAATGTTCAACAAAATCCTTCGTAATGTTGATGTAGTTGTTTTTCTGCGACGACACTGTGGCCGAACAGTCGATACGGACACTAGTCTGAATCCATCAGTCAAAATAGTGGACGAAACGGAACAGACGCTGTACGCTCGACGCACTAACGCATCATCGGTTAACTGTGAAAGGTTGAATGTTTTTAACCGACTTCAAAAAAAAGAGGTTCTCAATTCGTCTTAAACTTTTTTTTTATGTATGTTAGCTCTTTACTCGGAGACGGCTGGACCAATTTGGAATTATTTTTTTTGCGTTTGAAAGGGTAGGAGAAATCGAGGGAACTCTTCAAATATTATAGGCACACATATAGCGTTTTGGGTATTTCTTATAGTACCTTGAGCAGTTGCTTTCGAAAAGTACCATTTGGGGAAGTTGAACAGATGATGAAGACCACAGATGGCCACTGAAACTATTCAATAATAAGTATTTCGTGGATTGCGATTCAATTACTTGAGTACGGATGTTAAACACTTTATGCTCGTCGCAATACATACGAGTATGGTGATGTAGAGCTGATGGTCAAGTACCAGGAGAACTCCTCAAAAATTAACGGTTATGCATCGGGAAAGCAATATTTTGTAAAAGGTGATAAGTTGTTGACATTGTGGTTTTTGTAACTAGATAAATTTACAAACAGATCCACTAAAAAGCGTGAAAAAAATTTTTAACAAAAAATAGAACCGACTTCCATATCAAAACACTACAAAGCCAAAAATAACTTTAATTTCGGAAGGCGGTGTGATAAAAAGAAAATCCAAAACCAATAACCATTAGGCGGAGTAGGCAACTGCCTATGGGCCCCGCATCAACTAGGGGCCCAGCCCCAGTGCACGCACCAAGAAAACATGTTTCTTCGAACGAGCTTACTGTGATCTCACAAAATACAAATCGTTAGTTTAGTAGTCGAATTAAAACAATTTTAGAACAAATCTGGGATTAAGTAAACAAATATATTATTAAAAACGACAGCCCTTAAGCCCGATTTACACTTCAACAAGTACAGTAGCGAGTTAAGAACTCAGACAGTTAAGTAATAAGTAGTAAGTTGTAAGTAGCGTCCAAACGTAGGCGAGTGAGTAGTCATAAGTTGCCATCCCGAGAAGAAGACTAGTCGCGTCGCTTATTGCTTTTTTTCTGTGCTGTGATTGTTTAGTTCCTCCGAAACAGTTGTTTTAATCCAGAAAATGGACGTTGAATTACTCAATACCAATTTACGTGCTATAGTGACAGAATAATAGTATCAATACTTTCAGAACACATTGAAAATGAAATAAAATGAATGAAATAAATACGTGTTCGCGGCCGCTACCTACAAATTTATGGTCTGTACTAAACTCGCCCGTCTACATTCCAGCCAGTTAAGTTGGCGGGGTGCGGGAGACGCGAGAGAGGGGGCTACTTCGCACTGGACTCGCCGAAAAATAGGATCGCGATCTATTTAACTCAACTTAATCAACAACTTACTACTTAACTCGCTTTTACCGTTCAAACTACATTAACAACTTAACTCGCCAATGACGCAAGTTAACTCGCTACTGTACCTGTTGAAGTGTAAATCGGGCTTTAATGTGCGTTTCCTCAGTTCACACACGATTTGGTCAGTCAAAGTAAGAAAAGGGGCCCCGAGAATGCCATTGCCTTAGGGCCTCTGACTGGGTTAATCCGGCTCTGTTGGTCACCCATCCACAGGCCGACCTCGGCCGCGGCAAGCGTTGCTTAACCTCGACGAACGACCCGAACGGCTGTTATTATTTAGCCACGAGCACCTCCAATAACCACAAAGACACAACAGGTCATAAACAACGTTTGTGTAAATAACTAAACACTTGAGAAATCACAATTATTAATTTAGAATCAGAGACACACACTTCAATTTTATTGATGTTTTATGTATACCTATAGATGTATACTATAAAATAGATGCAAAATACTGTCCGTCACGTCTGTATGTACCTAACGCTTACACTGTGAAAGCGCTAAGCCGATTTCGAAGCAATTATACATGGAGATAGTTGAAGGGGTCATTTACTTCTTATCCCGAAACAATTATCATGCAATCATGCAGGCGCAGGTAAAAACTCGTGGGTCCATTATACCTAGGGCTGCCATCACCAAAATTGGTGGCCTCAGACAACGACTTCATAAACCATGGACATTTGAATAAAATCGCAATTTTTCCCCGGACACCGTATAAAAATACATTTTTATCTTAATGTTTATTTATGGTTTTAGTTAGTGATAACATTATACAGCTTGATTGAGCATGGTGAAGTGAAGCTGATGGTGAAGTACCAGGAGAACTCCTCAACAATTAACGGCCCAGCACTATAAGTAGTTGAGATTTAGGCTTTCGTAACTAGGTAAATTATAAATCGACCAACTAAAAAGAGTGAAATAAAAACTTTTTAGCAAAAAATTAAACCGACTTCCAAAGAACTTTTCCAACGAACTTTTTAACAAAAAATAAAACCACAATAAATGTAAGTCGGTTTTATTTTTTGTCAAAAAGTTTTTTTCACGCTTTTTAGTGTGTCGGTTTGTAGTTTATTTAGTTACAAAAGTCAAAATGTCAACTACTTATCACCTTTTACAAAAACTTTTTACCAAAAAAAATAAACCGACTTCCAAAAAACACTGCAAAGTGAAAAATAAGTTTAAATTCGGAAGTCAATGCCAAAAACGAAAATACCAAACTAAAGACACCGACTACAGAAATTAAACTTATTTTTACCGAAAAGTTTCTTTGTTATTATCGACTTACATTTATTGTGGTTTTATTTTTTGTTAAAAAGTTTTTTATAGTCACGCGTCGGTAACAACTAGTGCAAACAAAATGTCAGTAATGACTAATAACGAAGAAACTTTTCGGTTTATAGAGCTCTACCAAGCCGTAAATTGTTTGTGGAACCCAAGAAGCAGCAGTTAGCGCCTCAATATCCATTTTAATAAATACGTCCGCACATTGGCCTGAACCAAAGCAAACTGAACCACAGATTACTATATTAGTAGCAAGCTATGAACGATCTTCAAACGTGTGGACGCCATCACGAACTCTTGGCCAATATGCTGGCCACTATTGTACATTCGCCACTGTGTTGGCCAACGTGAAGAGCCGGCTTTATAAGAGTTCTTAAAGATAAAAACTATTGGTGCACTTAATAATAAAATGTGGTTGTAGTTATTGGAAGTACTAAATGAATAAATTATTGTAAGTACATACATATAAAAGAAAAGTTTCATTTATAAGGGATCCTGGATCATGGGAAATATACCAAATTAACAAACCCTCGATGTGATAAGGTTACATGACGGTGCAGTGCCCACATCGACTATGCTGGTATGTTTTTAAAAAACAATTGTATAGAACAGTAATTTCAACATCAACATCTTGTTAAATACTTTCTGTATTGGCGGTATTTCAACGAATGTAATATGTAAAATAAGTAATTTAAATTTTTTTATGCGCCTAAGCAAATTTGTTGCTCGCACCAATGTTCCTCACAACAATGTTCGTCACAACAACTTCCTTCAAGTATGGTACACATTTTAGTTTTTTTAAAGAAAGTCTTAATAATTGAAAAATCTTTGAATTGTTTTAGATTGAATTGTTCAAAAATGAATAAATGTCTTTTTTACATAAAATATTGTTATTATTTTACGTCCACTGCTGGACATAGGCCTCACCCAAGCGTCGCCACACTGATCGGCTCTGTGCGTCTCGCATCCATCGGACTCCCGCATCCTTGACCAGGTCGTTGCTCCACCTATTAGGAGGCCTTCCAACGCAACGTCTTCCAGTTCCCGGTCACCACACCAGAACTTAGCTGTCTCTTTCCAATTTCTGCCGTATAGCAGCAGTGCATCCACTATCGTCTTTCGGTTTGAAGAGAAAGAGAGCCAGTATAAAAAAGGGACGATGAAACATAAAAGACCCACAACTTCAGGATCAGTCGTTTTGAGAAAATTGAGGACATACAAATATACACATATACATACATACTGGTCGAATAAAGAACCTCCTTTTTTGAAGTCGGTTAAAAAGTTAAACAAACTCATGAAGGTTAAATATCGATAACAGCTCGCAACAGATATTGCTCGTAGTTACAACACTACCATAGATGATATAAATACTGAGAAACACTACGAACGGCAGCCATCTTATATGCTCGATTCTTGTAGGTATGCACGCTAATTTCGTAGTTAGGGCAAGTCCATAGATTTCCAAGTCAGTGGGTTGACCGAACTAGGTACTGAAACTTAAATATGTACCTACCCCTCACGGCGGCGATAGGCGGAGACCTCTCGCGCCCGGCCTTGGTCGAGGCCATGCTGCGGGGCGAGAGGGAGTGGGAAGCGGTCGCCTCCTTCTGCGAAGCAGTCATGCTTTCGAAGGAGGAGGCGGGCCGCGTGAGGGAGAGGATGGCGTCCTCCCTCCAGCCCAGCCGCAGTGGTAGACGCCCACGGCGTCGGACGTCGGCCGACGATCTCCGGCCACCGTAGGCGCGGGCATGCGGACAGCGAGTAAAGGGCAACTCGCTGTCCGACCATGGACCATGCCCGGGTCGACGGCGCGTCGTGTTCCACGCGCGCCTCAAAGAGCGTCAGCAACATGACGAGGCCTCCTCTGCAGAGGGCCGAAGCCCGCCGGGGTCGTGGGACTCATCCCGTTACCGTGGCCCCGGTATGTAAAGGGTTATTGAAGGAACACCGTGGATTTTAGTCAGTAAAAGTCTGACAGTCCCTCCCACCCTGCCCGGAGTGGGAGGACTTATTTGATAATTTTACCACGTTAAAAAAAAAAAAAAAAACCCCTTTAGTTCGGAAAATAAACTAGGTCTAAAATGCAAACAAACTATATCTTAATTTTATTATAAACACGTAAAAAGAGCGACTTTGTGTACCAAATTACCAATTAGTTGGGCAAATAAACTATATTATAATACTCGTATGTACACATACAAACTAATTACATTTTTTAAAGTAAGTACACATAAAAAGAGCGACTTTGTATAAGAATCTCTGTAGAAATTCCCACAAGTAAATTGTACTTCTGCTTCTCTAATAAAATCGTCTCTGTAGGTATTTGTAGCAAGGCTGGATTTTTTTTAAAATAGCCATTAATTTTAAAATAGGTTGGAATTTCAAAATTAATGGGCTAATTAAAAAAAAATCCAACCAACCAACACATTTTGAAGGATGATATTACTCTTGCAAATTTCAAAGTCGACCAGTACAAAACATTTGGAAAGAAGACATTGCCAAAAAGAAGCAAGAAGTATGTTGAAAGAGACGATTTTATTGAAGAAGCACAACCACAATTAACTTGTGGGGAAATTTCGACAGAGAGATATTCTTATACAAAATATTTGAGATACATGAAGAAGCCTCCACGAGTAGCGCAACCTGTTCCCTTAGTGTCAGAATTGAACCGAGCGCTCGGCGCATCCTGGACAGTCACGCCCATGACCTTCTGTGGCTGACCAATTCTTCGTTTACGGTGGTAGGGCTCACACCCGCCTGGCTCGCGAGCTCGACGTCAAACAGTCTGCTGTGTTTCGTCGATGCGTGGGACTGCCAGTGCCTTTAGCGGTAATAGAGCGAAAGCAGCCGCGTTATCCATAACAGGTCTCGGCGTCAGAGCTCACTCTGGAGGGTAGCGGGATCCAAAGCACGGTCTTGCCGTTGGCCGACCGCAGGAAGTTGGGGGCCCAAGTAGCACACTAGCCACGTGCAAAAGGCTGCCCCGCAACCCCGCGAAAAATCCCGAGATGGACCACCGTGCCAGTCGGCGACTGGAAGGGAGGACCCGGTGGACATTTTCGGGGGGGGTTGGGCGTCCCCGCAGTCTCCAGGTGAGTCTCCATTCATGCCGAGGTAAGCTCATGGGAGCTGTTTAGTCAATTGGACTCGCCTCCCTTTCTCTCTTCATTCCCTTTTTAAACTCTGAAACCCCATGAAGCGTAAACCAAAGAGATGTAAGTTTAACCAACGGCTGCACTTCCTCCCTCTTAAAGTGCAATTCACAAATCCACGGAGGATTGCACTCAAATATCAATCCAGTCCATCAATATCATCATATCAATCACCATCTCGAGACTGATAAGCCTCACTTACTCTTTTTGACGGCGACCAAGATAGCGACTCCCGTAGACGTGGCGTACCTCAACTACCCAGGATACTCACTTGAACAAAAGTTTAAGGAGCAGGCTGGGGTCTGTGTGTACGTCCGCGATGACATTTGCTGTCAACGTCTTCGCTGCTGAGAGGTTGCGGGTTTTTCCACTCTGTGGTTATTAGTGAATACCGGCGTTCTTAAGACCATCTACGTCGGTGCTTACAGGTCGCATAGCGGTGATCAGGAGACGACAAGGCTCTTCGACCACCTTACGGAGGCAGCTGAATTGGCCCAGCACAAATACCCGATGGCGGAGCTTATTTTTCTGGGGGATTTTAATGCTCATCATAAAGAATGGTTGTTCCCATACTAAAAAACAGACCATGCTGGTAGAGAGGCGCGCAGGTTTGCTTCATCGCTAGATCTCGACCAGCTGGTTCACCAAGCTACCCGCATTCCGGATGTTGACGGCCACACACCCAATTGCTTAGACCTTGTGCTCACAACCGTTCCAGACAGGCTTTCAGTATCGGTCTGGGCCCCGCTCGGATCGTCTGACCACTGTCTGGTGAAAACGGTATCTACCTTCTCTCCTCCGGATAAAAGCTCTAGGGGCACGAGGCGAGTTTGGAAGTACGGGTCGGCAGACTGGGATGTGATGCGGCACTTCTTTGCTTCTTACCCTTGGCGGCATACTTGCTTCTCGTCGTGCAACCCATCAGTCTGTGCTGACGCTATTGTTGACGTGGTACGTTAGGGAATGAAATATTTTATCCCATTTTCTGACGTCCCACTTGGCTATGAGGCTCAGCCTTGGTATAATGCAGCATGCACACAAGCCGAATTGTGCAAAGAGCAGGCATACAAGGCTGGGGCCTCGGCCCGCGGTAGTGGCAGCGTTAGTACTGATGTTCGCGCATTGAAGAAAGCCTTCAACTCCGCCGCTAAGGCTTGCAAATGAGTGTTGCGTAAAGCTCGTTTCGACCATGTTGGACAAATCGGGGCCAAATTGACAGCCTACCCTTCGGGAAGCAAGCAGTTTTGGTCCCTCGCCAAATCGGTCGAGTCGAACTTTTGCCATCCTTCGCTGCCTCCTATGTTAAGACCGGATGGAACACTGGCTCACACAGCACAAGAAAAAGCAAATTTATTTGTCTCTCTCTTTGCGGAAAGTTCACGTCTCGACACGGCGTCTAAATTACCACCTGAAATACCTCAATGTGGCTCCGTGATGCCGGAAATTGCACTTCACGTTAAGGAAGTCCGTAAAGTCCTTTCCAGTCTTGATGTGAACAAAGCCAGTGGGCCGGACGGAGTACCAGCTCGAGTCTTAAAAAACTGTGCCCCGGAGTTGTCTCCTGTACTGACTCGACTGTATCGCCTTTCTCTTAAAACCGGAGTGATGCCGGTGTCGTGGAAGCTGGCTAATGTGCAACCAGTACCCAAAAAGGGTAGCCGTGCCGACCCTGCAAACTATATACCACTTGCCTCGTCAGTGGGTCGTCTTAGGGGCGGACCTCCATACTATGTAAAGTTATGGAGAGGGTACTCAACAGTAACTTGCTGGTATACCTTGAAGACAATCAGCTCCTCAGTGACTACCAGTATGGCTTCCGCCGTGGTCGGTCAACCGGAGATCTTCTTGTGTATGTTACGCACTCCTGGGGCGAGGCCATTGAGAAACACGGCGAAGCCCTTGCCGTATCCCTCGACCTTTCAAAGGCCATTGACAGGGTCTGGCACGCTAGTCTGCTGAGACTTCCATGAATCCCGACATGAAAAATCTTTGCAAGTAATATAAAATGATCAACCCGATCGAAGGCTTTTGAAAAATCTGTGTATATGGAGTCTACTTGACGTTTGCAATTAAATGAATCACATAAATATGTGGTGTAGCACAATAAATTAGAATTTGTTGATCTACCAGTGATAAATCCGTGCTGTCGTGAATTCAATATGTGTCTAAGGTGAGTATACATGTGTTCATAAACAAAACCCTCAAATATTTTAGCAAATAAGTAATATATATATAAAAGATTTGAGATATGTCGGACGTTCATAGAAATATGACAACAAGCAAACAAGCTTAAAGGCACGAGTATCAATCTGTTTACGTTTAAGTAATTAGTGGAATGCGCTCCGCAGATATATAGGTATACGGTATAGTTCATATTAGCACTATTAGCAGTTGTGCGGGGATGTCTACCTATGTGTGACGTTATCGCATATAATTCTGCAGCCGTCCTAATAACATGTGTTTTTGTAGTGTGGTTGAAGTGAGGACTAAGTTTACTGTTAATTATTGGAATTAAAAAGTGTTGTAGGACGTTTATAGGAATAAAAAACATAAGATGAGTGTTATTTAAAACGATAGTCATCAACAGTTTTAAAATATACAATACTTTGTGCAAATAAGTTGAGGTTGAAGCAGTATTGTGCTGCAAACAATTATGACTAAATGCGACTACTTTAATAATAAAAAGGATGTAACCACAGATGAAGAAGAAAAGAATAGACTTATAGAGGAACACTAAGCTCACTTTAAAACTGCAGAAGACCTTCAAAAACGCATGAAGAGTGATATGGCGCTTGCAAAGGATGATCCATACACAGAAACAATAACATATGACTTAGTAAAAACATTGCCGCTGCCTCGCGTCCCCACGAACATCGTATTTTACAAGAGGCAGTTGTGGGTGTACAATTTAGGCCTACATACGGGTTCTGACGATCAAGGTGGGTGGAAGGCGATGCGGAGAGAGGCACCCAAGAAGTGGCTTCTTGTCTGATTAAACACTTGTAAGTCACACTGTCAAACGTTTTATATCAATCTCACGAGTGACAACACCGTACAAGATGATGTAGACGGATTTTCCGGAGTACCTGATTTTGAGATTGAAAACGAAGATGACGTTATGGTTAACGTTACTGAATAAATAAATATATATTATTACTGTTTTTTTTTTTTTAATTTTGACATTAAATTTCTTTAAACTACTGCAGATTTTCATTTAACTCACTCTGTCACAAAGATACCTAAAATAATTTATTTGTGTAAGGATTTTGCAAAAAGGATCCACAGGTAGTTTTTCAAGAATTACAAAAATCTTTATGCTGAAATTAGATAAAACCACTTTCTAAATATTTAGAATTTTATATTCTTATAGTTATAACACTTATAACTTACCAAATGATTCTAACTTGGCCTGATATTTTGGTTTTCACTTCTAAACTTCAAATCACATTTACTCAAAACTAACAAAACGTTAGTTGGATCTTATCTGCATAACAGGGTCCAATTGAATGTCTCACGGCACCCCCCGCCGCGATCAGATCATTTTAAACTTGCTCCGCGCATAAAAATTCGCAAACGTGGTATTTTTCTCGAAAACCCCTAAGTGTGATATACCCTTAGATAAAATAAATAAGTAGATGTGGTCAACAGAAGAAATTATATCGGAACCGTGTGTCTCCAGTTAGGCGCTGGGCGGGGCAACAACTACACATGCAGTTTAATAAAATCAATAGATACGCACTCGCGCACACACCCGCATTTCCTAAATCAGAACGTACTATACAATCAATAATAAACCTTATTCCGTCAAACAAAGCGTGTATTTACCATGCACCTTAGAATTTACCCACACAAAAACATCGGTCGCTATCGTTGTGCTGTGCAAAAGCAATTTATTTTACATATACGCTAGTGATTGACTAAATCGGAAAGTTATCGATTCTTCCATTTGTTATTGTACATGTTTTTTGGGCACCTGAAAATGAACCAAATAAAAAATGGCATGTCCAGAAAATATTATAATAACAATAAACATATTATTAAGAACATAACATTACATAATTATTATTAAGTACTACCTACTAAGTATTAAGGGCTACCCTGGCGCTTTCGACTTAAATATTAATATTTTATTTTATTTTATTTTATTATATTCGGGAAACTTACAGCTAACTTATACAATGTTAATAAGCAATATACAATTGAAGGCCATTTACAAGTTTCCACTGATAAACACTAAAAACAAAAACAAGAAGAGAAAAAAAAATAAAAGAAAGGTAATTACAAAATATCTATAACATAAATTAGGAAGTAAATAGAACACGATCGACAAATACATACAAACAGAAAATCATTTAGACGCAAATCATTACTTTTCCATAAAAAAGCTTTTCACCAACAATTGCTTAAGTCGAAAAGCACTGGTATTGAATATATCCAAATCATGTTCACCAGATAGTTTATTAAAACTTCTACTCGCACGGATTAAATAAGAATTCTGCCTGTACGCTGACTTGGAATGAGGGACATTATCATAGTGACAGGTCAAATAGAAGTTGATGTTAACTTACATTACGCTCTTGATCGGAACATGCCAGCCGTATAGGTTGTATAGAATCCTGAAAAGTTGAATGACTGATTTTATGAATGCCCTAAAACATGAGAATAGCTTTCAGTAATAAAATAAAATTTAACCCACTTCTGCAAAAATCAGTTGTACTCTTAATTTTGGAATTGTCCATTCAGGCTGGAACATTTCTGCGCTGAAGTGAACCGAGCATTTATGGTGCTATTTTTTATAGGGTACCAGTTAGGTGGCATGCCTGTGGCATCAATCCATTCCTTTTTTATATTACCATCTTTTGGGAAGCTGAAAAGTACGAAAACCACTTATTTATCATTTACATATATCCTAAGCTACTTCTAAACGTCACCATATAATAAGCATCGCAATAATTACGTAACACACTATAAATCAAGATCTGAATGATTTTGACGTATATTGCTAATCCATTGCTACATATGTTCGAAATTTTGGTCTGCTCAACAACGTAAATACCACAGTGAGTGTTGTTGATTTAGCATAATGAAACCGATTCCTACTGTAAGTGTGTTCGGGCACGCCGCAATTGCGGCGGTAAGACCCCTCTTTGAGGAGTGGCTAGATCGGCGTCACGGCGTCCTGACCTACCGCATGACGCAGGTTCTCACCGGACATGGATGTTTCGGGAGGTACCTGTGTCTGATGGGAAAGGAGGAAACGCCTGGGTGTCACCACTGCGAGGGTCGCCCTGAGGACACCGTAGAGCACACGGTGCAAGACTGCCCCGCCTGGGCAGAGCACCGACGTGTCCTCACGGCGGCGATAGGCGGAGACCTCTCGCGCCCGGCATTGGTCGAGGCCATGCTGCGGGGCGAGAGGGAGTGGGAAGCGGTCGCCTCCTTCTGCGAAGCAGTCATGCTTTCGAAGGAGGAGGCGGGCCGCGTGAGGGAGAGGATGGCATCCTCCCTCCAGCCCAGCCGCAGTGGTAGACGCCCACGGCGTCGGACGTCGGCCGACGATCTCCGGCCACCGTAGGCGCGGGCATGCGGACAGCGAGTAAAGGGCAACTCGCTGTCCGACCATGGACCATGCCCGGGTCGACGGCGCGTTGTGTTCCACGCGCGCCTCAAAGAGCGTCAGCAACATGACGAGGCCCCCTCTGCAGAGGGCCGAAGCCTGCCGGGGTCGTGGGAATAATCCCATTACCGTGACCCCGGTACGTAAAGGGTTATTGAAGGAACACCGTGGATTTTAGTCAGTAAAAGTCTGACAGTCCCTCCCACCCTGCCCGGGGTGGGAGGACTTATTTGATAATTTTACCATATTAAAAAAAAAAGCTGTAAGTGTGTTACGCAATTACCCCGGAGGTAATAGTTTAGTAGGTTATAATAGGTTTTTGTTATAAGAAAAATCCTAGTTAGTAGAGAAATTGTTAAATATATGAAAACAAACACACATCCATGCCTAACAAATAAATGGCATGAATATATTGACTTATTTTAAGCTAAATTCACAAATATATTATCTGAACCATGCCGATTATTATAACGCATTCGAAGCTTCAATGGAAGTAAAATACAAAAACCATAAAAAAATAAAGAAACAGCAACATAGGATAAGGCATAACATACGATAAATCTAAACCGAAAAACACCACCGATTATTAACCTAAAATTAAAGTAACTTACTTTACGAATATTGGTTACGCATTTCTCTACTACTCTGTAAAAAAATCAAAAGAAGTAAAAAAACATTATTTACACCGGGCTAGTATTTTTATTTCTGTCATCTCATGTAAAATAAAAGTTAAACATATTTTCTTAGAGGTTTCCGTATGTTATAAAAAACTTTTTACCAAAAAATTAAACCTCCCAAAGACTCCCAAAAAACACTGCAAAGTGAAAAATCTCTTTTTAGTTGGTTGATTTTTAATTTACCTAGTTACAAGAGCGTAAATGTCAACTACTTATATTCATTTACAAAATATTGCTTTTCCCAATGTTGGGCTGTTATTTGTTGAGGAGTTCTCCTGGTAGTTCACCATCAGCTTCACTTCACCATATGCATTATGACGAGCATATTGTGCTTAATAACCACATTCAAGTAATCGAAGCGGAACACATGAACTACTAATTATTCCTACTTATATATTGAGTAGTTCCATTAAATAAATATTATTTAAATCGATTTTCCAACCGGGTTAAAACGGTTGACAGATTGAAAAATAAACTATTGTAGCGACGGTGACGTCGGAACTCCTTACGCATGCTGCGGTCGTAAAATAAATTTTAATTAATATTTTTCTTTCTGTCACCTTATGTAAAATAAAAGTTAAACATATTTTCTTAGAGGTTTCCGTATGTTATAAGACCCCTAAACTATATTAGCAATATTTCATTCGTCAATCGACATTGCTGTCGATAGCCTACGTTAGTGGATCTGCACAAGCACATCACTAATTCGTCGCAAGAAGTGGCGGCCTCACTACGCGATGAATCCGCGTAATACAGTTTCGTATGTTATTTTTACATTGCTTGTCCAGTTACTTAGTGACGAACTCAGGTAGTGGTTAAGGAGCAATGTATTTATAGCACAAGTAGTACAGTCGTTCTTATATTTGAAAACAAAAATAACATAGTAAAACCAAGAAATATTTTACGATTTATTGTTTTTCATGATTTTAAAGACAAATATTGTAAAATACTTGTACTTACATATGGTAAGTGATTCCATGATTCACATAGTTTTGATTTTGGCTTCGGTTTTTACAAGATACCACAGAATAACTCGGCATTCATATATGTTATCACGATCGCCGTCGAAAGCGCACTAGTTCGCAGAGACGGCCACTTGCCTGTGACATGAGCCCTGTGGCCATGTCGCGCGGACACCGATACGCCCCCTTACCACTTCTCCTATATTTTTGATTTCTGTGGATATACAGTTAGAAGCGCGCTGCGAAGACGCACGCGACTGTGAAAATATTGTGTTTTTTTTTTTTAAGTGAAAAACAGTGGCCCAAAAAGGCAAAAAACAGTGCGGAAAAACCTGGAAAACGCGACGCTGCCCGATTTTGTGCGGGCCGTCAAAAATCTGAAACTGCAGCCAGGTGCCCCACGACGATACCTATCTCTGGACACCTCACTCGGGGTATTCCGTCCAGAGGTGCCAGAGATAGCGACGAAAACAGCGTGCCGCGAGGAGCGAAATCAGTGTTCCCGAGGGTTCGAACGGAATCCCGGAGCACACATAGCAGGCGACGCAGACGAGGAGCCGGGCGCCAGAGAAAAAACGGGAAGAATCAACGTAGAGGACCCCCAAAACGTAGTTACAAACTTTTTCATAAATTAAAAAATCTATTCCTGGAAAACCAGGATAGATATAGTGCTTCCCATAGTTTTAAAAAATTAGGCTATTTTAGATTTATCGAGTGTAAAAATATTGTAATTATAGACACAGTAGTTTTTAAGATACATTGATTTTAGTTTTCAAAAATTCGGGGGTTGGATATTTCCACCCCAATATCTTTTTAAAATTTTTATATAGTAACTTTAGGGGTACTGCCACAAGAATAGTCTCAATTTATAATTTTATCTGTAGTTATAAGACACAAAAAAGCGGAATATTAATAACACTAAAAACAAAAAATTCATAAATCAGTAAATTAGGGGTTGAAGGAGGGGTGTTTTACATCCAGATTTTCGGTACGTCGCAGGGACGGGGCAGACCCACTTCCGAGCCGAGTCCCGGATTTTTCAGTACACGGGAGGTCCAAAAACCACAACATTTGCGGTTGTGAAAGTGGGAACAACCCTCTTTGACGCTCCCTCACAAGCGTACCCCTTGGCCGAAAAATCCGGAACGCGGGTCGGGAGAAAGGGAAATCTTCCCCGCGTCTGTGGACGTATCGGAAGTCCACGCGTCTTTAACAGAACCGAAGATATTGACCCCCAAAGTTGAGGGAGAGTTCGGCTAAATCTGCATATATAACATTGTTTCCGTATAAGATCCGGGTCACCAAGCCGCTACCCTCAACTTTTTTCCATAAAAAAGAAGCTTCGAGAACAAAAAAAAAAATTTTTATATATTAATACTCCACATCCTAAAATCCGCTTATGACACAAACAAACACCAACATACAAAGTTGGAAAAATCCCTTGCCTCAAGTTCGGAAATTTCACCAACCGGGAGTCGAACCCGGTACCCTAAAAATTGAATATTATCTCGAGAACTAGAGGAGATAGGAGGATTTGGACTCCAGATTCGACCTGTGTAGTGTCGTAACACGACACTAAGAAAACCGTAACCGGGATATCGATCCCCCCCCTTATTTTCCTCTTTTTCCCAACTTTTCCTTTCCCTACCTCTTGCGGGCCATATCTCGAAAACGAGAGGAGTTAGAGCCAAACCGACTTCAAATTCAGCCTTTGTGGTGTAGACACCACGGCATAAGTCGCATAAGAGGTATCCTTTCCCCCCCTTTTTGGACCCCCCCCACCCCTTATTTTCAAATATCGATATCTCGGTAACTAAGAGGCATAGGGATTTTTTGACTGCAGATTCAGACTTATTGCTTTTAATTCCTTATTTTTATTAGTATTTAGTTAATTTTATTTTATTTTGACTTTACCCCCCTTTACAGGGTTAAACGTTAAGTTGATTATAGTTTAGATTTTAAGTTGACAGTATTTACCCCCCTATACAGGGACAGACCAAGACATACAGACAATAATATTATGTTTTATTATAATTATTTTATTTTAATTCTAATTTTATTTAAATTTTGACTATTTTCCCCGCTCATCGCCGTGCCCTTTACACACCACACTACAATATGATGCCCGGATGTCGCACCCCAGTAACAGGGAGAGGGTCGGGAGCTGGAGCCAGCAGGCCACGAGGGTCTGTGTCGCCTACCCATCCGGATAACGGGGGGTCCTCAGGAGCGCGTGAAGCGCCGAAGGGGATATCCCTGAAGTTCGGTGGGAAAGCCGCTCCCGCCACTACTCCCAGCCCAGCAGGCCCGCCTGGACAGACGCTGGACGCTGCCAGGACTTTCATCCGGAGACCGGAGAGGAAGAGGAGGTCCATAGACCTAATGGACTCGTACGTGAAGCAGGCCGACACCTACGCTACCCTGTCCAATGACAAACTACTCCAGGAGGTCATTAAGACTTTTGAGGACATACCAGCCAGAGTCAAAGACTACCCTCAGATGCGTAGAGACATAAAGACCTTCCTGGAGGTCCAGTCGGACAGGGGACTGCGGATCCTGTTTGAGGTAAGCAAGCGAATAAAGGTCTTTGAAACGGCGCCTAAAGAAGCTTCACTCACCACGCCTACACCCCCCGAACTGAGGGAGGTTTTGGAGAGGCTGGAAGGGGTGGAGTCAAACCTGAATACGCGGCTCAACGACCTCCAAGAGAAAGTTACGAAAGGAGTACAAGAAATGAAAGATGAGTGTAATGATTGCGGCACCGACATCCTTGATAAGGTCATCGATCGGGTCGACGAGGTCGGTCGAAAGATTGACACCGTCCAAAAGAGCGTGGACCACACGACGGAAGGGGTGAGGACCTTCGGTCGTTGCATGGTCAGCCTCGAGGACCAGATAATCGGCCTTACCAAGGATGTCGCCGCCAGGACAGACAGGCTAAAGGAGGTCATGCGGGAGGTTGTGGTCGAACCCAAAACCGACCCGCCGACATACGCCAGCGTCACGGCAGCCAAACCCTGGCACCGACCGGCGCTTCACTCGATGGCGGTCACCTTGGAAGGCAGCCAGGAGACTGCGGACGAGGTGCTCGCCAGGGTGAAGGAGGCGGTCGACGCCAGGGGGACTGGCCTTAAGATTAACAAGGTAAGAAAGGCGAAAAACCAGACAGTAATACTGGGATGCGACTCTGAGGAGGAATATAGGAAAGTAAAAGATAGGATCGAGAGCCGAGGCGGAGGGCTAGTAGTAGCGCCGATGAAAAATAAAAACCCACTCGTCGTCCTCAAGGACGTCTTTTTGGACAGTGAGGACGACGAGCTAGCGAAGGCGCTCTACTCACAAAACGAACACATATTTAGGGACTTAGACGTAGAAGAAAAAGAAATTGTAATAAAGTATAAGAAGAGGACCAGGAACCCCAGGACGGCGCACGTTGTCGTCCAAGTCAGGCCCAAGGTATGGCGGAGGATGACGGAGGCTGGAGCCCTCTACCTTGACCTGCAAAGGGTCAAGGTTGAGGACCAGTCTCCGCTCATCCAATGCACTAAGTGCCTTGCATTTGGACACGGCCGGAAATTTTGTACCGAGAGTGCAGACAGGTGCAGTCACTGCGGGGGTCCGCACCTTCGCGAGAAGTGTGCGGAGTTCATTGCGGGCAATGAACCGCGGTGCAGCAACTGCCTGCACTCGAAGTTCCAAAGGACCGGCCACAACGCTTTCAGCGTGGAGTGTCCAGTGCGTAAGAAGTGGGACTACCTGGCTCGGACGACAACGGCGTATGCCTGAGCCGTCCCTTAGGGCGTACACCACACACGTTACACACACAACACGCACATTAACACATAAGATATATAAAACATATAATAAATATATAGAAATATATCACAACACGCACAAAACACAAAACATGCACATCATAACACCCCTAGGAACACAAACACAAACACAGATATATAAAATATATTATAAATATATAATATATATCAAAACACGCACGAAACACCAAACAAGCACTACACACAACCTGAAAACACATGTACAGATCAACTAATATTTGGAATAGGAAAGGTAATAGATATCGTATAATAAGTATATATATATTTTATTGCCGAAATAATTATGGAATAAATAAATACACCGGAAACTCACGTGGTACGTACCCTAAATGGAACAACTTAACTTTACTTAAGAGGGTGTCGAGCCTACGAGACGCGCGGAAAATAGGTATTTACTGCAGCGGGCTAGTCGTGTGCGTTGTCACACACACAATGACAAGTTCGCTCGAGGCCCGCTTGCCGTTGCACGACGAAGTTTCCTAACTTTGCATTTTTTAATTTTTTGTCGTTATGTTGAATAAACTTGAAAAACGAATATTAATTATTTAGATGGTTTTATTTATCACACTAATATTATAAAGGCGAAAGTTTGTGAATGAATGTGTCAGTTTGCATGTTTGTTACTTCTTCACGCTCAAACGGCTGGATGGAACTAAATGAAGCAAGTAGGTACGTAAATAAATCACAAAAATAAATTTAATAAATTATACCTATTATATAAAAATTAACGTTTGTTTTTACTGTAGTAATACATTATCCGTTCCCTCACTATTCATCCTATTGCAATAAAATTTTGATTTTATATATTAAACTCCTCAGATTTTTTTTTAAAGAATACTAGCAATGTGGGTACATCTCACATTACTAGCAATCTTGTTAACCCCTCCAACTAAGCTAAATATGCTTGTGTCTGGAGTGGGTTCACGTCAATAGTGTAATGGGTGGGGTTCGAACCTGCCACCTCTCGATCACAAGTCCGACACCTTATCCATTAGGCTATTGACGCTTCGAAACTGGGTAAGTAGCAAGTTAGGGTAGATGGGTATGCAGTACTTATTTGAATAATAAAACCAGTATGAAATAAAAAAAAATAGAATTATGTAATGTCATAATAAAACCAGACTGAAATAAGTTTTGTTTATTAAAATTTCATTTAGTGCTCGTTTAAATTCTGATGTACTGTCATATTTTTAATAACATTTGGTACTTTATTATATATACGTGGGGCCATACCAAAAAAATATTTTTTCATTAATGCTGTCTAGCGAACTTACTTCGCAGAAAATATAAGCGTAATTTATTTCATAACAATATATGTATCAAGTGTAACTTAATTTAAAAGAAAAAAAAATAAAAGAAATCTATAAATCTAATGTTATATTGCTTATTATAACATTTTACAAAAATTGGCCAAGTGCGAGTCAGACTCGCCCATGAATGGTTCCGTAGTAACTATAATAATATAATATAATATGTATATTTACTTGACAAAAAACTAAAACTTTCAAATTTCTTAAAACTAGCTTATTTACATTTTTTGCAACTACGCCAAATAACTTTGTTTTTCATAGTATTTGTATGAATTACAAAGTTATATTTGCGGTTTTAGAAAATATGCTGTATCTCAAAAACTGCTGACTCGATCTCTTTAAAACCAATTTTGATTGAAAGTTTACATTAAGATCTATAGATATATATATATACAACGTGTAATTTAAAGGGTATATACATACCAAGTGCATGGCTTCTTTGGATGATAACAAACGATATGGCATGGGTTTTGTAATCCTAAGTCTACATGTGTAGCTAACTTATTACAAATTCCAGTACACTGATACCAGAGACCGAATTTTTCAAATTAAGAAGAACGATAAGAATTATCGTGTTATTGGCAAGTGACGTGGAAAGTTATTGACCCTCGTAGTGCTGTGACACGTTTGTTATGATTGGTATTCAAAAAATATGTGAAACCAATAATTTGGTATCAATTCTTTAAGTCAGTTATTTTGTGCTGAAACTGTGCATAGAGACTCCATACCAAATGTTGTCTTCAGCCCTTTTGGTTAGATATGGGGTTTCCGTTACACGTTGTATATATATATTTATATTTTTCACTCCATTATTATAGAAATTAGAGGGGGGCACACATTTTACCACTTTGGAAGCGTATATCTTTTAAACGATTAATTTTATGAAAAAGTGGTTTTAGAAACCTCAATCTCATTTTAAAGACCTGTATATAAATACCAGACATGCATAGGTTTCATGAAAAAAAAAATATTTTCAGTTTTAGTTCCATGTATGGGGGGGCTCCCCATACATGGAACTAAAACTGAAAATATTTTTTAATTTAATTTAAATATATTTTAATTTTTTCTTAAAATCGGAAAGCGGTTCTCAGAATACATCAATCTACCAAGTTTTATATGTATAGTCCTAATAGTTTCGGAATAAAATGGCTGTAACATACGGACTGACGGATGGACAGACAGACAGACTAGTAGTTGTAGTAGTTATACATATTATATTATTATAGTTACTACGGAACCCTTCATGGGCAAGTCTGACTCGCACTTGGCGAATTTTTCTTTGGCTAATTCCCGTAGTAGACAGACCTTGTTATGGCACTTGGCGTATAATTTGTCGGACATAGAGGGAATGTCAAAGGAAGCTGAAACTTGTTCTAAACCAGAAAACCCGGCTTCTATCGACATAAAACTGCTTACAGAATTATCGTTCAGATTGAGGTCTGTAGGGCTATCTATCTGGTTCTTTACAATTTATTAATTCTATTTTTTTCGACACATTTGGCAACTAAAATAGAATTTCGATAGAAATCCTTTCTTAGTTGCAACTAGAGAATACAATCCCGAGCATGTTTTTCAATCCCGGGATTACGTGATTCTTGATGCTGAATCCTGGGACCCTGGGGCTCTCCCCGGATTAGACTATGTGGTTTCTAATTGGTCTCAAATGTAAAAAATTGGCCAAGTGCGAGTCAGACTCGCGCTTGAAGGGTTCCGTGTGTAACGAAAAAAACCTTACAAATTTCTTAAAACTAGCTTATTTACTTTTTTTACAACTACGCTAGATAACTTTGTTTTTCATAGTGTTTGTATGAATTACAAAGTTATATTTGCGGTTTTAGAAAATATGCCGTATCTCAAAAACTGTTAACTCGATATCACTCAAACCAATTTTGGTTGAAAGTTTACATTAAGATCTACAGATACATATTTTTTTTAGATTTTTCACTCCACTATTATAGAAGTTAGAGGGAGGGATGCACATTTGACCACTTTTGAAGCTTATATCTTTTAAACGATTGGCTTTATGAAAAAGTGGTTTCAGAAACCCCCATGTCATTTTTAAAGACCTGTATATAAATACCACACACGCATAGATTTCATGAAAAATAATAATATATTTTCAGTTTAAGTATGGGGTAGTAGTATGTTCCTTTATTTTAAATGATTTTTAATTTTTTTCTCAATATCGGAAAGCGTTTCATAGAATACATCTACTTACCAAGTTTCACATGTATAGTCTTAATAGTTTTGGAATAAAATAGCTGTGACATACGGACGGACGGACAGACAGACAGACAGACAGACGGACAGACATGACGAAACTATAAGGGTTCCGTTTTTTGCCATTCGGCAACTGAACTCTAAAAAACGAGTAATTTCTTAAAATATATATTTTTAATTTTGGTACACTACACATATCACAGTATAGTAAGACAAGAAAAAATGACAAAAAGATACTATACTTTGTAAGAAATAAAAAGACAATAAAACTTATTTCGAATTTTGAAAATACAATCGTAGAAATATCAATGCATCCAAGGTTTGACTTCCAAGCCTGCTTCGTTTATTACCAACATAAGCAGCAGCTGAAAACGCTCGTTTAGGTTTTACACTGGTTGGAGGAATAGACAATAGATACTTATATGCTGTTTCTAAGTGATATCCACTAATTCCTCCATTTTCAAACAGGCTTATTTCACGTCTAATACTATATTTTGCCAACCCCGATTAATTTTGTATTTGTACTTCACGATCTGGGGATTTCATACTCTTATCAATTTCCAGCTATAACTTTTCCTTTAGTGTCAATTGGGGTTGGGATTGGGAGGTTTGTGGCCTTAACTCATCATCTGTTTTGATCCTGATCTTCCTACTTCTTCTTCCTTGTCATCTTGAGCTTGACTTTTAAGTTTTTTAACAATACACTTTATTTGCTTCCAAACTAAAGCCTGTGTAGAAACTGGAAATAAGTCATGCCATTCCAAATCCGATAATAACTGATTTTCATCATCTTTTCATGGATTTTGTAATTAAAAATTAATTAATAACACACCAGTCAAATCATCACTTCGTCGTTGCTTCATACGTTCCACTAAGGGTGTTTTCATTTTTTGGTAAGTGTCAGCACTTGCCAAAAAATTATTATGCTAGATAGCTGTTTTATAAGAAATTTCAAAGCGGAATCAGCTGTGCATAAATTAGCATCTCGCCGACAGATTGCTTCTACTGTCAATTTAATTGAGGTCAGCACATCAACAATTTTATTTACCAATTCAAAATCAACTTCTTCCAAACGAATTGGATGATTGAGATCTATAAGAGCTTTTTGAATGAAGGTTTTTAAAAGATAAAATCGCTCCAGCATTGTTAAAAGACTATTTCACCTGGTTTTACAGTCCAAAATTAGTGACAGCTCTTTTCCATGTTCCATTTTCATTTAGTTTTGAAGTACTGTTTCATTTTTCAATGGTGATCTTTTGAAATATACTCTACAACTTTGCGGATTTTCTTTATCAGCTCATTAATGTTTTCATCTTGTGTTAACTCTGGTATGTGTTATAGCGCAAGGTCATTTTGTGACATTAAGATTAAGTCTGATTCTGGACTGTCTAAGTCTTCTAAATGTTCATCATCATGGATGTCATCCATATGATCAACAGCCACAGGTGGTTCATTTATAGTATCATCTGAGGTAGAGCTGTCTTGCAAATAATTATGTTTTTCATAAAGCCAGTATCCACGGAAATATCAAATATACTTAGACGCTCTTTCAATATACGAAGACAATTTTCAGCCATACTTTCATACTTCCATAAATAGGAACAAGTCCTAAATTCCAATTTTTTTTTATATGAATGAACGTTGACAGCCATGTATGGTTTATTGGATGTTGAAGTCCACTTGTCGAAAGAAAGACTAAATCTTTCACCTGCACTTTTCAAATGTTTCAATTCTGCAGTTACTTGCTTTCTGATTTTTTCACTGTAATTCATGACACGTTTTTGAATGGTGACGGCTTACTTTGGTAAATCCGTGTATTTTGCAAAGACAAATTTTCTCGAATCATCTGAAGTTATGAATATACTGAATGGAAATCCATCTAATGCAATCATTCTAGCCAAAACATCATCGAGGCTATCGTCGGCACTTTTAGTAAAATAATCATTTAACTTTCGCTTGGCTGGCGGCGGTGCTGTGTTGAGATTATCAGAATCTAAACTTGTTGAAGCTGATATAAGCTTGATGTAATGTTTTGATGACAAATGTGTATGTAATCCCTTAGTCAATCCATCCAAAGTCTTGAGAATGGCTGAGCATCGGTTACATTTGGCACTATTCCTATCCTTCGCAACTAAAAAATAGCTCCACATTGACGTCGTATCACTGTGTTTTTTATGTTTAACAAAGTCTCCCGCCATTTGAAATACTTAATTTCAGATAATTGACTTTTAAATTTAAATGACGTAGGTCGTGGGTTTAAATTTAGAAAATATCTTGTAATGACCGAAGTTTTCAATATAATTAAGCATAACATAAAACTGGAAACATATCTTACAACTATACAATAATATAGGTTATCCATCAGAATTCAGACAGGAAAACGTTAAGTATTTGGGAGTATGGTTAGATAGAAGTTTATATTGGAGAAAACACATAAATGAGATAATTGTCAAATGTTCAAAGTATTTAAATTTATTGAAAGTATTAGCCGGTAGTGCTTGGGGAGTACACACAAAACATATTCGCAAATTATATATTTCACTAATAAGAAGTCGTCTCGATTATGGATGCTATTTATATAATGCTAGTGCAAAGACAAATCTAGCTAAATTAGATAGACTCCAGAATCAAGCTCTTAGAGTGATAGGTGGTTTCATTAAAAGCTCACCAATCCACGTGATGGAAAGTGAATTGCACATAGTACCACTATTTTTAAGACGACAATATCTCGCTTATAAATACATTTTAAAAACACTATCCTGGTCAAATAGTCCAAGTAATTGTACAATTTCAGAACTGAGTTCACATGTTCATAATCCCTATTGGGCAAATAAGAAGAAACCCTTGCTCGCTACTACTTTCAATGAGTTAGGACAACTTCAGTTGATATCCTCAGATGTATTTAAAATGTTCACTCTCAATATATGGGTATCGGCTATTCAGACTGAAAATACCATTCAATGTAATTTGGAATGTGTTAAACAGCCAAAAAAAGATTTTAATCCTAATTTATTACTAGCAGAGGTGGTGTCAGAATTAGCGTCTAAATTCAATGACTGGTGTAAAATATTCACGGATGGGTCGAAAAACGCAAGTGGGGGAGGAGCGGCCTTTTATTGCCAAAACTTAGAAGATAAATTTATGTTTAAAATTACCACCAAAGTCTCCATCATGTCGCTGGAACTCATTGCAATATATCGAGCAATACTCTATGCAATAAATAAAAAATTAAATAAAGTTGTGATTTTTACTGACAGTAAAAGCGCATTACAGCATGTGGCTCGATGCACCTCTGATAGCAGAGGATCATCGATAGGCTACGACATTCTTAAATTAATAAATCATCAGAATGAAAATAATATCAATATTTTATTGCAATGGGTTCCAGCACACATAGGAATTCGGGGCAACGAGGAGGCTGACAGATTGTCCAAGCTTGCAGTTGATTCAGGCATTGAAATAACATACTTACCAGATCAATGGGAATATATTACCAGATTTAAGGAGAAATGTTTCGTAAATTGGAAGAATCATTTTGCTGAAATTTCAAAAGAAAAAGGGTTATGGTATAAAGTCATACAAAATGAGCCTCCTCGTATGCCCTGGTTTGATGATGATAAATTGAATAGAAATTATATTAAGTTAGCTTTAAGACTGCGTTCCGGACACTATCCATCAGCAAAATTTGGCTATCTTATGGGAAAAGTTACATCTCCCAATTGTTTAGTATGTGATAAAATTGAAGATATACTTCACTTGCTGATGGATTGTGTACGGAATAAAGATGAGAGAGACGCATTAATTAAAGACTTCAAACTTAATTTTCTAGATGTTGGGTTAATCCAAACAATTTTAACAAGTCCAAAATCGCAGTTAGCGATAAGATTAACTAGACTAGCAAAGCTAACTAATTAATGGGTCTCTCTCATTCAAATTAGTTATTTATTCGTGTTCCTTTTTAGAAATAAATATGTATAAAATTAATAGGGTACGATGGGGTTGACATATCCATGTGGATAAAAACCCCGTTCAATTCATAGAATAAAAAAATAAAAAAAAAAACAATAACTTTTTGTTGCCTGTTTGATAAATATGAAAGAACAAGGTCAGCAGAACACGAATCCACGAACTCCGTAATGGTGTAATTTACAGATCAGTGTTTTGTGGTCAACGCAATCAAAAGCTTTGGAGAGGTCACAAAATATGCCAATTGCATCCTGAGATTTCTCCCAAGATTCCAGAATGTGACGGATGAGCGCTACTCCTGCGTCTGTTGTTGACCTACCTTTCGTGAAACCAAACTGCCGACTATGCAGAATTCCATTTGAGTTAAAATATGATAGCATCTGGTCCAGCATGATTTTTCGTATATTTTGCTTAATGCTGGAAGCACATATATCGGTCTATAGTTAGAGGGATCACTCTTACAACCCGACTTAAAAATTAGTACTACTTTACTAAGTTTCATTAAATCGGGAAAATTACCGCTGTCTATACATTAATTAAATGTGCCTGTTAGGATAGCAGCAATTGAGTCAATAATATTACCAAGAACCCTAACAGATGCACTCCATAAGTCATCAGTGTTTGTTATGTTAAGACTTTGGAATGCTTTTTAATTACATCAATAGAAATGGGCTTAAATGAAAATGTTGGTACCTATATCCTTATTGAAGTTTTCCTTTAAAAAAGATTCTGCTAATAATGGCGAAGAATGTAGAGATTTAGTAACCTCTACTGGAATATTGGTAAAGTAATTTTCCAACTTCTCAGCCACTTTTGACTTATCTGAGATGACCTGATCATCGATGTTCAAAGTCAAATCATTCTAACCCTGTTGGTTTGTGTTTCCAGTTTCTTTGTTTATCACCTTCAACACAGTTTTTATTTTATTGTTAGAAATGCTAATTTTATTACTTTCTGATTTAGATTTAGCTTAGGGCGCATACTCTTTTAAATATCTTTGAGTAGTTTCTTACATAATTATGGAAGGCTTCATCGGAAGTCAATGATTTTTCATGGTATAAGTTGTATAAATTGTCTCAGCTTATTCTTATTCCAGCAGTGGCCCATTCATTAAATTTAGATTTATTACTCATTTGAAATTTTTTAACTGGACATGCCTTACTAAATTCGTGGCATATTGAAGAAAATAATATCCTGTAATTTTCATTGGGGTCATGGGAGTCAAAATTGGCCATTGAAAGATTACTTAAAATGTTATCATTAAAAACATTAATTTCTTTTTAGTTAGTGGCCTAAACTTAATAGTCTTATTTAATTGCCGCTTTTTAACCAACTCAAAGGATACTAGTTCACCTGTATGGTCAGACCTAACTCCACTAATTTGAGACGAGTATTTTATGGCACAATTAGTATAAATATTATCTATGCATTGAGCTGATGTTGCTGTTATACTTGTTGCTTCCTTGTATGTGCATTTTAAGTTAAATGAACCAAACAATGAAGTAAGCTTGCAGTGTTCAGGTGAATTTACTAACAAATCAATATTTAGGTGACCACAAACGAAAACTAATTTATTATCTCTTATAAGCTTAAGTACTTAAAATTTCTCCCATTATCATTAAGAATGATGACAAGTTTGATGCTGGTGGTCTATAAACACTTAAGAAAGTTTGGCCTTCAACTTCTGTACATGCTACCTCACACAAGCAATCAACAGAGCAAGCGGTGATATATTTTTGTTCCTTATATCTAAGAGAATTACTACGTAATATTAAAGTTCCACCTCCTACTGAGGACCTGTTGTATGCACTAGTAACAGAAAAATATTAATTTTAAACAACATTCTGTCTGGTTTTAGCCAGGTTTCACAAAAACATAAGATATCTATATCATATTTATCTATTAACATTTCCTCATCTAATATTTTGCCGGAGAAACGATTTATATTCTGATGATATAGTAAAATTGTGTTATTATAACTCTCCTTTGTCACATCTAAGGGTTTAAACAATTAATTTCAGTATTATTAGATACCCTAGATAATACTGAATAGTCAGTTAACCTAGGATCAGTTAAATTGTCAATAACCCAGTGTAAATTGTAAGCTAACAAAGTAGCCAATGAACTTTCGTCGTAAATTCTAAAATGAATGTCAGGATTTCAATCGGTATGCCCAAAAACCTATTACACGATGTTTGATGCAATATTTTGCAATCGACCACGTTTGCTGAGCAAGCGATATAATGCGGTCGCACTAAGTTCGCCGCGAGCTTAGTGTATTTCGAACAGCAACCGGGTGCACTCATTTTCATCATTTAGCGATAATTTTAGCCCTTACGTTACTTTGTTAATTATACTTAGCAATAAACCCTTGAAGGTTATCAGTGTATTTAACTTAGTAGACACACATTTTATTTATTTATATTTACGATATCCATATTAAATGTTGGAGAAAAAGTTGCATCCACCAAGGATGCAACTTTTTCTCCAACATTCAATATGAATATCATATGTGTTTTAAATTGGATTTCAAAATGAAAGCCAGATTTGCAATCACCACCCCCAAAAACCCATTACACGATACCCATATCGAATATGTGAGAAAAAGTTGCATCCGCCATCTTGGATTTTAAAATGAATGCCAGATTTGCAATCACCACCCCCAAAAACCCATTACACGGTACCCATATCAAATGTTTGAGAAAAAGTTGCATCCGCCATCTTGGATTTTAAAATGAATGCCAGATTTGCAATCACCACCCCCAAAAACCCATTACACGATACCCATATCGAATGTTTGAGAAAAAGTTGCATCCGCCATCTTGGATTTTAAAATGAATGCCAGATTTGCAATCACCATCCCCAAAAACCCATTACACGATACCTATATCGAATGTTTGAGAAAAAGTTGCATCCGCCATCTTGGATTTTAAAATGAATGCCAGATTTGCAATCACCACCCCCAAAAACCCATTACACGATACCCATATCGAATGTTTGAGAAAAAGTTGCATCCGCCATCTTGGATTTTAAAATGAATGTCAGATTTGCAATCACCACCCCCAAAAACCCATTACACGGTACCCATATCGAATTTGTGAGAAAAAGTTGCATACGCCATCTTGAATTTAAAAATAAATTCCAGATTTGCAATCACCACCCCCAAAAACCCATTACACGATACCCATATCGAATTTTTGAGAAAAAGTTGCACCCGCCATCTTGGATTTTAAAATGAATGCCAGATTTGCAATCACCACCCCCAAAAACCCATTACACGATACCTATATCGAAATTTTGAGAAAAAGTTGCATCCGCCATCTTGGATTTTAAAATGAATGCCAGATTTGCAATCACCACCCCCAAAAACCCATTACACGATACCCATATCGAATGTTTGAGAAAAAGTTGCATCCGCCATCTTGGATTTTAAAATGAATGTCAGATTTGCAATCACCACCCCCAAAAACCCATTTTATGGTACCCATATCGAATTTGTGAGAAAAAGTTGCATACGCCATCTTGAATTTAAAAATAAATTCCAGATTTGCAATCACCACCCCCAAAAACCCATTACACGATACCCACATCGAATGTTTGAAAAAAGTCTTCATCATCACTTTCACTTCCTCAAATGGTGCTTTTCGGGAGCAACTGCACAAGGTACTATTAGAAATACCCAAAACGCTATAGGTGTGCCTATAATATTTAAAGAGTTCCCTCGCTTTCTCCAGGATCCCATCATCAGATCCTGATTTCATAACAATGGAACCAACTAGAAAGTATACCCTTTCAAACGAAAAAAAAATTCCAAATCGGTCCAGCCGTCTTCGAGTTTGAGGTTACATACATAAAAAAAGTTTAAGACGAACTGATAACCTTCTCCTTTTTTTTTGAAGTCGGTTAAAAAGCAATAACATCACAAAATAGAAATACGTACTTTTTATGAGAATGGCTTTTTTTCGAAAATTTGCGCCAACTTTCTTCTAATAATATTTTTTTTACATTTTCCCATAATAAAACAAATATTGAAAAAAAAAAATGTTAAAGAAATATATATTGAACAATAAAAAGTAATTGTTGGGTATGCATAATAAATCGTACTCAAAAAAACAAAAAATATGACTTATGTTATTCAACGGATTGCTGCAATACATACGTACACAATAGATCGCGAATTATCGTTACCGGCGAAACGCTCCACGATGAGACGTGACCCCTCTCTGAGCTCCCGTGGACGACTGAATTTTCGACCGGTGTACGTTGCGTATGGTTCAAAATAGCGCGCAAATTAGAAGAAAAAATTAAAATTAAAACAACCAAGCGACATTTTTGAAATTTTAAAGCTGTAAATGATAGTATGATAATTAGAGAATAATATGAATTGAAGTTTAGGAAAAAATTCAACAGTTTACTATCAAAATTCAGCGACGCACGAGCATGTTTTGTAAGGATTTTTGTCCAACTTTATGTATTTTTGTTTAATAAACTATGAAATATTTTTAAATTTTGCCAACTATGTTTGCTAACACATTTATTCTAGTGTTCATTACATATTTTTGTATGGTAATTAAAGTACTATTATAGGTTATATTCCTTTAGTTGTGAAGACCGTTTCGAGTTATTTTACTCGGCGCAGCCTTAACTGTACAGCTATTATTATCTGGAAATTAATTCAAACTGTTTAATAGTACTCTAAAATGTGTATACTAAATGAATAGATAAGAATTACATTAGTAAACTGGATGGTATAGTACTGTATTGAAATTCACTGTGTTAAACTCTTCTTGTATTTGTATTATTGTGATAGAAAATAAGAGACAATTAGGATAAGAAAACATATGTATAGCTTAAGATAATAATAAGATGTCTATATTGTATAAAACTAGCACTTAATAACATATATGGCTCAGATGTAGTTATAAGCAAGCTATGTAAATAAAACAAAATTGTCTGTTTATATTCCCTAGAATAAAGAAAACAAATAGTGAGTAGATAGAATAGCGGGAGTCCCACCCGGTATAGAATGAAAGGTAGTATGAAAGAAAGACATAGAATGAAGAATAAAAATACGAGAGGCATAAAAGATAGAACTGGAGTGAATGAGAAAATTAGATTAACAAGGTCCTGGTGGTCTCATGACCGGGGAAAAGCAAAAAAAAAAGAAAAAAAAAAACGGTCCAATTATAGTATTTATACTATAATTTCGCCCTTTGTACTATATACTATCCACATCTAAGGATAGTACGCTAACATACTATGATTTAAAGTTTGCTCCCGAATGCTTAGTTTTACGTCATAATTATGAATATTCCGACCGAATTCTGATCTTTCAAGGTTTTCTGTGTTGATGACCGGGATTCCCCGATTATCTTCCGAAGTACACTTCTCTCTTTCCCAGGGTTAGATTTTGTACTATGTTTGTATTTAAAATGCCATTTTATTGTCTTGTGACGCTATCAAAAGCGGTAACAAAAGTGGGAATTTTACTGATTTTATTCCTACTGAGGATATGTTGATGAGATTAAATGCAAAGGATGAAGATTGAACTACTAGTAATATTCAAGAACTGATAAAGAGGAGTAAACCTTGCCTTAACGGGTGTTGATTTTAATGACTATTATATGTTAAATTAAAAAAAATATAAGTGTACTATATTTTTTTTATAAATACTAGCCTTTTCATTTGTTTGTACTATCTTTTTCAACATACATAAATCCAACCCTGGTTAAAGGTGAACTTTTACAAAGATAAGTAATGTTCATCAAGTAAATCATGATGTAAAGTGCATCAAAATTACTTGTGTTGTTCGAATAGTGACAATATGTAAGTTAATATTGGCATATAAATGAAAGATGGAAATGTATGTTTTTTTTTTATTAGTTTAGCACTTAGTTTACGACGAGGCTACTGCTTTTTTGGGTGTGGGTTTGCCTTCCTTGAAGCCATTGCGGAAACGCCTCCTCACAATCTTCAGGTGACGCATGCGACCAGTTCCTGTGGTCTTCCTGCGCTTAGCTTTCACTGACCAGTGGTCTGTAAAAAAAAACATAGATATATTCGGGGTTTTCAAATGATTTGCCACCAGTAATACGAGTAATGATCAGTTAAAAATTTGAGAGAAATTTTCAGGGTTTCTACCAAAATTACAAATTAATAAAGTGTTTTTAAATTTTAGTGTACAATAAAGAATATTCTATCTATCTCCCTGTCTCTTCATAAACATTTATTAATGAATTTTATTAAAAAATCATAATTTATTTTCCATTTTAATTTTGTATGAAACACTGCTGTAGCAAAAATGTCAGGTTTTAAGCTGGAGCTCACTTGGAGTGTAAGCTCCTTACTTAGGGAGCCTAAGGCAGAGTAGTATGGCTTGTAGGGACCACTAAAATAAATGGACATAGTCAGGGCCGGATTAACCATTAGGCGGAGTAAGCAACTGCCTAGGGGCCCCTGCATCAATTAAGGGCCCAGGCCCAGTGCACGCACCAAGAAAACATATTGGTCAGTGGGTCGTCTTAGGGGCGGAGTTGCCGATGTGGGCCCACTTGTCCCCGCCGATAATGCACGAAGGTTGGCCTGGTACTGCAAATTCACAGTATAGCTCTATACGCGTCTAAATATTGAAGGAGCACGCCCTTATGGAGAGGTGGCCCTAATCCTAGTCCTACCAACACCTCTTACCCTCACAAGCGATACTCAGTCACGCGGCAATATATCAGTAAAACCAAAACAACAAAAAAATTCAAATATCTCGAAAACGGTGCGTCCTAGGCAAAAAATAACCGAAATCTGACCCCCCTATGTGGCCCCATAAGCAGCATCTCATAAATACTGACCACCATGACCTGGCTGCTGCATCCCGGCTTGACTCCACAGAAAGGAACTCCTCAGTAGTCAAAGATCGACCAACACTTGTTTTTTTTTCCGTATTTCCTGGGTTTGTTAACATCATATCATGGTTTTCGACTAGAGCAATAATTTCTTACCAGAAGAGAGCTTTTCATTTGAGCTACAATTTTGGAAATACAGAGAATTTTATTTTTTAAGTATAAAAATTCAAAAGCTCCTAACTCGAAAACGGTGCGTCGTAGGACCATGCTTCTCGGAACCTAAATGGTTTCTATGGTACCCCATACTGCAAAAAGAAATTAAGATTTCCGAAAAAAAAAAACTATGAAAATTTGTCTAAGTCCCTGCCCCTAAGAATACCAAAGCTGAGAAATCGGCCGACACTTAGAAAATTTTTGGATCGATTTTTTTTTCCAAATGTTGTTAGTTTTTTAACATCGTCTTATGGTTTTCGACAAGAGCAACAAATTCTTTCCTGAAAAGATTTTCATCCGACCTACCATTTCGGAAATACAGGGCGTTTTTTATAAAAGGGAAAAAATTCAAAAGCTCCTAACTCGAAAACGGTGCGTCGTAGGACCATGCTTCTCGGAACCTAAATGGTTTCTATGGTCAAGGTTAACCCCATACTGCAAAAAGAAATTAAGATTTCCGAAAAAAAAACATCGAAAATTTGTCTAAGTCCCTGTGCCCCTAAGGATACCCAAGCTGAGAGATAGCCGACACTTAAAAAATTTTTGGATGGATTTTTTTTTTCCAAATGTTAGTTTTTTTAACATCGTCTTATGGTTTTCGACAAGAGCAACAAATTCTTTCCTGAAAAGATTTTCATCCGACCTACCATTTCGGAAATACAGGGCGTTTCTTATAAAAGGGAAAAATTCAAAAGCTCCTAACTCGAAAACGGTGCATCGTAGGACCATGCTTATGGGAACCTAAATGGTTTCTATGGTCAAGGTTAACCCCATGCTGCCAAAAGAAACGACGATTTCCGAAAAAAAAAACATCGAAAATTTTTCTAAGTCCCAAAAATTTTTCACTCCATAGCACCCCTAAGGCTACACTCCAACCAACATATTTCTTCGAATGAGAATTTGATGTGCGTGTGAACTTAGGGACCTTACCGTTATCTCACAAAATACAAATCGTTAGATTTAGCAGTAGGTACCTAGGTACCTACTGCTAAATCTAACGATTTGTATTTGTTCTAAAATTGTTTTAATTCTAGAATTAAAACAATTTTAGAACAAATCTGGGAATAAGTAAACAAAAATATTAAAAACCACAGCCCTTAATGTGCATTTCCTCAATTCACACACAATTTGGTCAGCCAAACTAAGAAAAGGAGCCCCGAGAATGCCATTGCCTTAGGGCCTCTCACAGGGTTAATCCGGCTCTGGACATAGTTCAGTAGACTTGTAGATTGAATTTAACTTTCTGCTAATCTATATTTAATTTTAATTCACTTTTACAAGAAAACAAATCACATGGATTGACAAAAAGAGAATGATAATTTTCTCATTTATTTAGCAGTAAATGCATTATTAGATTGCTATGAAAGTGGTAAAAGTAGAGATAAATATACATTTCAACCAAACACTCCTCACAAGGCAACATAAAATACCTTCTAGACTACAATGTTGAATTTGCAAAATGTTGAATTCTCAAAATGTTGAATCCTAAAATGTTGAATTTGTAAAACATTGAATTTTCCAGACCCATAATGTTGAATACCAAAATGTTGAGTCCTGTGGATGCGAGAGGCGCAAGACCGGTCGCGGTGGAGATATTTGGGGGAGGCCTATTTCCAGCAGTGGACGTTTTTTGGCAAATCTTATAATGAGCACACTTCTACTACAAGGGAAAATATCTGGCACCCACATAGACAGCAATGTAAAATTAGAACATAAACCTACCACCTGGTTAGTTAGTACCTACATAAACCTACAGGGTGTCTGACAAGGAGTGTCATCAGTCGTCCCATACAAAACTTCAGTACCTTCTTGATCAAATGTATGGGATGACGGATTTTTTATTCACGATTACGATGTTGGTCCCCAGGTAAAAGTTGTTCAGTTTGATGGTCTGTACCACACCCTTAAGCTGGCGACACCCTTTCTCAGACACCCTGTATTTATTTACATACGGAACTAAAATTCTCGTCATATTGTAATATAAAATGATATTAAGTGAAACTTCTGTGCATCCATTACTAATACTGGCCACTTTTAATAAAGTCATAAGCGATTTGTCATTATCCTTTACTATTGTCAGTCAAGTTCATATTTCTTGTTTGTTTGTGATTGTGATGAAATGAAACACAATTTAAAGTAAAAACATAAAATAAATTAACATAAAATACACCTGGACTACAATAGATCTCTATAAAATAACTTTTTACAAATTCAACATTTTGGGATTCAATATTTTGCAAATTCAACATTGTGGTCCAGATGGGAAATTTAACTTTTTACAAATTCAACATTTTGGGATTCAACATTTTGCAAATTCAACATTGTAGTCCAGAAGGATAAAATATACTCTATAATTAAAATAAAATTGTTTGAATTCACTTAATTTAACAAATGCAAACCAGCAATTCATCATAATCAGTCATCAACTTGGTGTACCTACATTATACAAAGAAACATTCTTCATAGAAAATGTCTCTTCAATCAGTGTAGGATGTGCAGTGCACAGGTAACAATGAATAACAAACAGTAATCACTAATAGTAATATCACTAATATCAAGTTTTTATTTTTTAGTTCACTACTTCCCAACAGTAACTTTTAAACACAAACAAACAAAACATGATTTGGGCACAATAATAAAAGTGTCACAAAAAACTACTTAAGAAAGAAAGTTCTATTGCAAATCTATGTTACACTCTCCAAGTCTCCAGACATACTAAAGTTTACATGTGATCTTATTATTAATATTATTAAAAGCACCTATTATTTAATAGAAGCTGTAGGGACCAGATTGAGTCTGCAAATCTCAACAGGCTCACTATAACTCTTTGGACAACACTGCAATATTAAGCAAATCATTCAATAGGTTAAAGTGACAAAGGGGACAGCAATCCAGTCCCATGGGAGCAATGATTTGAAAAATAAACATGACAAATTAATTTGTTGAAATGATAATAAATTCATACAGAGCTCCAGTAATAGAATTCAGGATTTCACCACGAGTTAAGAGTAACAGACCTTAAACTAATAACCTATAATCTAAAACACAATACTAGTATTGTGGCCGGTGTGTGGTACTTACAGGAACGCAGCTTGGCTGCAGGGTATCCGCACTGTGCACATTTGGATTTTTGGATGTGGTACGATGACCTGCCACACCTTCTGCACAAGGTGTGGGTCTTATTACGACGCTTACCAAAGCTCGAAGTACCCTTCGTCTGAAATCAACATTTACAGGTTATGATTGGGAATCCATCAGAAACTCACTAATATACGCAATTTTACTTTCACACAGTTAATAAACAAGTAATTATTTAAAAAAAAGAATGAAATAATGTTTAATTTGTGGGATTATTTTAGATATAAAATACAGAAACCAGAACCAACCATCTTGTCACAATTTGACAAGGCAAGAGAAAACAAAATTGGCAGATAGTGTTGAAATTGTTACCAGACAAAATAAAATTGCCAACGTAAAATTCAGAGAAGCTTGATGAATATGATGCAGCAAAAATGGAAATCTAAAAATATTTAGTTTATCCTAAGACTAAAAGTGTACGTGCCGCCTGGATTAAACCTATCTTTTAGAATATAACACAATCGATTCAAAATACAATGTAATTTTATTCCTACCAAAATCTGAAGGCAAGTAGGGAATTTAAGCAACACTAGGGAAGTTGGATTAAAACTTCTTGATATTATTTACGATAATAATTTATTGTAAGTAGGGGAAAATATGAAATAATATAACATAAAATAAACTAGAAAATATGAGCTAAGCTGCGCTGGTAAATAATAAACTTTATTATTAATTCATGACATTATAACTGATTGTTAATTCATGAAGGAAAATTAATACTGAAAAAATCAATTTGTTATTATTTACTTTACTACTATAATATAATTTCATTTAGAACTAGAAAATGATTCGAAGTATAGAAATATGTCTGCATTAATCTGAATTATTATCATCCTTTTCATCTTATGAAAATGACGACGAAGATCCATATCTAAACTTCTATACTTTATACTTTATCCATACTTATATTATACCATACTAATATTATAAATGCGAAAGTAACTCAGTCTGCCTGTCTGTCTATTACCTTTTCACGCCTAAACCGCTAAACCGATTTAGATAAAATTTGGCATGGTAATAGTTTAGGACCCTGGAAGGGACATAGGATAGTTTTTATCCCGATATATGGTTCCCGTGGGATAGTTTTCGAATTGCATGCGGACGCAGCCGCTGGCAAAAGCTAAATTAAATTTGATTTTTAAAGTTGGTATGAGAATAGTTTAGGACCCTGGGAAAGACATAGGATAGTTTTTATCCCAGAAATCATCCCTAAAGGATGTAAAAAGAGTGTTGGAATTTCGTATATATTACCTAGTATACTTACTAATATTATAAATGCGAAAATCTCTGTCTGTCTGTTACCTTTTCACGCCTAAACCGCTGAACCAATTTAGATGAAATTTAGCATGGAAATTGTTTAAGACTCTGGGAAGGACATAGAATAGCTTTATCCCGGAATTCCCACGGGATCAGGAGTTACGCGGGAAAAAACTCCCACGCGAACGAAGTCACAGGCCAAAGCTAGTTATTTTATATTTTCATTACAATAGGTACATAATTTTGTAGACAACATTTTACTCATTAGCTCCAATATGTGAGATAGATTCTTCTGATAATTTTTTGTTATCACTTGCAGTCCCACTTACATTCTTCTAAGCAACTTTTAGCTTAATTATATGCATTTTTCAGTTCAGGTTCAGTATGCATCATAGATAGTGAGAGCCTTAAACCTTCGTGTTCTTGCGATTTTAAAATTTCGTATTAACTGGGAAGTGGGACACAATGTTTTTAACATAATTATGTTTTAAAAAAAACCGGCCAAGTGCGAGTCAGACTTGCGCACGAAGGGTTCCATTCCATCCATACTATACTAATCCATACTCCATACTAATATTATAAATGCGAAAGTAACTCTGTCTGTCTGTCTGTCTGTTACCTTTTCATGCCTAAACTGCTGAACCGATTAAGCTGAAATTTAGTTAAAGAATAGTTTAGGACCCTGGGAAGGACATAGGATAGTTTTTATCCCCGAATTCCCACGGGATCGGGAATTACGCGGGAAAAGCTAGTATTATAAATGCGAAAGTAACTCTGTCTGTATGTTACCTTTTCACGCCTAAACCGCTAAACCGATTTAGATGAAATTTGGCATGGGAACAGTTTAGGACCCTGGAAGGGACATAGGATAGTTTTATCCCGGAATTCCTACGGAATCGGGAATTATGCGGGAATAACCTCCCACGCGAACGAAGTCGCGGGCAAAAGCTAGTTAGCTATAAAAATGACAAAAAAATCATGTCTGTTGTATCGGAACCTACCAAAATATTTGTTTGTTTTTTTTTTTTGGTCAGTGGTCCTGACTGCTATGCGCAAGGTCGTGGGTTCGATTCCCACCTAGGACAAATGTTTGTGTGATGAGCACGGTCATTTGTTCTTTGTCTGGGTGTAATTTATCTATAATATGTATGTATTTAGAAATATATATGTATGTTTATCAGTTGTCTAGTATCCATATCACAAGCTCTGCTTAGTTTGGGACTAGATGGCGTTGTGTGAAAAAGATGTGGAAAATTATTATTATTATTATTTAATTATTTATTTTTAATGTGAATATACAGTGTGTTAAATAATAGAAGGCGTTTTCTTTAACTCGTTAATCTATATCATTAATAGATTAAAATAAACATATCAGCATAACAAAATAAGCATAAAAAAATCCGAATTAAAAAATAATTGACAATAAATTTGAAACCTCCTGTTTAAAATAAAAATATTAGCGCGGAACAGTACCTAGCGTAGGTACTAGCATTGACCAAATCGGCAACGTCGCACACGATGCCGAGCGTCTCACAAATACTCACGAAGCCTTTACGAGCACAGAAGTGTCAAACAGATACGAGTACAGAAGGTCCACTCACGGAACAAGTACACGAATTTGTTTTACCAAAAAAATATTTTATTATTAATTTTATCTAAAAAAATAATGTACCGCTAATAAATAACTTAACCAGTTTGGAGAAAGTTTCATTTATTTCAACGACAGTTTAGGCTAGGATTTAAATGATAATGACGGTATTACACGTTAGCAAGTGAATGTTTTCTCCACTTAAAAACTTTTACTTTATGCATTTGCCTTCGTAATACTTACTTACTTACTTCGTACTTGCGTTTATTCATAGCAATCGTGTAACGTCATAGTAGCTTGTAACATGTTCGTTGAATGGGGTACTCCTTGAGTATAAAAGCAGTTTTAGGAAAGAGTGAGCCTTCTTTCAATTTTTTTTTTTATTTATAGGGCCACTCGTAGTTCAGCACACTAAGGCTGGTTACTACTTAACCGGACGACAGTCGCTTAGTGTTATTTATTATTTTAATGTTTTCGAAATGTTTTAGGTATTATGATACATTTAAATAATGTTAAAAACTTACCTAGATTTTGAACTGCTCAATATGCTGACCTCCGACTCATGTTTAACAGGTGGCCGGCTCTTCTAGTGCTTGAACCGGGCTCCTCCTCAAAATGCCTTAGCACGTTCTCTTCCTACCGCACAGAGATCACGGGTCGGGGGTCACCAGAACGATGCGGCACTGCCGGTTCATTGTTACGAATACGCACCAGGGCACTCACAATAACACGAGAATTCCGCGGTTGATGTGCATTGGGATACCTCTCAGCATACATCCTCAGAGCACGTACACCATCATAATTACACTCAGCATAAATGAACACTATGTTCATATACTCCTGAGCACTAAACTGATAACGTGTCATTTTTCACACAAGAATGACACAATATGTTGCAATGCGAAAATAATGCGCGAGCGCGTCCAACCAGTGCGTGAGATTAGTTCCGAATAAAATTAGGTGGACATTCAGGGGTAGGGGGGCGGTTCTAAGCACATCAATTAGATCGCCGCACAGCGTCTTTCATAAATAAATTGCGACGTTGCCGTCCTTCAAGTACGCGCGTACAGAGTGTTTCTTTTACGTATCAATTTAACATTTTTAGTGAATATTTAAATATTAAAAAAAATAAAAACATTTTGTTTTCAAATGGTAATATTTTTTTAGCATGTATGGATGTTATACTATTGCGGGTTAACGGGAACGCCCTCTGTTAGTTAACTTACTGTATAACTAAATATTCTGTGAATATTTCAAGCGTCTACCTGTTGCCGTTATCAATAACGAGCAAAAAAAGCATTATTATTTATTTTTAGTATTTGTTGTTATAGCGGAAACAGAAATATATCATCTGCGAAAATTTCAACTATCTAACTATCACAGTTCATGAGATAAAGCCTGGTGGCAGACGGACAGACGGACAGACAGACAGACAGATGGACAGCAAAGTCTTAGTAATAAGGTCCCGTTTACCCTTTGGGTATGGAACCCTAATAAAAAAGGTCTTCATCATCATCTTCCGTTGATGCATATTCCAATATTTGAAATCATTTTCTAGTTCTGAATAAAGTTATGTTTAGTAGTCTGGCAAACGAAAGTAGAGACTGAAAAAGCGCGGCTTTAAAAAATATCAGCATAGCAACCCCAAAACTACTATGAAATACCTGGAATAACCTTATTTGATACTTTAGAATTATCTACGTAAATTAGCAATTTTTACAGGCGGCGATTTTTTTTTTCTAATTAAAAACAATACTAATCTAAGAGCTTTCAGCTCTTTAATGTCCCACGGCTGGACAGGAGACTCAAAGGTAATGTAGGCAAATTATTTCAATATATACCGCTGGCTAGATAGATTTAATTGTGTTTTTATACCGTACCTATACGGATAATAATATAAACGTAGGTAATATTTAATAACATAAAATTTAAGTAAGGGCCCAGTTTAATTTAAAGCTTCTCTGTATACAATATTTGAGGTTGTTTTATTTTCCGATAACTAAAAAATAATCTGCTTTTGTGATAGACCAACAAATAATTGCCCATTGGCTTATATTTATTAGTTTTTAACATTAAATTATTAACACTTTAAACACTTAGATAAAAACCTTAAACTACATATACATCTAAAAATAAACTAAAATATGGCATCCAGAAATTCGTGCGCATCGCTGTGCACTGGCAATGTGCCCAAAAGACTCGCGGGATTTGCCCATGGGAAAAACATTATTTTCGTAAGTCAATGCCAACTAAAGAGAAAGTTTGTCCTTGGGACTTGTTTATAGTCAGGGCAAAAGATGTTTTTATGGGAAACTGGAGTCACTTTAACGGTTTAAGCAGGTCCGTAGGAATCATTGGAATTCTCGGGATGTCCGCTAACTGGCCAGCTCCTAGTCCGATGAGAATAGTCGCCACAATTAAGTTATATTTTAAATCTTTAATTAGTAGCCTTGTGCCATTATACAGGTTGGGCGGGCTTAAATTCCTTAAAAGCATAATAGGCGTTCCAGTTTTCATTTTCAAGAGCAGTTCGTGAGGTGGCAGGCCAGATGGATTCAAGGAATTTAAAAATTCTTGCGGATAATGGACTACATCCTCGACATTGCACACTGTATCAATGGACTTGTAAATTTTGAATTGACCGGGGACTTTTTGTAAAATAAGGTTATTGATTTCATTGACTGTATCGTTTCTTGGTGAGACGTTAGCCCTTGAACAAAGCCAATGAATGTCTCTATCTACTAAATATTCAAGATCTGGATAGACTGCATCTACGAGTTTCTGCAAATTGTGAACTATTCGGCCTACAGTCTCATTTATAACGATTTCCGCAACGTTAGTGCCTAAGGTTTGAGAAGAAAAAGACCCTTCTCCAACTTTGAGTAGCTGTTGTGGAAAATCGTTATCTGTATTTCCGATTAGGTGGGCTATCATATTAGTTCGTAAGTTTAAAGTTTGGACCATACTCCATAGAGGTGACGATTTAAGACACGCCTTTATGATGTCCGCACGGGTCCCTTTTGTGATGACGGGAAGTGTCTGCCGAAAGTCACCAGCAAACACAAAGGTGACACCACCCATGATAGCAACTGAATTTCTCAAGTCCTTAAGCGTTCGATCCACTGCTTCAACATGAGCTTTATGGCTCATTGTGCATTCATCCCACATTATCAGCGACGTATTCTGTAATAACTGTCCAAGAGGCCCATTTTTGCGAATTAAACATACCGAATGCTGCTCCAATGAAACTGAAACGTAAGTATGTTGAAAAAGCTTTTTTTTACATAAATCCTCCTATATCTGCTAAAATATAAAATATAATTATTTAAGACGGACCAGATTGCCATACATTGTTTTCAATTTTATGCAACTGTTTAGGCAGCGCATGCAAATAATTCTATTCTAAGAGGTACCATTTTTCGACTTGCTTGACTAAGATTATAATAGCTCGGCTAATATGCATGATATAAAGATAATTTATAGCCTATAGCACTCAGGGATAATGCAGTTACATGTAAGCGAAAGAATTTTCAAAATAGGTTTGGTAGTTTCAGAGATTACCCCCTGCATACAAACTTACAAATTTTACCTCTTTATAATATTAGTATAGATAAATGTTCGATTGGGTTCCAGCAATAAATCGGTATTTATTGTGTAACTCTGTAGTTATTGTGTGTTTTATATGTCATCTGGGCCATATAGTTTACGACATTACTGATAGGTTTACCATAGAAACAGGTAGCGATTCTGATGATTCAGAATATTCCTAAGAAATTGAGTAATTATTTGAATCTGATTAATTGTAATTAATTATGATTTTAATAACATAATTAATTACAGGTATATAGATATCTTACATTATTAATTTTGTATTTCTAAGTTTTAAATTAGCACCTACACATTATCTCAGGATAATGTTTTATAAAAAAACCGATACTTGATTTAATTAACGTTAAGTTTCGATAGCGGCACAACACTATTTTAGATTTGCAAAAAAACTGGCAATCGTCGTAATGTCAACTTTGTCTCTGAGATTAAAACAGGCACATCCCCCTAATCTAGAACAAACGAGCGATTTCGTGTGTCTACTTTATTTTCTTTGCGTGCGTGAGCCGAATGTGTCTACGTTCTTCAAACGCACACAAATATAGCTTTCAGTGATACCATTACCACACCATTACCCACAAAAAAATGGGAAAACGCACTATTATTTTGCTGGATCAAATCAAGTATTTTATGTAATGAAACTAGATAAGATGATGTTTTTTCATGTAATATAACTTATATGACATATATTTACGGAAGGTAAACGAAATGAGTTATCGTTCATTGCGTTTAGAATGTTTAATGTGTAATGTGTTATAATGATATGTATTAATTGCTTGAAAAATCTCGTTTGATATCAATTAAAAGTATGTGTTGTATTTATGAAATAGAAAAATATTATTGAGAACATTACTTAAATGAAAAAAATCTTAATCAATAAAATTGACAACTTTATGATGCCAGTCTTCGAACTAACAGTAACTTTTAGTTATAAAACACTGTAAGTAGTAGCTGTAAATAAATATAGTTTAGTTTGACGCATACATAATTGCCGCCAAAACTATATTTTTTAAACAAAAATAAGCACAAAAGAAATCAATACGGGTATTTTTTTCCTCACGGATAGCAACATTGAATTGTGATAAGTTAGGTTATTAGAATTTTTGTTTGATGGTCGATTTACGTAAATATAATGTATAAAATGTAAGTATTTACTTGTGAAATGTAATTTGATTACACGTTTTTTGTTTTCCTGAAGGACTATGACATCCCTTTACGCTACAAACGGTCGTTTTAAATTATTTACTCGCGAGCTCTGTTCGGCAGAATGTGACCATGAGTACTGACGGCTCGTCGAGCAAAGTTGACCAAAATGGCTAAGTTTTAGTTGCCTCACTTTTTGCACTCGTACTATCCTTCTATGCGTCATTGTTCACATTCATAAGTCCGTTGAAAACGGTGATCCAGCTAAAGTCTGGAAATTTCTTAGATCAATGGGAATTGGGAAGTCACGTCAAGAGTCTGTTCCTAAAGATATAGATCTTAAATTACTCAATCAACATTTTTCCACCTCTTGTAGTTTCAATGGGGCTGTTAAAACCAAAACTTTAGATAATCTTTCGTCTCTTCCCACTCCCGATTATTCCCCTCTTGTTTTTAATCAATTTGCTTGTAGTGATGTTAAGAAGAGTATTTTATCAATCACGTCAAATGCTGTTGGTAGTGACTGTGTAAGTCGCAATATGATACTCCCTATTTTGGACGAAATCCTTCCTGTCATCTGCCATATCCTTAATCATTCTGTATCCTCTGGTGTTTTTCCATCTGCATGGAAAGAAGCTCATGTAACCCCACTTCCAAAAAAATGTAATCCTGTTTCTTTCTCTGAATTCCGTCCCATTTCCATTTTACCGTTTCTGTCCAAAGTCCTAGAACGCCTTATTCATAGTCAGCTTAGTGCTTTCCTCTGTAGAAACAGACTCCTTAATTTTTACCAATCCGGATTTCGTCCGGGGCATAGCACAACTACAGCTCTTGTTAACATTACGGATGATATAAGACTGGGTATGGACAATAGGAAATTGACGGTCCTTTCTTTACTTGATTTCAGTAATGCTTTTAACACTGTTGATTTTGATGTCTTGCTCGGGATACTATGCTCTCTTAACATATCTCCAACAGCTATTGATTGGTTTCGTAGTTACCTGTGTGGCCGCCGACAACGTATTTGCATTGAAGGTTCGTTGTCTTCATGGTGCAATACTACTGCTGGCGTACCACAGGGGGGCGTTCTCTCTCCTCTTCTTTTCGCCATATTTATAAATTCCATTTCAAATGAACTTCTCTCATCCTACCTTTATGCTGACGATCTGCAAATTTATTCGCAAGCTCCCGTTGAAGATTTGTCTGAGGCGGTGAAGACAGTGAATAAAGGTTTAGCGCGTATTTCCGATTGGAGTTTGGATCATGGTTTGAAGGTTAATCCTGCGAAGACTAAAGTCATTATTGTTGGCAGCCCTAGGCTACGTTCCAAAATTGACTGGACGACCCTTCCCCACATCATTTTCGATGGAGCTGTTATACCCTACTGTGTCTCGGTAAAAGACCTTGGTATTTATATTGATAAAGATGTGTCTTGGGGTCCCCAGTTGCAAGAAGTGAGCCGCAAACTGTTAGCCTCTGCGGGGTCTTTGCGCAGATTGCGCAATTTCCTACCGACTGCTACTAAAACTGCACTTGCCCAATCTCTTCTTCTCCCTATCCTTGACTATGCTGATGCAAGTTATCCAAATCTAACTGAAGTGCAGCTAGATAAGCTTGAGCGACTCCAAAATTTTTGTATCAGATTCATATTTGGATTGCGCAAATATGATCATGTTTCTGAGTTTCGCACTAAACTCAAGTGGCTGCCTATTCGCCTTCGCCGGAATGCACATATTTTATCATTACTCTACAGTATTCTTTTCAATCCAACGACTCCCTTTTACCTCAAAGAACGTTTTAAGTTCCTTCATGACACACATGTTAGAGATTTGAGATCATCAGAGAATTTGAGACTTTTGATGCCTACGCATTCCACAAAATTTTACGACCAGTCGTTTACGGTGCAGGCCATTCGGTTGTGGAATGGATTGCCGGTGTCAGTAAGACAAGCTCAGTCACTTGCTGTTTTTAAAAGCTCGGTTGCCAATCATTTTATTTCAATCTTATGATTATTCCTTTGCTTTCTCTACATGATGTTAAAGAACACATTATATATTTATTTATTTTATGTACTTATGTATTTGTATATATATATATATATACACATATTTGTTGTATTTTTATTAGTTTTTCCGTTATTAATATTTGTACAGTAGTACACTAATATAGCCCTCCCCATTTTAATTAAAGCTCATAAAGTCCTTCCAAAGGTTGTCTGGAAGATATCGCTCTCAGCGATAAGACCGCTATTGTAACCAATTTTTTACAATATTGTTATTTAAGTGTGATTCAATTATTGGTGTACAATAAAGTATATTCTATCTATCTATCTATTGTTCGAAGAAAACAGGGTATATATCGAAACTATCTAAGTCGGACACTGTCAAGTAAGTGTTCACATCTCTTCAACCCCTGCTACATCCACCAGATTTTCTAGAAAATAAAAAAAAATGGTTAAAAACCATGCAACATTTAATTGTTTGTTAAATAACCATAATGCTTAACATTCTATAAAATTAATGTGAATCAAAATAGATAAATATTTTTCCTCGATAAATATAAATTGTGAATTACGACAAAGTATCAACTTAGTAGCGTCATACTAACTATGAAATCGAACACCACACGAAAAACAATCTTGTTTTTGTTTGAATTCGGCGTCTTTCTCCTGTTGTTTTTCTTGATATTTAGACATCATGCGAAACAACATCTCCCGTACTCCACTTTTAATAGTTTTGTTAATTTTTAGCTGAATAAAAATAAACGCTATTAAAAGATCACAACAAATCACCAACAACACGCCATCTTGTTTTGGAAAATTGAGTTTGACATTAGTAATTTAGTATTGTCAGATATAGTAGAGCGATGACTATTTCTCTTCTGAGATAGGCTTGTTCATACTCGGTCACTGACAGGAGCGCTCCGAACTAGTACAATTGTTCAAATGTACTAGTTCGGTCTTCTAGTACTATTAGTTCATTTTAGTTCATCGATTATTAAGACGTCAGACGTGATGGAATACCTGCATATTTGATTTTCCTTCATACTTTGCAGGCTTAGGACTATCAATTTAATTATGATACATTTTAAATAATTTGAATATCATTTAAATAAGTAATATTGAATGAATTATTAAAATGGCGTATTTAAAAATCAAATATTTACAGTCATCTTCATTTTTATATACATATTTTCTTTTTTACAATCCACACTAGGGATGGTACGTATTTACGCGACCAGGTATTTACACCAGGTATTTACTTCCAAGTACGTACACCAGGTACCGATCCGAAATACTTGCAAGACTTCAAAGTATTTTATACGGCTACTCGGAGTCGGACTCGCTCCGGTGGGGGCTTGACGATCGCCCGACTATGCGATTATGCTCCTTATCTGTAAGAGACTACGTAACAATTTCGTATGCAAGTCTATTCTAGTATATGGATTGTCTTTGCAAGTATTTATATGTAAACGCGATTGTGCTTCTTATTTATAAGAACTCACGGGTCAATTTCCTATGCAAGTATTTTTTCATTCAACAGGGCTTGGATTGAGTAAAAGTAGAAACGTTCGTCTCTATGCAGGTATTTATTTGTAAACGCGATTGTGCTCCTTATTCTTAGGAAGTCACGGTTCAATTTCCTATACAGATAGAAAATACTTTCAATTTCGTATGCAAGTCTATTCTAGTATACGGTTTGTCTTTGCAAGTATTTATATGTAAACGCGATTGTGCTTCTTATTTATAAGAAGTCACGGGTCAATTTCCTATGCAAGTATTTTTTCATTCAACAGGGCTTGGATTGAGTAAAAGTAGAAACGTTCGTCTCTATGCAGGTATTTATTTGTAAACGCGATTGTGCTCCTTATTCTTAGGAAGTCACGGTTCAATTTCCTATACAGATAGAAAATACTTTCAATTTCGTATGCAAGTCTATTCTAGTATACGGTTTGTCTTTGCAAGTATTTATATGTAAACGCGATTGTGCTTCTTATTTATAAGAAATCACGGGTCAATTTCCTATGCAAGTATTTTTTCTTCCAACAGGGCTTGGATTGATGTGAAAATACTTGCATAGGAAATTGATTCGTTTTGCTTCAGCAAAAAGGAGCATAATCGTATCAGAAAAAAAAATACTTGCAAGGTTCAAAGTATTTTTCATTTGCAAATGCGATTGTGTAGTATTTCTCTAAATATTCCAAAGTTGTCTGAGTACATAAACCGAAATCTGTATAGGTGTGTGCATCAGGGAACTTTTTCTTTTCTTTTGAGTAGTTTGCGGCGCCATTCACCCTAATGACTATTAATAAAAGACACATTATTGCGTGAACGAAAGTATTTTAGAAAATATTTTGTTATGTTTACGTTTTTTATTTTTCTTTCGTCAGTTGTCGTTTGAATGAGTGCATAGATGATACATATAAATACTGAGAAGTGAGTGCGAGCTTGTTATGCAATTTACCAACTGACCGTGACTTTCTTATTTCGCGAGTTTATTGAATTTAAACTATTAACAGTTAGTGTGTAAATCAAGGCCGGCCAAACCCAGGCACGCGGGCCACGAAGTGGCCCGCTAAGGCATTTGAATTCGCCCGCCAGCGGCAAGCCGGGGCGCGCGGTGTCGCTGCCTCCACCTGATTGGTCGGTTAAAACGAAAACATAGACGAGCGCAACCGTTCCGCGTCGTTCGGATGTTGTCGCTACTTCTTCTTCGAGGATGTGACTAACCCACTAGTACGTTGCATCAATTTCATACGTGCCAGAGCACTTAACCGCCGAAAATTCAGAATATTGTTTGAAGAAGAAATTAAAGAATACGGCGAATTACATCTCTATTGCGCTGTTCGCTGGTTATCCAGGGGCGAAATGTTGAAACATTTTTTATGATTGACGAGGGAACAGGTTCTGGATTTTCTGGAAGAAAAACAAGCATAACCAGCAGAGAGAGCTCTGCTTAAAAGTTCATTATGGCTTTACGATCTTGCATTTGTAGTTTCCGACAATGTTAAACTTGATCAATGGTTCCAAAGGAAAATTGAACTTGTTTGCAGCAAACTGAGAGAGAAATAACATCGACTATTTTTCCACACTTGCAAGTGTAAAAGAAGGGTTAAAAATCACTGCCCTTGATATCTCGAAGTATCTATCAAAACTAAATGTTTAAAAGAGTCTTTTGAAAACAGATTCCAGGGTTTTGAATCTGACAAGAAAAATATTCAGCTGTTTATGAATCCTTTTGCAATCAGATCAGTAGATCTGCTTCAATATCCAGCAAACATTCAGCTCAAAATCACACTGCTCTTAAACAAATTTTCTCCGAAAATGTATTTTCAGAGCAGGTAACAGAAAGTTTTGCAAACTTTTGGACTAAAGTTTCTAGTGAAGATTTCCCAACATTGCGCGACCTTGCTATGCAAATTTTAAGCAGATTTGGATACACCTATGTGTGTGAGAAAACATTTTCAACTCTATCATACATTAAAAATAAATATCGCACATCTCTCACTGCAAAACACATTTCGGATTTGATTGTACTATCAACTTCAGATTTAAAACCAAATATCGACAAATTAATATCAGAAAAACCTCTTCACAGCTCACATTAATAAAAAAAAATGTTATTTCATTTACAAATAATGCACAATAATGCATATTTAGTCTTTATTCTGTATATTTACTTTTTTATGTATACCTTATGAATATGGGAGTACCGGTGGCCCGGCGCCGCCACAGTCTAAGAAATTTTGCTCACCCGGAAAATCTATTGGCCAGCCTTGGTGTAAATAAACAAAACTGCTTTTTTATGTGTACGTGACTTTGTTTATTAGTTAGGAATGTAAATATTTAAATAGGTAAAAGACGATTTTTGAACGTAGTTGAATGTAGTTAAGTGTTTTCTTTTAAAATTGATAAGACTTACTAGTTGTAAATAAAAATACAGTTACAAACCATGGCTCCTAAGAAAAGTTTGGCTAAAATAAAGCTGAATGTAAAATGTGCAAAGCATTAATATCATACAAATCGGGAGTGTCAAACCTTATGCCTTATGCTTGCATGTGCAAAGAAAACATATTTCCGTGAATTTTAAGTGAGTGAATTATCAACCGACGACCAAAAGAGGAGGTTATCAATTCGACGCGTATATTTTTTTTTTTTTTTTTTTTTTATGTATGATCATCGAGTACTCGAAGACGGCTGAACCGATTTGGAAAATTCTTTTTTTGTTCGAATGGGTATACTTCGAAATTGGTACCATTATCACCAAAGTCAGGATCTGATGATGGGATCTTGGAGAAATCGAGGGAACTCTTCAAATATTATAGGCACACCTATGGCGTTTTGGGTATTTCTTATAGTAACTTGTGCAGTTGCTCTCAAAAAGTACCATTTGGGGAAGTGGAACTGATGATGAAGACCACAGATGGCCGCCGAAACTACTCAATAATAAGTATTGAGTGGATTGCGATTCGATTACTTGAATATGGGTGTTAAGCACTTTATGCTCGTCACAATCCATATGGTGATGTAGAGCTGATGGTGAAGTACCAGGAGAACTCCTCAACAATTAACGGCCCAGCATTGGGAAAAGCAATATTTTGTAAAAGGTTATAAGTAGTTGACATTTAGGCTCTTGTAACTAGGTAAATTAAAAATCATCCAACTAAAAAGAGTGAAATAAAAACTTTTTACCAAAAAATTAAACCGACTCCCAAAAAACACTGCAAAGTGAAAAATAACTTTAATTTCGGAAGTCGGTGCCAAAAACGAAAAAACAAAACTAAAGACACCGACTACCGAAATTAAAGTTATTTTTCACTTTGCAGTGTTTTTTGGGAGTCGGTTTAATTTTTTGGTAAAAAGTTTTTTTAATTTCTGTAAATTAAGTAGGAAGGAAAGATTTCATCTATAAAAGCCGTACTAGATTGTGGCATGGTACGACCGGACTAGTAGACTGAAATCCGAAGTGGCTCAAAATACTTTCTAGTATATTAATACCTGGTTTCCAACCCTGGTATTTTTACAGACTCGTACTTGCAAGCCCTGGTATTGATATTTGCAAGTATATCTCATCTCTAATCCACACGAAACAAAACCAAGCATAACTTAAGCAACATGAACTTATATTGTTGAACCAATGACGTTGAGTAACTTCACTTAACAAAGTTAAAATAACAAATAAAAACATCGAAACTATCAAAGAGCCATAGAACGTCCGGGCCATAGATTATGCACATAAATGACCGGGCACAGTTTCTCGTTCTCCAGGTCATCGTAGTTCGTACATCACTTATTAGTTCAGCCGTTCTTGCTCGACTCTCGCGATTGGATGTCGCTAGGATTGGTGATTAGTTCACTGTACTAGATGCATGAAGCTATAGAATAAACTGGAGGCCAAACCCAGTACTTTTAGTTGAAGCCAAGTAGGTATAAACTCTGTTGACCTTTCGTTGGACTCCTGGGTGGCTATCTCATAAATCTAAATTTGCCCGGGACCTGTTTCATAAAAGTTACTGATATTATTACCTACTTTTATTTTTCTGTTTCATAAACTTTTTGATAACAGTAATAATATGGATTCTTTGTCGTCACTAACATCATTAGACTTAAGAGTTTAACTATGAATTAGTTTGTACTTACGTGAAATCTACTCAAAAATTGAATCCAAGATGAAAAACATAAGCAAACATAAGTTCTACACATGTAGGTGACAAAACCCTTGCCATTGTTAATTATTTTAATAAGCAACCACTACAATGAAATAGTAAAAAATGGTACGCAAAATGCTGCAGGCAGATACAAAGCTGTAAATAAATAGAAATTCGTAACTTTTGACTCAGTTATTTCAATTTCATTATTCAATATTCCCGAATTGTTATTAAAACGTTTAATTCGTAAAATTATATTCCATTAGGTAATTAAGCAAATTCCTGAATTAAATCATCTCAATTATTTTTCTGAATTTCCCCATTGTTGTGGTAACTGGCATCCTCAAACAACGGTAACACCGCATGTGTAAATATGGCGGATGTCAATTTCTAATTTTATCGACTCGAAAGTTGTGATTTATACTAAAACGTTTCTCGCTATCAAAACGTGAAAAATGGTTCAAAAATGTGTAGTCCTAGGTTGTGGAAGTAAATGGTATCCTGGATATTCCTTGATATTTCACAGGTGAGTCGTAAATTGACATAATCAATTATTGTTTGCAATTTATCAAACATGATAGTTGTATTGTTAACCCTTTGTTTTTCGATCATTTACGATAACCCAGTTTCCAAATTAATATTATTCAATAGGTTTCAGTTGCAATATTTCAGAATTTCACTAATGAAACAACAGTAAAGTAAACACTAATAGGGTGACCATGACCATGAAAGGGCGATAAAGTGATTTTCGTATCTGTCTCAGTCTAAGGGTTATTTACCAGCAGGTTTAGTTAAGTAAGGCTAATAAGATCTCTCATTGTTGATTATAAGGCATTTGAGATTTTGTGTTTACTACTAAACTTTTGCACTAACTAAGCCATAACTAGACTTAATGGAAGCACAAACTGCACACAATGTAAAAATATGTACTTAATGCAAAATGCACACATATTTTTATAATTTATACCACAGATAAATATAGGCATACATTTATGTTACAATATTATATTACTTTGACTTCATTACTATTAACAATATAACATGAACTTTGTTTTTTTTTTAATTCCATTTTTAGTTTTCCTAAGGATCCAACAAGGAGAAGCCAATGGCTATCAAGTGTAAAGTTAAAAAATAAATTTTATGAAACTGCAAAAATATGCAGTAATCATTTTGTGGCTACCGATTATATAACGGAGAATCGGTTAAAACCTACAGCTATTCCCTTTTATTCTGATGTGGTAAGTAAAAATCCGTAGGTTAGACTTAATTAGTAGCAAAAAAATACAGACTGGTGACAGCAGTTTGTTTTTTTTTAGCTCGCTTGATCCAACTTTTACATGTCCATAAAATAACTAGCTTGTGTATTCATTAAACTAATACCATTGTATACTGCATTCAAAATTTCATTTTAGAATTAATTCAAATTTGTTATTTTATATTTAGACACAGGAAAATATTATACATATATTTAAATGTTTTAACATTCGAACATAAAAGACTCGCACTTAGTATAGATTTTGTTTATGTTTATCCTTCATAGACAATTTTAATTTACTATTTTGTTCAGTTCACTGTATTCATGTCACTTTCTGATTCAAAAAAGGAATTTGGGAATTGCTAAGGAACAAGATATTTTTATTTATTCTATCTACTATGTCATGAAGAAATGGTCTCGAAGTAACTTAACACATTCAGGGACAGTGAATGAGACAATAGAATTTCTATTGTTATGGCGTCTGTAGCTTTTTTCTCACTGAATGTGTTAATTGCTTAACGTCAGTTTCTATAAGACAGAATAATCAATTTTTCTTTTTTCAGTTGGAACAATCCAAACTGAAAAGTGATCCATCTTCAGTATCAGTTTATTATACTACAGTGAGACATGATACCATATTCCCTTCTACACCTTCAACATCTCGTTGTGGATTGTCAGATTGTCTTGCTATGGTAACAAATAAATAGTATTTATTATCATTACCATTTTTTAATTGATACATAATTCGTGTTTGTATATCTATAGCTATTTATTTTACGTTTTTAGCACGAAGAATCATTACCAAAGAGCAGTGCAACTATGTTAACCCCGATTGTTGACCTTGAAAAACTTTTAAAAGGTGATAATTTAATTGAAAACATCCCTTCAAAGACTGCAGGACAAGGTGATATTTTACCTCCAAAGAAAAAAATATGCTGTAGAGAAGTTCTGGGAGGAATTAATGTCGACAACGAGGTAAAGTTTGTTACTTTCACTTTTTAGCACTTTATCTAAAAGTATATGTCGCGTTTTTACCATAGCAAAGTAATATGTTCATATTTAGAAATGAGTACATTCTTTAAAAATCTAGATTACTCAGATTGCCGTACTTTAAACATTATATCGAAAAAAGTCTTAAAAAATCGTGCATATAACTTCTCTTCCTACCTACCTAGAATCGTGTGATATTTAAATTTAATAAATTTATATCCATTTTAGGTCGGCGATGAAAACACTGCGCCCATGAGACCTTCCTATTTAGAAAAAAGTGTACAAGTAAAATTAAAAACAAAACGAGAAGAAATTTTGCAGAAACGGAACAAGAGCCTTGTACAAAAATTTGCACGACAAAAAAATAAGATTGATAATATGAATTCACTGCTTGCGACTATACGGGACTATACAAACAATTCTGAAATTGAAAATATTATTAAAGGCAATTTTACAAATATATGTAAAATATTCAAAAAACCGCCAGCTGATCCACGTGGTGTGCGGTATAGCGATGAAGTTAAAGCATTTGCGTTAACATTACACTTTTATTCGCCAAAAGCATACGAATTCCTAAAAAAACTTGTTGCTCTGCCTCATGTTGAAACATTACGAAGGTCTTTAGCAACTTTCAATTGCAACGTTGGCTTTTTAACTGAAGTATTAGACTATTTGAAGCAAGAGGTATTGAAATCCGACAAGATATATTTAAAAAACGTGGCCCTTATCTTTGACGGTATGTCCGTGAAAAAGGATTTATCTCCTGATCAAAAAACAGGCAAAATCTTTGGATATGTCGATTTAGGGCAAATCACTGTTAATGATCCCGAACAATTAGCATCTGAAGCACTTGTTTTTCAAATAGTGTCTTACGGCCACTACTTTAAATGTCCGGTAGCTTATTTTTTCATTCAGAATTGCCTATCGGGGGATCTGCTAGCAGAATTATTACATACTGCAATAATTTTATTACATGAAATTGGTATTACCGTACGCAGCTTGACTTGTGATGGTGCAGCTTCAAATATAAAAGCCTATGAATGTCTAGGCTGTTCTTTGGAAGAAGACAATTAGAAGCCATATATTTTGCACCCAAATAGTGTAACTAATGTTTATTGCCTTTTAGATTCAGCTCACATGCTAAAATTAGCACGAAATACTTTAGCTGAATTTGTTATCACATCTGAAGCTGGAAATATTTCATATGAATTCATAAAAAAATTACATGAAATTCAAATGAAAGAAGGTTTAAAATTTGCCAATAGATTGAGCGCCACCCATGTAGATTTTAAAAATAAAAAAAATGAATGTAAAACTTGCCGCCCAAGTCATAAGTTCATCTGTAGCTGATTCTTTGCATTTTTTAAAAGCTAGCGGAAACCCAGATTTTGCAGATAGTGGACCTACAATAGAATTTTTACGTGTAATCGACAGGATATTTGACATTATGAATTCTAAATCCCCTTTTGACACTGGTTACAAGTCCCCGCTTTCTCTTAAGAATAAAAATTACTGGGAAGGCATATTTAACGAAACTGAAACATACCTTAGGTCCCTAAATATTAATGGTCAGAATATTTTAAGCCACAGAAGGAAAACATTTGCCTTAGGTTTTTTGATGAATATGACCTGTCTATCATCCCTAGTTACAGATTTGTGTACTATGGAAGTAAATCCTCTGAAATATTTACTGACTTTTAAAAGTTCCCAGGATAACTTGGAAATATTTTTTTCTTGTATCAGGGCACGTGGTCGGGCCCAAGATAATCAGTCCCCTAGAATTTCGTTACATTATGAGAAAATTATTGTTTTGGAATTCTGTCCAGCCTTCAGTCAACGCTAATTGCGTAGACTACGGGTTCCAATCATCGCACGTTCTGGAATTTAGTAAAAAACATAAAAATTTATTAGAGGCACCACTGGAACCAGAATGTGAGGCGGAAGTACATGAATTAGCCGCGTTAATTCAGTCCGTCGAAACAAGTCCCTATCAGGAAAATATACTTTTCTATATCACGGGATATATTATTAAACAAATGTTGACTCACATTTCGTGTAAACATTGCCAAAATTCATTGTTAGCTGAAAATGGTTCCCAAAAAGACCATTTGTATGCAATGGACATAAATAAATTCGATACTTTTACAACCTTTGTAAATAGAGGAAAATTACATTTCCCTTCTGTTTCAGCATACAAAATCGTGAAATACGCAGATAAAGTATTCAGACATACAGTTTCATTAAATAAGCTAAATTCAAATTTAGTTGAAAAAAATATGATTAATATTGTTCAGCAACATTTTTTATCGTCTTTAACGCAATTGTTTATACATCCAGTTTCTGAATCAATAACTTGCGATGAATTGCACGAAATAAATTTATTAAAAAATATTTCAAGTTTGTTTTTCAAAATGCGTATAAAAGCTTACTTGAAAAGCAAAATGGAATCAACTCTTGGCCCTTTACGAGGGAAACGCCAAAAACATCATAAAACTGTACTATTTAGTAACCTGTAAATACATATAAATGAAAATATATAATGATTGTGTACTTATGACCTACTTTGTTTTATTTCTATCTACATAAGGGGGCCTAGACAAAATCCATTTTCTGTAAGCGTTAACGCCAACGGAAAAATTAAATTGTATGGAGTTGACATTTGCTAACCACATGTCACGTGATTGTCACGTGTTAGTAAATGTCAACTCCATACAATTATTTTTTCCGTTGGCGTTAACGCTTACAGAAAATGGATTTTGTCTAGGCCCGAAGGGCAGTACTAAGTCGCAAAGTGTTACACCTGACAAGCTGTTCACTGTACCTATTTTAAATTATATTTTAAAGCTGGTTCATTTAAAATATTAGATTATTTAAGTATGAAATTGCCGTTTGTTCTTGAATAATTTGAAATTGGCTTGTACTTTTTTATTGTTACATTGAAGTAAATTAATTAAATTAGGTAGGTAAGTATTTAATTTAAGTCATTCATTGTTATGAAAAAAAAACAGTAATACAAAAATAGCAAAACTAATCACCGTTAAAATCTTTATTTTAACAGCCAATTTTCTCTTATGAACCGTTTAGTTACGTCCTCGCCTCAGCGGGGCACAGAGGTGCGGGAGGCAGGTACCTGCCGCCCGCACTCCTGTCGGTCCCCGTTCTGGTCCTACCCCCCAGCCCCAGTTTATCTATAATTCCGTTACTAAATCCTTCGCCTATTCTACCTTTACTTACTGGGTATATAGACAGTATAACTGCCTCGTTGGTCTAGTAGTCGCAAGCGCGACTGCTGAGCGCAGGGGCTTGGGTTCGATTCCCAGGTCGGGCAGTGTTATTGGGTTTTTCTATCTGGATTTTCTCAGTAGCAGCCCGGAGTTTGGAAGTTGGCGGTGTGACACCCCCGTGCCTAGGAAAGCACGTAAAGCAGTTGGTCCTGCGCCTGATCTATCTCCGGTCGTGTCGGATTGCCGTCCCATCGGACTATGAGAGTGAGGGAAGAGAGAGTGCACCTGTGTTTGCGCACACACTTGTGCACTATAATATTTCCCGCGCAGATGGCTAGTCTCCGTTGAGATTGGCCGCCGCGGCCGAAAACTCGGCCTGGAGGACTTAATTTTTTATATAGACAAACATTAATTTGGACTGTTTTTGAGTCTGAAAAAATGGCAATTTCATAGTTAGACCGAGAGACCAGATAAACTAAATTGGTCTAAACTTTTAACACCTACTAATATTATTTATTAATTATACTTATAATCCTTGTAACATTTTGGAAAGCAAATAAATTGAAATTGACCTTAGATAATTTGATAGGTACGTTTTCACATAAATCACGTGTCTACTCTGTTGCTATTTGTAATTGTCTTCTTTACTTTGTTGTTGTGTGGACACCCTATTTAGAAAGAGAGGAGGGGGACCTAAGGAGCGAGATAGAATGCAGTCAAGGTCAAATTTATTTGCTTCAAGTAGGTATGGAGGAGTTTGGCCTCCAGTTTATTCTATAACTTCATGACTAGATGTACTAGATGACCGATTTGAGCGACAGAAACAGAATAGTTCGTTCTAGTTCACATGACGGAATTGCGTCCTAATAGTTCATAGTACATGTACTACACAAGCCTAAATAAAACTCAACAATTAAGAAACGAGATTGGCTCATTAACTGTGACTTATCTGATAAAGAAAGGGTTTGGAAGGTACGTAGATGTGTAAATTATCATTCTTGGAGTGACTTTTATTAACCGTGATGACATTCTTGTTTTCTCAATATTTGCATTGTGTTTACGTGCGGTCATGGGATATACTACTATTTAAATTACGTCTTCTGTAGTTTTTTCTGGCTTAAGCTAGGTTATTGGCCAGATTTCAATCTGCATATATCTATGCAATTTGATGGAATGGTTACAAAAACTTAGACTTTTATCAATAGTTTTACGAAGCATGGTATGTCCCGTGGGATCTATGCATTGTTTGGGGTTAAAATGTAACCTATGGCACTCTCTCTCCTTTTTCTCATCTCATTATATTAGTCAGGCACTTCGCCCTCGACTTCGTCCTCGTGGATTTCGAAATAAATATTGCCTATAGCACTCCAAAGAAATGCACCTTACTAACAATGAAATACTTTTTTGAATTGGCTTATTACTTCCGGAGAATACTTTTTATAACGTTAAAATAGAATACCTTTTGCAATAATTGTACCTAATAAAACATTAGTTTAGTTATATGACCCTTTTAGACTAGGTATGTCTTTTAAAAGTGTATCTATACTATCTTTATTTCAAGTTAATTGTCATTATAAGTCAGATTATGTATGGAATATTATTCCCATTATACTGGCTTATGAAAGTGTATTTACGAAATACATGTACTGCTACCAAAGTTCATTGAAAGTGAATATAAAATTTGTTTATAATTTTTTAATTAAAATCTACATGTAATAAGAAGCTAAAAGTAATGATAGATTCAATTTTCATTTTCTATTTTAGATTTTTGTCACTATGGAGCTTCTAGATATTATGAAAAACTTAACTATTAAACATATACCAAATGACAGTGAACAGGAGTTGTTTAAATCCATAGCTGCAGATATAGATGATGTTCCTACAGAAATAGTCTATGCAGAGTATTCTGATAAAATTATGCTTATTGTATCTCAGTATCAGAAGATTGGAAGCATGTTAATGATACATAAAGACCAAGTTCATAGTCCCTTAGGTACTAATGATATTTATACAACAAAGGTTATTTTTGGTGCTACAGGAGAAGAGCAGCAAGTTGCAGCGAGATACTTAGCCGAAGAAATTAAAATTACAAAGCCACTTTGTATTTTTATAAATCTAAAATCATACGACATTGAAACAGTCAAAGCCTGTAAAGACATTATAATAGACTTAAGAAGCAAAATTGCAGAATCTTAGTATGGATACCATTAGTGCAAAAAGATTTAAGTCTGTACAAAAATATTATGGACAACTGGTTTTGGGACCTCCAGGTGCAGGAAAAACAACTTATTGTTGCAAAATGTCAGAACTGTTACGCAAATTGGGAAGAAATGTTGTAGTAATAAATTTGGATCCAGCCAATGATCTCACATCCTACAAACCAGATATTGACATCAGACAATTAATTGCTCTTGAAGAAGTGATGGATCAACACAATCTTGGTCCTAATGGAGCGTTGCTGTACTGTATGGAGTTTTTAGAAAAGAATATTGATTGGCTGCTGAATCAAATCCAAGGCGATAATTACACAAACTTTATATTTGATTTACCAGGACAAGTGGAACTGTATTGTCACCATAAAAGTTTAAGTAACATATTTTCTGTACTTGCTAATAATGGGAACATACAATTATGTGTTGTGCATTTAGTGGATTCACACCATTGTTCTGATGCAGGAAAGTTTATTGCAGCTTTAATGTTGTCACTAAATGCTATGTTAAAAATTGGATTACCCCATATTAATTTACTAACAAAAGCTGATTTATTGGAAAAACATATGGATAAATTGCAGTTTGGAATAGATTTCTATACTGAGGTGCTGGATCTGAATTATTTGCTGGATAGTCTAGATACAGATTCATTTACCAGTAAATATAAGAAACTAAATAGTGCATTTGTCTCCATAATTGAAGATTATAGCTTAGTTACTTTCCAATTGGTTAATTTATGTAAAGCAGACAGTTTGCTAAATATTAGAAAGTTAGTGGATAAATCAAGTGGATATGTGTTTAAAGCTGAAGAAGGTAGACACATAAATAGTATGCTGGCTTGTGCTATGGGTGTCAGTGAACCAGTTGACATTGATGACAATCTTAAATAAAATACATTTATGTATGTATACGCTTTTTACTTATTTTACCCTTTCGTTAGCCTTTACCTCTATAACATCGATCGTTTCAAAACTAAGCCCCCAATAGGTCAAACATAACAGGAATGAATTGAATAAGAACATGGTTAACATAAGTATATATAGGTTGTCCCAACTGTTTTAGTAATATAGTATATTATTTTTGCAGTGTTGATATACAGCAGTATTCATCTGCAGTTATATTATTATTGTGTGCCTAGGTGTTAGGTTTTACTCCTAAATTGCTTATCAAATAAGATGAACCCTGGAGAAAGATATAGGTTACATTTTTATCCCAACAAATCGTTTTCTTCAGATACTTTACGGTAGAAGCTGGTTTTCATCCTCTAGTAGCAGTAGTTCGGTTGTTATTCTGGTTGACCGAACTACTGAAACCCTCTAGTCGCAGTAGTTCGGTTATTAGTCCGGTGGACCGAACTACTGAAACTTTCGGTTGCGATAGTTCGGTTCTAACGAAGCACCGAACTACTGAAACTTAAATATGTACCCCTTTAGTTCGGCAAATAAACTAGGCATATAATGTAAACAAACTATATCTTAATTTTTAACTGTTTTCAATGACATTGCGTTATTGATAAAAACTTATGTCCAATCTCCAGACAGATTACTGAATTACAAATTGGCATCAGAGCCAGATTAACCCTCATCAGGGGCCCCAGGCAATGGAATTCTCGGCCCCCTTTCTTACTTTGACTGACCGAATCGTATGTCGCTAAAATCGGTGTCACCTCGTGGTCCTAGGTACGATTCTCGACATTGGCTGTTGTTTTAAGTCTGGATGATTTTAACCGACAACAAAAGCCTCAATGTCAACTACTTATCACCTTTTACAAAATATTTACTGTCCCAATACAAGGCCGTCAATTTGTTGAAGAGTTCTGGTACTTCACCATCAATCAGCTCCACTTCACCATGTGAATTGTGACGAGCATAAAATGCAACAACCATATTCAAGTAATCGAATCGCAATCTATGGATGAAATAGGTACCTACTTATTATTGAGTAGGTAGTTTCGGTGGCTATCTGTGGTCTTCATCATCAGTTCTACTTCATCAAATTATGCTTTTCGAGAGCAACTGCACAAGTTACTATAATGAAGTCGGTAAAAAAATACCCAAATCGCTATAGGTGTGCCTATAATATTTGAAGAGTTCCCTCGCTTTCTCCAAGATTCCATCATCAGATCGTGATTATAGTAGGTATACTCTTTCAAAAAAAATAAAGTTGTTTCCAAATCGGTTCGGCTGTCTTTGAGTAATCGGGGAACATAATTTAGAAAAGAGTTTCCGGCGAACTAAGTCGGTTAAAATCTTCCAGACTTAAGAGCGCGTATAAAGCAAAATTACCAATTTTCTATTTGATTTTACATGAAAAATTCCAGACCAAATCTTAAAATAAAAATATATGAATAACTACATCATATTTTCAAGGGCTCTCTCTGATCAAAAACATAAAATAATAACATTTCCTTGGTAAAAAAAAATCACGAAATAACCTCTAATTCTCATGTTTTTCCGTTTTGTACTCGATATGGTAATGCCTATTGCGACAAAAATTTGATAACTAATTATATTTAAACAAGAGTAAAGGCTTTGCTTAGGCATTTTATGTAATTCCTTTTAGTTTTGGATTTATTACGATAAAAAACTTTTGGCGCATACTACGTTTTTATTCCGCGCAAGAAGTCATCTTCCGTCGCTCGTTGCGGGAGCTTCAAACATAAAGATGTGATAAACGACTTAAAACTTTTAACGAACTTATTCGTTTATTTTTTATCAAAAGTCACTTACGTAAACTGCTTAATACGCTTATTTACTTTCTTACATTAAAAATAATGAAATTATGTTGTTTGCTTTTTTAGTTGGTTAAGTTTAAGTATTGGTTTTTAAACGAAATCAATGAATTTTCTTTCGTACTTGGCAGGCTTAGGACTGACTGAATGAATAATATTATATAATTATGAAACTTTACTAAGTAGGTTAGTATTATTCTAAGATCTGTATTTATTAATAACTTGTCAAATAATAAACTACATTTTATTAAATTCAGGCGTACTTAAAAGTTCATTGATCTATTATTATGTACATTTTAATAATTTACAAAATTTCCATTATTTCCTCAAACCATCAAGTCATTTATTCACATTCAGAAACATAATTTTTTCTACTTTGCTCGTCAACAACCGGGTCTTCCATTCCGATATTATGTTAAAATCGGAATACGATAAAGTTTTATTACAAAAATTACACACAGCTGTTTTAGTCGCATGATTTCTCAAAAAAAAGTTCCAAATTATGTTATTCGAACTTCTACTCGTCATTTTGATACAGTAGTTATTCGAATTTACAGTTTAATTAGCTCACCAATTTGTTTTTGTAGAAAAAGTAGTCAAAATTAACACAATTACTTACACTATAAACTATTTACACTATTATTAACACAAAACTCACAGAATTATTTCCTTGGTAAGAAACTATTCACCACATGAAATAATGTTTTACACTATTTATGTTTACGTAAACAATTCCGAGTCACAACTTTTAATCAAATTGTTTCGGAAATTCACAAAACATGACGCTTTTCACCGGGCGGAGGAAACGCTACTAAACGTAAAAAGCAAAATAAGTGATAAGCAACCCGTTTAAATTAAATTGGCGCTTTTAAAAGTGAACAACGGAAAGCATATTTAATTTGCTAGGTTTACCAATTTTGAGTAAGTCAACGCGATTCAGCACATAAACAAAAAATGTAAATATTTTAAACCTTAAAGTTTTTAAATTAAGGTCGATTTTCGCATAATCATTGTTTACTATCGATTAAAATTGAATCAGGCGCCATCTATCAGTTGTTACATAATTCATTTGAGCATGTTCTTACTTACGTGGTTATGAAAAGAAATTATCAAAACGCGGTTGCGTTTTAATTTTAACAAAAAGCGGAATAAACAGATAACTTTAAATGCTTTTATAAACAAGTCTGCTTATTCGTTTATTTTAAATAATATGTTATATTATATGCTTTTCGTTTAAACGCCCACCTCTGTTCAAACATATTTCTATTTCACACATCAGTCGCTACCGCTCTGTTGAGACGAGAGGACTACGCTCAAGTGTTTTAGCTGCGCCGAGTTATAATCATTTCAATCGTAATTGTTGTTGTTGTTCGAACTAAATAGTGAAATGGGAAACAAAAAAAAACATTGAAAGAGAACTAAAAAAGTTACAAATTGACAGGATGGCTAATTGTCGAAGGTAAGTTTGTGAGTTACTTGTTTGTTATATACTGAAAAAATAAAAATACATTTAATACTTTCGAGAAAGTTTATGCAGGTGATTTTAGATTTTATTTTGAGAGACACAAGATCTAAATTCGTTTACCTACGCACTTTCGTGGGCCGAGTAGGTAACTAGACATAATAATATGTGGGGACATTTCACACACGGCTGTCTGACCCCAAACTAGGAAGACCCTGTACTATGGGTGTCAGACAGCTGATATACATAGACAAATATATTTTTAAATACATACATATATAAACAACACCCAGACACGACGATATCAAAAATTCGTGGTAGGTACTTTATTAGATTATTAGGATAATAGGTAATAAATTACATTCATAATAGGTAGCTATTTACTTTTGCTATTTTGTTATGTTATTCTTCACGATACAATTTTATGATCATTTTCCCATAATGTAGGTAGTTATGAGATCTTCTAAAAATCTAGATACACGGATGGACAACAATAATGATCTTGCGAGTATCCTATATAAAAAAAAAAAATATCTACATATACCACTTCTTATTTAATATTTCTATGGTCACTCGTAGTCGTAGGTAACGCGGGCAGAATAGTATATGCAAAATAAACACAAGCTTTTAGTTGGTATCCGTGTTTGTTCGATGAAATATATTTATATCGATTACGAACCTATTTAAGTATGCCCATTAGGTATTTAAACCCTATTTTTGTAGATCAATTTATTGTGGACGTGATTGTATAACAAGGAATTTGTTTTGAAATAATATTTTATTTTCAGAATGTGGCCACCTCGCTCGCCAGATTTAAACCCATTGGAGTTTTTTACTGGGGCTGTTTAAAGGAGGTAGTTTATAAAGAAGAAATCACTTCAGTTGAACAGCTGCGACAACGCATACGTTCGGCTGCTGACGAAATATCGTCGGCAGGATTTGCGCGCCGATTGAGACGGTCCTTCATAAGAAGGTGTAGAGCGTGTATAGCAGCTGAAGGAGCCCACTTCGAACATCTTGTATATTTTCTTTTTCAATAAATTTGTTTAATTACTAATGTCTTTTATGGTGTCAACAAACCCATAGTGATCAAATTTTAAGGAAATTCTCATTCTCTTTGAGTCTAAAATTAGTTACAGCAGTGTTAAAGTAATTTAATTTTGAAATCAAATTTGTATAAAAATTCTCCTTTAAGATTCGAACAGCAATAACTTTGTACTTTATCAAGATACTGGTTATTATTATACCATTTTAGAATTTGCATTAAATAGGCAATTATCTATACTTATAATAAATCTGTAGAGAGGTCAATTCTGTACATGAAATATATTTTTCAACAGTATTATAGATTGACATATTATATTTCCCTACTAAATTACGAAAGTTAATCTGTGTGTTACATCTAAATCACTGAACCGTGAGGAAGGACATAGGCTACTTTTTTTTACGAAAAACGACGGAAACGTGGACGAAGTCGCGGGCAACAGCTATCTATGCTAATATATAAGGCTGAAGAGTTTGTTTGTTTGTTTGAACGCGATAATCTCAGGAACTACTGGTTCGAATTGAAAAAAATATTTTTAATTAAATACTCAATTTATAGAGAAAGGCTATAGGCTATATATATCATTACGCTAAGGCCAATAGGAGCGGAGCACCAATGAAGAATGCTTCAAAATCGGGCTTAAATTTAACGTTAGCCCAAAGTAACTATTCCACGCGGACGAAGTCGCGGGCAAAAGCTAGTCTAAAATAATGAGCCACCGCAGTGTAGTACATTTTTTTTCGATATAGTCTGGCGGGAATAATTCCGAATCATTCCCGTCGTATACTTCGGAAGTATTCCGAAATATTCCGAAACTTTGGGAATATTTCAACTGCCAAAAGAAACCAGGAAAATCGACCTTTGAAGTCGGTTAATATACCAAAACCTGCTCCTACCTAAGTATAACAAATACTTTTCTGAAAACCGCATCAAAACGTGTTTGCTTGCAAGGTTTGCCTTTAATTGTTTTTATTGGCTGGGCTATTAAACGCGTTAAGTAGGTAGGTAATGATTAATACCTACCTATGCGACTCGCGAATACTCGCGATGCGTACAGAGCTACATACAAACTAACCAAAAACATAGGTAACCCTTTTTCAAAAAACAAATAAAATATGCTAGGCCTGGTTTTTTATTCAACTACTGACATTTATAAAAATAGCATTCAATTTCGAAATAAGTAGAGTACCTACCTAGAAACAAAAGAATAAAAATCGTGTTAATCGCAGGCTAACATACCTATAAAAATATCAACATAAACTTAATCAATCCCATTTATAATAAAACTAGTACTCACGCGGGGCTTCGCTCCCGTGGATTCTATCACGGTAAAAACATAACTCTCCTTTTTTGCAGTCGCGTTAAAAGTAGCCTATAACCTTCCTCAAGCTTCAAGCTATTTCCATACCAAATTTCATCCAAATCCACCCAGTACTTTCGAAGATTAGCGCGTTCAAGCAAACAAACAAACAAACTTTTCCGCTTTATAATATTAGTATAGATAAACATTTATATTTTACTCTTGTATCGTACGTAGTCTCGCACTGAACAATAATTAAGCCACCCACCACACAACAAACAAACACGTTAATTTCGATTGAATTATTCGGGCGAAATATTCGGAAACATTCGATTGCGGGGTACGAATCTTTCTCGCGGGGGGAAAATTTCTCCGGGGAGCATCTCCCCTCTTACCGCACCCCGCACCGCCATCGCAGCGCGGCGGCAGCGGCCGGCGCACAGAGGGCTTTATTTAAATTCATTTTGAATAATTCTGATTTAAAGAAACTTTCCCAGAAGTATTCCGGAATTATTCCGAATTTTTCAGAAGTTTTGCAACTATAGATACAGGGGCCCAAAATTGCGTAATTCCGTAGAAAAAAATTTTATAATTTAAGAATAACTATTTTTTGCAATATTGATTTAGAATGTAATAAAAAATCTTGATACTGATCTGATAATACAAATATTCAGGACTGATATAAAAAAAAAACAAAATGAAAAAAATATCACCAATTTTAGAAATGGTACCTAATTTTGTAAGAGTAAGTACGATTTTTATTTAAAATATTAAAAATATCAATAATTTGGTCATCCATGGGCATATGACGATATAAGTGGGGTAAATGATAGATATTATCTGGCCAATCGACAGTTTCAGAGTTATCCATTATTTACGCCACACCAAAATCACGCGCCAAAATAATATTATATTATACATAATATAATATTACCTTTTGGTATTGATTTTATATTGATTCGTGTTCAGTATCAGTGGTATAGTCACCTCCTACTAACTTACTATTTACGTATTATTCGCGTACACATAATAACATTTCGTAATATTGTATAACGCAGTCATACTTTGAATACAGTTGTTTCGTCTGAATATTATACGTATACTTACTACAGAAGATACGCGTCGAGCGAGCGCGTAGGTACACGCGCGATCGTATTCGATGTGAGGAGCGGGTAGGACAGTGCGGGTGAATTCTAAAATTTTGCTGGCTTTAGGCGCGCTCTTAAGACAACAGCCAATGTCTAGAATCGTACCTAGGACCACGTTCCGGCCTCGCCGACGAGGCTCATCGCGACGTCCGCGTATTTTTAACGTAAACACTCCCCGACCTTTGCCAAACGAGCCAGCCCGCGGTGCTGAGCCAATAGCAATAACCCCTTAAATAATATGACCCAGCCTGACCCTTTGCTGGCACGTACTCCACAGGGAGTGCCTATAAGTAATTATATTCTCTTTGGGAGCGCCCTTAGCGTGCGGTTGTCTAAATGTAAATAATTTTAGTATGTAAGCCCTGGCTGGGGGCCTTTAAATTTAGACGTCACCACAGGATCGTCCGGTTAAGTAGTAACCAGCCTTAGTGTGCTGAACTACAAGTGGCCCTAACTAATAAAAAATCAATATTTGTGAATAAAAGTTTTGTTCACTCTACCCAACTAGTTCAATTTAATAGCTATGGCGAACAATATGTCGCTAAGACGATCCTGGTTCTTAGTTTTCAACTAATCATATTGAATGTTAAAAAAGTTTCTGAGATTTAAGATCGTAAATGTAACCAAAAAACTTTGTGCTTTGCGTTTAAAAATTTACAAACTTGGAGTAAAATACTAATTATTTTTATAAACACAGCCTTGAAAAAATCGGCGAGAAAACGAGGCAAGATTAATGAATCGAGATATTAGTTTAGCTACTTAACGGATTTTTGTACCATTTTCACGAATAGATGGTGTGATTCCTGAGGAAGGTTTAAGTATAATTCATTCATATTATATGTAAATTGATTGAAGTATAATGATTATAAGTCCTAAGTAAGTCATAAGTCATTTATTTCGGAACAATATACATCGTGTAGATATTGTTGAAGAGGTCGCAAAATATCTGGCCTCTTGAGAGATTTACTCGCGTACGCCGCGTAAACCAGCAGATACAGTAGCAGCAGTAATATACTAGAGAATTGTAGATCTACAACTATAATGCTACAAAAAGTTCACGATAGTATATCTCTCTCCTACGGTTGACTCACAATACCTAACTACTTTTATGGCCAAATATTGATTAAAAATATTACGTTATTTTCGAAGTATTTTTCTATATTTATTTATTTATTCGTATGTAAATAAATACGTTTATTAGCTTCGACATTTAATACAGATTAAAATGGTACCCGTACACTAAATGAACCAAATAAATACTTTCAAAGACATGATAGATTCAAAATTTTATGGCAATAAACATTATTAAGTTGGAAAGAGCGACTATCGCAACCGAGGGCTGGGCACACCGCAATCGCGGCGATAAGTTCAAGTTATAAAGACGGCCGGCCAGAATGGTCACCCATGTGTGCTCGTTAGTTGTAGTAAATAACTGTTTTTAGCTTATGGGGTATATGGGCATTTTCACTTTTAACCTTTTCACCGCCAAGCACTTCTATAGAAGTTCGGGATTTTCGTGCCACCAGCGCCACAACTTCTATAGAAGTTGTTCATTTTAACTATCTTATTAAAATAAATTTACTGTGATTAAAAGCTTTGTTTCATTTTATTATTTAAGATAGCACTGTCTACTACCCTGTTTTTTATTTTTCTACACAAAATAAGCCCTAGTTTGTCCTAAAATCGGCAAAAACAGAAACTCCGAATTTTGTTACTTTCCTCAGAACGCCAATCACTTCATATCAAGTTCGCCAGTGATGTGCCGTGAAACGTTGATTTCACCATTGAAATATTTATAAATACAGAAAGTTACGAATATCGAAAACAATTTGAGGTCAATAAAATATGAACTTAGTTATCTACTTCATTACAAAGGATAGTAGATGAATTTCGACCTTCAGGTAGATGCCGATACGTAATTATAAAGTTGTTACCAATTCTTGTCGATAGTTATTTTCCCATCTCTACAAAACAATTGGTCGTCTATTAGAGGTGGGCAGAGTGTATCATTTTTGGGATTGGAACATTTGCATCTCGATCACTGAAATGATCCGAAACACTGATATGGCTCATTTGGATCATCGGCTCAAAGGATATAAGATACAGAATGTTACATTACGCATTACGTCGCGGTCGTTTACTAATGAGTCAGAGAAATGTTATGAGGCAACAATACTGAATGTTTAATATGTAATTTTTGTTATTGTAATAAGTTGGATTATAAATAAAATCGTTCTTCCTTCATACTTTATTAGGCAAAAGTCACTTATCTAGTAAACTAAACTTATAATTGACGTAATTCAATGTAGATACCTATATTTACACAAAATTTTCACGTAAAGTCTTTTAATTCTAAATTAGGAAGAAAGTAAGTCACAATAATCACTACAGTATGCAAACAAAACGTATATACTATACAGAGAGAACTAAAATGTTTTTCTAAATTGGCGCGAGCGAACATAAACAAAATTTGTTAGTGTAAACATTATATGCAAAAATCGACCGTATAGTATTTGCTACGTAAGTTCCTTAATGGTAATTTTTACGTGCATCTTTAACGACAACGACAATCTGTGAGAGTATGAGTGATACATATCATTTTATTTGTATCTCTTTCTAACTTGCAAAAATCGACCGTATAGTATTTGCAACGTAAGTTCCTTAATGGTCATTTTTACGTGCATCTTTAACGACAACGAAAATTTGTGAGAGTATGAGTGATACATATCATTTTGTATCTCTTTCTAATTTGTACAGATTGTAATGATGTAGCGCGCTCACTCGCGAAGTTGCGACTCCGTAGCAAGGAACTTTTGCTCCAAAGTGACTCAGTGTATCACTATCAGACTTCCTCTCTCGCTCGCTCAATACTCAGTCGCCTCGCGAGCGACGCGTCGCGTGGAATAAGCTAGAGCAAAGTAATGTTTCAGATCCAAATGACACGTTTGAAACATTGTTACTGAGCCAATCTTTTGAATCATTTCAATGATTCGAATCAGTGAGTCGGTTCCGTAAAGAGTTACACACGCCTATCGTCTATGCCCCTGTGCGCCACCGAGTGCCACGAACTACTATAGAAGTTGGTCAGTGACGTCATAGGCGTGCGGCTGTCAAGGTCACTTTGGCATAGTGCAGCACAAAATCGGATTGGCGCGCACGCATCTTTCTTTCTTTCACTTGATAACAAATAGAAAAATGAGTGAAGAACTTGATTCGGACGAACTTCTTAAAATTTTGCAAGGTGTGGAATCGGACTCGGAGTATTTTGTGGAGAAACAACACTTAAAAAACAATGCTTTGATAAGTACACGGCTACAAGCGTGATAGAATTTAAATATATACTTACTTTCCATTTCAAAAAACACTTTAAAAACAATTAAAAATTCTGCCACTTAGATACCTACGGTAAAAAACGTTGACTGAAGTTATTAAAAAAAAAACAGGAATAAACAAAAATAGAAGAAAGAAAGACCATAGACCCCATCCCTGATCAGAATCGAATTCAACGTGCCCTCAGTGCCAATAACTTGATATGAAGTTAAAGAATGAGATCATGAAACAAATAGAGATGTACCCCATTCCTTATAGTTATGTATTATTGAGTTATGTATTAGTTTCTTTAATACTCATAATTTATACTGTTTTTTCTTATTAAGGATACTGTGAAATAAAACAAATCTGGAAATATTTAATCAGTTTTTATTTATATTCGTAAAATCAACTTTAAATCTTAACTTTACGCGTACAAATCTTATTCATCGATATGACGATATCCCCATCACTACTGTTTACTGTATATTTAGTTATACATTTATAGCTTGGCGCTCGGCGAGGCATTGCGTTTTGTGTACGTTGGCGGCGAAAAGGTTAAGTGTACCCTGATAAAAATACGAGTATTTTTTTTAAGTTATTTTTTTAACATTTTCAAAGGTCCTAGGCTGATCTACATAGTCTGACGGACTGAAAATAGTATGTTGTTTTAAATAAATAGCATATTTTCCTTATGAAAAATGGATAATATATGGACATTGTAGAAAACTACTGGTCAGTTGGGTGACGATTTAAAAATCGTCCTGTTTTTATGTTTTAAGTAATTTGACTTAATTTTTATTTTCTATTGCTACTACATATTACAGTCTATCGAAAAATACGGATAATCCCCTTGTATTGAAAGCTCATTTTTATCAAATGAGGTTTCAACTTCAGTTTGGTGACAAGTGATGCTACGAAGATTGTTTTTTTTTTTATATTCGTTTGATTAAGTGGTTAGTTTTTTTATACGTTTTGTAGTGTTCAATATTGTAACTGGCTAAAACAATATTTAAACAGTTATTTAGTGAAACAACAAAACAAAAGTTGTAAAAAAATATTTTGTCCACATTTAAATTGGGACAGTCACCAAACTGACTCACTGAAAAACCTTAAGCTGAGGTTACATGATACAAAATAAAACATCTTTTTGGTTTAAATTTTTTATTAAAAGTTAAACTTATGTATTAATATATCTTAATCTAATGAATTATCTATCGACAACCAAGGAACATATTTTTGGCAAATAAATGAATCTAATCTAATCTATTAATCAATATGCAAAAGGAACAACCTCGCTAAATTTATGATTAAATATAACTGCAAAAATACCTACAGGTTTTTTAATTACCTTTAAAAGGAATTTAATCAGTCTAAAGTTAAGTAGTCTTTGATATAATGAGAGTAGGTATAATATAATTTAAATAGTAAGTAAACTAGCCAACTACTTCTTAAGAAAACTAATTTTGGCATTTTATTTAATAATATTATGATTACTTACAAGTTTCATTTATTATCAATCAACTTAGGAATGTTATATCAACGATACCTATATAATTATATACCAAAACATATTAGTTTGGTATCTTATATAAAACTTCAAAAATAAGAACTCAAAACCTAATAACAAATTAACCATATAAATTACAAACATACACATTCATCTGGAGTAAAATGGTCATAAACAAAATAATTACAAAAAAAAAAACACCAGAAGTATGAACATTGTAACAAATTCCAAATATCCATTTTAGTCATTTTCAAAGTGAAATGTTTTAGTCTTGTTGAATTGTTTATCTCTTGTTGACATCCAATAAACTTTTTAACTAAAATAAAATAAGTCATGGGCCAGGGCCAGTTAGCTTCATCAATATAAAACTGCATCAAATCATGCATTGTGAGTACCTCATCCACGTCTTGGAAAATCACCATATTTTGCGATATAATAATAAGACATTTATTTCAGACGAGTAGTCCATATTCTGTTAGTAACACAAATCTTATAAAGCTATTGTTAGTACAAAAAAAATAACATAAAATAAAAATAATCGTAAAGTGGTACCACACAGGGGTGCCAGTTTATGCCAAGCCCTGGACATAGGGTTACCAGATGACAGGAATTTTCCTGACATGTCCGGAATTTCAGCTGTCTGTCAGGGAAACAGGGAAAGTTGGAAATTTACAGGAATTAAAAAAAAAAGAGAAAAATGTAAGAAATTAAATTTTAATCAAAGAATGAAATCTTATAATTAACAACCAATTAATTATTAAGTATTCATCTGATCCTCATATTTTTTATTGCTGGATATAGATTCCAGCAACTGCTGATCTTTCATAACAATTTTATGAAAGTCTTCACATGATGTGTTCTTCAAACTGAACTGAGTCAAAAGTAGAGCCTTAACAGAAGCTATGGACAGTCTATTTCTCTCCTTTGTCCACTGCGCACCCATTAATGAAAACACTCTTTCGATGTTAGCATTTTGTGCTTGAATAGCAAACACAAAGCAGCAATTCTCCTGCCAAAACGTCAGAAAAATTATTGCTGAAACAGGGGTTTTTTCAGGAAAACTTATTTTTCGGATCTGGTAACCCTACCTGGACACGACCACCCGCAGTGTGTAGTCCTAGGTGATATACCTAATTGCATCGGACTTAGGTACTCAAGTGTAAGCGTTCAATCAATCTGAAACAAAAATAAATATATTTATAGAAAAAAAACTTTGATTGAATTAATCTTATAGAGCTCTATTACAAAATATAGTACCTTTCAATTCCAAACATGATTCGCAAACATAATTACGGCAGTTAGGTTCTGCCATGCACTCATAACAAAACCAGTTTTTGCAAGAAATAGATACATTTTCCTTTTTGGTTAAGAACAGAAGAAAAGCATTTATGACTATATACTATCATGTTCTTGCCGCGCCACTTAAGGCATTGTGAGATATACTTAAAAACACTACCTGAAATAAATATTGCAAATGGTAGATGTGATCCCATCCTTATGTGTCAGTTTAGTCACATTTTGTAGTCGGTCTTATATGTGACGCAATAAAAATGTCACCACACGGACGTCACATTCACAGGCAAGATTAAAAGAAATAAGTTTACTTCTCACAGCTAAATATTTCGTAAGAATAAAGTATGTGAAAATAGTTTTGAGTTATATCTGATTCGTTTATAACAGTTGAAGGATATTAAACATCCTGCATTAATAAAGAAATAACATAACAAACCTGACAAAAAAGTGGAGACAGCCGCCGACACGAACTAAAAAACCCTTTCGCTCGAGACACTGTGGCAAAACTCACGTTTTTAAATGCTGGCCTAGATCTTCTTCACAAAATGTTGGTATTTTAGGTACTATGAGTTTTTTTGTAAATATTTTGAACAACTGGAACCGTCACTAAACTGACATGTCCGTCCGGCATCAGTTTAGAACATATTTTGAAAATGTATTTTCAGTATGTTTTATTAGATTTTAAATTGTAAAAAAAAATAATTTTTGTGACGAGAGGAACATACACTATGATTGCACCAAAACTTTTAAATATATTCGTAGTACTATTTTAGTAATTTCGACCAAATCAATGTTGGTAAGGGGTGGGACATGCCAAAAACAGTTACTCGGAATATTTAAAATACTCATAAATAAATAATTTAAACGCATTTTACTAGAATGGCATATGGATTTGTTAATTTAATATATATTTTACCTTTTTATTAAAAAAATTACCCATATCCCCACTGTTTATCTTGCTATTTAATTTTGAATACGTGGGACAGCCTCAAAATGGCGGGTACACTTAAAAGTGAAAATGCCCATATAATATATTATTTATACTATATAAAGCTAGATTACCACTGACTGACTCACTCATTGACATAATTGTTCTCCCAGATGGTGGATGGGGGAGGTGGGTATATTTTGACAGATTCGTAAACAAGTAACTCTCAACCTACGGGAAAAGTGCCAAACCTCCCCTTTTCCCCCCTCCCTATCGTATCTCGGAAACTACGAGAGCAGTATTTTTTTTTTTACGGATTCGTATAGAGGAGGATCGGTAAAGTAAAAACCATTTATCAAAGTCGCCCCCCCCACCCCCCTTTAGGTGGATCTCGGAAATTAAGAGACTTGGAACATTTTTTTTTTCAGATTCATTTAGAGGGGCAATGCTTTAGTCAAAATACTTCTGCAAGCCCCCCCATTTTTTTTTTCACAAGCACGCGAGGTGCTTGCACCTCGCGCAACACGCAAATACTAAACCCCCCATCTCCCCCCCACTTTTTTTGTTTTTTTTATCATGCAGGCGAGGTGCTTGCACCTCGCGCAACATGCAAATACTAAACTCCCCCCATCACCCCCTTTTTTTTTCTTTTCGCAAGCACGCAAGGTTCTTGCACCTCGCGCAACGCGCAAATACTAGTTATACTATGTAAAGCTAAATTACCACTGACTGACTGACTGACTCACTCATTGACATAATTGTTCTACCAGATGGTGGATATATTTTGACAGATTCGTAAACAAGTAACTCTCAAACCTACGGGAAAAGTGCCAAACCTCCCCTTTTCCCCCCCTCCCTATCATATCTCGGAAACTACGAGACCCGTATTTTTTTTTACGGATTCGTATAGAGGAGGCTCGGTAAAGTAAAAACCATTTATCAAAGTCGCCCCCCCCCCCCCACCCCCCTTCTCACCCCCTTTAGGCGGATCTCGGAAATTAAGACTTGGAACATTTTTTTTTTTCAGATTCATTTAGAGGGGCAATGCTTTAGTCTTTTTTTTTTTTTTTCACAAGCACCCGAGGTGCTTGCACCTCGCGCAACACGCAAATACTAACAAGTAACTCTCAAACCTACGGGAAAAGTGCCAAACCTCCCCTTTTCACCCCTCCCTATCGTATCTCGGAAACTACGAGACCCGTATTTTTTTTTTACGGATTCGTATAGAGGAGGCTCGGTAAAGTAAAAACTATTTTTCAAAGTCGTCCCCCCCCCGCCCCCCTTCTCACCCCCTTTAGGCGGATCTCGGAAATTAATAGACTTGGAACATTTTTTTTTCAGATTCATTTAGAGGGGCAATGCTTTAGTTTTTTTCACAAGCACGCGAGGTGCTTGCACCTCGCGCAACACGCAAATACTAGCTCTCAAACCTACGGGAAAAGTGCCAAACCACCCCTTTTCACCCCTCCCTATCGTATCTCGGAAACTACGAGACCCGTATTTACTGTTTTTTACGGATTCGTATAGAGGAGGCTCGGTAAAGTAAAAACCATTTTTCAAAGTCGCCCCCCGTCTCACCCCCTTTAGGCGGATCTCGGAAATTAAGAGACTTGGATTTTTTTTTCAGATTCGTTTAGAGGGGCAATGCTTTAGTCGAAATAATTGTGCAACCCCCCCCCCCCCCATTTTTTTTTCACAAGCACCACGCAAATACTAGTATATATATATATAATGTAATTTAATTTGTTAATCAAGTATTTCTTAAGATTGTTAAATTATGTAGTCGTTGTTTTTGGTGCACGGTAAAACTCAGTTTATGTTGGCACCAACTTAAATGTAAATGTGTGTGAACTATGGAATAAATAAATAAAATAAAATAAAAACAGTTTAACAAAAAACTTCAGACCTCTGCGATGCTTTTCCAGAGATACCGGCGATACCGTTATACCACCGCTTCAATGCCGCGGCCATGAGGTTTTAGTCTTAACCTTGGTTTTTTCAATATATTTTTACAAATTCAATCTGGCGTTTGCGAAAATATCAGGTCTCTGCAACGCTTAGTTTTAAAGATCTCCGTGGCCCCAGGGTCAATGGCTTGGCCGCGTTCAAATCTTTATAACTTTTTAACCATAACTTGTTACCATATTTAGAGTTTTGGTAATCAGTTTAGTAAATTTTACAGAATCTTGGCATGGCTTTTTTTTTCATTTCGCCATGGCCGCTCCGAAATACACATCATCATCACACTGCATTGAATTCGAATTTTTGTTCAGATTACATTATTACCACTATTAAATCAAATTACTGTACGAGCAATTTTAAGCTGAGCTGAGCCGATCTAGCACTACGAATATAGAATATTTGTTATTAGTTGTAAGGAAAATAATAAAAATTAAATTATTATTATTTTTCATAGTAAAAATATTATTCAACAGGTGTTTTGCAATGCCCAGAAGCATGCAAGAAAATTACAGCAAACTGATTGAGGCAGAAACTGCACTTGATCAAATGCTCAGTGAGAAAAAATATGTTCAAGTGAAGCTGCTTCATCAATACAACGATATTAAAGATGCAGCTCAAGTAGTCATCAATCATATAGCTAATTTAGAAGAAACCACCGTCACTGAGGTACACAAAAGGTTAAAATTACAGGAATGAAATAAAATATCTTGGCATAGTAATGGAACGTTTTATTTGAAGACAAATACAACTCTTTACAATTTAAATTTCTTCCAAATTTTTTTGTGTCATTAACTAAAGTAATGAACAATTTTTAAATTTCACATTGTGGGTTTACGTACTTAGGTTTTTAAGTTATAAGTGTTTTCAAAAAGCCACGGTTCCACGTTTGCTACTTCAATTACGAAAAATGTATGTTTAACATGACAAGTATTCTAATATATTTTGATTATTATATGTTGATAATCATGACCATTGTCAGCAAACGAAATTTATAAATGTAGAGTAAAAGTTATATTGTTGAGAATAATCTAAAACTATAGTGAATAATGGATTTATAAGAGATAAATAAAATCTACTTCTTCCTTGAACCAACTAGTTTTTAAATGTAGGTATGTGATAATGTATAGCATTAAAATGGAGAATAATGAAGGTATCTTAACAATCCAATTGATTAGGTTTCGGTAACATTTAAAAAATAACCATTCTGTGGTGACATTTAACATTATATTATCTGAAAACATTATCTCCAATATTATATGATTATTATTCTTCACATGCTTTTACCATTGTTATATTATTCTTAAACAAATCAAAATACATTGAAGTTAAAATTCTAAACGCTAACATGGTGTCTATTTAATAAGCAAGCAATAATTATATAAATGTTTAAATGTATAATATAAAGTGCATATCGCTCTTGGCGACAGCTTGCGAATACTTTGCACTGTGAGCGTTACATGCAAGTTGAACGCTGGAGCTGCGGGGGCACGGCGACGGACGTCCGCCCCGGCCCGCCACCTGCCACCGACTGGCGACGTTACGAAGTCAGGCATATACTTTGATTTGCAATTAGTGTCTTGGAACAGCTTCGTGGCTGTTGCACTGCATACAGCAATGCACTAAGTTCTGATCATGACTTGATTGATCAATTCAATCAATTATTATTTATTTATGTTATTGTGGCAACATATTTTGTGTTATGTTCTGGCCAGGGTTTAAAGCGTTCAAAATTGTAAAGTCTTCATTTAGTTCCATTCCCGACTGGCGTGAACTGTGCAATTACCGTTGGAAGTATCTGAATGGAATGTAAATTTACGTAACCAATTGCGACAGTTATTCCACCATTCGAGTTAATTAGTAAGACTGTCCTTATATTCTTGTTTCTCATTCCAGCTAAATTTAAGTATAACAATATAACAAATTTACAAAAATACATATAAATTGAAGAACATTCGCAGTATTGAAATTCCCAAAAATGCATATAATATATCACTAATAACAAATCTACGATTTCCTACCGAAATAATACCCTATATTATGTGGAAGTATCAAAATGCGAATGCTCGTTCAGTTTTGATAAACGTTTATCGTTAGACTTAAATCTATGAGTTTCAGACTCGTTTCAGGCAGTCCCACTGATTTAAAAGCACCAAGAATCATTCAATAAATGCACTTTTTATACTAACATTAGTGTTCCATTGTTAGTTCCATTTACCAGAGTTTGCCCTTGACTTGGAACATTTAACAATTAACATTTTGTAATCACAGTTCCCACATTGGTATTGCCTGTTGGACCTTTATTGATTGCAGAGATCATCCTACACAAAGGTTATTCAGACATGTTTTATTTTTACACTCTCGCACACACACTTCAATAACGCCTAAACAATTACTCAAGAAATCCCAAAAACAAGTCTGAAATATTTGGTTTAGTCTATGTAATCGAATACAAGTTTTTTTGAACTGATTTCTAATAAAGTAGGTAATTCATGTGTGAACAGTTTCAGTTTATTTATTGAAATTCCTAATTCCTTAAGACTATTATTTTCTGAGAGATTTCATAGACCAAACCATCTTAAAAGTAAAAAATTATGATTTGGTAAATTGTAAATATACTATGTGTAAATAAATAATATTGACTTAGTACTTCATATGCCTAAATATAAAACACAGAGTACTTAGTCGTCTCACTTTTCAATAAAACATGACTTAACAATCAACAGGTCAATTTAGTAATATATAATTATATTTTAAATATCACTTGTCAAACAATGGGTGCTTCTCGGTTCTTATTATTTACTCTACAAGACATTTGCTACTGCATTTAATAGAACCTAATTCCCTTTGGTCATATTATTTCTCTAGAAATATAGATCTTGTTTTTCAGTTTACATCAGTAATTATTGGTCTCATTATAGTACAATACAAAATAATCGAGCCATATTTGTCTTATTAGGGTTTATTGGGGCCTATAATTAGCCTCAATATAATGTCGCTTGTTTTTAATAATATTATTAATTGAACACTTATTGTGCCAATTAAAGTAATACAAAATCAGTCTCAAAATAGGGAAGTCTTTTAGATCTTCAGGCACGTATACTTTTTAACAGGTGGATACTCACCATCCAAGCTATAACAAAACCTCTAAAATAGATTGAGTTACTATTCCACATAGGAATATATTATTATGCAACCTCATAAATACGTGCTAAAACAATCGTATTCCGACGTAGTTTCCCAAGAAGTGTTTAAACACATTATGTATTTTGATTGTGTATTATGTTATTTACCGATACGAATGAAATCGAAATGTATTGCAAAAATGCTATTAGCATTTTTTCCTGTATGAGTTATAGCAAGCTTTCCTCAAGATATTTAATTAAATTTAACTGAACTATTACAAACGCAAACCACGAAAATCTAAACTTAATTGATTTCAAATCAAATAATATTAAGTAAAATAAAACTTTAACGAAATTACCTTTAGAAATGAATACTTTAGTTTGAAACTGGTGCATCACCTTGACCAATGTGTTCCTTTTCAGAATTGTGGCATTGCTCCGCCACCTAAAATATATCATCAGATTAAATAAATCTTAGCGTCATAATAAATTGTCATGAGTAAATTAAGATAGGAAAGCTTGGTTGTAAATTCCGTAATTTAGCTGTCGTCATTGTGCGGTTGCTGTTATTTATTCAGCAGTCACCTTAGTTTTATCAAGTGGGCCGTTAGCTTCCAATGTTTGAGCAGGATCAGACTTCTGGCTGGAGCTCTTCTTCTTTCCTTTCCCCATATTCTTCTTGGCATTTTTGACAGTCTTAATTTTCTGAGGCTGGGCAACTGTTAACAATAATCGGCTAATATTGTCACTGTAGAGACACAGGGCTCCTGACTACTATGTTACGAGAGCCATGCTAAATATTCTATTTAATAAATAAAATATGTCTATAAATTGTCGTGAAATGCCCAATCAATATGCAGTTGCGTGGGGCTTTGCTCCCGTGCTGCCCTACACTAACTAAAAAGCCGCTAACCCCAAAAAGTATTTAATTTAGCGTGGACTTTGTCACAATAAGAACATAACCCTCCTTTTTTGCAGTCGGGTAAAAAGTAGTTTCGAAATCGCAGAACCCAGTGAAAGATGTATGTATAAAGGACCGAAAAATAAATTGTAATTCTCACCATCGGCATCGGTGTCGGGGGCTGAAGTGTCCTCATGTGGACTGCCCTCTTCTTGTTGGCTCATATCATCAGGTCTCACAGTCTTTCTGAAAAATCAAACCCGATGTATCATTGTATGATTTAGACATAGTTAATTTTCAGCTAGCAAAAGCATAAACTGACTGAAACATAGTCTCTAATTTACTATTAAAAAAAATGTTGTACGTTTTTTCGCACTATCTGTAAATGTTGTGGACTGTGGACTACTCTTCCCGTGTCAGTAAGACAAGCACAAACACTTCCTTTTTTAAAAAATATGGTAAAAGATCTCGATCGCTCTCTTTAATTTGTTACTATTTTTTATACATATATGTCAGCTTTGTTTTTTATGTATATGTGTATTGAGTATGTAGGCTACCCGCGTATTTATTTTCTCCTGCTGTGTCAAATCCATCCAAAGGTTGTCTGTAAAAGATCGCTTGTAGCGATAAGACCGCACGTTGTAACACCTATGTAGTTTTTAAGTCCTCGTTTAATTCTGTTATGGTTTAAAATAAAGAGTCTATCTATCTTGTCATTATTCTTAATAGATAAAACAGATTCATTCATTCATTTTAATGTATATAATAATTAGTATTTACACTACTAACTTGTGTAGTTATTATGTAAATTAATTTTTAATTTCTAATCATGTCTTATCAATGATAACACTAGGTTCTTTATTACAATAATAATTAATTTAGTGTTACTTCCATTGATAACTTAAAAAAAATATTTCGTAGACAGTATCATAAGAACAAAAAAATGGGATATTTACAGTGTGAATTGAAATATCTGAAGATCGAAACACTAGTAAATAATACGTTTTAAGCTCTAATGATGCTGTTAGACACCATATTAGTTTAAAACCTTACTGTTTCGAAGTCAATTTTACGGTAACTCTACAAGCAACATTTGAATTAATATGCCCAATTTTTGTCCAAGAATGCACTGTGCCAGGAAGTAGATTTCGTTTTTGATTCGATTGATTTATGTACATGAGCATTGTCTCAAATATAAATTTTAAATACATATGAAACATATAATTTAAATACTTGATGTTATAAGTAACTATTATACTCGCCACATGTTTAATGTTTTCTGTTTAATTGTTGTGATGCAGTTGTGTAATAATTGTTGGCAAACATATTTTTTTCCTTTGTAATCTGAAACCAGCAGTAAGACTATAAGCAGATGAGATGAATAGCTATAATTACGTCGATAAAGCGAGAAGACCAGTGTCGTCTCATCTGCCTTTTAGAGCACATCCTTCCTTTTCAGCGTTTTCGTCGTAAGAGGTTTTAAAAGGTCACTATTATTATTAAGGTGAGTCGGTGTATTTCTCTTTGTATTTTTCAATTTCAGATTGGACAGATGGGCATTTGGGGATCTCATCATTTCTAAAGAACCACGGAGCACCTGTGATGGTACACAGAATGACATTTTGGGCAAGTTGTGTGCAAATTATTGTTCTTGCTGGCAGTGCTCCACAGGGAAATTTTTATTGCCAATGGACACGACAGAGTTTTTACCCAGCCAACTAAAAAACTGAAGCCAATACAGGCTCTAACCTATTTATATAAATAAATTGGAATAAGTTACCCATTAACAGTGAGCGTCGTAGGCTTGGCGGGTTCGTCCTGGTCGCGGCGACTGCGGCGCGCGGCGCGTGCGGCGTTGGGCGGGGCCGAGCCGCCACGCCCACGTCCACGCCCGCGTCCCCCGCGCGCGCCTCTCCACCCGCGTCCTCCGTACGCGTTGCGAGGCGGCGGCGTGTAGCCCACATAGCTCACCTGCCACGAGTTACACATAACATCATATATTAACACCCTTTCATGAAGCATACACTCAAATCTGTGTGATTCTTTCCTTAAAAGAGCCCTGCAGGCATGAACCTACGCGTTTGCAATTCGTATTGATCAAATCATATGATCAGTACGAATCGTATGCACTCTAAAAGAGATGTTGAACTCTGAGTTGGTTTTGGTGTTTCTTCTCAGTGAAGTCATTTAGGAAATGCTGGCCTCATAGAGCTAAAATTAAAAACGGCATAAAAGTACACGTAAGTGTTATTTATAACCAACTAGCGAAACGACCCGGCTTCGCACGGGGTCCTTTGAACAATTGTTGGTGCTTTGACTGCGATAGTATGTAGTTACAAAAAGTGCGTTTAGCTATCATTTAATTTAAAATTTAACCTCTAGAGCCCCAGCGGCACAAAAACGTGCCAGTAAACAATTATTAGTTGAGCCCCGCTGGCATACGATAAGAGCCCGCCCGCGGTGCTTGGCGGATGGTTGACGTAAATAATGGCGGTCCTTGAGAGGTTAAATGTCTTTATAAATAATGTAATAACAGCAGACTTTTCATTAAACAGCACAAACCGATTACTCGTGGAAGGGCTACTACATATAATGGTCCATGTCAAAAACACTGAACATGGTACATTTTTTTTTCTGGCTAGGAAAATTATCAGCTGACTGCCCATCCTGATATACTTAGCCTATCCTTGTAAAACACGCTCCCCACATTTTGGAGGCATATGGGAATCCAATATCAAAACATTAAAAACGCACCTTTATCGCGTGATTGAAAATCAACTCCTCACCTAAGCTTCTGGGGGTAACACTAACTTCTACCCTCAATTTTGACCCGTTTATCGAGGCTAAGACTCGACTAGCATCAAAAAAGTTGGGAATCCTAGCAAAAGTGTGACGGTACTTCACACCCGAACAGCTGCTCAATCTCTATCAAGCCCAGGTTCGGTCGTGTATGGAGTACTGCTCTCATCTTTGGGATGGATCTTCCAAGTACAAACTGGATGCGCTTGAGTCAATTGAGAAACGGGCCAAAAGACTCATTGGCAACGATGCACTGGTCGAATCAAAACTCCAGAGCCTTGAACATCGGCGACGAGTTGCTAGTCTATCAGTTTTCTATCGGTCACATTTCGGGGAGTGTGCGATGGAATTACACAATCTAATTCCGTCAAGCCCGTTCCATCATCGGACTACAAGACAAACGGCGATGCGCCATCGTTACATGGTGGACATCCCATTCCCACCTATACGGACTAAACGCTTTGGGAATACCTTCATTGTGCGTACGGCTAAGGAGTGGAATTCCCTGCCGGAGTCTGTGTTTCCCGATAGCTATAACCTAGCGGTCTTTAAGTCAAGAGTGAATAGGTTACCTTTAGGTAAGCGTGCTCCATCTTCGACCACATCATCACTTACTATCAGGTGAGACGGTGGTCAAACGCGAGCCTATTATAAATTAAAAAAAAAGAATAGTTACAGACTGTACTCATTCAAGTAAAGTGTATTATGAACACGCGCCCTCTGAGCGTGTTGTCTTCTGATCCGCATCCTGAAGTTATTACTCCCGGTCATTTTTTGATGTCGACTCCATTGCAGTACTAGCCGGCAGCCGATTTGTCTGGTCAGCACTTAAATCTGTCCCAACGTGAACAGTTGTCGCATAGTATGGTCCAATCTTTTTAGGAGAAATGGCACTTAGAGTATCTGCACATGTTGCAAGTTAGGCAAAACTGGGCAACTGTCGTACTCGTGGAACAGGATAACTCGCCTCCTCTGAGTTGGCCATTAGGAGTTATAACTGAGGTTTATAAAGGGAGTGAGAATATCACTCGCGTTGCAATGGTGAGGACAAAGTTCGGTAACTTTAAACGCACTGTCACAAAATTGTACCCTATTCCAACGCAATAAAAGTTGATTCTAAGGATATTCGTAATTTTTGTAAGGTTTAGCAATTAGTTCTAAGAACTTGGTATCTTTCTGTTTCCCGCATTTAGTCATAAAGCTTGATTTTTCTGATCATGATCTGGGTCAGTAAATCTTTATAATTTTTGCCTCTAAAAATGAAGCACCGAAGAACATGTCCCCGGAAGTTCACGAATACGAAACACTTAGCAACGAATGCACGCTACTAAGAAAAACTGAACACCGTAGCCATGTAATATCGAATAACTAAATCTCGAAAAGTCTTCGTCAAATGTCTTTATTAATTTAATAATCAAACATTGCTTTTGCTATTTTAAACGATAAAAGAACTCATATTACCCATATCCCCTCATATTTCCCATAAGGAAATAAATAATTATTTGTTTGATTGACACATAATATGACATGATAATATGTTTTATTTTTCTCAAATATTAATGTTTGAATAAACAATATCATTTAAAATAGCAAAAGCAATGTTTGATTGTTAAATTAACCTTTTAACCGTCTAACTTCATATCACTTGTCGTGCCCCCAGCGCCAGGCACAGTGAATCGCAAAATAAATACCTACAACAAAGAGAGAAGTGCAATACTTAAATTTTTCGATGTCGATATTTCGTTTTATATAAATAAAAACTGGAAGAATATTTTCGTATTTGTTTTATTTAACATTATCCCTAGTAAGAAATACCAGTTCAAATAGGTATCAAAGAAAAAAAAATGACTTTTGGTCTACAATGACGTAGTTTATTATATCTTTGTTGGTCTATGGTTTTTCTTACTTCAATTTTGTCTACTCCCGTGTTTATGACTGAAGTAGAGACTTCAGTCAACGTTTTTAACCGTAGGTTAAAGTCTAAGTGGCAGAATTTTTCACTGTATTTAAAGTGTTTTTCGAAATGGAAAGTAAATATGTATGTATAGAAACTTGAGTATAATAAATAATACAACAGTCTGAAATCACAATTTAGTTTTATTCTTCCGTAGTGGTAAATTTCAATACACATTTATCGACACACGGATGTAAAACTACTTGCATAAGCACAACTGTAATGGAAAATTCCAGAAGTCGGCACTCGTTTATGACGTATGAAGCGGTCGTCTTTATCTGACCGTGGCGCTGGGCGTACTAGCAAAGAAAGTTTCGGAACATGTAGGCTAGGGATGGGAACCATCAACTCAGTTGCTGACATTTATTTCAAAGTAATTAAATGAAATACTCACAAATATTTGTAAAAATGTTTTATTAACAATTGCTGTATTTGTTTTATAGTTAATTAGTCAGTATAAAGAGAAATATTTTGATTTATGTTTATTTTTGTATCGGTAAATCTTGGCATATTATGTCCCGTCCCTTATGTCGGATTTGCGTTGTACATTAATATAATTTCCTAAAAATAATATTAGTAATTCATATAACTTTGGACATTATTTTTAGGACTTCTGATTAAGAGATTAAAGTTTATTAAACTGTAAATGATTACTTAATTAACTATTTACCTAATATAAACATCTTTTTGATATAATACAGCGTAATTAAGTAAAAAAGTACATTAAACGAGATGTGGTATTTTTGTCGTATATCTAGTATAGACTCTGGCGAAATGGGTCCGAAAATATTTGTCGATTTATCAGACGTAGGCGGTTAAAAGGTTAATAAATACATTTTTTTCGTGGTAGCGTGCATTCGTTGTTAAGTGTTTCGTATTCGTGAACTTACGGGGACGTGTTCTTCGGTGCTTCATTTTCTAAATCACGTATCACACCCGTAAAAAAGGTTGCATAATTGAGTCAATAGATGAATCCTTTCCGCCATTACTTGATTCCGCAGTGCCCAGTGGTACTGAATGTCTTTGGAACAAGACAGTTTCACTGGAAATTGCAGTCTTTTAAATTAAAGCGGTAGGTATTAAAGGAATCCGAGGAATTAAGACAACTTTTCCGGTTCCACGTCCGGTCAGTATTGTGCACTCTATTATGTAGATTTTTAACATAGATATCGATAGACCTAGATAACGTAAGAACACCCTTTCGCGTGCCCGGCTTAAGTATTCATAATTCAATATATAATGTGACAACTGTCAAGCTGAGTTTGCATCGGTGCACCGCGGTTGTTGGACATCTGTCAAAAAATCAAAAATGCCAAATTGCGCTGTGATAAATTGTAAAAACTGCACAAATGTGAGCAGAAAAGAAAGGTTAATGTTTCCTTCCATCGGTAAATATTATGCGTTATTTATTTTAAAATCAATTATTTTTAATCTAATACCCACAGTAATACCAAATTTGAGAAAAACATCTGTCATCGAAAGCATGTTGTTTATTCGTAATACATTGCCGCTTTTACTTGGAGCGATTGATGTGACTGATGAATATTGTACACAAGTGATACTATTGTATATCGCTTCGGTTTCGGGGTACGGGCGCTTTTATCATTTTTCTTTCAATTTTAGCGATTAGTGCTGTTCATCCTACGCAACACAAATCGATTCTATATAACCAATTTCAGATAGAGAGGAATTATTTTGTATTTTATATTTATTATGTAGACAATTTTATATATTTATATATTAGGTTCACCAACAACTGTTTACACTGATTATAATACTTAATAACTATGGATATCCAAGAGTAACAGTGTAACAACCACTTAAAGGTAAACACCACATGTATATTATTCTTATTTTAGTAATCCAGTCTACCGGGCCGGCCTATACTACCTCAGCGCTTCTCACTCTTGATCTCGCTCGCACACTACTGGCCGTGGTCTAATAAGACCACATTGTACACTAGTTTTATTATTAATAAATATAATTGTTTTATTATTATTATTATCTAGACATATAATAAAACAGTAAAAAAGTGTGTCTGTACATTTAAATTTTATACAAAAATAATAATTGATGTGGATTAAGACGGTAACACGGCAAAAAAAGTCTGTCTGTACACGCTAATCTCTGGACCTACTGGATGGATTTCAATGAAATTTGCTAAGTAGATAGTTGATATCCTAGAATTCCCTCGGGATCAAGATTTACGTTAGAAGTTGCGGGTAGCAGCTAGTAATAAATAAAAAACTGACTTGCGGGTAGCGGGCGGTGCGTGTGGGGTAGCTGCCGCCGCCCCACTGGCCCACCACGACGCCGGCGATCTCCAGGCGCGCGCCCCGGCCGCGGCCGCGCGCCCAGCCGCCCAGCGAGCCGCCCACCACGCCCGCCACCAGCGGCAGCGGCGGCATCGCGAACTCCACCTCCAACCCTTCTAGGATCGCCTTGCGCATACGTTCCACCTGTAAACGCACGACCCATTTGATTATCTTGTATTGACTAGCCAGCAGTGGCGAAGGGTGAATTTTCATAAAAGGGAAGCCGGACCAAAAAATGATTACCTTGCTCAAGTGTGATGCGTGAATTCCAGTAACTGTGGTCCTGTGGCCGACTTCGAAATCTTATAACTTCGTAAATTATATGTTTAATTGAAAATAATAGATTACTATTTAATTCATATATAAAATAATAGACTAATATTTGCCATATTTCAAAAGGGAAGCCGGTAAGAATCGAGTCGTATGGAGCCTTCGCCACTGATAGCCAGCGAATATTTTCTGGGTAAGGCTCCAGCAATGTGTGAATTACAAAGACGCCCTTCCTTAACTAGGATTTTTTTAATTTCCAATGAGCGCGGGCCCATTAGAAATAATAAAAAAAAATCCTTGCCCCGATCACACCTGATGGTAAGTGTAAGATGAGGTCTACGATCGAACGAGCGAGCCCAGAAGATGGCTTCAATGTAAGATATTATTACTAGATGGTTCTTCATCATCTTCCTGCCCTTATCAAGAATTCATTAATTCGCTATTCGATTAAATTGCTCAAAGTATGATCTTATTCACACATGAATTGAAAATATTTTTGTCTATACAGGTGAAATATTTAATCACAGTAGGAAACGAATCCTTTGTATAATTTCTAACCTTCACCACCGTATCCAGGTGGTTATCGCAAAGTTGAGCGAGGTGTTTGCAATGGTTGGCGCGGTGTAGATTGCGTTGTAGCAGCTTGCCGTCAAAGTACAGCCAGGGCGCGGCCACCAGCCACGGCACGGGAGCACCGCACGCGTCGTTAGCGAGCAGAGCCGCTTCCGCACCAGCCATCACCAAAGCACCCAGTTGCACACCACGAGAATTTATACCATTCACCTAAAATATTAACATATTATTCGCTTCAAATTACAACGGTGATCAATAAGTACCGACACACATTAAAGCAACACGATGTCGCTACGCAAACACTTGGGCATTCTTAAGTATCTGTTCTTCTGAAGTTGCCGATATTTGTCTCGCGACTTCACAACACTTTCATGTCTGTCGGCCCTAAAGAAAAATTATAGAACGTTACTGACACTTTTCACACTTACGGTCATTTCTTGCAGATGTAGTGCATTCATGAGATCATTTGAGAAAGCTGTAGCCAAAAATGCATCCAACTCCTGACGTCTCAAAATTTGAATTTGAGAAGTCATTATAAATCTGTAAATATTTCATAATGTAAAAATTAACCAGGTTTCAAAACAATAGAAAGTCTGTATTATTCTATTGTATAGAAAGTAAAATGGTGCTGAACCGGACGACATACACAGTAATAAATAAGTAAAATGCCTTTTATTTCATGCATATTAAGGCAGTTGTCGACTGCCGCCGATAAAACAACTATCGGCGATTTACCCGCTTAAGAAACGCACAATGAAATATACGTCATATTCTCTGACTGTTCACTGCCGCCGACGACTAGCTTCACTAGTTATGTCGCTGAGCGACAACAGCTGTCAAAGATAATACTCGCTACAGAAATATGTATATATGCGTTAATTTCAAAAAATAAAACGACTCAATAATCGTACCAATCCTACTCTAATCCTACTTCCTATCCTACTAATATTATAAATGCGAAAGTTTGTAAGGATGTATGTATGTTTGTTGCTTTTTCACGCAAAAACCACTGAACGGATCTCAATGAAATTTGGTAAGTAGTTAGTTGACATCCTGGAATAACAGAAATTTTTATCCCCGAATTGCCACGGGATCGGGAATTACGCGGGAAAAACATCCCACGCGATTGAAGTTGGGGAAAAGCTAGTATTCGATAAAAATAATGCGTAGATTATATGAGAAGCTATTTTAGGTATACACGCTATGATCAGTAAGAGTGCATAGTACCTACCTCGCAGAGCTACCGGCAGAGCGCTCTCCCCCGTCATAAATGCCCAGCACATCTCAAATGCGCGTGATACTTGTTCATTATTTTATTGTGGAGTTATTTTATAACTATGATAACATCTCCTAAGGTATCTATTGAAGCATTTTTAGAACTTTTAAAGCGGAAGAATTCCGTCACAAATGGTTTCTACGAAACTTTAACCGTATACGCAGCGCGCACAACAGACTGAAGCTCTCATTAGAAATACTTTTCCCGTTTATGCAACATTTTTCATTGATCCTGCGTTCCTATTGCTCTAGCTACATAGCCTTCCTCATCTAACACAAAAATAAATTTACAATTCCAACCAGAAGAGATTAGCGCCTTCAACCAAACACACGAAGAGTTCGTTTGGTTGAACGCGCTTTATAATATAACTAGCACTCACGCGGGGCTTCGGTCCCGTGGACTATCACGATGAAATCATAATCTTCCTTTTTTTGCAGTCGGGTAAAAAGCCTATTTATAACATTTCACAAGCTTCGAGCTACTCTCGTACCAAATTTCATCAAAATCCACGCGGTACTTCTGAAGATCGCGTTTAAACAAACGAAACTTTTCCGCTTTATAATATTAGTAATTATTATAGATATTAGGTACTAGTAAAATTGTCACGTCTCACCTTAACACAGTAGCTAAAATAAGCAAATGTTGTGGCACGTAAGATGTATTTAGCATCAATGGAGTATCTGAGCGCATGCAAGAGAGGAATGCTCTCATACGGCGACATTTATCATCTTGGACAGTTCTGTAACAAGTTCAATAAAAACATGTTAATTACAAGTCAATAAAAATGAGCTGTCATAACGCTATAAGAATTAGAATCTTAAACGAAATTCATTACATGTGTGTAGGTTCATCCGTAACGAAGGTAGACTAATGTACCGTGTAAATCCGATACACTAACTACAAATTTAGCAAAAACTTTTTTTTGTTTTTCGAAGATTACTCCACAATTTACTTTGGAAAATATTCAGTGTTTGGTATGAAATTAAAGGTAATTTTATAAGTTATCAAGTCCGCTAGGTTTCATATACAAGTAGAATATACACAATAAATAATCGTGAATAACTTGTATTGCCATACTGCCCCCGATCTCATAATTACAGTAAGTCGTGTTACTGGTGTTATGACTTTTTTTACATTACTGTGATCCTTAAATCAAGCCCTATAAGGAAAATTTTTCATTATTTTTATATCTGAATTATTAACAAAGTTACGTTCACAAAGTTGTGCTTATCACAATCACAGTAAATGTTGAGAAGACTCAATCGTTCATTATAATAATAACAGTAAGTAGACTTACTGTATTAAAATTATGTTTTATTTCGTATTTTCACTATCATATTTACAGTAACTAATGTTCCGGTAGATTGACTTTATTTGAGTATAGCGTTTTAGCTACTCATTTTCACAGTAAGTATAGTTACTCTATAACTTATGTAAATCACAAAAAATAAACCAATCCGTAAGCCACTTACTTGATGTATATCAAGTGAGTGAGCAGATATGCTTACTGTAACAATGTAATTACAGTATCTTACCGACTTACTGTAAATACGCTTAAGAAAGTGTTAATTGGGCTGTTAGAAGTGGTAATTATAGATACAATTCATTAGATTAAAAAAATATCATCAATATTTAACAAATAAATTATATTGAGGACTAATCTACAAACATGTATCTTTTGTTATCCGTTTAAATATTTAAGCTATCTGTTATACTTATCAAGATACACCAATTTAAACATTTCAAAACAAAAGTGCGATTTCCCCTACATTTAATTATTTTTTTTTACTTACTGTAATTATGACAACGGGGGCAGCATAGTTGTCGTCAGAAGCAAATGAAGAAATTGTTACGACAATACACTGTATGTTATAGTTATAATATATTTACATGATAAAACAGGGTCTAGAAATATAGGAAGTTACAGTCGGAATTTTATTAGATGGAGTCTATCATATGTATTGAAAAATAAAATATCGAATTTATTAGTTGGTACACAATTATATACTTTAAAAAAATTTAAATTATCCAAGTAAATAATATTAGTAGCTTAATTGTTTAATTGTTGTGTTCGTCAATGTAGGCTCTAATTATACCACAAGATTTTCATAAAATACTAATTGCACCGATCTCTTTTATTTATTTCGCTCATGACGACCAAAAAAGGAGGAGGTTATCAAGTCGACGCGTATATTTTTTTTTTTAATGTATGATCACCGATTACTCGAAGACGGCTGAACCGATTTGGAAAATTCGTTTTTTGTTTGAAAGGGTATACTTCGAAATTGGTCCCATTGTTACCAAGTCAGGATCTGATGATGGGATCCTGGAGAAATCGAGGGAACTCTTCAAATATTATAGGCACACCTATAGTGATTTGAGTATTTTTAGGGTTCCGTAGTCAACAAGGAACCCTTATAGTTTCGCCATGTCTGTCTGTCTGTCCGTGGTTTAGCTCAAAAACTATTGGTACTAGAAAGTTGTAATTTGGCATGAGTATACACGTTAATGACGCCGAAAAAGAGGTAAAATCAATTTTTGAAAAAAAAAAACTTGAGAGGTGTCAAGGGACACCCGGATGAAACGAAGTTCCTTTCGATTAATTAGTGAAGGAATTGTAAAAAAAAACATGTGTGCAATTGACACGTGGTAGAAGTGAAACCTTCAAAAATTTACGAAATTTCAAAGGTATACCGTTGCCCTCTCTCTCTCTCTCTTTACCTCAACTCCCCACGAGACGCCCCTCAACTCATCCCGCAACTCGACCCACAACTCGACCCGCAACTCGACCCGCAACTCGACCCGCAACTCGACCCGCAACTCGGTTCGCAACTCGACCCGCAACTCGACCCGCAATTCGACACGCAACTCGACCCGCAGCTCGACCCGCAACTCGACCCGCAACTCCCCCCTCAACTCCCACCTCAACTCCCCTAAAGAAGTTTTCACTTCAAAAGTTCAAGACGAATTGAGAACCTCCTTTCTTTTGAAGTCGGTAAAAAAGTGTCGTTACAACTTTTCGTATTAATGAAAAAAAAAATGCGATAAGGAACTTCGTTCCAACAATGAATATATAAATAAAATAATGAATTTACAAACGAAACTTTATAATAACTACAAACAGTTCTGAGACGAAATAAATCGGCGAGAAAAGCGACACGTCCATATAGCAACAGGCGTTGGCCGGCACTGTCGGTACACCGGCGTTTACGCACCCATGCGTACGTATTATATTGCGAAATAAGTATACGCGATTTACTGAAAATATATTGATTGGATTAAAAAAATAAAACAGTATTACGTTAGTATATTTCTTGTTGAATAATTTGTCAAAAAATCAGAAAGATCGTATGTATTTTAATATGGTTTTTATTCGTTAAAAGATTTTTTTAGAGTTTACTTTGTGATTTTTTTCTATCAATTAAAATTTGTTGTATTATGTTTTCAACACACTACTTAACTAGATTATATCCTGAAGAATATCATATATTTTCTGATTGTGTTAACTGCAGTGAATCATATACTTTAAAGCATTATAAAACTCGCGTTTAGCTCTTGTAGTCCCCTAAAAAAGTGTCGTTACAACTTTTCGTGTGAATTTTTTCCGGCTAGCCCCCTTTCGTAACGCGCGATAAGGAACTTCGTTCCAAAAAAAAAAAACAATTATTTGGTGCAAGACTGCCCCGCCTGGGCAGAGCACCGACGTGTCCTCACGGCGGCTATAGGCGGAGACCTCTCGCGCCCGGCAATGGTCGAGGCCATGCTGCGGGAGAGGGAGTGGGAAGCGGTCGCCTCCTTCTGCGAAGCAGTCATGCTTCCGAAGGAGGAGGCGGGCCGCGTGAGGGAGAGGATGGCGTCCTCCCTCCAGCCCAGCCGCAGTGGTAAACGCCCACGGCGTCGGACGTCGGCCGACGATCTCCGGCCACCGTAGGCGCGGGCATGCGGGCATGCATGCAGCGAGTAAAGGGCAACTCGCTGTCCGACCATGGACCATGCCCGGGTCGACGGCGCGTTGTGTTCCACGCGCGCCTCAAAGAGCGTCAGCAACATGACGAGGCCCCCTCTGCAGAGGGCCGAAGCCTGCCGGGGTCGTGGGACTTATCCCATTACCTCTTGACCTCGATCTCGCCTGATGGTAAGCGATAGATGAGGTCTAAGATGGGACGAGCGAGCCCAGAAGATGCCTATTTACTCGTGCTTTAAAGGCTGAAAGGTCATAAGTGGCAGGGAACACAGAAGCTGGCAGAGAATTCCACAGCTTGGCTGTGCGCACAATAAATGTGGAAGAGAAGCGCTTGGTACGACAAGACGGTATATTAACCAAGTGTGGGTGGTACCCAGCCGTGCGTCTGGTAGACCGGTAGTGAAAGGGAGATGGAGGAATCAGGTCATGGAGCTCCTGCGCACACTCCCCGAAGTACAATCTGTAGAAAACCGACAGGCAAGCAACGGTTCGCCGATGAGCCAGGCTATGAAGCTTGTCCACCAGCACCTCGTCGCCTATAAGCCTTTTAGCTCTGCGCTCGATTGAGTCCAAAAGCTGGTACTTTGCAGAGCCATCCCACAAGTGGCTGCAATACTCCACGCAAGAACGGACCTGTGCTTTATACAGATTTAGAAGCTGTCCAGGCGTGAAGTACCGCCTCACCTTGTGTAGGATTCCCAGCTTTTTTGCTGCAGTCTGAGCTCTGGACTCGATGGTTGAACCGAAGTTGAGGTCTGACGTCAACTCCATGCCCAAAAGCTCCAGGCGACTGGTAACTGGCACAGATGTACTTCGGAAAGTAGGGGTCAATTCAAAAGGGCTCCTTTTAGCGCTGAAAAGACAAGCCTGTGTTTTCAGAGCATTGAATTTGACCAGATTGTCGTCACCCCATTGGGAAACGAGATTTAAGGTCAAATTTATGCGCTCTACCATGGCCTTTCTGAGAGTGGCAATTTCGTCCCTGTCAGCTCTAGCTCTCTATCTTTCTGAGACTGTGCTGTCATCCGCGTACCCAACTGCTCCCAGCTGAAGTAGGTCATTGATATGCAGCAGAAAAGTCTGACAGTCCCTCCCACCCTGCCCGGGGTGGGAGGACTTATTTGATAATTTTACCAGCTTACAAAAAAAAGGGTACATGTAAAGTGGGATGATAATTTTTTTTTCGTCCTTCCCATAGTGTGGGATATCGTTGGATAGGTCTTTCAAAAATATTAGTTTGTATGTGTATGTGTGTATGTTTTTAGATTAAGTAAACCGTTCGTGACTTATCAAGCTTTAAAGTACCAATTTTCGTTAGAGTCAAGTGTCCCCGCCCCTTCTACCAACTAAACGTTTGTAGTTAGAAATTCAAATGTCACGGCAGTAGTACCTATATATAACGAAGTTTAAAGGAAAACTATCACACATAAGTGGGCTTTACAAGTTTACGAGTAATAGTCGACCAATTGTATTTGACTCGAAAATTTCGAACAACTCCATAGAAATGTCGATAGATGGCGCTAAGCATCAGTTGTAGCGCGCTAGTTTCATATTTAAATAAGTTTTATAAAAAAAAAATTATAACACAAAAAACCGACTTCCAAAAAAACACTAGGTACAATGCTGCCGTGCTAACGAAGAGTACAATAACTCGATTTTGCTGCTTTCGAGAAAAACGGGCTCAAAGTTTTGAACTTGATTTTTCTTGTATCTCATGAACCAGTGAAGGCATCTAAATGAAACTTGTACCAAATGAAAGGAAAATGAATAAAGAATGGATTCAAATACATATTATGTGAACAATGTAAAGCTTTTGGCCTGAAATCGTGGATATAATGCTTATAATTAGGAATGTCAAAATGATTAACCTATCATCACTAGTCATAAATACAATAACTACAATACTTATTGTATTTATCTTTAGCAAACCTAGTTGTTGCAGTTCTAAGTAAACACTTACATAAATAATTTCCATAATTTCTAATGATAAATACAATAACTGAAATAGTTATTGTATTAATCGTTAGAAACATCTATGTAACAATCGGTATAATAAGCACAATAACTCAAAGATATTGTATTTATGACTAGCAAGCAAAATATTAAAATTCCGAGTCCTACATAACATAAGTGGAACAACTAACAGTTATTGTACTTATCACTAGTAATTTAAGCATAGTTCAAACCTGAATCAGGTTTGAACTACCACAAGAATGATTTTTGTATTTATGATTAGTGCAATTGTAATGAAGTTTTAGTTATTGTATTCTTGCTTACTGAAAAATCGGTTTCCTGAAGGAATTATAAAAAGTTACTTAGAGAGATTAATAGATCTCGATTCGCTGATTCCGAATATATATATAACTCAAAATCGTCCAAAATCGAGTTATTGTATTCTTCGTTAGCACGGCAGAATGTGAAAAATAACTTTAATTTCAGAAGATGGTGTCTTTGGATCTGTATTTTAGTTTTTTGCCACCGACTTCCGAAATTAAAGTTATTTTTCACATTGTAGTGTTTTTTTAGTCGGCTTTTTTTTCAATTCCCATTAGTTCCAGCTGAGGCTGTTACAATTCACAAAAGCCAGGGTTCCACATTAGAAAAAGTTGTTGTACATGTGAAGCCCGGTATTTCAAGGTCAATGTTATATATTGCTTGCTCACGTGCCAGATGTGCTGAAGGTTTATTTATCGTTACTGAATGTTTTCATCCTCCAATCCACCCTCCGACCAAGATTCAGTCGTAATGGAAAAGGAAAAGCTGCGTCGAAATCCTCTAATACCTATGTATCGATTTTTGAGGGAGCCCCACAGTTCATACCAAATTATGTTCCATAATGTTCAATCTTTACGAGCACACTTGCAAGATACTGTAAGCGATCCTCAAATAATGGCTTCAGATATCTACTTAGCAGTAGAAACGTGGAGCTGTTCTCAAGATTCTTTTTATATAACTAATTTTAAGGAAATACTTAATTAGAACAAATGGCACTAAACAGTCTAGTTCAAACCCAGGTTTTGGTGTGTGTGCATGGGCAAAAAATTATATTGAATATAGCAACCCACGGTATTACATTGACATTGCTGGAGGTGACCACTGTGAAGCAGTAATATTCGAAATATATGCAGTGAAGATTATTAGCTTTTTATAAATCATGCAAATCTCCCAACAGTCGCGCTGTAGGTTTTGTAAGTAATTTACTATTGCATAATATTTGGAGATTTTAATGAAGACTATCTCCGTAACGACAACACTGCAGTTTTCAAATTAATACGTGACGTTGGTTACCAGTCTTTATTACAACCACTTCCCTCTACACGCGGTGGTACTCAAATAGATCATATTTTTTCAAACTCCCCGTGTGAGTTTGGATTTTGTAATTCCTTCTTCAGTTACCATCGCCCTATGTGGGCCCGTTTTTAGAATGTATTCAAATTAATGTTTTTGTTTATTTATTATTTTGCTATATGATATCAAACACAAAGCTCCCCCAGCGAACTAATTCCTCAATTTTTGTTTTTAGGGTTCCGTAGTCAACAAGGAACCCTTATAGTTTTGCCATGTCCGTCTGTCCGTGGTTTAGCTCAAAAACTATTGGTACTAGAAATTTGTAATTTGGCATGAGTATACACTTTAATGACGCCAAAAAAGTCGTAAAATAAAATTTTGAAAAAAAAAAAAAACAATTATTTAGGGTACCTCCCCTACATGTAAAGTGAGATGATAATTTTTTTTTTAGTCCTTCCCATAGTGTGGGATATCGTTGGATAGGTGTTTCAAAAATATTAGGGGTTTAGGAAAACCGTTTTCTAATTAAGTAAACCGCTCGTGACTTATCAAGCTTTAAAGTACCAATTTTCGTTAGAGTCAAGTGTCCGCCCCCTCTATCAACTAAACGGTTGTAGTTAGAAATTCAAATGTCATGGCAGTAGTACCTATATATAACGAAATTTAAAGGAAAACTATCACACATGAGTGGGCTTTACAAGTTTACGAGTAATAGTCGACCAATTGTATTGACTCGAAAATTTCGAACACCTCCATAGAAATGTCGATAGATGGCACTAAGCGTCCGTTGTATCGCGCTAGTTTCATATTTAAATAAGTTTTATAAAAAAAAAACATTTTAACAAAAAAATACCGACTTCCAAAAAACCACTAGGTACAATGTGAAAATAACTTTAATTTCAGAAGATGGTGTCTTTGGATCTGTTTATAATTTATCTAAGTTACAATAGCCTAATGTCAACTTGCTCATCACCTTTTACAAAATATTGCTTTTCCCGATGCAGGGGCGTTAATTGTTGAGGAGTTCTCCTGGTATTTCACCATCAGCTCCATTTCACCATTCACATTGTGACGACCATAAATTGCTTAGCAACCATTTTAAAATGTAATTCTAGTTTGTAAGCCCTGGCTGGGTTGAGTAGTGACCAGCCTTAGTGTGCTGAAATACGAGTGGCCCTATCAAAAAAAAAAATTGAGTTTTTGTTGATCGCCCGGTTAAGTAGTGACCAGCCTTAGTCTGCTGAACTACGAGTGGCCCTACCTAAAAAAAAATAAGTTTTTGAGATTGTGTGTAGAAAAAAAATAAGTTCTTGAGATTGTGTGTAGAGGCTAGAGATAAAATTGAAATAGTTGAATTGTGAAATTCATAATCAAGTCTCGTTGAGTGTAGGAATTTGGAGATTGAAATAGTAATAATAGAATATATTTAAATTCAAAACACCGGCTATGACAAGTTTTATTTATACAAATCTCTAAACAAAATTAAAACTTTCCGTGCATAATTGTCGGATCAGGTGAGGATTTATATAGGAAATCAAATTAGTTAGGTAGTCATGTTTGGCTTTTAGTTAGAGCATGGTACGAAACGATCAGTCAGCGAATACGACACGCACTTGGCTGTTATAAAAACTACGGAACCCTTCACTGCGCGTGGCCCGACACGCACTTGACCGGTTTTTTTTATAGTAACTTGTGTAGTTGCATTCGAAAAGCACCATTTGTGAAGTAGACCTGATGATGAAGACCACAGATGGCCACTGGAACTACTTAATATATAAGTAAGAATAATAAGTATTTCATGTGTTCCGCTTCGATTACTTGTGGTTATTAAGCACAATATGCTTGTCACAATGCATATGGTGAAGTGAAGCTGATGGTGTAGTACCAGGAGAACTCATCAACAATTAACGACCCAACATTGGGAAAAGCAATATTTTGTAAATGATTATAAGTAGTTGACATTTAGGCTTTTATAAATAGGTAAATTAAAAATCGACCAACTAAAAAGAGTGAAATAAAAACATTTTACCAAAAAATTTAACCGACTCCCAAAAAACACTGCAAAGTGAAAATTTTTTTCGGTGGAAAAATCATAAAATAACTCCTCTCGCTCGGAGTCTTTACAATGACGGCACCCGGGCGTTTCCTCCCGCTGTATCCGAAACAGGTATCTTTCGAAACAGCCATGTCTGGTAAGCACCTAGGTAATCGTGACAATTTCAGAGTGGCATTGACTTGTGTACAAAATGTAAAAATACATATGTCATGTACGGACTCTGCAGGAGAAATATTAATTTCTATAATCATCTTATGCAAATGAGACCACTACACTGTTTTCTTAGATTCGAGAGAGAATAGAGGAAACAACCTGTCTCTTTACAAAAAAAAAAAAACAACTGATCCCCACTCCGAATCGTAGTCCGTTCGTTCTCTGTCAAATCATCCAATAACCGTTAAGATTGCCGCTGGTTCTTGACTCTGATTGGCGCGCCCGCAACGCGCAAGCATGCCACTTTGTTTTGATGAAACACTAACTTGCAACGCACGAAAATTATTTTGGCAGTATATAACAAAACACGGCAACTTAAGATACCGTGTGGTATCTTAAGTTGCCGTGTTTTCTTATACAGGCAGTCCTGGACTTACGTCGTTTCAAGTTACGTCAAACAATGTTTTGACACTATTCCTCAAGCATACGTCATTTGTTTCGATTTCCGGCATAGGAGAATTCACTTGTCGCGATGTCAATGACCGTGGGGCCGGCGGAGCGCGGTGTCGGCGTACGGGGATTACCCCGCACATGCTGCTGATTTTGTTTAGTTACTTCAGGAACAACGGACAATCAAGACGTAATACATTAATTTCGAGTCCGTGTGGATCCTAACTCTTGAGTTTTACAAGTAAACATACGAATAAATATGTATCGACTTACGTCGTTTCGATTTACGTCGCGTATTTCGAGAACCTAACATGCCGTAAGTACCTGTACTGCCTGTATTTTTAAGTAAATAAAGTGTAATTGGCATAGCCATATCTCAGAACTTTCCATACAAAGTAAAGAATGTGTGAATATGGTACGATAAAACTGGCTAAAAGAAGCCAAATGAGCGTTGTTAAGTTATATATATAGTTAGTATTGGATTTACACTGTACTAATGACGAGCAAAATACCTAAGGATATAAGCTCACCCGAACCAAAGCCTTTGCACTGTCGGCACAGGCCAATCTAGAACGATTCCCGGCACATTCTCAGGACTCTTCCCAGGGTTCACACGGGAATATATCCATTCGGATACTTGAACAGTACAAGGGCGATCGATGTTCACAGAACTTGTTGAGCCCTCCTCTAAAAAAAAGGCATAGGTATATGTCAAACATTAATTTACTAGAAACTATTAGAAAATTTATACTATTCTGATTGATAGCTTACCTTTGGCTTTTTGTGCCATAAAGCGATGATGATGCATGTTATACAAAATAGCATAAACATTTTGTCTGACAGGTCTAAAGAAATGATGAATAGAAGGTATTTCACGATGATTGTCGTCCTCCATTAGTACAGGCAGAGTAACTTGGCGATGCGTCAAGATCGATAACATTTGAGGATGCATAAGACCGCGTGCGTGTCGCTCAGCACATGTACGTAATACTTCGGCTGGAGCCGGGGGGCAATTGTCTTCGTTTGGTACCTGCTTCAAATTCGGACGCCCCTATAAACATACAATACATTTTTATATAAGACGCACCAACGACATATTTATTTAATAAGTATACCATGTAAGAGAAGTGTCGAGCAGTTTTATCTCTATTAGGGATCTATACACAAACAGTCATTTTTGAGGGGAGAAAGATTGTATTTGCTGGAAAAAATGTGTAGTATTCCACATTGAGGGAAACTTAGAAAATCTATCGTGTACCTACAGTGACTTGTTTGACACTACTAGGGTAGATAATATTGATTATTTATTTCGTCCATCAGATAGATTACCAAAATATAAAGTAGAATAATGCATTTTTTTATCTTGTTAGATGAAAAAAAAAAAACTCAGAGCAGTGAGCTGAGCAAATACGTAAATTGTACCGCTATGTTACCTTGTAGTGATTTAAAGAATTTAACTTTTGAACTTTGGAAGAATACTGACTGACATTTTTTTTGAGCCACCTATGTCTCCATTTTTTTTGGTAATCAATCTGATGGACCAAATATAGGCATATTTTCTATGTCCAAGATACACCCCTATTTAAGCTTTACTTTTGAACTGTGTCAATGTTATTTTTTTTTCTCATATGTTACCTAATAGTTTGTCAAGATCACACAAACTTATTCAGACCTCTTTGAGAGCAGTTTGTGGTTTTTCGTTTTTATCAGCCGCATTGACAGTTTGCTGCTTGGCTGCCCCCGCGTCACCGGAGTCCAGCGATATCACCGCAAGTCCATGCTGTATCTCAGTGGGCCTTTCTTCCATACTAAAGTCGGCGTTAATTGATGCATTTGCTGTTGCCAATTTGTAGTCGTCCAAGCCTTTTTGCTGCAATTTATCGAGTTTGCAGTTTTTCTAAATATCTGAAGTGCTTAGTGTAAATAACAAAAGGGATGTAATAAAATACAAAATTGGTGTAGGGAGTATAAAATAAATGGATAAAAAAACAGGTCACTTTTGCACTTAGACAATAGACATTTAAATTTAGAACTAGAGATCATGCAAAGTATCTGACAATTTGCCAACGGATGCCAATGGTATAGATGACGATGTAAAAGGCGTGGATGACTATAGCAATTTTATACTTTTATTAACAAAATATAAACCTCATGTTCAGACGATTCAGCAGCCAGTTTAGATGTGTCTAAGTCTGAAGAAGTTGCTTGTGGACTAATATCAGCTTTTTGGTTTTTTTTATTATTTTTTGGGCGACGGCCTGAAATAACAGCACGTAATTTTAGTGAGTGCTTACTTTAAACTTAATATACGCACGAAATTGGCTTACCAGATGCAGTTCTGTACTTTAAAAATCCATCTTTGGTACCATTCAAATAATATTGTACGGCTTGTTTCAGTTTGGCAGCTCGGAGATCGTTAAGGTCACCAAATACATCAATGCATGCAGCATCAACATCAGATGAAGGCAATGCTCGCACATACTGACATATGGCTTTTACCAAAGCTTCTGGGGGAACCTGCTGCTGAAAACATTTTATGCTTATTTTTGTATCAAAACTGAATGAGCGTATCTCATTCATTTTTGATACAAAAATAAGCAAAAAACTCTAAGGCCTAAAACTCATTATTGCGCCACGCGAAAAATCATCCAACGTTAATAATAAACGTGGTCGTGGGTAACGACAATAATAAACGTGGTTTTCTAATATACAGTGAAAGATTGCTAGACTGAAAGCTAACCCAAATAAGAGCAGAAGACAAATACATAATCGATAAGACCGCTATTGTAACCATTAGTTAAGCAATATTGTAAAACAGTTGTGTTAAAATTTTCGCGTTATCTTAAAAACATAATTTTACAGAAGGCGATATTTTTACTTTTATTGAAGCAAAGAAGCTCTATTATGTATGTATGTCTGAGCTTAATTCACTTGATCTTAGTTTATACATATATAGAATCTGCACTCGAGCATTGGCCTTATTCCAAAACAGTAATCAAACTAGACTCAGATTCAAATCGAGCCTCAAGCAGAGAATATCTAATTGTATATGCATCAGTCTGTTTTCGTTTACGTTTTATTTTCTTCGTCTCCGCTGTTCTAATCTACGAATTATCGTAAATAATTCAATTTACTTTAATACCAAATTTTTAAGAATAAAAAATATGTATTGCACGGTTTCACAATAGAAATTACTTTTTAAGAATTTGTAAAAGCAAATTCTTGGAGATAAATGGTGTTAAGGCAATCTTTTCTAACGTTACTAACATACAAAAATATAACAAGAGTAACTTGTTCGTGGAACGGAGTAGATCCTAAATAATGTCTGCAACAGTGTTGTTATAAATTGCTCATTGATTAGGATTACATAATAAATAATATTCAAATAAATAATGGTTTGGTAAAAAACGATCAATAAAAATATTAAAAGAAAACAAAGTTACAGTTAAAACAAAACAGAAATGCTACCAAATCTTGGTCGATAGATGGCAGTATTACAAATTGTAAGAATCATCATCTTGTGAAAATCTATACCATTTCTTAAAATAATTATTAGCAAAATTGTATGGGCCCTTCACATGGAACGCCGAAGTTCTGATTTTCTGTTCAAATCATCGGTGAAAAAATCATTATTATAATCTATTTAAGTTAGAAAACACGGGATTCATCTAGTAACTTAAAATGGCAAAAAATTACCTGTAAAAGTGTTATTTGTAACCAATTTGCAAAATAAAAAGTCATTTCATCATCATTCGCCAAAAATTACCATTTTTATGTGAAATAATAAACCGAAAAGCGAATAGTTAACTGACAAGGAAATCCCTACTCAAGCGTGGTGTCGACCATACTAGGGTGATGAATCTACAACTGAGTAACGATCTAGAATAAAGCCGTACTCGGCTGAACTATGATCGATGAATCTATACTTGAGGAACATTCTAAAATTAAATCTCGACTCAAAATTAGTCTTAAACATAGATCAGTGCTCGAGTTTCGTTCTGTAATACGGGCCTTACGAGACTTAATATGGACTAAATATTTAGATTGATCACAGACCTTCTTTTGTGTGATTCCCAAACGTTTGTAGAAATCGACTAGGCTTTGTTCAGAAAGGATAGTTCCACCAAGAAGTGCTGCCATAAGACAGAGTCGATCCTGTGGCACTTCTAAAACATGCGGCAGCTCATGCACCATGTACTCTTTTGTTTCCAATGATGACTGCAATTAATACATACTTAATAAATTAAAGCATATTTTTACACTGATTGTTCAGTGGTTTATACCTAGAGTGGGCGCGCTATGAGGATTTAGCCACTATCACCACAAAAGCATTAATAATTCGCGAAATTGCCCGTTAAGTTCGCGTTTTTAGTAGCTGCCCACACTCTTATTCGCAACCAATGGCGAAAGGCTGGACGCTATTAATGCGAGGGGCCCACTACAGAAGTTGGTTATGACCAGCAAGTATCGTTAGGCGGCAAAATGCTCACCGTGCGCCTTCTCATGTATGTAAAAATAGTGTATTTTTTTTAATAGTTTAAATGTGGTTAATATTTTATAATGTTTTTATGGAAATAATTAAAAAATCTCTTAATTTCAGGACTTCAAACTATCACAGGATTAAAACAAAATTTCTGTTGGAATAATGAATCGAAAAAGGCCAGTGCGGTTATTTTTTTTTTCAATGATGAATATTGCCGGTGTAAATAGTCAAATAATAATTGACAAAGCCTTCAGTATTGGCTTTGTAAATTATTTTGGAGCTAGATTGATAATATTTGAATGAAATTGCATAAACCTGATTAAGCCATATATGACCGTAAGATCTTCTGTTCAGGCATATAAAATATTTCTTTGAGGGGGAAAAAAGCGTGTTGCATATGCTCAAAATTACTATGCAACCTATGTGAGGATGGTTTTGCCTAAATATATCCTATACATGCAGAAAATATAGGACTTTGACATTTTTTTCCATTTTTATAAGTATTATACAGGATAGTGTGGGTAAAGTTAAAAAAGTTAATTAAAGTACAATGTTGAAAGATACAATGTTAAAATTGCGGAAAGGCGCCCACTCTAGGGTTAATTTTTTTTTAAAGTTTCGTAAAATACTTTTATATTTTTAATTTAATGTCATATTAAAAAAAGTTTTTTGTCTTGATATTTCAAATCTAATAAAATTCAAATTCACTACATTTTTTTTTGTTGTTTCTATAAATAACTAACCAATTAAACTATAAACAAAACATCAAACTCTCCATCAATAAGAGGTTATAACAGAAAACAAAAATCTTCTGGACCTTACCCTATATGTAAGCTTCAGCTGTGAAGAGCTAAAGTATCTTGGAGGTTGAAATACTAAGTATTCTCCGGAGCACCCCACAAGTCCAGCATATGTTTTTTCCCGGCATAGACCAACTACTTCTTGACAATGATCATCTGAAGATACCATCTGTTAAATAGCAATTTTGAAATTATTTGTATGAATTGATATTTCAAATCAAATATAATAGATATATCAAGTTACTTACAATAGGGATGTTAAGATATCTTAATGCTGTTCTGAGGCACGAGTGTAACCCCATTGGTGGTACCCACCATACTTTAGGAGGTGGAGTGCCTTTTGTTACAATGTGGCGTAGCACCTGTGAAAAAATTAAAGTTATATTATATGGGTCATATTCAAAAATATTGTACTTTTTAACGTCCATTATAGTTATTTTTATTTCATAGTTATTTTCAAGGCAATAACTACTTAAAAATACTGTAATAAACAGATTGTAAACTTGTTTAAATATAATACTAAACAATAAAATCCTCCATAAATCTTAATAAATTAAGATTCAAAATATAATCTACCAAGGGGTAGATTTTGTTTCAAAGAGGCAACTTGTGTCCACATTCTTATCGGTACTTTTAAAAATATTTTATTATTCAATATTAGTGTTAAAATTCAGAAGCATTCTATTTCTTAATAGAATATGGTTCAAGCCCAATGAATTCGATAAATATTTAATGATCTACAAAACGTGTAATTTATAATTAATTAATTAATGCGTGTCCTGATTTCACTAATTTCTGTTATTCCTTTCTGTTATGTCATATTTTTATTCTCTTTATGGTAGTTATCAAAAAAAAAATAGGCTTCAAAAAATAGTTTTCTAGCCAAATGTATACATGTTAGAACAACAAAAAAAAAAAGTTAAACTTGATCATATTTATGGGTGGACCATTGTGTTCAAAACACGTTCTCGGTAAATGTTCTCGGTAGAAAAAAATCATATAATAACCATTTAAATCGAAATTGTAGCAATTGTAACTGTATTATTTATTAACAATGTTGATAAAATTAATAACAGTGATGTAGTTTATAATAATAAAAGGGAACTGTTGTTTTTATTTGTCGATTGAACTAAGATGTTTGTAAGGATTAATGTATTTAATGATAAATAACTCAGAACGAGTCGAACGAAACGCCGCGCCATCGTGGAGTCTTTTCGCTTCTCTTTCATTCCTACGCAGAATGACAGTGACCGCTGAGGCGTGCTGCTTGATGGACCTATGTGAGTTTGTGCCGCTCAGAAAATAATATTTACGCATCTGTTTTTTGATGAAAGCTGTTTATTTTTAACCGACTTCTAAAAAAGGAGGAGGTTCTCTATTCGGATGTTTGTTTGTTTTTTTTTTGTTCGGGCATAGCTCCGTCGCTTGCCAACCGAATTGAAAAATTCTTTTTTTGTTGAAAAGGGTATACTTCCCAAATGGTCCCATGAAAATTTTATCGAAATTGGACAAGCCGTTTCTGAAAAATCAACAAAAGTCTAAAAAAAATATTTACGTTGATGATCTTTTCGTCTACTCTGCATTGCGTTTTTTGTTCGCGCGTAACTCCGTCATTTACGAACCGATTTGGAAAATTCACTGACCCACTAAAAAGCGCAAAAATAAAAGTTTTTTTGCAAAAAATAAAACCGACTTCCATATCAAAACACTACAAAGCCAAAAATAATTTTAATTTCGGAAGGTGGTGTGGAAAAAAAGAAAATAAAAAACCAATAACACCGACTACCAAAATTAAAATTATTTTTGGCTTTGTAGTGTTTTGATATGGAAGTCGGTTTTATTTTTTGCAAAAAAGTTTTTATGTGTTATTTATTATGTGATTAGTTTTTTCTAAGTTGTATTGTTGGTATAAACTTTAGTTCGATTTCGGTTTTAGTCATAAGTTGTGTACATAAACATTCCGTATTCAACTTACTTATAAAAAAAACCGGTCAAGTGCGTGTCGGGCCACGCGCAGTGTAGGGTTCCGTAGTTTTTATAACAGCCAAGTGCGTGTCGTATTCGCTGACTGATCGTTTCGTACCATGCTCTAACTAAAAGCCAAACATGACTACCTAACTAATTTGACTTCCTATACAAATCCTCACCTGATCCGACAATTTTGCACGGAAAGTTTTAATTTTTTTAGAGATTTGTGTAAAACTTGTCATAGCCGGTGTTTTGAATTTAAATACGGACACACAGCTACACTACTCAATCGTCACAAGAAACTAGCACGATACAACTGGCGCTTAGCGCCATCTATCGACATTTCTATAGAGTTGTTCGAAATTTTCGAGTCAAATACAATTGGTCGACTATTACTCGTAAACTTGTAAAGCCCACTTATGTGTGATAGTTTTCCTTTAAATTTCGTTATATATAGGTACTACTGCCGTGACATTTGAATTTCTAACTACAACCGTTTAGTTGATAGAGGAGGGGGACACTTGACTCTAACGAAAATTGGTACTTTAAAGCTTGATAAGTCACGAACGGTTTACTGAATCAAAAAACGGTCTTACCAAACCCCTAATATTTTTGAAAGACCTATCCAACAATATCCCACGCTATGGGAAGAACGAAAAACAAAAATTATCATCCCACTTTACATGTATGGGAGGGTACACTAAATAATTTTTTTTTCAAAATTTTATTTTACCACTTTTTCGGCGTCATTAACGTGTATACTCATGCCAAAGTACAACTTTCTAGTACCAATAGTTTTTGAGCTAAACCGCGGACAGACGGACAGACAGACGGACATGGCGAAACTAAGGGTTCCTTGTTGACTACGGAACCCTAAAAATGGGCAACAAGAAAAATAAACGGAGGGCAATAAAGAGATCATATTCACACCTTGTTTGTATAGATTATTTATAGATGCGTAATTAATTTCGATTGATATTTCATAGTTCGACTAGTCTAGCGGTCTAGTGCATTTAGGAAAGTTTTCTACATCAGTGACTAACTAACTTTTTATGCTTTTTGTTGATTATTATTTTACGCTTTGTTTGTTTGAATTTTTTTAAGCTATTGCATAGCTTTTATCGCGGGCTTTGAGCGCGGCAACCGAATCAAGAAATTCCATAATGAAAATAAAACGTAATACGGTCGAATACGGTCAGTTATTTCACTTCGCGTTATTCTGACTTCTATTAGCGTGTTTAGTAAAGAATCGGATTGGTAACCGTCAGTAGTCAGAATCAAACCCAGGGTCACATCATGTCTTTTTGTGATTGATTTCTTTTTTATTGAAAGTACTTTTATATTATATTTAGATATTTTTGTAAATATTTTGTTGAATAAAATAAGAAACATTTACATTTTTTTATAGGAGAAAGAAAGTCGAAAATGTCAACGCCGCGAGAAATAACTTAAAACTAAAAATTGGCCAAGTGCGAGTCAGACTCGCCCATGAAGGGTTCCGTCGTAACTATAATAATATAAAATATAAAAAAAACCTTACAAATTTCTTAAAACTAGCTTATTTACATTTAACTACCCTAAATAACTTTGTTTTTCATAGTGTTTGTATGAATTACAAAGTTATATTTGCGGTTTTATAAAATATGCTGTATCTCAAAAACTGCTAACCCGATCTCGTTCAAACCAATTTTGGTTGAAAGTTCACATTAAGATCTATAGACATATATTTTTTTTTACATTTTTCACTCCATTATTATACAGAACTAAGCTGCTTTTATATAGAACTAAGCTGGAATCTCAAAATTACCATAACATCTGTAACAGTAAACTGCGAAACGTTGATTTTCCCCATGAGTTTCAGAGTTGCGGTGATGGGTCATGCGGTTTCGCGGAACATAGAGTTGTTCTGGACAGATTATACGATCATATTGTAGAAATACTGTGCACGGCGGCTAGGCAATCTAAGCTGTCACGGGTTGGGGGACCGAGACGGAGTAGGCGTGTTTGTGGGTGGAATGAACATGTAAGAGACGCTCACCGAGAGGCCAGGAGCAGTTTTGAGGCCTGGATACGTAACAATCGGCCCTCTTCCGGTCCTATCTATAATGAAATGTATGAGAAAAGAAAAACTTAAAAGTCGCCTGAAATTTTGTCAAAATAACGCTGAGCAAATTATTATGGATAGGTTAGCTGAACAGCGAGCTACAAAAGATTTCAGTAAATTTTGGAAGTCCACTGGTAAGTTAGATGCGAAAACTGGTCTCTCTGTGAGTGTCGGAGGGATGAGTGAACCCAAGGACATAGCTAACATGTTCAAGGAACATTTCAAAGTTCAATCACCTCTCGGTCCCTCATCCCTGGTGGGTGATTCTGAGCCCAGCAGTCGTGGAGTGGAGCCTCTGTTGCGTTTCTCAGGTAAACAAGTCAGTCAAATTATAAACAAGATGACCAGAGGCAAATCTCCAGGACATGATGAGCTCAGCATTGAACACCTGAAGCACGCCTGTGTCCATTTGCCAAGAGTCCTGTCCATGTTCTTCACAATGTGTATTAGTCATGCGTACCTACCTGCTAATCTAATGAAGACCATCGTTGTTCCCATTGTGAAGAATAGGACAGGCGACATCTCGGACAAGAGTAACTATCGTCCCATCTCTCTTGCGACAATTATAGCAAGTGTTGGACGGTATGCTTGATACTTGTTTAAATAATTATATACGTCTGCAAGATGCGCAGTTCGGTTTTCAACCCGGACTTTCAACCGAAAGTGCTATTTTAAGTCTCAAGCATACCGTTCAATATTACATAGATCGTAAGACGCCGATGTACGCCTGTTTCCTTGACCTTTCCAGGGCATTTGATCTTGTCTCTTATGATGTGCTCTGGGGGAGACAGGGGTGTACCCGCGGTAATATGTCGGCTTTTCCAGTATTGGTATGGTAACCAAACCAATCAGGTGAGATGGGACGGTACATTCTCTGAGTCGTATGGGTTGGAGTGCGGGGTGAGGCAGGGAGGTCTGACGTCTCCTCGGCTCTTCAACCTATACATAGATGGCCTCATAGCGGAACTCAGTGGGATGCGTGTCGGATGTAGCGTTGGTGGGGTTAGCATTAACAACATCAGCTATGCAGACGACATCGTCTTGCTGGGTCCGTCTGCTGGGGCAATCGCAAAGCTACTGAAGACATGTGAAGCCTTCGCCGCCGCGCATGGTTTAAAATATAATGTAAAAAAATGTGAATGCATGGTCTTTAAGGTCGGCGGCAAGTGCCGTGAAGATGGACCCGATCTGCTGATAAATGGGTCAGTAATTAAAAGGGTACCATCTTTTAAATATTTAGGGCATTTTCTTGCTGACGACCTTAGAGACGATGCAGACATTGCGAGGGAGCGGAGGGCTCTAGCGGTCCGGAGCAATATGCTGGCCCGTAGGTTTGCGCGGTGTACAGACCTAGTAAAAATTACTCTTTTTAAGGCTTATTGCCAGAGTCTGTACACGGGCAATCTATGGGTCAGTTACGCTAAAAGATCGCTAGTGCTCCGCGTCCAGTATAATAATGCTTTCAGGATGCTCTTGCGATTGCCTCGTTACTGTAGCGCCTCAGAAATGTTTGCACAAGCTCGTACGGACGCGTTTCAAGCGATTATACGTAAGAAAACGGCTTCACTTCTGAGGAGAGTAAGGGACAGTCGTAACAGCATCCTGAGAACGGTGAGTGAGAGTGTGTCCTCTCCTATTATGAAGCAGTTTGTGCGGAGGGTAATGGGTACTAACACTAGATAATAAGTTATTAGGTATAAGTTACTAACATTTTATGGATTTTTGTGGTCCGAAATAAAAAGATTCTATTCTATTCTATTATAGAAGTTAGAGGGGGGGACACACATTTTACCACTTTGGAAGCTCTTTTAAACGATTAACTTTATAAAAAAGTGGTTTTAGAAACCTCAGTGTAATTTTTAAAGACCTGTCTATAAATACTACACGCGAATAGGTTTCAAGAAAAAAAAAATTTTCAGTTTTAGTTCTATGTATGGAGTTCTCTGTATTTTAGTTATATGTATAAATTAAAAAATATTTAAAATAAAGAGGGGCTCCCCTTTATTTTAAATATTTTTTCCCAAAATTCGGAAAGCGGTTCACAGAATAAATCTATCTACCAAGTTTTACATGCATAGTCCTAATAGTTTCGGAATAAAATGGCTGTGACATACGGACGGACGGACGGACAGACAGACAGACAGACAGACAGACGGACAGACATGTCGAAACTGTAAGGGTTCCGTTTTTTGCCATTCGGCTACGGAACCCTAAAAATGTGGAATAATTGACCCGTGGAAAAAAACTTAAAACTAAATTTGCTATTATGTACCTCAGACCAAGAAAAAAAGAAAGACGGCGCGTCGCGAACATCAAAACTGAAGCCATATTTTTATCTATGTGTGTATCAAAGAGTTGCCATTTGTTAACTTTTTTCCCTATAATTTGGGAATATTTGTGTGTGTAGGAATTAGGAAGATATAGTTCAGTATGGTATTGAACCTCAACTGTTTCGAAGGTTTCTATTAAAAAAAAAACTTATATTTTCAATTAACTTGTATGCTATTGCATAGCTTTACCGCGGCAGTCCCCGAGTGCCACACGTGTTTTTTTTTTGTAATTATACAGGGTGGCGATTAGGTTATCACATTAATTGAAGCCACGTACACTATGTTAGGTATTTTATCATGTACAATAAAAATAATTAATTAATTAATTAATTTTATAATAAACAATATTATAGCCGTGGGACCTTTTTTCCATTTTAATATTTCACAACATCATGTATTGCATAAACGTAATCACCTGACCAATAAATTCATGATAACATGATTATGGGGCTGAGAGTACTACTCCAGATTTGACACCGGATGAATCAAACGCCGCTAAAGAATTATTCCTTCAAAATCTAAAGGAATTAACTTCGAACAAAGTAAAAATACTAATATCTACTATAAATCAGAGATATAGCGATAACTGGGTAGAACTAAGAAAAAATATGCTAACAGCATCAAATTTTGGATTAGTAGTGAAAAGAAGAGGGAATACCAGCAAAGCCAAGTTAGTAGAAAATCTATACTAATATTATAAAGAGGTAAAATTTGTAAGTTTGTATATATGGGGTAATCTCTGAAACTACCCAACCGATTTTGAAAATTCTTTCGCTTACATGTAGCTGCATTATCCCTGAGTGCTATAGGCTATAAATTATCTTTATATCATGCATATTAGCCGAGCTATTATAATCTTTGTCAAGCAAGTCGGGGACGGGATCCCGTGGAATATTTTTGACTTCTACGCGGACGAAGTCGCAGGCAGAAGCTAGTATTTTATATAAATGTAATCTCAGTAATATAGCGGCAATCTCACATGGAGTCGAAAATGAACATCTCGCTTTACAGCAACTTGCCATCCAAGAAAACGTCACCATTGAGCCCTGTGGGTTGTTCGTGGACCACGAATTTCCCTTTATTGGAGCAACGCCTGATGGTTTGATAGGCTAAGACACAGTAGTGGAAGTGAAATGTCCTTTAGTGGCATTCAAAAAGAGTCTAGAAGAATGTATAAAGGAAAACAAAATACAGATATGGAAGTACAATAAAACAAATGAACTGATTAAAGTGAACAAAAATAGTAATTGGTACTATCAGATTCAAGGGCAGCTCCATGTAACACGTAGAGGAAAGTGCTTGTTTGCTGTGTGGAGAGGTGAAAACAAGCCACTAAAAACAGTAATTATAAATAAAGATGACGATTTTTGGGAAAAAAAAGATGAAGTAAAAGCTGGTGTCGTTTTTCATGAACTGGCTTTTGCCTGAAATAGTAGATTCTCGGCGAGCTTGGGGGATGCCACTGCGAGAAAATTAATCGCCATTAGAAGTCACATCAAGACAACAAAGAAAACGTCTCTTGTTTTAGTAGATAACTAAATTTTGAAGATTATTTTATTACATTAAGTCTTTTCTTTATTACATCTTTCTTTAGCTTCCGATTTTTTTATGAGGTTTTGCTTTGTTTAATTTTCTGTTTAATAGTCTTCGTTCTTCAAACTTTTTCTGGATGCTTGTAGGACTTTTCCCTAAAATTTTTTTATGAAGTAGATACCTCGGGTGGGAAACGACTGCAGCATTGCAACGCGCGCGATAGTCCTGACGAAGAGAGAAATTAATTCCCTTTCCCCCCACAACTTTAGCAATCACACTGTTGAAGCGCTCCACTGCATTGGTATCCACGTCTTCAAGCATGCTTCTTGATTTTGAAAGTAATTACTGGAGTATTGTTTGTATCCTGAACCAAAATGTAGTGTTCCATATTACTCTGTTGTGTTTTTTCTTTAGAACAGTAATAGTTCTTACAATTTTCATGATTATCGAAAGCATGTAGAATAGAATTTTGTATTTCGTTCCTAAAACCTGCTACTGCTTCCATTTTGTCTTTGTCTAGCTTGTACTCTTTTATTGAAGCAATAACAACTTTTAGGATACTCAGAATTTTTGATTCAGTGAGCAGTTTTCTGTGCACCAAGGCATTTTTTGTGTCTTTGGCTACAGCCCTCAACTTATTGCATATATTACGCAGCACATGGTTTCGGCATTCAATTTTTTGAACGGTGTGATTCTGGTAAGGATTACGCGCCAAGATTTTTGCGTATGTAGCCGAATCGCCGTCAGCAATTAATCTGCCATAGATAACATTGTACGTTGATACAGATGTTTCGAATCCTTGGCAAATTATTTCGGACTCCATTCCGCTAGATGACCCAGTGTAGTTTTTGAAGCAAACATGTTCCGGTGCAGCAGTTTGTTTTTTCTCTGCACGAGCACATACAAGGCAGTATTTGTTTTGATGCCCAAAAACAAAACTTGTTGTATTAGAAAACTGAATTTTGAAGATTTGTGACTTGAGTAATTTTTTTCCACAATTTGTGTATTAACATTGCGCTCCGTATTCGTAAATACGTCAAAAAATCACAAAATAAAATTATAATAATTAGCTTGTTTAATTTTTATGTACCCTTCCTGTTCGTTCACCTGTCCATCCATCCACCCAGTCCGTATCCCACCCTTACATTCGTCTCTCCTCGCATCCGTAGGTATGTCCACTTCACACGCTGTATTCTTATAAACCGTATATTGCAAAAATAAAAACGACGAAAATAAACTGCTATTTTATACAAAAAGGTTCACTTGGAAAAAAATGATTGAAACGGCTGTTTTTATTGCGATTTCAGAGCTGGCGCCATAGTAAAACTTGTTCATAATTATGAGTACAATAACCTCCTTTGGTATTACTTAAACTCTTTTGTAACACACTGTATATTATTTTTCTTCAGAATCCTCCATCAAACTATTTTGATGTTTTTTTTTTATTTATTTTCATTATATTATTCTTGATTCTGAAATAAAATATCTATAGGAATAAAAAATATTGTTTTTGATAACCTAATGAATTAAATAAATTAATAGTTTAAAAATCACTAGAAAAACACGCTTTTATAAATGCATGTAAAAACAAAAAAATTGTTCGTGCTTTTTCTTTTTTTGTAGTCTCCGTTTTCTTTGTATTGCTGTTTCTTTTTTATAGTTTTTGCCATATTATTCCCACGAGTAGTGAACAATTAAACGGTAGATCCCCCAGAGGATTTGAAAGCGAAATCTATAAAAAAAAAATCTATGGATTACGCGGTAATTCAAAAAGGTTAAGAAAACCGATAACAGATTTTCTTTAGGTTTGTTATACCTAACCTTGAAACCTGATCGTGTTCAATAGTACATTGTTCACCGAGAGGAGAAAGTGACCGATTACCGGCGAGGGTGTCGTTTGTCGCTTTAAAACACCTGAGATCGGGAATCGCACTTTCTCGCGAGTGATACACAGTGCTTTATACTACACCTACGAGGAAAATAAAAAACTAAATCTTTACTAATTGAAATTTATATTGAAATTGTTGCAGTTAGTGAAGCTTAATGTAACACTGTTTTCACAAATGGCGCCAATGGCGTCTGCAATTTTCACATGTTCTTTTTTCAAATTGTTTATCCTGCCGCCGCAAGGTCGCACTGCCAGCCCGACACCATCCAACACACAGCTAGTGGCCAGTGTCATTTTGCGAACTTGGAGATAAAAACTCACTGTAAAAACTTTTTGGCTTTTTATATTTAGGTTACCGGCGCATAGTCTTACCCAAAATTAAAAAAGAAAAACCACGTAAGAAATGGATTTTCATACACTTTTCTCTCCCGCTCACATGCGTTTTATCCCCGCATATTTGTTCGATATGCAATGACGTACTTTCTACCGTCAATTTGATAAAATATCAAGGTACTTTCCAAGCAGGTGTAGTATAAAGTCTATTACGTGGCCTTTCTCACAAGTGCAAACACGACTATGATACGATATTCCATCATGGAATGCCAGTGCCTATCTTCCGGCTTCATCATCAGACCTTGAAACCTAATCGGGGTCAAAGTTCATTACAAGACTTTTCTAAGAAATCCAAAACAGCTATAATACGATTTTCCATCATGAAGTTCTAGTTCATATCTTCCAGCTCCATCATCAGATCAGTTTGACAGTACCATATTATTGTATTGTCATCAGAACTACATAAAGCTGCCAATTTTCATTACGCTATGACCCTTGGAAGATGGATAAATTAGTTACCTTAGATTCCATTACATAGTTAGTTACATACAGGTCGACCTAATAAAAGCGTGTTAATAAAAAGAGAATAAAAATATGCAAATATTTTAAAATAATAACAACACGAAAATATGTAAATATGTAAAAGCACATAATATTTAATAAATAAGAAAACAAAAAACTATGCCGCGAATGAGATTCGATCTTTGTGATCGCCGCGGAAGCGCGGTGCGAAACCCGAACGGTGACAGACTGGACCGCTCGAGCTCTATACACCAGTCGCGAAATTACTATATTAAATGTAATGAAAAACACGCATCAACGAAATTCGCGCGGTGCACCCCGCAGTAGGCGGGACTACTCGTGTCCCACTTCATCTGCTTCACCCCCTCAAATACATAAAAGTCGTCTATTCACCGCGCCTTAAAGCATTGGTAAGTACTTTTATTGTTTTATAACACAGCTTAGAATAAATGGGTAATAGTGCAATTGCTGTAAAAAAAGATTCGTAAGAGAGAAAGAATTGATACCGCGAAACACATTTTTTTACGTTAGACACAAGCAATTCATTCATATATGTTATCATATCGGTTACTTTTTTCTGTGACGTAACAGATATGAACGCTTAAGGGTTTGTTCACGTTGTACGAAAATAAAACTACATTTTAATCATACCTACCCCACTTCTTTCTTATTTTTATATTGATAATTTTGTGAAGGTAATCTTCACAAAACGACAATATGGATAGATTCGATCGAAATCTATCTCCAGACAATATAAAACGTGAAAAATGTATTTTATCGATGTGCAATCAACGATTTATTGGTGGCGTCATGAATATAATGTAATTTAAGATACACACCCACGTATTTCAGCTGTACCTTAACCATGCCTATAACCTATTCAAACTAAATTAATTAGACAAAATGTAAGCAAACCATAACAATTATCCTATTTTTTTATTTAAGCTAAAATCTTTCAACAAAACTTTAAAATGGGTTAATCTAAGCCTCGTATCGGCATCGTAAAATAGATTTTTTTTATGGTAAAAAAAATATCGTTCGTTACATTTGTCTTTGCTTTGAGGTAGTGTTGAATAGTATTTTTTGATGGTTTGGAGATTGAAAGGAAAAGGGAAAGGGAAACTAGGGATGTTGGATTACTGCTCATGAGCAGTAGAAAGTCAGTTAAGTTTCCTTTTAAAACCCAAATTACACTTGATAGGTGATTTGACAGAGCTGCTTGGATTAGCCTTTCAGAAATAGAGGGTTGGAATGTACCTAATTCTTATTTTTCACTTTGATTTACTTTTAACGAAACTCACTGTGTATTTGTGCTGAAATGAAACAGCATGAAAAAAAAAACTGGTTAAAATTGGAAACTGATTACGAGAATTAACCTTTTCGACGCCCATCTATTATAATACGCGATGTTTCCTCCAGCGCCACACTACAAATGTATAACGTATCTATAGTAAAACGTAGGGATGGGATTAATTTCCTATCGACAAATAATATTGTTCGGTCCGACGTGAAACAGAACGCACCCTTTTGACATAAAGAATTTGATTTTGACATTACTTGACTTTGACAGATAGACTTTGCTGGTTGGAAAAAATGTCGTCCGCGGCGGACCTGTTGAGATAATTGTAATTGGTAAAATATCGTTGGATTCGCCTGTTGAGACCGATAATTGGGGCGCGAATTATTTGTTGTTTGAAGTTGAAATCCCCATTTGTCGAAAACCCCGGGATATTGTTGGATTGTACGCCGTATTGTTGTCGATCGGCTGACACGCGGAATTTGTTGGAAATCGAATTGGATCTCACGAGATATGAGCGGATTGATTGTGAACAGTGTTTAATTGAACTTTGTACTCCCGGATTGACGAGAATCCAGGGATATTTCTCGGAACACATCGCCTTATTGCCTACCACGCGTAGCGCGCGCTTGCTGGAAACGAGTTAGGCTGTGATGCTGTGGGACCCGCGCCATCTGGAGATTGACGCCTTGGGAACGTCCTAGAACACACTTGACTTACATCACACGTTTCAATTACTCATCTCATATTACATACAAACACTTTGGACGTGATCAAACAGATCCTAGGTTGCCGTCTACAGCTCAGGTGAGTGTTATTTGTAACTATTTGTAAGGCCTCGGAGGCTATAGATTGTTGTCGGCCGGAGAGCCTGTAGATTATTGTGTAACCTTGTTTATTGTAAGCAACGTTTATAGCTCCGCGTATCGTGGACAAGTTTAGGACACCCCAGTTACCGTTGCACTGGGCCTATTGCAGTCTTGAACAAATTGGTAGCAGGCGTGGCTCTTATAAGATCCACTGATTCAAAGTGGTAGCAGAGCGCGGCTCTTATAATATAAGATCTACTGGTTTAATTGGAAGTTTTGAATATTGTTGAAAACTTAAAACTTGAGTTTAATTACTTAACACAACTTATAACTTAATAAGTTTTGAATATATTACCATGTCATCCGGGCTATCTAATTGAAGTTGAATCAATTGAAGTTGTATTTGTAATTTGTACTGTAGCCCTTTGTTGAATTGACAAGTAAGATTTATTTGTGAAATTAGGAATTGGTTGTATTTGGTACATAAGTTGGTATATTGTTGTAAAAGTTGTTTGGTATTTGTGGCAATTAATAATTGAATGTCATTGATCTGAATTTAAAAGGTTATCTAAATAATAATTACACATAGTCTAACATAATAGGACTTGAATTGTGTGTATTGGTTATTGCATTTATAGTAATTATTGGATTGTTGTTAGAGATTCTTCGGCTCAATATTATACAGTCAATTGTTGTGCTTCTTGATATTTATTTGAGGTTGATCCAGCATTGTATTATACATTCAAATGTTATTTATTTTGTAACTAGCCATCCTTAGCAAGCTAGATTCATACTTGGAATAAGTACAGGGTCGGATTTGGACTTGAAATAATTGAATTTGCATTTTTAATTTGTTGAGATTATTTGGTCGACTAACAAGTCATTGCTGTTTGTTTAATATTTGATTGTTGGTTGTTGATTGGTGTTTTGTATTAATATTTGATTGTTGCAATGGCCTCATTAAGGGCAGTCAGGGAGGCTGCTGCGGGATTGACCTCACAGTTGAGATGGTTCACATCGGCAGCTGCAACTGTTGAGCGTGTGGAATTGGAAGAGCTCACCCTTGCTCGGTATGGGCAAGTGATTGAGAGGATCAAGTCAGCTGATGCTGCGCTCACGCGCTTCAACGAGTACATCATGGACGTGGATTTGGGGGTGATGGATCAGACAGCCCGCGATAAGATTTTGGGTGACTATGACCAGATTATCCACCTGGGGGATGTCATATGTCTACGAGCGCGGGAAATTTTGAAGAGCCGGGTGCCTGATGCGGCCAAGCCGCAGACCCCTGTTGTTGCAGGCCCTGGACTATTGAGTAGGCTGCCCACCCTGGAGCTGCCACATTTTGACGGTCGCTTGGACCACTGGCTGGGCTTCCTAGATCTCTTTGAGAGTCTTGTCGATGCACGCTCGGACCTCGGACCTGCCCAGAAGCTGGCCTATTTATTGTCTGTCCTGGAGGGCGAAGCCAGAGCCTTGGTGCAGCACTTGCCGGTGACGGATTCCTCTTACCCGACCGCTCTGGAGCTTCTCTCCCGACGGTATCAGAACAAGCGCTGCCTGGCTGATGTGCACATCGACCAGATTTTGGGGCTACCGGCCATTGTCAGCACGTCGACGTTGCGCACTGACTTGCTGAACCCGTTGGTTTCAGCAACCAACGCTTTGAGACGCTTGGAGTTACCGGTGGAACATTGGTGCTACTTGTTGGTGCACATAGTGCTGCAGTTGCTCCCCGCGGAGTTGAGGTCACGTTTTGAGCAGAAGTATGGTGGGGATAGTGCCACCCATCTTCCCCCCTTTGACGACCTCCTCAAATTTTTGGAAGACGAGTGTCGGTTTGCGGATAACACTCGTGGCGCCACGGGGTCACCCCCACTACATTCTCAGCCCAGAGACCAGGGACGGACTAGGGCTAGGGGGCCTGTTGATGATCGCCCCGCCCCCCGTTTTGCTGGCGCCCGGAGTCCTCGGGCTAGGGGGCCTGTTGATGATCGCCCCGCCCCCCGTTTTGCCGGCGCCCGGAGTCCTCGGGCCAGGGGGCCTGTTGATGTCCGCCCCGCCCCCCGTTTTGATGGTGCCCGGAGTCCTCATCATTGTGACTTTTGTAAGGCAACAGGGCATGCCATGGCGCGTTGCCCGGCCTTTTTGAATTTGCACGTAAGTGCCCGCCGCCGCATTGTCAACGCACGCCGTTTGTGCTTCTCGTGCTTGGGGGCCCACTTTCATCGGGACTGCCCCGACCCCCGCCCGTGTAGAATTTGTAAGGGGTCCCACTTGGAGATTTTGTGCGCCAACGCGAACCGCTCCAGCAGACCAGCTTCTGAGGGGGGTTCGTGCAAGGGGGGGTACCCCGGAGACGAGCACCGGGCTGAGACCCGCGATTCTGTACGCCGCACTCCACCCCCCGCGCAAGTTGAACGGGAGCCCCACGAGCGCCATTTGGTCTTCCCTCGTCAGGGAGAACGCGCATTGGCTGCTAGGCAGCAGTGGCCGGGTCGGCGCCGCTGCCTTTCCCCTCCGTTGGCGGAACGTCCCCGGCTGGAGTCGCGCCCTCCGCCATTCGGGCATCCGGTGGGATATGCCCCTCCAGTGATGGCGAGCGGCTCGGGACACCGCGCAGACGAATATTTGGATTGTTGGCCTCGTCGTGAACGAAGGCAGCCTGGAAGCGGCGATCGGTCGCCGCCCAGGCATCACTAAGAGATTGACGCCTGCCCGCTAAAGGACCCCCCCGATCAAGACGGTTTTGTTGCCAACGGCCTCGGTCAAGGTCTGGGGACCCTTGGGTGACTCAATTGTGGTCCGTGCCATTTTGGGCACGGGAGTCCGGGGTTGCCTTTTGTCGTCTTGGTTAGCGGGACAGGTTGGCCTGAAGGTGAACGACCTTTCAGGCAGGATTTGGGGAATTGGCGAAACGGCTGTCACCACTGTTGAGGGAAGGACCTGGTTTGAAATCACCCTTGTGAGTTGTCCTTACCCTAAAATTGGTGCTCCTGCCCTTGTTATAACTGAACTTGGTTCAATTGTTGGTGACTGATCGTCACACTAAGAACTCGCATGCCGGTTGCAATGCGCTGTTGGCCATTCTGCAGCGAGAATTTTGGATTTTGTCGGCTGATCGCGTCAATGAGACGAGGCCCCTTGCTGGCGTCGTAACGGATTTTGTTGGTCCCCCTTTGTTGAAGACGTCCACCCTTCGTAATAGCAAGATTGTTAGGGCTTATTTGTGTGTTTGTCTGCCTGTCAACCAAGGCAGTACATTTGGAGCTGGTAACCTCCCTCTCGACAGAGGCCTTTGAGGCGACTTTGGAAAGATTTGTGTCTCGCCGTGGGTTACCTTCGTTGATTAGGTCTGATTGCGGTACGAATTACAAGGGTACAAGTAACTATTTGAAGGAGGTATACGCCTTCCTTAATGAGAGCCAGGTTGATATTGGTAATAGTTTGGCCCGCCGAGGGGTCACTTGGTTGTTTGACCCGCCAGCCTGCCCCCCATTGGGGGGGTATTTTTGGGGCCGCGGTGAAAGCGGCTAAGGGACGCTGGCGGAGATTGTTGGGAGACACCGTTCTCACCTTTAATGAACTAGCTACGGTATTTGGCCGCATTGAAGCTGTGTTGAATTTGCAACCTTGTCAAGACTTCCAATTGATTAGCGGACGGGTAGGCCCGTCCGGGGGGGGTAGATGTTCGGTCCGACGTGAAACAGAACGCACCCTTTTGACATAAAGAATTTGATTTTGACATTACTTGACTTTGACAGATAGACTTTGCTGGTTGGAAAAAATGTCGTCCGCGGCGGACCTGTTGAGATAATTGTAATTGGTAAAATATCGTTGGATTCGCCTGTTGAGACCGATAATTGGGGCGCGAATTATTTGTTGTTTGAAGTTGAAATCCCCATTTGTCGAAAACCCCGGGATATTGTTGGATTGTACGCCGTATTGTTGTCGATCGGCTGACACGCGGAATTTGTTGGAAATCGAATTGGATCTCACGAGATATGAGCGGATTGATTGTGAACAGTGTTTAATTGAACTTTGTACTCCCGGATTGACGAGAATCCAGGGATATTTCTCGGAACACATCGCCTTATTGCCTACCACGCGTAGCGCGCGCTTGCTGGAAACGAGTTAGGCTGTGATGCTGTGGGACCCGCGCCATCTGGAGATTGACGCCTTGGGAACGTCCTAGAACACACTTGACTTACATCACACGTTTCAATTACTCATCTCATATTACATACAAACACTTTGGACGTGATCAAACAGATCCTAGGTTGCCGTCTACAGCTCAGGTGAGTGTTATTTGTAACTATTTGTAAGGCCTCGGAGGCTATAGATTGTTGTCGGCCGGAGAGCCTGTAGATTATTGTGTAACCTTGTTTATAGTAAGCAACGTTTATAGCTCCGCGTATCGTGGACAAGTTTAGGACACCCCAGTTACCGTTGCACTGGGCCTATTGCAGTCTTGAACAAATATTATAAGTTGAAATTAATGTTTATTCACCAATTTACGAAGCTAAATAAAAACTGATACCGTATTTTCATATTTTGTTTTATTTCATAAAAAAATCAATATGAAAAACTGGATATATATCCCATAATAAAAGAAAAGAATTGTAAATTTATTAGACGTGTGTTCTAGAAGGCACATCCCTATTTGTCTCCAAATGTAATCCTTCTACTTCATATCAAGTCGTTGGCGCTCGAGGCACGTCAAAATCCTTTCTGATATAAGGATGTCTAGATGTCGATGTCTATGGTAATTTTTTATTTTCTATTCACTGTGGTCGAGTTACACGTGCATAACCTCAACCGATTCATGCATAATTTATTTCGTTCACTTACAACAAATAGAACCAAATACAATCAATAGAAGCTAGATACGTGGTTTTCTACGTGTTTATTTTTAAATAAAATGGAGGGTGACTCTTTTAAGCAGATGTTACAAATCTTTTTTTTAATGGTAGGTATCGGTGTCGCAAAATACTAGCAATGATATTTCTTGTTTTTAGAAACGAATAGAAAACGGAAGTACATTCCTGAAACGGAAGCTGACGACTTAACGGAACGTCAAGACGACGAACTATTTCAAAACTCTGATTATTCACAAACTTTTTCTTATGATGAATCTACCTACTCAAAAAGAAACAAAATTCAAGGAAAGTGGTACATGCACAGAAGCAGTAGAAATGAAAAAGGATCCAGTACCCACTGTCATGGATGTGCATGGATGCAATTATTTCGGACAGTTGGCATTGAATGAATTATTAAGGTTCGATGTTGATCAAAAATATATAATCATGCAAAAAATTCTTGAGGTACTGAAAAATAAGGGAGAATAAAGCTTGCCATATTTTAGCCAGTGCACATATTTTAAGATGATTAGCTAATAAATAGCTGCTAGTGTGTTATACCAGGTGTCCAAAAATAACATTTGTCTATATCACAAGTTGATTTTATCCTTTTATTTGTGATCGTCTTAGGGGGGATCGCCTTCAGCATACTTCAATTATGATTCACTGTCCTCTGTAATTATATCAAATTCTGATTGGGGGGATCGCCTTCAGCATACTTCAATTATGATTCACTGTCCTCTGTAATTATATCAAATTCTGATTCAGACTCCACACCTTGTAAAACTCGCAATAATTCGTCATATTCACCGTCACTCATTTTTTTGTAAGAACACGTGCGCCAACGCAAGATGTAAACTACACTAAAAAGCACAGTAACTATGACGTCACAGATTTACTTCTATACAAGTTCGTGGCGTTGTACGCACTAACAACTAGCCACTTTGTAAGGATGGATTTTTCAAACGGTGTTTCAGTATCGACAATGATTAGAAAATCTATTTATTCTTGATTAAGGTGAATAAAACGTAGTTTATAGTTTACAATATTTATAAAATATTATTTATTCACGTCATTTTCTTGCAATAATAGTATTTATGATCGTTTCGACGACATGAAATATAGCGAGGTCTTCATCGTGTCCCATCACTGGCTTACTTTATATCAAGTACTTGGCGTTGGGGGCATTAAAATATTTTCTGGCGTTTTTGTTTCTATTGAATATAAAATAAACAAGAACTTATTATGTGTGAAAAAGTTAAAAATATGGCTTATAACAGGGCAATTTTCCATAAAAACAAAATAAAAGGTCTTGTAAAAGTCGTAAATTTATTTTATACTATTATTACTTCTAATCAAGTAGTGGCGCTGAGGGCACGAAAATCTCGAACTTGTATACAAGTGATTGGCGTTCAAAAGGTTAAACTAATTTATCACTAAAGGAGATTGCCACGGAGCAGGTCCCTTTTGTGGTATCGTGTGCCTGATTTTAATAATAACCTAAAAATATTATTAATTTGTTTGTGTACAGGGTATTTTTTATACAATTTCTTTCTTTTTTGACAGGCCCGTTGGTATAGTGGTCAGTGGCCCTGACTGCTATGCGCAAGGTCGTGGGTTCGATTCCCACCTAGGACAAATGTTTGTGTGATGAGCACGATCATTTGTTCTTTGTCTGGGTGTAATTTATCTATAATATGTATTTAGAAATGTATATGTAAGTTTATCAGTTGTCTAGTACTCATACCACAAGCTCTGCTTAGTTTGGGACTAGATGGCGTTGTGTGAAAGTTGTGGAATATTATTATTATATTATTATTTTTTCTTTCACCCTGGGAATAAAGTTAAAATTAATTAATGCTTAAACGTTACGTCGACATCCGCTTGATTTAATGTAGTCTGTGGTTTGATTGCTATACAAAATAAAGTTGCCAGGTATCAAAGAATTAAATAACGAATGCCATCTTTTAATCAATTGAGTAATCGATATCACAATAAAATGATAATTAAACAATGAAAATACATTTTTAATTAAGTACATATAACTTATGAGCAGTTTACATAACTTCAACGCTACTGTCTTATCGTTTTGTTTTACGACGATGAGGTAGAATGATGTTATCCCTGTCCTTTACATATGTATTATTGTACCATGTATATCCGAAATTAACAACAATAGATTAAACCGATGGAATGACGACAATAATAGGTTGCACAAATTCATAATAGGCCTACATTGATAAATAATAAATGTTCACAAAAGCAATAGACACAATAATAATAGCCATATTTATTTAGGAAACCTCTTATTAACGAAGTAATTTTTATCGATTGATCTATAACGATTTATTAATAGATTATAAAAAAAATATCTGGCAACATTTACTTGCGCATGTCACAGATCTCGCAAACTGCGTTCTGTGGTTCGTTACGAGCGTGATTGCTATGTTTATATGCGTTGAGTTCCTATATACTTTTCTAGAGACGTAATCCCATCCCCATAGTGATGTATAGTAGATAGGTAGTAAAAGAAGGTACTTAATCTAAATATACTACTCAAAACAAAATAAGGGCCACCTCTATTTTTCTGCGTAATTTAATTCTTGTCGAGCTTACGATGCTGGGGGTGTTTAAATTAAATCAAACAACTACTTTTTCATCAACAAAAAAAAAAATTTAATATGATTAAATAAAAAAATAACGACATAATCATAATTTTTAGGTTTCGCCATATTTACGGGTATTTAAACGTAAACTTTAAAGTTAAAGTTCAGTTTCAAAATCACAAAATGTACAGTTGCTTTTTATGGGGTTAGTAACGAGTATGTCCTCCCCTTTTTAAAACATATTCTCGAAGCCTCGAAGGCATGCTCTCAATAAGGTGTCTGATGTTCTCGTCAGGAATCTCCTCCCAACACCTTTTCAGGAGGTCAATCAACTGGCGCTGGGTGTGTACATCCTCTTGAGCTGCTCTGACTCGCCGTTTCAGCTGGTCCCAAAGGTGTTCGATCGGATTTAGGTCGGGGCTGTTGGCAGGCCATGGCAAAACCTGAATATTGGCTTCCTCTAAGACAGACATGGTCGCTCGGGCTGTGTGTGCTCGTGCATTATCCTGCATTAGGATGAAGCCGTCATCTGCTCGTTATGAAAACGATATAACATATAACATGTTCGATGTAACTTTGTGCTGTTTCTGTACCCTCGTTCAAAAAAACAAGCCCAGTTTTGCCTTGTAAGCTGATTCTGCCCCAGACCATGACATTGGGACCACCAAATCTGTCACGTTCGTGTATGCAAGGATCAGAGAATCGTTCACCGCTTCTTCTCCACACTCTGACACGTCGATCGTCACTAGAAAACTTCACCTTGCACTCATCTGTGAAGAGCACGTTACGCCATTCCTCCATCCCCCATTCAGATAATGACGCGCAAATCTTAAACGGTTTGCAAGCTGGCTCCCGTTCAGTTCAGTTTGAATTACTCGCCTTCTTGAACGTTGCAGGTCTTCGTGCAAGCGATTGCGTATAGTTTGGTCACTGACAGTTGTACCTGTAGTCCGACGTAGACGATTTTGCAGAGTGCGCGCTGTAACAGTTCATTCACGTCTTGCACAAAGTCGAATGTACCGATCCTCGCTGGCAGTAGTAGCACGTACTCTTCCCGAGCCACGACGCTGAGACACACTACCGGTCTCCTGGTACCGGTTCCACAAGTTTTGAACAGCCCTTCGTGAATATCCTAACTGCAGAGACACGGAATGTTGCGACTGACCACCCTCAATCATTGCTACGGCTCTAATAGCAGTAGCGTTGTCCATATGGTGTCGAATTCCTGGCATTGTACAGTTAAAAGATCGATTTGCACGCTTAACTTCAAAAAACAACCGTAACACACAGCGAACTGAAGTTAAACTGATTGAAATAAAACACAAAAATTAAACAAAACTACCCACTTGAAAAGGTGCGGGATAAAATATCAGTCAAATCGTACCCTCGACCACAATATTGCCCATACTTCACTGTTATCGTTCCTCAACCACTTAAGATCATAACACAACTCATAGAAATGAGTTATCATAACGTAGGTCAACATTCAGTTAGTTTAAAATGTAAATGTACAAGTGGCCCTTATTTTGTTTTGAGTAGTATAGAATAAGCAGGAAATGTCAATGTCAATTTATGATTATAACCTAGATTTTTACAACAGAAAAACAATGATATCTCTTGAACCAGAGTGAATAAATGAAAAATGGTTTTTGATTATGAATATACTATATTTTTACTATTATTTAAAATAAAAATCTTCAGGGCACAACAATTTTCCACTGGGACCCAACTTTCCTTACAAATCGGGCAATCTCTTTGGTGTTTTATTAAAATCTTACTAATCCCGTCACGTTTATACACTCAGAACAAAGAGAAATAACTTTTATAGATCCTATTCAACTTTGCTTGAGGCAAGAGGTAAATAAAAACTTTAAAAATGTCCTGTTTCTTTCTTTTTATTATCTATTTATTTAATTTAAAACTTTTTATTTATTTTGTTATTCCAAGAGAATTAGGATACACAATTTATATTTATTTTTTTCAAAGGCGGTTTAGATTTACAATCAACTGCTGCTTTAAATGTTCATAAAAGTTAAAAGTAATTTGTGTTGTAAGTAGCTATATATCTGTGTAGAGTGTAAGTTTATTGTGTAAGATACAGTATTATAATGACAAAAATCGATGAAGATGATGAAAATATAAATCAAGAATGTGGAGGAGCAAGAGATATAGACAGCGGAGATACAGTGATACAAGACACCCAAGAGTCTGATGAAATCATAGAGATCCCAGATGCTGATAAGTGGGCAGACATGCTTGGGATTCCACCATATGACATAGCACAATCTACCGGAGGGAAAATAAAAAATAAATCAGATTTTGATTCTAAAACTCCATATCAAAGACCTCATCATTCTAAAGATGACCAATATTTTTTGCATTGATGTTTATTTGTATCAGTGAACTAGTAAATTATGCATAAATCCTATGCATAATTTAGTAGTTCACTGATACAAGTTAAGATGTTGATTTATACTTAGAGGGGAGGTATGTCATGCTATGAAATTAGGCACACCACATTACTAGGTGCCATACAGGGAGTAGTGGGTACATTTTCCGAACATAATAAATAATATCTATCAAAATAATCAATTAACAGAGTATGGCCGCAACTATGGTCAAATAATACACTGTCCAATCACATTACTCTCGTGCCTCGAGTAAGCATAGAAAGTTCTTAGATTCGCATTTAAGCATTGCTGAATTGCATCGAAAATTCAGTCTTGAACATCGTGAATGCATTGTACCTTATGAAAAGTTTCGATGCATATATAACCAAGATTTTAACATATCTTTTGGACAACCTAGGAAAGATATATGTACGTGTGAAAAATTTAAAGTTGACATTACCTCTGCTGAATTAGCGAAAGATACAAATAAAAAAAAAACACTTAAAGGTGCACATGAACTGCACCTGAGAAAAGCTGAGGCATTCTTAAAAACACTGTCTAAAGTCGAAAAAGAGAAACCATCAAACAGTTTATCACTATGCTTTGATTTCCAGAAAAATCTGCCTCTCCCTGTAACTAATATCACAGACGAATACTATTTACGACAGTTATGGGTGCATAATTTTGTATGGCTGCATAATTTTGGAGTGCATAATTAGATAAGATAAGATAAGATAAGATAAATTTATTTCCAAGATATATGTACATTGTTTCTTAAAAATAATACAGTGCTTAATGATAGTGCTTAATTGTACACAAAAGTTGTAGAACTTGAGGCCGAACTAGGCAAAACCTGTATTTCGGCTCTCAAGGCCATTCCCCTTGAGTAACCGATACAATGGACGACTAATAGCAACTTAACATAAAATAAGTAAATTAAACAATGACAAAGAAGAAAGTATATGTGTAGTATGTCCTCTCTTTGTGTGATATGTGGGTGTGAGTGTATGAGTGTAAGAGGATGTGTGCTTGTTAGATGGAAGCGTGATTGTTGCACGTATAGCGTATTGATATTAGATGGAATTAATCAAATTAAAATAATAATAATAATAAAAAATAGTTTATACCGGTATTTCTAGCAGTTCTTCTGTCTCCTCATACGTAAGTTTCTGAAGATAAGTACTTACTATAGTTTTACAGGACCCACTGGTCAATGGATATATATTTAAAATTTTATTTATCTTGTTGTAAATGTAGGGGCCAATGAAGGGAATAAATTTAGTACTAAATTTTGTTTTGTATGATTTTTTTTGTGGACATACTAAGTGTTTTTTACGTTTATTTAGAATTGCAGTGTTAAAAATTAATGTTTTGTGTTGCTTCATTATAATATTTAGGATGAAGAGCTGTCTCACAGTTAATACATCACAAAACTCATATAAGAGAGACGTGGGAAACAATCTCGGTTTAAAAGTGCAAATCTTCAGTATGGCACGCTGGGCAATCTCAACATGCTTTATTATGGTTTTTGAGGATCCACCCCAAGATGTTATACAATATGTAATAAGGGACTGGCAGAGAGCAAAGTATATTCGCTTCAGTATATGGGGTTCGGTGACATATCGCAGAGTTTTAAAGACGTAAATTAGTTTCCTGATTCTACCACAAAGAATCTTTATATGGTCTTTAAAGTTTAGATTGTTGTCTAGGGTAACGCCAAGGTATTTTATAGTATTGACAGGTTCTAGTTTTAGACAAGAACAATTTTCTTTAGATAAACATTCATGCGGTATGATACTATGAATATCTAAGTTGGGTTTTGTGCTAGACCTTATACTGAAGCAAACATATTTAGTTTTGTCCACATTTAAGGTCAAAACATTGTCCTCAAGCCATTCCCTCACGGCATCAAAACCAGATTGTGCCGCATTGAAGACCTCTTCCCATGTACTGGCAGAAAACGTGAGAGCAGTATCATCCGCAAATGAGATTATTTCGCCATGGGGAAGCTTTTGAGTTGTGAGATCGTTAATATAAACGAGAAAAAGTGAGGGTCCCAGGATACTTCCTTGCGGAACGCCGTGTGTAATTGGAAGGTCGCCACTGTGGTAGTTTCCAACCCGGACACACTGAAGACGCCCCGCCAGGTAACTTTTGAAGAGTTGCAATTGTGTCCCTCTGATACCTAACATTTCCAGTTTGTTGAGCAGGATCGGGACAGAAATTGTATCAAACGCCTTGGCCAAATCAAGAAAGATTGTTAGGCACTTCTTCCCTTTGTCAAGGCTATTCGTTATGGAACTAACGAGAGTGTTTACAGCTTGATCTGTTGATTTGCCCTCACGAAAACCATATTGTTTATCTGAAAGAAGACCTTTAGATTCCAGATAACCTACGAGTCTTGTATTAATTATTCTTTCCAGAACTTTAGATAGCGATGGGAGGATCGAGATTGGCCTATAATTGTTGATTTGACTTCTGTCACCGTTTTTATAAATAGGACACACTTCAGATTTTTTTAAGCAATCAGGAAAAATACCGTTCTGAAGACAAGAGTTAAATATCGAGGTAAGTGGTGCGACTAAAAGAGTCCTATGTTCCTTTAAGAAAGAGCTGCTTATTTTGTCGTAACCTGTAGCACAATCTGTTTTTAAAGAAACGATAAGGCGCTCCACCTCTTCCTCGTTAGTGGTTTCTAACACAAACGAATTTAACTGTGTGATAATGGGAGAGTTCCTAGATACAGCGTGATTAGATTTGGCAGACCTTTTTTGCTTAATTTGGTCGGCAAGTGATTTACCTACGTTTACAAAATAGTTATTGACTGTATTAAGAGATGATTGGGGAGAGGAAGACAGAGATAGTAGTTCATTAGGGACGGATTTCTTTTTGGAGGTATTAACGATTTCCTTTATTGCTTTCCATAATTTCTTATTATCTTTTTGGGCCGAATTTGTGTCAGAATACTGCAGCTGTTTCTATTTACTGAGGATTACGCACACAAAGGACCCAATGAGGTAATAACTGCACTGGAATATTATATTACCAAAGAAAAAACTCCGAGTCAACACCAGTTAGATCTTTACTGTGACAACTGCTATTATAGTCAAAACAAGAATAGATATATATTCACCTTTTGGATCATCTGTGCGCAAAAGGAGTATTTGAGAAAATAACAGTCTCATACCCGATACCAGGACATTCAATGATGCCCATCGATCGTGATTTTGCTCTTATCGAAAGAAAAAGGAAGAAGTATGACAAAATATATACACCAGAATATTATGTTCAGCTCATTAAAAATAGAATAAATACAAAGAAAGGTGAATGCGCAAAATTGCCCCAGCCCCGGCGCAAAAGCAACTTATCTCAGATTTTTGTACATTTCAAGTGTATTAAAAATATATATATGTGATATCTGTAATCACAGTCATACATAGCAAAAAAATGCTTTGATTATTTTTTTAGGCGCAGATTTTTATTTAACGTTATTATCAGAAATCGTGTACTTCTATGTATTTCTATGTATTTCTATGGCGACGTGTCGCTAATAGAAGTACCAGTAGTGTCCCGGCAATACGTAGTATATAATATTTAAGGGTAATATATAATAAGATATAATAGGGAACTTGTTTATTCTATAATATCACAATTCCAAGTCTATTAATACGCTATCTAAGAAAGCAGCCGGGTGTTCAAAATCGTTGTGTCTGGCCCAGCCTAGATAATATAAAATACTGATTACATGGGCACAACTTCCGTGTCCGACGATTGTGAGTGTGAAATGATTGTTAACGTCCAATCTATCGAATGTGACTGTTTGACGTTTTATATTATTTTCTTCGATATAATCAGCCAGAACATTCGGTCTATTTAAATTCAGTCTAATAGATTCTATGAATTCATTCGTGTATGGACTATCGAAAGGTTCTTGAAAGCAGTTGATGATGGCTCCTGCTATTTTAAAATTGCTAAAAGTATTTAGCGAGGCGCGATTGAAAATTCTTTGTCTGAAGATCTTAAAATCTCTTTTGAACTTACCGTTAACGGCTTCAATCACCCATCTACAAATAGTTACTAGTCTTGACTTGTTTGCGTCGACGGTGGTCAATTGAGTTTCGTCTCGTCGTTTAGTCGGGGGCATATGTGCAACATATCCATAGGTTTCTATGAGTGGTATCGCATCACAAAAACCTCTGTCCAATATTAAAACGTCGCCCTCTTCAAATAAATAATGAAATGCGCCTTCAATCGGTTCTTCGTGATTTTCTAATATTTTTGTCATGATGTTAGCATCCGTAGTTGTAGCGGCTTAAGGTCTGATTATATCAACTATATAACCATCGCCACAAGTTATAATAAATGGTTTTATAAGGTTTTATTTCGTAATAAAAATAATTTCAATTTCATTTAAAATATTTTAATGCAGTATAATATGCAATATTTTATATTATGAATATCACTGCCGCCTATACATAAGTAGTTAAGTAGCCTTTATTTCATATTTTGCTTGCTTTTAAGTAATATGGTCGAATAAAAAATAGGATAACCAAAGCAGTTTTTTCTATGTATGACTATGATTACGGACATTACATATATATATATTTAATACCCATAAAATGTACAAAAATCTGAGACAGGTTTCTTTTGCGCCGGGGCTGGGGTAATTTTGTATGAAATTTGCGCATTCTTCTTTGAAATAGTATTCTTAGAGAAAAGTTTGATGAAGGAAAGTAGCCCTCATGTTCTGAAAGTAAAAGACTAAAAACAGTACGATCAACGAATAAAAACGAGTCTGCCTGGTATATCCAAATGCCGTACAGTTATTTTCAAAAGAAGTGGTAAACCAAAGTTTGCTTTCTATGAAAGGTCAAGATTTTAAGCCGTTTTCATTATATAAGGTCGGTTATTAGTAGACTAGTACTCACGCGGGGCTTCGCTCCCGTGGATTCTATCACGGTAAAACATAACTCTCCTTTTTTGCAGTCGCGTAAAAAGTAGCCTATAACCTTCCTCAAGCTTCAAGCTACTTCCATACCAAATTGTATCCAAATCCACCCAGTACTTTCGAAGATTAGCGCGTTCAAGCAAACAAACAAACAAACTTTTCCGCTTTATAATATTATAGTATAGATTAGTCAACGAAACGCCTGACGACTGCTACGACGCACGCTTAACTATAAAGGCTGCTAAATTGCAAGATGTAAAGTGGTTGCTAGAATCTGTTCCTGAATCGGAAAGGTATTTTTATGAAGATTTATTAAATGGAACTCGGGACCCCATAACTGCAGAATTAGATTCTGAAGAAGTAGAATGATAGGCCGATTTTGTTTAAATGTTGTACTGTGTAAAGCAATAATATACCTAAGTCCACCATTTATCACTCTAATATTACTATATAACTAAGGCCGTGCGCGCACTGCCTTGCGGTGGCCGCAATTCCGGTAGTTCTACCGCACCGGTAGACTGACCGCAGTGCGCGCACTTCTATGACACTCCATACTTCACAAATTTTGCGGTGCGGTAGAACTACCGGAATTGCGGCCACCGCAAGGCAGTGCGCGCACGGCCTAAGTACAGGGATTAGAAATAAGTCCAAGTTTTTTTTTATATTTTATTAAGAGACTTCTGTTACATATATCATTTTGATTCTTTCAATAAATAAAACTACTTAGTTTGCGCTAAAATATATATATTTTTTTAACCAATGCATGTTATTTCAGCAGACATTTAAGTTTTTTTTTTTTTTTAAACATAAAATTATAAATATCTCAAATGTCACTTTTAGGACTTAGGCCGTGCGCGCACTGCGTTGCGTTTTGGAAACGCAAAATCTGTGGAGTATGGAGTGTCATAGAAGTGCGCGCACTGCGGTGGAATAAGCGCGTGCGGTAGAGTCACCGGTGGCCCCTCGCTGCAAAGTTGTGGTGAGTCTGCCGCAAATGTTTTGTATTGCATAGAAATGTATGTAGTACCGCGCACTGCGGTGAAAAAAACGCACGTTTTGTCTGTGAATGTTGCCATACATACAGACTTCTTTGTATTTATACATATTTTTGACTTGTGATACAGATTAGCACTCGATACAGATTTTTATACAAATTTCACACTGTATTGATCAAAGTGACTGTTAAAACTAAAACAGAACTTAGCAAAATAAATTACCTAGATACCGCATTTATTACGTTACACACACCATTGTATGATTCTATTCTTTATGGTTATTTTTTATTTTTTCATATACAACGTTAATTTAAACATTCTAATTAAGTTTTTTTTTATTGATAATAGTATTTTTATTATGGAGAAAATTCCATATTTTGTGATGAAACCGCCAAAAAATAAAACTATTTTCAAGCGCTTACATTGCAAGTACTACGTCAATAGATACGTACGTTAAAATAATGTACTACGGAAATGTATATATCATAAAAAGGCCTACAAAAAAGTCCGCGATAGCATATATCTATCTCATATGGTTGACTCACAGTAACCATTTTTATCTCTAAATAATTAATTTAAAATATTACTCTATTTGCAAAAGGTAATTTCTCCTAATAAATACTAATCTTTATCCAAATAAGTATATTATTTACCTTGGCCATTTAATGTAGATCAAAAATTGCCCTTTACTTTTTTCATTTAAATGTTTCGAAGTTATCACAGATTTAAAATTACGCAGCCAAGAAATTGTCAAGGACCCCGTGCAAAGCCAGGCCAGGCCGCTAGTACATACATAGGTATTTTTCGTAAATGTCTAGCTCCAATAGCCAGAATGACAATTTTTGAATCACTCTGGGTTTTTAGATTAATACTAGCTTCCGCCCGCGACTTCGTCCCCGTGGAAAAAAAAATCCCCCGATTTTGAAACATTCTTCATTACTGCTCCGCTCCTATTGGTGTTAGCGTGATTATATATAGCCTATAGCCTTCCTCGATAAATGGGCTATCTAACACTGAAAGAATTTTTCAAATCAGAACGGTAGTTCCTGAGATTAGCGCGTTCAAGCAAACAAACAAACAATCAAACTCTTCAGCTTTATAATATTAGTATAGATTAAATGAAATAAAAGTTTGTACCTATGATATTAATTATTTACGTATTTTACGTATGTGCGACACTACGAATGCGAGAGCCTTGGATAACACACAACAATCTTTGACGGATTTCCTGAGCACAGCAAATTAATGATGTTTATAAAAAAGTAAAAATAACTATAAAGAATAGAATCATACAATGGTGTGTGTAACGTAATAAATGCGGTATCTAGGTAATATATTTTGCCAAGTTCTGTCTTTAGTTGTAACAGTTAATTTTATCAATACAGTGTGAAATTTGTATAAAAATTTGTATCGAATGCTAATCTGAATGACACACCGAAAATATGTATAAATACGAAGAAATCTGTATGTATGGCAACATTGTCAGACAAAAGGTGCGTTTTTCTCGCCGCAGTGCGCGCACCTGAGATTGCGGTTATTCTACCGGTGCGGTAGTACTACCGCAATTGCGGCTACCGCAAGGCAGTGCGCGCACGGCCTTAGTGATTTCTTGAATTGAGCTACCCATATTTATACATATGTATAGATTACTTATTGATAAAATATAGAAGTTAAAAGAATTTATTTGTTACATGTCTTTCTTTTAATATTAGATTATGATAAAGCTAAAAATTGCTACTGAGAGTAGTAGCAATTTTTAGTTTCATTCAATCAGTATTCAGAAAAATATCATGAGGAAACTATAATGTCTTATTATCAAAATTTAAAGACATTTACTAATCTAATCAGGATCATGGTCCAGTGCCACATATAGAGATTGGCCTATGCCTTAGGAATTGGAACATAATACTCATCTATACCAATGTGATTAAGCAGAAAAGATTGTTTGTTTGCACAATGCACACAATATCTTTAAAAGTATGGGGGTGGATCTGGATGAATTTTGTATGGATGTAGCTTGAAGCTTGATGAGTTTGGGTATGTTTTACCTGACTGCAAAAGGAGGGGTTATGTGGAAATGAAGCCTCTCACAACTGGTAGTTAGTTATATCAGTAAACAATTCTAGTTAGAGAAAATTCACCTATGTAGTCAGTTTCTAAGTTCCGTTTTAACCTGGTGCTATGCCGCCGCAATGGGCACAGTTACGGTACCATTGTATGCCGGGAAAATATGGAGATATCTCGTGGCCTCGCGACATTAAGTTTGACTTCAAATATCATTAAGATTAGAAAACATATTGTCTACCTGATTTTGTATTATAAAAGATAATGAATCGAAGTTTTATAGAAGAAAAATTTAGTTAGAACAGCATGAGTGGTGTATTTATCATAAATCGTTATTTCATATGACTCTGATTTTTTTTTATACTTTGATAAGACGCAGATATTACAAATATAGTTATCATATTTCGAATTTTTCTGGATTCTTTAATATATTGTGTTCATAATAAAACCATAAATAGGTCAACTTGGTAAAATATTTTAGAAAGGTTAAGTTTCTTTTGCAAATTCTAGTAGCATGTCCACATGCGGATCCGCGTATCGAATATTTCAATTACCATTTCAGACTAATTATGATTGAAAATGAATGGTTTGACTGCATTAGAAGCTAACTTCGTTCAATGCAAACTCTTTTCTAAGATTTTAAACCTTATGTAAATACTATAGAAAAATACAAAATATCGTATGGAGTCATTTCAGCGTGGATCTGCATTCCGGCAGGAAAACAGGATTGCACGGGTCCACGTTATACCAAAGGTTAATAAAATAAAATTACATTCAATCTAATGTAAGTAAGACAACTTACAGAATTGACTCTCTGGCGATATGTAGCTTGAGTTTGTATCCAATGCTGTGGCAATGCAGGTGGGGTAGGATGTGCACCATTGAAACACACACATAGAGACACTTGATGTTCAGCTAGAGCTTGTGCAAGTGTGGTCAGAAATTGGACACAGCGTGCCCACTGGCCTCCACATGCCCAATCTGAAAGGACAGTCTTATGTTTACATTGTTTTTATTGATTACACATTTTTTTAGAAGCAATGGCAATCGACATTTTGACGGTGGGAAACTATATTTTAGCGTATATTTTACCTGAGAAGTATCCTCCGTACAAGCGGTCTAAGCATCCTTCCGCGTCGAGAACCAAGCGGAACCCGCCGGCATGGTTTCTAGCTATTCGAAATAAATCAACGCAAACACCTTCGTTTTCTAAAAACGTTTGAAGATCTTGTATACCCATTGTTTGGAATAAACGATGTAATTATTCGATCAAACACGTTCGTCACGTTAAATTAGTAGCCTGAAAGAGAAACAATATTTATGAAGGTAAGCAGATCGATAGTTTTCCCAAATCATTTAGCTACACGAACACTAAATTATGTTAATATACCACTAGACGCTAATTTTCTATGTACAATTTAATTAAATTTTCTTATAAATAAATCTGAATGATGTCTAATATCGAGCCAGGCCGAGATACGAAAGTTACCGGCACGTAGTCAACGGAGGTCAAATTCGTTAAGATCAATTGTAATTCTGCATGGAACACATTTTACACTAATAGAAACTAAAGAAGCAATGGAAATAACAAAAGATTATCCAACCTTCTTAAAAAACCATACCAACAGAGGATTACGATAGGCGTAAGTTAAAAACGGAAGCCATTTGTAAATTTTTTTTACGATACGAATGTCACTTCGGTTCGAGCCAGCAAACCGAGAATGAAAAATTGATTTTGGGCTAATCGATTAGATTTTCTATCGATTATTCGTGAAATGTGTGTCTATAAAGCATTAAAAATGCTTTAAGCCGGTCAAGAAGAAATCAGCCCTAACGTGTTGAGCTACTAGTGACTCTATCCAAAAAGATGCTTTATGTGTTAAAAAATAAAGCGACATAATATTTCCATTTTGTTGCCCAGAAGGTTGCTGAAACACACAGCACACTATATTTTGTCATCTATACATAGCCATCTTGTTACGTACTCTTCCTAAGGGCCTGTGCACACCAGGTTTTTTAAGCGCGCCGTCGACGCGTGTTTTAGAAACGCGCGTCGACGGCGCTCTTTTATCCTACAGAGCAGTCTGACTTGCGTGCGTATCGCGTCTGTATCGCTACAAATGCGCGTCAACGGCGCGTTTTAAAACGTGGTGTGCTTAGGCCCTACACGGACTCCCAGGCCCAGTAGACTATTACTGGTAATCTCTAGTCGTGGACGTTTTGACAACGAACCGTTTTCAAAGACCGTTTTACGTTCTGCAACGGCAAAACCATTTTACTTCGTGGGTCAAACCAGTCTTCGTTGCACAAACCAGTCTTCTCGTCACGACATCGTTCCGTTTCACACACAGTTGTTTCAATGAAAAGTGAACTTTTTGTCAATGTAATACAGTCCTTATTTCATTACCACTCATCAGCACTATCGTTCCTGACGCAACGGACAAACTCGTAAAGCTTATGTATAGTTGATTTAAGGTGAACGCTGACTTAGCCGCACCACAGTATCCGCAGTTTTCGCAGTCATCGCATTTTGTTAATGGCCTCGCACATCTATCCGCACCGCAGTCACTGCAGTCATTCCCGTCGCCGCACGCATCCCACTTGATTTCTTTCCTCCAGCTCCGATTCGGCTTGCACCGTGGATACGAATGACGTCATCCGCGCCGCGCTAGCCACAGCGTCCGCTGCGTGCGGGCCGGCGTTGTTGACGTCATCAGCTGCGGCTTGGGGAGTTCGGTCGTTTCAGGGACTGCGGCGACTGCGACGCGGGTGGGTGTGCTAGGTTGCATAGAACTTCATATAAAGAATTCGAATGCGAAGACTGCGGCGCGTGCGGTGCGGCCAAGTCTGCGTTCACCTTTAAGGTACAAAATCGCCTTGCATAATGAATTCTTGGAATTCGAACAAGTGAGCACGCGTGTTTTTTTACGTTTTTTTGGTCAATTGTAATCTTGCACTCGCAAATTGAGATCCCTAATTATTTGTTTTGGTTTTTTTTTTTACTGAGTTGCATACGAGTGAATTGTAAATATTCAAGTGTACATAATATTTCATAACCTAATCATAATAATCATAATCATTTATTCATCTGACTCTTGCCTACCTAATTATATTAAAACCCAATTATATTAAAACCAAATTATATTAAAACCTAATTATATTAAAACAATTTGAAACCCATCGCAATGTCGCAAACGAAAATACACCAGAGTTTTTGCTCGCATTTCGATGAAGACAGTAAATATAAAAAAGCTAAATGTCATTTACCACGAAAAATTTAGCTAAAAATCATAATTTCGTCCAATAAAACGTAATATTCAGTAAACCGTATCATACATTTGTAACCGAAACCGTTTGTACTTTGTACGTTGCAAGAAACTGCAACTACTTCGCGCGACGATAGTTTGTCTATCAAGCCGTCTTCAAACCAGTTGCAACGACGAACGATTTATGCAACCGTTTTCGTTGTTGGAAAAACGGTTGCGTTTATAACGACCCACCACTATCTCGCACTGTGTCTATGCTCCGTTCGCTCCCGAATACACTGCGTGCACGAAAGTTGCACCCACAGAGTACATTCATATATATAGTAAGTTGCACCCTTTGTTTTAGTTACGAGTTATTTTTATTGTGTTAAATTTGGTTTTTGTAACGTGTTATAGTTTAGTAGATAGCGAGCAAAAACTCTGGTGTATTTTCGATTGTGACATTGCGATGGGTTTTAAATTGTTTTAATATAATTAGGTTATGAAATATTATGTACACTTGAATATTTGTACATCAATTAAAAAAACCAAAACATTAATTAGGGGTCTCAGTTTGCGACTTGCGAGTGCAAGATTACAAATTTACAACGGATGCAGCGGGAGGACACGCCCGGGTGTCGTCATTGTGTGGACCACCCGGAGGACACGGTGGAGCATACGGTAGAGGTGTACCCCACTTCAGCAGGGCTTCGCCGTGTCCTCGTTGAGGCGATCGGCGGCGGTGACCTCTCGCGCCCGGCCCTGGTTCAGACCATGGTGCGGAGCGAGAGGGAATTGAATGGGATGGGATACGCCTCCTTCTGCGAGGCAGTAATGCTAGCGAAGGAGGAGGCCGAACGCGTGAGGGAGAGGCAACCCTCTTCCTCATGCCCCAGCCACCGCGGGAGACGCCCCGGGCGTAGGGGATCGCGAGCCGATCTTCGGCCACCGTAGGCGCGGGTTTGCGGACGGCGAGCAGGGGTAGCTCACCGTCCGGTAAGGATCAGGCCCGGGTCAGCGGCGCGTCGTGTCCCGCGCGCGCCTCTAGGAGCTGTCAGCACCAGTGACGGGGCCCCATAGGGCCATTGCCTGCCGCGGTTACGGGAATGTTTTAACGAGATACCGCGGCGCCGGAAGTTAAGGGCAGCTGAAGGAACATGGTGGGTTTTTAGTCAGTAGAAATCTGACACACCCTCCCGATTAACCGAGAGCGAGAGAAGTCATTCGATGATTTTCCCACATGAAAAAAAAAATGCTGCCGTTCACACGAGCTATAATCCCATACACGGGGATCAAGAAGCCATACAATTCATGTATGTACCTTTAGGCACCGCTTCGCACGTAGCTCAAATTTTGAATTTTCGAAATGTGATTTTTCAAATCTTTGCCGTGGTTAAATGACGTTGCTGATCGATTAACTTATATTATAGTTAGATTTAGCCTGCTAATTACCTTTATGATGACAATCATTAAAAAAGATATTGATTGTATATATTTTTTTAATTTCATTCAATGAACTCATTTGTTAATCACCGTGATTAAGGTTAAGAAGAAATTATTATATACTAATGACAAGAGCATTAACTAGCTCTAAACTTTGCCCTGAAGCACCATCAAAGAAGTGGGGCTTTGATGGTGCTTCAGGGCAAAGTTTGTATAAGCAAACTATGGCAGACGAAGACGATTCCAGTATTTTTATGTGTTCTTTTGTGCCTCTGCGCTTAGTTTGTGGCGATGAAAATGTATGGGAGAATCCAAAGCCATCTTCCGCCATGTTTTGCAGACCTATTTATTTTAAGTTTTCAAACGAAAACAAGTTAAACATCGTGGAAGAACAGGCTTTGATTGAGGCTGAGATTGAAGCACTGCAGCCTTCTATTATGGGAAGCCATGTTGTAAAGCACTCAACGCTTATGACCATGATAGATGGCAAAATCATTTCACAGCTATCAAATACCTCATTGCAGACATGTGATATATGTAAAGCTACTCCTTCGGAAATAAATAAGTTGGACAAGATCTCAAAGTGAGTTTTCAATCATTTAATAAAGTAATGTTACTGCAGTACTTCAAAATATTCTTTTTATTAATTTAACCATTTTATTTTCAGAAAACCGGTTTCAACAGAAATGTTCAAGTACGGGTTATCTACTCTTCATGCTTGGATCAGGTGTATGGTGTGCCTTCTCCATATTTCATATAGACTGGACTTTAAAACATGGCAAGCCGGAGATGCAAGCAGTAAAGAGTCATTGAAGATTAGAAAACAAATCATACAGCAGAAGTTCCGGGATGAAATAGGCCTCCTGGTAGACATCGTCAAACAAGGTGAGATAAAATAACTTTAAATGTACATTTTTTGAAGTAATATTATTCATTTACATCTTTTTTCTGCACAGAGTCAAGAATTTTTGATTTGTTTCAGGTTCGGGAACTACAAATGATGGGTACACAGCTAGGAATTTTTTTAGTGATCCTGCGAAAACCGCAGCTATCACAGGATTGGATTCCTGTTTATATCCAAAGATTTTCAACACTTTTGCGTGTATTAGCCAGTGGGGAGCCTATAAATATTGACGCGTTTGCAAACTTTGCACACGTTACTGCAGAAATGTACGTGGAGCTTTATGGCTGGTATTACATGCCTTCGAGTGTCCACAAACTTTTAATGCATGATGTTGAAGTTATCAAACACTTCAATATTATGCCCATTGGCAAATTATCTGAAGAGTCAACGGAAGCCAGGAACAAAGATTTCAAAAAAACCCGAGAACACCATTCACGCAAATTTTGCCGTAAAGCGACAAACGAAGACATTTTCAATGCACTCCTTGTATCATCAGATACCTACCTGTCCAGCATAAGACCTGTGCTACGAAAGTCCACAAAAAGAGCTGTCAGTGATGATATGAGACCTCTTCTCATTAGTGACGATTCAGATGTAGACAAAGAGAACATTGAATTTTTCGATGTTAATGTTAGTGCGTTAATTAGGGACTCCGATTTAGAGAACTCTGATGAGGGCGACGATACTGTCTGTTAGCAGTAGTTTTTATGTTTACTATAGATAGTAGTCAAAAATATGTAAATAGTTATAATTAAATGTAGTAGTCAGAGTTGTAATAGTGGTAAAAGATCGCTAAAATAGTAATGAATGAATTAACGCTTATTTTACTACTATTTTAGCTATTTACCTATTTTTATAATTTTAATACTGGCTTTGTTATTTATTTTTGTTGTCCTTGCTATAGATATTTGTAGTGAATCATAATATTATAGATGTATTTGGTTGTAATGTCTTGATATAAGTATAATTTTATAATTTGATTTGTTTATTTATTTCTACAAAATCTTTTATTTTTTCGAGATTTTTTCGAAAATTAAAATCAGTTTACTACGCATTTTTTTTCTTTTAAAATGAATGTTTATATAGTGATCGAAAAACCACATACTTAACCCATTCCTCCCCACTGTCCTATTTTTAAGACACTATATTCAACATTTTTTTTTAATGTTAGGTCTTTTATTTTAATGTTTTCTGATGAAATTCGTATTTTTACACTATTTTTCTAATTAAATGTTTTTTTTTCGCTGTAAAAAATGTTTCCGTAATTTTAATATAATTTTTTCAAATTGATCATTTTTGATGCATCAAGAAGAGCATTATGTTCTGATTCTATATACCGTAAAAGAAAAAAAATAGCAACTTCAAAGTACATAAAACTGATTCTAAAACCTTTACCAGATATATAATAAATAAAAACAAAAACAAAATAGAATTTGGGAACTTATGAGATACGTTCAAAATAAGCCGTACTATAAATATGACACCGGGAACTTGTCTATACAAATTGCCACGAAATCGTGTTCGATCTTTTTGAAAAAACAAGTCATATTATTTTTTCTTAACGTATTAAGAAATTAATTTAAAGATTTGATCGAAAAATTTAAATTTTTCGATGCTTGGGAAGTAATGGGTTAAAATTCATAACCTCCAAAACTGCTACGTGCAAAGCGATACCCAAAGTTGCATTATATTAATGCTCATGTCATTTGTATCTTATTATATCTCAACCTTAATCACGGTAATTAACAAATGAGTTAAGTAGTTCTTGAAATGGCCAAAAAAACCTATACAATAGTGTGTCAAGAACCAAGAGGAAAGGAGAAAGCTAATCAATGAGTTTAGTTTAAATATATTACAGGTAGGTTTAATACAATCAATTTTAGCTCAACCGAAGTCAGATGTAGCAAAAAGATTTAGCGAGTTGGTGTACTATATTGATTAGTATTCTCCTTTAAATTTAATTAAGAATTTTTTTTGAAGCTTGTGTTCGGCATGATGGGGTTGGCGTATCCATTGAGATAAAAACCCCAAATCAACTTAATAAAGATAAAAAAAAAAATCTTTTTGATTGATTGTCATCATAAAGGTCATTAGCAGGCTAAATCTAACTGTAATATAAGTTAATCGATCGGCAACGTCATTTAACCACGGCAAAGATTTGAAAAATCATATTTTGAAAATTCTAAAATTCTAAAATTTGCTACGTGTTAAGCGGTACCTAAAGGTACATGAATTGTATGTCATCTTGATCGCCGTGTAAGGGACTACAGCTCGTGTGACCAGCAGCCTAAAAGTTCCACGAAGTTTCGAAAAAACGTACTTTTAGTGTTTTCTCCCATACAAAAAAAAATATAAATCTTTTTTTTCTCACGCGTAGTGTGACTTGTACCATCCATACGTTAGTCGTTAATATTATGTAAAGGGAGGTATACCAGAGCCATTACAATTTTTGTTTTTTTTTAATTATTTACTTTAAGTTTCTATGAGCATGGAGCTCGATTTCCAGACCACTGTGCGCCGCTGGCACCTTCAAAACTAGCGGTTTTTTCCATTTTTGTTAATTTTTTGGGTAATGGATCATTCTGCCTTTGCTACCGCAGCTTTAATTTCAGTATGAAAAATCGACAGCTTATTTTTATATATTTATGATTTAAATTTAAATGTTCTATTTTTTCAATACTCGTGGAGCCGGCTTAAACTTCATTAAATTCGGTAACTTTACCGGGACTTTATTAAAAAAAAAAACGGGTTGCACTCCGGGAAGGAGTGCCGGCAGAAGTGAAAACTTGAATATTATTAACGTTGTGTATTATTTATATTTTGGAATGGTTAGGGAATAATTTTGCACGAATTGCTTTAATTATCAGTATAAAAGTATTAAGTATCATTTATGTGGCAGAATACAATATTTATTTATTGCGATTGTTAACTATTTTTACTGGTACTGCTGAATAGGGATTTATAAACAAGACAAAAGTGAGGAATAACTTGTATATTCACAAATATAGACAATACAGACAATCTCAACTTTAATAACGCAAAACTAAGCACAACACAACCGTACACGTCGAGAGCTCAACCCAAAGAGCCGGTGATCGCGCCATGTCGACCGGTGTAGCCGCTTCGTTTCCCGCCACAGCACCACTCGCGCTAGCTTCACTCGGTGTTGCCAACACGGCCCTCCTGCATCGTGCATGACCTCAGGCACACTCCAACCAACACCAACAGCACCTGCGTACACCGTCACACAAGCCAGAACTATGCATCTGAAAATAAAACAAGTATCAGAACACCGCCATCAGGAACATCATTTTGAACTCTTTTACTTCTTCCCTAAACTTGAAACATTAGAGAAAATTATTCTAGTCCCCTTTAGGCCCAGGAAACCTTGCGAGACGCATCGTTTTTGATGTACTGATCTGCCCAACTCATAGAATTTTGTCTTTAGACTTAGACAAAATCTGAAATCTAGTTCACTCCTTTAGTCCGAAGTAGTGCCTGGTCCAGTTTACTCCTTTACTCTTAGGCAGTAACTGCTTCAGCACACCACTCCTACCCTGGATCGTGAACACTTCAAAGTTCTGGCAGACCAGCACATACCTATATTCTTTTGTATGAAACCATAACACGCATAAATTGAATAAACATAATAGGCTAGTTGTAAATAAATGATTATGAAACCCAGTTCACTCCTTTGGTTCGAAGTAGTGCCTGGTCCAGTTTACTCCTTTAGTCTTAGGCAGTAACTGCTTCAGCACACCACTCCTACCCTAAATTATATTTTTATATTGAACCATAACACGCATAAATTGAATAAGCAGAATAGGACTAGTTGTAAATAAATGATTGTGAAACCTAGTTCACTCCTTTGGTTCGAAGTAGTGCCTGGTCCAGTTTACTCCTTTAGTCTTAGGCAGTAACTGCTTCAGCACACCACTCCTACCCTAAATCATGAACGCTTCAAATATGAATAGGGCTAGTTGTAAATAAATGCCTGTATAATCTATTTAACTTGCCAACGCGTGATTTACTCAAATTACCGATTATTAAGGATTTTATTCTCCGCCTCGGCCACTCCTTCATGTCATTTACTTGATATCTCACTTCCTCTCATATTCTCTATTCGATACCATTTTCATATTTCTCTGATGTCCGTAGTATGCACATCAACGTTTCTAAGCACAGGACAATAACTGTCACTATCATTACGCATTATCTAGTCCAAGAACTCTTCAAAACGAACGGCCCTTGTTGGTATGTCTTAACTACTATAGAAACTTGTTGTAATGTTACATAATAAATATACACTCATCACAACTATCCTGACTTGACTCAGCTCTTATACTTTACATTAATTTTAATATCGTGTTATTAAATCTTTCACATTAATAACACCCCATGGCCTATTTAATAGTAACATGAGTTCCTTAACAGTTAACCAATATACTTATTCACACTATTCGAACGTGATACATCTACCACTTTAAAAAGGTTTTCAATGTTACTGAAATGTCAGTCCATCGCTTATTTGTCTGTATATTAAACAAGACACTACTGTTACGTTACGACCAATCAACACCTCACCAATCACATTAAGAATTAAGAACATAAATTTCGACATTAACGTAAGCTGAATCTATTTTTATTAAACTACCCTCTTTACACTGTTCCTTGAAAATTCTTTCAATATCATTCATAATAGCAGGTAGTTCAGTTATCTCTAAATTGCGTTCCATAACAAAATATGATATCCGACTAATAGGTACCTATTTTTATATTACGCCTCCAGATTCTTGTACAAGACTTATGGTGAACGCAGACCTAGCAGCACCGCACGCGCCGCAATCTTTGCATTCGAATTCTTTATATGAAGTTCTATGCAACCTCGCACACCTACCAGCGCCGCCGTCGCCGCAGTCCCTGAAACGACCGAACTCCCCTAGCCGCAGCTGATGGCGTCACCCGCACGCAGCGCGGATGACGTCATTCGCATCCACGGCGCGCAGTGTTGCCAGAGTTATAAAGTAGACAGAGAATCTCTGTCAACGGTTTATAATAAAATTACTTATTCTCGTATAAATAATTACTTGCTTATTCCCTATTATAGCACCTACAGATAAAATTACACAAAAGAGCAAAATACCAATACCAAATACAGATTTTATACAGATTTTTTAAATCTTCGGTACAGATAATGCTTTCAAAAATCTGGCAACACTGACGGGAACGACTGCAGCGACTGCGGCGCGGATAGGTGTGCGAGGCCATTAACAAAAAGCGATGACTGCGGGGACTGTAGAGACTGCGGTGCGGCTAAGTCTGCGTTCACCTTTACACTTTACACTGAATTTATTTGTGATTACCACCGCAATAGTTCCTTTCTCTTCCGAACTAACGAAACATTACAACTATTTGGTCCCTTTAGTATTTAAACCCGAATACTTGAGCTACTATGATTGGTTACATGCCCTGGTTTATAGACATAACTATGCAGAAAACCCGCTAAAAGTCACGTATTTTAAAAACTGACCTCTACTGACTTGTACTACAGACAAAATAATAGTATAATAATTACCGTTCCCGACACGTTTTCGTTCAATCTGGTTCTTTAAATAATACTTTTACGTCACCTTTCTTGTAATTTCAACTACCTACATGAGGCCAAATAATATATTCCTTTTTAACTTTAAAAGACAAAGAAATCCTTTTTTTCCACAAGTAAACCGGTCATATGTTATGGATACGTAATGCACACACTCGTTACGTCTCTTAGCGGAAACTTTGATCTAAGTATTTAGTTTAATTAACTTGATAACAAACAATACTATCTGACCACTTAAATGTAGATGTTTTGATGTTTTAACGTTTTGGGAATACCTTCATTGTGCGTACGGCTAAGGAGTGGAATTCCCTGCCGGAGTCTGTGTTTCCCGATAGCTATAACCTAGGAGTCTTTAAGTCAAGAGTGAATAGGTTACTTTTAGGTAAGCGTGCTCCATCTTCGACCACATCATCACTTACCATCAGGTGAGATGGTGGTCAAACGCGAACCTATTCTAAATAAAAAAAAAAAAAAAAAAAAAAGGTATCAATTTCGATTAAATTCAGTCACCAAGTCACACGGTTCAAACTCAGGTACCTATCATCAGGATATTCGGATTTGTACTCACAGTTTCTGTCAACCTTACACTGCTGCTACTCGACGCGTATCTAGCACGAATTATGTTTGCACTTAGTTTTGATTTAAGTTATTTTAATTTAAGTACCCATAGCGTGGTCTGGGGCAAGCAGTTTCTTATCCCACTTCTGATGTTAACTATTTTTACTGGTACTGCTGAATAGGGATTTATAAACAAGACAAAAGTGAGGAATAACTTGTATATTCACAAATATAGACAATACAGACAATCTCAACTTTAATAACGCAAAACTAAGCACAACACAACCGTACACGTCGAGAGCTCAACCCAAAGACAAAGAGAATATAATATAAGAGACGGAACTTAGAACATTCAGTCTGTGAGAAATTGTTAACCTTCTTTAGCCAACCACAAAAAAATAACATAGCTACCAACATTAAAATTTCAACTAGCACTGTCAATACAATCATGACCTTGATGGGAAGAACTGTCATTGATAGGGATGCGCAATGTATAGAGAACTCAATAAACTTATCGATATGTTTAAAATTTATCGATATCGATGAAACGCATTCTATGCAATTAATTGGGTTCTATTTAAAACTAATTATTTTGAAAAAACTGTGTAAAATAAAACACTCATATTATTTCAACATTTATTTATTGATATAATTATATTACCAGCGACCTATATCACTTTATTTATGATCTATTTTTAATTGGAATAAGGGTAGAACAGAAATAATAATTACAATAGCTCTTCATGTGTTTAAAAGGTGTATTCCTGTCTTCCCCGTCATAGTCACGGTATTTTTAGTCACTTTATAAAAATAAGTGCTGTCCCCGTTAAACTAATCGCGCGGTTCTAACAAGGGGTTATAACAAGTAGTAAAAATATTCAATAATTTAATATAAAGACTATACGAGACGAGACGATAACAAATATTACTTACTAGTACTCACGCGGGGCTTCGCTCCCGTGGATTCTATCACGGTAAAAACATAACTCTCCTTTTTTGCAGTCGGGTAAAAAGTAGCCTATAACCTTCCTCAAGCTTCAAGCTACTTCCATACCAAATTTCATCCAAATCCACCCAGTACTTTCGAAGATTAGCGCGTTCAAGCAAACAAACAAACAAACTTTTCCGCTTTATAATATTAGTATAGATGTTATAATAACAATATTACACAAGTAATATTAAGTAGAAATTATAGTATAAAGCCGGGTATTCATTAGGCAACATTTGTTAATAAACACTATTTCACTATGTATGATCATCTTTGAAAACAGTTTATCAACAGTTTATAAACAAAGGTGATGAAACATTGTTTCTTAAACATCGAAACATTTTGTTTATAAGCAAAAATCAACAGGTGTGGACGTGTGTTGTGCGAGTTTATAAACATGGAAGTAGCAGGCTGCATTTCGTTTTTTCTAATTGCTCCATCAACTGCTTTTCCCTTGCTGTTAAATCTGTAAAGACAGGTTTTTAAATATGTATAAGCAAAATATTTAATAAAATTTGTTAATATTTCCCTGCATATAAAACGCAAGGATCTTTTCTAAGTAAAATGAACAATAGAGCACTATTTCGAGAATTTCTTGATTTTATGAGACGGTGGGACAGACTGTCCGAGGCCAAGGCATACCAATTATGAAAAAAAAATAAGAAATGCAAATAGTAATTAGTAAAGGAATACAAAACGTTTTTTTTACGTATAATTTGTTGAGAATGTAATATTAAAAGAATTTGGTGATTTTATTTAAAATATTTACCATTTTGGGCCAGCCCCTTGAGTTAAGGATATGTCTCAATTGCTGGCTTGTGGATGGCACTGCTTCAGGCAAAAGATCTGAAATGATATATTTTAATTTGAAACTAGTTTGGAAACCATCAGATATTCAAGGTTCACTATTTTTTTAATTTGAAATAGAAGTAGTATCCTAATTTTGACCTTTTTAATGAATTTGGCAAATATTTTAAATGATAAGCTTCGCCTGGGTGGTGGTTGGATATTATCCCACATTCATTATGATGATGATAAATGGTTATTAATATGTATATCTATAAATAACTATTAATCCCTTTAAATGCCATCATCATCCCACATTCCTTGTATCCTCTCAGACCACTTCAACAGCTCACTGTGTATTTGTCTTGACTTAAATGCATTATGTCTGTCCCTCTCACAGAGACCTGTGCCCTGTCTCCCAGTATTGAGTACATTATAGGCTAATTACGATGATGATTATGAATAATTTACCATTTTGAGACAGCTCCTTAAGGATATGTCTGGATTGCTGGCTTGTGGATGGCACTGCTTCCGGCAAAAGATCTGAAATGATACATTATAATTTGAAACTAGTTTTGGGATCTACCAGATATTCGAGGTTCACTAGTTTTTTTTAAATTTGAAATAGAAGTAGCATCTTAATTTTTAACAATAATGAATTTGACAAATATTTTAAATGATAAGCTTCGCCTGGGTGGTGGTCGGATATTATCCCACATTCATTATGATGATGATAAATAGTTATTAATATGTATATCTATAAGTAACTATTAATCCCTTTAAATGCCAAATATATTCACTTGTGTTTTTATTTCAAAATCAGCCTCGAGACTCGTTTCAGCGTTTTTTGATATTCCACAGGTATTTCACACTTGAAAAATTAATTCTATACAGGATACTTAATCGTATTATATTTACCTCTTGAGTCTGAATGCTGATACACATGTTGTGGAAATTATGCCAATTGTCCGTCAGTGTGAGGTAAGGCCATCAAATTCAAAGACGGGATTGCATGTCTTTTCAGACGATTTCCCTTTTTGCTAAAATACTTTTTTCCAAAGTGGTTAGCACATACATTTCGCTGCTCAAGCAGTTTTTCTATTGGTAGATGCACCATTTCTTCATTACCAACTGCTTTTAGCCACTCTCGACAGCTGGAAGATACAAAATATTAAAAAGTTATTATTAACTATGAATTTATTAAGTGTGATTTAAACTTGAATCAGTGATATAAAAAACTCGACATGTTACATTTTCCCAGAAGTGAGTTAGTGCCAGTATCATATTTTATAAACATAGACCTATCTACCGACTGTTAAAGTATGAAATAATCACTCCATTCATAAATTAGTAGTTCATAGCATACAAAGAAATATCACTCACAAAACATTAATAATAAGATAAAGTATTAAATGTACGGTGAGTGATATTGTTGTGCTATGAATTATATGCTATTATTATATAATAGAATAGTCTGAAATAATCTTAACATGTGGAGTTTTTAAAGTTTCCAATTCAGTTATGAAAACACCTAATTTAAACGATCAGTGCTATTAATTGGAATAGTTTCTTGGGATATGAAATTCTAGAATAATCACCAATTACACCATATTTACATAATGATATCACAGGTAGATAATGAAATGTCTCAGACTCTCTGAATGTAGTATATAGAACCTAGTTTCTTGTAATCATGCTAAAAACATGGTATTTAGCAGTTAACCTACATACTAAAATATATAGTAATCTTGATTGATGGCCAGAGGGTAGTAATACAGAATTTGAATGATGCTATTCACAATAGGATCTTTACAATGATTTATTTACACTTAAATTAAACAGGTAAAGTTCGTGAGGTTGTAGGGGGGGTAATCTCTGGATCTACAGAACTAATTTCGAAAATTCTTTTATCAATAGTAATCCACGTTACTTGTGAGTATCATAGGCATATATTATCCCGAAAAATAAATGTTTACCACCCAATGAAGTATGCATGGGTCAGCTAATTATAAATATGGAAATTAACAACATATAGGTACTCACCGGTTTGGATCCAGTAGAAACTTGGATAAAAGCAACTTATTTCCAGTATGCCAGGCCTCCTTGATACCGCAAAATTCACATCTTCTGTGACCCTTACCCATGATGATTCAGAGTCACTGTCTCAATTATTATAGTAAAAACAAATAAGTCTCGCAAGAGTCACTTACACTAAGAGACAATATCTCGATGAAACTATGTGAGGATTAAACGTAGGAGGATGCTCGATTCAACGTTTAACATACAATCACGGAAATTATTCTGTTATGTTATATTCCGAAATCATAAAGAAAAAACAAACAGAACAATCACAACATAAACATGGACGACGCGAACAGTGTTGCCAACAAGACTTACATAAAACTTGCTAAACGGCTGTTAAAATTATGCCAAAATTATGCTAAAGGTAGTATAATTTAGCTAAACATTATGCTAAAAATTTTCGACGTCAAATAAAACGTCATTGTAAATTCAAATATTATTTAATCAACATCAACAAATATATATGTTATTTTTTAATCGAGTTACATTATGCTATCAAATAAAATATTAATATCTTGGTTGATCGACAGCCATAACCGAACAATGTGAGCACACAAACATAGCTGCTGTCTGTGTATTCAGATTTTTACTATGGGATTTTTTTTTTTTTACTTTTCACTGGTTATATAGCTTTTTTATGCTTCGCTGATAAAATATGTAACTTCAAACAATAGATATTAGCAATTATCTCACGCTTACAGTAATTACAATAGGCTTTCATCGTATCATTTTCGACAGGATGTAACCAATCCTTGAAATCCAGCATTTGCTCCCACTCTGCCCGGTAATGCTGACTGTATTTAGGCGGCATATTAATTACCAATTAATAGATAATGCACGTAAAACTGACAACTGCACTGCATAAACTGTAAGATCTTTTATTTATAAAGTAGAAATTTCACTTTTCTTACAAGAAAAAGGAAGACAACGAATAATGATTGTCTATAGTATATTAAATTAAATTTGTATGGGAATCCCCAAATTACGGTAGAGAGCGTTTGATGTAAAGGCGGGCCCATACTGGTTGCAAATATAACGACAAAGGTAATGAATCATTTGTCGTTATGTTGGCAACCAGTGTTGCCACCTTATGTCTCATTAAAATTCCTACGCAAGATAGTAAAACGGTAGTTTGTGTCATGGTTTAACTTTTATTAAATAACTATATTTTATGCCAAAAAATATGCTATATGCTAAACAACAAATAAAAATGCTAAACAATATAAAAGTATGCTAAATCTAGCATAAATTATGCTAAATTGGCATCACTGGACGCGAAGGCAGACATGTTTGTCTGCACAGACAACAAATCTACAGTTTTAGTGGTTTAATGTTGGTCATCCTCAGATTTTGACGTTTGTTTCTGAATGTTGGCTAAAGAAGGTTACAAATTCCATATAAAAAATATTTGTTCGGAGTTTCACAGGACTGCCCAAAGAGCCGGTGATCGCGCCATCAGTGTTTCCACTTGAATAATTTCCTTTCCCCACGCCTTAATTCAAATTTCCCCTTCTCAGGACCTTTTTCCCCTCAAAAATTATTCTGCTATAGTTTTTAGTTTCGGCATTGGTGTAGTAACTAAAACAAAAAATCTTTATCAATCTTCTTCTATAGCCTGCCCACGCCCCTGGTGATATTATAATAATATTATTTACACTAAATACATCAACAAAATTTGTCGACTTTGCACATCATTACATTTTTCATATAACTTCACATCACTAGCTGGCAATTTCTTTACGTTGTAATGTTGGTAAAATGGTAACACATTAAAACATTTACATTCTCTTTGGTAACGGATATCTAATTTTGTTTAATTTGTGCATAATTTGTGGTGATTTGTGGTTGGTGCGATTGATTGAGTTCTTCACTTGTAAATAAACTTCCCTACAGCTAGAAATATTTATTGCGACGGTTAATTAATACGTAAAATGGATCGGTGGCTGATTAATATTTCTGCTAAAAAATCGGTAAGTTTGAGCTTCCACTTTTATATTTGTCACTCAATTTTACGTGATGAAAAATTTTTAGTTTCTTTTATGTCTTAGCTGATTGGCAGGCAAAGATGTACCACCGTACAGCCAATTTTTAAACTCCCATTCTTCCTCGAATATTGTTAAAATGAAAGGGCCAAGAATGTTGCCATGCCAACTGGTTTTTTGATTTGGGTTGGGGAAAAAATGAAAATTATTGTTTCCCTGACATTGCTACAGGAATTTAAATTTGAGTGAACTGCGATTACTAAAACTTATCAATTTTTTTTTTCAGAATGAAGTTAATGTTCCTCTGAGCTCATCCGAAAGACCCGGTGCTAGTATGTGCTCTTATTCAGAACCTCAACCCGGAACGAGTTTTCAGTCCAGTAATTATATCGAGGATCAGAAAGAACAATTAGATCCTCAAACTTCGTCAGCCATGGAAGTCGAAGATGGAATATTGGTAATTGTTATTTCACTTTATATAATCAGTTTTAGTTCAGTCAATTTTAGTTGTTAGTTTTATCAGTTTTAGTTTTTATATATTTAAATGATAACTGTGTTTTCAATATTAAATAGCCAAGAGTTTTATAATATTTATAACGTTTTGCATATTTTGTAATTTGCCTATATAAATGAGTTTTGTAAAATTTACTCATTATCTATCTTGTATTTTGTAGGTTGATTACTGTACTGAAGATGAAGAGAAGGGATACAGTACTGAAAATGAAAAGAAAAAGCAATTAATTACTTCAAAGTCTACGGTAAAAGGTATGAAAAAGATATTTAAGAAGAAGTTTCAGCATGATTGGCTTAAGCTACCTGAGTTCAAAGCATGGTTGTTAAATGGGAATAAAGATGACAATGCAATTTGTAAGGTGTGCAATGTGGTTATGAAGGCGGGAAAATCAGAGCTAAAAAAGCATGGTGGTGGAAAATCTCACAAAAAGAATATGCAGGCTTGGCTTCAGTCTAATACAAATCAACCTAGTATTACAACATTTGTTTCAGAAAATACAAAGCTGAAAAACACTGAAGCTGCCATTTGTTCATATATCGTCGAAAACAATCTGCCTATTTCATCAATTGAACCGTTGATTGAATTGATTAAATCTTTACCAGAGAAGGCAATCACATCGCAAATCTCTTTAGCCAAACAAAAAGCTACTAATGTCATTAGGAATGGTTTGCGCCCATTTTTTAATCAAAAACTTGTTAGTGAACTGAACCATAATTTGTTTTCCGTTTATATTGATGAAACAACTGATGTTAGCGTCAAAAAGCAACTGGCGATACTAGTCAGCTACTGCCATAATTTTGAAACAAAAGTAGATGTGATCGACGTAGTAGATTGCCCAGACGGGACCGCTGTGGGTTTGTACACACAAATGATTAACACGCTGAAAGAAAATAATGTGCCACTGCAAAACTGGATAGGCTTTTGTGCTGATACGACTGCAGTCATGATGGGACAGCATAACTCTGTGTCTCAACTAATCAAAATAAACTATCCACAAGTATTTGTGTCAAAATGCTCTTGCCATATGATACATCTGGTGGCGAGTAACGCATGCACCAAGTTAAGCAACTCTTTAGAAGATTTGTGCCGCAATGTATACAACCATTTTGGAAGGAGCCCTAAAAATTCTGCTGCTTTCAAAGAGTTTCAAACATTCCATGAAGTCAAACCTCATAAAATATTGAGAGCTTGTCAAACCAGGTGGTTGTCGCTTCAAGCATGCGTGCGAAGAATTTTAGAACAGTGGGATCCATTGAAGAGTTACTGGAGAATATTAAGCTTCGAAGATCCAACACATGCGAATCGCCACACTCTCCAAACCTTGGAGAACCCTTTGATAAAAAGCCAAATGCATTTTGTAGACTACGTTCTTGGACTTTTTAATGATTTTAATTGCATGTTTCAAGCTGATTACCCTAAATTCTCAGAATTGAAGACTCAAACTGAGGAATTAATCAAAACATTGGCATTGAATTTCATGAATAGAAATTATGTCAAACAAACCCCTGCTAACCAAATCAATCCTTATCAGACAGAAGAATATCTTGAATTGAAACGTATTTATTTAGGTGTGGATGCAACCCATTTATTAACAGAGGTGGAAAATAAAGAAAACTGTGAAGTTCAGAAAATTTTTCAGGCAGCAAAATTGTTTTATATTGAAGCAATCGTACAAATAAAGAAACGATTTGTATTTGAAGATGTGCACAATGATTCTTCTTTTTTAAATCCAAAAAATGCCACTGATTTGCACCCTACATCATTGTACGAAATCGCGAAAAAACACATTCCATCGCACATTACTGTAGATTTAACAGAGCTGGACAAGGAATGGAGAAGTCAAAGTCTCCTTGCAGATATGAATTGTAACGATTCCACGGATACTGTAGGCTATTGGAAAAATAAGTTTGAAAAAAAAAATGTAGACGGCAGTCGCAAATTCCGTCAACTGCCAATTTTGGTAAACTATTTTATGTCACTGCCTTTTTCCAATGCTGCCGTAGAACGGTTGTTTAGTGATCTAAAGAATATCAAAACAGATAAACGCAATAGGCTAGATAATGAAACGGTTGCATCAATCCTGTGTGTAAAATCTGGCTTGAAAAGAACGGGAACAACTTCTGTACAAGTAATGAAAAATCAGTTAGAAATACCACACCTTAAGTTTGTACAGTCCAATGCAACTGCAAGTGAATCCAAAAAAATTAGACTAAGCATGAATAAAGTATAAAGTCAACAATTCGTATTCTTATTTATAGCCTGGCCAGAAATATATAAAACCTGCATATGTTGCCACTGTTTCTTTTATTTATAATACGGTAACACTAGTCCACGTCCATAAAAATTAGTTCCAAAATATTTCGCAATATTTTAGGCTAGACCTTACCCATGATTTCCCGCAATCTCCCCTTTTCATGTCTTTTCCCTTTTTCTTCCCCTCTGGACCCTAATTTCCCCTCAAAAGGGGAATTTCCCCTCATTGTGGAAACACTGCGCGCCATGTCGACCGGTGTAGCCGCTTCGTTTCCCGCCACAGCACCACTCGCGCTAGCTTCACTCGGTGTTGCCAACACGATATCGTAGACAAATATGACAATTTATATTACATTCAAAAGTTTATCTCTTAGGCCGTGCGCGCACTGCCTTGCGGTGGCCGCAATTCCGGTAGTTCTACCGCACCGGTAGACTGACCGCAGTGCGCGCACTTCTATGACACTCCATACGCGGTGCGGTAGAACTACCGGAATTGCGGTACCGCAAAATTTGTGAAGCAAGCGAGCTACTTGAGATTAGAGACACGTACGCGCGAGCGGGATGGACGATGTACGAACTATGATGACCTGGAGAACGAGAAACTGTGCCCGGTCATTTATGTGCATAATCTATGGCCCGGTCGTTCTATGGCTCTTTGATAGTAATTGTTTTCGATGTTTTTATTTGTTATTTTAACTTTGTTAAGTGAAGTTACTCAACGTCATTGGTTCAACAATATAAGTTCAAGTTTATGTTGCTTATGCTTGGTTTTATTTCGTGTGGATTGTAAAAAAGAAAATATGTATATAAAAATGAAGATCACTGTAAATATTAGATTTTTAAATACGCCATTTTAATAATTCATTAAATATTACTTATTTAAATGATATTCAAATTATTTAAAATGTATCATAATTAAAATGATTGTACTAAGCCTGCAAAGTATGAAGGAAAATCAAATATGCAGGTATTCCATCACGTCTGACTAGTGTTGCCAGGTCCGATTTGTTTTAAATCGGGACAGAAGTTAAAGAAAATCGGGATTTAGGTTTGTAGATCGGGACAAACAAAAAAAAAAGGTTTTTTTTTAGAAGTAATTTTAATTTATTCGTTTTCGTCGTATATGAAACGATGAATCTTTTTTCTAAAAAAATGTTATAGTCAGACTTGCTTGATAGACTACTCTAAACACGTGGAAGCATGTCCAACCAAGTTTAAGGAAAATAGAACTAAATGGAGCGGTGTCCCTTGTGTAACAGTTGCTCTCTTAGTATTGTACGTAACGTAACGTAACGTGATTGTACGTCATAATTTAAGATTTTGATATGGCACAACGTATAATGGCGTTCAAATAAAAAATATTATTTACGACAGTACGTTCATTTCCGATGAACTTTCAAGTTAAAATCCTATTGAATGTACCTTGTGTCACAACATGTGAAATACCCGACACTATAATATCATATAATATCATGGGACTCTACCTACGTACTTATACGTCATATAACTTTGTATGGCCATTTACTGTGTCATTCTTGAACAAAGACTCAAGTGGTAGCGTCCGCGAAAGTGTTAAGTCGGTATCTGCGCGATATCTCCAGGATCCAGTCTCCAGGATACCACTCCATTTGGGGAGGCCTAAATAAAAAACACTACCCATTTCCATAAAATTACCTATAGGTGTATATAAATAAAATCATCTGATAACTGAAAATTATTGATATATTAGTGAAAATCAACAAAGTTAAGTATGAAAGTAGTTTACAGATAATGAATTTTTTACATAATTTGCATTTTTCATTACTTTTTGCTGCCTTGAGAAGGCCCTTATTTTTTATTACGTAGTTGTGAAATTCACCGCAAGTCATGCTAAAGTTAGTTTATATTTGAATCTCGGCTTTGACATGCTCCGGTGTCAAATGGTTTCGCCTCACAGATAAAATTAAGAGTTGGTTTGTGAAAATACTCTTTCCGAAGCCGCGTTCGACACTCGCGGAATTGACGTCATAAAAACTTTTTAGCAAAAAATAAAACCGACTTCCATATCAAAACACTACAAAGCCAAAAATAACTTTGATTTCGGTAGTCGGTGTTATTGTTTTTGTATTTTCTTTTTTTGACACCGCCTTCTGAAATTAAAGTTATTCTTGGCTTTGTAATGTTTTGATGTGGAAGTCGGTTTTATCTTTTGCTAAAAAGTTTTTTTCACGATTTTTAGTGGGTCGGTTTGTAACTTATCCAGTTACAAAAGCAAAAATGTGAAGTACTTATCACCTTTTACAACACATTGCTTTTCCCGATGCAGAGCCGTTAATTTTTGAGGAGTTCTCCTGGTACTTCACTATCAGCTCTACATCACCATATGCATTGTGACGAGCATTAAGTGCTTAACATCCATATTCAAGTTATCGAATCACAATCCACGAAATACTTATTATTGAGTAGTTTCGGTGGCCATCTGTGGTCTTCATCATCAGTTCCACTTCACCAAATGGTGCGTTTCAAGAACAACTGCACAAGGTACTATTAGAAATACCCAAAACGCTAGCTGTGCCTATAATATTTGAAGAGTTCGCTCGATTACTCCAGGATTCCATCATCAGATCCTGATTTCATAGGGACCAAATTGAAACTATACCCTTTCAAACGAAAAAAAAATCCATATCAGTCCAGCTGTATTCGAGTTATGAAGTAAAATACATAAAAAAAAGTTCAGGTTGAACTGAGAACCTCCTCCTTTTTTTGAAGTCGGTTAAAAAGAAAATAACTTAGAAGATTTGCGAAGTTTTGATTCTCCTTAAAAATGATTTGCCCTTTTTGTAGCGGCGTCAGATCTTTGTTCTGCACTGCTACTTTCAAGTCTTTGACTGTACACACCACTTTATAAAATTGATCCATGTTGAAGAACTCATTATTTTTTTAAATAAATCCAATTTGTTATCGTTGAGTTCATATTTGGTCTTTGGTGTAATGAGAAATTTTAGTACCATGCACAACAGTCGTTTTTTATTTTCGTATCTTTATCATCAGACAATTTTAAGCTATTGCATAGCTTTTATCACGGGCTTTGAGCGCGGCGACCGAATCAAGAAATTCCGTAACGAAAATAAACCTACCACCCCTCAATCCGATTCCGACCGGCACAGCGGTGCGGCGTTGAAAGCCGTGCATCGTCTAACGTCGTTTCAGTTCAGCAGACTTCGGCACGGTGTTTGTGTGCGTGCGACTAGACGTATGCGTGTAGTCTATCTGCTAATAAACCTATAGTTTCAATGAAAAAAAAATCCTGAATAACCTATATACAGGGTGTCCCGTAAATAATGGATCAAACGTAACGGGTAGGTAGCTTACCTAATTTCCAACAACTAATTTGAATATTAAAAAAAAAACCGTTACAGTAACCAAGATATTATTATTTTTTCGAATTTTACCATTTTGTCTTCCAGAATTAAGTTTTTTTTAATGCTGTTGCTGCAAATGATGACATTTTTAGGTATGATTTTTGTCTAACATTTCTGAATAGCTTACTAATGTTATAAGATACCATTTTTTTGAATACCGTTTTATTTGCCTTAGAAAAAAAATCTTGAGTTGAAAAGTTTTTTCTTTACGATGTTAGGACCAATATTGAAAAATTTCTCCTGTAAAAAAAATGTATGACACCGAAGACGACCATTATTTTAAAAACTTGTACATTTAATAAGGTTTGCAAATTCGTATAAAACTTACGTCTAGTCCTTATCGTTACAAAGATATTGCTATGAATGTGATGAAGAAGACAGAAAATAAATTAAATTGGTACTATTCCATTTTTTCCTTTTCGTTATGGCTTATGCTTGAATGCTTGTAATCGAGGCAGGTAGTTAAGCGGCTAGCATAATTCCGACCCGATGACGTCATCTGTCCGGAATTTGGGATCGCTACCTGTGGCGGAGTTGCACCTCAGTCAGTGTGAAGGGGATAGATAGCGCCGCTTTTGTATTTTTGGTAAATTGGTATGAAGTTGTACATTCTAGTCCTTGTCGTTACAAAGATAATTGCTATGAATCTGAGAGGTGCTCCAAATCAACGTTAATAAAAAAAATAAAAAAGTGTGTACATCAAAACTTTTTTCTTTAAAATGTGTAACTGTAGTATTTCAGAGGCAATGTTCATTGAATTATTGAGGAGTATGAAAAGAATTAGGAGGCCGTACTAAAAAAAACAGTTAGTTCAAATAAATCGTTTTATTTGGTTTTTACAATAAATGTTCGAATTGCCTTCCCCCTACAAGAATGCAAAGTCTGCATCTCCTAATAAAGGAAGCTCTTATCCGACGGACAAAACGGCTTTGGTTTATTTCTGATGCAGCAGATTGGATGCGCTGTCGTAATTCTTCTTCCGACGTTATTGGTTTCTTGTAGACCCCGTCTTTTAAACATCCCCAGTAAAAAAAATCTAGGGGATTTAAATCCGGAGATCGCGGAGACCACAAAACTGGTCCTAATCGGCCGATCCATCTGTCCGGATAAATTTCATCAAGGTGCGCCCTTACTGCCGTCGCATAGTGAGCGGGGCACCCATCATTTTGCAACCACATTGCTTGCCGTACGTCTTCTGGAACGTTTTCTAATAACCTTGGCAAATCATTCCTTAAAAAATGGAGATAATATTCGGCGTTTAGAGTAGCTGGTAGTTCAAAGGGCCCTATTATTTGCCCATTGATTATTCCCGCCCATAAATTTATTTTAAATTGATGTTGGCTCCTATCCTCTCGCATCAAATGTGGGTTTATCAGCTGCCAACTGTGCAAATTATGCAAATTTAAATATCCATCTCGGCGGCATGAAGACTCGTCACTCCATAAAATCTTGTTAAAAAACTGCGGGTCCGCCCGAATCATTCTAAGCATCCTTTGGCAAAATTCTATTCTTGGCTGGTAATCACGCGACGTCAGCGTTTGAACACGTTGCACGTGATATGGGTGCAATCGGCACCGTTGTAGCACTCGATGCACCGTCGATCTAGAGATACCTACGCGTCGCGCTATGACGCGAACGGAGACTGACGGATCTTCCTCGATTTCTCGAAGAATGACTTCGTCATTAACTTGTCACGGTCGTCCTTCACTGGTACGGTCGGCCAAGAAAGTGGTGTACCAGTTTTGATTTAGTTTCCCGGTCATCGAAAATTACAACAAGGTTCGTTATAAAAAGATATTACTGAAAGAGACAACATTATCATGACGTAAACCTATGTATTTAGTATTCATACGTCATATGTCACATATAAGTACATGACATTTTAACCTTTAGTATAAATGAAAAGGACATTAGTTTCTACAAAGCAATTGAAATGTTTCCAAACAAAAGTAATAAAAACTATTTAGACAACCGAATTCCATTTGAAAAAGAAAACTGACAATTGACATTTTGTCAAATATATGCAAAAAATCGATATATTTTCCGTGTTATTTTTCAATCAACTGCATATAAAATCATCTCAATGCCTGCCAACTTGACCATTGCCGAAAGAGCACAAATAATTGCCCAATTTAATGAGGGAAGCAGTATCAGTGCGATATCCCGGAATTTGAATATATCGAGGCGTTCTGTCCGCTTTTGGATTCGTCGTGAAGGAGAGGAGGGAAGTTTGTTGGATCACAGAAGAAGTGGTCGCCGGCCTGCACTCTCCAATAACGATAGAGAATTCATGAGACGGGAATATGAAATCAATGGTTTTAAGCCCACAAAACATTTTGCGGAGATGTTCGATGTGAGTGCCCAAACAATAAGGAATCATCTACATTACATGGGGTTGCACCACAGGCATTACGCCAAGAAAATATATTTGACGGATGCTCACAGACTTGCTCGTCTGAACTTCGCCAGAGAGCACTTAGAGTTTGATTGGTCTAATACAGTGTTTTGTGATGAAAAAACGTTTAAATCCAGTCAGCATGGACGTCTTCACCTTTGGCGATATAATTCAACACGGTATAAAGATGATCATGTAATCCCAAATAGAGAATCAGGTCGAATTTCCGTAAATATTTGGGGCTGGATGAGTACGGATGGTGTAGGAGAATTGTGTTCTCTACCTCCTCGAGCGACGGCTGTAAATTATATCGACGTGCTTCAGAATGCAATGCTACCGACAGTCCGTAATGTTTACCCGGAGAACGAAGTGCCACAATTTGATTTTGTTCAAGATAATTGTTCAATTCATAATGCGAGGATCGTAAGAGCCTGGTTTCGTTCACACACTGACGTAAGGGTAATTCAGTGGCCCTCAAGATCGCCGGACCTCAACCCGATAGAAAATCTTTGGGGCCTTATGGTCCAACGATGGTCGCATCAAAATGAAAGAACCAAACAAGCTCTTATTAGTTGTAGCACTGTAATTATATCTGGGAGGAAATGCGGGGAACCGATATTTGCTCACGGCTTGTTGGTTCAATGAGGTCTCGTCTTTTAGAGGTTATAGAGGCCAACGGCGCGGCGGTTACACCCGTTTCTAATTTTTAAAAATTTTCAATATCTTCTAAATATTACTATATATGCTATGTTTTTGTTTGTTATAAGTATTTTAAAATTGATTGTAGAAATTTAATAAAAGGATAAATCTATTTTTAGCTTGTTATTTATTGATATTGTAATTACAAGTTTACAGAAATTGTAGGTTTGTGGACTCGCCTTGTGCCTTTACAATTTTATGTAACTTGTTGATTACAATTCTGAATTTGTGGATACAATTTTGTCATCAAAATCTACAGCCCCCCGCCGTTGATTTTACGACGTCATTGGTTCCATCAAGTTCAAACTAAGAACAGCTGTCACGTTACAAACAGTAATAGTCGTTATCAATAATCAGATAAAGACAGCAATAGAAGTTGTCAGATCGATCTGCAAGCGAAACTAATCTTTATCACCTATGAATCTGCAAGCGATATTCAACCTTAGGGTGGTACACCACTTTCTTGGCCGACTGTACCACCAACTCCGGTGCCAAGAATTCTGCCCTCAAGAAGCGCGTTATGCACTCTAATAAAGACGCGATAATCGGGATAACGAACCAGGTTCGGGTATCTTTCACGGTACAATCTTGCAGCCGCCCTGGCATTACCTCTTGCTTCTCCGTAGATAAAATGCATTTCGGCGTATTGCCGTGGCGTGTACTCATAACGAGGCATTGGGCTGAATAAGGTTTCAGCGCTACTGCACACACGTACAAGCACACACAAACGAATGTTTTCGGAGTCCGTAGGATCGCCAAGTCGTTTGTCCAATACGCAAAGAGTTCCAAATCGATAGGCAAAGCAAAGTCCAAATACACAGCACAAGTCAAATTTTACAGAAGAAAACACCGAGCCACTGAGCGGGAGAGAAAGTTGTCTGACGTAGCAACTCGAAGAGAGACTAGTTAGAACTAAACTAATAAAATCAAGCAACAATGAAGCCTGTACGAGTGAAGGGCGCAGGAAAGAACAAAAGAACCTGCGCAACTTCATACCGATTTACCAAAAAGCGGCGCTATCTATCCCTTTCACACTGACTGAGGTGCAACTCCGCCACAGGTAGCGATCCCAAATTCCGGACAGATGACGTCATCGGGTCGGAATTATGCTAGCCGCTTAACTACCTGCCTCGATTACAAGCATTCAAGCATAAGCCATAACGAAAAGGAAAAAATGGAATAGTACCAATTTAACTTATTTTCTGTCTTCTTCATCACATTCATAACAATATCTTTGTAACGATAAGGACTATACGTAAGTTTTATACGAATTTGCAAACCTTATTAAATGTACAAGTTTTTAAAATAATGGTCGTCTTCGGTGTCATACATTTTTTTACAGGAGAATTTTTTCATTTTTGGTCCTAACATCGTAAAGAAAAATCTTTTTAACTCAAGATTTTTTTTCTAAGGCAAATAAAACGGTATTCAAAAAATGGTATCTTATAACATTAGTAAGCTATTCAGAAATGTTAAATAAAAATCATACCTAAAAATGTCATCATTTGCAGCAACAGCATTAAAAAAACTTAATTCGTGAAGACAAAATGGTAAAATTCGAAAAAAAAATAATATCTTGGTTACTGTAACGGTTTTTTTTTTAATATTCAAATGAGTTGTTGGAAATTAGGTAAGCTACCTACCCGTTACGTTTGATCCATTATTTACGGGACACCCTGTATATTGTAAGATAATAAAAATATTTGAAACAATATTAACTTCTCATTTATTCAATAAAAGAAAAAAACTTGTTTTCGTATCGGTCACCGCGCTCAAAAAGTGTAACTTGAATTAATATCAAAGAAAAAAAATACTGCATAAATAAATAAATAATTATAATTGCATAAGTTGATAAAAAATGCTATGCAATAGCTTTACCGCGGCAGTCCCCGAGTGCCCAAGTACGCTGAACCGTAGTGATAATTATTATGATCTGACGGATACCGAATGAATGGACGAACGCTGGAACGTGTTCAGATGATTAAATATCTTGGTGTAATAATTGACAGTTGTCTTAATTTCAAAGAACACATAAAGGTTTTAAGTGGTAGGATCCGTAAATTAATTTTTGTTTTTAGAAAATTACGGCATATTATTGATCCACCACTTCTGAAACAGATATATTATGCTCTCTGTCAGTCGCTTTTGACTTACTGTATTTCCTCGTGGGGTGGCGCTTGTAAAACAACTTTAAAGCGTCTTGAGATCGCTCAACGTGCAGTACTCAAAGTTAGTACTTTTAATCGTATTTTTTTCCCCACGAATCAACTTTACAAAGACTGTAAAGTCCTAACAGTCAGGCAATTATACATTCTTAATGTTATTCTCCTTCAACACAGTAAACAAATGTTCAATCCGCTATACAATTTGGGACGAAGAAAAGACAAGGCTTGTTTCAGACAAATTATTACTAATACTAACTTTAGCACAAGATTTACTAACTTTATTGGACCTTTCATCTACAATAAGATAAATAAAACTTTAAACATCTACCCCCTGACTAAAACCCAATGTAAGAAAAAAGTTACTGAGTTCTTACATAAGCATTCATACGAAGAGACTGAATTGCTTCTACATGTACCAAAGTGATTGATTGCTTATCACACCCACTCACATACACACACAGCCTCTTCACTCACACTTACACACCCTCTTCATCCACACATATACACCCTCTTCATTCAAAAATAGACACAATCTTCTTTCGCACTCCATATCATAATATTTACCCGAAGAGAGGACACTCATACACACTACCCATTAATTTTGGCTCATCCTGTAAATACTGTTTTTTTTTATTGATTTGTTTATTACTTGCCTAAATTATTTCAGTTTAATAGAGAGACATCATTGTAATAATTATGAATTTTGTTTTTTTTTTATTGTTTCTTAATTACCTAATGAATTTAATAGTATAATTATTAGTTTTAGATTTAATTTTCTAATATTAATTTAAATGTTAATATTTCTAATAATAATTAATTTAAATGTTAATATTTTTGTAATTCCTTTTTTTCTCTCAAGTATGTATCTAAAATTATGTTTTTTTACGTTGCTACATTATTTTTAAATTAATAACATAGGTTGTACTCGAGGGGATTGGCGCTGATAGCCGAAATACAGGCTCTTGCCTAGTTCGGCTACAGATGTCTAATTATTTTGTAATAATAATTATGTATATAGCCTATAAGTAGTATAATATTGTAACATAGTTTGAAACTGAAATAAATTGAATTGAAATAAATTGAAAAAAATTGAATTGAACGAAGATCAATGATTGAGTAAAGCCAAATTGTATGCGCCCACAGGCGTGTCTTTGATAGAGAAAACAAAAACGATTGACTGAACAAATCCAAAGTGTAAACGCACACGATCGTATCTCTGATGCTGTAGAATACAATATTTTGTTACTTGGCTAAGGCCTCTGGAGCAAGTAAAGTAACAAAATTTAGCACTTGTGATCTGATGCGTGTTATTTTGAGCACATTGTTACAACCAACATGATAATGTGATGCGTAATTTGATTTATTTTTTCTAACAATAATGCTTATTGTTAATATTTTTATTTATCGGGACATTTGGCGTCCCGATCAGCGGCAAATCGGGACGCGTCCCCAGACCCCTAATAATCGGGACGTCCCGCGAAAATCGGGACACCTGGCAACACTACGTCTGACTGATGTCTTAATTATCGATGAACTAATAGTACTAGAAGACCGAACTAGTACATTTGAACAATTGTACTAGTTCGAAGCGTTCCTGTTAGTGACCGAGTATGAACAAGCCTATCGCCAATCTCTAAAACTACGAAACAGCAGGCGCAGGCATACATTTTCGCCGCGCCGTAGAAAGAGAGGGGGATACTTCCTCTCCTACGCCGCACCGGCTGTCTACTCTCCGTCCGTCTTACGAATTTTCGATCAGGTCACGTGTTCTGACGCGAGTTTAACATTTTTTACCCATTACAAAAAAGTGCACAATGGCCGCTAAAGAAGTTTTCACTTAAAAAAAAATAGCCATATTAGTTGAGTCGTTCTCGAGATTAGAGACACTAACAAAAATCAAAAGATATCAAAATAATTATATAAATCGACTAAGATTTAAGCCCTTGCTGGGATTGCTTTTGTCGACTTGTCAAAAAACTCTTGTATGTGTGTGTGATTGGAGGTGATTTTCGTGTCTATGGAATCATTTGGATCAGTGTGACCGGATTCAGTATTTTAATACTTTTTGAGTGTATTTTAGTAACTTTTCCAAGAGTCAGTATTTTTAAAGGTATATTGGCGGAAGCCAGTATTTTTGGGTATGTTTTGGAAAAAAGTTATGGCATTACCATAGCCGCACGCACGCAGTTTTTTTTTATAATTTTATGACATCATAAAATTATAAAAAAAAACTGCGTACATTGATGTTCAGGGGAATTTCCGGATTTAGTCTATATTTCATTTTGGAGCAAAGATCAGTAAGTTACAGATAGGACATGACAGGTGGGCCCCCTAGAATTACAAATAGTATCGAATCATCTAGTCACAAAATGATTTTCTGTTCTGCACTTGGCTTAATCTTTGAAGGTTTGGTTTCAAACTTTCAAATTGAAACTTAGGGAAATTACCGAATTATTGAAAGTTTCAATAATTCGGGATGTTCCCTAAGTTTATATTGTACGTGTTCATCATAATATAAATAGAGCGCGCGATTTTTTGTTGTCATTTTACTTCATGCTAATACGCTGTTATCTGATACGCAATTCAGAATCCAGAAAACATGTCTAGTTTTCAGCAAAGTTATTTGGCTAAATGGGAACATATTCCGGAGTTTTCTTCGTGGCTTTCACGTTATAAAGATGACGAGTACGCTGCGTTTTGTAAAGCGTGCAGTGCGAAACTCCAAAGTAGATTAGCATCTATAAAACAACATGCAAATACTGAAAAGCATAAATCGAACTTGAACAAATATAAAGGACAGTCAAAGGTAAGCTTAACTTGTTTTTAGTAAAATTAGAATTACTGTACCTAAAGTCGAGAAGTTCGGAGGTACTTTTTTTAGTGTATGATCATAATGTATAATTTATGTTTTTACTTGTTTCCAGGTTGACACATTTTTCAAAAAGGCACCACTGAAAGACGAAGTCAGGAAAGCGGAGCTGCGTTTATGCGGTTTTCTTTCAGAACACAACATCTCTTTTAGAGCTATGGACCATCTTAATGATGTTCTACTGAAATGTTTTCCCGACTCCGAAATTGCAAAAGAATTTTCCTGCAAGAGAACCAAAGCAGCAGCTATTAACGTTTTAGGACCCGAATTTGAAAAAGTTATGATTGAAGATATACTTCGTACTGTATCTCCGTAGGGTAAACCAGTATATTCAATTGTAATCGATGAAAGTACAGATGTCACCACAATCAAAGTGTTGGCGATAGTAATCAAATACTTCTCTGAAACCAAATGTAAAGTACAAACCAAATTCCTTGATTTATTTGATTTAAGTGGTGAGACTGCAGATCATTTATTTGATGCTTTGTCATTAAAGTTATCCGAGTTAGGTTAAGATATAAAAGACGTGATGGGGTTCGCTGCTGATACTACGAATGTGATGTTTGGTCAACACTCTGGCATTGTTACAAAAATTAAAGAAATGAACCCAAAGTGCTTATTCATAAAATGTGTTTGTCATTCTGCAGCATTAAGTGTTAGTCATGCTTGCAAAATGCTACCTAGAAATTTAGAACAGATAGTAAAAGAAGTATATGTATATTTTTCTCAAAGCAGCAAGCGTCAATGAGAATTTGTTGAGTTCCAAATCCAATTCCAATAGAATAATTATTGAGCAATGGAGGGCACTGCAGTTGTTTTTTCAAGACCAATATTTGAGTGATCGCATTATGTCATCAGAATTTTTGTATCATTCTTTTAATAGTGATATAAACAAATTATACTTTTACTTTTTACATTTTGCCGATTGTAAACAAAAATATAATTTTTCAAGGCGACTACCCGTGCATTGAAAGATTATATGATGATATTATGTACTTGTCGATTTTGGGTTGCTATATGAAAACTAATTATAATTATAAAAAGCACGGACAACGTATTTACATTAGACCCAAAATCTAGTGTGAATTATTTGCCATTGAATAATATGTACTTAGGGATTCAAGTGGGTCAAGAATTAATTAAACATACGGGAAACATAAACATGAAAGAACAAATTGCTGATTTTTTCAGAAAGTGCCAATCTTTTTTATTTAAATTTAAATTAATCTTTCAATGTGAACCCTTTTACTTGCTAGTTCCCTATCATGCAGCACAGTCAATCCAGGTAATTGACTTTTACCTTTAAGAAATGCTGGTGTATTGACCTTAACATTTTTGGAAACAAAAATGTCCTGAACATTGAAACCTCTGTCAGCTAAAATTGTGTCGCCTGATTCACACTTGACCAACAAGTTACTGCGCTCTATTGTCTGTCTATCACTAGTGGATCCACCATAAGCTGGTGAGCAAAACGACAATAATCCCCCTGGTGTAGCTCCTACTAACACCTTGAGAGTATTGGAGTGTTTGTATGTGCTCCATGAAGACTGTTGAGCTATAGTATTTCCAGGTTTTTGAACAGGAAATTCAGTGCCATCTAAAATGACACGCACAGATTTATCATACTGCCTGAATGTTTCTGGCATATAAAAATTAATTAAATCTCTACTAGGCCATATATCTAGTGTATTCCACATTTGATAGATAAAATTACCCATGTAATAAATATATTAGACACTGTTGAGCAAGAAATAGAAAAGAATCTGGAAAGTTCCAAAATAGTTTTATTTTGTCGTAGTTTCATCAAAGTTAGAAAAAACTGATCTTCATAGGTCAAATTTAAGACGTGGTGACTAAAATAAGTAATCTTTGGTGCAAATGGGCTTAAGGTTGAATAAACCATATAAAACTTTTGATAAGACTTACACCCAGTGTAAAACTTAATTCCCAAATCATCATCCTTGAAACGACCAATGGAGCCATAAATATGTTCAATATTTATTTGGGTACATTTGTCACTTTGTGATTTGTTGACAGACATTTTCACGTTCACATCTTCTTCCTCGGTTGCTTCTGGTACCACCATTTCACAGCCTATGTCAGGAGTACAGACTTGGTAAGAAGTAGGAACAATGTCTTTATTCCTGTCTGAATGAACATCATAGGTTTGATCAGTTTCTCCTGTTGATACACTTTTAGCTTCATATCTCAGCTGCCTCTTCGATTTTGGAGCCTCCTGTTTTGAAAATGAGAACAATGTTGGTACTGCTCCTTTTTTCAAATTTTTGCGGTTATGTTTTAAACCTAAAATCAATAAAAAAAATAGTTAGATATGATATAGTAGATAGGGTATAGCAGATAAAAACCATGCATGCGACTTACCAGTATATCTACTTTCGTCATAAAAATCATCAGGTTTGAAATGTTCACTACATATCCTAGAAGACGAGGTTGGTTTCCAATTTTTTAGGTGTAAGGCGTTGATCCATTGTTTTCTTCTTTTCTCTTCAGCAGGAAAACGGTGCATTCCTTTATTTTTGCATTGAAAAGCACTACATAAAGGCATTATAACTACCTTTAGCAAAATAATCTTGTTTGTTTCAGTAAAAATGTATGGTATTTGACAATTCTGACAGTTCAAACACCACCAGCGATTATGCGCCACCTATCGGGATAAAAAGCCAGCGTGTCTCCCCATTGAATTGAACACGCAATTGAAATTACGTTTGCCTTTTGAAGATCAAATTTTCCGAGAACTGAAATTTCTTGACCCACACACTGCCGTGAATAAAGAATTTAGTAGTTTAAGAAATGTTATGGAAACTGGAACTGCTCTCATCTTTGGGATGGATCTGCTAAATACCAACTGGACGCGCTTGATTCAATCGAGAAGCGGGCCAAGAGACTCATTGGCAACGATGCACTGGTCGAGTCAAAGCTCCAGAGCCTTAACATCGACGACGAATTGCAAGTCTATCGGTTTTCTATCGGTTACATTTCGGGGATTGTGCGATGGAATTACACAATCTAATTCCACCAAGCCCGTTCCATCATCGGACTACGAGACAAACGGCGAAGCGCCATCGTTACATGGTGGACATCCCACCCAAACGCACAAAACGTTTTGGGAATACCTTCATTATGCGTACGGCTAAGGAGTGGAATTCCCTGCCGGAGTCTGTGTTTCCCGATAGCTATAACCTAGGAGTCTTTAAGTCAAGAGTGAATAGGTTACTTTTAGGTAAGCGTGCTCCATCTTCGACCACATCATCACTTACCATCAGGTGAGATGGTGGTCAAACGCGAACCTATTATAATAAAAAAAAAGAATATAGAGCACTCAAACTTGATCGCGAAGTAAGTAATTTATTACAATCTTCGAGTACTGGCTTACCCCTTTCTTGTGAACAATTTTGTTTGGAAGTTGGGAAAATTTCTAACAGTGATGGTACATTAAAATACAAGAATATAACTAGTTTCAGTAAATCTCTGTTATGTATACAAGTGTCAAATGCTGCATGCGAGCGCATATTTTCACAGATTAATTTAATAAAAACGGAACAAAGAAACAGATTCATAAACAAAAATGTATCTGCAATTTTAAGAACCAAACAAGGTATAAAAGATGAAGGAGGCTGTGTGAATTTTATCAAAATGATGATTAATAAATAAAAATATGTTTTGAAAATCAGTTATTTTATTGATATATTTTCCCTGTGCAAGTTGGTAGAATTTTTTAACGAGCTTCGGTTTTTTTTGTAAAATTTAATCTAGTCACACTGATTTGGTTGGTTTGCTTTTTGCAGTGGGGCGTTGTAAAATAAACCGAAAACAAGAAAATAGGTTTAGTAACTATATGAAAAAGATGGGAATTTAGCATGGAATATTATTGCTACACGCTGAAGCGAATAACATTGAACCCGCAGATAATTGCTGTATCCAAGATGTTTTAGATTTATTATTACAGCATAGTATTCAGTATTTGGCATTTTGAATTGATTTCAAAGGATATTCTATTGCTAAGACTAAGTAATGCCGGAGCAAAGTAATGATTATCGTGTTGTAGTTTTTGGTGCGGGCGGTGTTGGCAAAAGTTCTCTAGTGCTAAGATTTGTTAAGGGAACATTCAGAGAATCTTACATTCCAACCATCGAGGATACCTATAGACAGGTAACATTATTTATTTGCGATTGTTTTATGTATTTCATTAGGACTATATATTATTACTGTAAGAGTTGTGGTTTCCACAACTTCTATGTTCGAATTCTTCAGATAACCTGGTCCCCTTGTATATGTCAGTGGCAAAATATGGAGAAATCCTACAGTGCTTTTGTTATTGTATCATGGTAGTGGAATTTTATTTACACGATATATCTTTGTCCTTATAAGAGACACTATTAGTTATTTTCTGAATCAGGCAGCAATGGTTGTTGTGGTTCTAATGGCATCTAGCCATAGATTTGAACTTATTTTTTTTTATTATCATAATAATTATGTTTTATGTTATATCAGCGGTATAGGGTGGGCACCTTGATATCTTAATTAGAAAATAATATCCGGACTAAATAATTTGGATCTTTGCCATAATTATTTATGTTGCCCTGTAATATTTAATTTTGCATTTAATCTGCATATATTTAATGGAAAATGTAGGCTTACTAGGCCCTAGTAAATATGCACCCAACATAGTCTAATTAACAACAAGACTGTTGATAGGAATATTGTAATCTATAACAGACTGTCTTATAAAGAAAAGTAACAATAAAAGTGTCAATAGCCTAATGGCTAAGGTGTTGGACTTATGATTGAGAGGTTGCAGGTTCGAACCCCACTCATTACACTACTGCCTTGACCCCACTCCAGACATGCATATTGGGCTTAGTTGGAGGGGTTAAAATGATTGCTAGTAATGTGAATTGTACTCACATTCCTAGTAATCTTAATTATTTAAAAATAAATGTTAATCTAAGGGATGACTAAAGCTAAAATGAATACTTCAATAATTGATGTCTGCTATTGTAGACATCTAAAAATATTGTAAACTATTTATCTATTTTTTTCATTTTTTTATCTATTAGCGTAGTAAAATTATTTGCAGGTAATAATGTTAATACTATTTTCAGGTAATAAGCAGCAACAAGACGATATGTACATTACAAATAACTGACACAACTGGATCACATCAATTCCCTGCTATGCAAAGACTGTCAATTAGCAAGGTAAAACTTTTGATTGTAGAAAATTAAAACTATTTTCTTTACTACAAATTGATACCTGATTAAATCGAATTTTCCTGCTATATCTATAATTATTTTACATAAGATATTGTAATGAAATCTTAAACAACAATATATTCAAATTATGTTTTATAATAAAATTATTTACTTGACATACATGGGCCTTTTTAGGGTTCCGTAGCAGAATGGCAAAAAACGGAACCCTTATAGTTTTGTCATTTCTGTCCGTCTGTTTGTCTGTCCGTCCGTCCGTCCGTCTGTATGTCACAGCTATTTTATTCCGAAACTATTAGGACTATACATGTGAAACTTGGTAGGTAGATGTATTCTGTGAACCGCTTTCCGATTTTAAGAAAAAATAAAATAATATTTAAAATAAAGGGGGTGGTATATATAGACAGTTCTTTAAAAATGACATTGAAGTTTCTAAAGCCACTTTTTCATAAGGTTAATAATTTAAAAGATATATGCTTCCAAAGTGGTAAAATGTGTCCCCCCTCTAACTTCTATAATAATGGAGTAAAAAAAAAAATATATGTCTGTAGATCTTAATGTAAACTTTTAACCAAAATTGGTTTGAATGAGATCAAGTCAACAGTTTTTGAGATACAGCATATTTTATAAAACTGCAAATATAACTTTGTAATTCATACAAACACTATGAAAAACAAAGTTATTTGGCGTAGCTGTAAAAAATGTAAATAAGCTAGTTTTACGAAAGTTGTAAGGTTTTTTTTTCGTCAAATAAATATACATATTATATTATATTATTATAGTTACTTCGGAACCCTTCATGGGCGAGTCTGACTTGCACTTGTCAATTTTGTTTGTTTTAGGGACATGCATTTATATTGGTGTACTCTGTGAGCAGTCGACAATCATTAGAAGAACTTAAGCCAATATGGCAAACAATAAAGGAAATAAAAGGCACAGAGCTTCCAAATATACCTGTGATGCTGGCAGGTAACAAATGTGATGAAAGTCCAGAGATACGGGAAGTGTCAGCATCTGAAGGACAAGCTCAAGCTCAAGAATGGGGCATCTCATTCATGGAAACATCAGCAAAAACCAACCACAATGTTACCCAACTTTTCCAGGTATATATTTTCTTTTCATAAAGGTACTGTTCTTCCCAAAATTGTTGATTAAATATATTTATTTTAAAAATTAAGTACATACTTAATGATTTTTTTAAACTGACAATTAACATAATACTGAAATTGTAGGAACTATTAAATATGGAGAAGAACAGAAATGTCTCACTTCAAGTAGATGGAAAAGGTAAAAAAAAGAAAGACAAAGCAGTAAAAGAAGGTGGAGAAGGATCTGCCAGTGGAAGAGAGAAATGTCAGATTATGTAAATATATCAAAAACTCCAATAATATCTAATCCTACCAATTGTATAACAACAATTCCTAGTCATTTTCATCCTAGTCATTAAAGCCATGTCCCAGCTGAGTTATTTACCAGACTTAGAGTATAAGTATTGCCCGTATCGCAAAAAGTAGTATAGTAATTACATTGCCTTTTAAATACATAAGTTCCATTGTGATGGAGCTTAGAAGTCACTGAAAACCAACATATTTTGCTAATTGTTAGTTACTAATAATTCAATAATGACTGACATGACAAAGAGATGAGAAATATTCCATATATTGTTAGTGTGAAAATACAACGAAATAAAGTCTTTTAGGACTTACTGTTAATGAATTATACATACTGATCTGTTATGTGAAACAATATTGCCTACAAAACACACTTAATTTAATCATTACATTGCATAACATTTAAGTATGGTAATGTCTTGTTCTTTTTATTAACATGACATTATATAAGTGACATGGGAAGGATTTATTACACTGTGATGTTTATTTTTCTCAATATATTTAAATACACAAATATTCTAATATGTTGCTACCAATTTTATTATAATTATCGGAAAGAGCTTTACCATGGTTGTATGTGATGGTGTAAATCTAAAATTGTATATTAGTATACATGTTTGGTATTAAAAAAGATGGATAATGTCATTATGGGAAGTGGTTTCAGTGCCAAATACTAGCAGCTTCATAAGATCTTGGTTTAGATAAATTGAGTAAAAACATTTTGAATTGAATTACATATTGATATGTAGCTACTGTATCTTCCATAAACTTCTGGATAATACAATACAATACAATTCAATTAATCATGGAAACTTAGAATCGCTAACAAAATGTTGTGTCAACTAATGTAAAAAATGTATTATTTTAATAAAATATTAACACAACTTGTTCTTAGAAAGATTTTCTAGAATACAGATTGATTCATGTGTGAGGCACAAAAAAAGTTCGACACATTACAGAATTATTCCAAAATAGAATAAGCACTGTATTTAAAATATTCGACAGTATAATATACTTAGATAGATATTGTAGTATCCACAAAAATTATCTCGCGATGACATTATCGATTTGTAACGCGTATTTTTTTTTAGGTTTTAATTTCAATATTGTAATTTGGACAATATTCATGATTACATATTTATCTAGACATAATATTTAAATGTAGCTGTCGCTAGTTATATAATGCACTTTATTTAATATCACTCACATATCCAGTTATATACATTTGTCCATGATATATATAAGTATCTAGTTGATTATTAGTGTACAAATAATATATTTTGAAATGTTATGTGGCAAAAGATCAAGTACCTACAATACGGCTTAAGCCTAAAGCGATGCTATACCTGGGTCCAAACATCGTTTATTGTACCTATGTCTTATGTAGTGCGATCCCCCAGGACTTCGCCAGAAACGTAGGGGCGGGTAGCCCAAGGCGGGTAAGCTAAGGTTGGTACTATTTTAAATGTTTTGTTATTAAGGACTATAAAATTAATGACGAATGTAATAATTTTACACATTAAAATAACAAATTACAAAAAACTTTACCATTCGAATTACCCGTTTTGCCCGTAGGGGGGGGCCTGAAGCAGGTAGGGCTTCAAGGGCGGATCCAGGGGGGGTCATGGGGTCTGGACTATAGATGCTGGCGGGAAAAATTCCGAATCATTCCCGTCGAATACTTCGGAAGTATTCCGAAATATTCCGAAACTTTGGGAATATTTCAACTGTCAAAAAAAAATACCAGGAAAATCGACCTTTGAAGTCGGTTAATATACCAAAACCTGCTCCTACCAAAGTATAACAAATACTTTTCTGAAAACCGCCTCTTAACGTGTTTGCTTGCAAGGTTTGCCTTTATTTGTTTTTATTGACTGGGCTATTATACGCGTTAAGTAGGTAGGTAATGATTAATACCTACCTATGCGACTCGCGAATACTCGCGATGCGTACAGAGCTACATACAAACTAACCAAAAACAACCTATGTTTTTGGTTAACCCTTTTTCAAAAAACAAATAAAATATGCTTTTTTTTTTTTTTTAACGTGGTAAAATTATCAAATAAGTCCTCCCACCCCGGGCAGGGTGGGAGGGACTGTCAGACTTTTACTGACTAAAATCCACGGTGTTCCTTCAATAACCCTTTACATACCGGGGCCACGGTAACGGGATGAGTCCCACGACCCCGGCAGGCTTCGGCCCTCTGCAGAGGGGGCCTCGTCATGTTGCTGACGCTCTTTGAGGCGCGCGTGGAACACGACGCGCCGTCGACCCGGGCATGGTCCATGGTCGGACAGCGAGTTGCCCTTTACTCGCTGTCCGCATGCCCGCGCCTACGGTGGCCGGAGATCGTCGGCCGACGTCCGACGCCGTGGGCGTCTACCACTGCGGCTGGGCTGGAGGGAGGACGCCATCCTCTCCCTCACGCGGCCCGCCTCCTCCTTCGAAAGCATGACTGCTTCGCAGAAGGAGGCGACCGCTTCCCACTCCCTCTCGCCCCGCAGCATGGCCTCGACCAAGGCCGGGCGCGAGAGGTCTCCGCCTATTGTCGCCGTGAGGACACGTCGGTGCTCTGCCCAAGCTGGGCAGTCCTGCACCGTGTGCTCGACTGTGTCCTCAGGGCGACCCTCGCAGTGGTGACACCCAGGCGTCTCTTCCTTACCCATCAGACACAGGTACCTCCCGAAACTTCCGTGTCCGGTGAGGACCTGCGTCATGCGGTAGGTCAGGACGCCGTGACGCCGATCTAGCCACTCCTCAAAGAGGGGTCTTACCGCCGCAATTGCGGCGTGCCCGGCCGTCGGTTGCGACAGTCGCTCCCTCCATACTGCCCTGAGATCGTGCTAGGCCTGGTTTTTATTCCACAACTGACATTTATAAAAATAGCATTCAATTTCGAAATAAGTAGGTACTGTACCTACCTAGAAACAAAAGAATAAAAATCCTGTTAATCGCAGGCTAACATATCTACCTATAAAAATATCAACATATACTTAATCAATCCCATTTATAATAAAATAAACATTTATATTTTACTCTCGTATCGTTGGTACTCTCGCACTGAACAATAATTAACTCACCCACCACACAACAAACAAACGTTACGTTAATTCCCATTGAATTATTCGGGCGAAATATTCGGAAACATTCGATTGCGGGGTACGAGTCTTTCTCGCGGGGGGAAAACTCCTCCGGGGAGCATCTCCCCTCTTACCGCACCCCGCATCGCCATTGCAGCGTGCGCAGCGCGGCGGCAGCGGCCGGCGCACAGAGGGCCTTATTTAAATTCATTTTGAATAATTCTGATTTAAAGAAACTTTCCCAGAAGTATTCCGGAATTATTCCGAATTTTTACAACTATAGTCTGGACCCCCCCCCCCCCCGTTGGGCTGGGTCCAGGACCTAGTTGGACCACTAATTGAAATTTTTAAACATTGTTACTAGATAATACTCCAGTTTCTGTCGTTGTAAACGAATGTCGGCAGTGGATGGCCAAGTGGCAGCGGAGTCAGGAAATACAAATTATTACTTCTTGTGACTTGACCACGATTGTGTGACCCCCCTGGCATCAAAGCTGGATCCGCCCCAGTAGGGCTTTTGGGCGAAAAGGGTAAGGACTAAATTATTAACAGACATAACAGTCAAAACTCTTAATAGTTAATATTTATAATCAGTCTTCTGACATATTTTGCAGTCTTAACTTATTCGTGACACATGTAACAGACGATGTGACGAAATGACTGCATTCTGGGTACTTGCTGCTTTCGTATATGCTTCACTGAAACTGCATGCTCGAAGTAATTTTTGAATGGTCCATAGACACGTATCAAGCGGCTGCATACGATGTGTTGTGTGTGGAGCAAGTGAGACAAAAATCCCATGATTTTGCGATGCATACTGCAAAGCTCTGAGGTACTTGTGGGACTCGTGGTTGTCCATCACCAAAATAACTTGTTTTTGTTGGGTTGGCCTAACGTTGTCTCCAAAGTGCCGGAACCATTCCAAGAATACTGGTCCATTGATCCAACCATTATCACTGCAAGTAGCTGATGAGCCAAGTGGAGCTCCATCTAAAAGCCTGTCTACCTTTCGATTTCGGCCAATGAGAAATGGAGGAACAAAAGAACCTGCTGCATAACAGCAGCGTACAACCGTTGTCAGTTTGCCTCGTTCGACGCTAGATATAACACCAACTTGTTTTTTTCCAGACCTACTCTTGGAGGTTTGTTGCTTGTAGTTTGGGTGCCGGTTTCGTCAACATTATAAATTCGCGTTGCATCAATGTTGTACTTTTCGATTTCTGCTTCAAGTAAATCATAAAATCTTTCAACTTGAGGTCTATTGAAGCCTCTAGCACGTGCAACTGATGTTGGATCTGGACGGCGCAAACTAACTTCGAAATGACGCATCTTAAAGCCAGCGTACCACTCTTCACCCGCGGCTCCGTTTTTAAAAGGATGTGTAATATTGTTTCTCTCTGCATATTGGTACACTAATTTTAAGAATTCTGTTTTCGTCAGACCAAAAACAGATTATCCATATGAAACAGGTACTCGACTAGCTCTGATTCTTGAGCTGCTGAAAAACAGTTGTAAACCTTCCGAGTTTTTTAATTGGACATCCGTTTTTTACATGTCTCTGTAAAGTCGAACGGTTGATGCCATATTTTTTGGCCGCACCATTTACGGAAGTTTTGAGAGCTTATTCCATCGCAAGCTTCATAACTCCCTCATCCCACGATGCGTTTGCAGTCTTTCTTTTATATTTGTTAACCATCTGCAAAAGTAAATTTAAATAAAAAGTAAAAGAACTAATAAGCACTCAATGAAATTATACAGGGCAAATCGGGTGTGGGCAAAATGGGTACCTGTTTTACCCTACCCTTTTTGCCCACAAGCATGTATTTTTTCAAACGAGTCATAACCTTAAAACCGGAATAATAGACGCCAACCTTTTACACAAATAAAACGTCTATTTATTACAAAATAATAATACAAAACTATTAAGAACATATAGACCATTTCGAGTATTCAACAGTAATGTAACGTAGTTGTGGAAATATCAAAAATCCTTGTTTGTGTCTTACCGTGAACGCGTGTCCGCCAGAGAAGCACGCCGACTGCCTGTGATTGGCGAGCGGCGCGAGGCCCCGCTCTGCACGCACATATCAATAATGGCGCGAAATTTAAAATAAATACCCGTTTTAGGCTTACCGCCCCTACCTACTCTTCATACAATGCTTGATAATTCCAGCTGGTTAAAAAATGTAGCCGCGCTTTGGCTTTTAGCCGTATACTTTGCGTCCTAGATCTTAGGACATTCATTTAATTTATATCCCATGTTTTATCTGGTATGTTTATTCATTAAATACATTATAATTGAATGATTATTACTAAAAGCTCAGTTACATTAAATTAGTCAGCAGGGCATTAATTTACAGTTTAACTTAACAATAAATACAATGCATTGCACTGTAAGAACTTACTTACATAACTGAACATAGATAAAAATTTGCCAGATGTGATTATTTCAATATCAGTACTTTTTAGGGTTATTATTATTACCTACTAATATTTTATTCTGTTTGAACGTATTTCTAAATACATTTCAATACTATGCACATAAGTTGATAATGTATTTGCACGTTTTAATTACGAATATTTGCTTATTGGCAGAATCTATAAAATATTGTATTTATAGAGATAAAAATTGTTAAACACTGAATTGTTATAGCTGGACCAAAGTTGTTTCGTGTTGATTGACGTAAGTTAACAGTGTAGTAGGTGTATCTATTTTTTGTACTCTTGGTATTTTCTTCTATCCTTATTTCCATACTGTATACTTGATTACCTTGAAAAAGCATTCTAATTACCGAAATACTTGCTGTATGTTATTTAAAGGTGCATTTAAAACGGTCGGTCTTCTGTAGTCATTCCCTCGTTCGTAGTGATTTTTGCTAACTATTGTTTGAGGATACATATTTCTATGACTTCACCAGTAACAAGTAAGAGATCCTGTTTTATTTTTTGAGAGAGATGGCTAGTTTTTTAAGCCAATCTATTCTACCGATTGTAGGATTCTATTGCATATTAGTAAATAATATTATTCGTTCTAGTTTTCACCTGAAGCGAAGCTATTAGTCATGAGCTTACCAAGCGGCTGCAAATCACGATCTCCGGTTCGGTTCTAAACAAATCGATCAAATTAGAAACAATGAATTGCTTAAAAATTGTGAATAAATTTATAGTATACCTCACAAAATGTTTTTTTTCTTCTCTGCGATTGCTTTAAATTTTCATTTTCTTATAAAATGATATGAACAGTAGCCTAGCGGTTACGGCATAATTCCGGGTTGTAGGTAGTCGCTTCGAACTCAGAAAGGCGCTTTGAGTAATTTATTTCATAACTTCTGCTGTCAAACGGGTGAAGAAACATCTTGAGAAATACTGCATATCGCAGAACCTAAAAATCGAAGATATATGTGCCGTTACCAATGTGCTCGCGGGTACTAGTCTATCTCCTCACAGGGAGGAGGCCTAGTGTCCCAGCAGTGCAGAGGAAACATTACAGGCAGATTATTGTATGCTTTAAAATAGTCAAGAAACCTAAAATTGTAACGAATACCAAAGAGTGCCATGTCTCTACAAAATTGCACTCCACGCGTAGTTTTATTTTCCCAGCTTATACTTTACGATCTCAGATTGGACTAGATTAGAGAGAGTAGTATTGGGGTTCCGTGAACAGCCGTTATGGTGGCATTAGTTCATTTATAAGATCATATTAAAATTTTGTACTAGGTAGCGAACTCTGCGCACCATCACTCCCCACCGCTTATTCGTGTCAGAGCCATATCGTGATGGCCTAGTAGTTAAGGTTTCGTTTCTTTTGCATGAAGTTTCAAGTGCAAATCTGGGCAAGTACTACTTTTTAAATAAAAAGAACTGCGAGCAAACCTTTCAACAATCTACTAGCTGTCCAAACAACAATTTATCTCAGTCTCAGCGTTTTTAATCAATATTACTCAATTAACATTATTTTTAAATAGTAAGGACTTAGTAATCGTAGTTCTGGTAGCTAGATTTTAGTGAAATACTGTAATCAACGAAGGAACAACATAGCATAATCAAAAATAGTGTTTTATATTGTAAAGGTACATTGAGTAATTGGAAAAACATGTTATGGGATCGTTTCAACTAGTGTTGTAAAAATACCGTATAATACCAAAAGGCTATGTATTAAACAGGTATTTTATTATAACTTACGGTATTATTGGTATTTTATGTATTTTATATTTTGATTCACTTTTTAAGATCTTGCAAAATTACGAAGAGTTTTAGTTTAATAAATTAAATATATTTTAAGTTTCGATTGTATTCTATATTTTAGAATGACTAATTCTAATTTAATGATTACTTAGTAATTAAACTTCACAGATATTATTACAATATTATATTTCCGTCTATTTTTCATTACTGTGTTTGTTAAATATTTAAATAGGTACCACAGTAGGTACGATTTACCGCGTGATCGGCCTGTCCGCGGCTCAACGATGCATTCGTCGCCGTCGACACCACCGCGCTGCGTTCGCGCCGTGTTAGTGTCGTCGCATTGACGTGATATTCTAATTGGCTTGTTCTTTTTCCTTTAATATTTTCATTTTTTCTGTGCTTTTCCACCGTATTCAGTAATTAGGTATTTTAATGATTACTCAGATAATTTACATAAAAATATAGAAACAATCGATTTATACATAAAATACCGTAGCAAATGGTATAATACCGTATTATACGGTATTTTTCGTTTTATACATTTCAATACAAATGGTATAATACAGCACTTACATCTCTAGTTTCAACCAATATTGTTTAGGAGACTGAGGTAAATTAATTTTAGTTACGTTGTTATAGTATAGCGCGTGCTTTCAATTAGAATGACGTAAAATCTATTATAGTTTTTTATACCAATTTCTACATAACCGTCAACTGCTTTTAAAAACATTCTGGTTCTTATCACAGCTATCTTTTTCTGCTATTTTCCTTATTATCTTCTAAAATGGTGCCCAATGTATGACACGGCAATAATAATATAGGAAGTAGGTAATAGGATAATTATCAGCATCCCTTTTACAATCTAACCGATTATGTCTAGAAACCATAGAAATCAAAAATTTTATTAGAAATATTAATGACTACTATACCTAGTTGAAGTATTGCTTACGTGTTCTAATATTTATTATACTTTCAAACAACAAACATTTGATGATTTCCAGTTACTTTATTGCTCTTGGTTATCATAAGTATTAGGGTAGTCGGATAGAAGCGCCTCGATGGATCACGATTAAAGTTTGCTCAGGGTAGATCACAGTGTACTGATAATGTTGAGTCAGTGCACTCTGTTTACCTTGTTGGCAGTTGTATGTTCTAGTTGTATTGTACATAGTTACATTGTTTCTTTTTAATGTTATTTATACTGAGATTGCGAATATTTGTTGACCAATAGCAGTATAGGTGTAAGCGTCTATTTAAAATCAAGACTAGAATTTGCTTAATATCTTCTTAATACCTTAAATAATTATTTATGCTTATATGTTTCCAAGTATGTATTAAAACATTTTAAATTGATCTTGTTTGTGACACTTCTCACTAAGGCATCACGAAAATAAAATACTTATAAAAATATTTACTAGTTTTATTTAATAAAAGAATACCTATGGGTAAGGCTCAAATTTTACGCGCACTCTCTAAAACTGTGCTGTCCGAGAGCTATTTCGACAACATGTCTATTTTTTTTTCATTTCAGTATTCCAATTATATACCAACGTAATACTTGAAAATATAAAGGTCTAGGTTTGACTTCCATACAATTTGTTAACTTAACTCTATTTTATTTATTCAAAAAACACGTAGCTTTTTTTCAATTCGCATGCTTAAGGCTGCGTTTCCACCAGAGATGTGCGAGGATGCGTAGCGAGGGATGTGTTTGTAAAGAACCAATAGAATCGCTTCATTTACCTCGCCTCACGCACAGCTCTGATGGAAACGGCCCAGCGGAGCTAGATTTTTGCGCATACAAAACAAGCGAGGGATGTGTTGCGAGGAATGTGTGTTGCGAGGTTTGCGCATCCTCGCACCACACATTAATGCGCATTTTCACAGCTCTGCTACACATCCTCGTAGGCACATTTTCATCGCACAGCTTTGGTGGAAACACCCACACATTTTCACAGTACAGCTAGACATCCTCGCACGACACATTTCCATCGCACATCTCTGGTGGAAACGCACCCTTATAGTCTTCAAAATATGTTTGGTATAATTTTTAGTGAAATAAGTTTAATATTTATTAAAGCGTTTTGATTTTATCAAGTAATTACAAAATGTCCCAAATTTCAGTCCAGTGTGACACTTCAGTTGTGCAACGCGATAACTTTTGATTTATCGTCATTCTACCATAACTATCAAATTATTTTGGAATGCCAATACTGGTTCATGAATTCATGATATATAAGACTATTTTCAGAAACGGCTTGTCCGATTTCGATAAAATTTTCATGGAACCATTTGGGAAGTACCCATGCGCGTGCACAGGATTATGACAGGGTATGCGGCGGAGTAATCGGTCACAAAAACTTTTTCTTTTTTAGATTTTTAGCATAGCCACAGCCACGCATCGCCACCATGCTACGATGCGTGGCTGTGGCTATGCTAAAAATCTATAAAAGGCAAAGTTTTTGTGACCGATTACTCCGCCGCATACCGTCATAATCCTGTGCACGCCCCTGCTCTACAGATTTATTATAAGTATAGATAAAATAAATAAATAACAAGATACCGCGGCCCCGGAACTTAAGGGCTGCTGATGGAACAGGGTGGGTTTTTAGTCAGTAGAAGTCTAGCACTCCCATCCTCCACCTAGAGCGGGAGAATTCATTTGTTGCATTTTCCACCCCAAAATAAAAGATAAAATAAATTGTATTGCAGTTGTATTAATCCTGTAGCTTTAGACCTTGCGCTTGATGATGCAGTGGAACTTTCGAACGCAAACGTAAATATTTTTTGGACTATTTATTTATGTAATTACTTCAATTTAGGTGTTGAACCGAATGGCCGTCATCAAGCATTGTCTTTTCAGTTACCCTTCAGAGTGACTGTGTAGTTTCTAGTCTATTCAGCGGTAAATTATTATATCGTATCTTAAATTTTATGGGAATAACCACCCGTTGCATTAGACGACTTGACGATTCAACGGAAGTTTAGGACTCAATAGTAAATACTTTTTCTATTTTCTATATTTCTTTAGTTCTGAATTTAGTTAATACGAAACAGCATTACTTCTATAAATAGGGTCTTCTACAGCGTGCCTTTTGTTTGGGACCCGGTATTTTGGTAATGTTGAAAATGCCATAATCACAGAAAGATAAAGTAGGTAGGAAGTTATCAAAGCTCAAATAAAAGGTACCTGGTAAAAAAGCCGAAAAATTTAAGATATGTAAATAACGGCGATAGTCTAAAACTATATATATATGAAACAGCACCAGTGCATAATCATGTATATATGATTGCATAAAATAGGTAGAAAATTTTGAACGTACAAAAATCTTCAGATATGTTGTGTAACAACTAACAACTACTTGTCTAAAGATAAACTAACTAACTTTAGGGAACTATATTTTTTAACATGTTACACAGGGTATAACGGAATATACATAAACCCTTAATAGGGGCAATTGTACTCATTATTATGAACGTGAAAAATAATCAGCTATTTAGTTTTGTCCAGTTATGCACACTTATAAATGATCGAGGTCGTCTATTCGTTTTCGCAATTTTAAGGTTGGTCCCATAGTAAAAGATATTCATAATGATGATTACAATTACCTCTTTTCCAGTTTTACGTATGTATATTTCATTACACTGTGTATCTGTACTATGTAGATTGTAATCAAAGTTAAAATTTCTCAAATGCGTATTTTTATTTTTTAGAATAATTATAAAGTGCATGGAAGGCGAATAATAGATTTTCAGTACTTTTGGAGTAAATTAATAAATATAAGGAAACACAGTGAAAAGTTCGGCTACATTAAGAGCTATCTAAAAATAGAAAAAGAGATACAGATGGGTCTTATATCCAAATTTTACTTGAAATGTAAGATGTGTGTATCTAGCTTTATTCTAAAAACTTCCCCAACACAACTGAAAAATCTAAACTCAATCAAGGAGCGGCATATGGTTCAAATATGACAGGAATTTTTGTATAGACACACTAACACTTTTTCGTACTTGTAACCTTAAACCTATTTGTAGAAATAAATATAATTTACAATTTAACGTAAAAAATAACCTTTCTTCTGAAACAGTCATTTAAAAAATAAATATCGAAAACTACAACTCATAACGTACGACACAAAAAGTGTGATTTTTCTTAGTTAAGTAACACCGATTTTACACTTTTGAGTTTAATTTTGTTGAAGTCGGTTGTCCCATAACTTACATTTTTCTTTTAAATATATACTTTATACAACAAATACACGTCTTTCATTTTTTAAATCTTAAGTCATTACCCGACTGCAAAGGAAGGGTTATGTTTTTCGCGCGTATCTTGTATGTATTGTATGTATGTTTGTAATATTCTTTATTACCTCATATCTCCAGAACCGCTGAACGGATTCACATAATTGAGGTATCGTTAGATTCGTCTTAGCAGCCCAAGTGCTCTTAGATAGGTGACATTTGAAAAAATCAAACATTGCGGCTGTGCGAAGCCATTATACATAGTGAAAAAAAAATGTTTTGTTTTGAATACCACAATATGGGTATCAAATTAAAGGGCTTATCGCAAGGATTTCAAAAAGGTATATCATATTTATCATTAGTGTAATACTAGCAAAAACAATACAAAGAGAAAGTTAAAAAATATGGACTTGAGCTATTTCACTTTCTGAATCCGGTGGGGTGCCAATGTGACATGACCGGGAAAATTAAAAAATTGTTAATTAATATTTTAACTGAAAAGTTGAAAAAAAAGTTATTTAAAAAATCTAAAAAACCCGACTGCTCAACTGAAATGCAAGAAACAAGCACATTTTTATTTTAAAAAGTGACAAGCAGGCGGACCCGTCAACATTAAAAAAAAAAATACGTTCAATTGGGTCCCGCCTGCTTGTCACTTTTTGAAATAAAAATGTGCTTGTTTCTTGCATTTCAGTTGAGCAGTCGGGTTTTTTAGATTTTTTAAATAACTTTTTTTTTAAGTAATCAAATCTCTTTTTTATAAAGACGATTATAACAGCTCAAGATTGTTTAGTCCAACTCGACACTCGCTCTACACTATTAGTGTTGTTTGTGTGCATCGCCACGTACACATGCCGATTTTTACCTAAACTCGAGCGTTCAAATGTTGGACAATGGCTCTTAACAAAAAAAAAGTAAAATTTGTAAAAAATGGCAACCTATGCGATGCTGTATCCATCGGTGAAAATTCTATTAAAGTAGATTTGAGAAACACATGTTGCTTTGATTCGGTCATTTATTTGTTGGGCATGGCTTTTAATCAAAGCAGACGTTTTCAGGAAATGTTAAACACATTCTCAGAAGATTTAATCTCACAATATATTAAACTTCTATCAGATTCTGCTTCTACTGACGGTGATATACACAAAATGAGAACCCAAATCGGCGTGCTGTATTTTGATACTACAGTAAATAGTAGCCACTGTGAATTTGCTTGTAACGTGTCTTACATTTTTGAACACGTAGCCTTAAAGTATAGCTTTACTGCCATTTAAAAAAAAAAGTAATAAAGATTCGTGTCATTTTATCCCAGTATCCAGGCAGATCGCATTTTTGCCTTTGAATTGGAACATAATTTCTGTTTTTGGCATCCAAAGTTTAGAAGATGCAACTTTAATCGCTGAAGATAAGACCGACTGTACGTTTTGTAACCACCAAACCGTGTGTAAATATAGTCTATCAAACATAGTTCCATATGAACTGAATGGTTGTGAAGAAATACCAGAATTTGTAATGTTTTCGAATAAATCATATAAATTAGTAGGTGCTATAGAACTTATTCCTGCAATTATCGAAACTGGCATAGGCCGCTACAAATGTCACTATCTTACACAGAAAGATGAGATGTTCTGTTAAGATGATCATGATTCTAAAATTCGTATCAGCCAATATTCATTCATTCTATAACTTATAGCGAAATTGATTGCTAAATAACCAAATCGTAGGTACTATAGCTAGATATAATCTGTTATGAAAATATAAATGTAATAAATTACTTATTTTGGTTATATGGTCACCCTACACACTGAATTCACAAGAAAATAGTTAAGTATTGTTTTGTCAGAATCCAAAATATATACATTGCTGAACTGTGCAGATATATTTAGCAGACATTTCTGCTAAATGTTAGTATCTTTGGCTTTAGACGCCGTTGAGATCTCATGTGGCTATAGTGAAACATATATAAAAAAAAAAAAAAAAATATAAAAAATATAACTTTATTAACACAACCAAATAACATTACAAGAGTCAAAGAGTACATACATTTTTTGGAAGGGAAAATATACAAAGTGTGAGTCTGCTGACTCCCAAGCTAGAGTAATCTGTGTTATGGGAGTCAGTGTTCCTCAGTACAGCAGTGGCTAGCCTAAATTTTAATACATAATTATAAACTATTGAGTAATACAAAATTAACTATTTGTGTTTAAAAATATATACATACTAAAAAAAAAGTTTTAAAATATATAATTAGAACGTCATGATTGAGGAGCCAAAGAAATTGCGTTCATATACAAAATTTATTCTGTTTTAGTATTTTATTCCTATACTGCAAAAACAAACACAACACCTGCTAAATGATCATTATGTCGAATATATTAATTGATCGCTCACATCCAATAGAAATTCACCTCTTGAGTTTAGATTGAGGAGCCATATTAAAAGTATTGTAATTTCTTTCATTTTAGCGCTACAGAAGCTAAATTTTTAGACGGTAATATGCAAAATTACTACTAAATGGTACAAATTTTTCATAAATATTCATCTATTACTTAACGAGTTCCAGGTGGCTCCTCAATTCAAACGTTTAGATTGAGGAGCCACTTTTGCATTAAAATAACTAGTGATATATTTTGCTGCTAAATCTAGAATTCGTGCTGCAAAATAAGCTACATTGCTGCTAAATAATGGTAAGATCAGATTTTAAAAATCTGATGTGGCTCCTCAATCCTTACAGACATGTGGATACCTCGTGCGCGTAGGTATGCGTAGGTAGGTTGTTAAGAACACGTCTAGCCCAAAGCACAAGCACGGAAGAAATTTAACTCGATTTTAATAAAGTTTAAAATACATAGAGGGTTGACATTTGATTAGTTGTTTCTAATGGAACGGATAATTATTACCCCTTAATTAAAGTTTATTGTGCATGCACATCTTAGTCCAGTCAAAATATACGAAAAAATAGGTATGCTGATTCTGCATGAACTCCCAACAAGCTTGTTTTATTTTGTAGGTACTTGTCTTGAATAGGTACGTCATTACAAATGCTATGTCAAAAGTCTCCACGAATTGTGCTGATGCGATGTTTCTTATGCGAGGTCAAAAAAAAATATCTCTCATCCATTTTTCCGGTAGCTCTCACTGCTTTAGAGATATACGCAAAAGTCGCAATGACCTTTGACCTCAGATATAAATAAATAACGCAGAAGCGGGAACGATGGGGTCTTTTGACATAGCATTGACAATAACTAATAATGACGTATTCATGACATGTACAAAAATCTAGCTTGTTGGGAATGAATGCAAACTAGAATGACTATTTTTTTTTTTTTTTTTTTTTGTTATGGCAATCTAACGAAAACTTCGGCAATTTCTGCCAGTGTCGCGTAGTGACTATACATGGGTATTTTAATAAATAAATATTTGCAGGGGGAATATTATGTTTTTTTTTTTTTTTTTGGCAATCCTTATAGCCCTGAAACAAACACATAACATAGAAGTTAGTAATAGTTAGTTACATACATGCGGTTTGTAGTATATGCATTTTTTTTTAATGACTGATTATTAGAGTTTAATATTGTTATTGGAAATAAATTTAATAAAAGCACGAATAATTTGGGGATTAGGGAAAAATGAGAGGAGATGACGAACATTAATGGGTTTTTGAATTTTCAATTTTGTAGTAACTTTATCAAAAGAGGAAACATTATTCAAAGGGCAGTTTAAAAATATGTGATCCAGCGTACCATCATCCAGTCCACACTCACACAAAGAACTGTCCCGGACCCTAATTTTATGGAGAAAAACTGGGGTACAGCAGTGGCCAATACGGATTCTGCATATAACAGATGTGACGGTTTTGGATGCTTCTTTGTATTTATAGAACCAAGGCTTGGGAGGGATGGTTGGTTGAATAGATGCCAACAAGGTAGCCTTATACTTGCTAGATTGGGACCAGAGGTCTTGCCAGGATTTAAAAAGATCTACTTTGGCCTTATGAATTAGGTCATAGACCTGAACAGCATAATGTTTTTTATCTGCGAGATTGCTGCTGACCGCATTCTTAGCTGCTACATCTACAAGCTCATTGCCTCCAATATTCATATGACTAGGAATCCATACTAATATTATCTCAATGTTTTTTCTAAAACAAGAATGTAGTACAGTTTTGATTTCAACAATGATTGGGCTACGTAGGTTATCTTTAAATGAATTTTTAACTATTGCCTCCAGAGCACTCATGGAATCAGAAAAGATGACTGCTTTTGTAATAGTTGAATGAGAGGAAATAAATAGACACGCCTCCAGAATTCCAATGCATTCCCCAGTAAAAACCGAAGACTCGGGAGGGCACTGGAACTGAAGGAATATTTGGGAGTTGGGAATATATACAGCAATGCCTGTTTTACCGTCCGTGGTTAATTTAGAAGCGTCTGTATAAAATTTGTAGTGATCAGGCCAGTTGTTATTAATAGTCGAAAGAAAATGGTCATTAGCATTGGTGGTGTCCTTACTTATTCCAATAAAAGAGATCTTTGGGACAAAATTTAGAGTTTCATACGGACATGTGTAAAGTGGTAGTTTATTACACTGAGGGATGGGTGAATTGTCTTTTACATTCCGAATATTCCTAAATGAATTAAGGATCAAGGGGGGGTCTTTATTTTTCCAATAATCGCTTTGTCTACATAAGTTATCTAGTATGGAAAGCTTAGAAAGAACAATGTGATCACTAAGGAGATATGCCTTGTACATATATTTATCGGCCAGATATTGTCTACGGAGAAGAAGGGGAGGGTCACCACTCTCAACTTGCAGTGCGTTGGTAGGAGTGGATCTCATACAACCTAGTACAATGCGGAGGGATTTCGCCTGAATAGTTTCTAGCTTAGCCAATGCAACCTTCCCACAGGGTTCCAGGAGGAAAGACCCATAGTCCAATAAACTTCTTATTGTCGCATTGTATATGAGTTTAAGAGTAAAAGGATGAGCACCCCACCAAACACCCGCTAGAGCTCGTAGCATATTAAGGTTTTTCTCGCATTTACTGGTTACATATTGGAGATGAAGGACACCAGATAATTTACGGTCCAAAATGACCCCAAGGAATTTCACGTTATCCTCGACCTTGATTGGGGATCCTTCAATTTCATGGTGAACATATGGAGTTAAACGTTTACGAGAGAAAACTTCAACGGAGCTTTTGGGAGCTGACAAGCTAAGGCCATGTGAGATTAACCACTGGTTTAGGGAGTTAAGGGATATTTGCATGGATACCGTAGCAAGATCTACGGACGAGGAGGGAATATATAAGCATAGGTCATCTGCATATTGTAAAATCTGGCAGTCGCTGTTAAGGGACTTGTGAAGATCAGAGGTGTAAATACTGTATAAAAGAGGACTTAGTACTGAACCCTGGGGTAACCCACGCCAAACAGATCTGGGGTCATATGATTCTCCTGGAACATGGAGCTTAATAGTACGTCCAGCCAACAAGTTACAGATACAGTTAAGTATCTTTACCGGGATACTCAGCTGAAGTAATTTACTTCTGAGTACGGAAAGAAGGACACTGTCGTAAGCTGCTGAAATGTCGAGAAAGACCGCTAGAACAGACTCATTTTTGCTGAAGGCAATCCGGACATCGGTCATAAATATGCCAATACTATCCATTGTGCTAGCTCCCCTTCGGAAACCAAATTGAGATTTAGCTAGAAGACCTCGACTTTCAACCAACCACTCCAACCTGTTCTTTATAAGATGTTCCAGTATTTTACCTATAACAGGAGACAGAGCAATGGGTCGAAAGTTATCCGGACAATCAGGAGATTTCCCTGGTTTCAAGATAGGAATTATCAGCTGCGTTTTCCAAGTATCAGGGATATGAGAGAGAATAAAACATGCGTTGATTATTGATAAAAGGTATTGGCGGCTGCGGGACCCCAATTTTTTTAAAAACGAATATGGATGGCCATCTATGCCCGGGGCGGAGTCATGTACGTGTTTGAGCACTGCGTCCAGTTCGCTTACCAAGAAGGGGGCATCTAGGGGGTCATTGGAAATTTCCCCCTCCTCAGACGGTGAGGGGCATTCTCCCAAAAGAGGAGCGGAGGGGGGAGCCAGTTTATTCATGAATGGTTCTGCAATGTCACTAGGCATAGATGAAGAGTTTCGGACGGAGCAGCCACGTTTAAATCGTTTGAACTTTTGCCAAACAAGAGAGGAAGGGGAAAGTGAAGAGCAGAATTTCTTCCACCCTTCATATTTTTTTTTTTTAAGTAGACGCCTGGATCTCGCACTAATCCGGTTAAACTCGATCAGGTTTTCAGTGGACATATTTTGAGCATAATTAAGTTCCGCTTCATTTCGGGATTTAACCATGTTGGAACATTCCCGATCCCACCAGGGGGGAGATGATAGTTTGCCAGAGGCTGAATTTTTAAGAGGTATATTGTCATCCGCGGCTGAAGAAATTGCACTGGAAAATTTCAATATACAGTCATCTATGTTGGCTGGGGAAACTTGGGGCAAAGAGGGAATTATATCCTCAAGAGTTTGAGAGTACAAGTCCCAGTCCGCGCCTGTAAGCCTATATTTTAAAAGAGGAGGGTTATCCCTATGAGGTAATGACCTATTGATCAGAGTAGTGCATATTGGGTAGTGGTCGCTACCATACGTGAGGTTTAGTCGTTTCCACTCCAACTGGGCGGTCAGACTAGCTGAACACAGAGTAAGATCTACACAACTTCTACTCTGGCCAGGTCTAGGTAGGCGAGTGGCGGAACCATCGTTGACAACACATAAACCTAAGTCATCCAACAGATCAACCAACTCCAAACCAGGGGTATCAGAATGGTCAGAGCCCCACAGGGAATGGTGGCAATTAAAATCTCCCAAAATGATAACCGGATTTAATGAGGAACATATATTACGAATGTATTGAAAGGAGGAGGGGTTGGGGGAAGGAATATAGACAGATATAAAATTAATGCCAAGGATAGTGACACCTACAGCATTGATCTCATCTCCGTGGGGAGGAAGAGAGAAGATTGTTCACTAGCATAGCAGCCCCGCCATAACCGTCAGAGCGGTCATCCCGGAGAGTGCCATAGCCAGGAAAATTAAAATGGAGTCGTGGAGTTAGCCACGACTCTGAGATTGCAAAAATTGCAGGTTTATGCAAGTTAATAAGGTGACAGATTTCATGTTTTTTGGGGAGTGCGCTTCTGGTGTTCCACTGCATGAGATTGAATGTTGCGGTTTTTAATTTTATTGACTATGTTGTCGGCAACGTGGTCTGGTAATGAATAATTGGAAAGTAAGGTGGAAAGTAAGGTAATAATAGTGTTAATAGTCTCTTCATTCTCATTATGAGTAGGAGTGTGGTCGAGCAGATTCAGAGCACAACCGTTAGGAGAGGGGGGGAAAGAGTAACTGTTAATAATATCCTGGTGGGCCCTACAGTCATAACCAGGATGGTGGGGTGTATGGGGCTTTGGACGGGTAGTTATAAATTTTTTACTGGAGGAAGAAGTAGGGGGTTGAGAATGGGAGGTATAATTAGGAATAGGGAGACGGGGAGGACGGGGATCATGATTAGGACTCTGGTGAATAGTCTGTGTAGGAGGGGCTGACGATGTAACGTCTGCAAAAGATCGGTAGGAGGGGGCATGACGTTTGGCTGCATCAGAATAAGATATATTTTCCTTAGCCATGGTGGACTTGATGTTCCGCTGACGCAGGAATTCCGGGCATTGACGACTGTTCGCAGGGTGAGCACCCGTACAATAAAAGCACTTAGGCTGTTCAATAGTACACCCGTCCCCAAAGTGGTCCCCACCACAGCGGTAGCACCGTGGCTTTGACCGACATTGAGTTTTGGTGTGTCCGTACTTGCCAACACCCGAAACACTGGACAGTGGGAAAATTATAGATTTCCACTGGAAGGGAATTGAAGCAGCAGAAAACTCGATCCGGGAGGCTCTGACCATCAAATGTGATTACTACGCTTGATGTAGGAATCCATTCCGATTTCCCATCATTGGAAACTCTGCGGTTCAATCTCCTCACCTTCAACACCTTACCAAGTGGGGACTTCAGGGCATCCAAGACTTCAATTTCAGTCCAATCAGAGGGGACGCCCCTCACAACACCCATCCTGGTGATGTTGAAAGTAGGAATCATCATTGTGAAACCTTTTTGTTTAATTGCATCATTGTCGATAAATGCATTGGCATCTTCCGGGCCCTTGAACTCTACTGATACCCTGTTTCTTCCTATTCTCTTTATTCCCCCATCTACAATATTCATGATATTCATTTTCTGTACTAATTTACCGAATTTTATAGGATGGAGGGTAGTGCCAGAGGCTGGATCGGATTCGAGAAGTGATGCGTAAACTAAAAATGGTTGTTTGTCTAAATGCGAGTACTTAGTGCGTGAAATCAACGACGGAGCCGTGACCCAGTCGCGTTTAGACGCTGAAGGATTTTCGTCAATGGTATTCGCAGGGTCGTTGTGAAGATGATTTTCAATACGTTTCCTCTTTTGTGAAGCCACTTCAAATTCCATTGTCTCAAATTGAGACAGTGGAGCCGTCAGAATAGAAACATGCGGCAAAAGATCTTGCGATTGTAGCTGAGCGGGATAAGGGTCTGGCGGGCGGCCCGGGGGCCGTTCGTCATCCGCCATTGTCACTCAGCATAGGCCAGTAGAGAAAACCTTAATTATAGTTAGATTAAAAACTTACCAAAAAAGTAAGATCACATACACAAACAAATATAAACACAAGATGAACACAAACACGTAAAGTACACCCAAAAACCACCAAAAAAAGTAGAGAAATAGCCAAAAAACGGTGCGAGAGACAAAACCACATGTACTCGCCACAAACGCTCGTGACACCTCCAATGACTATTTTGTCTAGGCTAACAAAATCGGCTGTCATGATTAAAAAAATACATTTTTATAGAACAATAAGTGAATTAATTTTAAACTAGTAGCGGCCTTAGCGCACGCGCAGAGCAATAATCCGGGCCTTGGTTCTTGTTGGAAGCTCGCACCACAATAGAAAATGCCGACCTTTTAAACTACCTACATATTGCTATTTACAAAACTAAAATACAATTTCCAGTTACAGTTCATTCAATGTATGACGGACATCAGAAACTTAGTAATATGATTCAGTTTGTTAACTTTCAACTCAACAAAAACTCATTTCACTTTTATATTTCACTCAATTCAGATAAAAGTTGTCCGATTGACGTTTTCTAGCGCAAAGGGCAATCCATAAATTCCGTGTGACGAATTTCATGATTTTTGACCTCCTGTCCGTGTCCCTGATCAAATTTGTGAGCACAGAAATGATAAAATTAAAACAGCAGTTCCAAAATTGTTTTTTTTTATTTATATCCCTTAACCGCCTGTTCATGCAAATAGAGTAGGATTTTTTAAGCTTTTTGTTACTAATTTGTACAAATTACGTGTTGTGATATTTAGATTGTATTGTATTAGATTTTGAAATATGACGTCGCGAAACTTAGGATCCCTTCCACCCCTTGTCACACTACATTGACCGCCTTCCTGCCACGTAACGTGTGACGTAATTTATGGATAGCCCCTTACATTTTAAACTGAAATTTAGTTGCATTTTTCATTTACAAAACCAGGGATCAAGAATAGATTTAGAAACATTCCCAAAATGACAGGGGCTTCGCAACGATCTTCGCTATCCCGAGTCTCGCTATTTTTAATAACCTAATATAAAAATTAATATTACATTACACATAATTATCACAGTAGATCATTAATAACATTACAAACATAACTTACGCTACATGTTAAAGACAGAAAAGCTACTCTGTTTTGAGCGTGGTCGCTTAGTGAACTCAGCTTTCACAAATCGACAATCCAAAGATCATCAAAAATAAAGCTTCGTGAGGAAGGACTAGTCTGATATTAGATATTTTGTTTTTGATGATCTTTAAATAATAATCTTGAGTCTAAGATTGATTCTCATTATAATAAACAATGAAATCTGTCCTCATATTCACCATTTCTACCCAGGCCGGATATACCCGCACTCTCGCGACTTTGTTTTGGTTTTATGGGAAAGGTCCAGAGGACATGGCCGCAAGCAAGTACAATGAATTTCTTGCATATATCTTCAATGATCGCCACCTGCAAGATTTTGCCTTCTTCTAACGTTGCTATTTATCGCCAGCTGATCTTTGTTATAGTCTGATGAACTATTCGGAAGCCGCCCTGTGCTAGCTGATCGTTTTAACTTTGGACGATGCTCACTACTTGTCAATCGTAAATTAGTTGCAGTTTGGACATTAGCAGTAACATTTGATAAAGCTAGGGAACAGACATTCAGAAGTCTATCCAATCTATCTCCACTTATTCTGTCTGTATCAGCTACTAATTGTGCAGGTTGCGCATTTGTATTTGTAGAAAACAATGAACTTCTATTTTGTCTTACTCCGATGCTCACAACACCAAGGAAGTTTAAGTTGAATGGAATGTTAAATATGAAATTGAATACAACCATTACCAGGAGATATATCAATGAAATATTTACAACTAGGATTGAAAATCCATAGACAATCTTATCGAATGGGAACCATAATCCATCTGGAAAAGATAATGAGAAATTAATTAACACTCAGAGGGAGAAAATTTAAAAATATCAATCTATGCCAGCAGTATGATCAATGTAATAATTAGGAGCAGCACAAAATAGCCAAGGAACATAACATATTTCAAATCGGGTAGTTGGATACTATTAAAAGGGGATGGAACCGATCTGGCATATCGACCCGCCGCACGGTGGGCTGAAAATCGGCTTTCATAGACTTAGGCATTTTATTTTGCAAGTGCGAGTTTTTTTGCCGGATATCACTTCTATTAGTTATAACAATATACAAAAAATGACACCAGAATTGATTCTGCACAGAAACGAAGGAATTATAATTTTTTTACGAAAATTTTGTATGGAGCTAGTATGAAAAATCGAAATATCTCTAAAACGGCAGCGATAACCGTAATATCCTTATAGGGGGTTATAGTACTAATTATTTATGATTTTTTGACATACGTTACATAATGGTTGTAGATGCCTTTTTTTTTTAAAAATCGTCAAAATATTTTTATTTATTTTTACATATTTAAACGTTCCTTTTAGTGTTTAAGTTGAAGAATTCAGAGCTTTAACAACTCTTATCATAAAATAGCATCACCCCTATAGACCTGAAGGACTAGACAGAGGTGTGTAGTGTCTTGTTGATCTTGTAAGATTTCCAACAATACCAAATAGTTGAATATCAGTGTCAAAGTGCCCATGCTGTCGCTTCTTTTTGAAAGATAGGGGAATGAAATTGTTAATTGATCATACCCTAAAAGTATGATTACAACATAACCGGACACATAATAATAATAATATCCTTATAGGGGATTATAGTACTAACATTATTTATTTTAACATATGAAACTGTTCAAAACGATCCATGAACTGTGTCAAAGTTAAGAACATCGTTAGGAAGCATGCTTTTTCCCCAAATATTAAGAATATGTGAAAAAAAAAAAGACTGTATATAAACTTTTTATTGATAGGTAATTTAAATAAAACAGAAGTAACAAAAATAATATCTAATAAATTCAATTATACAAAATACATATTTGAAACTATAATTTATGAAATTATTAACTAAACATATTGGTACAATAAACTAACATAAATAACAAAAGAACATAAAGAAAAATAATTAAATTTTACAAATTTTCTTTACAACTTTCGTTGTCGGACTCCAATTCCGAGTCAGAATCCAGATCGGATACACCTACAAACTCGAACTCAGTTTCCGGAAACTGTATTAGGTCGAGAGTTTCAGCAAAAAAGGTTGTCTTCCTTTTGGCATCTAACTTCGGCCTTTGTGCACTTAGAAAAGGATCCGAAGAAACAACAAGCATATTTAGGATATCTTGATTAGAATCTTGCCTGCTTCTTTTCCGCGAATGATGTTCCCGGAACCTCCTAAAATCTTTGTTTCGAGACTCTGAGGCTTCTTCCGAGAGAGTCCCAATCGGGACAATATCATTTTTTTCGATTATGTCAGCTCCGTGTATTAATAGTTTATGTACGGTTGATGACATGTAGTACCAGTCGTATAATTCCACGTACTTTTCTGCTGTTTTGCGAGCAAAATCTTTAAATTTGATGACATCGATCTTCTCACCAGATGTTATTGCTTGCAAAATAACAGCAAATCTTTTTATCAGGTTTTGATCCAACCCAGTAATAGCTGCAGTTTTATTGGGAAACTCGAAAAACTTCCTTGCGGTATTCCCGTCATTGGTAGTTCCCGAGCCTTGTTTTACTATATCAATTAACAGATTGAGCTCCTCTTTAAATTTATTTTGAATGTTTTTTTTTCTGTTTTGTAACATATCTTTATGCTCATTACTTCTTGCTGCCCACTGTTTGAAGTCAAGTCTGTACGCAATGTGTAACAGACATTCCATGCAATTTATACGGGCATGTAGGGATGATAGGCCAAATTCATATATGTCAGAACACACAGTTTTTGATGTTACAGCATCTAAGTGGTTCATTTCTGTTGGTTTTGCTAAGCACAGGTAGCATGATGCATTTGATCTAGCTTCAGAAAGGTACGTGCAGACTTTTGCGTCGATCATTGTCATCATTAGTTTATGAGTCACCCTGTTACTATTAATGCACTCTGTGGGGTTAAGGGCCTCAATTTCCTCATCCATTTTTCTTTTGTTATCAATGACAACTGCATGGCTTTCTTTTACAAAAGTGAACTGAACCGGACGACAATAAAAAGTTGAGCATGGTTTCGGGTTTGTCCATATAGTATTATCTCCATCTGTCAGTTTCAGTGGCACCAAGGAGGTCATGAAAATGCTTGAATCATCATGCTCGCCGTCCATTTTCTGCTTGTATCGGCTTTGATTGGAAGCACCATCAAATCCCCACTTCGATATCAGCTTTAACTGCTTATTTTCCACATTATCAGAAAGACTTTGAAGAATCCGCTTCACCGTGATGTCAAGTAAAGCTTGAAGTGTAATTCTAGCTGATGAATCCGTAACTGATACTGATTGATTAGGAGGGTAGCATGCAAGCTTAGTTTGTTGCAGTTTATAGTAGGATGGGTAAATATCCTTAGCACCTTCCCGAATGGCAGTCTCTCGCAACGTAATATATTGCCACTTTGAAAGCTTAAGTGAAAGAAGCAATCCAAGTGCTTTCTCTGGTGTAAATATTACTGTTTTCTTAATGCTTTCCTTGATTTTAACGGCAGCTTCTGGATTTTTGATCATATAATTGATTACAGATGCGATATCTTCATAACCTTCTTCTTTTAAACGTGCTGCAGCTGCATATGCCAATTCACAGGAATCCTCGCCTATGTGCTCACTAGATCTTCTCTTTTTCTGTTTGCTTCCCAGATCTTTGAATGGTTTTCGGGACCTTTTTGTCATTGTTCCAACAGTCGATGATGTCGAAGGTTCTGGAGAGACTGAGCGTGCTCTTGGTATCTCATCAACAGTTGGTTCTTGATTTATTAAAGTTTGCACGCAACTCGGCCAATCAATATTTGCTTGCAACCACTCTCCGTACGTATTTCTAAACTTATCAAAGAATCGTTTAGATTTCTGCCACCTGTTTAAAGCAGCTCGCGTGAATCTCCGGCAAAACTCTTTGAGAGTTACTTGATCTTCGGCAGAAAGGCAATCGCCTATGCGGGACACAATTTGGTATTGTTGGAAATCTTACAAGATCAACAAGATACTACACACCTCTGTCTAGTCCTTCAGGTCTATAGGGGTGATGCTATTTTATGTTAAGAGTTGTTAAAGCTCTGAATTCTTCAACTTAAACACTAAAAGGAACGTTTAATATGTAAAAATAAATAAAAATATTTTGACGATTTAAAAAAAAAAAGGCATCTACAACCATTATGTAACGTATGTCAAAAAATCATAAATAATTAGTACTAAAACCTCCTATAAGGATATTACGGTTATCGCTGCCGTTTCAGAGATATTTCGATTTTTCATACTAGCTCCATACAAAATTTTCGTAAAAAAATTATAATTCCTTCGTTTTTGTGCAGAATCAATTCTGGTGTCATTTTTGTATATTGTTATAACAAATAGAAGTAATATCCGGCACAAAAACTGGCACTTGCAAAATAAAATGCCTAAGTCTATGAAAGCCGTTTTTCAGCCCACCGTGCGCCGCCAATTTCGATTTATTTTTTTCGAAATCGCGGCGCACTGTGATAGTGGTATATATGGATAGAGGACACACGGCCAACAAAAAATGTCAAGTAACACGGTATAGTGCCCGGCACGTAACTTGGATGAGCAAAAGTCGATTTTTAGGTGTCAGCGGGACGCGGGGTGTCGTGTAGCCTCAACCCGAGCGTGCGATTAGTGTGTCAGTAGACTCGAGGCACTGTGGTCTACGCCCAGTTCGCTCCCGATTACACTGCGTGCACGAAATTTGTACCCTTTATTTTTGTTCTGTTTTTGTTACGAGTTATTTTTATTGTGTTAAATTTAGTTTTTGTTACACGTTATTGTTATTTTTTAACATTTCGTTTTTATTACGTTGATTACAATGCCAGGACCAAATACCGTTTTACGCAGGCATGCCAGAAAAATGGTATACGATGTGTACAGTTTCATGGAGAAAGAAGCTCAAAATGAAAAGCAGACCGTAAAACGGCCTTCAGAAGCTACTAAAACGTCAGAAAGGACAGTTACACGTATAGTTAAGGAAGGCAGAAATTCTGAATTCCTCACTCTCTTTAGGACACCAGGAAAAAGAGGAATAAAACAACAAACATGATAAAAAATAATTGATAGCAATAACCATAGAATAATGATAAGCAATAAAAGTGACCAATTTTTTTCTTCCACTAAGTGCACGATGCGCGAACTTAAAAATAATACGCCAAAACGCCAAATCCTTGCCAACTTACGTGCCGGGGACTATACCTCAGAGTGTTACGTTATCACTCACATAAACATCGACATATGAGTACAACGATATTATCAAAACTAAACTTTTACGTGTCTATAGGCATCAGATTGTATCCAAATAATCGTTCTCAGGTTGATTGATTATTATTATTACTCTTGGTAATGTGACACTCCAGGGTACCTACCGTTTTACTTGTCATTTTTTGTTTGTTTATGTGTCTTTTTTTTTTTTTTTTTTTTTTTTAGCGTGGTAAAATTATCAAATAAGTCCTCCCACTCCGGGCAGGGTGGGAGGGACTGTCAGACTTTTACTGACTAAAATCCACGGTGTTCCTTCAATAACCCTTTACATACCGGGGCCACGGTAACGGGATGAGTCCCACGACCCCGGCGGGCTTCGGCCCTCTGCAGAGGGGGCCTCGTCATGTTGCTGACGCTCTTTGAGGCGCGCGTGGAACACGACGCGCCGTCGACCCGGGCATGGTCCATGGTCGGACAGCGAGTTGCCCTTTACTCGCTGTCCGCATGCCCGCGCCTACGGTGGCCGGAGATCGTCGGCCGACGTCCGACGCCGTGGGCGTCTACCACTGCGGCTGGGCTGGAGGGAGGACGCCATCCTCTCCCTCACGCGGCCCGCCTCCTCCTTCGGAAGCATGACTGCTTCGCAGAAGGAGGCGACCGCTTCCCACTCCCTCTCGCCCCGCAGCATGGCCTCGACCAAGGCCGGGCGCGAGAGGTCTCCGCCTATTGTCGCCGTGAGGACACGTCGGTGCTCTGCCCAAGCTGGGCAGTCCTGCACCGTGTGCTCGACTGTGTCCTCAGGGCGACCCTCGCAGTGGTGACACCCAGGCGTCTCTTCCTTACCCATCAGACACAGGTACCTCCCGAAACTTCCGTGTCCGGTGAGGACCTGCGTCATGCGGTAGGTCAGGACGCCGTGACGCCGATCTAGCCACTCCTCAAAGAGGGGTCTTACCGCCGCAATTGCGGCGTGCCCGTTGTTTATGTGTCTAAGGCTGGTTACTACTTAACCGGACAATTTATGTATCCCCTATACATACCACTTTTATCGTGCACCGCGATTTCGAAATAAAATCAAAATGGCGGTGGGTCGGTATGCAGCTTCCATACAAAAAAAAAAAAAAAGTTCGAATCCCTTTAATCTGATGTATAAACACTTTCTCTTACCAGTTACACCCTGAAGAATTATCTTTATAGTGGAGTTAATTGCAACAACTGGTTCAGATATTAAAGATGTAAACATTCTGATAGCAATTTTCAGTGGATTCATGTGCTTCAAAAATAAAACTGGATCTGGAGGTGGCACTGTGCAATCTGATGTCCAGAAATACCACTTACAAGTATTAATGGCTGAAACAATTTTGTCATACTCCTGTTGTTCAGCTTCCTGAAAAGTAAATGCATTTTTTCTTAAATCTGTGGATTTATTAAAAAACATTGAGAAATCTGTTTTACCATGTTCTTTATATATTGTGATTCATACAATCTCATAAATAAAATGGCACATGGATGAATTTTGGCCTCAATAAAAAAAAGGAGACAGTTTCCCAGTGTTTTGTTTAATTAGGATAATTTTGTTTTACAAGTGTGGGAGGTCAGGCCAGCCTCTAGCTATAAATTTCATTTAGGGCAAGACTTGAGATCTTGTTTAATAAGCTATTTTAGTCTTGCCTAAGATAATAAACTATTCTAGTTTCACTATACGTAGTCGGGCCATAAGTTCTGTCACATAGGTAAAATTTAGAATTTAGAATGCAAGCTGAGGAAAATATTATGGGCATTCTAATTTTGAATATTTAAAGAAAATAAAAACAAAGGGTTTCTTGAATTTTGTTCATTTTCTAAAATGGAGTGGACTCGCAAAGAAGACAGAATCGCAGTAATTGCATTGCTTCGTTGCGGTCACGCGCCAACTGAGATTTTCAAACTGCTGAAAAATTTGAAAATTCCATCGAGATTTATTTATCAAACGATTCAGGGAAGATTCAAGATTAGAAGATAAACAAAGGAGCGGTGGATCTCGTACTGTTCGGACTCCAGCGGTCATCAAAGCAGTAAAGGCGCGAATCCAACGAAATCCTGTCCGCAAGCAAACAATTTTAGCTCTGCAAATGGGACTAAACAGAACTACTGTTAAAAGGGTGTTAAATGAAGACCTAGGACTGCGTGCGTATAGAAAAAAAAAAAAAAAAAAAAAAAAAAAAAAAAAAAAAAACAGCACATCTTAACGCACGGCTGAAGAAAATCAGACTCGAAAGAAGCCGGGTTTTGTTAAGGCGGTACGCAGGAAAAAATCCTGAGAAATACTTTTTTCGGACGAAAAAATTTTTAGTGTTGAGGAGAATTTCAACAGACAAAATGATAAAGTGTATGCACACTCTAGTGAAGAAGCGAGCAGACATGTGCCACGTGTTCAACGTGGTCATCACCCTTCGGCATTCATGGTTTAGCTTGGGGTGTCCTATTTACCCTTTCATCTGATATACAATGTATCTCGGTATGAACCATGCACTCGGTATGTAGGTACCTACATACCGAGTGCACGGTTTCTTTGGATGATAACAAACGATATGGCAAGGGTTTTCTAATCCTATGTCTACATGTGTGGAGCATGTTAGAAATTTCGATACATTGATACCAGAGCCGAGATACAGGCCCGTTGCTATAGTGGTCAGTGGCCCTGACTGCTATGCGCAAGGTTGTGGGTTCGATTCCCACCTAGGACAAATGTTTGTGTGATGAGCACGGTCATTTGTTCTTTGTCTGGGTGTAATTTATCTATAATATGTATGTATTTAGAAATATATATGTATGTTTATCAGTTGTCTAGTACCCATACCACAAGCTCTGCTTAGTTTGGGACTAGATCGCGTTGTGTGAAAAGTTGTGGAATATTATTATTATTATTATAGAGGCCGAATTTTTCAAATTAAGAAGAACGAAGAGAATTGTCGTTTTATTGGCAAGTGGCGTGGAAAGTGATGACCCTCATAGTGCTGTGACACATTTGTTATTACTAGTATTCAAGAAACATATGAAACTAATAATTTGGGGTCAATTCTGTGATTCACTTATTTTGAGCTGAAACTTTGCATAGAGACTCCATACCAGATGTTGTCTTCAGTCCTTTTGGATAGATATGGGGTTTCCGTTACACATTATATAAATGGTTGTACTGCGTAACTCATTGTCTCATTTATTTAACTTTCCATATGTGAAAAAACTTATGACCAGACTATGTATACCCGACTGCAAAGGAAGGGTTATTTTATAGTGATAGATAGATAGATATATTCTTTATTGTACACCATAACAGTAAAACAAAATTATGGACTTAACAATTAAGAAGGGTGATACAATAGGCGGTCTTTTCATTAACTTTATAAATGATTATGTGTAGGTCTGCTTGTTACAATGAAAAAACGATTGTTTTATTAATAACTCAATTCTTTTTCGTTAATAATCTGGTAGAGAACTATTATTTGGTAATTATAGTTTTTCATACTCACTTTGTAAGATATAAAACCCTCATAAATATATAACAAAACAAATATAATTATGATAACATGCTTGTGTGACATGTGCTTCCACAGCCAAATTATTACTCCGACTGCTGCAAATATACCCAGTAGTAAAGTGATGTATGTCTGGAAAATATGAATTGTAGCTTTAGCACACCAACTCTGTTTTAAACTTAAATGCATAATGTTCTCAGTTCAATATTGGAATAACATTGCAATCACATTAAATTAACAGTAAAATTATTCAGAAAAATTTAAATATTTTGATTTACACCAAAAGCTTCATATACAATGATGTGTTTGGTGCTTCCTTTTAGGCAAAAAAATGTCTGTGTTAGGAGATTTAATTTCAGTAACTATATGTGTGCAACAAGAGGAAAACTATAGGGGAGTCCTTTGCCAAGCCTTTACCAAATTTAAGTAAATATGTATTTATTGTAGTCTTATACAATAAATATTATAATCAATGTAATTCTTATAATTTTTTATTTATTTAATTTAATTTATATACAGAGGTATCACTAAAATCTAAACTCGCCAAACTTTTATGTTTGATGGCAATGCTAAGAGATATCCACAGGAATGTTTACAAAGCCCGTTAATCTATAATTACCTTATATTCCATGAGATACACCTGAATATAATCACTCCATGCTATAACGATTTGATCTGTGATAGTTGGTTTGTAAATGGCATCTTCAACATATCCCACAGTACGCCTAAACTTTTCATCTGATAGTATAGACTCAGACTTAATACACTTATCTATTAAATCCCATCTGTCCGCATCAAACCTCATTTGTAGCGATATATCAACACTGCCATCTTCACTTTTCTGTATTTTAAATAAATACATTGAGTTCATGAAAATCTTGATACAATAAGAAAATATAACATAAAAAGATTCGAATATAATAAGAAAATAAATAAATATACAACAAAGTTAACTTAAAAATCTAACTTTAACGTTCAAACCTTTATCTGTCCTCTGTTTAGTACAATAGCAAGTAATCTTTTGAACCACCATTCTCCAAAAACGAATTTATTTTCAGTTTGTCTATCTTTCTTAATGGGTGTTCTAAGATCTGGTGGTAAATCTATTTCATTTGATTTATCTGTTACTTGCACACTTTCGTAGTTCCAAGGGTCTGGTCCAACTTGTAAATTGCTTTTACAAAGGCTGCAAAATCCTAACGAAATTAACACTATTATCTGATACTTCATTTTCACGAATCATCAAGTTTTTTCTGAATTCAACTACACAGTGTTATAGAGATTTTCGTCTTATATTTAATTTAAAACTTTTTTTTTCTCCTTCTTTGGCAATAATTAAAACACGATCTGAAAATAAGTTTGACATTTTATATGACATCATTTTTTTTTATTTGTTCGCCTTTATAAAGGCAGGCATCGGTCTAAAGACCGTTCAGCCTCGTCATATTTGTGTATTCTTCAATAAAATTAAAGTAAGGCTAAAGCCAAGTCATCAGTAAATTCTTATCTTAATATTCTTTAATCAAGGCATATGCCATGTCTTCTTTTTTCCATAGTTAGATGTTTCGTAAATCTTGACTTTTCCGCGCTTTTTTTTTCTTATATGACATCATCACATTGACACTTGACAGTACTGATGGATGGGAGATGACAGCATCGACAATGACATTAACGTATTATTAGAGAGGTGTCACGAGCGTTTGTGGCGAGTACATGTGGTTTTGTCACTCGAACCGATTTTTCGCTATTTCTCTACTTTTTTTTTGGTGGGTTTTTGGGTATATTTTACGTGTTTGTGCTCACCTGTGTTTATATTTGTTTGTGTCCGTGATTTTACTTTTTGGTAAGTTTTTAATCTACCTATAATTAAGGTTTTCTCTACTGGCCTATGCTGAGTGACAATGGCGGATGACGAACGGCCCCCGGGCCGCCCGCCAGACCCCCCTCATCCCGCTCAGCTACAATCGCAAGATCTTTTGCCGCATGTTTCTATTCTGACGGCTCCACTGTCTCAATTTGAGACAATGGAATTTGAAGTGGCTTCACAAAAGAGGAAACGTATTAAAAATCATCTTCACAACGACTCTGCGAATGCCATTGACGAAAATCCTTCAGCATCTAAACGCGACCGGGTCACGGCGCATGGTGGGCTGAAAAACGGCTTTCATAGACTTAGGCATTTTATTTTGCAAGTGCCAGTTTTTGTGCCGGATATCACTTCTATTTGTTATAACAATATACAAAAATGACACCAGAATTGATTCTGCACAAAAACGAAGGAATTATAATTTTTTTACGAAAATTTTGTATGGAGCTAGTATGAAAAATCGAAATATCTCTGAAACGGCAGCGATAACCGTAATATCCTTATAGGAGGTTTTAGTACTAATTATTTATGATTTTTTGACATACGTTACATAATGGTTGTAGATGCCTTTTTTTTTTTTTTTAAATCGTCAAAATATTTTTATTTATTTTTACATATTAAACGTTCCTTTTAGTGTTTAAGTTGAAGAATTCAGAGCTTTAACAACTCTTAACATAAAATAGCATCACCCCTATAGACCTGAAGGACTAGACAGAGGTGTGTAGTATCTTGTTGATCTTGTAAGATTTCCAACAATACCAAATAGTTGAATATCAGTGTCAAAGTGCCCATGCTGTCGCTTCTTTTAGAAAGATAGGGGAATGAAATTGTTAATTGATCATACCCTAAAAGTATGATTACAACATAACCGGACACATAATAATATCGACACAAAAGGAATTTTAAAACCTTGCATACGTTCAAAATACAAAATAACATATTGTGTAGTCATCTAATGAGTCTGATGACAAGTAATTAAGTAATTAGAATGATGGTTGTAGTCTTCTGATTCTAATGAGCCTATTAAGTGATTAAATGATTTGAAATATCTCGCAACAATACCAACTAAGAACTGCATTCACCTTTTTATAATTAGTGAGCTAATGTGATTTGCTAATGTTGATTAGTTCTACTATGAGTTCTACGAAATGTTTTTGACGATTATAAATTTTTATTATCATATCTTTTATAACTTTAATGAGGGTAGTTAACTAATTATTGACTTTATACAATAAAAGGGCTATAATTTTGTTCCATAATTTAGATTGTTCACAACCGTGTAACTGCTAACACTAAAACTATTTGCTTTGCGACTACAAAATCTTAGAATGGAAAGTTTAATCACCAACTTAGATTTGTTTGTTCTTCTAAAAAGTGAGTGTCCTTCATTTAATCATGAAGTATTGTTTAGTGCAATTGTGTCCCGCATAGGCGATTGCCTTTCTGCCGAAGATCAAGTAACTCTCAAAGAATTTTGCCGGAGATTCACGCGAGCTGCTTTAAACAGGTGGCAGAAATCTAAACGATTCTTTGATAAGTTTAGAAATACGTACGGAGAGTGGTTGCAAGCAAATATTGATTGGCCGAGTTGCGTGCAAACTTTAATAAATCAAGAACCAACTGTTGATGAGATACCAAGAGCACGCTCAGTCTCTCCAGAACCTTCGACATCATCGACTGTTGGAACAATGACAAAAAGGTCCCGAAAACCATTCAAAGATCTGGGAAGCAAACAGAAAAAGAGAAGATCTAGTGAGCACATAGGCGAGGATTCCTGTGAATTGGCATATGCAGCTGCAGCACGTTTAAAAGAAGAAGGTTATGAAGATATCGCATCTGTAATCAATTATATGATCAAAAATCCAGAAGCTGCCGTTAAAATCAAGGAAAGCATTAAGAAAACAGTAATATTTACACCAGAGAAAGCACTTGGATTGCTTCTTTCACTTAAGCTTTCAAAGTGGCAATATATTACGTTGCGAGAGACTGCCATTCGGGAAGGTGCTAAGGATATTTACCCATCCTACTATAAACTGCAACAAACTAAGCTTGCATGCTACCCTCCTAATCAATCAGTATCAGTTACGGATTCATCAGCTAGAATTACACTTCAAGCTTTACTTGACATCACGGTGAAGCGGATTCTTCAAAGTCTTTCTGATAATGTGGAAAATAAGCAGTTAAAGCTGATATCGAAGTGGGGATTTGATGGTGCTTCCAATCAAAGCCGATACAAGCAGAAAATGGACGGCGAGCATGATGATTCAAGCATTTTCATGACCTCCTTGGTGCCACTGAAACTGACAGATGGAGATAATACTATATGGACAAACCCGAAACCATGCTCAACTTTTTATTGTCGTCCGGTTCAGTTTACTTTTGTAAAAGAAAGCCATGCAGTTGTCATTGATAACAAAAGAAAAATGGATGAGGAAATTGAGGCCCTTAACCCCACAGAGTGCATTAATAGTAACAGGGTGACTCATAAACTAATGATGACAATGATCGACGCAAAAGTCTGCACGTACCTTTCTGAAGCTAGATCAAATGCATCATGCTACCTGTGCTTAGCAAAACCAACAGAAATGAACCACTTAGATGCTGTAACATCAAAAACTGTGTGTTCTGACATATATGAATTTGGCCTATCATCCCTACATGCCCGTATAAATTGCATGGAATGTCTGTTACACATTGCGTACAGACTTGACTTCAAACAGTGGGCAGCAAGAAGTAATGAGCATAAAGATATGTTACAAAACAGAAAAAAAAAAACATTCAAAATAAATTTAAAAAGGAGCTCAATCTGTTAATTGATATAGTAAAACAAGGCTCGGGAACTACCAATGACGGGAATACCGCAAGGAAGTTTTTCGAGTTTCCCAATAAAACTGCAGCTATTACTGGGTTGGATCAAAACCTGATAAAAAGATTTGCTGTTATTTTGCAAGCAATAACATCTGGTGAGAAGATCGATGTCATCAAATTTAAAGATTTTGCTCGCAAAACAGCAGAAAAGTACGTGGAATTATACGACTGGTACTACATGTCATCAACCGTACATAAACTATTAATACACGGAGCTGACATAATCGAAAAAAATGATATTGTCCCGATTGGGACTCTCTCGGAAGAAGCCTCAGAGTCTCGAAACAAAGATTTTAGGAGGTTCCGGGAACATCATTCGCGGAAAAGAAGCAGGCAAGATTCTAATCAAGATATCCTAAATATGCTTGTTGTTTCTTCGGATCCTTTTCTAAGTGCACAAAGGCCGAAGTTAGATGCCAAAAGGAAGACAACCTTTTTTGCTGAAACTCTCGACCTAATACAGTTTCCGGAAACTGAGTTCGAGTTTGTAGGTATATCCGATCTGGATTCTGACTCGGAATTGGAGTCCGACAACGAAAGTTGTAAAGAAAATTTGTAAAATTTAATTATTTTTCTTTATGTTCTTTTGTTATTTATGTTAGTTTATTGTACCAATATGTTTAGTTAATAATTTCATAAATTATAGTTTCAAATATGTATTTTGTATAATTGAATTTATTAGATATTATTTTTGTTACTTCTGTTTTATTTAAATTACCTATCAATAAAAAGTTTATATAGTCTTTTTTTTTCACATATTCTTAATATTTGGGGAAAAAGCATGCTTCCTAACGATGTTCTTAACTTTGACACAGTTCATGGATCGTTTTGAACAGTTTCATATGTTAAAATAAATAATGTTAGTACTATAATCCCCTATAAGGATATTATTATTATTATGTGTCCGGTTATGTTGTAATCATACTTTTAGGGTATGATCAATTAACAATTTCATTCCCCTATCTTTCAAAAAGAAGCGACAGCATGGGCACTTTGACACTGATATTCAACTATTTGGTATTGTTGGAAATCTTACAAGATCAACAAGACACTACACACCTCTGTCTAGTCCTTCAGGTCTATAGGGGTGATGCTATTTTATGATAAGAGTTGTTAAAGCTCTGAATTCTTCAACTTAAACACTAAAAGGAACGTTTAAATATGTAAAAATAAATAAAAATATTTTGACGATTTTTAAAAAAAAAGGCATCTACAACCATTATGTAACGTATGTCAAAAAATCATAAATAATTAGTACTATAACCCCCTATAAGGATATTACGGTTATCGCTGCCGTTTTAGAGATATTTCGATTTTTCATACTAGCTCCATACAAAATTTTCGTAAAAAAATTATAATTCCTTCGTTTCTGTGCAGAATCAATTCTGGTGTCATTTTTGTATATTGTTATAACTAATAGAAGTGATATCCGGCAAAAAAACTCGCACGTGCAAAATAAAATGCCTAAGTCTATGAAAGCCGATTTTCAGCCCACCGTGCGGCGCCGTCGTTGATCTCACGCACTAAGTACTCGCATTTAGACAGACAACCACTTTTAGTTTACGAATCACTTCTCGAATCCGATCCAGCCTCTGGCACTGCTCTCCATCCTATAAAATTCGGTAAATTAGTACAGAAAATGAATAAAGAGAATAAGAAGAAATAGGGCATCAGTAGAGTTCAAGGACCCGGAAGATGCCAATGCATTTATCGACAATGATGCAATTAAACAAAAAGGTTTCACAATGATGATTCCCACTTTCAACATCACCAGGATGGGTGTTGTGAGGGGCGTCCCCTCTGATTGGACTGACATTGAAGTCTTGGATGCCCTGAAGTCCCCACTTAGTAAGGTGTTGAAGGTTTGTTAAGATTGAACCGCAGAGTTTCCAATGATGGGAAATCGGAATGGATTCCTACATCAAGCGTAGTAATCACATTTGATGGTCAGAGCCTCCCGGATCGAGTTTTCTGCTGCTTCAATTCCCTTCCAGTAGAAATCTATAATTTTCCCACTATCCAGTGTTTCGGGTGCTGCAAGTACGGACACACCAAAACTCAATGTCGGTCAAAGCCACGGTGCTTTCGCTGTGGTGGGGACGGGTGTACTATTGAACAGCCTAAGTGCTTTTATTGTACGGGTGCCCATCCTGCGAACAGTCGTCAATGCCAGGAATTCCTGCGTCAGCGGAACATCAAGTCCACCATGGCTAAGGAAAATATGTCTTATTCTAATGCAGCCAAACGTCATGCCCCCTCCTACCGATCTTTTGCAGACGTTACATCGTCAGCTCCTCCTACACAGACTATTCACCAGAGTCCTAATCATGATCCCCGTCCTCCCCGTCTCCCTATTCCTAATTATACCTCCCATTCTCAACCCCCTACTTCTTCCTCCAGCAAAAATATTTTAACTACCCGTCCAAAGCCCCATACACCCCACCATCCTGGTTATGACCGTAGGGCCCACCAGGATATTATTAACAGTTACTCTTTCCCCCCCTCTACTAACGGTTGTGCTCTGAATCTGCTCGACCACATTCCTACTCATAATGAGAATGAAGAGACTATTAACACTTTTATTACCTTACTTTCCACCTTATTTTCCAATTATTCATTACCAGACCACGTTGCCGACAACATAGTCAATAAAATTAAAAACCGCAACATTCCATCTCATGCAGTGGAACACCAGAAGCGCACTCCCCAAAAAACATGAAATCTGTCACCTTATTAACTTGCATAAACCTGCAATTTTTGCAATCTCAAAGTCGTGGCTAACTCCACGACTCCCAGGGCCGGATTAACCATTAGGCAGAGTAGGCAACTGCCTAGGGTCCCCGCGTCCACAAGGGGCCCACTGCACGCACCAAGAAAAAAAAATGACTCATCGAACGAGAATTTAGAATTGCGTGTGAACTGAGGGACCACACTGTTATCTCTCAAAATACAAATCCTTAGATTTAGTAGTAGAATTAAATGCGAGGTTCTCAAGTCCTTACCCCGGTAACCGGACCGCACTTAAGGGCCTATACTATCTCAGCGCTTCTCACTATCTCGCTCGCACACTACTGGCCGCGGTCACGTGAGCAAGCGAGACAGGGTGGCAGGGAAAAGACTCCAAGACACCGATAATTTAGTTTATTTCTTTTTACGGTGAAAATAATGGTAATTAAATAAAGTAAATAACATAAGACTTGCTTTATAGTTAGTTCAATTGATATGTTTGAAGTTATTTTTGAATACCAGCGGTTTATTGTTCGGTTTGGAGGTAACTTTGGATTTATTTCTATCAAAAAAAAAGTGGAATTGTGTTTTCGTCAAACATAGTACCTAATAGTAATCCTCAACTTTACTATGTATTTATTTCAAAATTATTGCTGAAGTATTTTCGACATAACGGACGATCATGCTAAGCCATTTGAGGTAGTATCGGCTCTTAAGTGCGAGGTTACGATACGTACGTAGTCTACAATTGTTTTATGTCTGCTAGTAAATCTTACAATTTTCTCCTCAATTTTCCTTTCTCAATAACAAGAACTATAATTTTTTTTGACGCACGCAATATTTCATACTATTTAGTATCGAGTTTTAAAACTAATATAACAAATCGGAAGGCAGCCGTAGGGCGGCCGGAGGGTACTTCATGCACGTTGGTGGAATCTCCGATTCGTTAAATTACTTTTAAGTAATCGAATCGCAACCCATGCAATACTTAGTAGTTCCGGTAGCTATCTGTGTTCTTCATCATTATTTCCACTTCACCAACCGGTGCTTATATTTGTAGTTTTCCCTCGAATTTCCAGGATTCCATCATCAGATCCTGACTTGATGACAATGGGACCAACCTTGAAGCCCTTTCAAACCAAAAAAGAATTTTCCAAATCAGTTTAGCCGTTATGAGTTAACACAAATAAAAATATTACAGCCGAATTGGGAACCTCTTCCTTTTTTGAAGTCGGTATAAGAGGGCCCCGAGGATTCCATTGCCTATAGGCCCCTGATGGGTTAATCCGGCTCTGACGACTCCATTTTAATTTTCCTGGCTATGGCACTCTCCGGGATGACCGCTCTGACGGTTATAGCGGGTCTGCTATGCTAGTGAACAATCTTCTCTCTTCCTCCCCTCTATCCCTTCCTCCCCACGGAGATGAGATCAATGCTGTAGGTGTTAATATCCTTGGCATTGATTTTATATCTGTCTATTTTCCCTCCCCCAACCCCTCCTCCTTTCAATACATTCGTAATATATGTTCCTCATTAAATCCGGTTATCATTTTGGGAGATTTTAATTGCCACTGTTGGATCACATCTGTTGGATGACTTAGGTTTATGTGTTGTCAACGATGGTTCCGCCACTCGCCTACCTAGACCTCTGGGTCTTTCCTCCTGGAACCCTGTGGGAAGGTTGCATTGGCCAAGCTTGAAACCGTTCAGGCGAAATCCCTCCACATTGTATTAGGTTGTATGAGATCCACTCCTACCAACGCACTGCAAGTTGAGAGTGGTGACCCTCCCCTTCTTCTCCGTAGACAATACCTAAATTTTGTCCCAAAGATCTCTTTTATTGGAATAAGTAAGGACACCACCAATGCTAATGACCATTTTCTTTCGACTGTTTGCTGTATATATGAAAAAAAAAATGTATTAAAAAAAAATATTAAAAATAATATGTTCTCATCGTCACAATTAGTTAATAGAAAGCGCGGGAAACGTTCAACTTGGCGGACGCGTCCTTTTTTAATTTGAGATAAATTATTTTTAAATACTTTTATAGGATCAGTAGTCTTAGTTTTAGTGCTTTAGTTTCTATTAATTTATAATTTTGTAGTTTTTTTCTTCGCTAGTGGTAAGTTTTTACTTATTTTTTTGTTGAAGCCGTGTAATGAACGACCCGCCAGACCCGGGGGACTTTGTTCCCCCGGCAGGCAATTTTGTTACTGTAAGCAATGAGTCAGGCATGGATACTGATGGGTCGTCCTCGGCTCGTCACCTGAAAAGAAGCCGCGTACATGTGTGCAAGCACTGTAATAAACGCCGTCGCACCAGAAAAAACCACGGTTCCGAGTCGTCGGGTTGTGGTTGCATGGATCCTACAAGTCCTACAACTTTAACAGAACCTATTTGCTCTGAAATACCAACCATTACTGCTAATTTTCATACTCCATCCGTAGCTGTTCCCGCGCAAATTGGTCGTAAAGCATACGACAAAACCGACAGTGCACCTTATATTATTCATTTACAGAAGAAAACTATTTCCCCTGATGATGCTACTACATTGCATCCAATCACATTTGGTAAATTTCTCAAACATAACGCCTTTCAAAATATAATTAATGGCAGCGTCAAAAAAATTGGGCGTAATAAAATTTCTCTCGCATTTTCCAATTTTCTGGATGCAAATTCTTTTATTTCACATAGTAGTCTGGAAACAAATAATTACAAAGCTTTTATACCCACTTTTAATGTTACAAGGATAGGTCTAGTGCGTGGTATTCCTGCAGAATGGTCTCCAGAGGAAGTTATTGATAATATTACAGTTCCGATTGGTTGCGGTCCAATTTTAAAAGTCAGACGCCTTAATTTTAAATCTGTTGTTGATGGTACAACCACTTGGAAGCCATCCCAATCCATAGTTGTTACTTTTGATGGACAGGTTCTACCTAAAAGAATCTTTATGTGTTATAATGCATTACCTGTTGATTTATATATTTTTCCCACTGTACAATGCTTCAATTGCTGTCGTTTTGGGCACACCAAAATTCAGTGCAGGTCTAAACCTCGCTGTTATAAATGTGGTCAAGGCCATACTGGAGATAGCTGTGAAAGGGAATTAGAAAATGCATCTTGTTGTCTATGCTCTGGCTTTCACTATGCCATTAATAAGTCTTGTCCTGAATTCTCTCGACAAAAACAGATTAAATCATACATGGCACATAGCTCAGTTGCTTATGCTGAAGCAGCAAAAGTATATCCCCCAGTAACTAAATCATATGCTGACACACTTTTATCTTCTCCTTCTAAAAACTTTGCAGATACTCCATCAATCTCTTCACCTAATAGAATGCAGGCTTCAAGTAATTATAAAAAGACTGTCTTCCTGAAACCACGCTCCCCACCCAAATCTATACAAGGTTATAATAAAGAGGCCCATAATGATATTATTAATGATTTTAAAATCCCTCAGCCATCTAATGGTTGTGCTTTTTCTAATAATCAAAATAATGATAAAAATTATGTTAACTTTTCTATAAATGATTTCCTTTCTGCATTACACAATCTTCTTTCTCAGTTCAACATCTCCTCACCGTCCAATGTTGCCTCAACTTTCAATGTACCTCAATCCATTCATAATGGACAACACATCCAATATAATCCAGTGGAACTGCCGCAGTCTAGTAAACAAAAAGAGTGATGTTATATACCTTTTAAACAAATATGAGCCATTTGTCTTTGCTTTAGCAGAGACTTGGCTCAAATCAAATCATATTTTTAAAATTAATGGTTATTTAACCATTAGGGAGGATAGATCTGATGGGTATGGTGGTGTAGCTATACTTATCAAGAACTCTATTCCTTTCTCTATTGTTTCATTACCTCCTCATAGTGAGGAAATTTCTATTGTAGCTATTAAAGTGCACCAAACTTGTTTTGTTTCTATTTACATTCCTCACCCTTCTTCTTCTATTCTTCAAGAGATGAATAATCTCTTTTCTTTTCTTCCAAAGCCTTTCTTAATATTGGGGGACTTTAATTGCCATCACCAATCATGGGGTTGTTCTTGTTGAGGATATCGAATAGTTCTCTTACCAAGATGTTGTAAGTGTGGGATCCTTTATTCAAATAAATTACTTCATTCTGTAGTTTCACTGCGTTTTATTTCATTCCCAAAACCCTTTACAAAATTCTAAATTACATTCTATACATGTTTGATAAAATTGGTAAACTGCTCTAAAAAACTAAATCATTTATGATCGACCATATACAACCACTCCGACTACGACTATATCTTCAACTCTCAATGTTTTCTACTTGACTTTTCTTTTCATCTGTCTTGTCACATTTAAAAACATTCCTAACAACATTTTGGTTTTAAATGCCATAGACTTAAAAACCTGCCAGTAAACCATAGACATAAAATTCCATAAAACCAATATTACAACATCCCCTCTGAATTTTATGTTTATTGCAATTAGAATAACATCTCCTATATAACTCCTATCAACTCATTTTAACAACCCAACTCAATTAAACCACTACTTCACGTTGCCAGCTATGCAAAGGAGCCCCAATAACACAAACCCTATAAAATTCTACACCAACATCCCCTCTGAATTTTATACTCTGACCATCACTAAACACACTTCACTTATAAAACTCCTAACTTATCTACTTCGACTCTATATAAAATTATTATAAAACTCCTGACTTATCTTCTTCGACTCTATATAAAATTATTCAACGCTATCTTCAACACCAACTCCTCGAACTTCAACATCTTCACCACTAACTTCAACTTCAACGTCTTCAATCCTGCCTTCAGAAACCTCAGCATCTTCATCACTAACTTCAGCATTTTCTTCACTGCGAAAATCATCACCAACAACTCCTTTGCATCGCTTTCAAATTTCAACCACTATATCATCTCTGACTTCCCCTCTGAAAATATTATTTTCTTTTGTTTCCAAGCGACATATTGTCTTTCTTAACAACTTTGAATCTTCAAATCATTTTCAACAAATTTTATCTTGTAATCCAAAGAATTTTTGGACTATTCTTTCCCACGATCTTCTTACAACATCTGGTTAAATTTGCCCGGGGGCAGCCCATAACCTGTTGAATACCATCTTGGAAGCGTCCTGGGCCATAACCTTTTGAGGATATCGAATAGTTCTCTTACCAAGATGTTGTAAGTGTGGGATCCTTTATTCAAATAAATTACTTCATTCTGTAGTTTCACTGCGTTTTATTTCATTCCCAAAACCCTTTACAAAATTCTAAATTACATTCTATACATGTTTGATAAAATTGGTAAACTGCTCTAAAAAACTAAATCATTTATGATCGACCATATACAACCACTCCGACTACGACTATATCTTCAACTCTCAATGTTTTCTACTTGACTTTTCTTTTCATCTGTCTTGTCACATTTAAAAACATTCCTAACAACATTTTGGTTTTAAATGCCATAGACTTAAAAACCTGCCAGTAAACCATAGACATAAAATTCCATAAAACCAATATTACAACAGTTCTGTCTCTAATTGTCATGGTGAGGAATTACTAGATATAATAGACTCACATAACTTATGCATCTTGAACTCAGGAGCTGTTACTCGTCGTTCAGATCCCAACCAAAATCAAAGTGCAATTGACCTCTCTATATGTTCTCCAAATTTAGCCTCTTCGTTAATTTGGCATACTCTAACCTCTACTCATGGTAGTGACCATTTTCCAATAGTTATTTCTTACCCTCTTTCCAAATCAAAGGCATCTTCAAGGAGATCTAACCTAAAACATAAAATGCCTAGTAGAAATAATAATGACTGGGACAAATTTAGAAACATTGTTGACAGTAAGCTTTGCTCCTTGCCTGTAATTTCTGATGGCAATGAAAACAGATGTGCTGAAGCTTTAGCACTTTTGTTAATTGAAACTGCAGATGAAGTTTTTCCTGTAAAAAATAACAAAAGTAGTACAATTTCCTCGCCTCCATGGTGGGACTCTGAGTGTACTGAATTAGTTAACAAACATAAAGAGGCGGAACACATTTATAACCTTGATATGTCTGATATTAATTTTGAAACTGTTACTAACATAAATAAAGAAACTTATAAACTCTTTTGAATCCTGGCGTAACTTCTGCTCATCAATTTCACCGAACACCCACCCAACGATTGTCTGGCGTAATATCCGTAGATTCAGATCCATTTATAAGAACCCTTCCCCTATACCTGATTCTTTAGCCAGCGAATTTTTAGATAATTTAGCGCCGCCTTGGGTTCCTGAGGCTATTAACCCTAACCTGTCCTTACCAATACCAATACTGTCAATAACCAACGGATCCCATAACCAAGACACACATACGACTCTAGATGGCCCATTCACTCTTACTGAATTAAAGGGTGTTATTCATAAAACTAAGGATTCTGCACCAGGCAGTGATGGCATCCCATATTCTTTTTTTGCTAATTTAAATGAAGACGCCCTCATTTTTTTTTTTTTTTTTTCCCTTCGTCCGTTAGGACAGGCAAAGAGTCAAGCCCATACAGCCAGGTCTGTAATATTTGTTTCTGTTCCAAGTGTGTAATAAGGCCGGAGCCAAGTCTTCAATGTTACATCCGATGCATATTCCATATTCAATTGTTAGTTATTTACCCAGATATTATCTCATAGAATTTATTTCTAAGTCGAGTCCGATATTTGTTAAAATCCTTGTTTCATAATATGAAACAAGGATTTTAACAAATATCGGACACGATCAAGGACATATTATGTCCTTGATCGTGTTTTTAATAAAATCGTAAATAAATACATAGGTGTCTTTATTTTTCAAAATGTCTTCAATGCAGCGCGGTATATTCTCTGGTTTTTCATATAAATTCAATAAATTGGCTACTAAAGACAGTCTTTGAATATTAAAACTTGAGCATTGAAAGAAAATATGATCAAGGGTCTGTTCATCATTTGTTGAGCAATAGGTGCAAGAAGGCGATTGAATTATGTGCATGCGATGTAAATGAGCGTTGAAACGGCAATGTCCAAATCTCAAACGGCAAAGAATAGTATAATATTGTCTGCTTCTTAAGTAACGGCAATTGGTGAACCAAGGGCTTTTACCAATATTCTGATTAATTTGAGCATACCAAGTACCTTTTCTAGTAAGAGATTCTGTCCATGTGTCCTGCCAATCTTTTAAAAGTTTGGACTTGATTATAGGTATTAAATCGCTATAAGGAATAGCGACATCGTCAGGGTTGGATTTTGTACTATAATTATAGTATTTATACTATAATTTCGCCCTTTGTACTATATACTATCCACATCTAAGGATAGTACGCTAACATACTATAATTTAAAGTATGCTCCCGAATGCTTAGTTTTACGTCATAATCATGAATATTCCGACCGAATTCCGATCTTTCAATGTTTTCTGTGTTGATGGCCGGGTATTCCCCGATTATCTTCCGAAGTACACTTCTCTCTTTCCCAGGGTTGGATTTTGTACTGTAATAATCTATACTATAATATTATAAAGCTGAAGAGTTTGTTTGTTTGTTTGTTTGTTTGTTTGTTTGCTTGAACGCGCTAATCTCAGGAACTACGGTTCTGATTTAAAAAATTCTTTCAGTGTTAGGTAGCCCATTTATCGAGGAAGGCTATAGGCTATATATCATCACGCTAAGACCAATAGGAGCGGAGCACTAATGAAGAATGTTTCAAAATCGGGGAATTTTTTTTTCCACGGGGACGAAGTCGCGGGCGGAAGCTAGTTTGTATATAAAATGTCTTTTTATTGTCTTGTGATGCTATCATAAGCGGTAGCAAAAGTGGGAATTTTACTGATTTTATTCCTACTGAAGATATGTTGATGAGATTAAATGCCAAGGATGAAGACTGAACAATAGTAATATTCAAGAACTGATAAACTTAGAAGAGGAGTAAATTTTGCTTTAACGGGTGTTGATTTTAATGACTATTATATGTTAAATTAAAAATAATGAAAGTGTACTATATTTTTTTTATAAATACTATCCTTTTCATTTGTTTGTACTATCTTTTTCAACATACATAAATCCAACCCTGGACATCGTCGACGGGGCTGCCGCTGTCACTGTCAACAATGTCAGCAATCGCACGTGCTAGAAAATCAGCTTGCTCGTTACCCGAAACTCCGATATGTGATGGAGTCCATAAAAATGTAATACTATAGTTTCTTGTTGAAAGATTATGAAGTATGTGCCTGATTTCTATTATAATGCAGTTTGTGTGAGCACTGATTTGATAGTTTTTCAAAGCATGCAATACGCTCATGCTATCAGTGATAATGAGCCAACGATTTTCAGATTGGTCTTGAATGTATTTAAGTGCAGCAAGAATGGCATAAGCTTCGGCGGAAAATATGCTTGATTCTTTCTTCAGTTTTACTCCCAGTCCAAATTCCTTATGAGGAATGACATAAGCCATAGAAACCCTTTCATTACTTTTAGAGCCATCTGTATAAATGTGGTGATAGTTTGGGTATTGATCTAAGAGGTTATAGACTTCTTGCCGATCTCTTAATTGGTTGTCAATTACTATATCCAGCTCATGAAATAGACATTCAAACTCTTTCTCATAACACACCCATTCATTAGATTTGTGAAATTTAAACTGACCATCTAACTTGATCATGAATGAAAAATCAAAAAGCATAAATGGAATATTTTTGGTCAGATGAGTGTTAACAGGATACTTAATGTGAAGTGAAAATAACTTTTTAATCAGAGGATGATGATTTACAGAGAAAAGTTTAAGTAAATAACAGAATTTGAGATACTGAAAGCGTAAGATTAAGGGGGGAGTATTACATTCTACTTGTAAAGAATTAATGGGAGTAGTTCTCATGGCACCTGTAATAAGTCTAAGATTATGATTTTGAAGGATATCTAGTTTATTTACCAATTGACTATCTGAGGAAAAACAGAGGTAACCATATTCAAAGTGGCTTCGTACAAGGGATTTGTATAATTTTAAAAGAATTTTAGGGTCTGAACCCCAGTATGTCCCTGCAAGAGACCTCAGGACATTTAGGGCTTTTTGAGCTCTGTCACATATACAATCAACATATTTTCTCCAAGAGAGGTTGCTTGTAAAAATAACACCCAAAAATCTTGCACTATTCTCCACAGGCAAATCAGTGTTGTCATATTTAATATTGACTATAAAAGGCCCAATATTGCTAAAAACTACAACCTTGGATTTATCTATACTAATGTCTAATGCAAGATAATTAAAGTAACAATTTAGTTTATACAAGGCAATGTTAAGCTTGGAGCATACTGTACTGGTATTATTACCAACACAGTACACTACCAGGTCATCCGCAAACTGGAGATTGGATACTTCAGTGCCTAGGATAATATTAAGTTTGTGGATGTATAAAATAAATATTAAAGGACTCAATATACTGCCCTGACAAGTGCCCTTGTAAGAATACCTAGGGCCTATAAGCCTATTTTTACACTTAACAAATACTTTTCTACCATTCAAAAAGTTATATATCCATTCTATCACCTTTGCAGGCAAACCAGCAGCAGCCAATTCTGAAGAGAGTATATGATGATTAACATTATTAAATGCACCTACCACATCAAAGAAAACACTGACAAGAGCATTCCTTGATTTGAAGGCTTCAAAGATATCGAGATGTAAATTAGCAATGCTTTCCCTTGAAGACTTACCCCTCCTAAACCCAAATTGATTCGAAGGTAGTATATGGTTCTTCTCAATAAAATGTTCTAACCTCTGTTTGATAAGTTGCTCGAAGATTTTACCCATACATGAAGTTAAAGCTATAGGTCTGTAAGAGTCAAAACTATTTTTATCTTTGTTGGGTTTGAGAATGGGAACAAGACAATCAGTTTTCCAATCTTCAGGAATTAGAGAATGCTGCCAAAGAAGATTGAAGATTTCAAGCAAAACTAATTTAGATTGATCAGGTAGATTTTTTAGCATTTTATAAGAGATATGGTCGAGGCCAGCTGCAGTATCCCTACGAGAATGGATTGCTGTAGTAAATTCAACAAATGTAAAGGGTTTAATTAAGTGAAAGTTACTAGGAGAAACAGGATGAGAAGGGTTGAAAATAAAAGCTGGCTCTACTGTATCTGGTGTAAATTTTTTAAGGAATTCGGGGATCCAAGAATATATGTTATTATTTTGAGATGTGGATGCATAACTTTTATTAAATCTACGCATATATGACCAGACCACAGACATAGGTGTAGTTCTGTTGAAAGATTCACACAACTTCAACCAACTCATCTTTCTTTCATACTTGATAATGAACTTTTTCTTTGCTTGGAGTTTCTTAAAAGCTAGGTAATTTGCTTCAGAGGGATTGTGTTTGAAAGTTAAGTAAGCATTTTTACTATCTTCCACAGCTTTGCTGCAGTTAGCATTCCACCAGGGGAGTGGAGTTCTTTTCTTTCTGTTAGAGGTTGAAAGGGGCTGAGCCTGCCCCCCATCAGAGGAGTAGCGCCTTGGAGATGGAATTGAATCTACTAGTGCCAAATGTAAGAGTTTAATAAATTTATTATAGCTAAGCAAAGGATTGTGTCTGTCTATAGAAAAGTTACACAAAAGAGCATCAATGCCGGATGAATATGTTTTCCAATCAACAGTATTGAAATTATAAGAAAATGGAAGAGGAATACTGTCAGGTATATGAAAGCTAGAAGAATTATTGTTATTCACTAAGATTTTTGTAATTACAGGAAGGTGGTAACTGCCTAAAGGATCATCATGAACTGACCATTCACACTCCAGGGCTAGCAAAGGAGAGACAATGGTCAAATCAAGAGCATTTCGCCTCCAAGTGTGGGAACCAACAGTAGTCGTTTGACCATCATTTAAAAGAACAAGATTGTTTTTATTAATGGAATCCAAAATATCCCTACCTCTGCAGTTAGAAGCTGAACATCCCCAGGTTGTATGCAAACCATTAAAATCGCCAGCTAAAAAAATTGGACGAGGAAAAGATTGAATTAGTCTATCTAATTTTGTTTTAGAAAAAGGAGGGTTGCAATTAGTTGGACTGTAAAAACTTACAATAGTAAGTTCTTTATTATTAGCATAATTAATACGAACTGCTATATTTTGTAAGGAATCATCATAGATTGTGTTTATTGTAGTATACATAATAGATTTATGTAAAATAATGGCGACACCATTATGAGCATTCCCTGAATCAAGTCTGACTACATCATAACCACGAAATTTGATAGTGTGACGGGGCTTAAGCCAAGTTTCACAAACTAAAGCTATATGAATAGAATTGTCCAACAAAAAGTGATTGAAAATATGTTGATTGTGTAATAAGCTCTGAGCGTTCCATTGGACTATATTTAAATAATCCATTAAAATATATATTTTTTAATACCTATCTAATATTTTTAAAGGATTCTTGCAGGACATCTTTAATGCTAGTACTACAAATTGATTTTTCATTCATTTTATTTTGTGTTATTAATTTAACTATTGATTCTGAAATAGTTTTTAAAATCAGTTCTGAATTTAAGAGTGACAGAAATTGATCAGTTTTGTTTAGTTTCGGAAAGTTTGTGTCATTAAGAGTTTCAACATAACTTCTTTTTTTCTCATATTTTTGTTTATGTAGCAGAATCTTTTCTTTTTTTACAGGGCATAAAGAAGATATAGCAATGTGATTGCCCGAGCAGTGACAGCATTTTGCACCCGAGGCGGGAACTATACATGCTTTGTAATTATGTGCTTCTCTCAGAGTTTTTACAGAATTTGGCAATATGATCATATCTCAAGCACTTAAGGCATTGCTTCACTGGAGGAATATATGGTCTTACCTCAAAACGCCAACTGTTGAGGTCGACACTCTCTGGCAAAACTGGACATGAGAAAGTAATTGATACTGTTTTTGTTGGTGTATATTTTACAGTTTTATTCTCCACTAATTTTCTCATAAAACGTCTTATAGAGACGATGTTCTTGGTGCTTGTTAGTGCGGAATAAATTTGTTTATTTGAGAGTTCAATGGGGACATGTGTGATGACTCCAGTAACCTCCGTAGCGGCAGCCGGGATTGACGCTTTTAATTTGTGACCGTCAAGAAACTTTTTATTACTTAAAGCAGCATTGGCCAGTGCTGGTCTTTCATATATGACACCTACCTTACTCTTGTTAATCCGCTGCAGTTGTTTGACACCTTTGTTGTAACGCTTAATTGCATTTGCAAGGGACATCATATCCCTCAAGCCAATGGGTTTATCTTCTTCTATACTTTCTAGAAACACGATATATTCAAAATTACCACCATCTTCGGGGTAATATCGGACGTAATCTGGGATTCTAAAAGGAGTATACTTATCAGTATCCTCTTCGGATATTACAGAGCCGACGTCAGACGCTGAGCCCTCATCAACCGACTCCGCCTCTCCGTCTTCAGCCGAATGTTCCTTTTTACGTTTTTTACGGCTCCGGGCCATCTCTACCACGTAATCTAATAAATTTGTTCAAAAATGAGTTGCTTTTTATTTATTACAAATTAAGTTTTTTTTGAAAAAAAAAAAAAGGCGCCTAACAATCTTGAAGGTTCCCGCGCTTTTTTTTGAAGACGCCCTCAGTTACTATTTACATCTTATCAATTCTATTATGACCACAGGTAACATACCTGTTGAATGGAAACGTCAAATAGTGTTGCCATTCCTTAAACCAAATAGAATCCCATCTGACGCTTCTTCATACCGTCCCATAGTTTTGTCTTCAGTTCTGATGAAATTAGCGGAACACTTAATTAAAAATCGCCTAGAATGGTTTGTTGAAAGTAAAGGTCTTTTGGCTGAATCACAATATGGCTTTAGAAAAGGTAGAAGTACCAATGACTGTTTAAGCATTTTAACATCGGATATTCGGATTTCATTTTCTAATAACCAATCCACGGTCGCGGTTTTCCTTGACATTAATTCAGCTTATGATAATGTTGTATTATCAGTTTTACAAAATAAATTAAGAGCCTTACGAGTTCCATTGAATTTGACTAATTTTATTATTAATGTCCTGACTGAACGCTCTATTAGTATGTTAATTGGAGATCAAGAGATATCTCACCTTGTGTGGAAAGGCCTTCCACAGGGTTCTGTGCTCAGTCCCCTTCTATACAATATTTACACTCATGATTTAGACTCGTCCTTATCTGACCATGTTAGGGTTCTTCAATATGCCGACGATTTGTTGTTATATTCTTCAAGCCAATCCGTCGAACAAGCTAGTCAGGCTATTAATTCCGCCTTATCTAATTTGGAGTCATGGTTACATCTAAACGGCTTGGATATATCCACGTCTAAAAGTGCGGCCGTTTTATTCACCCGAAAGAGAAATATTCCCACAATAAATATATTTTATAAGGAAATCCCTATACCGATTAAAGATAATTTCAGATATCTAGGTGTAATACTAGATTGTAAACTAAGTAGTGTTCCTCATTGTGATTATATAGTTAACAAATGTGAAAATCACCTAAACATGCTTACATGCCTCTCTGGTGTGTGGTGGGGCGCACATCCTTTTTCTCTTAAATTAATTTACAACGCTATAATCAGAAGCACATTAGATTATGGATTATTTATTCTCGAACCGGGTAGTGTTATGGCTTTTAAAAAGTTGGACCGCATCCAGTCTAAAGCACTACGAATTATTGCGGGTGCTATGAAGTCGAGTCCGATAAATGCCTTACAGGTCGAATGTGGGGAAGCTCCTTTATACCTTAGAAGACAGTTCCTTTCTGATAATTATTTGTTCCGAATTATTCAGTTCTCAACTCATCCTCTCATTTCTAAACTTGACACTTTAGTGACGCTGTTTGATTCTTCAGATTACTGGTCCCATAAAAGAGCTCCTTGTTTAGTTATAAGCTATAAAAAATACCTTTCTCTATCTTCTCCAATTCACCGCTCCAACAAACTTCCCATATTTAGCAGTAGTTATGATAGTTTACATTTCAATCCCATTGTAAAATTTCACTGTTCCAGTAAATCTGACCCAGTTTGTCATATAACTTTCAATAATTTTCTGGCTGAACACTCGGAATATCATCACATTTTTACGGATGCTTCCAAGCGTTCTCCGACGGGCTGTGTAGGCATTGGCACGTACCACTCGCAATACAATATAGTTCAAAAAATAAAACTTCCTCCGGAGACTTCCGTTTTTACAGGAGAATGTTTTGGTATTTTAAAAGCTGTTGAATATAGTCGTGTTTTTAAGCTCAAAAAAGTCATAATTTTTTCAGATTGTCTAAGTGCTCTTCTAGCCATCAACAAATCTCCAACGACACATAAATTCCAGTCTCCTATAATTTATCTAATAAGGGAATTTTCGTACAGAACCTTAACTGAGGGTAATACATTGGAATTCGCGTGGGTTCCAGCTCATGCTGGAATCGAGGGCAATGAAGTGGCGAATTCTCTCACCGGTGAAGCGGTGCAGTGTGGGGACATAGCTCCATACATAAATTTCAATTCAGACATTGTAAATCTACCTAAAACTTTTCTTTTGGACACCTGGAAGGTGGCCTGGGAAATCAGCAGTAGACAAAAGGGCCGTTATTTTTCTTTGATTCACCCCGGCGTTTCGGAAAAACCGTGGTTTGGCAGGGCTAAGTTTGGCAAGATGGAGACGTCCGTTCTCATACGGATGAGGCTCGGTCACGTTAGCTCTCCAGCTCATCTTGCCAAACTTAAAATTATCCAAGATCCCAATTGCTCGTGTGGCACAGATGTGGGTGACTTGAACTACATTCTTTTCTCCTGTCCTCTTTATGACCGTTCTTCCTTTCTCCATGATCTATTGTCTCTCCGTATCCCTTTTCCTACTTCAGTTCTTTCTTTATTTTGTACAAATAGTTTTCCTGTATATAAATGTATAGCTTCATTCATCACCATTAATAATATTAAATTGTAATATTTAGTTACTTAGCTTTATAGCCCTACTGATCCTATACTTTCCTAAATTCCGTTTTTTATTTTTATTTTTAAATATTGATAAATTCCAGTTTCCCTACCTTTGTCTCTCCTACACTATAAATAAATAAAATAACAAACATGACATTGGCTAAATGCACAAACCGTGCGAAGCCAGAAAAAAAAAAAAAAATTAGTTAATAAAACTACTACCCCTTTTATGGTGAACGCAGACATGAATGTACTCTGTGACGCAGACCTAGCCGCACCGCAGTCTCTACAGTCCCCGCAGTCATCGCTTTTTGTTAAGAGCGCGTATAAAGCAAAATTACCAATTTTCTATTTGATTTTACATGAAAAATTCCAGACCAAATCTTAAAATAAAAATATATGAATAACTACATCATATTTTCAAGGGCTCTCTCTGATCAAAAACATAAAATAATAACATTTCCTTGGTAGAAAAAAATCACGAAATAACCTCTAATTCTCATGTTTTTCCGTTTTGTACTCGATATGGTAATGCCTATTGCGACAAAAATTTGATAAATAATTATATTTAAACAAGAGTAAAGGCTTTGCTTAGGCATTTTATGTAATTCCTTTTAGTTTTGGATTTATTACGATAAAATACTTTTGGCGCATACTACGTTTTTATTCCGCGCAAGAAGTCATCTTCCGTCGCTCGTTGCGGGAGCTTCAAGCATATTTCTATTTCACACATCAGTCGCTACCGCTCTGTTGAGACGAGAGGACTACGCTCAAGTGTTTTAGCTGCGCCGAGTTATAATCATTTCAATCGTAATTGTTGTTGTTGTTCGAACTAAATAGTGAAATGGGAAACAAAAAAAAAACATTGAAAGAGAACTAAAAAAGTTACAAATTGACAGGATGGCTAATTGTCGAAGGTAAGTTTGTGAGTTACTTGTTTGTTATATACTGAAAAAATAAAAATACATTTTATACTTTCGAGAAAGTTTATGCAGGTGATTTTAGATTTTATTTTGAGAGACACAAGATCTAAATTCGTTTACCTACGCACTTTCGTGGGCCGAGTAGGTAACTAGACATAATAATATGTGGGGACATTTCACACACGGCTGTCTGACCCCAAACTAGGAAGACCCTGTACTATGGGTGTCAGACAGCTGATATACATAGACAAATATATTTTTAAATACATACATATATAGATAAACAACACCCAGACACGACGATATCAAAAATTCGTGGTAGGTACTTTATTAGATTATTAGGATAATAGGTAATAAATTACATTCATAATAGGTAGCTATTTACTTTTGCTATTTTGTTATGTTATTCTTCACGATACAATTTTATGATCATTTTCCCATAATGTAGGTAGTTATGAGATCTTCTAAAAATCTAGATACACGGATGGACAACAATAATGATCTTGCGAGTATCCTATATAAAAAAAAAAATATCTACCTATACCACTTCTTATTTAATATTTCTATGGTCACTCGTAGTCGTAGGTAACGCGGGCAGAATAGTATATGCAAAATAAACACAAGCTTTTAGTTGGTATCCGTGTTTGTTCGATGAAATATATTTATATCGATTACGAACCTATTTAAGTATGCCCATTAGGTATTTAAACCCTATTTTTGTAGATCAATTTATTGTGGACGTGATTGTATAACAAGGAATTTGTTTTGAAATAATATTTTATTTTCAGAATGTGGCCACCTCGCTCGCCAGATTTAAACCCATTGGACTTTTTTACTGGGGCTGTTTAAAGGAGGTAGTTTATAATGAAGAAATCACTTCAGTTGAACAGCTGCGACAACGCATACGTTCGGCTGCTGACGAAATATCGTCGGCAGGATTTGCGCGCCGATTGAGACGGTCCTTCATAAGAAGGTGTAGAGCGTGTATAGCAGCTGAAGGAGCCCACTTCGAACATCTTGTATATTTTCTTTTTCAATAAATTTGTTTAATTACTAATGTCTTTTATGGTGTCAACAAACCCATAGTGATCAAATTTTAAGGAAATTCTCATTCTCTTTGAGTCTAAAATTAGTTACAGCAGTGTTAAAGTAATTTAATTTTGAAATCAAATTTGTATAAAAATTCTCCTTTAAGATTCGAACAGCAATAACTTTGTACTTTATCAAGATACTGGTTATTATTATACCATTTTAGAATTTGCATTAAATAGGCAATTATCTATACTTATAATAAATCTGTAGAGAGGTCAATTCTGTACATGAAATATATTTTTCAACAGTATTATAGATTGACATATTATATTTCCCTACTAAATTACGAAAGTTAATCTGTGTGTTACATCTAAATCACTGAACCGTGAGGAAGGACATAGGCTATTTTTTTTTACGAAAAACGACGGAAACGTGGACGAAGTCGCGGGCAACAGCTATCTATGCTAATATATAAGGCTGAAGAGTTTGTTTGTTTGTTTGAACGCGATAATCTCAGGAACTACTGGTTCGAATTGAAAAAAATATTTTTAATTAAATACTCAATTTATAGAGAAAGGCTATAGGCTATATATATCATTACGCTAAGGCCAATAGGAGCGGAGCACCAATGAAGAATGCTTCAAAATCGGGCTTAAATTTAACGTTAGCCCAAAGTAACTATTCCACGCGGACGAAGTCGCGGGCAAAAGCTAGTCTAAAATAATGAGCCACCGCAGTGTAGTACATTTTTTTTCGATATAGTCTGGCGGGAATAATTCCGAATCATTCCCGTCGTATACTTCGGAAGTATTCCGAAATATTCCGAAACTTTGGGAATATTTCAACTGCCAAAAGAAACCAGGAAAATCGACCTTTGAAGTCGGTTAATATACCAAAACCTGCTCCTACCTAAATATAACAAATACTTTTCTGAAAACCGCATCAAAACGTGTTTGCTTGCAAGGTTTGCCTTTAATTGTTTTTATTGGCTGGGCTATTAAACGCGTTAAGTAGGTAGGTAATGATTATTACCTACCTATGCGACTCGCGAATACTCGCGATGCGTACAGAGCTACATACAAACTAACCAAAAACATAGGTAACCCTTTTTCAAAAAACAAATAAAATATGCTAGGCCTGGTTTTTTATTCAACTACTGACATTTATAAAAATAGCATTCAATTTCGAAATAAGTAGAGTACCTACCTAGAAACAAAAGAATAAAAATCCTGTTAATCGCAGGCTAACATATCTACCTATAAAAATATCAACATATACTTAATCAATCCCATTTATAATAAAACTAGTACTCACGCGGGGCTTCGCTCCCGTGGATTGTATCACGGTAAAAACATAACTCTCCTTTTTTGCAGTCGCGTAAAAAGTAGCATATAACCTTCCTCAAGCTTCAAGCTATTTCCATACCAAATTTCATCCAAATCCACCCAGTACTTTCGAAGATTAGCGCGTTCAAGCAAACAAACAAACAAACTTTTCCGCTTTATAATATTAGTATAGATAAACATTTATATTTTACTCTTGTATCGTACGTAGTCTCGCACTGAACAATAATTAACCCACCCACCACACAACAAACAAACACGTTAATTTCGATTGAATTATTCGGGCGAAATATTCGGAAACATTCGATTGCGGGGTACGAATCTTTCTCGCGGGGGGGGCAACTTCTCCGGGGAGCATCTCCCCTCTTACCGCACCCCGCTCCGCCATCGCAGCGCGGCGGCAGCGGCCGGCGCACAGAGGGCTTTATTTAAATTCATTTTGAATAATTCTGATTTAAAGAAACTTTCCCAGAAGTATTCCGGAATTATTCCGAATTTTTCAGAAGTTTTGCAACTATAGATACAGGGGCCCAAAATTGCGTAATTCCGTAGAAAAAAATGTTAAAATTTAAGAATAACTATTTTTTGCAATATTGATTTAGAATGTAATAAAAAATCTTGATACTGATCTGATAATACAAATATTCAGGACAGATATAAAAAAAAAAAAACAAAATGAAAAAAATATCACCAATTTTAGAAATGGTACCTAATTTTGTAAGAGTAAGTACGATTTTTATTTAAAATATTAAAAATATCAATAATTTGGTCATCCATGGGCATATGACGATATAAGTGGGGTAAATGATAGATATTATCTGGCCAATCGACAGTTTCAGAGTTATCCATTATTTACGCCACACCAAAATCACGCGCCAAAATAATATTATATTATACATAATATAATATTACCTTTTGGTATTGATTTTATATTGATTCGTGTTCAGTATCAGTGGTATAGTCACCTCCTACTAACTTACTATTTACGTATTATTCGCGTACACATAATAACATTTCGTAATATTGTATAACGCAGTCATACTTTGAATACAGTTGTTTCATCTGAATATTATACGTATACTTACTACAGAAGATACGCGTCGAGCGAGCGCGTAGGTACACGCGCGATCGTATTCGATGTGAGGAGCGGGTAGGGCAGTGCGGGTGAATTCTAAAATTTTGCTGGCTTTAGGCGCGCTCTTAATGGCCTCGCACATCTATCCGCGCCGCAGTCGCTCCCGTCAGTGTTGCCAGATTTTTGAAAGCATTATCTATCCGAAGATTTAAAAAATCTGTATAAAATCTGTATTTGGTATTGGTATTTTGCTCTTTTGTGCAATTTTATCTGTAGTTGCTATAATAGGGAATAAGCAAGTAATTATTTATACGAGAATAAGTAATTTTATTATAAACCGTTGACAGAGATTCTCTGTTTACTTTATAACTCTGGCAACACTGCGCGCCGTGGATGCGAATGACGTCATCCGCGCTGCGTGCGGGTGACGTCATCAGCTGCGGCTAGGGGAGTTCGGTCGTTTCAGGGACTGCGGCGACTGCGGCGCGGGTAGGTGTGCGAGGTTGCATAGAACTTCATATAAAGAATACGAATGCAAAGACTGCGGTGCGTGCGGTGCGGCTAGGTCTGCGTTCACCATTATTCTTCTTTTTTCCCGGTGTCCTAAAGACATTGACGAATTCGAAAGGACTCCGGCAACGGCCTATACTTCATCCGGCCCACTTTTTCACCTCAACAGAAAATAATAATATGGATACTAAATTTACTGGTAATAAACACTATTTACTATAAAAACATCAATATCAATATTGATCATGGGAATACCGAGATAACAAAAACGTTTTTTAGGTTATGAAAAGTAAAAACATTTAAGGTCATTGAGAAATAAAACCGAAAATGAATAATTAATAAATCATCTAAAAAGTAGGAGTATTCACAGCGGCGTAATAGTATAAACCATAGATAGTATAAACACATGAGTCTATACTAGTGATGTGTCAACACGATTTACTAACTTGAGTTAACTTGAGTTGGGCTTAGATCGAGTCAAATCGAGATGAATTCTCTTTAACTCGATTTAGTCGATTTAAATTTTCCCGCCCTAGCGCGTCGGCCGAATGACAGACACTGAGATGGCGCGAAGTTTGCCGATCATTTATGACTATATTCATTCATTTATTTAATTCGCTACAAATATCAATTATGTCAATGTCACAACAACACAACATTGCATTGTTGCAGATTTGAGGTTAATTTGGAGTGCCGGTTGTTATTGTTGTTAGTTTATCAAATATTAGGTACTATATAGAAAAAATGCCTGTTGTTTGGGATGTAAGTGAATCGCCAGTATGGACATGCTAAGTGCAAATAGTGTTCAGATTCATACAAATATAGTTTTGTTGTTAATTAATAGAAATACTTACTTTATTTATGTTACAAAAATTTAATCCTAAATACATAAAACATAAATAAATGATACACAAATACATTTCTTTTTTTATTTAAATTCTACCTACTTTAATTATAATGGTCCCCATACATATTTATGCTGAATCTGTTCAATTGTTTTTAAATATTGTTACGAAAATAAATCATTTACTCAGTTTCATTTCACTCAGTTAACTCGAGTCACGTGAATTTCAACTCGAGTTAACTCGAGTTGTGTTTATTCCGAGTTGGCACATCACTAGTCGACACGATTTCGCGCCTTCGCGGAGCGAATCTTAGTTATAGGAATATGATGCATTTCGACGGCATAGTTACTGATATATCGGCATCTTTTTTTAACTTGTGAGAGTAATCATATGTAAAAAAGGACAACATTAGTTTTATCATTGCCAAAAATGGCAACATAACTTTGGTGATGTCGCAAAATACCTAACTGCGGCCGGCCGCCATGTTTTGTCACAGCCAACAACAAGTACATCACTTGTCATCGCGACTTGCTTGTTTGTGTTTTTAAGAAAATTTGGTGATAATAGGCGAAAATTGTGCTTGTTTATAGTGTAAGAACTTGCATAATACTGCATTTATCATGGGTAGGTGCAGTGTGTTAGGCTGCCGCATGAAAAGCAACAAAAACATCCCAATAAAACGTTGCACAGGTAAGTAACCGAATTCATTCAAAATATCTTGTTTTTTTCTATTATTTTGAAAGATTTTGCTATTTTTGGGAAAGTTTATAAATATACACTTGCTTTTCTGTAATTATTTACTGTTTTACTGTTGATATTATGTGATTTTTAAGCAAATCATTTGTTAGTAAACAGAGAGTTAGAGTTACGGTTCGGAATTTTCAATTTATCGATAAAACATATCGACAGGTGAATATTATTTAACTCGATTTTTTTTTATGATTTTAGATTGCCGACATGAAAAGAACAGTGGCTGTATATACTTGGGATTGAAAATTTGAATACTACAACCAAGCATATTTTTATTTGTTCCCTGCATTTTGAAGATAAATGTTTTAACCGAACTTTAAATATAACAAGACTGCGCGATGATGCTTTGCCTTCAAGTGAATTATTGGTAAGTTTTGAAAATAGACAAGTTTATTGTGTTTACCTACTTACTGACAAGTAACCAATCCAAACCACTTGATGGAGAGAGAGGAGGGACGAGAAGCATGTCAGTAACAGCAGTGCTATATTGCTGAAATACTGGTATAAAGTTTCAGGTTTAAATACACATCAGTCAGAATAAATAGATAACTTTTTTTTCTGAAAATTATAAAACATCCTTAAAATTCTCGTACAGACTGAATCAAAACCTAATATAAGTTATATGATTTTAATTATCCACCTCCTCACACAGATTAAGACACATATACCTGCACTATTTTTACTCCTGATATAGTCATAGTAAAAGGAGATGGATAATGATTAATTTTTGAAAATGATACATACATATATCAGGTTATAAAATGTTGTGTCTATGTTAAAATGCAAGCTAAACAAATGTGAGCGTGAGTTAGTGATTAAATTCGCAATGTAAATATTATTAAACATTTATGGTTATTCTTTGTATAGTTACCAGCACAATTTGACGAGTGTGAGGAACAACGATCTGTTCCTCGCAGGGTGTTGGAAGAGAAACCTGTTTACAGCACTTCTAACAATGCAGATGTAAGTGTAATATTTCATAATAATTATGTTCCTTATGGTAATTACCATGCTATCTTGACTTTTAAATACAAACTCACTCAATATAAAAAATTGTTGTTATTTCTTTACAGTTACCAGCCCAATTTAATGAATGTGAGGCACAACATTTTTTTCTCACAAAACACTGGAAGAGGAGCCTGTCTGCGGCACTTCTAGCTATGCAGATGTAAGTGTTCTATTCTATAATATGTTACTGTATGTACTGTGGGCAGCGTAACTGGTAATTTCAAATTAATTTACGGCAAAAACTTGAACGAAGTTGCAGAAAACTAGAAGTTAATTCGTTTTTTTTGTTTCAGGATAAAGCGCTTGAAATTATTCAAAACAAAATCAAAATGTGAATATCGGAAGAAAAAAATTAAAACATTAAATGAAAAAGTGAGAAGACAGAATAAGAAAATCCAGACTATAATCTACATCTGTGCCAAATTTCATAAAAATCCGTTCAGCCGTGATTGAGTAACAAATATCCATCCATACAAACAAACTTTCGCACTTATAATAATATTAATAAGTAAGGATTGTGTGGTTTGTATTTTTTTTTTGTTTGTTCAACATGCTCATGTTTTATTAATGTGTATATTTGTATAAAATTTGCGCAACGTGCTCTTATTTGATTATTGTGTATACATATTTGTATTTTAGAACTTAAGTATGACTGGGATAAACGGCTTTTATAGTTTTCAATAAATCTGTGTAAAATGATAATTTTTGTTTTATTATGAATGATCGAGCCATGTAGTAGTACTTAAATAAAAAAAATAATGTTAAGTTATATTATTAGTTAATAAAAATAAGTATAGTCTGACAAACAATGAAAACAAACCGTATTTTGTATTTATTTATTCTTTTCATTGGTAATTATAGACCTTAGGTACAGGTACTGCAGTCGTGGTATGCTAATCAGTAATAGTGATACTCTAATAAGGCTCCTACATATATGCCCCGGCACAAGTCGCAGAAACTAGAAGTCCGCACGAAACTCAATCTTAATTCCAAGCGCTAAGTAACCCTGAGCCGCGCGCGGCATCCTCCCCAGCCGGCGGCACTGTGTGTAGGAGGTTTTTTACTCGCACCCACTATGTTGAGCGTGGTCGCCACAGTTGTTCTGGCCGCAATTTCGGTCGCATACTACGCTCACAGGAAAAAGCGAGCAATGAACACAGTGATCACAAGGCTACAGTTTTTTATTCGTGATCGCCGCGGTGGCAACTGGGAATAAATGGGATAGACATACCACACCATAGTAAAATTTGTTTTATTATGAACATACCTGTACAAGTACAGAATACAGATAGTTAATTTAATTGCAGTAGCATCTATTCAATATCCACGTGCCCTGCCTGCCATGTAAAGTGACACTCTTCGAGCGTGTGCGTTTTTATAGCTCACATTACCACGTAGATAAAACTGAAGAAAGCTAAAAAACCGTGTGCATCTGGATTGGGGGCCTATTTTTTTAATCCTTGCGAAACGAAATAAGACTTATAGGGAAATTAGTTAAAAATAGTAAAAACTTACAGCAAAGGGCCATGAATTTCTTAAACGTTAAACTCATTTTCGACAATTTTGAATTCTGTAAGCACCGTGCAATTAAACTATCGATGTTATAATGCGCGCAGCTCTACGGCAAGCCGCCATCTTTGTGCCAGACTCACAATAGGTATGCACGCTTTTTTCGTAGGTATTTCATGTCTATTCTTTTTTCCTTAGTCTGAGGAATGACTCTGATTGATTTTTTCAGCTCATTTGACGTTTCTTGAGTTTTTACAATTTGGCTTCTAGCATTTTTATCCACTATCGAAATCAACACAAAGCCTCAGTTATTATGGACCAAAAACGTTGTAATTAACAAAAATATTTACGTAATGCGTCAACTAATATATTTAGACTTTCAAAATGGATCTATTTTTAATAATAATATACAAAATAATGAGAAATCATGACCTCTTTACACACAATATTATACTATTTAACCCCCTGGCAACCCTGAAATTAGGAAATGCCTCTTATTTAAAGTTTTGCTTTCAAAAGTGCGGAATTGCATTAACTTTTCACTGAGCGAACCCATTTTAAACGATGAGTCCTCATAGTCAGGCAGGGCGAGGACCCTGGGGGAACGAAGAAAAGAAGGTACGAACAAAGAAATGCAGACGGGAATATAGATTCTAACCCGTTTAAAATTTACACAAAACCAAATTACAAGAGACTGTTTCTGGAAAACGGGAATTCTGAATTTACTGTTTATGTAGAATCTACTGAACAAGAGAAGTTAGGAAATAAGAATCCCGTAACCCTTACAAATTTAATAACAGACAATGTAAAGGGAGTTATAGGAGTGCACAGAATAAATGCATATAAAATGGGCATAACGTTCAGGAAAGCAGCAGCTGCCAATAATTTCCTTAAAATGGAAGACTTCTTGTTGAAAAATAAGATGAAAGCTTTCATCCCATCCTATCTTACGGAAAAAATTGGGGTCTTAAGGTTTGTGCCGAAAGACTTATCGAATGAAGAAATATATAAAAACATAGTGTGTGATGCCGAAGTAATATCAATTAAAAGATTTATGAGAAAAGTTGAAGGAAAATTAGTTCCTCTCACCACTATTGCCGTGACTTTTGCGTCAACATCTCTCCCACAATATGCCTACATCAAACTTTCGATATGAAGTCAAAGCTTATATACCTCCACTATTGCAATGTTATAAATGCCTAAAATTCAATCATTCTGCCAAGGTTTGTAGGGGCGAACAAAACTGCTCTTCTTGTGCTGGTCGACACTCATATAGGGAATGTGATGTTGAAGAGACTGTGTGTATCAACTGTGTGTATCAACTGTTCAGGTAACCACCTTGCCATTTCACGAGATTGTCCTGTTAAAAAACAAAAAATGGAAGAAAAGAAGGCCAAATTTCGTCAACAATCCTATGCCACTGCTGTGAGTTTACCCCCTTCCTTTACACATAAATCTTTTCCTTCTCTACCTAAACAATCAGAAAAAGTTAATAACAATGATACTCTTGACATTAAACAGATAGCTAATAATGACATAATCATTAATGCAATTGTAAAGTCTCTTATCTCATTAGGCAATAAGACTGATGATGATGGTCCAATCACTAATAAGAAAATAAAAGAAATATTTTTATCAAATTTAATTTAATGGACAGTTACTTAAATATTTTGCAGTATAACATACAAAGCTTACAGAGTAAAAAGAGCCTTTTACAAAATTTGTTAATTCAAAAAAATATTGATATTTGCTTACTCAATGAAACATGGTTAAAACCTAAATCCACTATTCCACATTTTCCTTCATACAATTTTATTTACAAAAATTCATGCAATAGTCATAATGGAGTTGCTATTTTGGTGAACCATCATTTAAAATACAAATTAATTAATACAAATTTCTCTGAATCAATACAAAACATATGTATCACTATAGAAACACAATTTGGTAGAATAGCTGTGCTTTGTGTATACAGCCCACCCAGTACTAGATTTGACTCAAGCAAGTTGAAAGCTTTAATCAATAACATACCCAAACCCTGTATAATCATGGGTGATTTTAATGCTCATAACATAGCCTTTGGTTGCCATAGTGATAACACTAGAGGTAGATGTCTGTATAATATAATTAATGAATTCGACTTGTGCATTTTGAATGATGGATCACCAACAACTGTTCCTTATCCTAATAGACAAGCTTCAGCTATAGATCTTGCCCTTGTTAGCCCTTCAATTGCTCATTTGTGTAACTGGTATGTTCATGATGATCCCATGGGTAGCTATCATCTTCCAACTTTACTTGAGATAAACATTCAACCGTCTATTTATGACACGTCACCTCCTGTGGATCAAAAGAAATATATTTATAGAAAAGCAGATTGGCACAAGTATTACAGCCTATCAGAAACTAGTTTTTCCTACATAGATTTAATTAATGATACTCCGATCAATTCATATAATAATTTTGTTGACACATTAAATGATTTAAGGAATAAAACAATTCCAGAGCGTAAATTAATTTCAAATACTGTTATAAGAAAGCCAGTGCCATGGTGGAACCAAAAATGTAGTGAAGCTGTCAAAAAATCGAAAGATGCACTTAAATATTATTTTTCTCAACCTACAGTAGAAAATTGGATTAAATACAAAAAGTTAGATGCGAAAAAGAAAATAATATTAATAGAAGAAAGCACTACTTCTTGGCAAAACCTATGTAGTAGCTTTAATAGGTTAACACCTGTTTCACGGATATGGGGATACATCAAAAAATTTAAAAAAATTGGTACAAATTGTAACAAAAATTTGAATGATGAATGGGTTCCCAATTTTTTAAATAACTTAGCAGATTCTACCCAGATAGATGAGACTAAATTGAAATATTTGTTCGAAAATGCTAAAGAAAACAGTTGGAATGTATTTCTCAAGTACAATTTCACTATAGAGGAGTTGAACACTTCTTTAAAGAGTAGGAAAGATACTACACCGGGATTGGATGATATACCCTACTTTTTAATCAAAAACTTACATTTAAATGCCCAAATCATATTACTAGGTATTTATAATAAACTATGGGATCAATTACTTATACCTGAATCTTGGAAAACCCAATGTGTGATTCCAATATTAAAACCTAATAAACCTGTAAATAATGCATCTTCATATAGACCTATCTCATTATCATCTTGTTTGGGTAAACTTTTTGAAAATATGTTAAAGTTAAGATTAGATCATTTTGTTGAATCACATAGTTTAATTCCTTCTGTACAGTTTGGCTTCAGAAAAGGCACAAGTTGTTCTGAAAGCTTTGTATCTCTATTGTCAGATTTAAAACAGGTTAAATTAAGTCACTCTAATGCAATCTGTGTCTTTTTAGATGTAAAAGGTGCTTTTGACAATGTAAATATAGAGGAACTCATTCAAGTATGTCATGATATTGGAATACCTAGTCACATCTTAAAATGGCTTTATCACTTTTTGAGTAACAGAACTGTTTTTGTTAAATATAATAATAAGTTACATGGGCCAATGTCTGTCAACAAAGGCACAATGCAAGGGGCCACTTCATCCCCTTTACTTTATAACATTTATACATCTGAAATATTAAAATATGTAGACACACCAGATGTAAATATCTTGCAATTTGCAGATGACTTGCTTTTGTATAGCATAAATCAGAATATAGAAATAGCTATGGCTAATATTAATAAGGCTTTAAATCAGTTGTACATCTATTACCATAAAAAACTTAAATTAGAAATTAATCCGGACAAAAGTTCAGTTTTAATTGTTATTAAAAAATTAAATGCTCATAAAAATGTAAAAATTTTATATAATAATGTTGAAATTCCAATAGTCAAACAACATAAATTCTTAGGGGTTATTATTGATGATAAGTTAAAATTTGATGAACATATTAAGCACATAGCAAAGAAAGCATTAAATGGCATCAATATATTGAGACATTTAGCAGGAACTTTTTGGGGATCCGACCCCAAAATTATGAGTATGCTATACAAAAGTATAGTGAGAAGCCATTTTGATTATAGCAGTTTAGCTTATATGAATGCCAATGACACCTTACTTAAGAAATTAGATGTCATCCAGAATATGGGAATGAGACTTATTTGTGGGGCTATGCGCTCTACACCTATTAATTCATTAGAAATTGAGACATGTATACCTCCCTTGATATTACGCAGGTTGAAGTTGGCTGAGAGATTTTTCTTAAAAGTCCTATCTTTGAATAATAATCCTTTAGTTAAGAAAATTACAATACATCCTGAAATGTTCCAAGCAATATCATCCAGTACTATCTCTGCTTCTTCTCTGGTTTGTAGAACTTTGCCTGAAATTCCAACAATATTTCAATATGTACAAAATAATTCAAAAAAAGTTATGAAATATGATATTTGGCCTGTATATAAAAATACTTATATTAGCCTTATTAATAGTTCTATAGTCATACATCTAGACACTGTGCATAATAAATTTGAATATCTACAATTTAAAGACAATAAACCAAATCATTACATCATATACACAGATGGGTCTAAAACAAATCATTGTGTCAAAGCAGCTTTTTATGATCCACAAATAGATTTGACTAAATGCATTAAATTAAACGCAGCATGTAGCATTTTTACTGCGAAGAGTGTTTTATCAGCATTACAAAATGTAAATTTATCTTTTAAGTTAAATTATATAGTTTATAATATTAGAAATAAGATTAGGGAATTACATGATAAGATTATTAATGTAGAATTTGTATGGGTACCTTCACACAGTGGCATTCCTGGAAATGAAGTAGCTGACAATGCAACTAGGTTAGACCATGATGAAGACCAATCAGAGCTCCTAAAGGTTCCATTTACTGATTACTACAGTCATTTTAATGAGTTGAACAGGCTGTTGTGGAAGGATTACTGGAATATAACCCTGGAAACGAAAGGCAAGTGGTATGCTGATATACAGAAAGAATTGCCAATAAAAGCTTGGTACCATAACCTAAAAAACATCAATAGAAGATTTATCACTACCATAACACGTATGCGACTGGGACATTGTTTGACACCAGCCCACCTGAACAGAATCCATATATATGACAATAGCCGATGTCATCACTGCGGATCTGAAGATGCTGACCTTTTTTTTTTTTTTTTTTTTTTTTTTTTTAATTGGCAAGTCGCTATTTGCGCAATGCCATCAACAAAAAACGAGGAAACTTGGTAGAAAATGAAATGGTTAATTTAGGACACGGAATTAGGATGGATATTGGATAGGATTATTAGGAAAGGCATAAACATAAGTAAAAATTATATGCGTAAATTATTCTGAGTGATAAATGATGATAGATATATATATATATTTGAATCATTAGAAGCCAGTAACACAGAAATGGAGGTAGGAAAGGTAATGTTATAGGAAAGTAAACTAGAAATAAAAGAATCATGACTAAGAAGAGGACAGGAAAAAAAAATATGATTTAAATCGCCAACATCACCACATTCGCAAAGGTCACTGGCAACAATCTGCAATCGGGCAAGGTGGACTTTGGAGCAATTGTGACCCAACCTCATTCGAATAAGGCAACTGGTAGCAGCCTTACCAAAGTTAAATTTAAAAAACCAAGGTGTTTTGGGAATACAAGTTTGAATACGAGAATAATATTTTCCTTTAGTAGTGCTGCTGTCCGCCCACAACTTGCTCCAGGCATCCCAAAGAAAGTTCATTGGCAGATTCGCCAAGTCGTGGCTAAAGTTAATGTAAGGGAACAAATCACCACAGTCCACAGCCTCATTAGCCAGTTGATCGGCTCTCACATTTCCCGCGATACTACTATGGCCAGGTATCCAAGCGAGAGAAATTTGAAGACCTAATTTGGAGCATTTATATAAGAGATCTCTAATAAAAAGAACTATGGGAAATATTGGTTTACATTTAAAAGGATTTCTTTTAATAGCCTGTAATGCACTTAGAGCGTCTGAAAATATTATTGCTTTTTCCAATTTCATGATGTAAATATACTCTAAAGCTTTGAACAGTCCAAAACATTCACCAGTAAATACTGATGATTCAGGAGGAAGTTTGATTTTTTGTACTATATTATACTGTGAGTGAAAAACCCCAACTCCAACATTTCCTAAAGAAGAGTGCTTAGACGCGTCTGTGTAAATATGATGCCAATTCTCCCATCGCAAGCCTTTGGCAAAGTTAAATGATTCTTTAACAAAATAATCATTTTTATTAATGTCTAAGTTCAGGATAACATCCGGAGAAAACACCAATGATTCATAAGAATGATTGAAGAGAGGAAATGATAGTGACTGGTAAATTGGAGCTTGCAAAGCCATAAACTTTTTATAGCTTATAATAAGACAAGGAAGAGATTTATTAGACCAATAACGAGAAGAATTGGTTTCGTCTAGAAGAGACTGCAATTTTTGACGTAACGGGTGATTAGAAAATTGAAATGAACGGAATAGAAATTTGTCAGAAAGATACTGACGTCGAAGTGAAAGAGGAGGATCTACAGTTTCAACCTGTAAAGCATTTATTGGGCTTGATCTCATAGCTCCGGTCACTATTCGCAGTGCTTTTGACTGAATTCTGTCTAATTTTTTAAAAGCAGCTGAATTTCCAGGTTCCAATAAAAATGTTCCATAGTCAAGCACACTTCTAACTATTGCGTTATATATTAATTTCAATGAATAGGGGTGGGCACCCCACCAGACCCCCGATAAACATCTCAATATGTTTATTCTTTGTTCACATCTTGCCGTTATATACTCACAGTGTGGAATACCAGTAAGTTTACTATCCAAAAGCACTCCTAAAAATTTTACCGAAGATTTCACAGGTATTAAATTATCATTATAATATACAGAAACAGGGGGAGGAAGGCGCATCCTAGTAAAAAGTACAACTGTACTTTTAGAAGTAGATAGCTCAAGGCCATTGCTATCCATCCATTTTTTTAAAAGGCTAAGACCCGATGTCATGGTATTGCAAGCCGTTTGTATAGAGCTGTGAGGGCAATATAAAAGAAGATCATCAGCGTATTGTAGCACTTTTACTTCATTGTTTAAAGAACTCTCAAGATTGTAAGTGTAAATGTCATATAATAAAGGGCTAAGAACTGATCCTTGAGGAAGACCTTTCCACACGACTCTAGATTCACAACTAGAATCCTGAAGTGTAAGTTTAATATACCTCTCAGATAACATGTTTAGAATGAAGTTTGTGAGTAAAATGGGGACATTTAACTGCTCCAGTTTATATTTTAATGTTGATATTACAACATTATCATAAGCAGAGGTTATGTCAAGAAAAGCAGAAATTATGGATTGATTCGAAGAAAATGCTAACCTAATATCAGTGACAAAGATGCTTAAACTATCTATGGTACTTTTACCTCGCCTAAAACCAAATTGACTCTCACTGAGTAATTTCTTGTTTTCTAAAAACCATTCTAACCTATTTTTTACTAAATGTTCTGTGATCTTTAGCAAAACTGATGATAGAGCAATTGGTCGGTAAGAAGTGCTATTGGATGGACATTTGTTGGGTTTGAGAATAGGTATAATATCTTGTGCTTTCCAAGAAAGCGGAATATTTCCGGTTATCATAATTTTATTAATTAGTTTTAAAAAATATAAAAGAGATGTGTCACTCATATTTGATAGAAAAGAGTACGGAATACCATCTGCGCCTGGAGCGGAGTCTTTACTGTGGCATACAACAAGTTTAAGCTCTTCTAAACTGAATGGAGAATTAAGGTCACAAAGAGAATCTATTGTCGAAAGGGGAATAGAATTTGTAATAATCTTTTCCGGGACGTATGAGGGAGCTAATTTACCTAAAAAACTATTTACCAACTCAGGTGGAAGGAATGCGCTAGATGAATCTGAGAACGCCGATCTGAACCTTCTAATATTCCGCCAAACCACAGATGGTTGAACGTTAGGGGAAATAGAGAGGCAAAATGATTTCCAGCTTTCAAATTTCTTTTTTTTAAATAATTTTTTTGTCTCTGTAATTGAGGTGCTTAAAATATTAAAATTTTCTACGGTAGAATTTTTTAGGTAATTTATTTCACACTGTTTCCTTTTTTTAATTGCATCTGTGCAATCTTTGTCCCACCATGGCGGAGATGGGATTTTATTTTGTGACTTTTTGAAAGGAAAAAGTTTATCTGCAGTTTTTATCATGGCTTCGGACAAGGCATCGGCACAGAACTGTTCATTACCACATTTAATTTCAGGTAGAACGGACACTATGTTATCTAAATGCTCCTTATAAGTACGCCAATCAACATCCCCCAGTTTGTACTTCAGCCGTGGAGCGCTCTTAGAATAAGGTTTTTGATTGAAGGGAAATGATAAAACTATAGGAAAATGGTCACTGCCATAGGATGAAAGCATAACTTTCCAGGTCAAACGCGAAGCTAGTTTGTCAGTGCATATTGACAAATCGGGTGCACTAGCACCTTCATGTGGAGAAGTGCGTCGAGTTGTAGACCCAGTATTTAATAAACAAAGATTGAGATTATCTAGAATGTCAAGTAAGGTGCTACCATAGTTATTTGTTGACGAACTACCCCAGACTTCATGCTGGGAATTAAAATCACCTAAAACTATAAATGGTTTAGGAAGAATTGAAAAAATATTTACAATTTCATTAAAAATTACAACAGATGGACGAGGAATATATACAGAAACAAAACAAATATTATCTACAACTGCTGCAATAACAGAAAAATCATTACTATGAGGTGGGATTGTGAAAAATGAAAATGAATGATGATGTTTGATGAGTAAAGCAACACCGCCATACCCATCAGAGCGGTCTTCTCTGAGACATGCATACCCAGGGATCCTAAACAAAGACCCTGGTTTAAGCCATGTCTCTTGAAGAGCAAAAACAAAAGGTTTATATTTATTTACAATATGTATAATTTCTGACTTTTTATTAATTGCACTTCGGCAATTCCATTGTATGACTTTGTTGTCCATGATTATTATTAGTTGATGATTGAGTAACTGCATTTAATACAGTGGCAGCGATGGACGGTGAAAGGTGATGTGTTTGAGTTAATGATTTTATCAAAGCAATGATTAGTTCATTTACAGTCAATGCAGACAGATCATCCTTAGCGATGAGGGCACAGCCATCTTTTGATTGAGGAACATTCCTAGCAAGTTCCTGATGGAATTGCTGATCATAACCTTTAGAAAACTGGGGTGGGGAGCGAGGTTTAATAAAAACTGTTTTTTTATATGATATTTTATTTTGTTTAGATGGAGAGTAATCAAGGGGAACAGAAGCATTGATATGTCTTGAAGTTGTGGGAGAGGAAAGCAAGGCATCAGCATATGATATTTTAGAAATTGTGGGATGAAGCTTTGAAGCTTCAGCGTATGAAATACATGATTTGGCCATGGATTCTTTAATGTTTTTTTGACGTTCATATTCTAAACATTTCTTGCTAGTAGCCTCATGAAAACCATTGCAAAGACAACAAGATAAATTATCCTCAGAGACTGTGCACCCTTCCCCAGAGTGACCTTGACCACACTTATAACAGCGGGGTTTGGACCTGCATTGAATCTTGACATGGCCATATCTACAACAATTGTAACATTGAATTGTTGGGTAAATGTACAGGTCAACAGAAAGTGCTGTATAACACATATATACACGCTTCGGAAGAATTTGGCCATCAAAAGTTAAAATAACTGTTTCTGTATTTTTTAATAAAGGTTTATCATCAAAAATAGTTTTTCTTTTGATTCTCCTTAGCTTTAATATTTTGCCACAACCAATTGGCACAGAGATGTTTTCTAATATTTCATCATCATTCCACTCTACGGGTATGCCTCTGACGACACCCATGCGAGTCACAGAAAATGAGGGGATAAAAGCTTTATAACACTCCCTTTCCAACAACTTGCTGGTTATAAACGAGTTGGCATCATTATAAGTGGAAAAAGCAATAACCAGCCTGTTTCGACCTATTTTCTTTAGACTACCATTAATTATGTTACTGAAAGAATTCCTTTTTAAGAATCGACCAAAAGTAACTGGATTCAGAAAAGTATTGTCATTAGAGGCAGTTTGCTCCCTCTGAACATGTATTAAAAACGGAGCCGCATCGGAGGAATTGTACAAGAGCCGAGCAACTGAAGCTGGACGCTGAGACGACCCACTCAGATCGTCAACGCCAGCCCTTAACAAAGGAGTACGCGGAGGATCAGATGCCTTATTAGTATCATCTACAGAAATCATTTTATCCATCTCGCCACAATCACAATCGTTAGAACGTTTCCCGCCATTCTTGCGCCTTTTTTTATTACAGTGTTTGCAAATTGTCGGCCGAGCAGACACCCTTTTGCGTTTTGAGCTATTGGTTAATGATAATGAACAATCAGTATCAACTGCACTGGTTTCATTATTAGAAATTGTCACATAGTGACCTATTTCTAGTGGTGCCGTTCCTCCGGGGTCACCCGGAGGATCCATATTAAAACTACAAGAACTAAAAAAAACTTACCAAATTTGAAGAAAACACTACGACTACACTAAAACTAAATAATAAAATGAAATATATACAAAAACTTAATCTAATCCAATATACAAAAAATAATTTATAGAGAGCCAAAAAAAATCACGTCCGCCAAAGTTCAGGTTTCCCGCGCTTTTTCCAGATGCTGACCTGAACCATATTATTTTACCATGCACAAGTTTTAATATTCAACGGTTGATTCTAGTGAGTGATATTTTTGACAGTAACAGTCAATCCAGTGACAGTGAACGTCAACAAAGTGTTCCCCGCCACGTTCAGGACTTATTAATAAATAAGAACTATTTTAGTGCGTTGTATAAATATATTTGTAATACGGTGGAAAAAATTTAAGTTAAACATTGTAGTATGGTTTAGTTTTAGATATAATTGGAAAAAAAAAAATCAAATACCTATATGTTTTCTATGAATGTAATATAGATAGACTAAGGTGTAACACCTTGGTGTATTGTTGAAAAATGTGTGAAGTGTATGAAACTAGGCATAAGTTTGTTTGAGTGTTTTGTTTTTGTTTTTTGCAACTAGCCATATTCTAGTTTATTTATGTATGCGACTGAAAGACTCTGTATCTATGGTCATGAATAAAGATTTATAAAAATATATATATATATATATATATATATAGAAATGCCTCTGACTAAGGAAATGAGAATAAAACGTACCAAAATCATATAGAACAAAGTACATACATATTAATAGAACCAACTCCATTGTTCGAATACTAAGTTCCAACTATCGAAGTAGTTATCTCTTAGTTATTAAGAACATTAACACTATATAAAAACTCGTTAAGAGATAAGTTTTTCTTATGAAAGTTGGAGAAACAGCGATTTCATTCTGCTAATTGCTTTAGCGTTTCTACAGCTGGGAGATAAGATTCTTCTATGAGAAGGAATGGGCTGTAATCCACCATACGGGCTCGGTGCAGGTTGGTGGTATTTCGCATGTCTTTGAATTTCTCGGTCCTAGGACATGATGCTCACGGCGACGATCTCTCGCGCCCAGCCCTGGTTCAGGCCATGGTGCGGGGTGAGGGGAAATGGGATGCAGTCGACAGCTTTCTACCTCACGCCCCGGCCGCCACGGGAGACGCCTCGGGCGTCGGGGATCGCGAGTCAATCTCCGGCCACCGTCGACGCGAGCCTGCGGACAGCGAGCAGGGATAGCTCACCGTCTACATGACGTCAGAACCGCGGGTGTACTTTTCAGATCTGCCTGATTTTATTGCAATTATTTGGTACCTTCTGTGTACCTTTACGTACCTCTCTTGAAAATCTGTGTACCTACACCCGTACAATGATATTTTAAAAATTAGGTACACCCGCCATCCTGATGTCAGAACTGAACTACTGACCATTCTTCCACTAGTTTGAGAGCACTAGTGATGATATTGTGTGCACCACAATATTAATATTAGGCCTATTTTTAAACTCCGATGCAAAAAGAGCAGTGTTATAAGTTGACGTGTCTGCGTGTCTATCTGTGGCATCGTAGCTCTTAAACGAATGGACCGAATATGATGCGGTTCTTTTTGTTAGAAGGCTGACGTAGGAACCACCAACCTTGAAACACCCGATTTTCAAGGTTGTCGGGGATTCCTTAACTTGCGTGAATTCATTGGGCTCACATTATCGATTTCTTACTGTATGTAAGTATGTAATAACATACATACAACATGAGAAATAAAGTATATAGGTACAAGAGTGATGCTTATTTCTTCAGAATTACATATTATCTTCCAGTATACCTGGAGAAAAAAGATCAACTGAACGGGGTAAAAGTAAAAGGGAAACATTAAAGAATTCACATATAATATAAAAAATCCGAAAAGTTAGATATATGAATGGATGGATGTGACATTGCTTAATTACGCAAAAATGGCTGAATGGATCTGGATAAATTTGGGTTTTATCTCATGTGATAAATGCCTCCTCCCGCTCTGCGTGGAGCGAAAAGAAGTGTCAGACTCCAACTGACTGAAAATAAAAACCCACCCTGTTCCTTCAATTGCCCTTGCGTTTAGAACATTTCCGCGATCCGAGCACATTAGCGCAATCCCAGCAGTATTCTTTCACCTTTTTTTTTTAATAAAAGTGAAAATTCTGTCAGAATATTTTGTGTATCATCCTTGCTTTGTTCCAGGCGACAAGAACGATTTAATTGTGAATATAAACGAGTTTTGAAAAAATCGCGTTGTTAACAGCCTTTGAATATTAAAAAAAGTGTGGATAACGAGTTTGTTATAAAGATTTTGAATTTAAATTGTGCTTTTATCTTAGAAACGGTGCTCTATCCGACGTATACTGTGATAAAACGCCCAGACAACACAACGATTCGATAGATTATGATGGGTACTCTTTTCCGATAAGTTTTTCTGGCAAAAATTACTATCCCGTGGGAAATCCACGATAAAAAGTAGTGTATGTGTTTTTTTTTTTATTGATAATAGGTTCGCGTTTGACCACCATCTCACGATGTGGTCGAAGATGGAGCACGCTTATCTAAACGTAACCTTTTCACTGTTGACTTAAAGACCCCTAGGTATAGCTATCGGGAAACACAGACTCCGGCAGGGAATTCAACTCCTTAGCCGTACGCACAATGAAAGTATTCCCAAAACGTTTTGTACGTATGTGTGGGATGTCCACCATGTAAAGATGGCGCATCGCAGTTTGTCTTGTAGTTCGATGATGGAACGGGCTTGGCGGAATTAGATTGTGTAATTCCATTGCACACTCTCCGGAATGTCATTGTAACCGATAGAAACCCGATAGACTAGTCACATGTTGCCCTATAACCTCCTTTATCTTTCAGTGAACGTCCCATAAAATTCAGCCATAGTTAGATAGATAAACTCTTTATTGTAGACCATAACAGAAACAAAATAAGGACTTAACTACTAAAAAGGCTGATACGATGGGCGGTCTCATCGCTAAAAGTGATCTTTTAGAGACAAACTTCTTTCTCATTTCTCATTCTTTTTCCTTAGTCTGAGGGAAATGCAGATGGAGATGTCATGGCTGACAGATAATTTATTCACAATGACATCCGCTATATATATATTTTTTATTGTGTTTTTCATTACCCCATGATTAAAAGTCGTATAAAAATTACGATAAATAACTATTAGACAAAAGTTTATTTAAATATATATTTCATTTGTGTCCGCTATTACACTGCTAGTGGTCCTAATTTCGCCGACCTCCTTTCAACCTTCCTTAACTATAGTGTCTAACTGTTCTTTTTGACGTTTTTAACCGTCTTCAAAAAAAGGAGGACGTTCTCAGTTCGTCTTAAACTTTTTTTCTTTATGTATTTTACCTCATAACCATTGGCGTATCTAGAGATATTTTCCAGGGGGGGGCTGGCCCCCAGTGGTAGAAGCGATGATCGCTTATCTAAGTTGCGTTAACGCTTAATGTATGAAATGAAAATTTTTACATAAATTAATTTAACATGTATCGCAACAGTAGTGTCAACAAGAAGAATCACTGGACTAGCCCATGAAGGGTTTCGACTTTCGTAATTAGCAAGTATAGATTAACGAAAAATATTTTTTTTATAGCGTTTGTGTAAATGACAAAGTTACGTACACTAACACACCCGTGTGTGTTAGTGTAACTTTGTTGTATCTTTGTTAAAACTATTTTTATTTCATGCAAATGAGTTAATATTGTAGGTAAGGTAACGTTAAACCATGCCGCCAATTCCTGGGTAGTTTGACTCAGATTGGCTTCCAGAATCTCCTTTTATAATTTAATCCCTATTATTTGCGGTTTTAATGAAAATGTGCTTTATCTCAAAAACTGCAGATTGTATCTAGCTCAATTTTTTTTTCGTTGAAAGTTTTCTTTAAAGTCTACAGCATATTTTATTTTTTCTTTTTCACTCTCTCATTTAAAAGTCACATATTTTACCGCTTTGGAAGAGTCTATTTTTCGACCGACTGACTTGGAGAAAAAATTCAGATACCTCAATGGCATTTTTAAAGACCTATCTATTGACCCAACACGTTATACCTAGGTTTGATATTTTTTTTAGGTCTTTGGTTGCAAGCGTTATTGTATAGCACGAAGTCTCGGATTCAATTACCGGGTTGGCCAAAAAGTGCTATGGGGATTTCCTGTAAGAAATTTCTCTGTAGTAGCCAGTGGCGTGCCTAGGGTTTCAAAATAACGCAAGCCCAATAAAATTTTAACCGATTTCAAAAAAAGAAAGTTCCGTTTTCGACTGAGTATGTAGGTACCTACGTATGTATCATCGCAATTTTCTCATAAACTACTGGTTAGGTACAATAAATTAAAAGTGAATTCATCCATCTTCTTCTTTCCTCTTCTTTCTTCAATTTCACTCTTGCTTGTCGTGCGGTGAATGAGGTAACCAAAGCACACTGAAGGCATGCTAGTGCTAGATTGAATATAATAAACATATCAGCAATTGCATACCTCCGGTGGCTTTGAAAAAAGCCGTTTGGTTTGCTTCATTGCTTGAGGGAACAAAGTTATGGTAAGTAGTTGCTTCCTTCGTAACAGAACCCAGGTTACAGACAAAAAAAAAACAAAACAAAAAGTTACAAAACGAAAGTTAAAAAATAGCTAGATAGAATGTAATAAGGAATTTAAATAAATTATTTATATTCTAATTGGAATCGTCTATCTTTCTTCTTCTTCTTCTTCTTCTTCTCGGTTTGGTTTCCGCACTTAGTCTCTGCACGAGACCATTGTGCGTGAGCCGTGTCGGCCGTCACTCCATCCAGCCAACCTCCTTCCAGAAGCAGATCAGGTCTCTCGGTCTGTTCAGGATGTCTGTAAGGGAATTCAAAGACCCGAGGGTTTGCTTTCGTATGTCAGTGATTTCCGTGCACTCTAGGAGCACGTGTGCCACCGTTTCCTCCGTCCCCATGCAGGCCCTGCATAAGGGACTGTCCGTTACACCTATTGTGTGGTAGTGTTTGTTCAGTGAGCAATGCCCGGTGATGGTCCCCGCCACCATTCGCAGGCTTTTCCTGTCCATGTGTAGGAGGCGCCTGCTTAGTTTTTTGTTTAGGTTTGGCATCGCCTCCTTGGACTGCCTGCAGCCTGGTGCCGAGGACCAACATTTCTGGGCTTGAACGTGTGTGTGTTCTTTTAACCATGTGCGCAGCTGGGTGGGGGGGAGCGGCACGATGGGCTCTGGTCCGAAAACCGTCGTGTTGGACCCCCTCCTGGCCAGTTCATCCGCCGCATCATTGCCGAGTGATCCGCTGTGCCCCTTTATCCATTGTAGTGTCACAGTGTTGCGGTTCTCGACCGCCGAGCGTTGCAGCGCGTTGTGACATTCTAGTATGAGTTTAGATGTGATATAGTTTTTCCCTAGGGATTGTAGTACTGAGGCACTGTCGGAAAGTATACGGATGTGGCTATCCGTAACTCTCCTGGCTTCCAAGGCATGGATCGCTTGGATAATACCCACACATTCCGCCTGGTATACGGTGTTGAGCTTGCCTAGCGGTCTGGATATCTTTATGTTGAGATCGTTGGAGAAGACTCCAACTCCAGTTCCAGTGTCTGTCTTTGAGCCGTCAGTGTAGATTCTAAGCTCCTTGGGTCCTGAGTTGTCCTCTGGCTCCGGCATGAGCTGTATTTGGTAATTTTTTTGGAAGTGGTGTGTCTTTGTAATCTTATCATAGGGTGCAGTCATCAGAGGTTGTCGTTTGACAGAGTCCTCCATGATGCGTGTGTGCTTGATCCTGGAGTCCCTCAAGAGTGCTCCGGATATGGCGAGTCTGAAGGCTGCCAGGGCAGCCTCTTCTCGTACTATGAGATGCAATGGTGGTAGTCCCAGCATGGCCTGTAGAGCGGCAGTGGGTGCAGTTCTCATGCTGCTGGTGATCGCCACGCATGCGAGTCGTTGCAGCTTCTCGAGGTCTTTTTGTGCTGTACCTAAGTCTGTTCTGGGCCACCAGACAAGGGAGCCGTACGTGATGATTGGTCTTATAACTGTTGTGTATAGCCAGTGGGTTGTTCTGGGGCTGATGCCCCAGTTCCTGTTCAGCATACGTTTGCACTGCCACATGCAGATGCTAGCTTTCTTGGTGGTGTGTTCAATGTGTTTTGCCCAATTCAGTTGCTTATCCAAGAAGATGCCCAAATATTTGGTGTCAGCTGAGAGGCTTAAGGTGGTGCCAAAGAAACTTGGCAGCTCCAGCTCCGCTAGCTTCCTCTTTTTGGTAAAGAGTATTAGTTCGGTTTTTGTGGGGTTCACTGAGAGTTGATGCTCTCGGCACCAGTCCTCTACTATCCTTAGGGCCTGGCGCATGAGGTTGCATATGGTGTTCTCATGGCTTCCATTTATTATTATGGTTATGTCATCAGCATAGCCAACGGTAAAGTATCCTTTATTATTTAGTCTCCTGATGAGGCTGTCTGCGACCAGGTTCCATAGCAGTGGCGAGAGGACACCCCCTTGGGGGCAGCCTTTCGCCACAATGGCCCTCGTTGTGCTATTTATTGTGACTTGTACTGCTCTTTGCTTGAGCATGTTGGTGATCCAGCCACTCAGGGTTTGGTCTACACCGTGCCTGCTGAGTGCTGTATTCATACTCTGGAACGTAGTCTTGTCAAAAGCACCTTCGATATCTATGAAGACAGCTATCGAAGAGCATTTGTGGTGTATTGCGCATTCAATTTTTGATATTACGCTGTGTAGGGCAGATTCTGTTGACTTCCCCGTTGAGTAGGCGTGCTGTTGTCCGTGGAGTGGATTCTTCCAGAGAGGTCCGTCCCGAATGTGTCTGTCGCAAAGCCTCTCTAGGGTTTTCAGTAAGAAGGATGTGAGACTTATCGGCCTGTATGCTTTGGGCTGTGTGTAGTCAGTTTTGCCTGGTTTAGGTATGAAGATGACCTTCACCTCACGCCATGCTAGTGGAACGTATCTGAGTGCTATGCAGGCTTGGTATATTTCCGCCAGCCAGGGTGTCAGAATATACTCACCCCATTGCAGAAGGGCTGGAAAAATGCCATCTAGTCCTGCAGATTTGTATGGCTGGAACGTTTTAATGGCCCATGCTATGCGGTCCTCAGTGATTATATCGCGGGCTCTAGACCAGTCTGTTATACTTGGGGTCTGTCTGGGTTCGCTTTCCCACGTGATGTCCTCGGAGATGCGGCAGTCCGGGAAGTGCGTCTCCAGAAGGACCTTACTGGTTTCTTGGTCTGTCTGTGTGTAGGAGTTGTCAGATTTCTTGAGTGCGCCGAGAGTACGGTCCTGATCAGTTGATAGGATTTTCTTTACTCGTGCGGCTTCACTGTTTGATTCTATGGATGCGCAGAAGTTCTGCCAAGCAGTTCTCTTGGCTATTCTGACTTGTTTTTTGAATTGGTATTGGGTTTCTTTGTATTGCTCCCAGTCTTCCAGGAGTCTAGTGTTCTTTGCTCTGTTGAATTGTTTCCGTAGTGTGTTCCTGAGCCTACCAAGTTCAGCATTCCACCAAGAGTTTCCCTTACTCCTGGTGTTAGGTGTTCTTGGTTTGCAGCTCACGTGGTATGCCTCCGTTATGCTGTTTGTTACTTTTGTCACAATTTCCTCAAGTTGTGTGGGATCAGTCAAAGGTGTCGGGTGTGATTGTCGTCTAGCCAACAAGGAGGCTAGGTGGTGTTTGTATTCTGTAACATTTGTGCGGCGCGGGTTGCGCCTTGGTATGGGTTTTACTATGTTGGTTGATAAGGTAAAGCAGATTCTCCTATGATCAGAACAGGAGGGTTCGTCAGATACGTGCCAATTAGAAATAAGGTTAGTCGCGTTTTCGGTAGCTAAAGTTAGGTCTATGATTGTTTGACCTCTGGCTGTGACCCAAGTGGGCTCTGAGCCTCGGTTAACAATGTTTAGGTTAGTGGAGAATAGATATGTGGATAGAGTCTCACCTCTGGCGTTGGATACTTCACTTCCCCAAAGCGGGTGATGAGCATTTGAGTCGGTGCAGATGATCAGGTCCAGATTCGCGTCCTCGCAGTGACGCACCAGATCAATCATCTCTATTGGTGGGCAGTTTTCGTTGTCGCCTGGCATGTATACCGAGGCTAGTACTAGATCTGGAACATTGATGTCGATCCGGAGCCTGATCGCAGTCAGGTCTCTGGAACAGAATTGATTTAGTGGGGTGATAGGTATGTCTTTTGGTGTGTATATGCAGGTGCGTGGCTTCTCTGAGTTAAATGTGTTTAGAGTGACTTTACCTCCGGTGTTTCCAAGGCCACATATTTTGTTATTTCTAATCCACGGCTCTTGTATGAGTGCGATTGTCCGTGGATTCATCTCCAGCGCTCTGCGAAGGCTAGCCGTGGCGGTCTGGCTATGCTGGAGGTTGGCCTGGATGATCTGGGTGTTTGGTGTGGGTGGTGCTGACGTTGAAGCGGAGTTAGGAGGCGTCGGATCCATCGGATACTATATCTCCCTCCTCCGTTTCTCGCCAGGTGTCGCTAGGTGAGGATGCGAGCAGCTGCGTTGTCCATCCCGGTGACGGGGGTGGCGCTGAGTCTGACTCAGCGTCGGCCATCGCAGCTTTCGCCATTTCCTCCTCCAGTATGGTCACTTCAATGTCTGTCTGTGTCGGTTCAGTGGTCACAGTCTTGTCGGAGGGTAGTTTCTTGGGGTAGAAGCGAACGTATATGGACCCAAGTAGGTACGATACACGTCGTTCCCGCCCCAAGACCTTTTCGGCTTCATCGGTCGGGATCCCCAGGGTCAGGTACGTCCCATGGTTATCCCCACCGACAGAAGTCGCCCTGTACAGTGACCACCTACCAATGTCGTACCAAGTGTTCTGACGGATCAGAACGCTCTGGAGCCGCGCTATGTCCCCATTATATCGGGGTACAAATAGCGCCGCTCGGACACGGGTAGGTATGTCAGTCTGTCGCATAACTGTTAGTGTCTGGTCAGTATTTGAAAGTCTTATCAGTGGAACATTCTGAGTCAGCCATGTCAGGGAGTGGTCGTCTTCACACCACATCTGCACAGTGCCGTCCGCTACCCGAGGGTATCCGCGGAAGGCCGGGAGTGGTTTGGACGGATCGCTGTCCATGACGAGCTCTTCGAGTTTCTTCTTTATGTCATATGCCTCCTCCGGAGTCAGGTCCCTGGAGGGGGGAGGGAAGCAGATTGCTACGGCGAGTCGCGCAGGAATATCCTTTGTGGCCCGCGCGTAGGTCCTCTGCTCCCCTTGAGCAGGCTGGACTCTCACGCGCTTCGGGTTACCCTGAAGTGCGCTCGGCGAAGCCGTGTCGTCCGGGCGGTCCCTCTTTGCCGCTCCCGAGCCGCTTGGCCCAGGTTGTGGTTCAGAGGCCCGGACGACCGACCTCACGTTGATGAGGGTTCCAGACCGTTTCCCCCTGCCTTTCGCCTTCTTCCTTCGGGGTAAGTCAGTGTCAATGTCAGGGTCTCGGGTTCGGCTTTCGGTCCCGGCGGATTCTGACGCTTCCGGACACCTTACGCGCTGAGTTTCCCCTTCGCGGATTCGGTTTTGGTCACGTGTTTCCGCGTCCGGCCGCTTTACGCGCTGGGAGGGCCCTTCGCGGATTCGCAGCTGGTCGCGTACTTGCTCTTCAGCGGCCGTCGGCGCAATGCGCTGGCTAGTGCCTTCGCAGATTGAGCGCCTCCGGTCACTGAACCCACCGGAGCTGGCCGCCTTACCTTTGACAGTGTCGTCGTCTGGGTTGTTTTTGTAACTGTTCCTAACGATGCTCTGTTGCCAGGCGCTCGCGGACAGCACAGTCTGTGTCGGTTTACCTGGCGCTTGGATAGCAGCCGTGGTGTGGAAAAAAGGCGCGTGGGTCGCAGCCGGTGTTGTGTTTATAGGCGCTGTAGTAGCAGCCGTGGTTGTGGGTATGGCTACGATAGCAGCAGGGTTGTCGTGGGGCGCTGTAGTAGCAGCCAAAATAGTTGATGTTGCTGCAGGAGCAGCACCAGTAGGCAGTGAATTGCCCCCTCCCAGAATACGATGGGGGCTGACCGACATGTCGGTGTGGGAGTCCCCGGCTTGGCCGGGACCCACCTGGGTAGTTTTCTTTGTTCTCTGCTTCATGGTTGATGGATTGGGCTTTTTTTGGGAAAGCGAGGTTGCCCCTCCTCTGGATGGATGGAGGAAAGAAGGGAAAGGAAGGAAAGGGATGGAAGGGGGAAGGAAAGGTGTGAGGGGATGTTTTCGACTGCACAGGGTCACATGCTTCCGCCACCGTCCTGCAGGCGCGAGCTCACCGCATTACCGGCTAGTCCACTTGAACCAGCCAATATATGCAGCAAACCCGCACCAGCGAGAGACAGTAGCAGAACCATGCAGACCCGCGCAGCCGAGGAACAGGGAACATAGGAACAGGGTATTAGGTTATCCCTAGGCCTGGGATCTGGCGTAAGGGAAACTTCTCTTGTCCGGAGTCTCGTCTACAGAGACACTCCGGCAGGGGGACTACCCCCCAGGTAACCAGGTGGCGGTCCCCCAGCCGAAGCTGGGCTATCCGCAACCCGCCCACCCGCTCGGTTGCATGAGAAGAACTGCACAGCAGTCCATGCCGTCCCACCGCAAGGGTACGCATACCTTCGCGTTGGGACAGCTCAGACGCCCCGAGCCCCGAGTCTATCTTTCTTAAGAAATGATCTAATTACATCAGAGTAAAATGTTGGTGATCGTTTTAATTCTACCAACAACTGTTTTTCAATAGCTATCATTGATAATTCGGAAAGACGCTCTTGACCTTGTGTATTTCTCAGATAGGTATGGATACGTTTAAGAGACGAAAAAGCACGTTCCGCGGAAGAACTTGTAGCCGGAATAGTTACAACAAGATACGCTAACTTTAACAGCTCGGGAAAGGCATCTTCGAGGTTATTCTCATGAATGAAATGATTGACTGATCTATTAAATTTTCGTTTATGCGATTTACTAGTCTGAGAAATACACAGATTAGGCGTCGGTTTTAATGAAGAAATTAACTGTTTTTTCTGAGCAAAGTTTAAAGATTTTACCTTATCTTCGCCAATCAAAACTTGAACGCATTTTAAATCCTCACAAGGTACAATTACCTCCATTGTTGTAGGTAAATCACCAAAACAATTGTATCACTGAGAAAATCTTAGAAAACAAACAGAAAACTTTAACAGCTTTTTTCACTCAAGCAAATGAAACTGAAGTGAAGTTAGTTGCACTCTAGGATGTCGGGAACTACTCAAGTGTTGTCATTTAGGCAAAAAAAGTGGCCAGGTATATGAAAAATCTAGCTAATTTTTTTTTATTTTTAAGATATTGCTTGAATACAGTCAAAATCTGTTATAACAACATCCAAAGGAACCACTCATATTTGGTTGTAAAAACCGATAGTCGTAATAACCGGTGATGTTTTCAAGGTACAAAGTATTTTGTACCTATGATTTTGGTCTATATAACCGGTATGTTGTTCTAAATGATGTTGTTGTAAACGGTTTTGACTGTATTTAATTTCGTTATTTTAAAAGTCGCTAGTTTTTATTGTTGATAAATGTTAAAAAAGTTTCCAAACACGTTAAAAATCTCCAAGATCTTTCAACGTGTGGCTAAAACGGCAACACTGCAGAGTTGGCAAGCTGACAAGGTCACGCATACGCATGCAACTTCATACGAATGCCCTGCTTATATCTGCCATAGTGATCGATTTGTTCTATGCCTAAGGCCTAACTCGTTATACGGCACATCGCTATAAGTGCGAAAGTGACAGATATAGTATTTGAAAGCCCGGTAAAAGCCGGTGCGTGTAAGCGAGATAGCAATATGTAGATCATTAGATGCTACAAATGCGAAACTCTGCGCGCGAACAATCGCGATGCGTAGTAGTTTAGCTGTACTCAGTAGATTCATTGTGTTATTTTGATAAGAATTAAGCGCGCGAACTTTTAAATAGTTCGGGTTTGACATTGATTCTCTATCGAGCATTTTTTAGTAAGGCCGGGCTTTTGGGCTTATATGAAGGTACCGCCACAGGTAGTAGCATGGAATTTGGAAATCGATGGTGTGATACCCCCGAGCCTTAGAAATTACCTTAAGCCGTTGGTCCTGGCTGACATTTGGACATCTTTGAAAGTCTTTACGGGTATTCCTAAGCCAGTAAAATCTGACACTGGCTACTGGCTACCTACTGGGTTGTAGAGGTCAGCTAGGCAGTGGCTCCATGTAAAACATTAACACATTTGTGTCACAAAACGAAAGTTGCATCCTGTTAGACTGGAAGCCGATCCTAATAAATTGGGAAAAGGCAGATGATGACTTCCATGTATACCCCATTGATTTTTATTCATTTAAATTTTTGTATAAAAATCAAAAAGTTGTTTAAAGAATACATCTACTTCACAAGTTTCAACTCTGTAGTCTTTAAGGTTCCAGAATACTTGGCTGTTAGTACATACGGACGAACAGACTGATAGCGATGACGAATCTATAAGGGTTCCGTTTTTTGCCATTCGATTACAGAATCCTAAAAACCTTTGCCCAAAAATATCTGTTTAAATCAACGGTTTAAATTAATATAGTCGAAAAAGTTTGGCATTTTTTCGGCGGGCACCTATTTTTGTGTTTACTTGAAAGTGAAACTGTAAGCTCCCCCCAACGCCGTAGCTCGGCGTCGCTTCTTCATGACATTACGGCGGTCCATCCCCACCAGATGAGATCCCCAATAGCCTGAAAGAAGCCCAGCGGAGTCAGACGAAAGCAAAAACATGGGCGAAGGTCATTCTCTTTGTCTGTCCGTTTGTCACAACTACTTTATTCCGAAAGTATTAGAGCTACAAAGTTGAAACTTGGTAGATGATATTCTGTAAACCGGTTTACGGTTTTTGTACAAAAATAAATAAAAAACTTATGAACAAAAAATTAAACCGACTTCAAGAGAACACTGCAAAGTGAAAAATAACTTTAATTTTGGTAGTCGGTGTCTTTGGTTATATTGCCTTTCCCGATGTAGTGCCGTTTATTGTTGAGGAGTTCTCCAGGTATTTCACCATCTGCTTTACTTCACCATATGCATTGTGACGAGCATATTGTGTTTAGTAACCATATTCAAGTAATCGAATCCGAACCCTTGAAATAATTATTATTGATTAGTTCCAGTGGCCTTCTGTGGTCTTCATCATCAGTTTCACTTCACCAAATGGTGCTTTCCGAAAGCAACTGCACAAATTACTATAAAAAATACTGTAATCGCTATAGGTCCCCTCGATTTCTCCAGGATCCCATCGGCAGATCCTAACTTGGTGACAATGGGACCACGTCTGAAGTATACCCTTGCAAACGAAAAAAGAATTTTACAAATCGGATCAGCCGCCTTCGAGTAATCGGTAATACATTAAAAAAATACGCGTCGAATTCAGAACTTCCTCCATTTTAGAGGTCGGTTAAAAAGTTAAGGAACGAGGATTCTAAAACCATTTCTTCATAAAGTCAATCGTTTGAAAGTTAATCGTTTGAAAAAGTATAGGTTAATTGAAATCTAAAAATATAGGTATGCTTAATGAAAACTTTCAACGAAAAATTACTTTGAGCGAGATAGGCACTGCTAGCTAACGGGTGAGTCCGACTCGCGCTTGGCTAGTTTTTTTTTATTTTTCAGCCATAATTATTTGTTGGTAATAATTCTGGGGTGGGCACCAGACCATTCTGGGGTGGGCACGCCCCCCCCCCCCCCCCTTCCTACGCCTATGCTCATAACTCGAAGACGGCTGGACTGATTTGGAAAATTTTTTTTCGTTCGAAAAGGTATTCTTTATAGTTGGTCCCATTGTTATGAAATCAAGATCTGATGATGGGATCCTGGAGTAATCGAGGGAACTCTTCAAATATTATAGGCACACCTATAGCGTTTTGTGTATTTCTAATAGTACCTTGCGTATTTGCTCTCAAAAAGCACCATTTGGGGAAGTGGAACTGATGATGAAGACCACAGATGGCCACCGAAACTACTCAATAATAAGTATTTCGTGGATTGCGATTCGATTACTTGAATATGCATGTTAAGAACTTTATGCTTGTCACAATGCATATGGTGATGTAGAGCTGATGGTGAAGTACCAGGAGAACTCCTCAAAAATTAACGGCTCTGCATCGGGAAAAGCCACGGAATAGATGAATAAGGTTGGAATGGTAATGTGGGCGTGGCGCGCGCGCCACATTTATGATACGACAATCATAGCGCGATCGATTAATTCATTCACCGCGTTTAGTGTGCTTCGGATTACTTCGGAACACAGAGCTCTGCTTTAAAATGCCGTGTTGTGCAATTATTACCTGTAAAACAAAAAGTCAGACCGCAAGTATAGAGCGAGGAGGTATATCATTTCATCGGTAAGTCGAAAATAACATTTAATTACAATTTTATTTGTAAAAAACATAAAAATATTCTGATCACTATGAAATTCCCAACATTAACAACATTATTGCAACAAGATACAAAAAGTATACATTGTTGTGTACTCGCTTAATCAACGCAATGACCAAGTCCGCTTACAATGTACTGCATGCGCCACACATCAACCATTGACGTTTTGTCCTTTGCCCTGATTGGCCGTGATGCACGGCGCATGTTTATCAACAGTGAGTCAGTAGCAAGCTCTCGATTTAAGTGTGTGTAATTTATTTGTGTGCGTAATTCGCATACGTAACGGGCCTCTTGCTTGTAGTTGAGCTAAAGAGTGGGGAGACAAGCGGCGACACGCGGTCTTATACAAAACAGGAACTATTTCCTTTCTAACCTCTTTTATCTGTTCTGCGGGAAAAGCAATATTTTGTAAAAGGTTATAAGTAGTTCTCATTTTGGCTTTTGTAACTAGATAAATTACAAACCGACTCACTAAAAAGCGTGAAAAAAATCTTTTTAGCAAAAAATAAAACCGACTTCCGTATCAAAACATACAAAGCCAAAAATAACTCGGTGTCGGAGAAGAAGTCGGTTTTATTTTTTGCTAAAAAGTTTTTTTAATAGTCTGCGTAAATCGGTATTTGGTCCTGGCATTGTAATCAACGTAACAAAAACTAAAGGAGATGTTTCATTTTCGGCCATCAGATGTACATTTATCGAAAAAGAGGAAAAAATACTACAAATTGGGCAAAAATATTCTCTGGTGAATTTGAGCCTGATTTGTTGTGTATGTACAAAACATAATAGTTTTTCAATTATTGCCATGTTTTATTCAACATGGCGTCTCGTTTGCTTGCATACTTCATTCGTTCTGAAAGCATGTCTCATCAAATCAATGTTGTATGTATGTATGTATGTATGTATGTCGGGCAGGTGTCCGCAACTCCACGACCATGCGCGTATTTTGCGTGAGGGGTAAGATTTCTCTTCACTCAATCCATGCCAGTTCCTCCAGGAAGGCGAGCAACGCCCTTGTTTTGCTTACCATTTCTCGGAGGGTACCTGGGTTGCCGAAGTATTTAGTCCTGTAATCCGCTACTACAGGGCAGCTTAGTAGCAGGTGTGCTGCTGTTTCGTCCTCCTCCATGCAGGCTCTGCAGAGTGGGCTGTCTGTGACTCCTATTAAATAGAGGTGTTTATTAAATGATCCATGACCGGTTAGGGCGGCTGTCACCAGCCGCATTTGCGGTTTAGATAGTCTAAGGACCTGTTTCGACAAGCGGCCATCAAGGGTCGGGAGAGCCTCTTTGGCCTGCCTGCACTCACCATGGTCCACCCATAGTTTGTGGTGTAGGTCTCTGGTGCGTTTCCTTACCAGGTGACGCAGATAACCGAAGGGGAGTGGTGCAATGGGTTCGGGTCCCATAATCGCCATCAAATCAATGTTACGTAGAGGATAATTAAAAAATATGTGTATTCTTGTAGCGTTAAAAATTAATTACTATTATTCTCTTGTACATATTTTTGAGTAAACATAATTAAGTGTGATGATTTCATCGTTACAAAAATCTTTAGTGTCCATTTTTGAAATGTGTTTCTAAACGAATTCAAAATAACCACTACTGTTGTCTTGAAACCCTATCAGTCACTAGTCAGTCAGGTTCCCGCTAGGGTAATAGTATTCTGAAGGTTAGTTCTGATGAACAAAAACAAAATAAGGTTAAGTAAACGTCATTTCTGCAACCTGTCATGGCTGTCATAACTCTTAGGACAAACGTCAAACATTTTTAATTTTAATTTTGTACATAAAAACCATTTGATATTACGAAAAAAATGTTATTTTATTCTATTCAGGGGTTAGTTTCCCAGCTTTGCTGAAATTTATTTATTTATTTATTTAGAGTTACCAACATTTGATTACACTCATACAATTACATAATAAGAACAAGCAAAAGGGAATGAACATAAGTGTAACAAACAATTATAGGCAACTACAACACTAACATATACATAATATAGTTTAAATACAGTTATTTAAATTTATTGCTATCTTACAAATACTTAACTTTAAAGAATATCAAAAGGACACAGAGGGGTGATCCGACTTCGGGAATATCGTGACGGTACTCTATAATTCACTTGTACTTGTTATGGCCGGAGCCCCATATAAAATGAAACATCTCCTTTAAACAACCTGCGTAAGGAACTTGTTTGTTTAAAATATATTTGGGCCTGCGAGGTGCCATAAAAAAAAGCTCAATGGTTTGTGACTTAGTAGTATATGTTACCTCCATTGAGATAGGAAAAGTACCTATAGGTACAAGTCAGTGGGTACCTCATATGTTACTATTGTTACTGATAACCTTTTAATCGCTTGTGTCGCATATATGCGACACATATTTCCGTGTCCCTACCGCCCGCGTCGTATTTCTGCGACAGAGAACATGCATGATTTTTTCGTTCTATTTTCGTCCTATTAACTGCGTGGTACAACTAAAACTATTATTGAATAGAGCTATTATTTACAACAATTACTTAAAACTACGTTTCATAGCTATAAGCATTGAAAAAACTTAAACAAAAATAAGTAATTGGCAGCTTGGACTTTTCTTCGGTGTCTATCGCACGCGTCGCATAAATATGTCCATAGGGATGCGATACAATGCAATGCGCATTTTAAAAACGAAATAACAATCAGTTAAATAATCAGGTATAATGCATCATTGAGCAGAAAATAAACAGTGTCATACGAAATAAAGTTAAAAACATATTGCCTTGTGTTATTAATTCTTTTCCTTATTATTCAAAAGAAAAATATTCCTCAGGTTCTTTGTATAATGCCAACATTTGACGTTAGTTCCCATCCCTAGACGCCTATGCTTGCAACATATTTCTCTAGTTAGTCTAGCGCGGCTGTCGCATTAATACGACCGCTGCTTACGTCACAAGCGGATCAAACGAATGGAAAGTTCCATTAGGCTGCGTTTCCACCAGAGATGTGCGAGGATGCGTAGCGAGGGATGTGTTTGTAAAGAACCAATAGAATCGCTTTATTTACCTCGCCTCGGTCAGCACAGCTCTGGTGGAAACGGCTCAGCGGAGCTAGATTTTTGCGCATACAAAACAAGCGAGGGATGTGTGCGAGGGATGTGTGCGAGAGATGTGTTGCGAGGGATGTGTTGCGAGGAATGTGTGTTGAGAAGGATGTGTTGCGAGGTTTGCGCATCCTTGCACCACACATTAATGCGCATTTTCACAGCTCTGCTACACATCCTCGTAGGCACATTTTCATCGCACAGCTTTGGTGGAAATACCCACACATTTTCACAGCACAGCTAGACATCATCGCACGACACCTTTCCATCGCACATCTCTGGTGGAAACGCACCCTTAATGTTGTTCGTGGGTATTGGTGCATTGTCGATAAAATGGTCAGATTTCAATAATGACGACTACTGAGGAATTAATAATATTAATAATAATAATAAAGTTTATTTCTTCTCACATAAGATCACATAAGGTTGCATAAATGTTGTGGTTACAGATGTGATGTTAGAGACTTAATTAAGTAAGACATAACAATATTAGAAGGTGACAACGAAGAGGAATTATTCGAATCTACAGAAGAAGTGATGGAGAGGTAAGTACCTATCTCAATTTCTTCTTATGTTAGTTGTACATATTCAGTAGGTATAGGTATAAATAAGACTTCCGTTGGGTTTAGGTAACTCCTTGATGAATCGAAATAGTATTTTAAATATTGTGATGTAATTCTGTTATTATATTACCTACTTATTTATTTAATAAAACTTCATGCAACACAAAATGTACAAAGGCGGACTTAATGCCATAGGCAGTCAACCATGGGTGGTGAAGAGACAACAAGGCAGGTGCATAAAAAATAAACTAAGTAGATAATATATTCAAAGTAAAAGTCTTATTACAAGTATATATACATAAATAACTAAAATAAATTTACATACATATTTATCATAATACATACCAAATATATATAATATATTAATAAAAAGTCATAGAAAGGAGGTTATGAAAACTCTGCTTCCACTATTTGTTTTGAAAATAATCCCGCAACTTTCTCTTAAACGCATATTGACTGGTGGCCGTCCTGATATCAAGAGGTAGTGCATTCCACAGAAGAATAGACTGTATACAAAAGGAAGAATGAATAAAATCAGAAGTATGAGAAGGAAAGAGTAAGAGAAGATTATTGGAAGAGCGCAGACTTTTAGCGTGTGAAGAACATAAAAATTGAAAAGGAGAAATAAGGTAAGAGGGAGGGGTAGGAGAGTTTAGCAAAGACAAAAGCGTAGTCAAGGCGCGCAAATTTCTTCTCTGGCGAATGGGCATCCATTTGAGCTCGGTTCTGTACCTCGATACGTCCTATATCTATATATCCTATTGATTGTTCAAATTTGGAACCGCGTTGTATGTTGTCCTTACCATTAATAAGGTACTGTGACAGTACCTACCAAGTCGGACAGGCACTCGCACTCGCGTTTGTCTCTTTTTAACGAACGGAGTTCCGCATGGCGTGGTCTTTTACTGTGCTCCAGCGTTGCCACTCAGCGCGGCGCGTTTTAGTTATGATGACGCCGCGCGCCGCCCGCGCCGGGCACGTTTAGATAAACTAAAGTCTGTCAGAGACTTGCGTAGGAATTATTCCTAGTACAAGATTTATTATAGTTTGATTTATAAGAAAAGGAAAAAGTTGAATAATAAGAGATTATTTTGATGTAAGAGAAAAAAGTACCTAGTCAATTAATAAGATATTATTGTGATGTAAACAATTCAAATTTAGTAAGGTTAAACAATTAGTAACTGGTATAAACATTTACTTGTTAGCTTAAAGATGAACGATTGTGATACGAAGAAAGTGATTAGGGTGGTTAATTTAAAGGCTCCTACAAACAGGCGCGATACGCGACGTGACGCGACCGCGACACAAAGACATGAGCGGTTCCTTTGTGTCGCGCCTGTTTGTAGGAGCCATAAGGCTGATTTAAAATAAAAAAACAAATATCTTTTGACTTTTTTTTATCGATACAACGATTGCCCCTCCTTATTTATTGTAGGTATTATTTTGTCGATTTGTAGCCGGGCGCTAGGGCACGGCAATTGATATTTAGCCAAGCTCTTAAAAGGTTAAGTGTCAAGTTCAAAGTCAAGTTACAAACTGTCAGTGTCAAATGCATGTCAATATTGTCAGTCAATGTTTCCTGATGTTTGTTTCGGAACATCATGTTCCTCCGAAAGGCGAAAAAGAAAACCAAATCAGAATAGTTATCAGATTGTGTTATATAGTTATCGTTTAGCTTTTCGTCTAACCTGAATAATAATTTAAGTAATGTCGTCTATCGATTTTGATCCTTCCATAAAGCTGTGCCTGAAATTTTTACATTCAAGTGCTTCGGATTCTACTGAACAACTAAGACTTACTTTGGATGAACACATCCGTCAAAGTGGATATGGAAATTCCAAAACTCTTGGCAATGTTTTGCCCAAGAAGTACTTGGCTGAGGAAAAGTTGGAATCTCCTAGATCTAAGCACAAGTCAGATAAGACGTCGAGTAAAACTGCCACTGTAGCATTGCCTCAACAAAGTCCACAGCAACTGCAAATACCAGAGCGGGAAAATGACGATGGTTCTGTTATGGATGGAGATTTGTCTCTTGACTTGTTGGAGGAAGATTTGACTTGTGCTGTGTGCAGACAGATTTCAGTTCAAGCTGGCAACCGCTTAGTGGAATGTGACGCCTGCCGTGCTCTTTATCATCAGGTAAAATATGTTTCTTTTATTATTTTTGCTATTAATCTCAACATGTGTGTCTCTCGTTTTATATCTGTTGATGATGTTTACAAATGACATGATTAATAGTGTTATACAAAATCTTTTTGTAAGGCTGTATTAATTATTTTATTTTAGTCACTGAATTGTTTTCTTGCTTTTCTTCTTCATAGGTACATAAATGACATAAAAAGAATATTAAGTTTCAGAAATAAGTACATATATTTTCTGCTTAACTGCAGTATAGTTTGTTGGTAGTGTTCTCATAGAATCTTTGAATTAGATACAGGTTAATTTCCCTTTATGTTAAGACTATGTCATCCCCATTTAAACTAATAACTTGTTGAACATTATTTCAGGATTGCCATAAACCTGGTATCAGTGACAATGACATAACACCTGGATGGCAATGTGCCTCTTGTTTGGCATCACAAGGGATTACTGGGAGCTACATCAAGACTTCAGCTGCTCCTAAATCTCCATCCAGTATATCAGGTTCAACAACACCAGTGAAGATATCATCAAGCAGTTCATCATCATCATCTCCCTCAAAAGTGGTGACACCAAACATCAATATTATTTCTGCTGATAAAAGGCTGCAAATAATGAAGAAGAAAGCAGCTAAACAGCATGAAAAGAAGAAAGGTTCTAAATGATAGTGACTCTTTGTTTCATTAACATTGTGAAACAAATATCTAATATGTAAAGCAATACAATGTATTTCAAATTTTCATCTTTTCTTTCTTGACTTTTTATCAGATATTGAATATCACTCCTAAATGTGATGCTCATTTCAGAAACACCCAGTTTGTTAACACTTTCACTGCCACCGTGGTTTTTACCTTGTCCACGACCACGAATTAGACCACGAGTAATCTCGCACGATTGTTATCGCTGTGGAAGATTTGTGTGTATGGTAAGTGTTCATTGCTTTGATTGTAGATTTGAAAGTTTGTATTTCCCTATTGATTAGAGGAAGGTTTAGAGTACTGCATAATAGCTTAGCTACAAGAAAAATGGAAGAAATATGTTTATGTTCAGTATGTGTTGTTGTCTGTTTTTGTTCGTAAGAATAGTGTAGTGGTATGAAATATAAGTGTGTGATGTTAACAAAAAATAACACACTAACTAATGTAATTGTCATAAAATTAAACAAAATTAAAACTAAATTTGTTAAAAAATACTCTATGTCTAGTCATTTTATAATTTTAAGTAACTCAACTTCTTCTTGAATGCGAGTTGGAGCCAGTCCTTCCTCCTTTTTCACATATATCTTGCCGTAAGAGGTCCACGTAGCTGCCAGCTTTTTGTTTTTGACATACCCTCTTGCCAAGAAGTAAAGGCGCTGGGCTTTGGACGTCAGTGATTCGGAGATAAAAATTAGTTTGAATGTTCTCGGTATGTTAAGATTACCCGAATGAAATTGTGGTTCCTTAGCCACTTGCTTCTCCTTGTTCAACCTTTTGAAGGCATATATCATTGATTCCTTTCTGCTTGTAAAGTCCACTATAATAGTGTTCGACTTATTTCAATATGTTTCTCTGATTTCAGTGTCCTGAATAGGGGTTTCCAAGCCAATGGCTGTGCCAATGTTCTTAATAATATTGGTTATATCCGTTTTGTTTTCTTTAATTTGCTTCGGGACTTATCGAATTTCAATGGTACAACAGCGCATATTATTTTCAAAGTAGTTCAACTTATGTTCTCATAGTGCATCTAAAAAGTGAATATTCAGGGATGTGTGCACATAAATTGATGAATATGTCTGAAAATAAGATTAAAGGTCAGCAAGTTTCGTAATCTTAGCAGAAATTATCAACATTTTGTACTATTTATATTGATTTTCATACATTGTGTTTTAATTACTTCGCAGTCCTAAAAACTTTGTAGTTGAGTCATCCAAGGAAGATGATTCGAATATGGAAGAATCTACTCACAGTTCTTCACCAGTTACAAGAACGTCGTTATGAAATAGATCCTGATGTGACCACTCCTGAGTTAAATTCATTAAATTCACCAGAGTTATTTGATCTCGATGAAGTAAGTTGTAAAGTCACAAAATATGTAATTAAGTAGTATGTTTTCTAAATGTTATCTGTGAATATCATAGCAGATTAGGTATGTAGGTATTAATAATTTTAATAAATCCCATTTTTTTATATGTTTTAGAGAAATAATGATATGATAAATAAAATATCTGTTGGAACAAACACTGATAACATTAATGAAATGAATCCTGAATTAAATAATTTGAATTTGGAGACAATTGGAAAATGATACACGCTGGGATATGCCATTGGAAGACCAAATGAAAGATGAGAAAACTGTATCCACCAATTATTACATTGTTTTGAAACATCCGATTTTCAGTTTTATTTTATTTATTTTATTTTTATTTTACTTTATTGGGACATAAAACAGTTACACATTACAATATAAGTGTGTAGAAATAAAAATGTATAAATAAGTAAACGTGTAACCCACATCAATGTCCGCGGAATAATGGTATAAGGATAAATTAATGCGTGCGTTGTTATTACAGAAAAGTAAGAAGTGTCTACTCGTGCGTATTTTTATATAGTTAGTATAAAAGGGCTATTCTAAAGATTCAATAGCCATCATTTTGAACTTAAAGTGTGTAAGCGCGAATATATCCAAATCAATGAAGTGGGTATTATACGTATCAACAATGCGTCGTAGAGGCGCTCGTGCACCAGCGTGAGTTCTACACCTTGCGGTATGGAAAAGCTGAGGCACACGCGGTAACATAGGTTATTGGTGATATCTGGACAATCAAATCTGTTATTACACAGACCATGAAGCATCATGGCCATTAGTAGGCTGCGTCTTGACTCCAAGCTTTGAAGTTTATAACGCGTCAGTAATTGAGAATATTGTAATTTAGACTTGGTGCATTTGTATTGCATATAACATTTTTTTTTTGAACCATTTCCAATCTTTTTTTATATAGGTACATCAAAAATGGGACTCCAAATCGGTACTGCGAATTCCAATTGAAAACGGACCAAAGCTTTGTATAGAATTAAAAATGTAGATGTTCTTTTGAAATCGTTTGAAGAACGCATGATGAAACCAAACATACGGTACGCCTTATTAATTATATAATCAATGTGGATATTGAAGTGCAATTTCGAGTCCATCTCGACACCGAGATCACGGATATGGTCAACTTTTCGTAAAGTGACACTATGTAGGCTACAATCAAATCTTATTATATTTTTGTTTTTTTGTGAAAGTAATTGCATTGCATTTAGGTAAGCTAAGCTGGAGCTTGTTATGTGAACAATATCGAGCAAGTCTGTCAAGATCCTCCTGCAAAAGCATACAATCCTGTGTGCTTTTACATGATTTGTAAATTTTTATGTCGTCGGCGTACATTAGAAATCTGGAATTAATGAAGCAATCTTTAATGTCATTGACAAGTAAAATGAAGAGTAGGGGCCCCAAAATTGAGCCCTGGGGCACACCGGAGGTGAAAATGATTGAACTTGATTGGAAACCATTAATGACTATCTTTTGAGATCTATTGTGTATATACGCCATGAACCACCGTAACAAATTGCCACGGATTCCGTTGTAAGCAATTTTATCTAAGAGCAGTTTGTGATCCACCTTGTCAAAAGCCTTCCGAAAATCCGTGTACACGGCGTCAACTTCCATTCTTCATCCATTCTTTTGAATAAAAAGTCTGTGAACAACATAAGATTGGTATTCGTCGAAAGTCGTTTAATAAACCCATGCTGCTCACCAATAATGAGGTTGTGAATGTGAGAATATACTTCACTATGTACAAGAAGCTCGAAAAGCTTCGACAAGGTGGAGAGTAATGAGTATAGAGATAGGGCGATAATTTTCTATGTTATTTTTATCGTCAACCTCACGATATTTTTTTAAGTCTAGATTAGTTTCATTTCATATGGTACTGACGTTTTTAAAATTTAGCTTTGTAGGTACTTAGGTAAAAGCAGGAGTAATTATGATATCAGTCAAAGTATTTTTATTCAAAAGAAAATTTTGTAATGAGGAAATCTGTCAAATAAAACAAGTAAAGCAAATCAACATAATATTCTTTTATTTCTTGATTGTGCGGTACACACATCGCACGCTTAAACCAATACTGTCACTATCCCAAAAAGTCAACTTTTCAGGAGAGGCAAAAAATGGAATGAGAATGGGAACATTTTTGTTTAGTGACGAAGCGGACTACAGCCCGTACCTATAGAGGTTATTTCTGTTACTTTTAGACTAGTGTAAGCGCGAATCCGCGCAGTTCTACGTTTCCCAACAGATGGCATTAAAAAGTCGATTTGGCAAAATTTTGGATAGTGACAGTATTGGATTAAGCATGCGACATGTTCCGTTATCTCAACTCTGTTACCGGTGACATCAGCTCGGTACCGAACCTGGCTGCTTTTATGTTACGAGTACATTTATGTTTTTCTGGGTATTACTAATCTAATATGAATGCTTCAGAGCTAATCACTAATCCCGGTTACGTTTATGTTTTTTAGGGTTCCGTAGTCAACTAGAAACCCTTATAGTTTCGCCATGTCTGTCTGTCAGTCCGTCCGTACGTCTTCGGATAATCTCTGTGACCGTTAGCACTAGAAAGCTGAAATTTGGGACCAATATGTATATCAATCACGCCGACCGCGACAGTGGTAAAATAAAAATTGGAAAAAAAGTTTTATTAGGGTAGCCGCCCTACATGTAAAGTGGTAAGTTATTTTTATTTATTCTTTTTCATTTCAACGCTAACGTGTTATGTATTTTTGGATATGTATTTAAAAATGAATAAGTGTCATCTATTAACAACCCTTTTTATGATTACCTTTAATTGACTACCTAAACCGATGGAGTATAGATAATTTATTTTGCCAAGTTTTGTCTTTAGTTGTAACAGTTAATTTTGTCAATAAAGTGTGAAATTTGTATAAAAATCTGTATCGAGTGCTAATCTGAATCACACATAAAAGTATGTATAAATCGAAGAAATCTGTATGTATGGCAACATTGTCACACAAAAGGTGTGTTTTCTCGCCGCAGTGCACGCACCTGAGATTGCGGTTATTCTACCGGAGCCTATTCTTTTATGTCTGTGACCGGTGCGGTAGAATAAACGTACCGCGTTCCACCGCAAGGCAGTGCGCGCACGGCCTAAAATACGCAATGACCTGTTAATAACAATTAACAAAATAAAAGGTTTTGCGCTTACAAATGCATATAAAAATCTGCAGAAAGCGAACTTCGCAAACACCAAGTGATTAGATATTATAGTGCTTACATCGGTCATTGGATAAAATGAAATCAATAAAATTGCAAATAACGAAGTAATAAGTCCGAAATGGAGATGCCGATGCCGTGCTAGCTGCCCTGGCCGTGGTAACGTTAACGTCTGGAGTTTTTTTTTCGGTTGGGAAAGTCATCGAATGACTTCTCTCGCTTAGGGTGGAGCGGAAGGGAGTGTCAGACTTCTACTGACTAAATACTCACCCTGTTCCTTCAGCTGCCCTAGCGTTCCGTTTCTAGTTAGAACATTCTCGCAACCCCGGCCGGCACTGGCCCTACGGGGTCCCGTCATAACGTCTGAGGTCTGGCAAAGCAAAATAGGCACCTAGCAGACGGATAGCGGTCGTCGCAGGGCCGTGGGAGTTTTTTATAGTTAGGTATTAACTACAGTTCCAAGCTAGCTATATATAATTCTATATCCACACAATATAATTGTACCATAAAATTGTTTTTGATATATTGAAAATTAGACAAAGATACGCCACATGATTTTGGTGTGATTGTCGTTTTTAGGTATTTACCTACATTAACATGATATAAAAACCGGTCAAGTACGTGTCGGGCCACGCGCAGTGTAGGGTTCCGTAGTTTTTATAACAGCCAAGTGCGTGTCGTATTCGCTGACTGATCGTTTCGTACCATGCTCTAACTAAAAGCCAAACATGACTACCTAACTAATTTGACTTCCTATACAAATCCTCACCTGATCCGACAATTTTGCACGGAAAGTTTTAATTTTTTTTAGAGATTTGTATAAAACTTGTCATAGCCGGTGTTTTGAATTTAAATACGGACACAGAGCTACACTACTCAATCGTCACAAGAAACTAGCACGATACAACTGGCGCTTAGCGCCATCTATCGAAATTTCTATAGAGTTGTTCGAAATTTTCGAGTCAAATACAATTGGTTGACTATTACTCGAAAACTTGTAAAGCCCACTTATGTGTGATAGTTTTCCTTTAAATTTCGTTATATATAGGTACTACTACCGTGACTTTACCGTGAATTTCTAACTACAACCGTTTAGTTGATAGAGGGGGGGACACTTGACTCTAACGAAAATTGGTACTTTAAAGCTTGATAAGTCACGAATGGTTTACTTAATCAAAAAACGGTCATACCAGACTCCTAATATTTTTGAAAGACCTATCTAACGATATCCCACACTATGGGAAGAACGAAAAAAAAAAAATTATCATCCCACTTTACATGTATGGGAGGTACCCTAAATAATTAATTTTTCAAAATGTTATTTTACCAATTTTTTGGCGTCATTAACGTGTATACTCATGCCAAAGTACAAGAAAAAAAAAAATTATCATCCCACTTTACATGTATGGGAGGTACCCTAAATAATTGTTTTTTTCAAAATGTTATTTTACCAATTTTTTGGCGTCATTAACGTGTATACTCATGCCAAAGTACAAGAAAGTTGTACTTTGGCATGATTATACACGTTAATGACGCCAAAAAATTGGTAAAATAACATTTTGAAAAAAACAATTATTTAGGGTACCTCCCATACATGTAAAGTGGGATGATAATTTTTTTTTTTTCGTTCTTCCCATAGTGTGGGATATCGTTAGATAGGTCTTTCAAAAATATTAGGAGTCTGGTATGACCGTTTTTTGATTAAGTAAACCATTCGTGACTTATCAAGCTTTAAAGTACCAATTTTCGTTAGAGTCAAGTGTCCCCCCCTCTATCAACTAAACGGTTGTAGTTAGAAATTCACGGTAAAGTCACGGTAGTAGTACCTATATATAACGAAATTTAAAGGAAAACTATCACACATAAGTGGGCTTTACAAGTTTTCGAGTAATAGTCAACCAATTGTATTTGACTCGAAAATTTCGAACAACTCTATAGAAATTTCGATAGATGGCGCTAAGCGCCAGTTGTATCGTGCTAGTTTCTTGTGACGATTGAGTAGTGTAGCTCTGTGTCCGTATTTAAATTCAAAACACCGGCTATGACAAGTTTTATACAAATCTCTAAAAAAAATTAAAACTTTCCGTGCAAAATTGTCGGATCAGGTGAGGATTTGTATAGGAAGTCAAATTAGTTAGGTAGTCATGTTTGGCTTTTAGTTAGAGCATGGTACGAAACGATCAGTCAGCGAATACGACACGCACTTGGCTGTTATAAAAACTACGGAACCCTACACTGCGCGTGGCCCGACACGTACTTGACCGGTTTTTATATCATGTTAATGTAGGTAAATACCTAAAAACGACAATCACACCAAAATCATGTGGCGTATCTTTGTCTAATTTTCAATATATCAAAAACAATTTTATGGTACAATTATATTGTGTGGATATAGAATTATATATAGCTAGCTTGGAACTGTAGTTAATACCTAACTATAAAAAACTCCCACGGCCCTGCGACGACCGCTATCCGTCTGCTAGGTGCCTATTTTGCTTTGCCAGACCTCAGACGTTATGACGGGACCCCGTAGGGCCAGTGCCGGCCGGGGTTGCGAGAATGTTCTAACTAGAAACGGAACGCTAGGGCAGCTGAAGGAACAGGGTGAGTATTTAGTCAGTAGAAGTCTGACACTCCCTTCCGCTCCACCCTAAGCGAGAGAAGTCATTCGATGACTTTCCCAACCGAAAAAAAAACTCCAGACGTTAACGTTACCACGGCCAGGGCAGCTAGCACGGCATCTCCATTTCGGACTTATTACTTCGTTATTTGCAATTTTATTGATTTCATTTTATCCAATGACCGATGTAAGCACTATAATATCTAATCACTTGGTGTTTGCGAAGTTCGCTTTCTGCAGATTTTTATATGCATTTGTAAGCGCAAAACCTTTTATTTTGTTAATTGTTATTAACAGGTCATTGCGTATTTTAGGCCGTGCGCGCACTGCCTTGCGGTGGAACGCGGTACGTTTATTCTACCGCACCGGTCACAGACATAAAAGAATAGGCTCCGGTAGAATAACCGCAATCTCAGGTGCGTGCACTGCGGCGAGAAAACACACCTTTTGTGTGACAATGTTGCCATACATACAGATTTCTTCGATTTATACATACTTTTATGTGTGATTCAGATTAGCACTCGATACAGATTTTTTTTTTTTTATTTGTTGACAATTCGGTTCGTGATTATTTAGATTCATTTTTAGGGTTCCGTAGTCAACAAGGAACCCTTATAGTTTCGCCATGTCCGTCTGTCTGTCCGTCTGTCCGCGGTTTAGCTCAAAAACTATTGGTACTCGACGACTTGCGAAGAAATACATGACTAGTCCTTAAAATAACGTACATCACTGTTTGCTTCCCATTATTTTATCTTTATTATATAAACTCATATTCATACGAAGATATTGCATCCGCCCTTTTGTATTTGTTCTATACGGCACATGAAACATTTATTTTTTCTTACCGGAAACAAAAAGATTTTTTATCAGTTTGCATAATTCCACATTACAACATAACACATACATTGTTTACACATATATCCAATCTACACGCACACATAGTCATCTACCACTCAACACACAAACATTCATACATTAAAAATATCACCCATACACTAACTCCTGTAATGCGCGGTATGCTAACATATATGAAAACAAAAAACCTATTCACGTATTTAAAATCCTGTCTTGTCTTACACTTTAAAAATGGATAACATAACAGATGTTAATATCGAATTAGATTCATACAAAACTGCAAACTCCTTCGTCTCCAACCCAGAAGACTGTCAAAATTATGTCAGTAAAAGCAATCCAGTAATGAAACTACTACACATAAATATCCGTAGTATAAATAAAAATTTCGATCAACTACGTATACTGCTCTCACAAACAAATATAATATACGACTTAATAATTCTTACAGAGGCCTGGGTCAGTAAGGTAAACAATCTGCCAGTATTGGATGGCTATACAGCGCACTTTACAAAAGTAACATTAAACCAAAACGACGGCATAGTTATATACGCCAAAACCAATATTATGTGTACAATAAGTGAACCAGCTTTTATGGGTGCAAGCTGTCTACTCTGTCAAATAGGAAATTGCAGTATTATTGCTACTTATCGATCCCCATCACTAAAAACAAGAAATCACTTTAATAACTTTATTGACAGCCTAAACTCTATTTACACAAATAATTCAAATAGCGACCTTTTCCTTGTGGGTGACATAAACATCGATATCAGTCCCAATACCAAAGACCCATTAGCTGAGGAATACCTTACATTCAATGCTTCGCATGGTCTGTTCCCTACTCATAATTATCCCACAAGATCCAACACATGTCTAGATCACATACTCACAAATACTACCCTGTCAACTACAACTCTATTATTAAAATCATACATTACAGACCACATGCCCCTAGTATTATTATTAGACAAAACTTTACCGAAACGACAAGACCGTACTACTAAGACCACTGTTGATTACTTAAAAATAAAGGAGGAAATAGACAACACAGATTTCTCCCACATTTTAGAAATACATGACGCAAATGAGGCAGCGGATAGTCTTGTTTCTCTGCTATCGAGTACGATATGTAGACATACAAAGATAACCAAACAAAGTAAAAAAAACAAGATCCTAAAACCGTGGATGACTACGGGATTACTCCGCTGCATCAAAAACCGTGACAGACTGCACCTAAAATCGAAAAAATCGCCGGATAATATGACACTAAAACTAACGTACACACGTTACAGGAATTTCTGTAACGGGCTGCTCCGTAAGCTAAAAATCGCGTATGGTAAAAACCTAATTGACGAAGCGGGAAATGATACGAAGGCCCTATGGAAAGCCATCAAAGCTATAACGAATACAAGTAAACAAAAAACTAGTCCCATAGAGCTCTTGCACACAACCACACATCCTAAAACATCCGTCAACAACGCCTGCAAATATTTCAGTGAAGTGGGAAAAAACTTAGCTTGTGCGATAACTTCATCTACTCCCCAACATTCTCCTTCTTTTGCTACTTTAACATCCTCCATACACAGCCCATCAAACTCAATAGCTCTGACAGAGGTAACAGAGTTAGATGTGGAAACCATCATCCAACAACTCCGAAATGACTGTGCGATTGGATGGGACGGTATATCGTGTCATATTCTCAAACTTTCTCGGCGGAACCTGTTGCTACCCATAACCCACATCTGTAATATAGCAATTACCTCCGGTGTTTTCCCTACAGCCTTCAAAAAAGCTATTATCCACCCAATCTACAAATCTGGGGACAGGGACTGTGTCTGTAACTATAGACCCATTGCAATATTAACTGCTCTATCTAAGATATTGGAAAAAATATTGAACAATGCACTTAAAAATTTTCTAAATAAGTACAATATCTTGGCTAAAAATCAGTATGGTTTTCGCTCGGGTCTTTCAACCGAAGATGCAGTACTTGACCTAACAACTAAGTAAAAACTTAGACGCGAAAACCAAATGTCTATGCATATTTTTGGATCTTTCCAAAGCTTTCGACACGGTCTCTGTCCCTATTCTCCTAGATAAGCTTGACAAGTGTGGTGTCAGAGGTACACCTTTTAAAATTTTTGAAGACTACCTCACAGATAGAAAATTGTCGGTTAAAGTAGAAGACTACGTGAGTGATGAGCACAAGGTTTCCTATGGCGTCCCTCAAGGGAGTATTCTGGGCCCCACCCTCTTTCTCCTCTTCATAAATGACCTCTGCACTCTGTCACTGCCATACACTGACATTTTTACATACGCAGATGATACAGCAATTTTAGTGTCGGGCCCAAATTGGCAATTAGTTAAGGAGAGAGCAGAATATTCCCTCAGTAAAGTCATGAACTGGCTAAACAATAACCTGCTAACCCTCAATTTGTCCAAAACACACTATGTTCCCTTCTCAATATCAAAATCCAGCTTACCTCCACAAGATTTTTCTGTCAAAGTCCACACCTGCTCGTCCTCACAAACTTGTGTTTGCTATGAACTAACGAAATCCGAGTCTGCTAAATATCTGGGTGTTCAAATAGACAGTGGCTTAAAATGGGATAAACATATAGATTTAATGACAGCACGCGTAAGACGGTTAATACATCTATTTAAATCCCTAAGAGATACAATGCCAAAAGAGAAACTTAAACTTGTTTACTTAGCACTGGGACAATCTATCATCCAGTATTGTATCACAACATGGGGAGGGGCAGCCAAAACGCACCTTTTAAGCTTAGAACGAGCCCAGAGAGCTGTGCTGAAAGTTCTACTTAAAAAACCATACAGATTCCCCACGGTACATTTGTATGCAGACTCGAAAGTACTTACTGTTCGCCAGCTTTATGTGCTCCGACTTATTCTCAGAAAGCATCTGACTGTACCTGCCCCAAACCCAAATAAACGTAGCAAGAAACCTATATTTCCCTCGGAGCCCTGCAAGACCTCATTTGGTAGACGTCAATTTTATAGTCTAAGCTGCAAAATTTATAACACTGCAAACATAAAGTTGAACATAGCGCGCACAAATAGACATGCAGTAAAGATCAGTGTCACTGAGTGGATACAAAAGCTCGATTATGAAACGACAGAAGGGTTGCTTAAATTCATAAAGTAAAGTCACAAACTATCCATCACTCGTCAAAAAATAAAGCAAACTCGCGCTTACGCTCTCTCTCACACACACGCACGCACCCTCACACACACACATACATACATACCCACACATTTTCACTCTCGCACACTCCTAAACAAACAAACACACACACACACACACCATACACAGATACCCACAAACTCTCACTCTCGTACACACCTAAACAAAAGCATACTGTACTTAGTTATTTTTAGTTTTTAGGTTTTTAATTTTATTTAATTTTTAATCATTACATTTTTAACTTATGTTTTTAATTAGTTGTAATTTTTTAACAATCGTAAATACATATTGCTCAATTGATAACAATAATCTGTACACTAAGTTAAAGACAGAAGCCTCTATTTTTTGAAAAGTGTAAACAACCTCTCTGCCGGTCTGATTCGCTGTCTCCCAACATACAGGCTCCAGCCTAGTTTGGGAAACAGTATCTCAGTACCTTTTGTAAATACACCATAATATAATATATGTATAAAAAATTGTCTGAAGCGCAGGAATGCCAAATTGTGTATGTCTTTACTCTGTGTCAAATAAACATTTTTTTTTTTTTTTTTTCTAGTACCAATAGTTTTTGAGCTAAACCGCGGACAGACGGACAGACAGACGGACATGGCGAAACTATAAGGGTTCCTTGTTGACTACGGAACCCTAAAAATGAATCTAAATAATCACGAACCGAATTGTCAACAAATAAAAAAAAAAAATGTTCCAAGTCTCTTAATTTCCGAGATCCGCCTAAAGGGGGTGAGAAGGGGGGCAAGGGGGGCGACTTTGAAAAATGGTTTTTACTTTACCGAGCCTCCTCTATATGAATCCATAAAAAAAATACGGGTCTCGTAGTTTCCGAGATACGATAGGGAGGGGGGAGAAGGGGGGTGAAAAGGGGAGGTTTGGCACTTTTCCCGTAGGTTTGAGAGGTTACTTGTTACGAATCTGTCAAAATTTACCCACCTCCCCATCCACCATCTGGGAGAACAATTATGTCAGTGAGTGAGTCAGTCAGTGAGTCAGTGGTAATTTAGCTTTATATAGTATAACTAGTATTTGCGTGTTGCGCGAGGTGGCAAGCACCTCGCGTGCTTGTGGTGGTGGATTGTTCACTTTAAAACCTCTAAATGTAGTAAAATGTCAAACATAACCGCTAACAGAGCAGCAGCTCCAAATTAAATTAATTAAACTCCAAACAATTTTTGGGGGCGAGTGGTGAAGGGGGGTGAAGTTTTGAAAAATGATTCCTAAGCTTTGCTGTTCGCTCCACTTCGGACCTACCTACCACCAGAAAGCTATTCCCAAAATATGACGGGGGGGAGAGGGGGGAGTTTTAAAAATAATTTTGATAACATTGGGCCCCTTAAAAAAATCTGAAAAAAGAAGTGATGGTGGGCGAGGGGTGTGAAGGGGGGGAGAAGGGGGAGTTTTGAAAAATAATTTCTTAAGTTTGCTTGTCGTCGCCGCAGAGTTACGCTTCACCCACTTTTCGTTCGCTCCACTCAGGCCCTACGTACCACTGGACAGGTTTCGACGCCTTCTATAATATTTGTTCAAACACCTAATGGCTATCTCTAACCGTTGTGAAGTTACAGCCTTTTCAATTTTAGGGGAGGTTGGGGAGGGGAGGGCATGGCATAAAAAATTTGAAGGCCCGTTTATAGTTAAAAGTAAGAATCAATAGTAAAAATCAAAATGGGGGGGGGGGGGGTTGCACAATTATTTTGACTAAAGCATTGCCACTCTAAATGAATCTGAAAAAAAAAAATGTTCCAAGTCTCTTAATTTCCGAGATCCGCCTAAAGAGGGTGAGAAGGGGGGTGGGGGGGGGGGGGGGGGGGGGGGGTTGACTTTGATAAATGGTTTTTACTTTACCGAGCCTCCTCTATACGAATCCGTAAAAAAAAAAAAAACGGGTCTCATAGTTTCCGAGATACGATAGGGAAGGGGGGAAACGGGGAGGTTAGACACTTTTCCCGTAGGTTTGAGAGTTACTTGTTTACGAATCTGTCAAAATATACCCACCTCCCCATCCACTATCTGGGAGAACAATTATGTCAATGATTCAGTGAGTGAGTGAGTCAGTGGTATATATATAGTAGTGGTAAATTGAATGGAAAGAATTGCACAATTATTTCGACTAAAGCATTGCCCCTCTAGATGAATCTGAAAAATAAATGTTCCAAGTCTCTTAGATTCCGAGATCCGCCTAAAGGGGGGGAGAAGGGGGGCGGGGGGGGGGGGGACTTTGAAAAATGGTTTTTACTTTACCGAGCCTCCTCTATACGAATCCGTAAAAAAAAATACGGTCTTGTAGTTTCCGAGATACGATAGGGGGGGGAGAAGGGGGGTGAAAAGGGGAGGTTTGGCACTTTTCCCGTAGGTTTGAGAGTTACTTGTTTACGAATCTGTCAAAATATACCCACCTCCCCATCCACCATCTGGGAGAACAATTATGTCAATGAGTCAGTCAGTGAGTCAGTGGTAATTTAGCTTTATATAGTATAACTAGTATTTGCGTGTTGCGCGAGGTGCAAGCACCCCGCGTGCTTGTGAAAAGAAGAAAAAAAAAGGGGGGGGGGGTGGTGGTTAGTATTTCCGTGTTGCGCGAGGTGCAAGCACCTCGGAAGCTTGTGAGGAAAAAAAAAAAAAAAAAAAGGGGTGGGGGCGGTGATGGTGGGGGTTTAGTATTTGCGTGTTGCGCGAGGTGCAAGCACCTCGCGTGCTTGTGAGAAAAATAAATAATGGGGGGGGAGATGGGGGGGGTTTAGTATTATCCCCCTCCCTATCGATCTCGTAGTTTCCGAGATACGATAGGGAGGGGGGGAGAAGGGGGGTGAAAAGGGGAGGTTTGGCACTTTTCCCGTAGGTTTGAGAGTTACTTGTTTACGAATCTGTCAAAATATACCCACCTCCCCATCACCATCTGGGAGAACAATTATGTCAATGAGTCAGTGGTAATTTAGCTTTATATAATATAACTAGTATTTGCGTGTTGCGCGAGGTTGCAAGCACCTCGCGTGCTTGTGAAAAAAACTAAAGCATATGTCCCTCTAAATCAAGTATTCGCGTGTTGCGCGAGGTGCAAGCACCTCGCGAGCTTGTGAAAAAAAAAAAAAAAAAAAAACGGGGGGGGGAAATGGGGGGGGGGGTTGCACAAGTATTTCGACTAAAGCATTGCCCCTCTAAATGAATCTGAAAAAAAAAATGTTCCAAGTCTCTTTATTCCGAGATCCGCCTAAAGGGGGGGAGAAGGGGGGCAGGGGGGGGGGGACCTTGATAAATGGTTTTTACTTTACCGAGCCTCCTCTATACGATCCGTAAAAAACAAAAAATACGGGTCTCGTAGTTTCCGAGATACGATAGGGAGGGGGGAGAAGGGGGGTGAAAAGGGGAGGTTTTGGCACTTTTTCCCGTAGGTTTGAGAGTTACTTGTTTACGAATCTGTCAAAATATACCCACCTCCCCATCCACCATCTGGGAGAACAATTATGTCAATGAGTCAGTGGTAATTTAGCTTTATATAATATAACTAGTATTTGCGTGTTGCGCGAGGTGCAAGCACCTCGCGTACTTGTGAAAAGAAAAAGAAATGTGGGGGGTGATGGGGGAGATGGGGCGTTTAGTATTTGCGTGTTGCGCGAGGTGCAAGCACTTCGCGTGCTAGAGAAAAAAAAAAAAAAAATGGGGGGGGTGATGGGGGTTTAGTATTTGCGTGTTGCGCGAGGTGCAAGCACCTCGCGTGCTTGTGAAAAAAAAATAGGGGGGGGGGAGATGGGGGGGGTTTAGTATTTGCGTGTTGCGCGAGGTGCAAGCATCTCGCGTGCTTGTGAAAAAAAAAAAAAAAGGGGGGGGTGATGGGAGGGGGGTTGCAGAAGTATTTTGACTAAAGCATTGCCCCTCTAAATGAATCTGAAAAAAAAAAATTCCAAGTCTCTTAATTTCCAAGATCCGCCTAAAGGGGGTGAGAAGGGGGGCAAGGGGGGCGACTTTGAAAAATGGTTTTTACTTTACCGAGCCTCCTCTATACGAATCCGTGGAAAAACAAAAAATACGGGTCTCGTAGTTTCCGAGATACGATAGGGAGGGGGGAGAAGGGGGGTGAACAGGGGAGGTTTGGCACTTTTCCCGTAGGTTTGAGAGTTACTTGTTTACGAATCTGTCAAAATATACCCACCTCCCCATCCACCATCTGGGAGAACAATTATGTCAGTGAGTGAGTCAGTGGTAATTTAGCTTTATATAATATAACTAGTATTGCGTGTTGCGCGAGGTGCAAGCACCTCGCCTGCTTGTGAAAAAAAAAAAAAAAAAAAAGGGTGGGGAAATGGGGGGGGGGGGGGGTTGCACAATTATTTCGACTAAAGCATTGCCCTCTAAATGAATCTGAAAAAAAAAAAATGTTTCCAAGTCTCTTAGATTCCGAGATCCGCCTAAAGGGGGGGGAAGAAGGGGGGCGGGGGGGGACTTTGAGAAATGGTTTTTACTTTACCGAGCCTCCTCTATACGAATCCGTAAAAAGAAAAAAATACGGGTCTCGTAGTTTCCGAGATACGATAGGGGGGGGGGGGAGAAGGGGGGGGAAAAGGGAGGTTTGGCACTTTTCCCGTAGGTTTGAGAGTTACTTGTTTACGAATCTGTCAAAATATACCCACCTCCCCATCCACCATCTGGGAGAACAATTATGTCAATGAGTGAGTGAGTCAGTGAGTGGTAATTTAGCTTTATATAGTACTAGTACTCTCGCGGGGCTTCGCTCCCGTGGATTCTATCACGGTAAAAACATAACTCTCCTTTTTTGCAGTCGGGTAAAAAGTAGCCTATAACCTTCCTCAAGCTTCAAGCTACTTCCATACCAAATTTCATCTAAATCCCACCCAGTACTTTCGAAGATTAGCGCGTTCAAGCAAACAAACAAAACAAACAAACAAACAAACAAACTAACAAACTTTTCCGCTTTATAATATTAGTATAGTATAATAAATAATAAATAAATATCGATATATATACAAAACCGTTTAGAGAATTCAAATGTTTTCTGTTTAAGTGGATACACAAGTTATGTTACGATGAAGTAGAGAATCTTCTATTAAATGTAAGGTAATCTGTTTCTAATCATTCCATCCATTTACACAAACTGCTTTTATATAAAGCAAACACAAACGCATACTCACAAGTACACTAATACAAATACACACACAAACACATACACGCAATAACATACTAAAACATAGATAGGTACACACACGCAAACAGACTTATGATAAAAACAAAAATAGACGAAATAGTAGATTATTAACCAAGGGGATAAAGCAGTGTCTTCTGTCGCGGGTGACCCAAGTTCACCCAAGACTAAGACAGCTTTATCACCGAGGAAAATACTCTACTTTTCGTACCATTTGCGAAAAAATTAACACAATAATAATATGAGATAATAAATTAAAATAAACTTAACGATTATGTATTTGAAAAAAAAAACAAAAACGCGGCAAATTCCTAGACTAATATTTTTTTCTCGGAAAAGCAAAGGCATCAAGCTCATACGGCCTCGTCGGTTTTCGTAATTTTATTTAATAATCATAACTGCATAATAAATGCGTATTCCTTTTTCAAAAAGATGTATAATGCTTTATGTACAAACTCAATGGTGTAAACACAGATGTAGTTCAGTATAAATTTCGGTAAGTATTCCAAATTTAAATCACATTCTCCCCCTAGAGGATGAATGAAATTCAGTACAATTTTCTTTCCCTGTTTTTAATAGATTAAAAATGACTATTGTTATGTTCGCTTTTTGTGGCATAGAATGTCACTTTTTTGAGCAAGTGGTACGAAAAATATAATAAATATTCTTTTACGTTACACTTTTGTTTAATGACTATATCATCATCACCTTAGTCTTTTCCCAACTATGTTGGGGTCGGCTTCCAGTCTAACCGGATGCAGCTGAGTATTAGTGTTTTACATGGAGCGATTGCTTATCTGACCTCCACAACCCGGTAACCGGGTAACACAATACCTCTAGGCTGTAAATCTGACATTGGTCTCAATGTCAGATTTACTGGCTTCTAACTACCCGTAACGACTGTCAAAGATGTTCAAATGATAGCCGGGACCAACGGCTTGACGTGGTTTCCGAGGCACGGGGGTATGACACCACCAACGTCCAAAACGTTCGGACTACTACTGAGAAATTCCTCACAGAAAAACGCCATAGCACTTTTTGCTCGACCCGTGAATCGAAACTGAGACCCCGTGCTCACCAGTCGCGCTTGCGACTACTCGACCAACGAGGCAGTTTGATTAGGCCGTGCGCGCACTGCCTTGCGGTGGCTGCAATTGCGGTAGTTCTACCGCACCGGTAGAATAACCGGGGCCACCGGTGACTCTACCACACGCGTTTATTCCACCGCAGTGCGCGCACTTCTATGACACTCCATACTTCACAGATTTTGTGTTTCCAAAACGCAACGCAGTGCGTGCACGGCCTTAAAGACTACCTACACTTGTGTCGCTTAGGCCGTGCGCGCACTGCCTTGCGGTGGCCGCAATTCCGGTAGTTCTACCGCACCGGTAGACTCACCGCAGTGCGCGCACTTCTATGACACTCCATACTTCACAAATTTTGCGGTACCGCAATTCCGGTAGTTCTACCGCACCGCAAAATTTGTGAAGTATGGAGTGCCATAGAAGTGCGCGCACTGCGGTGAGTCTACCGGTGCGGTAGAACTACCGGAATTGCGGCCACCGCAAGGCAGTGCGCGCACGGCCTTAACTTCAAACTCGGATAAATCCACTCAGACTACACAGATATTTACAAAAAAGTGATAATAGTCTTAATTTCATGAATTAAAATGCAGTATTTTGTTATTATGGTAACAGATATTGATTAAAACTATCCTGTTTAGTAAATTCAGTATTTAACCCATTTATTCTTTCAAAAATGCAATATTTAGATTGGATTTACCTTCATTTGATATAATGGAACGCAATTTATCTATCTTTGAAAAAAAATTATATTAGGCCGCTTGCGGGCTTTACTTGGTGACACAATTTAAATAGAATTATCCATGGGAATTGGCTAAAAACAAAAAGAAACAATAATAATGCAGGAGGGTACCGTGCTACTATCGCAATGTTTACGTCAACTGACGGCCATGTTGAACAAATGCAATTATCTGATTGGCTTTCATGGACTTAACTACGTTTGAAAAAATCTGACTCGTGGATCTATCTGATTTAGATAAAATATTATGATTTTAACGGTTTATTTCTCATGAACCATGCGCATTTATAAGCAACTGATAAATTTGTTTAAATACATATTTTTTTTTCCTTTTTTTTGATACCAAAATCTTAAAAATGTTCAGAATTGGATTTATCCGAGTTTGAAGTTAAGCGACACACTTGTACCTACAACTGTACAACATGTATAATGCGTAATAATGAAAATAAAGCATTTAGATTCTTTTAAAATTTAAATTGAATTCCTGAGAAATGTTTAGGTGTATCATTATGGTTTTATGTAAAGTGACTGAAATACAGCGTGGCGATTAGGTTATCACATTAATTAAAACCACATACCTATTCTATATTAGGTATTTTATCATATACAATTAAAATAATTTAATAATAAACAATATTATAGCCGTGCGACCTTTTTAGGTTTCCATAGCCAAATAGCAAAAAACGGAACCCTTATAGTTTCGATATGTCTGTCCGTCTGTCTGTCTGTCTGTCTGTCCGTCCGTCCGTATGTCACAGCCATTTTATTCCGAAACTATTAGGACTATACATGTAAAACTTGGTAGATAGATGTATTCTGTGAACCGCTTTCCGATTTTAAGAGAAAATTTAAAAAAACATTTAAAATAAAGGGGGCTTCCCATACATGGAACTGAAACTGATTTTTTTCTTTTCATGAATAATATACGTGTGTGATATCTATAGACAGGTCTTTAAAAATGACATTGAGGTTTCTAAAATGACTTTTTCATAAAGTTAATCGTTTAAAAGATATACGCTTCCAAAGTGGTAAAATGTGTGTCCGCCCCCCTCTAACTTCTATAATAATGAAGTGAATACTCTAAAAAAACCATATATTGTAGACCTTAATGTAAACTTTCAACCAAAATTGGTTTGAACGAGATCCAGCCGGTAGTTTTTGAGATACAGTATATTTTCTAAAACCGCAAATATAACTTTGTAATTCATACAAATACTATGAAAAACAAAGTTATTTGGCGTAGTTGTAAAAATTGTAAATAAGCTAGTTTTAAGAAATTTGTAAGGTTTTTTTTTTTTCATATAAATATATTAAGTATATTATATTTATTATAGTTACCACGGAACCCTTCATGGGCGAGTCCGACTCGCACTTGGCCAATTTTTTCCATTTTAATATTTCACAACATGTACCTATTGCATAAACGTAATCAGCTGACCTCGGCGCCGCGGCGTTGATGCTTTTACAGGTATATATATTATAAAGGATTATTTATTTTATACCAATAACGCCATTTATTTTATTTGACAAATGTATTTTCTTAATTTTAGTAAAAAAATATTTTAATATTTTAACGGACTGATAACAACTTGTACCTAATACCTGCTGTACAATGTGATAACTTAATCGCCACCCTGTATAACGATAGAACAGATCGCAAAAAATCTTGCCTACTGGGACCTGAACTCGCTTATGCCCCGTAAACCAGGAGAGATTCATTAATGCCCTAGAGAATTGTAGATCTAAAATAAAATAAGGCTACAAAAAAGTAACAAATGTTCATGTCTAATAAAATTAATGTTACGTTTTTTGCCATTTGGCTGCGGAACCCTAAAAAGATCACGTTTACAGAAATCTACGCGGGCAAAGCTGCGGGCAGAAGTTAACTCATTTATAAAGAGGGACGTGAAGATTAAGATGCTTTTTTTTTAAGAGAACTAGCAATATTATACTTCACATACTAGCAATCTTGTTTGTCTCTTCAACTAAGCTAAATATTATTTATTATATTATTATTATATACTTTATTGTACACCTTACAATACACATCAGGATACAAATAATAAAATATGCTTGCGTCTGGAACGGGTTCTCAGCAATAACAAATAGTAGGTAATGGGTCGGGTTCAAACTATCGACCTCTCGATCACAAAGCCGTTCCTTCATTATATTTGGGTTGGAGATACCTATATCAATAAATAGATATCTAGTCCATACTCACTTTCAAAGTCCTAGGTACGTATCGGCTTCCTGGTAACGCTATTACGTTAGGTAGGTATATCTATCACTGAACGAACGAAAACAAAAAGTTCGCACTCTATAACATTTATACTGTTGCTTGTTTAAATGAAACACAATCATAAAGGATCAGCTTCCGATGTTTTTATAAGTTTGTAACCAATCCTAACGGGAGCTTGTTCCCATTGGCCGATCTGTGAAGCAGGGCGGCTCTGGAAGAGCGGGATGTTGCGACGTCGATACAACGAGCATCACTAACTTCGCATCTGTTCCTAAAGTTCCTAAGGTCTATGTTCCCGTGTACCTTATCTCAGATACACTCAGTTGCTACTCCTCCCAATCTCACATTCATCTATCATCTTGAACGTCTAGTTTTCATATCAATATTAGTTTCAGGGCGGAGTGTAACATTGGCGGGTGGCTTTACTCGCGGATTGTGTTCAGTTAATTTAGTGAAACAGTGCTTCAAGTTACCTTGTTTTTAACTATTCGATACATAAAAATTGCCTTTACACGATAGTTTTTCAATTTGATACATTTTTTCATTGTTGCAAAGTAAGTAAGTAGTTCAAGTATCAACTGATAAAATGTGTGTTACAAAATGGTGCCTTTATTTTTATGAAAAAAATATCTTCCTCATTACAGCATTTTGACGTCATACGGAAATTTATTTAGATATATACAAGTATTAAGTAGTTCTAATGATGAATAGTGGGCGTGCCCGCGTTCCAAAGTGTGCACGGTGTCGAAACCATGGCCTGATATCAAGTCTAAGAGGCCACAAGAAAGCTTGTGCCTACCGACTCTGCCAGTGCCCTAAGTGTGGCTTGATCAAGGAGAGGCAAAGGATTATGGCAGCTCAGGTATGTATAAAGGTATACAAAGATTATACACTCATTAACAAAATAATTAGAAACATACTTCGACTGTTAACTGATATTATGATGTGTTCGATTAATTGTGTAATATTTATTCATAATGCCTTACAAATTAATTATGCTTCAGTACCAGTCCTTAAGACCAGAGCCGGATTAACCCTGTCAGAGGCCCTAGGCAATCGAATTTTCTTACTTTGACTGACCGAATCGTGTGTTTTTAAAATCATTGCCAACCCGTGGTCCTAAGTACGATTTTCGAATTGTTTTTATCCGACTTCAAAAGAAGCATGTATTTTAATGTACGTTCCCTGATTACTCAAAAACGGTTGAACTAATTTAGAAAATTCTCTTTTTTTTGTTTGAAATCGTATACTTTTCAATCGGTCCCATTGTCATCAAGTCAGGATCTTATGACTGAATCCTGGAGAAAGCGAGGGAACTCTACAAACATTATAGGCACACCTATAGCGATTTGAGTAGGTATTTTTATAGTAACTTGTGCAGTTGCTCTCGATAAGCACCATTTGGTGAAGTGTAACTAGCAAAATACCCTTACAAACAAAAGCTTGTAAGAGCTATGGTTTCATACAAGGTTTATACGTGTTCTGATTAAACCAGAAACGCTTAGTACCCTTACAAACAAAAGCTTGTAAGCGGTATGGTTTCATATAAGGTTTATATGTGTTATTTTATAAGTCTTATATATTATATAGCATTCATACTTGTAACATTGTTCTTATAGACGTATATAAGAAAACGTTATATAATAAAGAGCAGTGGTATTATAAGCGTCTTTTACAAGTCTAATTTTTTTTCTTGCCTTTGCCTTTGATTCTTAATTAAAACTTATAAATACATTTTGTAAGTACATTCAATCTTAGAAGTGATTATACTAAGTATTTAAAAGTGTGACTTATCTCACCTAAGACTTATTAAAGCGTAATAGTACTTTAAAAGTCTTACAAGTGTCTTAAACAATTCTCTATTAAGGGTTATTTATTTTCCTTGTTGTGTCTGACACGAGAAATTATTATAAAATCAGGTACATTGAATTAACGTTGTGGATTAATTATTTACTTGTACCTACAATGACTTCGATGTTTGGCTTGCTTTTACTTATTAAGGAACCCTCAAATTATGAGCAGTATGGCGGTGTAGACAATGGTTTTAGGTTTAACTTGACTTTTACGAGTGCGATATAAACATTACACAAGAATACTGGACTTATATTGTTCTGATAAAGTACTAATGAGTCGTGGTTTTGGTCGTTATGGAGACATTTCGATATCATTTCACAAATAATTAAAATAATATATAATAAAAAACACATCTTTGAAAAGGCCCGTGAAAATACTGTTATTCATATTTCAAAATAATCGAGAAAAACTACTTCGCAACCTAATAATTGTATAGTGCGTGACAAACTAGGCTTACACACTAGCGTTTAATAGGAAAATGAAATCTATACTAATATTATAAAGCGGAAAAGTTTGTTTGTTTGTTTGCTAGAACGCGCTAATCTTCGAAAGTACTGGGTGGATTTGAATGCAATTTGGTATGGACGTAGCTTGAAGCTTGAGGAAGGTTATAGGCTACTTTTTACGCAACTGCAATAAAGGAGAGTTATGTTTTTACCGTGATAGAATCCATGAGAGCGAAGCCCCGCGTGAGTACTAGTAAAATATAATTCTTAAGTTTTTACGCAACTTTGTATTATTTTCGCAAAGTTTATCTTTAGCTCACGGTGGTTTGTGATTACACTCTTATTAGGAGATCACAAAGAGGACTACTAGTGATATTACACTTAAAATAATCTTAGTAAGAGGACTTTAAGGTTATTGCCCTTAAAGCATGCCCTTGTAAGTCAATTGCAAGTTTGTTTTTCCCTATAAACGTATCAGCAAGAGTTTTGTAAGTTTGAAAATACACTTCGCGAGACCATTACAAGGCAATTGTAAAGGTGAATATCCTTATTAAGTGCGTCTAAATCCACACTTATATATGTCTATAAGTGTGATATAAGACTGACAAAATATGGTCTTGGGATATTTGTAAGATTATTTTTTGCTAGTAGGGTGGATCTGATGATGAAGACCACAGCCACCGGAACTACTCAATAATAAGTATTTCATTCATGGGTTTGCAATTCAATTACTTGAATATGGTTGTTGCACTTTATGTTCGTTACCTACAATGCAAATGCAATCCCATGAACTTCATTTCACCCTTTTTTTTTCTGGGTGGGAAAATCATCGAATAACTTCTCCCGCTCTGGGTTAAGCGGAAGGGAGTGTCAGACTTCTACTGACTAAAAACCCACCCTGTCCCTTCAGCTGCCTGTAAGTTCCGGAGCCGCGGTATCTTTTTACTACATTTCCGCAACCCCGGCAGGCTATGGCTTTATGAGGCCCCGTCACTAATGCTGACAGCTCCTTGAGGCGCGCGTGGAACACGACGCGCCGCCGACCCGGGCCTGGTCTTTGCCGGACGGTGAGCTACCCCTGCTCGCCGTCCGCAAGCCCGCGCCTACGGTGGCCGGAGATCGACTCGCGATCTCCGACGCCCGGGGCGTCTACCACGACGGCTGGGGCGCGAGGAAGAGAGTTGCCTCTCCCTCGCGCGTTCGGCCTCCTCCTTCGCTAGCATGACTGCTTCGCAGGAGGCGACCGCATCCCATTCCCTCTCGCTCCGCACCATGGTCTGAACCAAGACCATATTTTTTCAGTCTTATATCACACTTATCTATACTAATATTATAAAGCGGAAAAGTTTGTTAGTTTGTTTGTTTGTTTGTTTGCTTGAACGCGCTAATCTTCGAAAGTACTGGGTGGATTTGGATGAAATTTGGTATGGAAGTAGCCTGAAGCTTGAGGAAGGTTATAAGCTACTTTTTACCCGACTGCAAAAAAGGAGAGTTATGTTTTGACCGTGATAGAATCCACGGGAGCGAAGCCCCGCGAGAGTACTAGTAGACATATATAAGTGTGCTCCAAAATGCACAATTAGGTATTGGGATGGGCAGCGGGAGCTAGGTCACAAGAAAAATGAATTACAATGTGGTGGATATAATAAAAAAAAACTTTTTACCAAAAAATTAAACCGGCTCCCAAAAAACACTGCAAAGTGAAAAATAACTTTAATTTCGGTAGTCGGTGTCTTTAGTTTTGTATTTTCGTTTTTGGCACCGACTTCCGAAATTAAAGTTATTTTTCACTTTGCAGTGTTTTTTGGGAGTCGGTTTAATTTTTTGGTAAAAAGTTTTTATTTCACTCTTTTTAGTTGGTCTATTTTTAATTTACCTAGTTACAAGAGCCAAAATGTCAACTACTTATAACCTTTTACAAAATATTGCTTTTCCCAATGCTGGGCCGTTAATTGTTGAGGAGTTCTCCTGGTACTTCACCATCAGCTCTACATCACCATATGCATTGTGACGAGCATAACGTGCTTAACATCCATATTCCAGTAATCGAATCGCAATCCACTCAATACTTATTATTGAGTAGTTTCGGCGGCCATCTGTGGTCTTCATCATCAGTTCCACTTCCTCAAATGGTACTTTTTGAGAGCAACTGCACAAGAGTTTCCTCGATTTCTCCAGGATCCCATCATCAGATCCTGACGTTTATGAAAATGGGACCAATTTCAAAGTATACCCTTTCAATCAAAAAAAGAATTTTCCAAATCGGTTCAGCCGTCTTCGAGTAATCGATGATCATACATAAAAAAAAATAAAAAGTAAAAATATACCCGTCGAATTGATAACCTCATCTTTTTGTCGTCAGTTGAAAAATATGAACTGGGTTACAGTACAAATTACGCGCCTCGACACGCTCTAGTACCTGTTCCATAAGGTTCTGCTTTGGACATACGTTTCAGTTAGTGTTGCCCAAATGCAAGACTAACATGAGACTTAGCTAGTCTTGGTCTTGGTCTTGCGTCAATACACCTGGTCTTAGGCCTTAACAGTCTCGCAAGAGTCTTGCAATTAACGATTATCCTATTACGTAACAGAGTAGGTACATTTTGAGCTTGAATTGACATAGGCATAGTAAAGGCCAACCAAATCAATAATTTTAATAAGAAATTCGTAATATCAACTGACACAGTTAGGTCTGAACCCACGACCTCGGCAATCCGTGCTGATGCTCTAACCAACTGAGCTACTTACCGTGTCCCACGAATGTCCGTTGGTTTTTTAATGAAAGTTTACATTTAATAAGCTTAAATGTGCTAAAAACATGGTTAAAATATATAAAAAACAAATTAATGGTATTAACTTGACTATATTTGAATATTCGTCACTCATGTCAAATTATAAACTTATCACTCCGAGAACAACAAGAGTTAGAGTAAAAATAAATTATTACATTAAATTCGAAGCGAAGCTCAATTTGAAATTACTAAAATTTAAATAAATACTCCTATTTATAAGCACACGCCGAAATACCGGTAAAGGACGGCATTCCTTGATAAAAATAATATCTAATAAAACAGATGCGTTACCAGTATAGTGTGTCTACGTAGCAATAAAATGTAAATAGGTATTATGTAAATAATATTCTGTGTATTATGTTCTTCCTTTGATTGAATTAATCTACATTAATTAAATTAAATTTGCCTAGGTACGCTACCTACTGTATTTATGTAGGTACTTAATAACTACTAGAGTACAATAGAAGTTGATAAACCGACAATGTTAATCTCAATTTTTGGACGTGTGTGATTTTAAAACACAAAACGCGCGATATGACGTTACTCATTTGATTAGTATTATAGACAATTTTTACACACAAGTATTTACAATATTACTCAAATGGGAGCGCGGCGCGGCGACGACGATTATATTCGATATCAATAGAAGCCGCCTGCGCGTGTATTCGTATCTTGACCTTGTACTTCCGAATAGATGCGAACTTTCTCTGACAGGTTATATTATTTGACCTTTGATGTTGCCGACAGCAAAGCCGCGCTCTATCAAAGTGCCGCGATGGTCAAAACTAGGGATGCACTCTTTTTCTTTAAATCGATATTTTGTACAATGTATGTTTATGTTATTGTTAGTAATGCGCATAAGTCGATATCTTACAAATAATAATCACAAGTATTAACTAATTACGATAATACGACATGACAAAAAATAAAAACATTTTGTAATAAAATGAAAACTGTGAAACAAAAATACTGACTTATTTAATCCAGACGAGATAAATGTATCAGTATCTATATTTAGTTTAATTATTGAGAAAATCAATTGTCATTAATTACTTAAGTACTTATCTTAACGAAAAAAACATACGAGATAGTTTTGTGTGTATGATTACATTGATTACATTTTAACAGTTTGATGCACCTACGCTTTAAAACTGCATAAATGAATCGATACAAAAAATTCTGCCCTTAGGCAAAGGAGCCGCCGCCGACACGGCGGCTATCCTGACCTTCATTGAAAATTAGGTACTAGAAATCACTTTAAAATTTTAAATTAAGTTGAAAAATATTAAGGAATGCGTAAACGTTACTTCCGAGTGTGGAAGTAAGTTTACGCACAACTTAATATTTTCCGCTGATTTCTTATTTAAAAAAAACATGGATCGAACAAGTGTGTGCTAATTTGGTGTGATCTTGCCGGATCGGTATCACTGTTGGTGGTAGTAACCTTAAGCAGCACCTTCGTCAGAGCCAGCGCATTAACGTTCTCATCGAATAATCCGGCTCTGGACAACGACCCAAACTCGAAGAACACATAAATAGTTCTTTTCAGAGCTGCCTAAGTTTTATTGTTTCCCCCGCATCACCCGCATTTCGTGTTTGGTAAAATGCGTATGGATATTATAAAAAAGGACGAAGGGATCCAGGTACTTAATGTTACTCAACAATTTAACATCATACGATAGTATCTAGTTTGTGTAGCTCAACTTTAGTTATGTTTAGCCACGCAAACTAGATACTATCCTTGTAAAATGACGTCATTTCAACTTTGCACATTGGAATGAAAAACTTTTTAGTGTTTCAGAAAAGTAAACAGCTAGGACAGATACCTCATGGAAACTAACATAAACATTTTTAAATTCGTTTATTGATTTGTACCTACATAATAAATTCCAAAAAAGTCTTCTTCAGTTACTTAATTGGAATATCTAAAACATATTAGGTACATGTGATGTGGCTATTCAGGCCGTGTGTATCCCTGTGTTTTTGCAATGTAAGTTTTCTCATTTTAATAATAATAACACAAAGAATACGACAGTTTGAACTAACTGCAAGACGCAAGAGTCCTGAAGGCTTAGTCTTGTTCTTGTTTAAATCTTGCAGGGTAAGTCTTGATCTTGGTCTTGCTAAAATTAGGCGGTCTTGGTCTTGGTCTAGCAAAAATGCAAGAACAAGACCAAGACTGCAAGACCAAGACTGATTTTGGGCAACACTAGTTTCAGTGAAGAGCTTTTTTGTTGGTGGGATAATCATCAAATGACTCCTCCAGCTCTGGGGTGGAGTGGAAGGGAGTGTCGCACTTCTACTGACTAAATACCCACCTTGTTCCTTGAGTTGTCCTTGTGGTCCGGGGCCGCGGTCATTAGAACATTCCTGCAACCCCAGCAGGCAATTGCCCTATCGGGTCCCGTCCATGCTGTTGACTACTTTTTGAGGCGCGCGTGAGCCTACATCTCTCTTGGCTTCTCGAGTTTTTCAAGTCTAAAGCAATTTTAACTTTGAGAAGCTTTTATCAGCCGAAGCTGTGCTAGCTGAAGAGAATAATGAATTTTGAACTGATTAGCATTGCATTTCGACTATTATTATTATCGCGTAATCTTATTCAACACTGAACATATTCAGAATGATCTCTGTCATTTGTCTGTTTTTTTTTGCTAATAAGCTTTTATTACCCAATTGCAGTCGAGTGTCTTAAACACAGGGATGTTCTATAATCCCATAAAATAACTCATATATATACATATCGATACCCCCAAGCAAGAACTCGGTAATGTGCCATTATGGGCTTTATGCTGTTACGTCAAATTTGGCATCTATGGACTGGACTACATCTTAGCAATTTTTTTCAGATTTTTCTTAATGATATTTGCAAAGATATCATGAGTTCATGAGACACATGATATTTTATGTATATAAGTTTAGGTATTTTCTTTTTCTTAAATAATTAGGTTTTGAATAAAAGGAATTTCATATCAAAGGCAAAGTAATATTTTGCAAAAAAAATAGCTTTCATTTAATACATCAATGACTTCAATAGTCCCACTCGTTGAAAACATATTTGATAAAATCAGTAAGTCTTTACTCCTGTAAAATTTTTTCGATTACCAAGTTATTGCTTGGGAGCGTCGATATATACATACATTCAAAGACGGGATTTTGCGAAATTCCCACGGGATCGGGATTTACACGAGATAAACTTCCCACGCGAACGAAGTCGCGAGCAATTGCTAGTATGCTATATTTAAAAAACTACTGACTATATCTCGTTCAAACTAATTTTCGTTGAAACTTTGAAAGTAATCAGTGAGACAACTCAACGAACACGAGTGAAAAAAATATATATTGTAGAAAACACTTATTTTTGTAAATTTATCACTCTCTTATTTAAAAAGTTAGAAGGTTCATGTCTATTTTTCAAACGATTGACTTTGAGACAAAATAGTTTATCGAATCCAAGGAACTTGTACCTAAATACAAGATCTTTGATCGAATCTCAGTTTAATTTTTTAGTCGCGAGCAACTGCTAGTATGCTATATTTAAAAAAATACTGACTATATCTCGTTCAAACTAATTTTCGTTAAAACTTTGAAAGTGATCAGTGAAAGAACTCAATGAACACGAGTGAAATAGTAGATTATTAACCAAGGGGATAAAGCAGTGTCTTCTGTCGCGGGTGACGATTTAAATCGCGAGCGTAACGAAGGACTCGTGGTTTACTCCCGAGCGTAACGAGGGATTTAATACGAGTCCTGAGTGTAGCGAGGGATTTAAGTTCACCCAAGACTAAGACAGCTTTATCACCGAGGAAAATACTCTACTTTTCGTACCATTTGCGAAAAAATTAACACAATAATAATATGAGATAAGCATTTATTAAAAACTAGCTTTTGCCCGCGACTTCGTCCGCGTGGAATAGTTACTTTGGGCTAACGTTAAATTTATCCCCGATTTTGAAGCATTCTTCATTGGCGCTCCGCTCCTATTGGCCTTAGCGTAATGATACAATATAGCTGTGCCCGCGACTCCGTCAGCGTAAGTTAATGTATTGGTAATATTGTTTAGATCACGTTCACATGAGGCTTAAGTACCTAGAGAACGCTTCGACCGCGAGACGCGTCGAGCGCGGCGACCGATTCTCAAAAATAATCCTTAATCCTTATAGCATGATTCAGTATTCACGCGCGATGGCTTATTATTATAAGCGTATTTCATGTATAACTTTGGTGTTTCTATACCGATTTATATGATTCTTTTTACGGTTTCGTAGCCGAATGGCAAAAAACGGAATCTTTATAGTTTCGACATGTCTGTCCGTCTGTCTGTCTGTCTGTCTGTCCGTCCGTCCGTCTGTCACAGCAATTTTATTCCGAAACTATTAGGACTATACATGTGAAACTTGATAGGTAGATGTATTCTGTGAACCGCTTTCCGATTTTGAGAAAAAAATTAAAAAATATTTAAAATAAAGGGGGGCTCCCCATACATGGAACTAAACCTAAAAATATTTTTTTTTCATGAAATCGATGCATGTGTGGTATCTATAGACAGTTCTTTAAAAACGACATCGGGGTTTCTAAAACCACTTTTCCATAAAGTCAATCGTTTAAAAGATATAAGCTTCCAAAGTGGTAAAATGTGTGTGTGGCGGACACAACCTCTAACTTCTATAATAATGGAGTGAAAAATCTAAAAAAAATATATGTCTGTAGATCTTAATAAAAACTTTCAACCAAAATTAGTCTGAACGAAATCAGTTCAGCAGTTTTTGAGATACAGCATATTTTCTAAAACCGCAAATATAACTTTGTAATTCATACAAACACTATGAAAAACAAATTTATTCGGCGCAGTTGTAAAAAATGTAAAAAGCCAGTTTTAAGAAATTTGTAAGGTTTTTTTTTCAAAACAAATTTATTTGGCGCAGTTGTAAAAAATGTAAATAAGCTAGTTTTAAGAAATTTGTAAGGTTTTTTTTTCGTCAAATAAATTTGCATATTATATTATAGTTCCTACGGAACCCTTCATGGGCGAGTCTGACTCGCACTTGGCCAATTTTTTTATGGAATAGTTAATAATGTTAACTTTTTCAATTAGGGGTGACTGAGAGTGTTATAAACGTAAGAGTAGACAAATATTATAATCAGAAAGCTTCGAACTGCTAAGCTATCGGGAGTTACACGTGTTATTGTGAGTCAACCATAAAAGTTAGACATATGCTGTCGTGGGATATTTTTTATATAATTTTAAGGAGAACATTTCCGTCATGAAATGATTTGTGTAGCTTTAACCATTAAGGTTGCACACGCGACGGAAGCTTAAAAATGGAGTAACTTCTCCCGTTTTCCCAACATTTCCCTTCACTGCTCTGCTCCTATTGATTGTAGCGTGATGAAAAGTATACTATAACCCGCTCAGGAGTATGAAAAATAATTGTACCAAGTTTCGTTAAAATCCGTCGAGTAGTTTTTGTTTCTATAACGGTTATACAGACAGACAGACAGACAGACAGACAGACAGACAAAAATTTAACTGATTGCATTTTTGGCATGAGTATCGATCCTTAATCACTCCCTGATAGTTATTTTGGAAATATATTTCATGTACAGAATTGACCTCTCTACAGATTTATTATAAGTATAGATAATGACAATTAAAATGCGTATTTCTTTTTCAAAAAGATGTATAATGCTTTAGGTATATACAAACACAATGGTGTAAACACAGATGAAGTTCAGTATAAATTTCGGTAAGTATTCCAAATTTAAATCACATTCTCCCCCTAGAGGATGAATGAAATTCAGTACAATTTTCTTTCCTTATTTTTAACAGATTAAAAATGACTATTGTTATGTTCGCTTTTTGTGGCATAGAATGTCACTTTTTTGAGCAAGTGGTACGAAAAAATATATGTTGTAAAAAACACTTATTTTTGTAAATTAATCACTCTCTTATTTAAAAAGTTAGAAGGTTAGTGTCTATTTTTCAAACGCTTGACTTTGAGACAAAATAGTTTATCGAATCCAAGTTGAATAAAGTTGAGTTCCCTTGATTTCACCATGATTGGGATGATATGATGAATGGGACCAACTAGAAAGTATTTCAAACAAAAGAATTTTGCAAACCGGTCCAGCCGTCTTTGAGATATGAGGTAACATACATAAAAAAAGAAAAATAAGAGTTCAAGACGAACTGAGAACCTCCTCCTATTTTTGAAGTCGGTTTTTTTTTTAATAATATAATATCCCACAATGCAGAGTAAACGAAAAGATCGTCAATGTAAATATTTTTTTTTAGACTTTTGTTGAGTTTTCAGAAACGGCTTGTCCGATTTCGATGAAATTTTCATGGGACCATTTGGGAAGAAACAAAAAAAGAATTTTTCAAATCAGTTGGCAAGCGACGGAGCTATGCCCGAACACTTTAGGCTGAACTTGTTTCAATAAGATGGCGCTACATGCGGCGACGGCAACCATCGACCAACTGAAATTAAAATTAGGCGATAAGTTGATTTCAAGGGAAGGGAGGGTTGTTAAGGGTTGTGCAATTTGACGTATCTCGATCATTTCATTCATCATTTCATCATTTGTGAGGTTACGTCAAGTCACACGTTTATGCTGATTAACCATCAACAATTGACGCCTTTAGAAGCCATTATAGTTCGTGTTATATATGGCCATTAATTAAAAAAAAATGTTACCCGAGATTAGAAGTACAGAATTCGCTTCGTCAAGAATAGCCGCGGTGACTATATGCCCGAAATTCTTTCAAATGTTAGCGCCGTGTATTTGATATAAAAAAATAAATCATAAATTTTTGTGTTATGCTTCACAATTTAAATTTTCTCAGATTTATAAAACATCCACTTTTAGACTGTGTTGTCATCAACATGGTCTAAAACTAAAGATATATATGGGTTTAGCTCAGAGTAAACCCATGTATTTTTAAGTCATTTCATTGCATTAAATCCACATAAAATAAGTACTCGTATCATTGTCAGCTTCTTTGGTTCATGAGACGTCTTACCAATGTAGAGCAAGTTATGCACGTGCATCATAACAAAATAAATCTTGAGACTACTAATGATTCCGGTGTTACTAAAAAAATGAATCGATCCAAAACAACAAGGAAACCCCACTGATACCTTATTTAGTACAGAAATAACACGCAATTTAGAGGAGTTAATGTGTTTTAATGTAGTGAAATCGAGACCAGCTAATGCAGCGTCTCGGTTTATTTAAACAAGTGGCACGTGTTTACTGTGCCCGCCGGATGAACCATCGATCGGTTTACACAGTAATGCATCGCTGTCGATGTCCCACCACTTGCATCTCAAATCTGGGATATACGCGTTTCGATTAATCATACACGGAATGCTTCAGCTGCTTTGTTTGCGAATAGATGTACATGAGCTTTATTTAGGACTTGATTTAGTGCCCGTGCCATGCCCGCGCCACTATAACCGATCGACCAAAAAGTGATAAATAGAAAATGAATTACATGTGTGACATATGAACTTATCTGAAGATGGTGAAACGGGTTCTGCATTCTTATTTTCAGAACTTGATTTCCGTTACGACTTGACATTTGTTTTGGTCTCCCGTCCTTAAACGGTTGTTTTTTCACAGTTCACCAAAAGCGTCAGAGCTCATATAAATTCCTGTCAGCCTTTTATTTGATTTGCCAGAGATTGAGTTCTGTTTACGTTACCAATGAAACCGAGATCGCCCGGGGCTGGTGGCGCCCTGCTTGCCTTTAGTCCGGCGCGGTCCCTAGGGTGGTCGCACACAACAAATATAAACACCGAGTGTTTGTCATTGATTTTCCGCTAAATTAATTTGACAGTATTACATTTCCTGGCAAGGTTACTGAGACATAATATAATGTATATCCCTATTTATCATTCCTTCATTCAATTTCTATTATTGTCTTTTTTAATTTACATAAGTTCTATCAGTTATTTTGTCTGCAACAATAAATACGGCCTGGTACTCATACTTTGCTATATTTACAAGGTTTAAAAAACTGTTTATAATAAGTTGTAAATATTTTGGCATAGGATTCGGAACCACATTGGTCTAACATTTTATTTATTTTGTTGTCAGGTAGCATTAAAACGCCAGCAAGCAGCAGAAGATAAGATAGCCTTACACTTGGCTTCCGTAGAAAGTGGAACAGCGCTCGATACTCTTCCTCCGGGCAGGATATATGGGATGCGAGTAACTGGCCCTTGTCCAAGCCCTGGCCCGGAGCCGGACTCTGTTGCTGATGACCATACTGTAAGGAATATTTTACCACTGTAATTATATATACATAGGACAGAAAAGGAAGGGAAATAGAAACTGTAGTACCAACATTTTCAGACTATTTTCACTTTTTATAATTAGTTTTATGTCTTACAAATAGTTACTTTCTATGTCATGTCCAACAGCCAATCCACATCGACAGCGAAACAAGTGATTCTCTCCCAGATTGTTGCACTGTTTCACCCGATTCTGCTGGAAATTCTTCCGCATCCGCGTCATTACGGTAAGTTTATTGGTGGTCTTGATTACGGTTTCAAACTTTTTATTAGTTTAGTAAATGCGAAAGTTTGTAAGGATGTATGGGTGGATGTTTGTTATTCTTTCACGTAAGACTACAGAACGAATTTAGTTGATAGTAATCTAGTTTATACATCGGAATAACACATAGGCAATAATTTATAAAGATGTTGTCGTAATATTATGGGCAAATTACGGCCATAATATTATCGTAATATAGTAAGTATCTGATAAGTCGGAAAAATGTCTGCCTTCTGAGAGCTATCTCAGCGTACGCTGCCTGAACCAATAGTTGGATAGTTTGTCTTAAATAGTTCAAAATAAAGTTCTTGATAGCGTTACGTCTATTTTTTAAGGTTGACTCACTATAAGTAACCTTTTTATGGTTATTGTATGGGTGTGGACTGTATTTATTTATTCAATTCGACATACGTCGATAGCTCTTGCAATAAAACTCAATCTTCAAACACTGATTTATTTTATATCTTCATAAATTCGCTTAATGTCTACTTATACTAGTCTATATACATTTAATGTTCACTATAAAGTCTTAATTCTTGATTATTCTTTACACTTTCATAACGTTTCAGTACTTATACACTTTAAACTATTTACTTGGACTATTTATTTCACTGTTTACTTTTCACTACTTTTTCACTGTTTACTACTATACTTGATATTCTTCAGACTTATTTCACTTCAGGTGTTTCTTCTTGTCCGGATGGTTGAATACTACGATTATTCGAAAAATCCTGCCGTCTTATATCCCTTGGCACGAGGGTCGAACTCGTGTGGGGGTCACGATATGTTTTTGGAAATCTACTAATAGCAAACAAGAATCGCTTGTCGTGACCTTGAAGTTGTTTACGCACAAAACTTTCTCTTTTCCGACAGGTTCCGACCTGTCGGCCTTGGTACATTGAAACTTTCTCGAAGTTTCTCTTACAATAGGTATGATGAATTATAACGATTTTAACATGTGTTTCATTTACCTACGTACATATTCCTATTTCCTACTTACATATTGACCTAACCTATACTGATTTTAACTATCCTACTTATGCTAAAACGTATTCTAAGTACATTTAGCTCGGCGTCCATTACAGCTCTCCCCCCGGCGAAGCTCGCGTAGCCTCTTCTTTCTTCAAAATGACGACGAGCTTGCTCACTGGGCGACGAAAAGTCCCAGTCCTGGTCTTCACCTCGACGATTCTGATGCCTCCATCTGGTCCTTGGTGCGTTCGTTCTACCACGCCCATCGGCCAAACATTACGTGGTAGATTGCTGTCCACGATGAGGACCACGTCGCCGACTTGCACGGGTCGTGCTGCGTTCTTCGGCTCGCCTCGGGGAACCAACAATGGCAGATACTCTCGGACCCATCGTGCCCAGAACTTGTCTGCGAGAGCTTGACTGGCTCGCCACGTTCTTTTGTCTGCTTCTTCACAAGGCCCTGTCGTTGGTAGGCCTGTCGAGGACCCAAGCAGGAAGTGGTTGGGTGTAAGCGCTTCTGGATCTTGAGGGTCTACGCTGACGTGAGTCAAGGGTCGCGCGTTGATTGAAAACTCTGCTTCCACTAGCAATGTTTTCAGCACTTCTTCTGACGGTGCCTTTTCTTTCAGCGCAACGTTGAGGGCGGTTTTCACGGAGCGTATCATTCTCTCCCACGCTCCTCCCTGGTTCGGTGCACCTGGTGGGATAAATCTCCACTCCATGCTTCTCAGATCAGCCCTATGTTCTTCAAGGCTGGCAACCATTCTGCGTATGCCGTCTTGAGTTCTTGGTCTGCTCCTCTAAAGTTCGTCCCGTTGTCCGAGTACATCACTCGCGGCCATCCTCTTCTCGCAGCCATTCGTCGTAGTGCCATTATCGCTGAATCCGTTGACAGTGATGCAACAAGCTCGATGTGGACAGCTCTGCAGGTGAGGCACGTAAAGAGTGCGCCCCATCTCTTCTCTCGCCGCCGACCGATCTTCACCATCATTGGTCCGAAGTAATCCACCCCACAATTGGTGAACGGGCGATGGAATGGATCGAGGCGGGCTCGTGGTAGGTCTCCGGTGGCTGGTACTTGCGGTGTGGCTCGACGTCTCTGGCAGAGGGCACAGCTTCTCTCCGCGGCGCGCACTGTGGGTCGCAAGTGAATGATCCAATATCTTTGTCGCAGATCGTTGGTCACGCGTTCTCGGTTGGCGTGACCTGCAGCATAATGTTCTCGCATCACTAGCAACTTCGTTATTTGGTGTCTACCATCCAAAATGATTGGCCGCTTCCCTTCCGGGGCTGCGGTAGATGCTTCTATGCGGCCTCTTACTCGCAGGAGGTCGTCTTCTAGCACAGGATCTAACTTGTATAACTTGCTCGTTCTTGGGAGTGACCGAGATGACTGCATTCTCTTCAGTTCTTCGCCGAAGCTTTCCTGTTGTGCTCGTTGCAGGAGCTCCTTCTCTGCTCGCTCTATATGTCGGAGTTCTAGCCCTGTCGCGGCGTGTCGACACATATCGATGAAGGCAAGTACTCTGGCCGCGGCTCTCACTAACGTTTCAAACTTTGAGAAACGTGCAGGGTCTGGCAGCCAGCTATCCCGTTGGTTCTCCACGATGTGTAGTACTTCCTTATCATCGTCTTCCTCTTGCGTCTTCTTCTTAGGCCAATGTTCTTCAGGTAGTTTCAGGAAGGTAGGGCCCTGAAACCACCTATCGCTGGCGTCGATCGGTGCATCGGTGAGTCGGGTGGCGTCATCAGCTACATTATGTTCAGTAGGTAGCCAACGCCATTCTTCTTTGGAGGTAAGCTCGGCGATCTCTCCTAGTCGATGCGCGACGAACGGCGTGTAGCGTCGCATGTCATGCTGTATCCAATGCACGGCTGTGGAGGAGTCTGTCCAGTACACTGTTTTGCTTACTTCGATTCTGTGTTCTTTCCGGACAGTGTCAGCAATCCTCGCTCCTATGACTGCTGCTTGTAGTTCCAGTCTCGGAATTGTTTGTACCCGCCGCGGTGCTACTTTAGCTTTGGCGGCAACCAATACGACATTCACTGTTTCGTCGTAGTTCGTTATTCTCCAGTAGGCTATGGTCGCGTAGGCTTGTTCGCTTGCGTCGCAGAAGATATGCAGTTCGATGTCCAAATACTTCTGTGATATATAACTTCTGGGCAACCGTAGCTGAGCGATGTCGTTGAGTTGAGCGAGCCACGCTGCAAATAGCTCGTTTTCATGTTCTGGAATTGGCTCGTCCCATGGAATCTGCAGTCGCCATAAACTTTGCAGAATTATCTTCGCTCTTATGGTGAAGTGGCTCAGCAATCCGAGCGGGTCGTAAATAGACATCACTGCGCTGAGTGCTTCACGTTTAGTAGGCGCGCGTGTTCGTTCTCGTACTGGGGCGGGAACTCGGTTCATGGCTGTGTTGAACCCTAGTTCATCTCGTCCGGCGCTCCAGTATAAACCTAGTATCTTGTTCTCAGGTTTATCTCCCCCCAGTTGTGTAGGCATGGTGGCGTGCAGCTCCCGGGGTATGTCGCTAAGCACCATCGTGTTGTTGGCGCTCCAACCTCGCAGTGTGAACCCGGCGACCGCGTGCACTTCTCTTATTTCTTTCACTGCCTTCTGGGCTTCATCTAGGTTCTCATAGCTCGATACTAGGTCATCCATGTAATGACTGTTTTTGATATCTTCTAGTGCTCGAGGATATTCTTGCCCATGTATGTCCGCGTTATAATGGCGGACGTGATGAGCCATGTATGGTGAGCTGGCCGCGCCGAATATCATGCTTGTCATCTTGTAATGACGCGGGGCACTCGTTCTATCGCTGTCTCTCCACAGGAACTGCTGCGCTGGTTGATCCTCCCTTCTGATTTTAATACGCAGAAACATTTCCTGTATGTCTACTGTGACGGCTATCGCTCTTTCCCGGAATCGGAATATAATACCCGGGAGTGATAGGAGTAAGTCTGGGCCGTCTAGTAATTTGTCATTCAGACATACACCATGACTCTTGGCTGCTGCGTCAAATACCAGTCGTTGTTTGCCGGGCTTGTTTGGGTTCTGCACGGCGAAGTGAGGCAAATACCAGCAGACAGGACTTGCTTCTTCTGTTCCGTCGCATAGCACTGCGTATCCTTTTTCGAATAAATTATTCATCTGTGCGCAGTATTGCTTCGCAAATTCAGGATTAGTATCCATCTTCTGTTCGATCTTCACTAGTCGACGAAGCGCTGCGTTGTAACTCGGTGGCATAGTGACGTCATCATGGCGCCATGGTAGTCCGACTTCATATCCACCGTCGATCTTCTTTGTGGTTCTTTCTACGATAGCCATGGCACGCTAGTTCGCGTCGCTTATGCGTGGTTCTCGTGCAACTCCCAGTGCTTCGATTTTAAAGTGAGCTTCGACTAACTCGTGAAGCCGCTGATCTTCATGAAAGTGTTTCTCGTGTTCGTATATGTGAAACACATTGTTCTTCATGGTGAGAGCGTGTCGTCGTGCGGTCCCATGCACTACCCAGCCGAGTTGCGTTCTAGATGCAGCTGGTTCATTAGGGCCGCCGGTTCGGAGCTCTCGAGACACGATGTGCTCCCAGTGGTCTGTCCCCACTAGAAGTCCGGGGCGTGTCGGCTCGTAACATACTTCGTTCTTCGGGAGGTCGCGCAGGTGCTCATACTTCAGCAGTGCTTCAGGAATTGACTGCTGATGAAGCTTCAGATCCTTCATGGTTCGTGCCTGGAGCTTGTGAGTCACGCTGTCCTCGCCCAACCCTCTAACTTTCACTGTGACGATCTAGCTTTCATTTTCCTTTGAAGACATGTTGACCCCATGTATATGCAGCGGATGCACTGTCCCTTCAGCACCAATGCTTTCAGCCAGGTCTTCATCAATGAGGGTGATGGTCGCTCTTTCATCTAGCAGAGCGTGCGTCCTAACCTCCCCCCGTGGGCCTGTGATTACTATAGGGCACATCTTCAATAATACAGTTCTCGTGCCAGCGGTTGTTTTGGTAGCCACTGACATGACTGTTTCCTTAGGCTCTTCTGCCTTCTCAGTCGCTGTTTTAATCTCGGGCGACTCTCTTCTTTCCTGATGTAATGTCGCATGATGAGGCCGGCGACATTGATTTACACCGCATAACTTTGCTCTACACGTAATGCGCCTGTGTTTCTTATTAGCACATTTAAAACATATCTTCTTATCTTTCACAAATTCCCATCGCTGGTCCACGGTCATTGACTTATATTTCGGGCACTGAGTTAGCACATGTTTCTGTTTGCAATTAGGGCACTGATCTTCTTCTTCAGTTTGCTTGACCGTGTTGTATATTGTGTTGGGCTTCTTCTTCATAGTTATAGCAGGCCTGGTTTCTCTTCTTGCAGTGGCGGTGCTTGTTGACGGGGCGTATGTATAGCGTAACGCCCTGTCTGCTTCACGCATTAAGAAGCGAGACAACATCACTATTTCTGGCTCCGCTGTTCCCTCGTTGTCGCAGGCAAAGTCACACCATCGTGATCGCAGGTGTGGGCACAACTTTTCCAACACTTCCCTTGTGAGCATGGGATTGTATAAGTAACCACGTTTGTCTATTGTTTTCAATACGTAGATAATGTTCTGAATTTTAATCGCAAAGTTATTTAAATCACTGGCTGAGGTACCCGGTTTTGGCATCTTCTTTAAATCTTCAAGCGCTTTGTCTATTATTACTTCAGGACGCCCGAAACACTGTTCTAACGTTTTCACTATGACGTCAGGATCTGTAGCCGCGTGTAGTAAGGCTGCTACGGCGTCACGTGCTTCGCCCTTGAGACAACTTCGTAGTCGCTGAAGGTTCTCTGCCGGTGATACACTATACATGTTCGTAGTGTCGCTATAAGCCGCTTTAAATGGCAGCCATTCGCTGACAGCGCCAGAAAAAGTAGGCAAGTCTGTGTGCCTAACTCGCGGCCGGGCCATCTTCTCCAGGGTCGCAGCTAGTTCGTCAATGCTGTTTCTGGCTCTCGTTGGCGTCGGCGATCTTCCTCTAGGCACATCAAATTTAATTTGCTTCGGATCTTCCTTATGTTCAGTATGTTTGCCCCCCTCCCCCCGTGAGCTGAGGGGATTGGTGCGCAACCATTGATCGACCTTCTGATGCTGACGTTCGTCTTGAAGTGGATCTTCATGGATGCTTTCTTGGTCGTCTTGTATCACAGACACCTCAGCAGCCAGCCTTTTCTTCACTAGGTCCGCTTCAAGCTCCAGCTCTCTTCGTCGAATGTTTGCTAGTTTTTCAGCTGCTTCCAATTCAGCCAACCTTAGTCTTGTCGTCACGCTGGTAGTCGACCTTATCGATCGCGGCGGTGATCTGACTTGTTGCCGCTCTGATGAAGGCCCAGCAGTGGCGAGATCCGCAATGGTAGTAGGTCCAACCATACTTTCCACCTGAGGTGACGCTGGCGGATCAAGTGATATACGTCGCAGTCGTTCTTGTTCTATGCGTTCAGCTTCCCGGCGGCGCACTGACGTACGCAACTCTTTGTCCCTCCGTTCTAGGACACGCCTTTGTTCTTCCATCTCTGCTAAATCACTCTGACTACGTGTGACAACCATCGCGTTCAGTTGACGGCGCACAGTAACTTATTAGCAGAATAAAAGCGCTGAGTTACACAATCGTTACCGGTTAGCACTTAGTTTTCACAGGTTTTCAGACTTTTCTTCGTATCTGGCTCTCGAACAACTAACTGGATCCGGCTTCTGAAGGACCAAAACTGTATGGGTGTGGACTGTATTTATTTATTCAATTCGACATACGTCGATAGCTCTTGCAATAAAACTCAATCTTCAAACACTGATTTATTTTATATCTTCATAAATTCACTTAATGTCTACTTATACTAGTCTATATACATTTAATGTTCACTATAAAGTCTTAATTCTTGATTGTTCTTTACACTTTCATAACGTTTCAGTACTTATACACTTTAAACTATTTACTTGGACTATTTATTTCACTGTTTACTTTTCACTACTTTTTCACTGTTTACTACTATACTTGATATTCTTCAGACTTATTTCACTTCAGGTGTTTCTTCTTGTCCGGATGGTTGGATACTACGATTATTCGAAAAATCCTGCCGTCTTATATCCCTTGGCACGAGGGTCGAACTCGTGTGGGGGTCACGATATGTTTTTGGAAATCTACTAATAGCAAACAAGAATCGCTTGCGTGACCTTGAAGTTGTTTACGCACAAAACTTTCTCTTTTCCGACAGGTTCCGACCTGTCGGCCTTGGTACATTGAAACTTTCTCGAAGTTTCTCTTACAATAGGTATGATGAATTATAACGATTTTAACATGTGTTTCATTTACCTACGTACATATTCCTATTTCCTACTTACATATTGACCTAACCTATACTGATTTTGACTATCCTACTTATGCTAAAACGTATTCTTAGTACATTTAGCTCGGCGTCCATTACAGTTATCAAAGTTCTAAAATATTGCATTATTTGCGTACGTCTTATAGTAAACATAATCTATACTAATATTATAAAGCGGAAAAGTTTGTTAGTTTGTTTGTTTGTTTGTTTGTTTGTTTGTTTGCTTGAACGCGCTAATCTTCGAAAGTACTGGGTGGATTTGGATGAAATTTGGTATGGAAGTAGCTTGAAGCTTGAGGAAGGTTATAGGCTACTTTTTACCCGACTGCAAAAAAGGAGAGTTATGTTTTTACCGTGATAGAATCCACGGGAGCGAAGCCCCGCGAGAGTACTAGTTATTAATAAGTACATATCCAAATAATTACGTTATTCATCACAAGTATTTAATTGGAACAAAATTGTCCTTGACGTCATTTGATTTCAATAAATATAGAATTATCTCATCATACCTACTTAGTTTAAAAATAACTCTGCAAAAAAAATAACGCTCAAAGTGCGCTGGCCGGCAGCCGCGCCGCCCGCGCCGCCGCACTATGGGACCAACCGGTATTTTCCATCTCAAAATTGGTTGGGACAAAAGTCGTGTTACTGAATTCGTTTTGATTGTTTTACATTCTAAGATGATGGAGCTATCCGATAAAATAGTAAAAAAAATACATTTTTGGATTGCTTAGGATTTCTAGTTTATAACTACGTTAATTTATGATGAAAAATATTTTTTCATCTTATTTTATATAATTTTTAAATGTCATAAGGAAATTTTACGTCTATTTAATTTTCAAGTTGAGGTTTCCTTGTTACCAATGGCTCCCGATGTCAAGTTAATTACATTTTTAGATACCTTACCTATTCAGTAATACAAGGAAAAAAAAAAACTGCGTCATTGCTGCGCCATTTCGAACTAGAAGCAAAAATGTCGACCTAAATATATAACGTGTAATTTTAAGGGTATATACATACCGAGTGCACGGCTTCTTTGGATAATAACAAATGATAAAGCAAGGGTTTTCTAATCCTATGTCTACATGTGTGGAGCTTATTAGAAATTTCAATACATTGATACCAGAGACCGAGGTTTTCAAATTAAGAAGAACGATGAAAATTACCGTGTTATTGGCACGTGATGTGGAAAGTTATTGACCCTCTTAGTGATGTGACACGTTTGTTATTATTGGTATTTAAGAAACATATGACACCGATAATTTGGAGTCAATTCTGTGAGTCACTTATTTTGAGCTGAAACTTTGCATAGAGACTCCATACCAGATGTTGTCTTCAGTCCTTTTGGATAGATATGGGGTTTCCGTTACACGTTGTATTTTCACATGTTTTTTTATGCGGTGACCATTTTAACCACACATATGATAAAAATCATGTTGCATAGTTCTTATCTGTTGTGGTAATTATAATTAGTATTAATGTGAAAACTGTTTTTATCAATTTTCTCATTGGTTTTGCACAAGTTGCTGAAACTATGGTCCTATAAATACTCGAGTTTGCAGCGTGTTTATCAAAGTGTCCGGATACCTTCCTTCGGTAACTGTGAATTTGCTAAAAAGTAAGTAAAAAGTTTAAAATGAGTGAATTTGTGTGTTTTCGACGCGATATATGTGCTCAGATAATAAGCGGGAAAAGAACTTCAGATACTGAAAAATATTTGTTGGATAATTTCTATTTATCAACAACAGATGTGAACACGGTTATGCAAAGTATTCAAAGAAATTTGATTACGATTTGTAACCAAAAATGGGTGAAAGCTCAAAGAAAACAAGATTGCTTCGAGAGCCAAAATACAAATTGGTTAAATAGTGAGTTTAAAGTACCACTGGATTCGTGCAGTACCTCAACATCTGAAAATCCTGACGTGTTCGGAGGGTAAGAAAAAACATAAAAACATGGAATTACTCCAGGAGTATGGAATAGGGCATGTGCATTACGCTTATGTTCAAGGTTTACAATCTATGGGTGAAAATGATGAAGCTTCGATTACTCACAGTATTATGAGAAATACAGAAAAGGAGGAGAAAAAAGTCATTCTACGAAACATTTTACGGAGTCCAGTTGGTGTACCTTCCTATACCAAAGAAGAAGCATTATGTATATATATTGAAACCGATCTATCCAAAGCTCAATATTCCTACCTGAGGCTGAGACTTGTTGAGAAAAACTTATTTTCTGTATTTCCATCATAACAAATTTTGGCTGAAACAAAGAAGGATTGCTATCCTCTTTCGTCAAGCATATCCGTAATGAATATAAGTGCTAAAGTGAACCTTCAAGATTTCTTAGATCATACTGCCTGTCGTATTTTAAAAATAGACTTGGTTTCGAAAAACTTCACCCTTCTCAAACTGTATAGCTAATGGGGTTGCGATGGAAGATGCGTTTAAATACGGGCTGTCTACCTTACATGCTTGGATAAGATGTATGGAAATGACTCTGCGGATTTGAAAAGTGGGCTGCATCGACTCCAGAGAATAAAAAGATTAAAGAAGAGAAAAAGAAGCACGTTCAAACTCGTTTCCGGAAATTGCTTGGTTTACACATTGATAAACCTCGTCAAGGTTCTGGAAACAGCACTGACGGAAATACGGCAAGAAGATTATTACAAAACTATCAATGTTCTGCAGAAATCACGGGTATCGATGAAGAGTTGATCAAGAGATTATACATAATTCTGCAAACTATGTCATCAGGATTTTCTGTTAACGCAGTAAAGTTTGGGGAATGACTGCACAGTTATATGTGAGTAAATATAACTGGTACTATATGTCATCTTCAGTCCACAAAATTCTTATAGATGGTGCCAAAATAATCGAGCATTTTCCAGTTTTGCCAATAGGCCAATTATTTGAAGATGCTCAAGAAGCTCGTAATAAAGACTATAAGAAATATCGGTTACATCACGCTCGAAAGTGTTCCAAGTCAGCCACAATGGAAGCCGTTCTGCACATACTGTTGTATACTTCTGATCCCTATATATCTAGCTTAAATAGATCAAGTGTTGGGATACCAAAAGAACTACTTAACGAAGCTAAGGAGCTTTTAGTATTGACAAGTGATGAGTAGATTAATGTTTATATTTTTTCATGGATAGTTTTTTTTGTTTCAAATTATGTAATTATGTAGTTATTAACTTGTTAATTATTTTAATTTAACTTAATGTAAGCAAATGATTCATATTAATAATTTTTATTAAATTTTTGTATGAAAAGTTTCGACATTTTATGTTTGTATTTTTTTTACTAAATAAACATGGTTTTTAAAGTAGCAGTGTTTTAATTATATAATAGCATAAGTATTCAGGAAGACGTATACAAAATTTCAATTCAAAATGACAAGAAACATAAAAGTTATAGAATTTTGAGATGGAACGCACAGGTTGGTCCCATAGTGCGCCGCTGCCGCATAGTGGTCTGAAAATCGAGCTCCATACTCATAGAAACATAAAGTCAAGAATTTAAAAAAATTGTAATATGTCTGGTATATTGTATGTATCCCTTTATGTGATATTAACGTATGGAAGGTATTAGTAACTCCACGCGTGAGAAAATAAAGATTTAAGTTTTTTTTGTGTGGGAGAAAAAACTTAAGGTTACTTTATTTGAAACTGAATAGAACTGAAGGGCAGGTGCTCACACGAGGTATTGTACCAAAACCACGGCAATCAAGATGACATCAAATTCATGTACCTTTCAGTGCCGCTTTGCGCGTAGCAAATTTTTCAATTTTCGAATTTTCGGTAGGTGATTTTCAAATCTTTGACATGGTCTAAGGTAATTGACCATCGATTTACTTACACAATCGTTAGTTAATAGCCTATTAATGCGTTTTTTGATGAGAATAATTAAAAATGTTATTGATCAAATACTTTTTTTTTACAAAATTGCATAATCACTATAATCAGCCATAATCACGGTGATTAACAAGTGACTGAAAACGAATGTTACTAAGTAACTCATTTGTTAATCGCCATGATCATGGATGAGTTATAATTAGATACTAATGTCATGAACATTTATGGAATACAGCTCAAAGGAAGTAAGTTATGAATAATTCAAAGGAAAAAAGTCGTAGTAAACTGATATTTTTTTTAAGAATATCAATTTAAAAATCTCGAAAACATAAACGTATTGTGTAGAAACGAATAAAATATATACTATATTGTAAAATTTAAATATTTAAAAGCAGTTGCGCACTGTACTTACAGTTACCTAACACGTAAAGTAAACCAATCTATTTTAATTACAGAATAAAATACATTTATTATTATGATACACTACAATTATATTAAGGATAATCAATAAATAATAATAACTATTTCAGTCTTTTGTACCAGAGTTATAATTATGGCTACTATATTTATTTATAATTTATATTCAAATTTTCGGTTGGCCTTATAATACACATTAAAAGTACTGCTAATAGCAGTGAGTATCATTCACCCTCATCAAAATCCTTTAAATCCGAGTCCAACATTGACGCACTAACATCGACAATTTCAATGTTCTCTTTGTCTATATCAAAATCGTCATCAAAGAGAAGAGGTTTCATGTCATCAGTGACAGTTGCTTTTGTGGACTTTCTCAGCACGGGTCTTATACTGGACAGGTAAGGATCTGATGATACAAGGAGACCATTGAAAATGTCGGCGTTTGTCGCTGTACGACAAAATTTATGTGAATTGTGCTCTCGGATTTTTTAAAGTCTTTGTTTCTGGCTTCCGCTGCCTCTTCAGATAATTTGCCAATGGGCATCATATTGAAGTGTTCGATTATTTCAGCACCGTGCAGTAAAAGTTTATGGACACTCGAAGGCATGTAATACCAGCCATAGAGCTCCACGCACATTTCTGCAGTGAGGCGTGCAAAGTTTGCAAACGCATAAATATTTATAGGCTTCCCACTGGCTACTACCCGCAAAAGTGTTGAAAATCTTTGGACTAAACGGGAATCCAATCCTGTGATAGTTGCAGTTTTTGTAGGATCACTAAAAAATTTCCTAGCTGTGTTCCCATCATTTGTAGTTCCTGAACCTGGAACAAAACCAAAATACATGACTTTGTGCATAAAAGAGATATAAACGAATAATGTTACTTGAAAACATGTAGACTTAAATGCTATAACTGATATTTTATCTCGCCTTTTTTGTCGATGTCTACTAGGAGGTCCATTTCTTCACGGAACTTCTGCTGTATCATTTGTTTTCTACTCTTCATTGACTCTTTACTGCTTGCATCTCTGGCTTGCCATGTTTAGAAGTCGAGTTTATATGAAATATGAAGTAAGCACTCCATACATCTGATCGAAGCATGTAGACTAGACAAACCATATCGGTATATTTCGGGTGAAGCCCGTTTTCTGGAAAGGAATTGGTTAAATTAATAAAAATAATATGTATTGCTGTAGAGTGATATTAATCTGTAAAATTTTTGAAAATTCACTCTAAGACCTTGTCCAAATTATTCATTTCCGTAGGAGTTGCTTTACATATATCACAAGTCTGAGATGAGGTATTTGATAGCTGTGAAGTGATTTTGCCATCAATCATGGTCATAAGCATGGTGTGCTTAACAGAATGGTTTCCCATAATGGAAGGCTGCAGGTCTTCAATCTCGTTTTGAATCATAGCCTGTTCTTCAACGATGTTCAGCTTGTTTTCGTTTAACAACTTAAAATATTGTTATGCCAGTCGTTTAGCGAAGTACGTCGAGGAACTTCGACAGAAATCTAGAATATTCGAGACACTAACGCCATCTAGCGGCGAATAGCATTACTAAGTATATCTAGTCGAGACACTAGCGCCATCTAGTGACGAATAGCGATACTCTGTATCTCAAGTAGCTATGGAATATTCTGGGCAGTATAAACAGTGAGTCGATTTTATAAGAATGTTCTAGAGCTCATAGACCGGGGTATAAATAGATCGCAAAGGGGCGCAGAGAGTCAGTCTTATTACGAGGCGAATACGCGATATAATCGAAGCTTTACTAATGAATTTCAGTGCGATTTAAGTGTTAAGTGACAAGTGTTGTGGTGCAAATATTTGTGTTAAATTTTTATTTTGTGTTTAGTTAATTAAAGTGTTAATTTTGGTTTAATTGGCGTTAATTATTTCTATCCCGAACCCCAGCTCGTAACAATATATTGGTCTGCAGAACATTGTGGAAGATAGCTTGGGATTATCCCAAATGTTTTCTTCGCCACAAACTAAGCACAGAGGCACAAATGAACACATAAAAATGCTAGAATCATCATCTTCTGCCATAGTTTGCTTATACAAACTTTGCCCTGAAGCACCATCAAAACCCTACTTGCATATTAGGATCAATTCTTTATCATCCAGCAGACATTCTACACGCATGAATTTTCCAAGTCTAGCCACATTTTTATCCAAAATTGCTTGAAGTTTTACTTTAACCTCTCTTTCCGTGACTTCTATTGGTGGATAGCAGTTCTTCTTCGCTTCAAGGACGGCTGTATAAGAAGAATACAGTAGTATTCCTTCATCTTTTGCACAAGATCTTAAAGTTATATACTAACATTTTGAAAGTTTCAATGAGGTCAGAATACCTAAAGCTTTATCAGCAGAATATATTGGCATAGTTTTCTTTGGCTTTAACAATTCCTTTATCTTTGTAGCTTCTTCGGGATGCTCCGAGACTAGTTCAATGATATTTGCCACATTTTTGTTTTGTACTTTTAAACTAGTTGCATGAGCAAGACTTTCAGTACTGTACGTTAGGAGCTCTTCCACTCTCCTTCTGTTCTGTAGCGGGCTTAGATCCACGAACGGTTTTCTGGGACTCAGAACTGATGTTGATGTTCCGACACTGCACGTCTCCGGTCCACAGGATGTTGATGCACCCTCATTTATAGCGTAGTCAGAACTAGAACATTGTTGCTGTTCTACTGACACTACAGAGGGGTCATCTTTTTCCACACGAGCTCGGGCCATTTTATGTCCTCTTGCAGCCATGTCTCATACTTTTTTATGAATGTACGTCTCGTACGATTACACGAGATCCATTTGTTATTCAACGAGCACACATAAGTCTGACAGAATTGTCTTAATTCCTTGTTTTAATTTTCTGACCAATCAACGATATTTTCAAAAATTTCAAATAACATTTTAGGCTGTGAAAAACAACTGTTGTTTGCCACAAAAATGAAAATGTCCAAATTGGTACCAAAAAATTCCATTACAACACAAAAATAAATAGAACGTAATA